>OX031015.1:27665985-28948043 GCA_943736025.1 Tenthredo mesomela | reverse complement strand
ATGGACCTCATTGTAGACGATCCTTTATAAATCCCATCTTGGAAAGTCCCTACTCCCTTGTCGAGTTGGATCAACGGGGCGCGGAAAACGGAATCGAACCGGAATCGAGTTGTTGCTCCATCCGGTGTGTTTTATAAAAGTGAGTTGCTATAGTATCGTATCTATGTAATGCGCCACAGATCCGCGAAACAGCGCTACGGTCGGCGAACCGATACGCAAGGAACGTATTGGGTACTTTTCGCAAACGGAAGTTTCGGAAACAACGTCTGATTGGTGGCTTTCAAAATATAATATATATTAACCAATGAAATGCTTCCGTGACAACGAACAGACCTTATTTCGTTTCCGAAATGTGGCGACGCGTCACGAACGCCCTCTTTGTTATTCTATCGTCAATTCCTTTCGTCAACAGCACTTGTTTCAAACAAAGGAACGAAGAAAAAGAAGAACAGCACTTGTGATTCCCCGTTCAGGAGGCTTACTCTTAGACAGTGAGGGTACGAGGGTAGCAAGTGAATACGCAGGAAGACCAAAGATTCGTAAGTATTGAGCCGATTTCAATACAGCTAATTAATGCAATGTAGTTCAGGGATCGCGAACCTTTATACATCTACGTGCCATTTTTTCCAAATAAATCGCGTCCCTAATGCCATAAAGGCATACAGCGTATGCTTTTAGCATAGGTTATATGCCTTTATGGCATTAGGGACGCGAAATGTGCAATGTGGCCGTGACGTGCCTACTGTGTCCCTCAATGTAGACGAAAAAATAAATTATTTCGATTAGGTACTCAAATTCCTCAATTAATGCCGTGCCCAAATTATTTCGTCGCCTGCCATCAATGGCACGCGTGCCATAGGTTCGCCATCCCTGATGTAGTTGGTAGTAGTTTTTGGTGTGGTGATTGGCGGGATCTGATTTGATGCGTTATTTAAATATATCGGGCGTTCAAGCGTTGCGATAGTCCGTTTCTCACCGTAGCAGCCCAACAAGCAATAGTATATTATGTAGCATGCCCGTAAACCAAGTGTTTTTCGGCGAGAATAATGATTTCAGAACTAACTAAAGGCGAGCCGGAAGCGAGTTCTGAAATCATTATTCGAATTATTGTTATCTTCCTCACAACTGTAATCTAAAATTTGATTAGGACATTTTCTACTAAAAACCAAATTCTACCAGTAGGACGGTAGCAATAAATCACATTAGTGTACGGATCTTATAGCTTCTTAATATAATCTCTCCCATTAGTCTTCATTCATGTCTAAATGACCTGGTTTAAATATTGCTATAGATGATGGTTGAAGACCTAAGCCTGCAAAAAGGAAAAAAATTCTACAGCTTCGAGGAACTCGCTGCTTTTGTGGATTCCTACCAACTGCAGCAACGACAAGAATTTTCGGTGCATAAGAGTAAAACTATCAAGGCAGCCAACGTGCAGAGAAATATCAAGCAAGGATTGATCTATTATTCTCTGCACTATGTATGTCAACGCAGTGGAACATACAAGGCCAAAGGAAAGGGGATGAGAAAAACTACGTACGTACATATCGACGGCTGCGTGGAATAACCGGCTATCTCAGAGTCCGGTTGAAAAAGCGGCTATCTCAGATTTCGGTTGAAAAAGCGGCTATCTCAGAATCCATTCGAAAAAGTGAACCTGTGCCTATATGAATAACATAGGCAACAGGCGCTTTTTCGAATGGATTCTGAGATAGTCGCTTTTTCAACCGGATTCTGAGATAGCCGCTTTTTCAACCGGATTCTGAGATAGCCGCTTTTTCAACCGAATTCTGAGATAGCCGGTTATTCCACGCAGCCGTCGATATAGTCATAGTTTCACTCAAGATTCTATATTGTATATATGCATGACCTTCAACAGGCATCGCGTTTGGCTACCAGCGCTCGCAGCATCAGAATGATACGCTACTGTTTGTCAAGCACACAAGATTGCCTTATATAGACAAAGCTAGATCAAAAACGGATACGTAATTTAACAATACCCAAAAACGTCCCTTAATTTTTATAGCAATTTTAGCAACATATTATAATACCCTGCGAAAACTTTGAGGAGGGTCTATCACCCTGTCTATTATTTTCCAATGATTCAACATGTCTGCTGATGCTTGCCATCGTGGCTGACGGCTATCAGCTGATCATACAAATTTTCAACGTTGCAATAACATTGATCACATCACTTGATCAAGATGGATATAATCTTGAAAACTGGATTCCAAGCCGTAACGCATTTCATTCTGTTCAATCCAGAAACATTTGGTCACTTATTAAGAAATTGAAACCCATGATATCACGTCTCAACGATGAGCCGAGCACTCAGCTGATACAACCGAATGGATATGAGTCACGATGGCGAGGGCTAGCAGACTTCTCGAATCATTAAAAAATAGTCGACGGGGATAGATTGTCCTGAAATTTTTTGCAAGGTAGAATAATACATTGCTAAAAACACTATAAAAATTAAGGAACATCTATGGGTATTAATTGTCAACATAATCGTAATTAATCTAGATGTGTCTACACGAGGCCTCGGTAAGCTTGACAAGCAGTACAGCAACATTCGGCCACGGGCGGCGCTACTTGTTCTGACACCCATAGCAAATTCTCCAATGCACAATTCCTCTACGTCGCTCATTTGATTTTAATAAATTGAAATTTCTGTACAGGTCTATTAAAACAAATTGTCCAGCTTTTATAAAAATCAAGGTTGCAAAATATGAAGATTGCTTGAAACTGAAAGCTTTTAACGACGAACATAATCATCCGCCTTTAAATGAACTTTCAAAGGTCAGCATCTTGAAATTTATTACATCTTATTACGTGTAGACTTATTGTTATATTTGATTCATTAGTAACAGAGAAAATTACTCTGTTGTACGCTTGATGAAATTGATTCTGAGACGGATGTGTTCGACAATCAAAGAAACAGCCTATTGGTGCTCTGAATTTTTGTAATCCAGAGCGCCGATACGCTGTTTCTAGAATTGTCAAACACATCCGGCTCAGAATCCATTTCATTAGGTTCACCTATGAAATATGGAGGTCATTATTTGACATTTCATAGAGGGGACCGAAATGGGAATGTACCTCTTGTCCTCTTGTGAAATGAATTCGGAGTTTCTTTCGACAAAACTTCACATGTTCAGAAAATAAAAAAAAAACTTGTTGCCAATGGTTCTCACGTCCAAGATATTTAGATTTTATATACTTCACAGGGACAATCAGAGGAAGTCGAAGCAACCACAACTGGTGGAGATGATGTTCTTCCTACAGATAAACCTGAATTTTCTAAAGGACACGATGGTCTAGGATCCGATTTGGATATAGCAAATCTATCGGTATACATTGCATCGAAGGTAGACAGTGAGGAGCGTCGCATTGATTTTACAAATATTTCTGGCGATCTAACACTTCCTGTCCAAGAAGATTGCGTTTCTAAATTGAACACAGAATCGAAAGAATGGGAATGGGACGAAGATTTGGCAGCAATATCAGATGTAATTGAATATCTGACTTCTGATGAAGCAAAAGAGCTTGAGGAAATAGAACCTTTTTTACTAACAAAAAAGACGAATGTTAACAGCCATTCCCAAGAAGATTGCGTTTCTAAATTGAACACAGAATCGAAAGCATGGGAATGGGACGAAGATTTGGCAGCAATATCGGATGTAATAGAGTATCTGACTTCTGATGAAGGAAAAGAGTGAGCAAATAGAACCTTTACTAACAAAAAAGACGAATATAATCTCAGACTTATTTGTGTCTAGTCGTTTGCAATATGCTGCTCTATCAAGAAAGAAAAAAACCATAAATAAATAAATAATAATAATAGTAATAATACCGTTGACCACATGTATTCAGGTTTTTGCACCCGCTAGCATTTTGCACCCATGTATACGTCTCTGAACATAAAAAAGCCACTTTGCCCGCTAAGTATTTCTCGTAGTCCAGGTCTTCGGCTTCGTATTCCTCATAATCCAGGTCCTCGGCTTCGTGTTTCTTGTCTTGCAGGTCGTTCGCTGAGTATTCCTCGTCGTCCAGGTCGTTCGCTAAGCATTTCTCGTAGTCCAGGTTCTTTGCTTCGTATTTCTTGTAGAAATACTTAGCGAACGACCTGGACAACAAGAAATACTTAGCGAACGGCCTGGACTACAAGAAATACGAAACCGAGGACCTGGACTATGAGAAATACGTAGCAAACAATCTGGACAACGAGAAATACTTAGCTAACAAAAAAAAAAAAAAAAATAATAGCTCTTTCAACTGGGGCTACACCAACCTACACTGATGTAGTGTAGCCATCTTTGTCTCTCTCTTCCTTACAAAAAAAAAAAGAGATGATGATGGCTACACTGCACCAGTGTAGCTTGGTGTAGCCCCAGTTGAAAGAGCTATAAGGATATAGGGGATATACGATCGAACTATTTGAATTTTAGCGCGTAGATAAGGAGGCGCTGGTCACGACGTAAGACGTAACAGCGTAGATATCTCCCGCGGATGCGGGACCGTTGACGGTTCTAAAATATTCTTACAGTCACGCTACATGCTACTACGTAGTTACTCCAATAACCCTTCAGACGGTTGCGAATATTACAGACAAGCTACATATTAATTGTTCGGACATTCTGGTTTTCCAGACACTCCAAATGATTATTGTTGAGGCTCTCCAAATTTTCGTGATATTACAGTCACGCAAAATTTTTGCGTGACTCTATTAGTCACTCTACCCTGCGAATAGCCACGGCGTAATTTCTAGGGTCTAAAATATCAAATTTACGTCAAATGTTGAAGTTTTTTATAATTTTAAAAGAAATAGGAAAAAAAAAAATTCCCGTTTTTTTTTTTTTTTTTCTCTTGTCAACCATTTTGTCAACTGATTACAAAGTGTTCGAAAAAAGATGAAAAACAAAATGAATGAGAAATAAGAAAAACTACTGGAAATTGTTTACAGAAATGAAATGATTTTTGAATAAATTTACAGGATATAAGCAGCTTGGCTCCCCGTAAGCCAGACTGGGATTTGAAGAGAGATGTTGCTAAAAAACTAGAAAAACTTGAAAGACGAACTCAAAAGGCGATAGCTGAGTTGATACGCGAACGATTGAAGCAGGGTCAGGAGAATCTGGCTTCTATAGTTAACATGGCACCAATCAACTCTTCTAAACTTATAGATAAATCTAAACCTAATGAAGAGGAATAGTACTAATTGCATGTGAAGAAAAAAAAATATTGACTAACAAATAAATTGATTTCATTAATCGCTAATCGCTAATTCTTATATTGTTCAGAAACTTGATTTTTCTTATACCTTTGAGTTATCTGCTGAGTTTGATCAAATTCAGATCAGCCTGTGAGAGTGTGAAAAACAATTTAATAAATCAATCAATAAAAATGAGCTTATCTTCATTTTGTGGGGGTCCATATAATGAGTAATCAGTTATTGTTAACTCGATATTATGGAATTTTATCCTTTACAAATTGTACAGAGTATCGATATTCAGATAGCCGCCGTTTACTCTCAAGTCTCAATTTATTGGATAAAATCATAAAATGTAAATAGTAAAACTCATGAAAGAATATAGTATACTATGATTGATTATGTAATTTAAAAAAAAGTTATTATTCATTTCATTTAAATCATATTACAATAAATATATTACAAATATACCTAAAATAGTGATTATTATTAATATTTACACACGTAAAAGTAATTAGTATTAGACACATAATATTGTGTACATTTTCTCTTTGTTAATAATTCAATTTTCATGTGTATTGTTTACATGAAATTTATCGAAACTATACTTCCCATTGTTACGTATTTAACTATTTATATATAAATGATACAGTATAAAATTAGGCGCAATTAAATTTCTATTGCAAAACTAACTACCTACTTGCGTCGAATCAGATCCCACGATCTGTTTCTTAATGCAAGAAAATCACATGTTATCAAATCTTTCACTCCACGTCTTCGAACTCTATTCTCATCATAAAACTACCAACCCTAAATCTATAATTTATTATCTATCTGTCCATTAATGCAGTTCAATATCGTGAAATAATTCTCGTTTCTAAAACAGCATTGTGTTCAGCAGTACTATAGAGTATAATAAAATAGTTTCATTCTTTCTCAGTTTTGCAACTTTCAGTAGCTGCAATATTTTATATAACTAATTTCACGATTCTAAAACTTAATTAGGTCTACATGTATCGTGAGATTTAGATCATAGTCCAAAATCCACTAGAGTTGTATATCCCAGAAGACATTGCATTACCTATTTATGCTGACGTTATTGAAAGAGAAAAGAGATTATCTTACACAAATCTGGATTGGTTCATCCAAAGGCTTCCCTTCTAACAATATACTAAGTAAAAGATAATCCAACATCGTAGGATGAAATCACATTCTATTGTATATTAGGGTGTCCGTTATTTACCAAGTTGTTTTTTTTCTTTGCAGCGCCCCACTAAATTTTTAGTTTATGATCTAAAAAAAAAACATGAGACCAAAATAAGCCCTTAATATTCATATTAAACCGTGCCACAAAGACGATATATTTTCCATTTAAATAACATGGGATTTTGTCACTTTTTACATTAAATTTTGTTTTTTCTGAGCAAATGAATATATAGCAACAAAAGACATATATTCTTGTAGGTAATTGAACGCTCTACAAAAAAGATCTCTTATGATTTTTCGATAAATTAACTTTTTTCAAAGTTATTAAAGGTTAAACTAAGATAAAGTTGAACTTAGTTATTTTTCAAATTTTTCCACTTTGACAGCAAAAGTATTACCATTTAGATATATAAATGAATTGTTTATATCGAAGAATAACTGGTTCTCACTGTATTATATGAAAAATTTCTAAAAAAAGTTTCAATAACTCGAAAATAATGTGATTAGACGTACATTATTTTACTGCGCTTGCGTGAGTAAAAGTGTCATTTGTTGGTAAAAATAATTTCTAGGTTATTCACTGTGCTGCTGGAAAAGTCTCATTTTATAAAATTTTACAAAAGCGTACGAAGTTTTCTGAAATTTCATAGAAATTGATAGCTTATAATTAACTTAAGAATTCTGGACACTAGTACCAAATACGCGCAATGTAATACAAAATTTTGAATGTATTGACATTTTTTTTCAGTAATTTTTTATATAATACAGTGAGAACCAGTTATTCTTCGATATCAACAATTCATTTATATCTAAATGGTAATACTTTTGCTGTCAAAGTGGAAAAATTTGAAAAATAACTAAGTTCAACTTTATCTTAGTTTAACCTTTAATAACTTTGAAAAAAGTTAATTTATCGAAAAATCATAAGAGATCTTTTTTGTAGAGCGTTCAATTACCTACAAGAATATATGTCTTTTGTTGCTATATATTCATTTGCTCAGAAAGAAAAAAATTAAATGTAAAAAGTGACAAAATCCCATGTTATTTAAATGGAAAATATATCGTCTTTGCGGCACGGTTTAATATGAATATTAAGGGCTTATTTTGGTCTCATGTTTTTTTTTTAGATCATAAACTAAAAATTTAGGGGGCGCTGCGAAGAAAAAAAACAACTTGGTAAATAACGGACACCCTATTGTATATATATTAGGGTGATTCAAAAAAAAAAAAAAAAAATTATTTTTTCTTCCAAACAGGCTCAAAAGTTTCATTCAGGTCAAAAAGTATGCCTGTTAAAATTTGAGCTCTTAATATTAATATTGAGTTGCTCCTCATCGCACTTTTCGATTTTCCATAAGAATAACATGGGATAAATTATTTTTGCCTCTTCTGATTCTTATAACTAGCAAATGATACGTCACACAAAGAATCTACAGACATGTTTTGGTTGGAAAATGAAAAACGAAAAATACAAAAAAATAAAAAAATTAAAATTGAAAAAATTAACATTAAAATCAATTAAAATAAATTAAACTTTGACCTTGAATAACTTTTGAACGAGTAGACTTATTGGAAAATAACTCGGAACTTTTTTGTAGAGCGTTCAATTCTCTACAAAAATATGTCTGTAGATTCTCTGTGTGACATATCATTTGCTAGTTATAAAAATCAGAAGAAGCAAGAATGATTTATCCCATGTTATTCTTATGGAAAATCGAAAAGTGCGATGAGGAGCAACTCAATATTAATATTAAGAGCTCAAATTTTAACAGGCATACTTTTTGACCTGAATGAAACTTTTGAGCCTGTTTGGAAGAAAAAATAATTTTTTTTTTTTTTTTTGAATCACCCTAATATATATCTATAATTTTGAAGTGTGAATTCAATATCATGTAGGTTTAGTATAAAAAAAAAAAAAAAAACAAATACAAAAACAAAACAAAAAAAAGGGGAAAAAAAAATTTAATTATATTCTAAGATACCGTAGAACGTGATTATACTGCAGATTATGAATTGATGATATCGCCAATAAATGATTTTTTTACAGATATATATCAATATCTGCTTGCACCTCATAATCTGTTATCGATATTAATATGACGTATGTGATAAAAATGAAATGGCACAACAGCCTATTTATAAATATCTCAAAAAGACCGCGTTATCGATGCAAAACGATAAGCATTGAAGCGATAACTATTGCTTTCGATACTTTGCTAGTAAATTGACCAGAACTATGTTCTGGATGATGATGATGATGATTCCAGTGATCATGATTGTGGCTATACTTCATTTCTGGTATATTTAGAAATACTATTCTATCTTCCAACGGTTGCACAGGCCGGAAGTTATGCGTTACTATTTCCCCTTCCGCGCTGCGAATACGACGGAAAGCCGCGATCTGTAAGACACGATATAATAAATATGTAAAACAATCATTATGTATTATAGATCCTGATCTTATCGTGCGTGCAACTGTAGGTTTAATTATTTTAAGAATTCTTGTAAATTGTTAGACATTTTTTTTTTTTTTTCTTCTAGTTTTATTAATGAAAACAACGAATTTTTCTGATAAACTAAGGAAATCTAAAATCTTAATGATTGACGAAAAATTATGTGATTTTTTTAAATTTTTTAGAAAATTTTTAAAAATTTTAAATTGGGTGAACTATTTTATTCCCAACGAATTCAACTCTGTGAACTATTATAGCACTCAGAATAGTTATACAGTAGGGGAGAGTGGGGCACATTCGGACGTGGGGCACATTCGGACAATCGCGATTGACACAAGACCTACTCGGAGTGTTCGCACTGCCTGGATGAAAGTTGTCTTCTTGTGGAGTTCATAACGCACCCTAGAGATATCACCACTATACACACACTATAAATGCGAGTAATCGCGAATGTCCGAATGTGCCCCACGTCCGAATGTGCCCCACTCTCCCCTACTTATAGGTTTCATATAACGAGGATCAGGCGAAACAGCACGGTCCAAGCGCGCAGGCGCCGGATAATTCGTATTTCATAGGAATAGCCACTCGTTGCGCTAGAAAATCCCTACAGTATTTTGGCGCGTGATCAGTGGTGAAACGCGTATAGACTCTAGGGAGATTTTCATGTGTTGGCTCGCTCTGTAAAAACTCAAGTGAGTCGACGTTGGCGCGAATTGACCGTGCTGTTTCACCTGATTCTCACTGTAGGACAGAAGCAATAATAATTATGTCCAACTGTTTTTAAAATACACACGTAAAAGTATAATCCTGGGGAATGTTTCATTTCTCGTTTTATGTATATCTGATATAATGTAAACAGCAAGAAAACTTCGAAGAATTATCCCTCACCTGTTTATGGGCAAGTATATGTGGTTTTTTGAAGTCTATCCACGTTACGACCTCGGAACATGGTGGGGTGGTGAGTGACCCATTGTAGGTAAAATAGTTTTGTATTGGTTCACGATTCGACATCAGAATAGAGTCGAGTTGGAGTTCTTCAGGCATCGTATATTTGTTACCAACCTTTTCGATGTTTGGCAAAGCTGTTATCAGCTCGTTATAATTAGGATCCGACTCTTCACCAGCCTGAAAATGTAATTCAATTTCAATTGAATAATAGAAGTTGAAAAATAACAACATTTATATGACAAAGGCTCGCTCGGATATAAAATATACGACGACGGACTTCATTGTAGACAGGCTCAGTTTACGGCAACGTATACAACTATGAACCTCACGGCTCATTGTAGACTCATTATGTTAAAGTGGCGCTCACGGCCTGACGGCATACGACAAAGTAACGGTTACGGACGCGGTTATGGACCTCATTGTAGACGATCCTTTATAAATCCCATCTTGGAAAGTCCCTACTCCCTTGTCGAGTTGGATCAACGGGGCGCGGAAAACGGAATCGAACCGGAATCGAGTTGTTGCTCCATCCGGTGTGTTTTATAAAAGTGAGTTGCTATAGTATCGTATCTATGTAATGCGCCACAGATCCGCGAAACAGCGCTACGGTCGGCGAACCGATACGCAAGGAACGTATTGGGTACTTTTCGCAAACGGAAGTTTCGGAAACAACGTCTGATTGGTGGCTTTCAAAATATAATATATATTAACCAATGAAATGCTTCCGTGACAACGAACAGACCTTATTTCGTTTCCGAAATGTGGCGACGCGTCACGAACGCCCTCTTTGTTATTCTATCGTCAATTCCTTTCGTCAACAGCACTTGTTTCAAACAAAGGAACGAAGAAAAAGAAGAACAGCACTTGTGATTCCCCGTTCAGGAGGCTTACTCTTAGACAGTGAGGGTACGAGGGTAGCAAGTGAATACGCAGGAAGACCAAAGATTCGTAAGTATTGAGCCGATTTCAATACAGCTAATTAATGCAATGTAGTTCAGGGATCGCGAACCTTTATACATCTACGTGCCATTTTTTCCAAATAAATCGCGTCCCTAATGCCATAAAGGCATACAGCGTATGCTTTTAGCATAGGTTATATGCCTTTATGGCATTAGGGACGCGAAATGTGCAATGTGGCCGTGACGTGCCTACTGTGTCCCTCAATGTAGACGAAAAAATAAATTATTTCGATTAGGTACTCAAATTCCTCAATTAATGCCGTGCCCAAATTATTTCGTCGCCTGCCATCAATGGCACGCGTGCCATAGGTTCGCCATCCCTGATGTAGTTGGTAGTAGTTTTTGGTGTGGTGATTGGCGGGATCTGATTTGATGCGTTATTTAAATATATCGGGCGTTCAAGCGTTGCGATAGTCCGTTTCTCACCGTAGCAGCCCAACAAGCAATAGTATATTATGTAGCATGCCCGTAAACCAAGTGTTTTTCGGCGAGAATAATGATTTCAGAACTAACTAAAGGCGAGCCGGAAGCGAGTTCTGAAATCATTATTCGAATTATTGTTATCTTCCTCACAACTGTAATCTAAAATTTGATTAGGACATTTTCTACTAAAAACCAAATTCTACCAGTAGGACGGTAGCAATAAATCACATTAGTGTACGGATCTTATAGCTTCTTAATATAATCTCTCCCATTAGTCTTCATTCATGTCTAAATGACCTGGTTTAAATATTGCTATAGATGATGGTTGAAGACCTAAGCCTGCAAAAAGGAAAAAAATTCTACAGCTTCGAGGAACTCGCTGCTTTTGTGGATTCCTACCAACTGCAGCAACGACAAGAATTTTCGGTGCATAAGAGTAAAACTATCAAGGCAGCCAACGTGCAGAGAAATATCAAGCAAGGATTGATCTATTATTCTCTGCACTATGTATGTCAACGCAGTGGAACATACAAGGCCAAAGGAAAGGGGATGAGAAAAACTACGTACGTACATATCGACGGCTGCGTGGAATAACCGGCTATCTCAGAGTCCGGTTGAAAAAGCGGCTATCTCAGATTTCGGTTGAAAAAGCGGCTATCTCAGAATCCATTCGAAAAAGTGAACCTGTGCCTATATGAATAACATAGGCAACAGGCGCTTTTTCGAATGGATTCTGAGATAGTCGCTTTTTCAACCGGATTCTGAGATAGCCGCTTTTTCAACCGGATTCTGAGATAGCCGCTTTTTCAACCGAATTCTGAGATAGCCGGTTATTCCACGCAGCCGTCGATATAGTCATAGTTTCACTCAAGATTCTATATTGGATATATGCATGACCTTCAACAGGCATCGCGTTTGGCTACCAGCGCTCGCAGCATCAGAATGATACGCTACTGTTTGTCAAGCACACAAGATTGCCTTATATAGACAAAGCTAGATCAAAAACGGATACGTAATTTAACAATACCCAAAAACGTCCCTTAATTTTTATAGCAATTTTAGCAACATATTATAATACCCTGCGAAAACTTTGAGGAGGGTCTATCACCCTGTCTATTATTTTCCAATGATTCAACATGTCTGCTGATGCTTGCCATCGTGGCTGACGGCTATCAGCTGATCATACAAATTTTCAACGTTGCAATAACATTGATCACATCACTTGATCAAGATGGATATAATCTTGAAAACTGGATTCCAAGCCGTAACGCATTTCATTCTGTTCAATCCAGAAACATTTGGTCACTTATTAAGAAATTGAAACCCATGATATCACGTCTCAACGATGAGCCGAGCACTCAGCTGATACAACCGAATGGATATGAGTCACGATGGCGAGGGCTAGCAGACTTCTCGAATCATTAAAAAATAGTCGACGGGGATAGATTGTCCTGAAATTTTTTGCAAGGTAGAATAATACATTGCTAAAAACACTATAAAAATTAAGGAACATCTATGGGTATTAATTGTCAACATAATCGTAATTAATCTAGATGTGTCTACACGAGGCCTCGGTAAGCTTGACAAGCAGTACAGCAACATTCGGCCACGGGCGGCGCTACTTGTTCTGACACCCATAGCAAATTCTCCAATGCACAATTCCTCTACGTCGCTCATTTGATTTTAATAAATTGAAATTTCTGTACAGGTCTATTAAAACAAATTGTCCAGCTTTTATAAAAATCAAGGTTGCAAAATATGAAGATTGCTTGAAACTGAAAGCTTTTAACGACGAACATAATCATCCGCCTTTAAATGAACTTTCAAAGGTCAGCATCTTGAAATTTATTACATCTTATTACGTGTAGACTTATTGTTATATTTGATTCATTAGTAACAGAGAAAATTACTCTGTTGTACGCTTGATGAAATTGATTCTGAGACGGATGTGTTCGACAATCAAAGAAACAGCCTATTGGTGCTCTGAATTTTTGTAATCCAGAGCGCCGATACGCTGTTTCTAGAATTGTCAAACACATCCGGCTCAGAATCCATTTCATTAGGTTCACCTATGAAATATGGAGGTCATTATTTGACATTTCATAGAGGGGACCGAAATGGGAATGTACCTCTTGTCCTCTTGTGAAATGAATTCGGAGTTTCTTTCGACAAAACTTCACATGTTCAGAAAATAAAAAAAAAACTTGTTGCCAATGGTTCTCACGTCCAAGATATTTAGATTTTATATACTTCACAGGGACAATCAGAGGAAGTCGAAGCAACCACAACTGGTGGAGATGATGTTCTTCCTACAGATAAACCTGAATTTTCTAAAGGACACGATGGTCTAGGATCCGATTTGGATATAGCAAATCTATCGGTATACATTGCATCGAAGGTAGACAGTGAGGAGCGTCGCATTGATTTTACAAATATTTCTGGCGATCTAACACTTCCTGTCCAAGAAGATTGCGTTTCTAAATTGAACACAGAATCGAAAGAATGGGAATGGGACGAAGATTTGGCAGCAATATCAGATGTAATTGAATATCTGACTTCTGATGAAGCAAAAGAGCTTGAGGAAATAGAACCTTTTTTACTAACAAAAAAGACGAATGTTAACAGCCATTCCCAAGAAGATTGCGTTTCTAAATTGAACACAGAATCGAAAGCATGGGAATGGGACGAAGATTTGGCAGCAATATCGGATGTAATAGAGTATCTGACTTCTGATGAAGGAAAAGAGTGAGCAAATAGAACCTTTACTAACAAAAAAGACGAATATAATCTCAGACTTATTTGTGTCTAGTCGTTTGCAATATGCTGCTCTATCAAGAAAGAAAAAAACCATAAATAAATAAATAATAATAATAGTAATAATACCGTTGACCACATGTATTCAGGTTTTTGCACCCGCTAGCATTTTGCACCCATGTATACGTCTCTGAACATAAAAAAGCCACTTTGCCCGCTAAGTATTTCTCGTAGTCCAGGTCTTCGGCTTCGTATTCCTCATAATCCAGGTCCTCGGCTTCGTGTTTCTTGTCTTGCAGGTCGTTCGCTGAGTATTCCTCGTCGTCCAGGTCGTTCGCTAAGCATTTCTCGTAGTCCAGGTTCTTTGCTTCGTATTTCTTGTAGAAATACTTAGCGAACGACCTGGACAACAAGAAATACTTAGCGAACGGCCTGGACTACAAGAAATACGAAACCGAGGACCTGGACTATGAGAAATACGTAGCAAACAATCTGGACAACGAGAAATACTTAGCTAACAAAAAAAAAAAAAAAAATAATAGCTCTTTCAACTGGGGCTACACCAACCTACACTGATGTAGTGTAGCCATCTTTGTCTCTCTCTTCCTTACAAAAAAAAAAAGAGATGATGATGGCTACACTGCACCAGTGTAGCTTGGTGTAGCCCCAGTTGAAAGAGCTATAAGGATATAGGGGATATACGATCGAACTATTTGAATTTTAGCGCGTAGATAAGGAGGCGCTGGTCACGACGTAAGACGTAACAGCGTAGATATCTCCCGCGGATGCGGGACCGTTGACGGTTCTAAAATATTCTTACAGTCACGCTACATGCTACTACGTAGTTACTCCAATAACCCTTCAGACGGTTGCGAATATTACAGACAAGCTACATATTAATTGTTCGGACATTCTGGTTTTCCAGACACTCCAAATGATTATTGTTGAGGCTCTCCAAATTTTCGTGATATTACAGTCACGCAAAATTTTTGCGTGACTCTATTAGTCACTCTACCCTGCGAATAGCCACGGCGTAATTTCTAGGGTCTAAAATATCAAATTTACGTCAAATGTTGAAGTTTTTTATAATTTTAAAAGAAATAGGAAAAAAAAAAATTCCCGTTTTTTTTTTTTTTTTTCTCTTGTCAACCATTTTGTCAACTGATTACAAAGTGTTCGAAAAAAGATGAAAAACAAAATGAATGAGAAATAAGAAAAACTACTGGAAATTGTTTACAGAAATGAAATGATTTTTGAATAAATTTACAGGATATAAGCAGCTTGGCTCCCCGTAAGCCAGACTGGGATTTGAAGAGAGATGTTGCTAAAAAACTAGAAAAACTTGAAAGACGAACTCAAAAGGCGATAGCTGAGTTGATACGCGAACGATTGAAGCAGGGTCAGGAGAATCTGGCTTCTATAGTTAACATGGCACCAATCAACTCTTCTAAACTTATAGATAAATCTAAACCTAATGAAGAGGAATAGTACTAATTGCATGTGAAGAAAAAAAAATATTGACTAACAAATAAATTGATTTCATTAATCGCTAATCGCTAATTCTTATATTGTTCAGAAACTTGATTTTTCTTATACCTTTGAGTTATCTGCTGAGTTTGATCAAATTCAGATCAGCCTGTGAGAGTGTGAAAAACAATTTAATAAATCAATCAATAAAAATGAGCTTATCTTCATTTTGTGGGGGTCCATATAATGAGTAATCAGTTATTGTTAACTCGATATTATGGAATTTTATCCTTTACAAATTGTACAGAGTATCGATATTCAGATAGCCGCCGTTTACTCTCAAGTCTCAATTTATTGGATAAAATCATAAAATGTAAATAGTAAAACTCATGAAAGAATATAGTATACTATGATTGATTATGTAATTTAAAAAAAAGTTATTATTCATTTCATTTAAATCATATTACAATAAATATATTACAAATATACCTAAAATAGTGATTATTATTAATATTTACACACGTAAAAGTAATTAGTATTAGACACATAATATTGTGTACATTTTCTCTTTGTTAATAATTCAATTTTCATGTGTATTGTTTACATGAAATTTATCGAAACTATACTTCCCATTGTTACGTATTTAACTATTTATATATAAATGATACAGTATAAAATTAGGCGCAATTAAATTTCTATTGCAAAACTAACTACCTACTTGCGTCGAATCAGATCCCACGATCTGTTTCTTAATGCAAGAAAATCACATGTTATCAAATCTTTCACTCCACGTCTTCGAACTCTATTCTCATCATAAAACTACCAACCCTAAATCTATAATTTATTATCTATCTGTCCATTAATGCAGTTCAATATCGTGAAATAATTCTCGTTTCTAAAACAGCATTGTGTTCAGCAGTACTATAGAGTATAATAAAATAGTTTCATTCTTTCTCAGTTTTGCAACTTTCAGTAGCTGCAATATTTTATATAACTAATTTCACGATTCTAAAACTTAATTAGGTCTACATGTATCGTGAGATTTAGATCATAGTCCAAAATCCACTAGAGTTGTATATCCCAGAAGACATTGCATTACCTATTTATGCTGACGTTATTGAAAGAGAAAAGAGATTATCTTACACAAATCTGGATTGGTTCATCCAAAGGCTTCCCTTCTAACAATATACTAAGTAAAAGATAATCCAACATCGTAGGATGAAATCACATTCTATTGTATATTAGGGTGTCCGTTATTTACCAAGTTGTTTTTTTTCTTTGCAGCGCCCCACTAAATTTTTAGTTTATGATCTAAAAAAAAAACATGAGACCAAAATAAGCCCTTAATATTCATATTAAACCGTGCCACAAAGACGATATATTTTCCATTTAAATAACATGGGATTTTGTCACTTTTTACATTAAATTTTGTTTTTTCTGAGCAAATGAATATATAGCAACAAAAGACATATATTCTTGTAGGTAATTGAACGCTCTACAAAAAAGATCTCTTATGATTTTTCGATAAATTAACTTTTTTCAAAGTTATTAAAGGTTAAACTAAGATAAAGTTGAACTTAGTTATTTTTCAAATTTTTCCACTTTGACAGCAAAAGTATTACCATTTAGATATATAAATGAATTGTTTATATCGAAGAATAACTGGTTCTCACTGTATTATATGAAAAATTTCTAAAAAAAGTTTCAATAACTCGAAAATAATGTGATTAGACGTACATTATTTTACTGCGCTTGCGTGAGTAAAAGTGTCATTTGTTGGTAAAAATAATTTCTAGGTTATTCACTGTGCTGCTGGAAAAGTCTCATTTTATAAAATTTTACAAAAGCGTACGAAGTTTTCTGAAATTTCATAGAAATTGATAGCTTATAATTAACTTAAGAATTCTGGACACTAGTACCAAATACGCGCAATGTAATACAAAATTTTGAATGTATTGACATTTTTTTTCAGTAATTTTTTATATAATACAGTGAGAACCAGTTATTCTTCGATATCAACAATTCATTTATATCTAAATGGTAATACTTTTGCTGTCAAAGTGGAAAAATTTGAAAAATAACTAAGTTCAACTTTATCTTAGTTTAACCTTTAATAACTTTGAAAAAAGTTAATTTATCGAAAAATCATAAGAGATCTTTTTTGTAGAGCGTTCAATTACCTACAAGAATATATGTCTTTTGTTGCTATATATTCATTTGCTCAGAAAGAAAAAAATTAAATGTAAAAAGTGACAAAATCCCATGTTATTTAAATGGAAAATATATCGTCTTTGCGGCACGGTTTAATATGAATATTAAGGGCTTATTTTGGTCTCATGTTTTTTTTTTAGATCATAAACTAAAAATTTAGGGGGCGCTGCGAAGAAAAAAAACAACTTGGTAAATAACGGACACCCTATTGTATATATATTAGGGTGATTCAAAAAAAAAAAAAAAAAATTATTTTTTCTTCCAAACAGGCTCAAAAGTTTCATTCAGGTCAAAAAGTATGCCTGTTAAAATTTGAGCTCTTAATATTAATATTGAGTTGCTCCTCATCGCACTTTTCGATTTTCCATAAGAATAACATGGGATAAATTATTTTTGCCTCTTCTGATTCTTATAACTAGCAAATGATACGTCACACAAAGAATCTACAGACATGTTTTGGTTGGAAAATGAAAAACGAAAAATACAAAAAAATAAAAAAATTAAAATTGAAAAAATTAACATTAAAATCAATTAAAATAAATTAAACTTTGACCTTGAATAACTTTTGAACGAGTAGACTTATTGGAAAATAACTCGGAACTTTTTTGTAGAGCGTTCAATTCTCTACAAAAATATGTCTGTAGATTCTCTGTGTGACATATCATTTGCTAGTTATAAAAATCAGAAGAAGCAAGAATGATTTATCCCATGTTATTCTTATGGAAAATCGAAAAGTGCGATGAGGAGCAACTCAATATTAATATTAAGAGCTCAAATTTTAACAGGCATACTTTTTGACCTGAATGAAACTTTTGAGCCTGTTTGGAAGAAAAAATAATTTTTTTTTTTTTTTTTGAATCACCCTAATATATATCTATAATTTTGAAGTGTGAATTCAATATCATGTAGGTTTAGTATAAAAAAAAAAAAAAAAACAAATACAAAAACAAAACAAAAAAAAGGGGAAAAAAAAATTTAATTATATTCTAAGATACCGTAGAACGTGATTATACTGCAGATTATGAATTGATGATATCGCCAATAAATGATTTTTTTACAGATATATATCAATATCTGCTTGCACCTCATAATCTGTTATCGATATTAATATGACGTATGTGATAAAAATGAAATGGCACAACAGCCTATTTATAAATATCTCAAAAAGACCGCGTTATCGATGCAAAACGATAAGCATTGAAGCGATAACTATTGCTTTCGATACTTTGCTAGTAAATTGACCAGAACTATGTTCTGGATGATGATGATGATGATTCCAGTGATCATGATTGTGGCTATACTTCATTTCTGGTATATTTAGAAATACTATTCTATCTTCCAACGGTTGCACAGGCCGGAAGTTATGCGTTACTATTTCCCCTTCCGCGCTGCGAATACGACGGAAAGCCGCGATCTGTAAGACACGATATAATAAATATGTAAAACAATCATTATGTATTATAGATCCTGATCTTATCGTGCGTGCAACTGTAGGTTTAATTATTTTAAGAATTCTTGTAAATTGTTAGACATTTTTTTTTTTTTTTCTTCTAGTTTTATTAATGAAAACAACGAATTTTTCTGATAAACTAAGGAAATCTAAAATCTTAATGATTGACGAAAAATTATGTGATTTTTTTAAATTTTTTAGAAAATTTTTAAAAATTTTAAATTGGGTGAACTATTTTATTCCCAACGAATTCAACTCTGTGAACTATTATAGCACTCAGAATAGTTATACAGTAGGGGAGAGTGGGGCACATTCGGACGTGGGGCACATTCGGACAATCGCGATTGACACAAGACCTACTCGGAGTGTTCGCACTGCCTGGATGAAAGTTGTCTTCTTGTGGAGTTCATAACGCACCCTAGAGATATCACCACTATACACACACTATAAATGCGAGTAATCGCGAATGTCCGAATGTGCCCCACGTCCGAATGTGCCCCACTCTCCCCTACTTATAGGTTTCATATAACGAGGATCAGGCGAAACAGCACGGTCCAAGCGCGCAGGCGCCGGATAATTCGTATTTCATAGGAATAGCCACTCGTTGCGCTAGAAAATCCCTACAGTATTTTGGCGCGTGATCAGTGGTGAAACGCGTATAGACTCTAGGGAGATTTTCATGTGTTGGCTCGCTCTGTAAAAACTCAAGTGAGTCGACGTTGGCGCGAATTGACCGTGCTGTTTCACCTGATTCTCACTGTAGGACAGAAGCAATAATAATTATGTCCAACTGTTTTTAAAATACACACGTAAAAGTATAATCCTGGGGAATGTTTCATTTCTCGTTTTATGTATATCTGATATAATGTAAACAGCAAGAAAACTTCGAAGAATTATCCCTCACCTGTTTATGGGCAAGTATATGTGGTTTTTTGAAGTCTATCCACGTTACGACCTCGGAACATGGTGGGGTGGTGAGTGACCCATTGTAGGTAAAATAGTTTTGTATTGGTTCACGATTCGACATCAGAATAGAGTCGAGTTGGAGTTCTTCAGGCATCGTATATTTGTTACCAACCTTTTCGATGTTTGGCAAAGCTGTTATCAGCTCGTTATAATTAGGATCCGACTCTTCACCAGCCTGAAAATGTAATTCAATTTCAATTGAATAATAGAAGTTGAAAAATAACAACATTTATATGACAAAGGCTCGCTCGGATATAAAATATACGACGACGGACTTCATTGTAGACAGGCTCAGTTTACGGCAACGTATACAACTATGAACCTCACGGCTCATTGTAGACTCATTATGTTAAAGTGGCGCTCACGGCCTGACGGCATACGACAAAGTAACGGTTACGGACGCGGTTATGGACCTCATTGTAGACGATCCTTTATAAATCCCATCTTGGAAAGTCCCTACTCCCTTGTCGAGTTGGATCAACGGGGCGCGGAAAACGGAATCGAACCGGAATCGAGTTGTTGCTCCATCCGGTGTGTTTTATAAAAGTGAGTTGCTATAGTATCGTATCTATGTAATGCGCCACAGATCCGCGAAACAGCGCTACGGTCGGCGAACCGATACGCAAGGAACGTATTGGGTACTTTTCGCAAACGGAAGTTTCGGAAACAACGTCTGATTGGTGGCTTTCAAAATATAATATATATTAACCAATGAAATGCTTCCGTGACAACGAACAGACCTTATTTCGTTTCCGAAATGTGGCGACGCGTCACGAACGCCCTCTTTGTTATTCTATCGTCAATTCCTTTCGTCAACAGCACTTGTTTCAAACAAAGGAACGAAGAAAAAGAAGAACAGCACTTGTGATTCCCCGTTCAGGAGGCTTACTCTTAGACAGTGAGGGTACGAGGGTAGCAAGTGAATACGCAGGAAGACCAAAGATTCGTAAGTATTGAGCCGATTTCAATACAGCTAATTAATGCAATGTAGTTCAGGGATCGCGAACCTTTATACATCTACGTGCCATTTTTTCCAAATAAATCGCGTCCCTAATGCCATAAAGGCATACAGCGTATGCTTTTAGCATAGGTTATATGCCTTTATGGCATTAGGGACGCGAAATGTGCAATGTGGCCGTGACGTGCCTACTGTGTCCCTCAATGTAGACGAAAAAATAAATTATTTCGATTAGGTACTCAAATTCCTCAATTAATGCCGTGCCCAAATTATTTCGTCGCCTGCCATCAATGGCACGCGTGCCATAGGTTCGCCATCCCTGATGTAGTTGGTAGTAGTTTTTGGTGTGGTGATTGGCGGGATCTGATTTGATGCGTTATTTAAATATATCGGGCGTTCAAGCGTTGCGATAGTCCGTTTCTCACCGTAGCAGCCCAACAAGCAATAGTATATTATGTAGCATGCCCGTAAACCAAGTGTTTTTCGGCGAGAATAATGATTTCAGAACTAACTAAAGGCGAGCCGGAAGCGAGTTCTGAAATCATTATTCGAATTATTGTTATCTTCCTCACAACTGTAATCTAAAATTTGATTAGGACATTTTCTACTAAAAACCAAATTCTACCAGTAGGACGGTAGCAATAAATCACATTAGTGTACGGATCTTATAGCTTCTTAATATAATCTCTCCCATTAGTCTTCATTCATGTCTAAATGACCTGGTTTAAATATTGCTATAGATGATGGTTGAAGACCTAAGCCTGCAAAAAGGAAAAAAATTCTACAGCTTCGAGGAACTCGCTGCTTTTGTGGATTCCTACCAACTGCAGCAACGACAAGAATTTTCGGTGCATAAGAGTAAAACTATCAAGGCAGCCAACGTGCAGAGAAATATCAAGCAAGGATTGATCTATTATTCTCTGCACTATGTATGTCAACGCAGTGGAACATACAAGGCCAAAGGAAAGGGGATGAGAAAAACTACGTACGTACATATCGACGGCTGCGTGGAATAACCGGCTATCTCAGAGTCCGGTTGAAAAAGCGGCTATCTCAGATTTCGGTTGAAAAAGCGGCTATCTCAGAATCCATTCGAAAAAGTGAACCTGTGCCTATATGAATAACATAGGCAACAGGCGCTTTTTCGAATGGATTCTGAGATAGTCGCTTTTTCAACCGGATTCTGAGATAGCCGCTTTTTCAACCGGATTCTGAGATAGCCGCTTTTTCAACCGAATTCTGAGATAGCCGGTTATTCCACGCAGCCGTCGATATAGTCATAGTTTCACTCAAGATTCTATATTGTATATATGCATGACCTTCAACAGGCATCGCGTTTGGCTACCAGCGCTCGCAGCATCAGAATGATACGCTACTGTTTGTCAAGCACACAAGATTGCCTTATATAGACAAAGCTAGATCAAAAACGGATACGTAATTTAACAATACCCAAAAACGTCCCTTAATTTTTATAGCAATTTTAGCAACATATTATAATACCCTGCGAAAACTTTGAGGAGGGTCTATCACCCTGTCTATTATTTTCCAATGATTCAACATGTCTGCTGATGCTTGCCATCGTGGCTGACGGCTATCAGCTGATCATACAAATTTTCAACGTTGCAATAACATTGATCACATCACTTGATCAAGATGGATATAATCTTGAAAACTGGATTCCAAGCCGTAACGCATTTCATTCTGTTCAATCCAGAAACATTTGGTCACTTATTAAGAAATTGAAACCCATGATATCACGTCTCAACGATGAGCCGAGCACTCAGCTGATACAACCGAATGGATATGAGTCACGATGGCGAGGGCTAGCAGACTTCTCGAATCATTAAAAAATAGTCGACGGGGATAGATTGTCCTGAAATTTTTTGCAAGGTAGAATAATACATTGCTAAAAACACTATAAAAATTAAGGAACATCTATGGGTATTAATTGTCAACATAATCGTAATTAATCTAGATGTGTCTACACGAGGCCTCGGTAAGCTTGACAAGCAGTACAGCAACATTCGGCCACGGGCGGCGCTACTTGTTCTGACACCCATAGCAAATTCTCCAATGCACAATTCCTCTACGTCGCTCATTTGATTTTAATAAATTGAAATTTCTGTACAGGTCTATTAAAACAAATTGTCCAGCTTTTATAAAAATCAAGGTTGCAAAATATGAAGATTGCTTGAAACTGAAAGCTTTTAACGACGAACATAATCATCCGCCTTTAAATGAACTTTCAAAGGTCAGCATCTTGAAATTTATTACATCTTATTACGTGTAGACTTATTGTTATATTTGATTCATTAGTAACAGAGAAAATTACTCTGTTGTACGCTTGATGAAATTGATTCTGAGACGGATGTGTTCGACAATCAAAGAAACAGCCTATTGGTGCTCTGAATTTTTGTAATCCAGAGCGCCGATACGCTGTTTCTAGAATTGTCAAACACATCCGGCTCAGAATCCATTTCATTAGGTTCACCTATGAAATATGGAGGTCATTATTTGACATTTCATAGAGGGGACCGAAATGGGAATGTACCTCTTGTCCTCTTGTGAAATGAATTCGGAGTTTCTTTCGACAAAACTTCACATGTTCAGAAAATAAAAAAAAAACTTGTTGCCAATGGTTCTCACGTCCAAGATATTTAGATTTTATATACTTCACAGGGACAATCAGAGGAAGTCGAAGCAACCACAACTGGTGGAGATGATGTTCTTCCTACAGATAAACCTGAATTTTCTAAAGGACACGATGGTCTAGGATCCGATTTGGATATAGCAAATCTATCGGTATACATTGCATCGAAGGTAGACAGTGAGGAGCGTCGCATTGATTTTACAAATATTTCTGGCGATCTAACACTTCCTGTCCAAGAAGATTGCGTTTCTAAATTGAACACAGAATCGAAAGAATGGGAATGGGACGAAGATTTGGCAGCAATATCAGATGTAATTGAATATCTGACTTCTGATGAAGCAAAAGAGCTTGAGGAAATAGAACCTTTTTTACTAACAAAAAAGACGAATGTTAACAGCCATTCCCAAGAAGATTGCGTTTCTAAATTGAACACAGAATCGAAAGCATGGGAATGGGACGAAGATTTGGCAGCAATATCGGATGTAATAGAGTATCTGACTTCTGATGAAGGAAAAGAGTGAGCAAATAGAACCTTTACTAACAAAAAAGACGAATATAATCTCAGACTTATTTGTGTCTAGTCGTTTGCAATATGCTGCTCTATCAAGAAAGAAAAAAACCATAAATAAATAAATAATAATAATAGTAATAATACCGTTGACCACATGTATTCAGGTTTTTGCACCCGCTAGCATTTTGCACCCATGTATACGTCTCTGAACATAAAAAAGCCACTTTGCCCGCTAAGTATTTCTCGTAGTCCAGGTCTTCGGCTTCGTATTCCTCATAATCCAGGTCCTCGGCTTCGTGTTTCTTGTCTTGCAGGTCGTTCGCTGAGTATTCCTCGTCGTCCAGGTCGTTCGCTAAGCATTTCTCGTAGTCCAGGTTCTTTGCTTCGTATTTCTTGTAGAAATACTTAGCGAACGACCTGGACAACAAGAAATACTTAGCGAACGGCCTGGACTACAAGAAATACGAAACCGAGGACCTGGACTATGAGAAATACGTAGCAAACAATCTGGACAACGAGAAATACTTAGCTAACAAAAAAAAAAAAAAAAATAATAGCTCTTTCAACTGGGGCTACACCAACCTACACTGATGTAGTGTAGCCATCTTTGTCTCTCTCTTCCTTACAAAAAAAAAAAGAGATGATGATGGCTACACTGCACCAGTGTAGCTTGGTGTAGCCCCAGTTGAAAGAGCTATAAGGATATAGGGGATATACGATCGAACTATTTGAATTTTAGCGCGTAGATAAGGAGGCGCTGGTCACGACGTAAGACGTAACAGCGTAGATATCTCCCGCGGATGCGGGACCGTTGACGGTTCTAAAATATTCTTACAGTCACGCTACATGCTACTACGTAGTTACTCCAATAACCCTTCAGACGGTTGCGAATATTACAGACAAGCTACATATTAATTGTTCGGACATTCTGGTTTTCCAGACACTCCAAATGATTATTGTTGAGGCTCTCCAAATTTTCGTGATATTACAGTCACGCAAAATTTTTGCGTGACTCTATTAGTCACTCTACCCTGCGAATAGCCACGGCGTAATTTCTAGGGTCTAAAATATCAAATTTACGTCAAATGTTGAAGTTTTTTATAATTTTAAAAGAAATAGGAAAAAAAAAAATTCCCGTTTTTTTTTTTTTTTTTTCTCTTGTCAACCATTTTGTCAACTGATTACAAAGTGTTCGAAAAAAGATGAAAAACAAAATGAATGAGAAATAAGAAAAACTACTGGAAATTGTTTACAGAAATGAAATGATTTTTGAATAAATTTACAGGATATAAGCAGCTTGGCTCCCCGTAAGCCAGACTGGGATTTGAAGAGAGATGTTGCTAAAAAACTAGAAAAACTTGAAAGACGAACTCAAAAGGCGATAGCTGAGTTGATACGCGAACGATTGAAGCAGGGTCAGGAGAATCTGGCTTCTATAGTTAACATGGCACCAATCAACTCTTCTAAACTTATAGATAAATCTAAACCTAATGAAGAGGAATAGTACTAATTGCATGTGAAGAAAAAAAAATATTGACTAACAAATAAATTGATTTCATTAATCGCTAATCGCTAATTCTTATATTGTTCAGAAACTTGATTTTTCTTATACCTTTGAGTTATCTGCTGAGTTTGATCAAATTCAGATCAGCCTGTGAGAGTGTGAAAAACAATTTAATAAATCAATCAATAAAAATGAGCTTATCTTCATTTTGTGGGGGTCCATATAATGAGTAATCAGTTATTGTTAACTCGATATTATGGAATTTTATCCTTTACAAATTGTACAGAGTATCGATATTCAGATAGCCGCCGTTTACTCTCAAGTCTCAATTTATTGGATAAAATCATAAAATGTAAATAGTAAAACTCATGAAAGAATATAGTATACTATGATTGATTATGTAATTTAAAAAAAAGTTATTATTCATTTCATTTAAATCATATTACAATAAATATATTACAAATATACCTAAAATAGTGATTATTATTAATATTTACACACGTAAAAGTAATTAGTATTAGACACATAATATTGTGTACATTTTCTCTTTGTTAATAATTCAATTTTCATGTGTATTGTTTACATGAAATTTATCGAAACTATACTTCCCATTGTTACGTATTTAACTATTTATATATAAATGATACAGTATAAAATTAGGCGCAATTAAATTTCTATTGCAAAACTAACTACCTACTTGCGTCGAATCAGATCCCACGATCTGTTTCTTAATGCAAGAAAATCACATGTTATCAAATCTTTCACTCCACGTCTTCGAACTCTATTCTCATCATAAAACTACCAACCCTAAATCTATAATTTATTATCTATCTGTCCATTAATGCAGTTCAATATCGTGAAATAATTCTCGTTTCTAAGACAGCATTGTGTTCAGCAGTACTATAGAGTATAATAAAATAGTTTCATTCTTTCTCAGTTTTGCAACTTTCAGTAGCTGCAATATTTTATATAACTAATTTCACGATTCTAAAACTTAATTAGGTCTACATGTATCGTGAGATTTAGATCATAGTCCAAAATCCACTAGAGTTGTATATCCCAGAAGACATTGCATTACCTATTTATGCTGACGTTATTGAAAGAGAAAAGAGATTATCTTACACAAATCTGGATTGGTTCATCCAAAGGCTTCCCTTCTAACAATATACTAAGTAAAAGATAATCCAACATCGTAGGATGAAATCACATTCTATTGTATATTAGGGTGTCCGTTATTTACCAAGTTGTTTTTTTTCTTTGCAGCGCCCCACTAAATTTTTAGTTTATGATCTAAAAAAAAAACATGAGACCAAAATAAGCCCTTAATATTCATATTAAACCGTGCCACAAAGACGATATATTTTCCATTTAAATAACATGGGATTTTGTCACTTTTTACATTAAATTTTTTTTTTTCTGAGCAAATGAATATATAGCAACAAAAGACATATATTCTTGTAGGTAATTGAACGCTCTACAAAAAAGATCTCTTATGATTTTTCGATAAATTAACTTTTTTCAAAGTTATTAAAGGTTAAACTAAGATAAAGTTGAACTTAGTTATTTTTCAAATTTTTCCACTTTGACAGCAAAAGTATTACCATTTAGATATATAAATGAATTGTTTATATCGAAGAATAACTGGTTCTCACTGTATTATATGAAAAATTTCTAAAAAAAGTTTCAATAACTCGAAAATAATGTGATTAGACGTACATTATTTTACTGCGCTTGCGTGAGTAAAAGTGTCATTTGTTGGTAAAAATAATTTCTAGGTTATTCACTGTGCTGCTGGAAAAGTCTCATTTTATAAAATTTTACAAAAGCGTACGAAGTTTTCTGAAATTTCATAGAAATTGATAGCTTATAATTAACTTAAGAATTCTGGACACTAGTACCAAATACGCGCAATGTAATACAAAATTTTGAATGTATTGACATTTTTTTTCAGTAATTTTTTATATAATACAGTGAGAACCAGTTATTCTTCGATATCAACAATTCATTTATATCTAAATGGTAATACTTTTGCTGTCAAAGTGGAAAAATTTGAAAAATAACTAAGTTCAACTTTATCTTAGTTTAACCTTTAATAACTTTGAAAAAAGTTAATTTATCGAAAAATCATAAGAGATCTTTTTTGTAGAGCGTTCAATTACCTACAAGAATATATGTCTTTTGTTGCTATATATTCATTTGCTCAGAAAGAAAAAAATTAAATGTAAAAAGTGACAAAATCCCATGTTATTTAAATGGAAAATATATCGTCTTTGCGGCACGGTTTAATATGAATATTAAGGGCTTATTTTGGTCTCATGTTTTTTTTTTAGATCATAAACTAAAAATTTAGGGGGCGCTGCGAAGAAAAAAAACAACTTGGTAAATAACGGACACCCTATTGTATATATATTAGGGTGATTCAAAAAAAAAAAAAAAAAATTATTTTTTCTTCCAAACAGGCTCAAAAGTTTCATTCAGGTCAAAAAGTATGCCTGTTAAAATTTGAGCTCTTAATATTAATATTGAGTTGCTCCTCATCGCACTTTTCGATTTTCCATAAGAATAACATGGGATAAATTATTTTTGCCTCTTCTGATTCTTATAACTAGCAAATGATACGTCACACAAAGAATCTACAGACATGTTTTGGTTGGAAAATGAAAAACGAAAAATACAAAAAAATAAAAAAATTAAAATTGAAAAAATTAACATTAAAATCAATTAAAATAAATTAAACTTTGACCTTGAATAACTTTTGAACGAGTAGACTTATTGGAAAATAACTCGGAACTTTTTTGTAGAGCGTTCAATTCTCTACAAAAATATGTCTGTAGATTCTCTGTGTGACATATCATTTGCTAGTTATAAAAATCAGAAGAAGCAAGAATGATTTATCCCATGTTATTCTTATGGAAAATCGAAAAGTGCGATGAGGAGCAACTCAATATTAATATTAAGAGCTCAAATTTTAACAGGCATACTTTTTGACCTGAATGAAACTTTTGAGCCTGTTTGGAAGAAAAAATAATTTTTTTTTTTTTTTTTGAATCACCCTAATATATATCTATAATTTTGAAGTGTGAATTCAATATCATGTAGGTTTAGTATAAAAAAAAAAAAAAAAACAAATACAAAAACAAAACAAAAAAAAGGGGAAAAAAAAATTTAATTATATTCTAAGATACCGTAGAACGTGATTATACTGCAGATTATGAATTGATGATATCGCCAATAAATGATTTTTTTACAGATATATATCAATATCTGCTTGCACCTCATAATCTGTTATCGATATTAATATGACGTATGTGATAAAAATGAAATGGCACAACAGCCTATTTATAAATATCTCAAAAAGACCGCGTTATCGATGCAAAACGATAAGCATTGAAGCGATAACTATTGCTTTCGATACTTTGCTAGTAAATTGACCAGAACTATGTTCTGGATGATGATGATGATGATTCCAGTGATCATGATTGTGGCTATACTTCATTTCTGGTATATTTAGAAATACTATTCTATCTTCCAACGGTTGCACAGGCCGGAAGTTATGCGTTACTATTTCCCCTTCCGCGCTGCGAATACGACGGAAAGCCGCGATCTGTAAGACACGATATAATAAATATGTAAAACAATCATTATGTATTATAGATCCTGATCTTATCGTGCGTGCAACTGTAGGTTTAATTATTTTAAGAATTCTTGTAAATTGTTAGACATTTTTTTTTTTTTTTCTTCTAGTTTTATTAATGAAAACAACGAATTTTTCTGATAAACTAAGGAAATCTAAAATCTTAATGATTGACGAAAAATTATGTGATTTTTTTAAATTTTTTAGAAAATTTTTAAAAATTTTAAATTGGGTGAACTATTTTATTCCCAACGAATTCAACTCTGTGAACTATTATAGCACTCAGAATAGTTATACAGTAGGGGAGAGTGGGGCACATTCGGACGTGGGGCACATTCGGACAATCGCGATTGACACAAGACCTACTCGGAGTGTTCGCACTGCCTGGATGAAAGTTGTCTTCTTGTGGAGTTCATAACGCACCCTAGAGATATCACCACTATACACACACTATAAATGCGAGTAATCGCGAATGTCCGAATGTGCCCCACGTCCGAATGTGCCCCACTCTCCCCTACTTATAGGTTTCATATAACGAGGATCAGGCGAAACAGCACGGTCCAAGCGCGCAGGCGCCGGATAATTCGTATTTCATAGGAATAGCCACTCGTTGCGCTAGAAAATCCCTACAGTATTTTGGCGCGTGATCAGTGGTGAAACGCGTATAGACTCTAGGGAGATTTTCATGTGTTGGCTCGCTCTGTAAAAACTCAAGTGAGTCGACGTTGGCGCGAATTGACCGTGCTGTTTCACCTGATTCTCACTGTAGGACAGAAGCAATAATAATTATGTCCAACTGTTTTTAAAATACACACGTAAAAGTATAATCCTGGGGAATGTTTCATTTCTCGTTTTATGTATATCTGATATAATGTAAACAGCAAGAAAACTTCGAAGAATTATCCCTCACCTGTTTATGGGCAAGTATATGTGGTTTTTTGAAGTCTATCCACGTTACGACCTCGGAACATGGTGGGGTGGTGAGTGACCCATTGTAGGTAAAATAGTTTTGTATTGGTTCACGATTCGACATCAGAATAGAGTCGAGTTGGAGTTCTTCAGGCATCGTATATTTGTTACCAACCTTTTCGATGTTTGGCAAAGCTGTTATCAGCTCGTTATAATTAGGATCCGACTCTTCACCAGCCTGAAAATGTAATTCAATTTCAATTGAATAATAGAAGTTGAAAAATAACAACATTTATATGACAAAGGCTCGCTCGGATATAAAATATACGACGACGGACTTCATTGTAGACAGGCTCAGTTTACGGCAACGTATACAACTATGAACCTCACGGCTCATTGTAGACTCATTATGTTAAAGTGGCGCTCACGGCCTGACGGCATACGACAAAGTAACGGTTACGGACGCGGTTATGGACCTCATTGTAGACGATCCTTTATAAATCCCATCTTGGAAAGTCCCTACTCCCTTGTCGAGTTGGATCAACGGGGCGCGGAAAACGGAATCGAACCGGAATCGAGTTGTTGCTCCATCCGGTGTGTTTTATAAAAGTGAGTTGCTATAGTATCGTATCTATGTAATGCGCCACAGATCCGCGAAACAGCGCTACGGTCGGCGAACCGATACGCAAGGAACGTATTGGGTACTTTTCGCAAACGGAAGTTTCGGAAACAACGTCTGATTGGTGGCTTTCAAAATATAATATATATTAACCAATGAAATGCTTCCGTGACAACGAACAGACCTTATTTCGTTTCCGAAATGTGGCGACGCGTCACGAACGCCCTCTTTGTTATTCTATCGTCAATTCCTTTCGTCAACAGCACTTGTTTCAAACAAAGGAACGAAGAAAAAGAAGAACAGCACTTGTGATTCCCCGTTCAGGAGGCTTACTCTTAGACAGTGAGGGTACGAGGGTAGCAAGTGAATACGCAGGAAGACCAAAGATTCGTAAGTATTGAGCCGATTTCAATACAGCTAATTAATGCAATGTAGTTCAGGGATCGCGAACCTTTATACATCTACGTGCCATTTTTTCCAAATAAATCGCGTCCCTAATGCCATAAAGGCATACAGCGTATGCTTTTAGCATAGGTTATATGCCTTTATGGCATTAGGGACGCGAAATGTGCAATGTGGCCGTGACGTGCCTACTGTGTCCCTCAATGTAGACGAAAAAATAAATTATTTCGATTAGGTACTCAAATTCCTCAATTAATGCCGTGCCCAAATTATTTCGTCGCCTGCCATCAATGGCACGCGTGCCATAGGTTCGCCATCCCTGATGTAGTTGGTAGTAGTTTTTGGTGTGGTGATTGGCGGGATCTGATTTGATGCGTTATTTAAATATATCGGGCGTTCAAGCGTTGCGATAGTCCGTTTCTCACCGTAGCAGCCCAACAAGCAATAGTATATTATGTAGCATGCCCGTAAACCAAGTGTTTTTCGGCGAGAATAATGATTTCAGAACTAACTAAAGGCGAGCCGGAAGCGAGTTCTGAAATCATTATTCGAATTATTGTTATCTTCCTCACAACTGTAATCTAAAATTTGATTAGGACATTTTCTACTAAAAACCAAATTCTACCAGTAGGACGGTAGCAATAAATCACATTAGTGTACGGATCTTATAGCTTCTTAATATAATCTCTCCCATTAGTCTTCATTCATGTCTAAATGACCTGGTTTAAATATTGCTATAGATGATGGTTGAAGACCTAAGCCTGCAAAAAGGAAAAAAATTCTACAGCTTCGAGGAACTCGCTGCTTTTGTGGATTCCTACCAACTGCAGCAACGACAAGAATTTTCGGTGCATAAGAGTAAAACTATCAAGGCAGCCAACGTGCAGAGAAATATCAAGCAAGGATTGATCTATTATTCTCTGCACTATGTATGTCAACGCAGTGGAACATACAAGGCCAAAGGAAAGGGGATGAGAAAAACTACGTACGTACATATCGACGGCTGCGTAGAATAACCGGCTATCTCAGAGTCCGGTTGAAAAAGCGGCTATCTCAGATTTCGGTTGAAAAAGCGGCTATCTCAGAATCCATTCGAAAAAGTGAACCTGTGCCTATATGAATAACATAGGCAACAGGCGCTTTTTCGAATGGATTCTGAGATAGTCGCTTTTTCAACCGGATTCTGAGATAGCCGCTTTTTCAACCGGATTCTGAGATAGCCGCTTTTTCAACCGAATTCTGAGATAGCCGGTTATTCCACGCAGCCGTCGATATAGTCATAGTTTCACTCAAGATTCTATATTGGATATATGCATGACCTTCAACAGGCATCGCGTTTGGCTACCAGCGCTCGCAGCATCAGAATGATACGCTACTGTTTGTCAAGCACACAAGATTGCCTTATATAGACAAAGCTAGATCAAAAACGGATACGTAATTTAACAATACCCAAAAACGTCCCTTAATTTTTATAGCAATTTTAGCAACATATTATAATACCCTGCGAAAACTTTGAGGAGGGTCTATCACCCTGTCTATTATTTTCCAATGATTCAACATGTCTGCTGATGCTTGCCATCGTGGCTGACGGCTATCAGCTGATCATACAAATTTTCAACGTTGCAATAACATTGATCACATCACTTGATCAAGATGGATATAATCTTGAAAACTGGATTCCAAGCCGTAACGCATTTCATTCTGTTCAATCCAGAAACATTTGGTCACTTATTAAGAAATTGAAACCCATGATATCACGTCTCAACGATGAGCCGAGCACTCAGCTGATACAACCGAATGGATATGAGTCACGATGGCGAGGGCTAGCAGACTTCTCGAATCATTAAAAAATAGTCGACGGGGATAGATTGTCCTGAAATTTTTTGCAAGGTAGAATAATACATTGCTAAAAACACTATAAAAATTAAGGAACATCTATGGGTATTAATTGTCAACATAATCGTAATTAATCTAGATGTGTCTACACGAGGCCTCGGTAAGCTTGACAAGCAGTACAGCAACATTCGGCCACGGGCGGCGCTACTTGTTCTGACACCCATAGCAAATTCTCCAATGCACAATTCCTCTACGTCGCTCATTTGATTTTAATAAATTGAAATTTCTGTACAGGTCTATTAAAACAAATTGTCCAGCTTTTATAAAAATCAAGGTTGCAAAATATGAAGATTGCTTGAAACTGAAAGCTTTTAACGACGAACATAATCATCCGCCTTTAAATGAACTTTCAAAGGTCAGCATCTTGAAATTTATTACATCTTATTACGTGTAGACTTATTGTTATATTTGATTCATTAGTAACAGAGAAAATTACTCTGTTGTACGCTTGATGAAATTGATTCTGAGACGGATGTGTTCGACAATCAAAGAAACAGCCTATTGGTGCTCTGAATTTTTGTAATCCAGAGCGCCGATACGCTGTTTCTAGAATTGTCAAACACATCCGGCTCAGAATCCATTTCATTAGGTTCACCTATGAAATATGGAGGTCATTATTTGACATTTCATAGAGGGGACCGAAATGGGAATGTACCTCTTGTCCTCTTGTGAAATGAATTCGGAGTTTCTTTCGACAAAACTTCACATGTTCAGAAAATAAAAAAAAAACTTGTTGCCAATGGTTCTCACGTCCAAGATATTTAGATTTTATATACTTCACAGGGACAATCAGAGGAAGTCGAAGCAACCACAACTGGTGGAGATGATGTTCTTCCTACAGATAAACCTGAATTTTCTAAAGGACACGATGGTCTAGGATCCGATTTGGATATAGCAAATCTATCGGTATACATTGCATCGAAGGTAGACAGTGAGGAGCGTCGCATTGATTTTACAAATATTTCTGGCGATCTAACACTTCCTGTCCAAGAAGATTGCGTTTCTAAATTGAACACAGAATCGAAAGAATGGGAATGGGACGAAGATTTGGCAGCAATATCAGATGTAATTGAATATCTGACTTCTGATGAAGCAAAAGAGCTTGAGGAAATAGAACCTTTTTTACTAACAAAAAAGACGAATGTTAACAGCCATTCCCAAGAAGATTGCGTTTCTAAATTGAACACAGAATCGAAAGCATGGGAATGGGACGAAGATTTGGCAGCAATATCGGATGTAATAGAGTATCTGACTTCCGATGAAGGAAAAGAGTGAGCAAATAGAACCTTTACTAACAAAAAAGACGAATATAATCTCAGACTTATTTGTGTCTAGTCGTTTGCAATATGCTGCTCTATCAAGAAAGAAAAAAACCATAAATAAATAAATAATAATAATAGTAATAATACCGTTGACCACATGTATTCAGGTTTTTGCACCCGCTAGCATTTTGCACCCATGTATACGTCTCTGAACATAAAAAAGCCACTTTGCCCGCTAAGTATTTCTCGTAGTCCAGGTCTTCGGCTTCGTATTCCTCATAATCCAGGTCCTCGGCTTCGTGTTTCTTGTCTTGCAGGTCGTTCGCTGAGTATTCCTCGTCGTCCAGGTCGTTCGCTAAGCATTTCTCGTAGTCCAGGTTCTTTGCTTCGTATTTCTTGTAGAAATACTTAGCGAACGACCTGGACAACAAGAAATACTTAGCGAACGGCCTGGACTACAAGAAATACGAAACCGAGGACCTGGACTATGAGAAATACGTAGCAAACAATCTGGACAACGAGAAATACTTAGCTAACAAAAAAAAAAAAAAAAATAATAGCTCTTTCAACTGGGGCTACACCAACCTACACTGATGTAGTGTAGCCATCTTTGTCTCTCTCTTCCTTACAAAAAAAAAAAGAGATGATGATGGCTACACTGCACCAGTGTAGCTTGGTGTAGCCCCAGTTGAAAGAGCTATAAGGATATAGGGGATATACGATCGAACTATTTGAATTTTAGCGCGTAGATAAGGAGGCGCTGGTCACGACGTAAGACGTAACAGCGTAGATATCTCCCGCGGATGCGGGACCGTTGACGGTTCTAAAATATTCTTACAGTCACGCTACATGCTACTACGTAGTTACTCCAATAACCCTTCAGACGGTTGCGAATATTACAGACAAGCTACATATTAATTGTTCGGACATTCTGGTTTTCCAGACACTCCAAATGATTATTGTTGAGGCTCTCCAAATTTTCGTGATATTACAGTCACGCAAAATTTTTGCGTGACTCTATTAGTCACTCTACCCTGCGAATAGCCACGGCGTAATTTCTAGGGTCTAAAATATCAAATTTACGTCAAATGTTGAAGTTTTTTATAATTTTAAAAGAAATAGGAAAAAAAAAAATTCCCGTTTTTTTTTTTTTTTTTTCTCTTGTCAACCATTTTGTCAACTGATTACAAAGTGTTCGAAAAAAGATGAAAAACAAAATGAATGAGAAATAAGAAAAACTACTGGAAATTGTTTACAGAAATGAAATGATTTTTGAATAAATTTACAGGATATAAGCAGCTTGGCTCCCCGTAAGCCAGACTGGGATTTGAAGAGAGATGTTGCTAAAAAACTAGAAAAACTTGAAAGACGAACTCAAAAGGCGATAGCTGAGTTGATACGCGAACGATTGAAGCAGGGTCAGGAGAATCTGGCTTCTATAGTTAACATGGCACCAATCAACTCTTCTAAACTTATAGATAAATCTAAACCTAATGAAGAGGAATAGTACTAATTGCATGTGAAGAAAAAAAAATATTGACTAACAAATAAATTGATTTCATTAATCGCTAATCGCTAATTCTTATATTGTTCAGAAACTTGATTTTTCTTATACCTTTGAGTTATCTGCTGAGTTTGATCAAATTCAGATCAGCCTGTGAGAGTGTGAAAAACAATTTAATAAATCAATCAATAAAAATGAGCTTATCTTCATTTTGTGGGGGTCCATATAATGAGTAATCAGTTATTGTTAACTCGATATTATGGAATTTTATCCTTTACAAATTGTACAGAGTATCGATATTCAGATAGCCGCCGTTTACTCTCAAGTCTCAATTTATTGGATAAAATCATAAAATGTAAATAGTAAAACTCATGAAAGAATATAGTATACTATGATTGATTATGTAATTTAAAAAAAAGTTATTATTCATTTCATTTAAATCATATTACAATAAATATATTACAAATATACCTAAAATAGTGATTATTATTAATATTTACACACGTAAAAGTAATTAGTATTAGACACATAATATTGTGTACATTTTCTCTTTGTTAATAATTCAATTTTCATGTGTATTGTTTACATGAAATTTATCGAAACTATACTTCCCATTGTTACGTATTTAACTATTTATATATAAATGATACAGTATAAAATTAGGCGCAATTAAATTTCTATTGCAAAACTAACTACCTACTTGCGTCGAATCAGATCCCACGATCTGTTTCTTAATGCAAGAAAATCACATGTTATCAAATCTTTCACTCCACGTCTTCGAACTCTATTCTCATCATAAAACTACCAACCCTAAATCTATAATTTATTATCTATCTGTCCATTAATGCAGTTCAATATCGTGAAATAATTCTCGTTTCTAAGACAGCATTGTGTTCAGCAGTACTATAGAGTATAATAAAATAGTTTCATTCTTTCTCAGTTTTGCAACTTTCAGTAGCTGCAATATTTTATATAACTAATTTCACGATTCTAAAACTTAATTAGGTCTACATGTATCGTGAGATTTAGATCATAGTCCAAAATCCACTAGAGTTGTATATCCCAGAAGACATTGCATTACCTATTTATGCTGACGTTATTGAAAGAGAAAAGAGATTATCTTACACAAATCTGGATTGGTTCATCCAAAGGCTTCCCTTCTAACAATATACTAAGTAAAAGATAATCCAACATCGTAGGATGAAATCACATTCTATTGTATATTAGGGTGTCCGTTATTTACCAAGTTGTTTTTTTTCTTTGCAGCGCCCCACTAAATTTTTAGTTTATGATCTAAAAAAAAAACATGAGACCAAAATAAGCCCTTAATATTCATATTAAACCGTGCCACAAAGACGATATATTTTCCATTTAAATAACATGGGATTTTGTCACTTTTTACATTAAATTTTTTTTTTTCTGAGCAAATGAATATATAGCAACAAAAGACATATATTCTTGTAGGTAATTGAACGCTCTACAAAAAAGATCTCTTATGATTTTTCGATAAATTAACTTTTTTCAAAGTTATTAAAGGTTAAACTAAGATAAAGTTGAACTTAGTTATTTTTCAAATTTTTCCACTTTGACAGCAAAAGTATTACCATTTAGATATATAAATGAATTGTTTATATCGAAGAATAACTGGTTCTCACTGTATTATATGAAAAATTTCTAAAAAAAGTTTCAATAACTCGAAAATAATGTGATTAGACGTACATTATTTTACTGCGCTTGCGTGAGTAAAAGTGTCATTTGTTGGTAAAAATAATTTCTAGGTTATTCACTGTGCTGCTGGAAAAGTCTCATTTTATAAAATTTTACAAAAGCGTACGAAGTTTTCTGAAATTTCATAGAAATTGATAGCTTATAATTAACTTAAGAATTCTGGACACTAGTACCAAATACGCGCAATGTAATACAAAATTTTGAATGTATTGACATTTTTTTTCAGTAATTTTTTATATAATACAGTGAGAACCAGTTATTCTTCGATATCAACAATTCATTTATATCTAAATGGTAATACTTTTGCTGTCAAAGTGGAAAAATTTGAAAAATAACTAAGTTCAACTTTATCTTAGTTTAACCTTTAATAACTTTGAAAAAAGTTAATTTATCGAAAAATCATAAGAGATCTTTTTTGTAGAGCGTTCAATTACCTACAAGAATATATGTCTTTTGTTGCTATATATTCATTTGCTCAGAAAGAAAAAAATTAAATGTAAAAAGTGACAAAATCCCATGTTATTTAAATGGAAAATATATCGTCTTTGCGGCACGGTTTAATATGAATATTAAGGGCTTATTTTGGTCTCATGTTTTTTTTTTAGATCATAAACTAAAAATTTAGGGGGCGCTGCGAAGAAAAAAAACAACTTGGTAAATAACGGACACCCTATTGTATATATATTAGGGTGATTCAAAAAAAAAAAAAAAAAATTATTTTTTCTTCCAAACAGGCTCAAAAGTTTCATTCAGGTCAAAAAGTATGCCTGTTAAAATTTGAGCTCTTAATATTAATATTGAGTTGCTCCTCATCGCACTTTTCGATTTTCCATAAGAATAACATGGGATAAATTATTTTTGCCTCTTCTGATTCTTATAACTAGCAAATGATACGTCACACAAAGAATCTACAGACATGTTTTGGTTGGAAAATGAAAAACGAAAAATACAAAAAAATAAAAAAATTAAAATTGAAAAAATTAACATTAAAATCAATTAAAATAAATTAAACTTTGACCTTGAATAACTTTTGAACGAGTAGACTTATTGGAAAATAACTCGGAACTTTTTTGTAGAGCGTTCAATTCTCTACAAAAATATGTCTGTAGATTCTCTGTGTGACATATCATTTGCTAGTTATAAAAATCAGAAGAAGCAAGAATGATTTATCCCATGTTATTCTTATGGAAAATCGAAAAGTGCGATGAGGAGCAACTCAATATTAATATTAAGAGCTCAAATTTTAACAGGCATACTTTTTGACCTGAATGAAACTTTTGAGCCTGTTTGGAAGAAAAAATAATTTTTTTTTTTTTTTTTGAATCACCCTAATATATATCTATAATTTTGAAGTGTGAATTCAATATCATGTAGGTTTAGTATAAAAAAAAAAAAAAAAACAAATACAAAAACAAAACAAAAAAAAGGGGAAAAAAAAATTTAATTATATTCTAAGATACCGTAGAACGTGATTATACTGCAGATTATGAATTGATGATATCGCCAATAAATGATTTTTTTACAGATATATATCAATATCTGCTTGCACCTCATAATCTGTTATCGATATTAATATGACGTATGTGATAAAAATGAAATGGCACAACAGCCTATTTATAAATATCTCAAAAAGACCGCGTTATCGATGCAAAACGATAAGCATTGAAGCGATAACTATTGCTTTCGATACTTTGCTAGTAAATTGACCAGAACTATGTTCTGGATGATGATGATGATGATTCCAGTGATCATGATTGTGGCTATACTTCATTTCTGGTATATTTAGAAATACTATTCTATCTTCCAACGGTTGCACAGGCCGGAAGTTATGCGTTACTATTTCCCCTTCCGCGCTGCGAATACGACGGAAAGCCGCGATCTGTAAGACACGATATAATAAATATGTAAAACAATCATTATGTATTATAGATCCTGATCTTATCGTGCGTGCAACTGTAGGTTTAATTATTTTAAGAATTCTTGTAAATTGTTAGACATTTTTTTTTTTTTTTCTTCTAGTTTTATTAATGAAAACAACGAATTTTTCTGATAAACTAAGGAAATCTAAAATCTTAATGATTGACGAAAAATTATGTGATTTTTTTAAATTTTTTAGAAAATTTTTAAAAATTTTAAATTGGGTGAACTATTTTATTCCCAACGAATTCAACTCTGTGAACTATTATAGCACTCAGAATAGTTATACAGTAGGGGAGAGTGGGGCACATTCGGACAATCGCGATTGACACAAGACCTACTCGGAGTGTTCGCACTGCCTGGATGAAAGTTGTCTTCTTGTGGAGTTCATAACGCACCCTAGAGATATCACCACTATACACACACTATAAATGCGAGTAATCGCGAATGTCCGAGTGTGCCCCACGTCCGAATGTGCCCCACTCTCCCCTACTTATAGGTTTCATATAACGAGGATCAGGCGAAACAGCACGGTCCAAGCGCGCAGGCGCCGGATAATTCGTATTTCATAGGAATAGCCACTCGTTGCGCTAGAAAATCCCTACAGTATTTTGGCGCGTGATCAGTGGTGAAACGCGTATAGACTCTAGGGAGATTTTCATGTGTTGGCTCGCTCTGTAAAAACTCAAGTGAGTCGACGTTGGCGCGAATTGACCGTGCTGTTTCACCTGATTCTCACTGTAGGACAGAAGCAATAATAATTATGTCCAACTGTTTTTAAAATACACACGTAAAAGTATAATCCTGGGGAATGTTTCATTTCTCGTTTTATGTATATCTGATATAATGTAAACAGCAAGAAAACTTCGAAGAATTATCCCTCACCTGTTTATGGGCAAGTATATGTGGTTTTTTGAAGTCTATCCACGTTACGACCTCGGAACATGGTGGGGTGGTGAGTGACCCATTGTAGGTAAAATAGTTTTGTATTGGTTCACGATTCGACATCAGAATAGAGTCGAGTTGGAGTTCTTCAGGCATCGTATATTTGTTACCAACCTTTTCGATGTTTGGCAAAGCTGTTATCAGCTCGTTATAATTAGGATCCGACTCTTCACCAGCCTGAAAATGTAATTCAATTTCAATTGAATAATAGAAGTTGAAAAATAACAACATTTATATGACAAAGGCTCGCTCGGATATAAAATATACGACGACGGACTTCATTGTAGACAGGCTCAGTTTACGGCAACGTATACAACTATGAACCTCACGGCTCATTGTAGACTCATTATGTTAAAGTGGCGCTCACGGCCTGACGGCATACGACAAAGTAACGGTTACGGACGCGGTTATGGACCTCATTGTAGACGATCCTTTATAAATCCCATCTTGGAAAGTCCCTACTCCCTTGTCGAGTTGGATCAACGGGGCGCGGAAAACGGAATTGAACCGGAATCGAGTTGTTGCTCCATCCGGTGTGTTTTATAAAAGTGAGTTGCTATAGTATCGTATCTATGTAATGCGCCACAGATCCGCGAAACAGCGCTACGGTCGGCGAACCGATACGCAAGGAACGTATTGGGTACTTTTCGCAAACGGAAGTTTCGGAAACAACGTCTGATTGGTGGCTTTCAAAATATAATATATATTAACCAATGAAATGCTTCCGTGACAACGAACAGACCTTATTTCGTTTCCGAAATGTGGCGACGCGTCACGAACGCCCTCTTTGTTATTCTATCGTCAATTCCTTTCGTCAACAGCACTTGTTTCAAACAAAGGAACGAAGAAAAAGAAGAACAGCACTTGTGATTCCCCGTTCAGGAGGCTTACTCTTAGACAGTGAGGGTACGAGGGTAGCAAGTGAATACGCAGGAAGACCAAAGATTCGTAAGTATTGAGCCGATTTCAATACAGCTAATTAATGCAATGTAGTTCAGGGATCGCGAACCTTTATACATCTACGTGCCATTTTTTCCAAATAAATCGCGTCCCTAATGCCATAAAGGCATACAGCGTATGCTTTTAGCATAGGTTATATGCCTTTATGGCATTAGGGACGCGAAATGTGCAATGTGGCCGTGACGTGCCTACTGTGTCCCTCAATGTAGACGAAAAAATAAATTATTTCGATTAGGTACTCAAATTCCTCAATTAATGCCGTGCCCAAATTATTTCGTCGCCTGCCATCAATGGCACGCGTGCCATAGGTTCGCCATCCCTGATGTAGTTGGTAGTAGTTTTTGGTGTGGTGATTGGCGGGATCTGATTTGATGCGTTATTTAAATATATCGGGCGTTCAAGCGTTGCGATAGTCCGTTTCTCACCGTAGCAGCCCAACAAGCAATAGTATATTATGTAGCATGCCCGTAAACCAAGTGTTTTTCGGCGAGAATAATGATTTCAGAACTAACTAAAGGCGAGCCGGAAGCGAGTTCTGAAATCATTATTCGAATTATTGTTATCTTCCTCACAACTGTAATCTAAAATTTGATTAGGACATTTTCTACTAAAAACCAAATTCTACCAGTAGGACGGTAGCAATAAATCACATTAGTGTACGGATCTTATAGCTTCTTAATATAATCTCTCCCATTAGTCTTCATTCATGTCTAAATGACCTGGTTTAAATATTGCTATAGATGATGGTTGAAGACCTAAGCCTGCAAAAAGGAAAAAAATTCTACAGCTTCGAGGAACTCGCTGCTTTTGTGGATTCCTACCAACTGCAGCAACGACAAGAATTTTCGGTGCATAAGAGTAAAACTATCAAGGCAGCCAACGTGCAGAGAAATATCAAGCAAGGATTGATCTATTATTCTCTGCACTATGTATGTCAACGCAGTGGAACATACAAGGCCAAAGGAAAGGGGATGAGAAAAACTACGTACGTACATATCGACGGCTGCGTGGAATAACCGGCTATCTCAGAGTCCGGTTGAAAAAGCGGCTATCTCAGATTTCGGTTGAAAAAGCGGCTATCTCAGAATCCATTCGAAAAAGTGAACCTGTGCCTATATGAATAACATAGGCAACAGGCGCTTTTTCGAATGGATTCTGAGATAGTCGCTTTTTCAACCGGATTCTGAGATAGCCGCTTTTTCAACCGGATTCTGAGATAGCCGCTTTTTCAACCGAATTCTGAGATAGCCGGTTATTCCACGCAGCCGTCGATATAGTCATAGTTTCACTCAAGATTCTATATTGGATATATGCATGACCTTCAACAGGCATCGCGTTTGGCTACCAGCGCTCGCAGCATCAGAATGATACGCTACTGTTTGTCAAGCACACAAGATTGCCTTATATAGACAAAGCTAGATCAAAAACGGATACGTAATTTAACAATACCCAAAAACGTCCCTTAATTTTTATAGCAATTTTAGCAACATATTATAATACCCTGCGAAAACTTTGAGGAGGGTCTATCACCCTGTCTATTATTTTCCAATGATTCAACATGTCTGCTGATGCTTGCCATCGTGGCTGACGGCTATCAGCTGATCATACAAATTTTCAACGTTGCAATAACATTGATCACATCACTTGATCAAGATGGATATAATCTTGAAAACTGGATTCCAAGCCGTAACGCATTTCATTCTGTTCAATCCAGAAACATTTGGTCACTTATTAAGAAATTGAAACCCATGATATCACGTCTCAACGATGAGCCGAGCACTCAGCTGATACAACCGAATGGATATGAGTCACGATGGCGAGGGCTAGCAGACTTCTCGAATCATTAAAAAATAGTCGACGGGGATAGATTGTCCTGAAATTTTTTGCAAGGTAGAATAATACATTGCTAAAAACACTATAAAAATTAAGGAACATCTATGGGTATTAATTGTCAACATAATCGTAATTAATCTAGATGTGTCTACACGAGGCCTCGGTAAGCTTGACAAGCAGTACAGCAACATTCGGCCACGGGCGGCGCTACTTGTTCTGACACCCATAGCAAATTCTCCAATGCACAATTCCTCTACGTCGCTCATTTGATTTTAATAAATTGAAATTTCTGTACAGGTCTATTAAAACAAATTGTCCAGCTTTTATAAAAATCAAGGTTGCAAAATATGAAGATTGCTTGAAACTGAAAGCTTTTAACGACGAACATAATCATCCGCCTTTAAATGAACTTTCAAAGGTCAGCATCTTGAAATTTATTACATCTTATTACGTGTAGACTTATTGTTATATTTGATTCATTAGTAACAGAGAAAATTACTCTGTTGTACGCTTGATGAAATTGATTCTGAGACGGATGTGTTCGACAATCAAAGAAACAGCCTATTGGTGCTCTGAATTTTTGTAATCCAGAGCGCCGATACGCTGTTTCTAGAATTGTCAAACACATCCGGCTCAGAATCCATTTCATTAGGTTCACCTATGAAATATGGAGGTCATTATTTGACATTTCATAGAGGGGACCGAAATGGGAATGTACCTCTTGTCCTCTTGTGAAATGAATTCGGAGTTTCTTTCGACAAAACTTCACATGTTCAGAAAATAAAAAAAAAACTTGTTGCCAATGGTTCTCACGTCCAAGATATTTAGATTTTATATACTTCACAGGGACAATCAGAGGAAGTCGAAGCAACCACAACTGGTGGAGATGATGTTCTTCCTACAGATAAACCTGAATTTTCTAAAGGACACGATGGTCTAGGATCCGATTTGGATATAGCAAATCTATCGGTATACATTGCATCGAAGGTAGACAGTGAGGAGCGTCGCATTGATTTTACAAATATTTCTGGCGATCTAACACTTCCTGTCCAAGAAGATTGCGTTTCTAAATTGAACACAGAATCGAAAGAATGGGAATGGGACGAAGATTTGGCAGCAATATCAGATGTAATTGAATATCTGACTTCTGATGAAGCAAAAGAGCTTGAGGAAATAGAACCTTTTTTACTAACAAAAAAGACGAATGTTAACAGCCATTCCCAAGAAGATTGCGTTTCTAAATTGAACACAGAATCGAAAGCATGGGAATGGGACGAAGATTTGGCAGCAATATCGGATGTAATAGAGTATCTGACTTCCGATGAAGGAAAAGAGTGAGCAAATAGAACCTTTACTAACAAAAAAGACGAATATAATCTCAGACTTATTTGTGTCTAGTCGTTTGCAATATGCTGCTCTATCAAGAAAGAAAAAAACCATAAATAAATAAATAATAATAATAGTAATAATACCGTTGACCACATGTATTCAGGTTTTTGCACCCGCTAGCATTTTGCACCCATGTATACGTCTCTGAACATAAAAAAGCCACTTTGCCCGCTAAGTATTTCTCGTAGTCCAGGTCTTCGGCTTCGTATTCCTCATAATCCAGGTCCTCGGCTTCGTGTTTCTTGTCTTGCAGGTCGTTCGCTGAGTATTCCTCGTCGTCCAGGTCGTTCGCTAAGCATTTCTCGTAGTCCAGGTTCTTTGCTTCGTATTTCTTGTAGAAATACTTAGCGAACGACCTGGACAACAAGAAATACTTAGCGAACGGCCTGGACTACAAGAAATACGAAACCGAGGACCTGGACTATGAGAAATACGTAGCAAACAATCTGGACAACGAGAAATACTCAGCTAACAAAAAAAAAAAAAAAAATAATAGCTCTTTCAACTGGGGCTACACCAACCTACACTGATGTAGTGTAGCCATCTTTGTCTCTCTCTTCCTTACAAAAAAAAAAAGAGATGATGATGGCTACACTGCACCAGTGTAGCTTGGTGTAGCCCCAGTTGAAAGAGCTATAAGGATATAGGGGATATACGATCGAACTATTTGAATTTTAGCGCGTAGATAAGGAGGCGCTGGTCACGACGTAAGACGTAACAGCGTAGATATCTCCCGCGGATGCGGGACCGTTGACGGTTCTAAAATATTCTTACAGTCACGCTACATGCTACTACGTAGTTACTCCAATAACCCTTCAGACGGTTGCGAATATTACAGACAAGCTACATATTAATTGTTCGGACATTCTGGTTTTCCAGACACTCCAAATGATTATTGTTGAGGCTCTCCAAATTTTCGTGATATTACAGTCACGCAAAATTTTTGCGTGACTCTATTAGTCACTCTACCCTGCGAATAGCCACGGCGTAATTTCTAGGGTCTAAAATATCAAATTTACGTCAAATGTTGAAGTTTTTTATAATTTTAAAAGAAATAGGAAAAAAAAAAATTCCCGTTTTTTTTTTTTTTTTTCTCTTGTCAACCATTTTGTCAACTGATTACAAAGTGTTCGAAAAAAGATGAAAAACAAAATGAATGAGAAATAAGAAAAACTACTGGAAATTGTTTACAGAAATGAAATGATTTTTGAATAAATTTACAGGATATAAGCAGCTTGGCTCCCCGTAAGCCAGACTGGGATTTGAAGAGAGATGTTGCTAAAAAACTAGAAAAACTTGAAAGACGAACTCAAAAGGCGATAGCTGAGTTGATACGCGAACGATTGAAGCAGGGTCAGGAGAATCTGGCTTCTATAGTTAACATGGCACCAATCAACTCTTCTAAACTTATAGATAAATCTAAACCTAATGAAGAGGAATAGTACTAATTGCATGTGAAGAAAAAAAAATATTGACTAACAAATAAATTGATTTCATTAATCGCTAATCGCTAATTCTTATATTGTTCAGAAACTTGATTTTTCTTATACCTTTGAGTTATCTGCTGAGTTTGATCAAATTCAGATCAGCCTGTGAGAGTGTGAAAAACAATTTAATTTAACAACTCTTCTAAACTTATAGATAAATCTAAACCTAATGAAGAGGAATAGTACTAATTGCATGTGAAGAAAAAAAAATATTGACTAACAAATAAATTGATTTCATTAATCGCTAATCGCTAATTCTTATATTGTTCAGAAACTTGATTTTTCTTATACCTTTGAGTTATCTGCTGAGTTTGATCAAATTCAGATCAGCCTGTGAGAGTGTGAAAAACAATTTAATAAATCAATCAATAAAAATGAGCTTATCTTCATTTTGTGGGGGTCCATATAATGAGTAATCAGTTATTGTTAACTCGATATTATGGAATTTTATCCTTTACAAATTGTACAGAGTATCGATATTCAGATAGCCGCCGTTTACTCTCAAGTCTCAATTTATTGGATAAAATCATAAAATGTAAATAGTAAAACTCATGAAAGAATATAGTATACTATGATTGATTATGTAATTTAAAAAAAAGTTATTATTCATTTCATTTAAATCATATTACAATAAATATATTACAAATATACCTAAAATAGTGATTATTATTAATATTTACACACGTAAAAGTAATTAGTATTAGACACATAATATTGTGTACATTTTCTCTTTGTTAATAATTCAATTTTCATGTGTATTGTTTACATGAAATTTATCGAAACTATACTTCCCATTGTTACGTATTTAACTATTTATATATAAATGATACAGTATAAAATTAGGCGCAATTAAATTTCTATTGCAAAACTAACTACCTACTTGCGTCGAATCAGATCCCACGATCTGTTTCTTAATGCAAGAAAATCACATGTTATCAAATCTTTCACTCCACGTCTTCGAACTCTATTCTCATCATAAAACTACCAACCCTAAATCTATAATTTATTATCTATCTGTCCATTAATGCAGTTCAATATCGTGAAATAATTCTCGTTTCTAAGACAGCATTGTGTTCAGCAGTACTATAGAGTATAATAAAATAGTTTCATTCTTTCTCAGTTTTGCAACTTTCAGTAGCTGCAATATTTTATATAACTAATTTCACGATTCTAAAACTTAATTAGGTCTACATGTATCGTGAGATTTAGATCATAGTCCAAAATCCACTAGAGTTGTATATCCCAGAAGACATTGCATTACCTATTTATGCTGACGTTATTGAAAGAGAAAAGAGATTATCTTACACAAATCTGGATTGGTTCATCCAAAGGCTTCCCTTCTAACAATATACTAAGTAAAAGATAATCCAACATCGTAGGATGAAATCACATTCTATTGTATATTAGGGTGTCCGTTATTTACCAAGTTGTTTTTTTTCTTTGCAGCGCCCCACTAAATTTTTAGTTTATGATCTAAAAAAAAAACATGAGACCAAAATAAGCCCTTAATATTCATATTAAACCGTGCCACAAAGACGATATATTTTCCATTTAAATAACATGGGATTTTGTCACTTTTTACATTAAATTTTTTTTTTTCTGAGCAAATGAATATATAGCAACAAAAGACATATATTCTTGTAGGTAATTGAACGCTCTACAAAAAAGATCTCTTATGATTTTTCGATAAATTAACTTTTTTCAAAGTTATTAAAGGTTAAACTAAGATAAAGTTGAACTTAGTTATTTTTCAAATTTTTCCACTTTGACAGCAAAAGTATTACCATTTAGATATATAAATGAATTGTTTATATCGAAGAATAACTGGTTCTCACTGTATTATATGAAAAATTTCTAAAAAAAGTTTCAATAACTCGAAAATAATGTGATTAGACGTACATTATTTTACTGCGCTTGCGTGAGTAAAAGTGTCATTTGTTGGTAAAAATAATTTCTAGGTTATTCACTGTGCTGCTGGAAAAGTCTCATTTTATAAAATTTTACAAAAGCGTACGAAGTTTTCTGAAATTTCATAGAAATTGATAGCTTATAATTAACTTAAGAATTCTGGACACTAGTACCAAATACGCGCAATGTAATACAAAATTTTGAATGTATTGACATTTTTTTTCAGTAATTTTTTATATAATACAGTGAGAACCAGTTATTCTTCGATATCAACAATTCATTTATATCTAAATGGTAATACTTTTGCTGTCAAAGTGGAAAAATTTGAAAAATAACTAAGTTCAACTTTATCTTAGTTTAACCTTTAATAACTTTGAAAAAAGTTAATTTATCGAAAAATCATAAGAGATCTTTTTTGTAGAGCGTTCAATTACCTACAAGAATATATGTCTTTTGTTGCTATATATTCATTTGCTCAGAAAGAAAAAAATTAAATGTAAAAAGTGACAAAATCCCATGTTATTTAAATGGAAAATATATCGTCTTTGCGGCACGGTTTAATATGAATATTAAGGGCTTATTTTGGTCTCATGTTTTTTTTTTAGATCATAAACTAAAAATTTAGGGGGCGCTGCGAAGAAAAAAAACAACTTGGTAAATAACGGACACCCTATTGTACATATATTAGGGTGATTCAAAAAAAAAAAAAAAAAATTATTTTTTCTTCCAAACAGGCTCAAAAGTTTCATTCAGGTCAAAAAGTATGCCTGTTAAAATTTGAGCTCTTAATATTAATATTGAGTTGCTCCTCATCGCACTTTTCGATTTTCCATAAGAATAACATGGGATAAATTATTTTTGCCTCTTCTGATTCTTATAACTAGCAAATGATACGTCACACAAAGAATCTACAGACATGTTTTGGTTGGAAAATGAAAAACGAAAAATACAAAAAAATAAAAAAATTAAAATTGAAAAAATTAACATTAAAATCAATTAAAATAAATTAAACTTTGACCTTGAATAACTTTTGAACGAGTAGACTTATTGGAAAATAACTCGGAACTTTTTTGTAGAGCGTTCAATTCTCTACAAAAATATGTCTGTAGATTCTCTGTGTGACATATCATTTGCTAGTTATAAAAATCAGAAGAAGCAAGAATGATTTATCCCATGTTATTCTTATGGAAAATCGAAAAGTGCGATGAGGAGCAACTCAATATTAATATTAAGAGCTCAAATTTTAACAGGCATACTTTTTGACCTGAATGAAACTTTTGAGCCTGTTTGGAAGAAAAAATAATTTTTTTTTTTTTTTTTTGAATCACCCTAATATATATCTATAATTTTGAAGTGTGAATTCAATATCATGTAGGTTTAGTATAAAAAAAAAAAAAAAAACAAATACAAAAACAAAACAAAAAAAAGGGGAAAAAAAAATTTAATTATATTCTAAGATACCGTAGAACGTGATTATACTGCAGATTATGAATTGATGATATCGCCAATAAATGATTTTTTTACAGATATATATCAATATCTGCTTGCACCTCATAATCTGTTATCGATATTAATATGACGTATGTGATAAAAATGAAATGGCACAACAGCCTATTTATAAATATCTCAAAAAGACCGCGTTATCGATGCAAAACGATAAGCATTGAAGCGATAACTATTGCTTTCGATACTTTGCTAGTAAATTGACCAGAACTATGTTCTGGATGATGATGATGATGATGATTCCAGTGATCATGATTGTGGCTATACTTCATTTCTGGTATATTTAGAAATACTATTCTATCTTCCAACGGTTGCACAGGCCGGAAGTTATGCGTTACTATTTCCCCTTCCGCGCTGCGAATACGACGGAAAGCCGCGATCTGTAAGACACGATATAATAAATATGTAAAACAATCATTATGTATTATAGATCCTGATCTTATCGTGCGTGCAACTGTAGGTTTAATTATTTTAAGAATTCTTGTAAATTGTTAGACATTTTTTTTTTTTTTTCTTCTAGTTTTATTAATGAAAACAACGAATTTTTCTGATAAACTAAGGAAATCTAAAATCTTAATGATTGACGAAAAATTATGTGATTTTTTTAAATTTTTTAGAAAATTTTTAAAAATTTTAAATTGGGTGAACTATTTTATTCCCAACGAATTCAACTCTGTGAACTATTATAGCACTCAGAATAGTTATACAGTAGGGGAGAGTGGGGCACATTCGGACAATCGCGATTGACACAAGACCTACTCGGAGTGTTCGCACTGCCTGGATGAAAGTTGTCTTCTTGTGGAGTTCATAACGCACCCTAGAGATATCACCACTATACACACACTATAAATGCGAGTAATCGCGAATGTCCGAGTGTGCCCCACGTCCGAATGTGCCCCACTCTCCCCTACTTATAGGTTTCATATAACGAGGATCAGGCGAAACAGCACGGTCCAAGCGCGCAGGCGCCGGATAATTCGTATTTCATAGGAATAGCCACTCGTTGCGCTAGAAAATCCCTACAGTATTTTGGCGCGTGATCAGTGGTGAAACGCGTATAGACTCTAGGGAGATTTTCATGTGTTGGCTCGCTCTGTAAAAACTCAAGTGAGTCGACGTTGGCGCGAATTGACCGTGCTGTTTCACCTGATTCTCACTGTAGGACAGAAGCAATAATAATTATGTCCAACTGTTTTTAAAATACACACGTAAAAGTATAATCCTGGGGAATGTTTCATTTCTCGTTTTATGTATATCTGATATAATGTAAACAGCAAGAAAACTTCGAAGAATTATCCCTCACCTGTTTATGGGCAAGTATATGTGGTTTTTTGAAGTCTATCCACGTTACGACCTCGGAACATGGTGGGGTGGTGAGTGACCCATTGTAGGTAAAATAGTTTTGTATTGGTTCACGATTCGACATCAGAATAGAGTCGAGTTGGAGTTCTTCAGGCATCGTATATTTGTTACCAACCTTTTCGATGTTTGGCAAAGCTGTTATCAGCTCGTTATAATTAGGATCCGACTCTTCACCAGCCTGAAAATGTAATTCAATTTCAATTGAATAATAGAAGTTGAAAAATAACAACATTTATATGACAAAGGCTCGCTCGGATATAAAATATACGACGACGGACTTCATTGTAGACAGGCTCAGTTTACGGCAACGTATACAACTATGAACCTCACGGCTCATTGTAGACTCATTATGTTAAAGTGGCGCTCACGGCCTGACGGCATACGACAAAGTAACGGTTACGGACGCGGTTATGGACCTCATTGTAGACGATCCTTTATAAATCCCATCTTGGAAAGTCCCTACTCCCTTGTCGAGTTGGATCAACGGGGCGCGGAAAACGGAATTGAACCGGAATCGAGTTGTTGCTCCATCCGGTGTGTTTTATAAAAGTGAGTTGCTATAGTATCGTATCTATGTAATGCGCCACAGATCCGCGAAACAGCGCTACGGTCGGCGAACCGATACGCAAGGAACGTATTGGGTACTTTTCGCAAACGGAAGTTTCGGAAACAACGTCTGATTGGTGGCTTTCAAAATATAATATATATTAACCAATGAAATGCTTCCGTGACAACGAACAGACCTTATTTCGTTTCCGAAATGTGGCGACGCGTCACGAACGCCCTCTTTGTTATTCTATCGTCAATTCCTTTCGTCAACAGCACTTGTTTCAAACAAAGGAACGAAGAAAAAGAAGAACAGCACTTGTGATTCCCCGTTCAGGAGGCTTACTCTTAGACAGTGAGGGTACGAGGGTAGCAAGTGAATACGCAGGAAGACCAAAGATTCGTAAGTATTGAGCCGATTTCAATACAGCTAATTAATGCAATGTAGTTCAGGGATCGCGAACCTTTATACATCTACGTGCCATTTTTTCCAAATAAATCGCGTCCCTAATGCCATAAAGGCATACAGCGTATGCTTTTAGCATAGGTTATATGCCTTTATGGCATTAGGGACGCGAAATGTGCAATGTGGCCGTGACGTGCCTACTGTGTCCCTCAATGTAGACGAAAAAATAAATTATTTCGATTAGGTACTCAAATTCCTCAATTAATGCCGTGCCCAAATTATTTCGTCGCCTGCCATCAATGGCACGCGTGCCATAGGTTCGCCATCCCTGATGTAGTTGGTAGTAGTTTTTGGTGTGGTGATTGGCGGGATCTGATTTGATGCGTTATTTAAATATATCGGGCGTTCAAGCGTTGCGATAGTCCGTTTCTCACCGTAGCAGCCCAACAAGCAATAGTATATTATGTAGCATGCCCGTAAACCAAGTGTTTTTCGGCGAGAATAATGATTTCAGAACTAACTAAAGGCGAGCCGGAAGCGAGTTCTGAAATCATTATTCGAATTATTGTTATCTTCCTCACAACTGTAATCTAAAATTTGATTAGGACATTTTCTACTAAAAACCAAATTCTACCAGTAGGACGGTAGCAATAAATCACATTAGTGTACGGATCTTATAGCTTCTTAATATAATCTCTCCCATTAGTCTTCATTCATGTCTAAATGACCTGGTTTAAATATTGCTATAGATGATGGTTGAAGACCTAAGCCTGCAAAAAGGAAAAAAATTCTACAGCTTCGAGGAACTCGCTGCTTTTGTGGATTCCTACCAACTGCAGCAACGACAAGAATTTTCGGTGCATAAGAGTAAAACTATCAAGGCAGCCAACGTGCAGAGAAATATCAAGCAAGGATTGATCTATTATTCTCTGCACTATGTATGTCAACGCAGTGGAACATACAAGGCCAAAGGAAAGGGGATGAGAAAAACTACGTACGTACATATCGACGGCTGCGTGGAATAACCGGCTATCTCAGAGTCCGGTTGAAAAAGCGGCTATCTCAGATTTCGGTTGAAAAAGCGGCTATCTCAGAATCCATTCGAAAAAGTGAACCTGTGCCTATATGAATAACATAGGCAACAGGCGCTTTTTCGAATGGATTCTGAGATAGTCGCTTTTTCAACCGGATTCTGAGATAGCCGCTTTTTCAACCGGATTCTGAGATAGCCGCTTTTTCAACCGAATTCTGAGATAGCCGGTTATTCCACGCAGCCGTCGATATAGTCATAGTTTCACTCAAGATTCTATATTGGATATATGCATGACCTTCAACAGGCATCGCGTTTGGCTACCAGCGCTCGCAGCATCAGAATGATACGCTACTGTTTGTCAAGCACACAAGATTGCCTTATATAGACAAAGCTAGATCAAAAACGGATACGTAATTTAACAATACCCAAAAACGTCCCTTAATTTTTATAGCAATTTTAGCAACATATTATAATACCCTGCGAAAACTTTGAGGAGGGTCTATCACCCTGTCTATTATTTTCCAATGATTCAACATGTCTGCTGATGCTTGCCATCGTGGCTGACGGCTATCAGCTGATCATACAAATTTTCAACGTTGCAATAACATTGATCACATCACTTGATCAAGATGGATATAATCTTGAAAACTGGATTCCAAGCCGTAACGCATTTCATTCTGTTCAATCCAGAAACATTTGGTCACTTATTAAGAAATTGAAACCCATGATATCACGTCTCAACGATGAGCCGAGCACTCAGCTGATACAACCGAATGGATATGAGTCACGATGGCGAGGGCTAGCAGACTTCTCGAATCATTAAAAAATAGTCGACGGGGATAGATTGTCCTGAAATTTTTTGCAAGGTAGAATAATACATTGCTAAAAACACTATAAAAATTAAGGAACATCTATGGGTATTAATTGTCAACATAATCGTAATTAATCTAGATGTGTCTACACGAGGCCTCGGTAAGCTTGACAAGCAGTACAGCAACATTCGGCCACGGGCGGCGCTACTTGTTCTGACACCCATAGCAAATTCTCCAATGCACAATTCCTCTACGTCGCTCATTTGATTTTAATAAATTGAAATTTCTGTACAGGTCTATTAAAACAAATTGTCCAGCTTTTATAAAAATCAAGGTTGCAAAATATGAAGATTGCTTGAAACTGAAAGCTTTTAACGACGAACATAATCATCCGCCTTTAAATGAACTTTCAAAGGTCAGCATCTTGAAATTTATTACATCTTATTACGTGTAGACTTATTGTTATATTTGATTCATTAGTAACAGAGAAAATTACTCTGTTGTACGCTTGATGAAATTGATTCTGAGACGGATGTGTTCGACAATCAAAGAAACAGCCTATTGGTGCTCTGAATTTTTGTAATCCAGAGCGCCGATACGCTGTTTCTAGAATTGTCAAACACATCCGGCTCAGAATCCATTTCATTAGGTTCACCTATGAAATATGGAGGTCATTATTTGACATTTCATAGAGGGGACCGAAATGGGAATGTACCTCTTGTCCTCTTGTGAAATGAATTCGGAGTTTCTTTCGACAAAACTTCACATGTTCAGAAAATAAAAAAAAAACTTGTTGCCAATGGTTCTCACGTCCAAGATATTTAGATTTTATATACTTCACAGGGACAATCAGAGGAAGTCGAAGCAACCACAACTGGTGGAGATGATGTTCTTCCTACAGATAAACCTGAATTTTCTAAAGGACACGATGGTCTAGGATCCGATTTGGATATAGCAAATCTATCGGTATACATTGCATCGAAGGTAGACAGTGAGGAGCGTCGCATTGATTTTACAAATATTTCTGGCGATCTAACACTTCCTGTCCAAGAAGATTGCGTTTCTAAATTGAACACAGAATCGAAAGAATGGGAATGGGACGAAGATTTGGCAGCAATATCAGATGTAATTGAATATCTGACTTCTGATGAAGCAAAAGAGCTTGAGGAAATAGAACCTTTTTTACTAACAAAAAAGACGAATGTTAACAGCCATTCCCAAGAAGATTGCGTTTCTAAATTGAACACAGAATCGAAAGCATGGGAATGGGACGAAGATTTGGCAGCAATATCGGATGTAATAGAGTATCTGACTTCCGATGAAGGAAAAGAGTGAGCAAATAGAACCTTTACTAACAAAAAAGACGAATATAATCTCAGACTTATTTGTGTCTAGTCGTTTGCAATATGCTGCTCTATCAAGAAAGAAAAAAACCATAAATAAATAAATAATAATAATAGTAATAATACCGTTGACCACATGTATTCAGGTTTTTGCACCCGCTAGCATTTTGCACCCATGTATACGTCTCTGAACATAAAAAAGCCACTTTGCCCGCTAAGTATTTCTCGTAGTCCAGGTCTTCGGCTTCGTATTCCTCATAATCCAGGTCCTCGGCTTCGTGTTTCTTGTCTTGCAGGTCGTTCGCTGAGTATTCCTCGTCGTCCAGGTCGTTCGCTAAGCATTTCTCGTAGTCCAGGTTCTTTGCTTCGTATTTCTTGTAGAAATACTTAGCGAACGACCTGGACAACAAGAAATACTTAGCGAACGGCCTGGACTACAAGAAATACGAAACCGAGGACCTGGACTATGAGAAATACGTAGCAAACAATCTGGACAACGAGAAATACTCAGCTAACAAAAAAAAAAAAAAAAATAATAGCTCTTTCAACTGGGGCTACACCAACCTACACTGATGTAGTGTAGCCATCTTTGTCTCTCTCTTCCTTACAAAAAAAAAAAGAGATGATGATGGCTACACTGCACCAGTGTAGCTTGGTGTAGCCCCAGTTGAAAGAGCTATAAGGATATAGGGGATATACGATCGAACTATTTGAATTTTAGCGCGTAGATAAGGAGGCGCTGGTCACGACGTAAGACGTAACAGCGTAGATATCTCCCGCGGATGCGGGACCGTTGACGGTTCTAAAATATTCTTACAGTCACGCTACATGCTACTACGTAGTTACTCCAATAACCCTTCAGACGGTTGCGAATATTACAGACAAGCTACATATTAATTGTTCGGACATTCTGGTTTTCCAGACACTCCAAATGATTATTGTTGAGGCTCTCCAAATTTTCGTGATATTACAGTCACGCAAAATTTTTGCGTGACTCTATTAGTCACTCTACCCTGCGAATAGCCACGGCGTAATTTCTAGGGTCTAAAATATCAAATTTACGTCAAATGTTGAAGTTTTTTATAATTTTAAAAGAAATAGGAAAAAAAAAAATTCCCGTTTTTTTTTTTTTTTTTCTCTTGTCAACCATTTTGTCAACTGATTACAAAGTGTTCGAAAAAAGATGAAAAACAAAATGAATGAGAAATAAGAAAAACTACTGGAAATTGTTTACAGAAATGAAATGATTTTTGAATAAATTTACAGGATATAAGCAGCTTGGCTCCCCGTAAGCCAGACTGGGATTTGAAGAGAGATGTTGCTAAAAAACTAGAAAAACTTGAAAGACGAACTCAAAAGGCGATAGCTGAGTTGATACGCGAACGATTGAAGCAGGGTCAGGAGAATCTGGCTTCTATAGTTAACATGGCACCAATCAACTCTTCTAAACTTATAGATAAATCTAAACCTAATGAAGAGGAATAGTACTAATTGCATGTGAAGAAAAAAAAATATTGACTAACAAATAAATTGATTTCATTAATCGCTAATCGCTAATTCTTATATTGTTCAGAAACTTGATTTTTCTTATACCTTTGAGTTATCTGCTGAGTTTGATCAAATTCAGATCAGCCTGTGAGAGTGTGAAAAACAATTTAATTTAACAACTCTTCTAAACTTATAGATAAATCTAAACCTAATGAAGAGGAATAGTACTAATTGCATGTGAAGAAAAAAAAATATTGACTAACAAATAAATTGATTTCATTAATCGCTAATCGCTAATTCTTATATTGTTCAGAAACTTGATTTTTCTTATACCTTTGAGTTATCTGCTGAGTTTGATCAAATTCAGATCAGCCTGTGAGAGTGTGAAAAACAATTTAATAAATCAATCAATAAAAATGAGCTTATCTTCATTTTGTGGGGGTCCATATAATGAGTAATCAGTTATTGTTAACTCGATATTATGGAATTTTATCCTTTACAAATTGTACAGAGTATCGATATTCAGATAGCCGCCGTTTACTCTCAAGTCTCAATTTATTGGATAAAATCATAAAATGTAAATAGTAAAACTCATGAAAGAATATAGTATACTATGATTGATTATGTAATTTAAAAAAAAGTTATTATTCATTTCATTTAAATCATATTACAATAAATATATTACAAATATACCTAAAATAGTGATTATTATTAATATTTACACACGTAAAAGTAATTAGTATTAGACACATAATATTGTGTACATTTTCTCTTTGTTAATAATTCAATTTTCATGTGTATTGTTTACATGAAATTTATCGAAACTATACTTCCCATTGTTACGTATTTAACTATTTATATATAAATGATACAGTATAAAATTAGGCGCAATTAAATTTCTATTGCAAAACTAACTACCTACTTGCGTCGAATCAGATCCCACGATCTGTTTCTTAATGCAAGAAAATCACATGTTATCAAATCTTTCACTCCACGTCTTCGAACTCTATTCTCATCATAAAACTACCAACCCTAAATCTATAATTTATTATCTATCTGTCCATTAATGCAGTTCAATATCGTGAAATAATTCTCGTTTCTAAGACAGCATTGTGTTCAGCAGTACTATAGAGTATAATAAAATAGTTTCATTCTTTCTCAGTTTTGCAACTTTCAGTAGCTGCAATATTTTATATAACTAATTTCACGATTCTAAAACTTAATTAGGTCTACATGTATCGTGAGATTTAGATCATAGTCCAAAATCCACTAGAGTTGTATATCCCAGAAGACATTGCATTACCTATTTATGCTGACGTTATTGAAAGAGAAAAGAGATTATCTTACACAAATCTGGATTGGTTCATCCAAAGGCTTCCCTTCTAACAATATACTAAGTAAAAGATAATCCAACATCGTAGGATGAAATCACATTCTATTGTATATTAGGGTGTCCGTTATTTACCAAGTTGTTTTTTTTCTTTGCAGCGCCCCACTAAATTTTTAGTTTATGATCTAAAAAAAAAACATGAGACCAAAATAAGCCCTTAATATTCATATTAAACCGTGCCACAAAGACGATATATTTTCCATTTAAATAACATGGGATTTTGTCACTTTTTACATTAAATTTTTTTTTTTCTGAGCAAATGAATATATAGCAACAAAAGACATATATTCTTGTAGGTAATTGAACGCTCTACAAAAAAGATCTCTTATGATTTTTCGATAAATTAACTTTTTTCAAAGTTATTAAAGGTTAAACTAAGATAAAGTTGAACTTAGTTATTTTTCAAATTTTTCCACTTTGACAGCAAAAGTATTACCATTTAGATATATAAATGAATTGTTTATATCGAAGAATAACTGGTTCTCACTGTATTATATGAAAAATTTCTAAAAAAAGTTTCAATAACTCGAAAATAATGTGATTAGACGTACATTATTTTACTGCGCTTGCGTGAGTAAAAGTGTCATTTGTTGGTAAAAATAATTTCTAGGTTATTCACTGTGCTGCTGGAAAAGTCTCATTTTATAAAATTTTACAAAAGCGTACGAAGTTTTCTGAAATTTCATAGAAATTGATAGCTTATAATTAACTTAAGAATTCTGGACACTAGTACCAAATACGCGCAATGTAATACAAAATTTTGAATGTATTGACATTTTTTTTCAGTAATTTTTTATATAATACAGTGAGAACCAGTTATTCTTCGATATCAACAATTCATTTATATCTAAATGGTAATACTTTTGCTGTCAAAGTGGAAAAATTTGAAAAATAACTAAGTTCAACTTTATCTTAGTTTAACCTTTAATAACTTTGAAAAAAGTTAATTTATCGAAAAATCATAAGAGATCTTTTTTGTAGAGCGTTCAATTACCTACAAGAATATATGTCTTTTGTTGCTATATATTCATTTGCTCAGAAAGAAAAAAATTAAATGTAAAAAGTGACAAAATCCCATGTTATTTAAATGGAAAATATATCGTCTTTGCGGCACGGTTTAATATGAATATTAAGGGCTTATTTTGGTCTCATGTTTTTTTTTTAGATCATAAACTAAAAATTTAGGGGGCGCTGCGAAGAAAAAAAACAACTTGGTAAATAACGGACACCCTATTGTACATATATTAGGGTGATTCAAAAAAAAAAAAAAAAAATTATTTTTTCTTCCAAACAGGCTCAAAAGTTTCATTCAGGTCAAAAAGTATGCCTGTTAAAATTTGAGCTCTTAATATTAATATTGAGTTGCTCCTCATCGCACTTTTCGATTTTCCATAAGAATAACATGGGATAAATTATTTTTGCCTCTTCTGATTCTTATAACTAGCAAATGATACGTCACACAAAGAATCTACAGACATGTTTTGGTTGGAAAATGAAAAACGAAAAATACAAAAAAATAAAAAAATTAAAATTGAAAAAATTAACATTAAAATCAATTAAAATAAATTAAACTTTGACCTTGAATAACTTTTGAACGAGTAGACTTATTGGAAAATAACTCGGAACTTTTTTGTAGAGCGTTCAATTCTCTACAAAAATATGTCTGTAGATTCTCTGTGTGACATATCATTTGCTAGTTATAAAAATCAGAAGAAGCAAGAATGATTTATCCCATGTTATTCTTATGGAAAATCGAAAAGTGCGATGAGGAGCAACTCAATATTAATATTAAGAGCTCAAATTTTAACAGGCATACTTTTTGACCTGAATGAAACTTTTGAGCCTGTTTGGAAGAAAAAATAATTTTTTTTTTTTTTTTTTGAATCACCCTAATATATATCTATAATTTTGAAGTGTGAATTCAATATCATGTAGGTTTAGTATAAAAAAAAAAAAAAAAACAAATACAAAAACAAAACAAAAAAAAGGGGAAAAAAAAATTTAATTATATTCTAAGATACCGTAGAACGTGATTATACTGCAGATTATGAATTGATGATATCGCCAATAAATGATTTTTTTACAGATATATATCAATATCTGCTTGCACCTCATAATCTGTTATCGATATTAATATGACGTATGTGATAAAAATGAAATGGCACAACAGCCTATTTATAAATATCTCAAAAAGACCGCGTTATCGATGCAAAACGATAAGCATTGAAGCGATAACTATTGCTTTCGATACTTTGCTAGTAAATTGACCAGAACTATGTTCTGGATGATGATGATGATGATGATTCCAGTGATCATGATTGTGGCTATACTTCATTTCTGGTATATTTAGAAATACTATTCTATCTTCCAACGGTTGCACAGGCCGGAAGTTATGCGTTACTATTTCCCCTTCCGCGCTGCGAATACGACGGAAAGCCGCGATCTGTAAGACACGATATAATAAATATGTAAAACAATCATTATGTATTATAGATCCTGATCTTATCGTGCGTGCAACTGTAGGTTTAATTATTTTAAGAATTCTTGTAAATTGTTAGACATTTTTTTTTTTTTTTCTTCTAGTTTTATTAATGAAAACAACGAATTTTTCTGATAAACTAAGGAAATCTAAAATCTTAATGATTGACGAAAAATTATGTGATTTTTTTAAATTTTTTAGAAAATTTTTAAAAATTTTAAATTGGGTGAACTATTTTATTCCCAACGAATTCAACTCTGTGAACTATTATAGCACTCAGAATAGTTATACAGTAGGGGAGAGTGGGGCACATTCGGACGTGGGGCACATTCGGACAATCGCGATTGACACAAGACCTACTCGGAGTGTTCGCACTGCCTGGATGAAAGTTGTCTTCTTGTGGAGTTCATAACGCACCCTAGAGATATCACCACTATACACACACTATAAATGCGAGTAATCGCGAATGTCCGAATGTGCCCCACGTCCGAATGTGCCCCACTCTCCCCTACTTATAGGTTTCATATAACGAGGATCAGGCGAAACAGCACGGTCCAAGCGCGCAGGCGCCGGATAATTCGTATTTCATAGGAATAGCCACTCGTTGCGCTAGAAAATCCCTACAGTATTTTGGCGCGTGATCAGTGGTGAAACGCGTATAGACTCTAGGGAGATTTTCATGTGTTGGCTCGCTCTGTAAAAACTCAAGTGAGTCGACGTTGGCGCGAATTGACCGTGCTGTTTCACCTGATTCTCACTGTAGGACAGAAGCAATAATAATTATGTCCAACTGTTTTTAAAATACACACGTAAAAGTATAATCCTGGGGAATGTTTCATTTCTCGTTTTATGTATATCTGATATAATGTAAACAGCAAGAAAACTTCGAAGAATTATCCCTCACCTGTTTATGGGCAAGTATATGTGGTTTTTTGAAGTCTATCCACGTTACGACCTCGGAACATGGTGGGGTGGTGAGTGACCCATTGTAGGTAAAATAGTTTTGTATTGGTTCACGATTCGACATCAGAATAGAGTCGAGTTGGAGTTCTTCAGGCATCGTATATTTGTTACCAACCTTTTCGATGTTTGGCAAAGCTGTTATCAGCTCGTTATAATTAGGATCCGACTCTTCACCAGCCTGAAAATGTAATTCAATTTCAATTGAATAATAGAAGTTGAAAAATAACAACATTTATATGACAAAGGCTCGCTCGGATATAAAATATACGACGACGGACTTCATTGTAGACAGGCTCAGTTTACGGCAACGTATACAACTATGAACCTCACGGCTCATTGTAGACTCATTATGTTAAAGTGGCGCTCACGGCCTGACGGCATACGACAAAGTAACGGTTACGGACGCGGTTATGGACCTCATTGTAGACGATCCTTTATAAATCCCATCTTGGAAAGTCCCTACTCCCTTGTCGAGTTGGATCAACGGGGCGCGGAAAACGGAATCGAACCGGAATCGAGTTGTTGCTCCATCCGGTGTGTTTTATAAAAGTGAGTTGCTATAGTATCGTATCTATGTAATGCGCCACAGATCCGCGAAACAGCGCTACGGTCGGCGAACCTGTGGCGTCATAACATCTTCGTGCGTACCCACTACGCGGCGCATAAGCAGAATTACTATCTCACTAGCGCTATACTGGACAACGCCTCCGTATATATACGAGCATCTAGTAACTTCTAATGTCCACTGGACAACATGCGCGTCTAGGGTACGGTGTGTTCGGCTTAGCCCTACTGACGAGTCCGCCGAGCACACCAGGACGAAACGCAACTAAACTCATAGAAGGTTCGATTCCTTCGACGCGTGGTTCGACTCCACGTGGTCACAGGAATGGATTCCTTCAATTGGTGACCCCGACGTGATGCTTCACAACACGGTCTCGGCTTAACAGAACGTTCATATAAACGTATATGCCTCGAGTCTTGCTCTCACGTACATTCTGAGTTTCTGACCTTCCACCTCTCGCATCTCAACAGATGTCAAAAGGACAATAATATTCTCTCTGGGACAACCTATGAAGAATGCTATTCGACTTTCGACTATCTCGTTCGATACTCCTAGACAGCATATCGTTGTCACTAGGAGGGGAGTGATGTGGCGTCATAACATCTTCGTGCGTACCCACTACGCGGCGCATAAGCAGAATTACTATCTCACTAGCGCTATACTGGACAACGCCTCCGTATATATACGAGCATCTAGTAACTTCTAATGTCCACTGGACAACATGCGCGTCTAGGGTACGGTGTGTTCGGCTTAGCCCTACTGACGAGTCCGCCGAGCACACCAGGACGAAACGCAACTAAACTCATAGAAGGTTCGATTCCTTCGACGCGTGGTTCGACTCCACGTGGTCACAGGAATGGATTCCTTCAAACCGATACGCAAGGAACGTATTGGGTACTTTTCGCAAACGGAAGTTTCGGAAACAACGTCTGATTGGTGGCTTTCAAAATATAATATATATTAACCAATGAAATGCTTCCGTGACAACGAACAGACCTTATTTCGTTTCCGAAATGTGGCGACGCGTCACGAACGCCCTCTTTGTTATTCTATCGTCAATTCCTTTCGTCAACAGCACTTGTTTCAAACAAAGGAACGAAGAAAAAGAAGAACAGCACTTGTGATTCCCCGTTCAGGAGGCTTACTCTTAGACAGTGAGGGTACGAGGGTAGCAAGTGAATACGCAGGAAGACCAAAGATTCGTAAGTATTGAGCCGATTTCAATACAGCTAATTAATGCAATGTAGTTCAGGGATCGCGAACCTTTATACATCTACGTGCCATTTTTTCCAAATAAATCGCGTCCCTAATGCCATAAAGGCATACAGCGTATGCTTTTAGCATAGGTTATATGCCTTTATGGCATTAGGGACGCGAAATGTGCAATGTGGCCGTGACGTGCCTACTGTGTCCCTCAATGTAGACGAAAAAATAAATTATTTCGATTAGGTACTCAAATTCCTCAATTAATGCCGTGCCCAAATTATTTCGTCGCCTGCCATCAATGGCACGCGTGCCATAGGTTCGCCATCCCTGATGTAGTTGGTAGTAGTTTTTGGTGTGGTGATTGGCGGGATCTGATTTGATGCGTTATTTAAATATATCGGGCGTTCAAGCGTTGCGATAGTCCGTTTCTCACCGTAGCAGCCCAACAAGCAATAGTATATTATGTAGCATGCCCGTAAACCAAGTGTTTTTCGGCGAGAATAATGATTTCAGAACTAACTAAAGGCGAGCCGGAAGCGAGTTCTGAAATCATTATTCGAATTATTGTTATCTTCCTCACAACTGTAATCTAAAATTTGATTAGGACATTTTCTACTAAAAACCAAATTCTACCAGTAGGACGGTAGCAATAAATCACATTAGTGTACGGATCTTATAGCTTCTTAATATAATCTCTCCCATTAGTCTTCATTCATGTCTAAATGACCTGGTTTAAATATTGCTATAGATGATGGTTGAAGACCTAAGCCTGCAAAAAGGAAAAAAATTCTACAGCTTCGAGGAACTCGCTGCTTTTGTGGATTCCTACCAACTGCAGCAACGACAAGAATTTTCGGTGCATAAGAGTAAAACTATCAAGGCAGCCAACGTGCAGAGAAATATCAAGCAAGGATTGATCTATTATTCTCTGCACTATGTATGTCAACGCAGTGGAACATACAAGGCCAAAGGAAAGGGGATGAGAAAAACTACGTACGTACATATCGACGGCTGCGTGGAATAACCGGCTATCTCAGAGTCCGGTTGAAAAAGCGGCTATCTCAGATTTCGGTTGAAAAAGCGGCTATCTCAGAATCCATTCGAAAAAGTGAACCTGTGCCTATATGAATAACATAGGCAACAGGCGCTTTTTCGAATGGATTCTGAGATAGTCGCTTTTTCAACCGGATTCTGAGATAGCCGCTTTTTCAACCGGATTCTGAGATAGCCGCTTTTTCAACCGAATTCTGAGATAGCCGGTTATTCCACGCAGCCGTCGATATAGTCATAGTTTCACTCAAGATTCTATATTGGATATATGCATGACCTTCAACAGGCATCGCGTTTGGCTACCAGCGCTCGCAGCATCAGAATGATACGCTACTGTTTGTCAAGCACACAAGATTGCCTTATATAGACAAAGCTAGATCAAAAACGGATACGTAATTTAACAATACCCAAAAACGTCCCTTAATTTTTATAGCAATTTTAGCAACATATTATAATACCCTGCGAAAACTTTGAGGAGGGTCTATCACCCTGTCTATTATTTTCCAATGATTCAACATGTCTGCTGATGCTTGCCATCGTGGCTGACGGCTATCAGCTGATCATACAAATTTTCAACGTTGCAATAACATTGATCACATCACTTGATCAAGATGGATATAATCTTGAAAACTGGATTCCAAGCCGTAACGCATTTCATTCTGTTCAATCCAGAAACATTTGGTCACTTATTAAGAAATTGAAACCCATGATATCACGTCTCAACGATGAGCCGAGCACTCAGCTGATACAACCGAATGGATATGAGTCACGATGGCGAGGGCTAGCAGACTTCTCGAATCATTAAAAAATAGTCGACGGGGATAGATTGTCCTGAAATTTTTTGCAAGGTAGAATAATACATTGCTAAAAACACTATAAAAATTAAGGAACATCTATGGGTATTAATTGTCAACATAATCGTAATTAATCTAGATGTGTCTACACGAGGCCTCGGTAAGCTTGACAAGCAGTACAGCAACATTCGGCCACGGGCGGCGCTACTTGTTCTGACACCCATAGCAAATTCTCCAATGCACAATTCCTCTACGTCGCTCATTTGATTTTAATAAATTGAAATTTCTGTACAGGTCTATTAAAACAAATTGTCCAGCTTTTATAAAAATCAAGGTTGCAAAATATGAAGATTGCTTGAAACTGAAAGCTTTTAACGACGAACATAATCATCCGCCTTTAAATGAACTTTCAAAGGTCAGCATCTTGAAATTTATTACATCTTATTACGTGTAGACTTATTGTTATATTTGATTCATTAGTAACAGAGAAAATTACTCTGTTGTACGCTTGATGAAATTGATTCTGAGACGGATGTGTTCGACAATCAAAGAAACAGCCTATTGGTGCTCTGAATTTTTGTAATCCAGAGCGCCGATACGCTGTTTCTAGAATTGTCAAACACATCCGGCTCAGAATCCATTTCATTAGGTTCACCTATGAAATATGGAGGTCATTATTTGACATTTCATAGAGGGGACCGAAATGGGAATGTACCTCTTGTCCTCTTGTGAAATGAATTCGGAGTTTCTTTCGACAAAACTTCACATGTTCAGAAAATAAAAAAAAAACTTGTTGCCAATGGTTCTCACGTCCAAGATATTTAGATTTTATATACTTCACAGGGACAATCAGAGGAAGTCGAAGCAACCACAACTGGTGGAGATGATGTTCTTCCTACAGATAAACCTGAATTTTCTAAAGGACACGATGGTCTAGGATCCGATTTGGATATAGCAAATCTATCGGTATACATTGCATCGAAGGTAGACAGTGAGGAGCGTCGCATTGATTTTACAAATATTTCTGGCGATCTAACACTTCCTGTCCAAGAAGATTGCGTTTCTAAATTGAACACAGAATCGAAAGAATGGGAATGGGACGAAGATTTGGCAGCAATATCAGATGTAATTGAATATCTGACTTCTGATGAAGCAAAAGAGCTTGAGGAAATAGAACCTTTTTTACTAACAAAAAAGACGAATGTTAACAGCCATTCCCAAGAAGATTGCGTTTCTAAATTGAACACAGAATCGAAAGCATGGGAATGGGACGAAGATTTGGCAGCAATATCGGATGTAATAGAGTATCTGACTTCCGATGAAGGAAAAGAGTGAGCAAATAGAACCTTTACTAACAAAAAAGACGAATATAATCTCAGACTTATTTGTGTCTAGTCGTTTGCAATATGCTGCTCTATCAAGAAAGAAAAAAACCATAAATAAATAAATAATAATAATAGTAATAATACCGTTGACCACATGTATTCAGGTTTTTGCACCCGCTAGCATTTTGCACCCATGTATACGTCTCTGAACATAAAAAAGCCACTTTGCCCGCTAAGTATTTCTCGTAGTCCAGGTCTTCGGCTTCGTATTCCTCATAATCCAGGTCCTCGGCTTCGTGTTTCTTGTCTTGCAGGTCGTTCGCTGAGTATTCCTCGTCGTCCAGGTCGTTCGCTAAGCATTTCTCGTAGTCCAGGTTCTTTGCTTCGTATTTCTTGTAGAAATACTTAGCGAACGACCTGGACAACAAGAAATACTTAGCGAACGGCCTGGACTACAAGAAATACGAAACCGAGGACCTGGACTATGAGAAATACGTAGCAAACAATCTGGACAACGAGAAATACTCAGCTAACAAAAAAAAAAAAAAAAATAATAGCTCTTTCAACTGGGGCTACACCAACCTACACTGATGTAGTGTAGCCATCTTTGTCTCTCTCTTCCTTACAAAAAAAAAAAGAGATGATGATGGCTACACTGCACCAGTGTAGCTTGGTGTAGCCCCAGTTGAAAGAGCTATAAGGATATAGGGGATATACGATCGAACTATTTGAATTTTAGCGCGTAGATAAGGAGGCGCTGGTCACGACGTAAGACGTAACAGCGTAGATATCTCCCGCGGATGCGGGACCGTTGACGGTTCTAAAATATTCTTACAGTCACGCTACATGCTACTACGTAGTTACTCCAATAACCCTTCAGACGGTTGCGAATATTACAGACAAGCTACATATTAATTGTTCGGACATTCTGGTTTTCCAGACACTCCAAATGATTATTGTTGAGGCTCTCCAAATTTTCGTGATATTACAGTCACGCAAAATTTTTGCGTGACTCTATTAGTCACTCTACCCTGCGAATAGCCACGGCGTAATTTCTAGGGTCTAAAATATCAAATTTACGTCAAATGTTGAAGTTTTTTATAATTTTAAAAGAAATAGGAAAAAAAAAAATTCCCGTTTTTTTTTTTTTTTTTCTCTTGTCAACCATTTTGTCAACTGATTACAAAGTGTTCGAAAAAAGATGAAAAACAAAATGAATGAGAAATAAGAAAAACTACTGGAAATTGTTTACAGAAATGAAATGATTTTTGAATAAATTTACAGGATATAAGCAGCTTGGCTCCCCGTAAGCCAGACTGGGATTTGAAGAGAGATGTTGCTAAAAAACTAGAAAAACTTGAAAGACGAACTCAAAAGGCGATAGCTGAGTTGATACGCGAACGATTGAAGCAGGGTCAGGAGAATCTGGCTTCTATAGTTAACATGGCACCAATCAACTCTTCTAAACTTATAGATAAATCTAAACCTAATGAAGAGGAATAGTACTAATTGCATGTGAAGAAAAAAAAATATTGACTAACAAATAAATTGATTTCATTAATCGCTAATCGCTAATTCTTATATTGTTCAGAAACTTGATTTTTCTTATACCTTTGAGTTATCTGCTGAGTTTGATCAAATTCAGATCAGCCTGTGAGAGTGTGAAAAACAATTTAATAAATCAATCAATAAAAATGAGCTTATCTTCATTTTGTGGGGGTCCATATAATGAGTAATCAGTTATTGTTAACTCGATATTATGGAATTTTATCCTTTACAAATTGTACAGAGTATCGATATTCAGATAGCCGCCGTTTACTCTCAAGTCTCAATTTATTGGATAAAATCATAAAATGTAAATAGTAAAACTCATGAAAGAATATAGTATACTATGATTGATTATGTAATTTAAAAAAAAGTTATTATTCATTTCATTTAAATCATATTACAATAAATATATTACAAATATACCTAAAATAGTGATTATTATTAATATTTACACACGTAAAAGTAATTAGTATTAGACACATAATATTGTGTACATTTTCTCTTTGTTAATAATTCAATTTTCATGTGTATTGTTTACATGAAATTTATCGAAACTATACTTCCCATTGTTACGTATTTAACTATTTATATATAAATGATACAGTATAAAATTAGGCGCAATTAAATTTCTATTGCAAAACTAACTACCTACTTGCGTCGAATCAGATCCCACGATCTGTTTCTTAATGCAAGAAAATCACATGTTATCAAATCTTTCACTCCACGTCTTCGAACTCTATTCTCATCATAAAACTACCAACCCTAAATCTATAATTTATTATCTATCTGTCCATTAATGCAGTTCAATATCGTGAAATAATTCTCGTTTCTAAGACAGCATTGTGTTCAGCAGTACTATAGAGTATAATAAAATAGTTTCATTCTTTCTCAGTTTTGCAACTTTCAGTAGCTGCAATATTTTATATAACTAATTTCACGATTCTAAAACTTAATTAGGTCTACATGTATCGTGAGATTTAGATCATAGTCCAAAATCCACTAGAGTTGTATATCCCAGAAGACATTGCATTACCTATTTATGCTGACGTTATTGAAAGAGAAAAGAGATTATCTTACACAAATCTGGATTGGTTCATCCAAAGGCTTCCCTTCTAACAATATACTAAGTAAAAGATAATCCAACATCGTAGGATGAAATCACATTCTATTGTATATTAGGGTGTCCGTTATTTACCAAGTTGTTTTTTTTCTTTGCAGCGCCCCACTAAATTTTTAGTTTATGATCTAAAAAAAAAACATGAGACCAAAATAAGCCCTTAATATTCATATTAAACCGTGCCACAAAGACGATATATTTTCCATTTAAATAACATGGGATTTTGTCACTTTTTACATTAAATTTTTTTTTTTCTGAGCAAATGAATATATAGCAACAAAAGACATATATTCTTGTAGGTAATTGAACGCTCTACAAAAAAGATCTCTTATGATTTTTCGATAAATTAACTTTTTTCAAAGTTATTAAAGGTTAAACTAAGATAAAGTTGAACTTAGTTATTTTTCAAATTTTTCCACTTTGACAGCAAAAGTATTACCATTTAGATATATAAATGAATTGTTTATATCGAAGAATAACTGGTTCTCACTGTATTATATGAAAAATTTCTAAAAAAAGTTTCAATAACTCGAAAATAATGTGATTAGACGTACATTATTTTACTGCGCTTGCGTGAGTAAAAGTGTCATTTGTTGGTAAAAATAATTTCTAGGTTATTCACTGTGCTGCTGGAAAAGTCTCATTTTATAAAATTTTACAAAAGCGTACGAAGTTTTCTGAAATTTCATAGAAATTGATAGCTTATAATTAACTTAAGAATTCTGGACACTAGTACCAAATACGCGCAATGTAATACAAAATTTTGAATGTATTGACATTTTTTTTCAGTAATTTTTTATATAATACAGTGAGAACCAGTTATTCTTCGATATCAACAATTCATTTATATCTAAATGGTAATACTTTTGCTGTCAAAGTGGAAAAATTTGAAAAATAACTAAGTTCAACTTTATCTTAGTTTAACCTTTAATAACTTTGAAAAAAGTTAATTTATCGAAAAATCATAAGAGATCTTTTTTGTAGAGCGTTCAATTACCTACAAGAATATATGTCTTTTGTTGCTATATATTCATTTGCTCAGAAAGAAAAAAATTAAATGTAAAAAGTGACAAAATCCCATGTTATTTAAATGGAAAATATATCGTCTTTGCGGCACGGTTTAATATGAATATTAAGGGCTTATTTTGGTCTCATGTTTTTTTTTTAGATCATAAACTAAAAATTTAGGGGGCGCTGCGAAGAAAAAAAACAACTTGGTAAATAACGGACACCCTATTGTATATATATTAGGGTGATTCAAAAAAAAAAAAAAAAAATTATTTTTTCTTCCAAACAGGCTCAAAAGTTTCATTCAGGTCAAAAAGTATGCCTGTTAAAATTTGAGCTCTTAATATTAATATTGAGTTGCTCCTCATCGCACTTTTCGATTTTCCATAAGAATAACATGGGATAAATTATTTTTGCCTCTTCTGATTCTTATAACTAGCAAATGATACGTCACACAAAGAATCTACAGACATGTTTTGGTTGGAAAATGAAAAACGAAAAATACAAAAAAATAAAAAAATTAAAATTGAAAAAATTAACATTAAAATCAATTAAAATAAATTAAACTTTGACCTTGAATAACTTTTGAACGAGTAGACTTATTGGAAAATAACTCGGAACTTTTTTGTAGAGCGTTCAATTCTCTACAAAAATATGTCTGTAGATTCTCTGTGTGACATATCATTTGCTAGTTATAAAAATCAGAAGAAGCAAGAATGATTTATCCCATGTTATTCTTATGGAAAATCGAAAAGTGCGATGAGGAGCAACTCAATATTAATATTAAGAGCTCAAATTTTAACAGGCATACTTTTTGACCTGAATGAAACTTTTGAGCCTGTTTGGAAGAAAAAATAATTTTTTTTTTTTTTTTTGAATCACCCTAATATATATCTATAATTTTGAAGTGTGAATTCAATATCATGTAGGTTTAGTATAAAAAAAAAAAAAAAAACAAATACAAAAACAAAACAAAAAAAAGGGGAAAAAAAAATTTAATTATATTCTAAGATACCGTAGAACGTGATTATACTGCAGATTATGAATTGATGATATCGCCAATAAATGATTTTTTTACAGATATATATCAATATCTGCTTGCACCTCATAATCTGTTATCGATATTAATATGACGTATGTGATAAAAATGAAATGGCACAACAGCCTATTTATAAATATCTCAAAAAGACCGCGTTATCGATGCAAAACGATAAGCATTGAAGCGATAACTATTGCTTTCGATACTTTGCTAGTAAATTGACCAGAACTATGTTCTGGATGATGATGATGATGATTCCAGTGATCATGATTGTGGCTATACTTCATTTCTGGTATATTTAGAAATACTATTCTATCTTCCAACGGTTGCACAGGCCGGAAGTTATGCGTTACTATTTCCCCTTCCGCGCTGCGAATACGACGGAAAGCCGCGATCTGTAAGACACGATATAATAAATATGTAAAACAATCATTATGTATTATAGATCCTGATCTTATCGTGCGTGCAACTGTAGGTTTAATTATTTTAAGAATTCTTGTAAATTGTTAGACATTTTTTTTTTTTTTTTCTTCTAGTTTTATTAATGAAAACAACGAATTTTTCTGATAAACTAAGGAAATCTAAAATCTTAATGATTGACGAAAAATTATGTGATTTTTTTAAATTTTTTAGAAAATTTTTAAAAATTTTAAATTGGGTGAACTATTTTATTCCCAACGAATTCAACTCTGTGAACTATTATAGCACTCAGAATAGTTATACAGTAGGGGAGAGTGGGGCACATTCGGACGTGGGGCACATTCGGACAATCGCGATTGACACAAGACCTACTCGGAGTGTTCGCACTGCCTGGATGAAAGTTGTCTTCTTGTGGAGTTCATAACGCACCCTAGAGATATCACCACTATACACACACTATAAATGCGAGTAATCGCGAATGTCCGAATGTGCCCCACTCTCCCCTACTTATAGGTTTCATATAACGAGGATCAGGCGAAACAGCACGGTCCAAGCGCGCAGGCGCCGGATAATTCGTATTTCATAGGAATAGCCACTCGTTGCGCTAGAAAATCCCTACAGTATTTTGGCGCGTGATCAGTGGTGAAACGCGTATAGACTCTAGGGAGATTTTCATGTGTTGGCTCGCTCTGTAAAAACTCAAGTGAGTCGACGTTGGCGCGAATTGACCGTGCTGTTTCACCTGATTCTCACTGTAGGACAGAAGCAATAATAATTATGTCCAACTGTTTTTAAAATACACACGTAAAAGTATAATCCTGGGGAATGTTTCATTTCTCGTTTTATGTATATCTGATATAATGTAAACAGCAAGAAAACTTCGAAGAATTATCCCTCACCTGTTTATGGGCAAGTATATGTGGTTTTTTGAAGTCTATCCACGTTACGACCTCGGAACATGGTGGGGTGGTGAGTGACCCATTGTAGGTAAAATAGTTTTGTATTGGTTCACGATTCGACATCAGAATAGAGTCGAGTTGGAGTTCTTCAGGCATCGTATATTTGTTACCAACCTTTTCGATGTTTGGCAAAGCTGTTATCAGCTCGTTATAATTAGGATCCGACTCTTCACCAGCCTGAAAATGTAATTCAATTTCAATTGAATAATAGAAGTTGAAAAATAACAACATTTATATGACAAAGGCTCGCTCGGATATAAAATATACGACGACGGACTTCATTGTAGACAGGCTCAGTTTACGGCAACGTATACAACTATGAACCTCACGGCTCATTGTAGACTCATTATGTTAAAGTGGCGCTCACGGCCTGACGGCATACGACAAAGTAACGGTTACGGACGCGGTTATGGACCTCATTGTAGACGATCCTTTATAAATCCCATCTTGGAAAGTCCCTACTCCCTTGTCGAGTTGGATCAACGGGGCGCGGAAAACGGAATCGAACCGGAATCGAGTTGTTGCTCCATCCGGTGTGTTTTATAAAAGTGAGTTGCTATAGTATCGTATCTATGTAATGCGCCACAGATCCGCGAAACAGCGCTACGGTCGGCGAACCGATACGCAAGGAACGTATTGGGTACTTTTCGCAAACGGAAGTTTCGGAAACAACGTCTGATTGGTGGCTTTCAAAATATAATATATATTAACCAATGAAATGCTTCCGTGACAACGAACAGACCTTATTTCGTTTCCGAAATGTGGCGACGCGTCACGAACGCCCTCTTTGTTATTCTATCGTCAATTCCTTTCGTCAACAGCACTTGTTTCAAACAAAGGAACGAAGAAAAAGAAGAACAGCACTTGTGATTCCCCGTTCAGGAGGCTTACTCTTAGACAGTGAGGGTACGAGGGTAGCAAGTGAATACGCAGGAAGACCAAAGATTCGTAAGTATTGAGCCGATTTCAATACAGCTAATTAATGCAATGTAGTTCAGGGATCGCGAACCTTTATACATCTACGTGCCATTTTTTCCAAATAAATCGCGTCCCTAATGCCATAAAGGCATACAGCGTATGCTTTTAGCATAGGTTATATGCCTTTATGGCATTAGGGACGCGAAATGTGCAATGTGGCCGTGACGTGCCTACTGTGTCCCTCAATGTAGACGAAAAAATAAATTATTTCGATTAGGTACTCAAATTCCTCAATTAATGCCGTGCCCAAATTATTTCGTCGCCTGCCATCAATGGCACGCGTGCCATAGGTTCGCCATCCCTGATGTAGTTGGTAGTAGTTTTTGGTGTGGTGATTGGCGGGATCTGATTTGATGCGTTATTTAAATATATCGGGCGTTCAAGCGTTGCGATAGTCCGTTTCTCACCGTAGCAGCCCAACAAGCAATAGTATATTATGTAGCATGCCCGTAAACCAAGTGTTTTTCGGCGAGAATAATGATTTCAGAACTAACTAAAGGCGAGCCGGAAGCGAGTTCTGAAATCATTATTCGAATTATTGTTATCTTCCTCACAACTGTAATCTAAAATTTGATTAGGACATTTTCTACTAAAAACCAAATTCTACCAGTAGGACGGTAGCAATAAATCACATTAGTGTACGGATCTTATAGCTTCTTAATATAATCTCTCCCATTAGTCTTCATTCATGTCTAAATGACCTGGTTTAAATATTGCTATAGATGATGGTTGAAGACCTAAGCCTGCAAAAAGGAAAAAAATTCTACAGCTTCGAGGAACTCGCTGCTTTTGTGGATTCCTACCAACTGCAGCAACGACAAGAATTTTCGGTGCATAAGAGTAAAACTATCAAGGCAGCCAACGTGCAGAGAAATATCAAGCAAGGATTGATCTATTATTCTCTGCACTATGTATGTCAACGCAGTGGAACATACAAGGCCAAAGGAAAGGGGATGAGAAAAACTACGTACGTACATATCGACGGCTGCGTGGAATAACCGGCTATCTCAGAGTCCGGTTGAAAAAGCGGCTATCTCAGATTTCGGTTGAAAAAGCGGCTATCTCAGAATCCATTCGAAAAAGTGAACCTGTGCCTATATGAATAACATAGGCAACAGGCGCTTTTTCGAATGGATTCTGAGATAGTCGCTTTTTCAACCGGATTCTGAGATAGCCGCTTTTTCAACCGGATTCTGAGATAGCCGCTTTTTCAACCGAATTCTGAGATAGCCGGTTATTCCACGCAGCCGTCGATATAGTCATAGTTTCACTCAAGATTCTATATTGGATATATGCATGACCTTCAACAGGCATCGCGTTTGGCTACCAGCGCTCGCAGCATCAGAATGATACGCTACTGTTTGTCAAGCACACAAGATTGCCTTATATAGACAAAGCTAGATCAAAAACGGATACGTAATTTAACAATACCCAAAAACGTCCCTTAATTTTTATAGCAATTTTAGCAACATATTATAATACCCTGCGAAAACTTTGAGGAGGGTCTATCACCCTGTCTATTATTTTCCAATGATTCAACATGTCTGCTGATGCTTGCCATCGTGGCTGACGGCTATCAGCTGATCATACAAATTTTCAACGTTGCAATAACATTGATCACATCACTTGATCAAGATGGATATAATCTTGAAAACTGGATTCCAAGCCGTAACGCATTTCATTCTGTTCAATCCAGAAACATTTGGTCACTTATTAAGAAATTGAAACCCATGATATCACGTCTCAACGATGAGCCGAGCACTCAGCTGATACAACCGAATGGATATGAGTCACGATGGCGAGGGCTAGCAGACTTCTCGAATCATTAAAAAATAGTCGACGGGGATAGATTGTCCTGAAATTTTTTGCAAGGTAGAATAATACATTGCTAAAAACACTATAAAAATTAAGGAACATCTATGGGTATTAATTGTCAACATAATCGTAATTAATCTAGATGTGTCTACACGAGGCCTCGGTAAGCTTGACAAGCAGTACAGCAACATTCGGCCACGGGCGGCGCTACTTGTTCTGACACCCATAGCAAATTCTCCAATGCACAATTCCTCTACGTCGCTCATTTGATTTTAATAAATTGAAATTTCTGTACAGGTCTATTAAAACAAATTGTCCAGCTTTTATAAAAATCAAGGTTGCAAAATATGAAGATTGCTTGAAACTGAAAGCTTTTAACGACGAACATAATCATCCGCCTTTAAATGAACTTTCAAAGGTCAGCATCTTGAAATTTATTACATCTTATTACGTGTAGACTTATTGTTATATTTGATTCATTAGTAACAGAGAAAATTACTCTGTTGTACGCTTGATGAAATTGATTCTGAGACGGATGTGTTCGACAATCAAAGAAACAGCCTATTGGTGCTCTGAATTTTTGTAATCCAGAGCGCCGATACGCTGTTTCTAGAATTGTCAAACACATCCGGCTCAGAATCCATTTCATTAGGTTCACCTATGAAATATGGAGGTCATTATTTGACATTTCATAGAGGGGACCGAAATGGGAATGTACCTCTTGTCCTCTTGTGAAATGAATTCGGAGTTTCTTTCGACAAAACTTCACATGTTCAGAAAATAAAAAAAAAACTTGTTGCCAATGGTTCTCACGTCCAAGATATTTAGATTTTATATACTTCACAGGGACAATCAGAGGAAGTCGAAGCAACCACAACTGGTGGAGATGATGTTCTTCCTACAGATAAACCTGAATTTTCTAAAGGACACGATGGTCTAGGATCCGATTTGGATATAGCAAATCTATCGGTATACATTGCATCGAAGGTAGACAGTGAGGAGCGTCGCATTGATTTTACAAATATTTCTGGCGATCTAACACTTCCTGTCCAAGAAGATTGCGTTTCTAAATTGAACACAGAATCGAAAGAATGGGAATGGGACGAAGATTTGGCAGCAATATCAGATGTAATTGAATATCTGACTTCTGATGAAGCAAAAGAGCTTGAGGAAATAGAACCTTTTTTACTAACAAAAAAGACGAATGTTAACAGCCATTCCCAAGAAGATTGCGTTTCTAAATTGAACACAGAATCGAAAGCATGGGAATGGGACGAAGATTTGGCAGCAATATCGGATGTAATAGAGTATCTGACTTCTGATGAAGGAAAAGAGTGAGCAAATAGAACCTTTACTAACAAAAAAGACGAATATAATCTCAGACTTATTTGTGTCTAGTCGTTTGCAATATGCTGCTCTATCAAGAAAGAAAAAAACCATAAATAAATAAATAATAATAATAGTAATAATACCGTTGACCACATGTATTCAGGTTTTTGCACCCGCTAGCATTTTGCACCCATGTATACGTCTCTGAACATAAAAAAGCCACTTTGCCCGCTAAGTATTTCTCGTAGTCCAGGTCTTCGGCTTCGTATTCCTCATAATCCAGGTCCTCGGCTTCGTGTTTCTTGTCTTGCAGGTCGTTCGCTGAGTATTCCTCGTCGTCCAGGTCGTTCGCTAAGCATTTCTCGTAGTCCAGGTTCTTTGCTTCGTATTTCTTGTAGAAATACTTAGCGAACGACCTGGACAACAAGAAATACTTAGCGAACGGCCTGGACTACAAGAAATACGAAACCGAGGACCTGGACTATGAGAAATACGTAGCAAACAATCTGGACAACGAGAAATACTTAGCTAACAAAAAAAAAAAAAAAAATAATAGCTCTTTCAACTGGGGCTACACCAACCTACACTGATGTAGTGTAGCCATCTTTGTCTCTCTCTTCCTTACAAAAAAAAAAAGAGATGATGATGGCTACACTGCACCAGTGTAGCTTGGTGTAGCCCCAGTTGAAAGAGCTATAAGGATATAGGGGATATACGATCGAACTATTTGAATTTTAGCGCGTAGATAAGGAGGCGCTGGTCACGACGTAAGACGTAACAGCGTAGATATCTCCCGCGGATGCGGGACCGTTGACGGTTCTAAAATATTCTTACAGTCACGCTACATGCTACTACGTAGTTACTCCAATAACCCTTCAGACGGTTGCGAATATTACAGACAAGCTACATATTAATTGTTCGGACATTCTGGTTTTCCAGACACTCCAAATGATTATTGTTGAGGCTCTCCAAATTTTCGTGATATTACAGTCACGCAAAATTTTTGCGTGACTCTATTAGTCACTCTACCCTGCGAATAGCCACGGCGTAATTTCTAGGGTCTAAAATATCAAATTTACGTCAAATGTTGAAGTTTTTTATAATTTTAAAAGAAATAGGAAAAAAAAAAATTCCCGTTTTTTTTTTTTTTTTTCTCTTGTCAACCATTTTGTCAACTGATTACAAAGTGTTCGAAAAAAGATGAAAAACAAAATGAATGAGAAATAAGAAAAACTACTGGAAATTGTTTACAGAAATGAAATGATTTTTGAATAAATTTACAGGATATAAGCAGCTTGGCTCCCCGTAAGCCAGACTGGGATTTGAAGAGAGATGTTGCTAAAAAACTAGAAAAACTTGAAAGACGAACTCAAAAGGCGATAGCTGAGTTGATACGCGAACGATTGAAGCAGGGTCAGGAGAATCTGGCTTCTATAGTTAACATGGCACCAATCAACTCTTCTAAACTTATAGATAAATCTAAACCTAATGAAGAGGAATAGTACTAATTGCATGTGAAGAAAAAAAAATATTGACTAACAAATAAATTGATTTCATTAATCGCTAATCGCTAATTCTTATATTGTTCAGAAACTTGATTTTTCTTATACCTTTGAGTTATCTGCTGAGTTTGATCAAATTCAGATCAGCCTGTGAGAGTGTGAAAAACAATTTAATAAATCAATCAATAAAAATGAGCTTATCTTCATTTTGTGGGGGTCCATATAATGAGTAATCAGTTATTGTTAACTCGATATTATGGAATTTTATCCTTTACAAATTGTACAGAGTATCGATATTCAGATAGCCGCCGTTTACTCTCAAGTCTCAATTTATTGGATAAAATCATAAAATGTAAATAGTAAAACTCATGAAAGAATATAGTATACTATGATTGATTATGTAATTTAAAAAAAAGTTATTATTCATTTCATTTAAATCATATTACAATAAATATATTACAAATATACCTAAAATAGTGATTATTATTAATATTTACACACGTAAAAGTAATTAGTATTAGACACATAATATTGTGTACATTTTCTCTTTGTTAATAATTCAATTTTCATGTGTATTGTTTACATGAAATTTATCGAAACTATACTTCCCATTGTTACGTATTTAACTATTTATATATAAATGATACAGTATAAAATTAGGCGCAATTAAATTTCTATTGCAAAACTAACTACCTACTTGCGTCGAATCAGATCCCACGATCTGTTTCTTAATGCAAGAAAATCACATGTTATCAAATCTTTCACTCCACGTCTTCGAACTCTATTCTCATCATAAAACTACCAACCCTAAATCTATAATTTATTATCTATCTGTCCATTAATGCAGTTCAATATCGTGAAATAATTCTCGTTTCTAAGACAGCATTGTGTTCAGCAGTACTATAGAGTATAATAAAATAGTTTCATTCTTTCTCAGTTTTGCAACTTTCAGTAGCTGCAATATTTTATATAACTAATTTCACGATTCTAAAACTTAATTAGGTCTACATGTATCGTGAGATTTAGATCATAGTCCAAAATCCACTAGAGTTGTATATCCCAGAAGACATTGCATTACCTATTTATGCTGACGTTATTGAAAGAGAAAAGAGATTATCTTACACAAATCTGGATTGGTTCATCCAAAGGCTTCCCTTCTAACAATATACTAAGTAAAAGATAATCCAACATCGTAGGATGAAATCACATTCTATTGTATATTAGGGTGTCCGTTATTTACCAAGTTGTTTTTTTTCTTTGCAGCGCCCCACTAAATTTTTAGTTTATGATCTAAAAAAAAAACATGAGACCAAAATAAGCCCTTAATATTCATATTAAACCGTGCCACAAAGACGATATATTTTCCATTTAAATAACATGGGATTTTGTCACTTTTTACATTAAATTTTTTTTTTTCTGAGCAAATGAATATATAGCAACAAAAGACATATATTCTTGTAGGTAATTGAACGCTCTACAAAAAAGATCTCTTATGATTTTTCGATAAATTAACTTTTTTCAAAGTTATTAAAGGTTAAACTAAGATAAAGTTGAACTTAGTTATTTTTCAAATTTTTCCACTTTGACAGCAAAAGTATTACCATTTAGATATATAAATGAATTGTTTATATCGAAGAATAACTGGTTCTCACTGTATTATATGAAAAATTTCTAAAAAAAGTTTCAATAACTCGAAAATAATGTGATTAGACGTACATTATTTTACTGCGCTTGCGTGAGTAAAAGTGTCATTTGTTGGTAAAAATAATTTCTAGGTTATTCACTGTGCTGCTGGAAAAGTCTCATTTTATAAAATTTTACAAAAGCGTACGAAGTTTTCTGAAATTTCATAGAAATTGATAGCTTATAATTAACTTAAGAATTCTGGACACTAGTACCAAATACGCGCAATGTAATACAAAATTTTGAATGTATTGACATTTTTTTTCAGTAATTTTTTATATAATACAGTGAGAACCAGTTATTCTTCGATATCAACAATTCATTTATATCTAAATGGTAATACTTTTGCTGTCAAAGTGGAAAAATTTGAAAAATAACTAAGTTCAACTTTATCTTAGTTTAACCTTTAATAACTTTGAAAAAAGTTAATTTATCGAAAAATCATAAGAGATCTTTTTTGTAGAGCGTTCAATTACCTACAAGAATATATGTCTTTTGTTGCTATATATTCATTTGCTCAGAAAGAAAAAAATTAAATGTAAAAAGTGACAAAATCCCATGTTATTTAAATGGAAAATATATCGTCTTTGCGGCACGGTTTAATATGAATATTAAGGGCTTATTTTGGTCTCATGTTTTTTTTTTAGATCATAAACTAAAAATTTAGGGGGCGCTGCGAAGAAAAAAAACAACTTGGTAAATAACGGACACCCTATTGTATATATATTAGGGTGATTCAAAAAAAAAAAAAAAAAATTATTTTTTCTTCCAAACAGGCTCAAAAGTTTCATTCAGGTCAAAAAGTATGCCTGTTAAAATTTGAGCTCTTAATATTAATATTGAGTTGCTCCTCATCGCACTTTTCGATTTTCCATAAGAATAACATGGGATAAATTATTTTTGCCTCTTCTGATTCTTATAACTAGCAAATGATACGTCACACAAAGAATCTACAGACATGTTTTGGTTGGAAAATGAAAAACGAAAAATACAAAAAAATAAAAAAATTAAAATTGAAAAAATTAACATTAAAATCAATTAAAATAAATTAAACTTTGACCTTGAATAACTTTTGAACGAGTAGACTTATTGGAAAATAACTCGGAACTTTTTTGTAGAGCGTTCAATTCTCTACAAAAATATGTCTGTAGATTCTCTGTGTGACATATCATTTGCTAGTTATAAAAATCAGAAGAAGCAAGAATGATTTATCCCATGTTATTCTTATGGAAAATCGAAAAGTGCGATGAGGAGCAACTCAATATTAATATTAAGAGCTCAAATTTTAACAGGCATACTTTTTGACCTGAATGAAACTTTTGAGCCTGTTTGGAAGAAAAAATAATTTTTTTTTTTTTTTTTGAATCACCCTAATATATATCTATAATTTTGAAGTGTGAATTCAATATCATGTAGGTTTAGTATAAAAAAAAAAAAAAAAACAAATACAAAAACAAAACAAAAAAAAGGGGAAAAAAAAATTTAATTATATTCTAAGATACCGTAGAACGTGATTATACTGCAGATTATGAATTGATGATATCGCCAATAAATGATTTTTTTACAGATATATATCAATATCTGCTTGCACCTCATAATCTGTTATCGATATTAATATGACGTATGTGATAAAAATGAAATGGCACAACAGCCTATTTATAAATATCTCAAAAAGACCGCGTTATCGATGCAAAACGATAAGCATTGAAGCGATAACTATTGCTTTCGATACTTTGCTAGTAAATTGACCAGAACTATGTTCTGGATGATGATGATGATGATTCCAGTGATCATGATTGTGGCTATACTTCATTTCTGGTATATTTAGAAATACTATTCTATCTTCCAACGGTTGCACAGGCCGGAAGTTATGCGTTACTATTTCCCCTTCCGCGCTGCGAATACGACGGAAAGCCGCGATCTGTAAGACACGATATAATAAATATGTAAAACAATCATTATGTATTATAGATCCTGATCTTATCGTGCGTGCAACTGTAGGTTTAATTATTTTAAGAATTCTTGTAAATTGTTAGACATTTTTTTTTTTTTTTTCTTCTAGTTTTATTAATGAAAACAACGAATTTTTCTGATAAACTAAGGAAATCTAAAATCTTAATGATTGACGAAAAATTATGTGATTTTTTTAAATTTTTTAGAAAATTTTTAAAAATTTTAAATTGGGTGAACTATTTTATTCCCAACGAATTCAACTCTGTGAACTATTATAGCACTCAGAATAGTTATACAGTAGGGGAGAGTGGGGCACATTCGGACGTGGGGCACATTCGGACAATCGCGATTGACACAAGACCTACTCGGAGTGTTCGCACTGCCTGGATGAAAGTTGTCTTCTTGTGGAGTTCATAACGCACCCTAGAGATATCACCACTATACACACACTATAAATGCGAGTAATCGCGAATGTCCGAATGTGCCCCACTCTCCCCTACTTATAGGTTTCATATAACGAGGATCAGGCGAAACAGCACGGTCCAAGCGCGCAGGCGCCGGATAATTCGTATTTCATAGGAATAGCCACTCGTTGCGCTAGAAAATCCCTACAGTATTTTGGCGCGTGATCAGTGGTGAAACGCGTATAGACTCTAGGGAGATTTTCATGTGTTGGCTCGCTCTGTAAAAACTCAAGTGAGTCGACGTTGGCGCGAATTGACCGTGCTGTTTCACCTGATTCTCACTGTAGGACAGAAGCAATAATAATTATGTCCAACTGTTTTTAAAATACACACGTAAAAGTATAATCCTGGGGAATGTTTCATTTCTCGTTTTATGTATATCTGATATAATGTAAACAGCAAGAAAACTTCGAAGAATTATCCCTCACCTGTTTATGGGCAAGTATATGTGGTTTTTTGAAGTCTATCCACGTTACGACCTCGGAACATGGTGGGGTGGTGAGTGACCCATTGTAGGTAAAATAGTTTTGTATTGGTTCACGATTCGACATCAGAATAGAGTCGAGTTGGAGTTCTTCAGGCATCGTATATTTGTTACCAACCTTTTCGATGTTTGGCAAAGCTGTTATCAGCTCGTTATAATTAGGATCCGACTCTTCACCAGCCTGAAAATGTAATTCAATTTCAATTGAATAATAGAAGTTGAAAAATAACAACATTTATATGACAAAGGCTCGCTCGGATATAAAATATACGACGACGGACTTCATTGTAGACAGGCTCAGTTTACGGCAACGTATACAACTATGAACCTCACGGCTCATTGTAGACTCATTATGTTAAAGTGGCGCTCACGGCCTGACGGCATACGACAAAGTAACGGTTACGGACGCGGTTATGGACCTCATTGTAGACGATCCTTTATAAATCCCATCTTGGAAAGTCCCTACTCCCTTGTCGAGTTGGATCAACGGGGCGCGGAAAACGGAATCGAACCGGAATCGAGTTGTTGCTCCATCCGGTGTGTTTTATAAAAGTGAGTTGCTATAGTATCGTATCTATGTAATGCGCCACAGATCCGCGAAACAGCGCTACGGTCGGCGAACCGATACGCAAGGAACGTATTGGGTACTTTTCGCAAACGGAAGTTTCGGAAACAACGTCTGATTGGTGGCTTTCAAAATATAATATATATTAACCAATGAAATGCTTCCGTGACAACGAACAGACCTTATTTCGTTTCCGAAATGTGGCGACGCGTCACGAACGCCCTCTTTGTTATTCTATCGTCAATTCCTTTCGTCAACAGCACTTGTTTCAAACAAAGGAACGAAGAAAAAGAAGAACAGCACTTGTGATTCCCCGTTCAGGAGGCTTACTCTTAGACAGTGAGGGTACGAGGGTAGCAAGTGAATACGCAGGAAGACCAAAGATTCGTAAGTATTGAGCCGATTTCAATACAGCTAATTAATGCAATGTAGTTCAGGGATCGCGAACCTTTATACATCTACGTGCCATTTTTTCCAAATAAATCGCGTCCCTAATGCCATAAAGGCATACAGCGTATGCTTTTAGCATAGGTTATATGCCTTTATGGCATTAGGGACGCGAAATGTGCAATGTGGCCGTGACGTGCCTACTGTGTCCCTCAATGTAGACGAAAAAATAAATTATTTCGATTAGGTACTCAAATTCCTCAATTAATGCCGTGCCCAAATTATTTCGTCGCCTGCCATCAATGGCACGCGTGCCATAGGTTCGCCATCCCTGATGTAGTTGGTAGTAGTTTTTGGTGTGGTGATTGGCGGGATCTGATTTGATGCGTTATTTAAATATATCGGGCGTTCAAGCGTTGCGATAGTCCGTTTCTCACCGTAGCAGCCCAACAAGCAATAGTATATTATGTAGCATGCCCGTAAACCAAGTGTTTTTCGGCGAGAATAATGATTTCAGAACTAACTAAAGGCGAGCCGGAAGCGAGTTCTGAAATCATTATTCGAATTATTGTTATCTTCCTCACAACTGTAATCTAAAATTTGATTAGGACATTTTCTACTAAAAACCAAATTCTACCAGTAGGACGGTAGCAATAAATCACATTAGTGTACGGATCTTATAGCTTCTTAATATAATCTCTCCCATTAGTCTTCATTCATGTCTAAATGACCTGGTTTAAATATTGCTATAGATGATGGTTGAAGACCTAAGCCTGCAAAAAGGAAAAAAATTCTACAGCTTCGAGGAACTCGCTGCTTTTGTGGATTCCTACCAACTGCAGCAACGACAAGAATTTTCGGTGCATAAGAGTAAAACTATCAAGGCAGCCAACGTGCAGAGAAATATCAAGCAAGGATTGATCTATTATTCTCTGCACTATGTATGTCAACGCAGTGGAACATACAAGGCCAAAGGAAAGGGGATGAGAAAAACTACGTACGTACATATCGACGGCTGCGTGGAATAACCGGCTATCTCAGAGTCCGGTTGAAAAAGCGGCTATCTCAGATTTCGGTTGAAAAAGCGGCTATCTCAGAATCCATTCGAAAAAGTGAACCTGTGCCTATATGAATAACATAGGCAACAGGCGCTTTTTCGAATGGATTCTGAGATAGTCGCTTTTTCAACCGGATTCTGAGATAGCCGCTTTTTCAACCGGATTCTGAGATAGCCGCTTTTTCAACCGAATTCTGAGATAGCCGGTTATTCCACGCAGCCGTCGATATAGTCATAGTTTCACTCAAGATTCTATATTGTATATATGCATGACCTTCAACAGGCATCGCGTTTGGCTACCAGCGCTCGCAGCATCAGAATGATACGCTACTGTTTGTCAAGCACACAAGATTGCCTTATATAGACAAAGCTAGATCAAAAACGGATACGTAATTTAACAATACCCAAAAACGTCCCTTAATTTTTATAGCAATTTTAGCAACATATTATAATACCCTGCGAAAACTTTGAGGAGGGTCTATCACCCTGTCTATTATTTTCCAATGATTCAACATGTCTGCTGATGCTTGCCATCGTGGCTGACGGCTATCAGCTGATCATACAAATTTTCAACGTTGCAATAACATTGATCACATCACTTGATCAAGATGGATATAATCTTGAAAACTGGATTCCAAGCCGTAACGCATTTCATTCTGTTCAATCCAGAAACATTTGGTCACTTATTAAGAAATTGAAACCCATGATATCACGTCTCAACGATGAGCCGAGCACTCAGCTGATACAACCGAATGGATATGAGTCACGATGGCGAGGGCTAGCAGACTTCTCGAATCATTAAAAAATAGTCGACGGGGATAGATTGTCCTGAAATTTTTTGCAAGGTAGAATAATACATTGCTAAAAACACTATAAAAATTAAGGAACATCTATGGGTATTAATTGTCAACATAATCGTAATTAATCTAGATGTGTCTACACGAGGCCTCGGTAAGCTTGACAAGCAGTACAGCAACATTCGGCCACGGGCGGCGCTACTTGTTCTGACACCCATAGCAAATTCTCCAATGCACAATTCCTCTACGTCGCTCATTTGATTTTAATAAATTGAAATTTCTGTACAGGTCTATTAAAACAAATTGTCCAGCTTTTATAAAAATCAAGGTTGCAAAATATGAAGATTGCTTGAAACTGAAAGCTTTTAACGACGAACATAATCATCCGCCTTTAAATGAACTTTCAAAGGTCAGCATCTTGAAATTTATTACATCTTATTACGTGTAGACTTATTGTTATATTTGATTCATTAGTAACAGAGAAAATTACTCTGTTGTACGCTTGATGAAATTGATTCTGAGACGGATGTGTTCGACAATCAAAGAAACAGCCTATTGGTGCTCTGAATTTTTGTAATCCAGAGCGCCGATACGCTGTTTCTAGAATTGTCAAACACATCCGGCTCAGAATCCATTTCATTAGGTTCACCTATGAAATATGGAGGTCATTATTTGACATTTCATAGAGGGGACCGAAATGGGAATGTACCTCTTGTCCTCTTGTGAAATGAATTCGGAGTTTCTTTCGACAAAACTTCACATGTTCAGAAAATAAAAAAAAAACTTGTTGCCAATGGTTCTCACGTCCAAGATATTTAGATTTTATATACTTCACAGGGACAATCAGAGGAAGTCGAAGCAACCACAACTGGTGGAGATGATGTTCTTCCTACAGATAAACCTGAATTTTCTAAAGGACACGATGGTCTAGGATCCGATTTGGATATAGCAAATCTATCGGTATACATTGCATCGAAGGTAGACAGTGAGGAGCGTCGCATTGATTTTACAAATATTTCTGGCGATCTAACACTTCCTGTCCAAGAAGATTGCGTTTCTAAATTGAACACAGAATCGAAAGAATGGGAATGGGACGAAGATTTGGCAGCAATATCAGATGTAATTGAATATCTGACTTCTGATGAAGCAAAAGAGCTTGAGGAAATAGAACCTTTTTTACTAACAAAAAAGACGAATGTTAACAGCCATTCCCAAGAAGATTGCGTTTCTAAATTGAACACAGAATCGAAAGCATGGGAATGGGACGAAGATTTGGCAGCAATATCGGATGTAATAGAGTATCTGACTTCCGATGAAGGAAAAGAGTGAGCAAATAGAACCTTTACTAACAAAAAAGACGAATATAATCTCAGACTTATTTGTGTCTAGTCGTTTGCAATATGCTGCTCTATCAAGAAAGAAAAAAACCATAAATAAATAAATAATAATAATAGTAATAATACCGTTGACCACATGTATTCAGGTTTTTGCACCCGCTAGCATTTTGCACCCATGTATACGTCTCTGAACATAAAAAAGCCACTTTGCCCGCTAAGTATTTCTCGTAGTCCAGGTCTTCGGCTTCGTATTCCTCATAATCCAGGTCCTCGGCTTCGTGTTTCTTGTCTTGCAGGTCGTTCGCTGAGTATTCCTCGTCGTCCAGGTCGTTCGCTAAGCATTTCTCGTAGTCCAGGTTCTTTGCTTCGTATTTCTTGTAGAAATACTTAGCGAACGACCTGGACAACAAGAAATACTTAGCGAACGGCCTGGACTACAAGAAATACGAAACCGAGGACCTGGACTATGAGAAATACGTAGCAAACAATCTGGACAACGAGAAATACTCAGCTAACAAAAAAAAAAAAAAAAATAATAGCTCTTTCAACTGGGGCTACACCAACCTACACTGATGTAGTGTAGCCATCTTTGTCTCTCTCTTCCTTACAAAAAAAAAAAGAGATGATGATGGCTACACTGCACCAGTGTAGCTTGGTGTAGCCCCAGTTGAAAGAGCTATAAGGATATAGGGGATATACGATCGAACTATTTGAATTTTAGCGCGTAGATAAGGAGGCGCTGGTCACGACGTAAGACGTAACAGCGTAGATATCTCCCGCGGATGCGGGACCGTTGACGGTTCTAAAATATTCTTACAGTCACGCTACATGCTACTACGTAGTTACTCCAATAACCCTTCAGACGGTTGCGAATATTACAGACAAGCTACATATTAATTGTTCGGACATTCTGGTTTTCCAGACACTCCAAATGATTATTGTTGAGGCTCTCCAAATTTTCGTGATATTACAGTCACGCAAAATTTTTGCGTGACTCTATTAGTCACTCTACCCTGCGAATAGCCACGGCGTAATTTCTAGGGTCTAAAATATCAAATTTACGTCAAATGTTGAAGTTTTTTATAATTTTAAAAGAAATAGGAAAAAAAAAAATTCCCGTTTTTTTTTTTTTTTTTCTCTTGTCAACCATTTTGTCAACTGATTACAAAGTGTTCGAAAAAAGATGAAAAACAAAATGAATGAGAAATAAGAAAAACTACTGGAAATTGTTTACAGAAATGAAATGATTTTTGAATAAATTTACAGGATATAAGCAGCTTGGCTCCCCGTAAGCCAGACTGGGATTTGAAGAGAGATGTTGCTAAAAAACTAGAAAAACTTGAAAGACGAACTCAAAAGGCGATAGCTGAGTTGATACGCGAACGATTGAAGCAGGGTCAGGAGAATCTGGCTTCTATAGTTAACATGGCACCAATCAACTCTTCTAAACTTATAGATAAATCTAAACCTAATGAAGAGGAATAGTACTAATTGCATGTGAAGAAAAAAAAATATTGACTAACAAATAAATTGATTTCATTAATCGCTAATCGCTAATTCTTATATTGTTCAGAAACTTGATTTTTCTTATACCTTTGAGTTATCTGCTGAGTTTGATCAAATTCAGATCAGCCTGTGAGAGTGTGAAAAACAATTTAATAAATCAATCAATAAAAATGAGCTTATCTTCATTTTGTGGGGGTCCATATAATGAGTAATCAGTTATTGTTAACTCGATATTATGGAATTTTATCCTTTACAAATTGTACAGAGTATCGATATTCAGATAGCCGCCGTTTACTCTCAAGTCTCAATTTATTGGATAAAATCATAAAATGTAAATAGTAAAACTCATGAAAGAATATAGTATACTATGATTGATTATGTAATTTAAAAAAAAGTTATTATTCATTTCATTTAAATCATATTACAATAAATATATTACAAATATACCTAAAATAGTGATTATTATTAATATTTACACACGTAAAAGTAATTAGTATTAGACACATAATATTGTGTACATTTTCTCTTTGTTAATAATTCAATTTTCATGTGTATTGTTTACATGAAATTTATCGAAACTATACTTCCCATTGTTACGTATTTAACTATTTATATATAAATGATACAGTATAAAATTAGGCGCAATTAAATTTCTATTGCAAAACTAACTACCTACTTGCGTCGAATCAGATCCCACGATCTGTTTCTTAATGCAAGAAAATCACATGTTATCAAATCTTTCACTCCACGTCTTCGAACTCTATTCTCATCATAAAACTACCAACCCTAAATCTATAATTTATTATCTATCTGTCCATTAATGCAGTTCAATATCGTGAAATAATTCTCGTTTCTAAGACAGCATTGTGTTCAGCAGTACTATAGAGTATAATAAAATAGTTTCATTCTTTCTCAGTTTTGCAACTTTCAGTAGCTGCAATATTTTATATAACTAATTTCACGATTCTAAAACTTAATTAGGTCTACATGTATCGTGAGATTTAGATCATAGTCCAAAATCCACTAGAGTTGTATATCCCAGAAGACATTGCATTACCTATTTATGCTGACGTTATTGAAAGAGAAAAGAGATTATCTTACACAAATCTGGATTGGTTCATCCAAAGGCTTCCCTTCTAACAATATACTAAGTAAAAGATAATCCAACATCGTAGGATGAAATCACATTCTATTGTATATTAGGGTGTCCGTTATTTACCAAGTTGTTTTTTTTCTTTGCAGCGCCCCACTAAATTTTTAGTTTATGATCTAAAAAAAAAACATGAGACCAAAATAAGCCCTTAATATTCATATTAAACCGTGCCACAAAGACGATATATTTTCCATTTAAATAACATGGGATTTTGTCACTTTTTACATTAAATTTTTTTTTTTCTGAGCAAATGAATATATAGCAACAAAAGACATATATTCTTGTAGGTAATTGAACGCTCTACAAAAAAGATCTCTTATGATTTTTCGATAAATTAACTTTTTTCAAAGTTATTAAAGGTTAAACTAAGATAAAGTTGAACTTAGTTATTTTTCAAATTTTTCCACTTTGACAGCAAAAGTATTACCATTTAGATATATAAATGAATTGTTTATATCGAAGAATAACTGGTTCTCACTGTATTATATGAAAAATTTCTAAAAAAAGTTTCAATAACTCGAAAATAATGTGATTAGACGTACATTATTTTACTGCGCTTGCGTGAGTAAAAGTGTCATTTGTTGGTAAAAATAATTTCTAGGTTATTCACTGTGCTGCTGGAAAAGTCTCATTTTATAAAATTTTACAAAAGCGTACGAAGTTTTCTGAAATTTCATAGAAATTGATAGCTTATAATTAACTTAAGAATTCTGGACACTAGTACCAAATACGCGCAATGTAATACAAAATTTTGAATGTATTGACATTTTTTTTCAGTAATTTTTTATATAATACAGTGAGAACCAGTTATTCTTCGATATCAACAATTCATTTATATCTAAATGGTAATACTTTTGCTGTCAAAGTGGAAAAATTTGAAAAATAACTAAGTTCAACTTTATCTTAGTTTAACCTTTAATAACTTTGAAAAAAGTTAATTTATCGAAAAATCATAAGAGATCTTTTTTGTAGAGCGTTCAATTACCTACAAGAATATATGTCTTTTGTTGCTATATATTCATTTTCTCAGAAAGAAAAAAATTAAATGTAAAAAGTGACAAAATCCCATGTTATTTAAATGGAAAATATATCGTCTTTGCGGCACGGTTTAATATGAATATTAAGGGCTTATTTTGGTCTCATGTTTTTTTTTTAGATCATAAACTAAAAATTTAGGGGGCGCTGCGAAGAAAAAAAACAACTTGGTAAATAACGGACACCCTATTGTATATATATTAGGGTGATTCAAAAAAAAAAAAAAAAAATTATTTTTTCTTCCAAACAGGCTCAAAAGTTTCATTCAGGTCAAAAAGTATGCCTGTTAAAATTTGAGCTCTTAATATTAATATTGAGTTGCTCCTCATCGCACTTTTCGATTTTCCATAAGAATAACATGGGATAAATTATTTTTGCCTCTTCTGATTCTTATAACTAGCAAATGATACGTCACACAAAGAATCTACAGACATGTTTTGGTTGGAAAATGAAAAACGAAAAATACAAAAAAATAAAAAAATTAAAATTGAAAAAATTAACATTAAAATCAATTACAATAAATTAAACTTTGACCTTGAATAACTTTTGAACGAGTAGACTTATTGGAAAATAACTCGGAACTTTTTTGTAGAGCGTTCAATTCTCTACAAAAATATGTCTGTAGATTCTCTGTGTGACATATCATTTGCTAGTTATAAAAATCAGAAGAAGCAAGAATGATTTATCCCATGTTATTCTTATGGAAAATCGAAAAGTGCGATGAGGAGCAACTCAATATTAATATTAAGAGCTCAAATTTTAACAGGCATACTTTTTGACCTGAATGAAACTTTTGAGCCTGTTTGGAAGAAAAAATAATTTTTTTTTTTTTTTTTTGAATCACCCTAATATATATCTATAATTTTGAAGTGTGAATTCAATATCATGTAGGTTTAGTATAAAAAAAAAAAAAAAAACAAATACAAAAACAAAACAAAAAAAAGGGGAAAAAAAAATTTAATTATATTCTAAGATACCGTAGAACGTGATTATACTGCAGATTATGAATTGATGATATCGCCAATAAATGATTTTTTTACAGATATATATCAATATCTGCTTGCACCTCATAATCTGTTATCGATATTAATATGACGTATGTGATAAAAATGAAATGGCACAACAGCCTATTTATAAATATCTCAAAAAGACCGCGTTATCGATGCAAAACGATAAGCATTGAAGCGATAACTATTGCTTTCGATACTTTGCTAGTAAATTGACCAGAACTATGTTCTGGATGATGATGATGATGATTCCAGTGATCATGATTGTGGCTATACTTCATTTCTGGTATATTTAGAAATACTATTCTATCTTCCAACGGTTGCACAGGCCGGAAGTTATGCGTTACTATTTCCCCTTCCGCGCTGCGAATACGACGGAAAGCCGCGATCTGTAAGACACGATATAATAAATATGTAAAACAATCATTATGTATTATAGATCCTGATCTTATCGTGCGTGCAACTGTAGGTTTAATTATTTTAAGAATTCTTGTAAATTGTTAGACATTTTTTTTTTTTTTTTCTTCTAGTTTTATTAATGAAAACAACGAATTTTTCTGATAAACTAAGGAAATCTAAAATCTTAATGATTGACGAAAAATTATGTGATTTTTTTAAATTTTTTAGAAAATTTTTAAAAATTTTAAATTGGGTGAACTATTTTATTCCCAACGAATTCAACTCTGTGAACTATTATAGCACTCAGAATAGTTATACAGTAGGGGAGAGTGGGGCACATTCGGACGTGGGGCACATTCGGACAATCGCGATTGACACAAGACCTACTCGGAGTGTTCGCACTGCCTGGATGAAAGTTGTCTTCTTGTGGAGTTCATAACGCACCCTAGAGATATCACCACTATACACACACTATAAATGCGAGTAATCGCGAATGTCCGAATGTGCCCCACGTCCGAATGTGCCCCACTCTCCCCTACTTATAGGTTTCATATAACGAGGATCAGGCGAAACAGCACGGTCCAAGCGCGCAGGCGCCGGATAATTCGTATTTCATAGGAATAGCCACTCGTTGCGCTAGAAAATCCCTACAGTATTTTGGCGCGTGATCAGTGGTGAAACGCGTATAGACTCTAGGGAGATTTTCATGTGTTGGCTCGCTCTGTAAAAACTCAAGTGAGTCGACGTTGGCGCGAATTGACCGTGCTGTTTCACCTGATTCTCACTGTAGGACAGAAGCAATAATAATTATGTCCAACTGTTTTTAAAATACACACGTAAAAGTATAATCCTGGGGAATGTTTCATTTCTCGTTTTATGTATATCTGATATAATGTAAACAGCAAGAAAACTTCGAAGAATTATCCCTCACCTGTTTATGGGCAAGTATATGTGGTTTTTTGAAGTCTATCCACGTTACGACCTCGGAACATGGTGGGGTGGTGAGTGACCCATTGTAGGTAAAATAGTTTTGTATTGGTTCACGATTCGACATCAGAATAGAGTCGAGTTGGAGTTCTTCAGGCATCGTATATTTGTTACCAACCTTTTCGATGTTTGGCAAAGCTGTTATCAGCTCGTTATAATTAGGATCCGACTCTTCACCAGCCTGAAAATGTAATTCAATTTCAATTGAATAATAGAAGTTGAAAAATAACAACATTTATATGACAAAGGCTCGCTCGGATATAAAATATACGACGACGGACTTCATTGTAGACAGGCTCAGTTTACGGCAACGTATACAACTATGAACCTCACGGCTCATTGTAGACTCATTATGTTAAAGTGGCGCTCACGGCCTGACGGCATACGACAAAGTAACGGTTACGGACGCGGTTATGGACCTCATTGTAGACGATCCTTTATAAATCCCATCTTGGAAAGTCCCTACTCCCTTGTCGAGTTGGATCAACGGGGCGCGGAAAACGGAATCGAACCGGAATCGAGTTGTTGCTCCATCCGGTGTGTTTTATAAAAGTGAGTTGCTATAGTATCGTATCTATGTAATGCGCCACAGATCCGCGAAACAGCGCTACGGTCGGCGAACCGATACGCAAGGAACGTATTGGGTACTTTTCGCAAACGGAAGTTTCGGAAACAACGTCTGATTGGTGGCTTTCAAAATATAATATATATTAACCAATGAAATGCTTCCGTGACAACGAACAGACCTTATTTCGTTTCCGAAATGTGGCGACGCGTCACGAACGCCCTCTTTGTTATTCTATCGTCAATTCCTTTCGTCAACAGCACTTGTTTCAAACAAAGGAACGAAGAAAAAGAAGAACAGCACTTGTGATTCCCCGTTCAGGAGGCTTACTCTTAGACAGTGAGGGTACGAGGGTAGCAAGTGAATACGCAGGAAGACCAAAGATTCGTAAGTATTGAGCCGATTTCAATACAGCTAATTAATGCAATGTAGTTCAGGGATCGCGAACCTTTATACATCTACGTGCCATTTTTTCCAAATAAATCGCGTCCCTAATGCCATAAAGGCATACAGCGTATGCTTTTAGCATAGGTTATATGCCTTTATGGCATTAGGGACGCGAAATGTGCAATGTGGCCGTGACGTGCCTACTGTGTCCCTCAATGTAGACGAAAAAATAAATTATTTCGATTAGGTACTCAAATTCCTCAATTAATGCCGTGCCCAAATTATTTCGTCGCCTGCCATCAATGGCACGCGTGCCATAGGTTCGCCATCCCTGATGTAGTTGGTAGTAGTTTTTGGTGTGGTGATTGGCGGGATCTGATTTGATGCGTTATTTAAATATATCGGGCGTTCAAGCGTTGCGATAGTCCGTTTCTCACCGTAGCAGCCCAACAAGCAATAGTATATTATGTAGCATGCCCGTAAACCAAGTGTTTTTCGGCGAGAATAATGATTTCAGAACTAACTAAAGGCGAGCCGGAAGCGAGTTCTGAAATCATTATTCGAATTATTGTTATCTTCCTCACAACTGTAATCTAAAATTTGATTAGGACATTTTCTACTAAAAACCAAATTCTACCAGTAGGACGGTAGCAATAAATCACATTAGTGTACGGATCTTATAGCTTCTTAATATAATCTCTCCCATTAGTCTTCATTCATGTCTAAATGACCTGGTTTAAATATTGCTATAGATGATGGTTGAAGACCTAAGCCTGCAAAAAGGAAAAAAATTCTACAGCTTCGAGGAACTCGCTGCTTTTGTGGATTCCTACCAACTGCAGCAACGACAAGAATTTTCGGTGCATAAGAGTAAAACTATCAAGGCAGCCAACGTGCAGAGAAATATCAAGCAAGGATTGATCTATTATTCTCTGCACTATGTATGTCAACGCAGTGGAACATACAAGGCCAAAGGAAAGGGGATGAGAAAAACTACGTACGTACATATCGACGGCTGCGTGGAATAACCGGCTATCTCAGAGTCCGGTTGAAAAAGCGGCTATCTCAGATTTCGGTTGAAAAAGCGGCTATCTCAGAATCCATTCGAAAAAGTGAACCTGTGCCTATATGAATAACATAGGCAACAGGCGCTTTTTCGAATGGATTCTGAGATAGTCGCTTTTTCAACCGGATTCTGAGATAGCCGCTTTTTCAACCGGATTCTGAGATAGCCGCTTTTTCAACCGAATTCTGAGATAGCCGGTTATTCCACGCAGCCGTCGATATAGTCATAGTTTCACTCAAGATTCTATATTGTATATATGCATGACCTTCAACAGGCATCGCGTTTGGCTACCAGCGCTCGCAGCATCAGAATGATACGCTACTGTTTGTCAAGCACACAAGATTGCCTTATATAGACAAAGCTAGATCAAAAACGGATACGTAATTTAACAATACCCAAAAACGTCCCTTAATTTTTATAGCAATTTTAGCAACATATTATAATACCCTGCGAAAACTTTGAGGAGGGTCTATCACCCTGTCTATTATTTTCCAATGATTCAACATGTCTGCTGATGCTTGCCATCGTGGCTGACGGCTATCAGCTGATCATACAAATTTTCAACGTTGCAATAACATTGATCACATCACTTGATCAAGATGGATATAATCTTGAAAACTGGATTCCAAGCCGTAACGCATTTCATTCTGTTCAATCCAGAAACATTTGGTCACTTATTAAGAAATTGAAACCCATGATATCACGTCTCAACGATGAGCCGAGCACTCAGCTGATACAACCGAATGGATATGAGTCACGATGGCGAGGGCTAGCAGACTTCTCGAATCATTAAAAAATAGTCGACGGGGATAGATTGTCCTGAAATTTTTTGCAAGGTAGAATAATACATTGCTAAAAACACTATAAAAATTAAGGAACATCTATGGGTATTAATTGTCAACATAATCGTAATTAATCTAGATGTGTCTACACGAGGCCTCGGTAAGCTTGACAAGCAGTACAGCAACATTCGGCCACGGGCGGCGCTACTTGTTCTGACACCCATAGCAAATTCTCCAATGCACAATTCCTCTACGTCGCTCATTTGATTTTAATAAATTGAAATTTCTGTACAGGTCTATTAAAACAAATTGTCCAGCTTTTATAAAAATCAAGGTTGCAAAATATGAAGATTGCTTGAAACTGAAAGCTTTTAACGACGAACATAATCATCCGCCTTTAAATGAACTTTCAAAGGTCAGCATCTTGAAATTTATTACATCTTATTACGTGTAGACTTATTGTTATATTTGATTCATTAGTAACAGAGAAAATTACTCTGTTGTACGCTTGATGAAATTGATTCTGAGACGGATGTGTTCGACAATCAAAGAAACAGCCTATTGGTGCTCTGAATTTTTGTAATCCAGAGCGCCGATACGCTGTTTCTAGAATTGTCAAACACATCCGGCTCAGAATCCATTTCATTAGGTTCACCTATGAAATATGGAGGTCATTATTTGACATTTCATAGAGGGGACCGAAATGGGAATGTACCTCTTGTCCTCTTGTGAAATGAATTCGGAGTTTCTTTCGACAAAACTTCACATGTTCAGAAAATAAAAAAAAAACTTGTTGCCAATGGTTCTCACGTCCAAGATATTTAGATTTTATATACTTCACAGGGACAATCAGAGGAAGTCGAAGCAACCACAACTGGTGGAGATGATGTTCTTCCTACAGATAAACCTGAATTTTCTAAAGGACACGATGGTCTAGGATCCGATTTGGATATAGCAAATCTATCGGTATACATTGCATCGAAGGTAGACAGTGAGGAGCGTCGCATTGATTTTACAAATATTTCTGGCGATCTAACACTTCCTGTCCAAGAAGATTGCGTTTCTAAATTGAACACAGAATCGAAAGAATGGGAATGGGACGAAGATTTGGCAGCAATATCAGATGTAATTGAATATCTGACTTCTGATGAAGCAAAAGAGCTTGAGGAAATAGAACCTTTTTTACTAACAAAAAAGACGAATGTTAACAGCCATTCCCAAGAAGATTGCGTTTCTAAATTGAACACAGAATCGAAAGCATGGGAATGGGACGAAGATTTGGCAGCAATATCGGATGTAATAGAGTATCTGACTTCTGATGAAGGAAAAGAGTGAGCAAATAGAACCTTTACTAACAAAAAAGACGAATATAATCTCAGACTTATTTGTGTCTAGTCGTTTGCAATATGCTGCTCTATCAAGAAAGAAAAAAACCATAAATAAATAAATAATAATAATAGTAATAATACCGTTGACCACATGTATTCAGGTTTTTGCACCCGCTAGCATTTTGCACCCATGTATACGTCTCTGAACATAAAAAAGCCACTTTGCCCGCTAAGTATTTCTCGTAGTCCAGGTCTTCGGCTTCGTATTCCTCATAATCCAGGTCCTCGGCTTCGTGTTTCTTGTCTTGCAGGTCGTTCGCTGAGTATTCCTCGTCGTCCAGGTCGTTCGCTAAGCATTTCTCGTAGTCCAGGTTCTTTGCTTCGTATTTCTTGTAGAAATACTTAGCGAACGACCTGGACAACAAGAAATACTTAGCGAACGGCCTGGACTACAAGAAATACGAAACCGAGGACCTGGACTATGAGAAATACGTAGCAAACAATCTGGACAACGAGAAATACTTAGCTAACAAAAAAAAAAAAAAAAATAATAGCTCTTTCAACTGGGGCTACACCAACCTACACTGATGTAGTGTAGCCATCTTTGTCTCTCTCTTCCTTACAAAAAAAAAAAGAGATGATGATGGCTACACTGCACCAGTGTAGCTTGGTGTAGCCCCAGTTGAAAGAGCTATAAGGATATAGGGGATATACGATCGAACTATTTGAATTTTAGCGCGTAGATAAGGAGGCGCTGGTCACGACGTAAGACGTAACAGCGTAGATATCTCCCGCGGATGCGGGACCGTTGACGGTTCTAAAATATTCTTACAGTCACGCTACATGCTACTACGTAGTTACTCCAATAACCCTTCAGACGGTTGCGAATATTACAGACAAGCTACATATTAATTGTTCGGACATTCTGGTTTTCCAGACACTCCAAATGATTATTGTTGAGGCTCTCCAAATTTTCGTGATATTACAGTCACGCAAAATTTTTGCGTGACTCTATTAGTCACTCTACCCTGCGAATAGCCACGGCGTAATTTCTAGGGTCTAAAATATCAAATTTACGTCAAATGTTGAAGTTTTTTATAATTTTAAAAGAAATAGGAAAAAAAAAAATTCCCGTTTTTTTTTTTTTTTTTCTCTTGTCAACCATTTTGTCAACTGATTACAAAGTGTTCGAAAAAAGATGAAAAACAAAATGAATGAGAAATAAGAAAAACTACTGGAAATTGTTTACAGAAATGAAATGATTTTTGAATAAATTTACAGGATATAAGCAGCTTGGCTCCCCGTAAGCCAGACTGGGATTTGAAGAGAGATGTTGCTAAAAAACTAGAAAAACTTGAAAGACGAACTCAAAAGGCGATAGCTGAGTTGATACGCGAACGATTGAAGCAGGGTCAGGAGAATCTGGCTTCTATAGTTAACATGGCACCAATCAACTCTTCTAAACTTATAGATAAATCTAAACCTAATGAAGAGGAATAGTACTAATTGCATGTGAAGAAAAAAAAATATTGACTAACAAATAAATTGATTTCATTAATCGCTAATCGCTAATTCTTATATTGTTCAGAAACTTGATTTTTCTTATACCTTTGAGTTATCTGCTGAGTTTGATCAAATTCAGATCAGCCTGTGAGAGTGTGAAAAACAATTTAATAAATCAATCAATAAAAATGAGCTTATCTTCATTTTGTGGGGGTCCATATAATGAGTAATCAGTTATTGTTAACTCGATATTATGGAATTTTATCCTTTACAAATTGTACAGAGTATCGATATTCAGATAGCCGCCGTTTACTCTCAAGTCTCAATTTATTGGATAAAATCATAAAATGTAAATAGTAAAACTCATGAAAGAATATAGTATACTATGATTGATTATGTAATTTAAAAAAAAGTTATTATTCATTTCATTTAAATCATATTACAATAAATATATTACAAATATACCTAAAATAGTGATTATTATTAATATTTACACACGTAAAAGTAATTAGTATTAGACACATAATATTGTGTACATTTTCTCTTTGTTAATAATTCAATTTTCATGTGTATTGTTTACATGAAATTTATCGAAACTATACTTCCCATTGTTACGTATTTAACTATTTATATATAAATGATACAGTATAAAATTAGGCGCAATTAAATTTCTATTGCAAAACTAACTACCTACTTGCGTCGAATCAGATCCCACGATCTGTTTCTTAATGCAAGAAAATCACATGTTATCAAATCTTTCACTCCACGTCTTCGAACTCTATTCTCATCATAAAACTACCAACCCTAAATCTATAATTTATTATCTATCTGTCCATTAATGCAGTTCAATATCGTGAAATAATTCTCGTTTCTAAGACAGCATTGTGTTCAGCAGTACTATAGAGTATAATAAAATAGTTTCATTCTTTCTCAGTTTTGCAACTTTCAGTAGCTGCAATATTTTATATAACTAATTTCACGATTCTAAAACTTAATTAGGTCTACATGTATCGTGAGATTTAGATCATAGTCCAAAATCCACTAGAGTTGTATATCCCAGAAGACATTGCATTACCTATTTATGCTGACGTTATTGAAAGAGAAAAGAGATTATCTTACACAAATCTGGATTGGTTCATCCAAAGGCTTCCCTTCTAACAATATACTAAGTAAAAGATAATCCAACATCGTAGGATGAAATCACATTCTATTGTATATTAGGGTGTCCGTTATTTACCAAGTTGTTTTTTTTCTTTGCAGCGCCCCACTAAATTTTTAGTTTATGATCTAAAAAAAAAACATGAGACCAAAATAAGCCCTTAATATTCATATTAAACCGTGCCACAAAGACGATATATTTTCCATTTAAATAACATGGGATTTTGTCACTTTTTACATTAAATTTTTTTTTTTCTGAGCAAATGAATATATAGCAACAAAAGACATATATTCTTGTAGGTAATTGAACGCTCTACAAAAAAGATCTCTTATGATTTTTCGATAAATTAACTTTTTTCAAAGTTATTAAAGGTTAAACTAAGATAAAGTTGAACTTAGTTATTTTTCAAATTTTTCCACTTTGACAGCAAAAGTATTACCATTTAGATATATAAATGAATTGTTTATATCGAAGAATAACTGGTTCTCACTGTATTATATGAAAAATTTCTAAAAAAAGTTTCAATAACTCGAAAATAATGTGATTAGACGTACATTATTTTACTGCGCTTGCGTGAGTAAAAGTGTCATTTGTTGGTAAAAATAATTTCTAGGTTATTCACTGTGCTGCTGGAAAAGTCTCATTTTATAAAATTTTACAAAAGCGTACGAAGTTTTCTGAAATTTCATAGAAATTGATAGCTTATAATTAACTTAAGAATTCTGGACACTAGTACCAAATACGCGCAATGTAATACAAAATTTTGAATGTATTGACATTTTTTTTCAGTAATTTTTTATATAATACAGTGAGAACCAGTTATTCTTCGATATCAACAATTCATTTATATCTAAATGGTAATACTTTTGCTGTCAAAGTGGAAAAATTTGAAAAATAACTAAGTTCAACTTTATCTTAGTTTAACCTTTAATAACTTTGAAAAAAGTTAATTTATCGAAAAATCATAAGAGATCTTTTTTGTAGAGCGTTCAATTACCTACAAGAATATATGTCTTTTGTTGCTATATATTCATTTTCTCAGAAAGAAAAAAATTAAATGTAAAAAGTGACAAAATCCCATGTTATTTAAATGGAAAATATATCGTCTTTGCGGCACGGTTTAATATGAATATTAAGGGCTTATTTTGGTCTCATGTTTTTTTTTTAGATCATAAACTAAAAATTTAGGGGGCGCTGCGAAGAAAAAAAACAACTTGGTAAATAACGGACACCCTATTGTATATATATTAGGGTGATTCAAAAAAAAAAAAAAAAAATTATTTTTTCTTCCAAACAGGCTCAAAAGTTTCATTCAGGTCAAAAAGTATGCCTGTTAAAATTTGAGCTCTTAATATTAATATTGAGTTGCTCCTCATCGCACTTTTCGATTTTCCATAAGAATAACATGGGATAAATTATTTTTGCCTCTTCTGATTCTTATAACTAGCAAATGATACGTCACACAAAGAATCTACAGACATGTTTTGGTTGGAAAATGAAAAACGAAAAATACAAAAAAATAAAAAAATTAAAATTGAAAAAATTAACATTAAAATCAATTAAAATAAATTAAACTTTGACCTTGAATAACTTTTGAACGAGTAGACTTATTGGAAAATAACTCGGAACTTTTTTGTAGAGCGTTCAATTCTCTACAAAAATATGTCTGTAGATTCTCTGTGTGACATATCATTTGCTAGTTATAAAAATCAGAAGAAGCAAGAATGATTTATCCCATGTTATTCTTATGGAAAATCGAAAAGTGCGATGAGGAGCAACTCAATATTAATATTAAGAGCTCAAATTTTAACAGGCATACTTTTTGACCTGAATGAAACTTTTGAGCCTGTTTGGAAGAAAAAATAATTTTTTTTTTTTTTTTGAATCACCCTAATATATATCTATAATTTTGAAGTGTGAATTCAATATCATGTAGGTTTAGTATAAAAAAAAAAAAAAAAACAAATACAAAAACAAAACAAAAAAAAGGGGAAAAAAAAATTTAATTATATTCTAAGATACCGTAGAACGTGATTATACTGCAGATTATGAATTGATGATATCGCCAATAAATGATTTTTTTACAGATATATATCAATATCTGCTTGCACCTCATAATCTGTTATCGATATTAATATGACGTATGTGATAAAAATGAAATGGCACAACAGCCTATTTATAAATATCTCAAAAAGACCGCGTTATCGATGCAAAACGATAAGCATTGAAGCGATAACTATTGCTTTCGATACTTTGCTAGTAAATTGACCAGAACTATGTTCTGGATGATGATGATGATGATTCCAGTGATCATGATTGTGGCTATACTTCATTTCTGGTATATTTAGAAATACTATTCTATCTTCCAACGGTTGCACAGGCCGGAAGTTATGCGTTACTATTTCCCCTTCCGCGCTGCGAATACGACGGAAAGCCGCGATCTGTAAGACACGATATAATAAATATGTAAAACAATCATTATGTATTATAGATCCTGATCTTATCGTGCGTGCAACTGTAGGTTTAATTATTTTAAGAATTCTTGTAAATTGTTAGACATTTTTTTTTTTTTTTCTTCTAGTTTTATTAATGAAAACAACGAATTTTTCTGATAAACTAAGGAAATCTAAAATCTTAATGATTGACGAAAAATTATGTGATTTTTTTAAATTTTTTAGAAAATTTTTAAAAATTTTAAATTGGGTGAACTATTTTATTCCCAACGAATTCAACTCTGTGAACTATTATAGCACTCAGAATAGTTATACAGTAGGGGAGAGTGGGGCACATTCGGACGTGGGGCACATTCGGACAATCGCGATTGACACAAGACCTACTCGGAGTGTTCGCACTGCCTGGATGAAAGTTGTCTTCTTGTGGAGTTCATAACGCACCCTAGAGATATCACCACTATACACACACTATAAATGCGAGTAATCGCGAATGTCCGAATGTGCCCCACGTCCGAATGTGCCCCACTCTCCCCTACTTATAGGTTTCATATAACGAGGATCAGGCGAAACAGCACGGTCCAAGCGCGCAGGCGCCGGATAATTCGTATTTCATAGGAATAGCCACTCGTTGCGCTAGAAAATCCCTACAGTATTTTGGCGCGTGATCAGTGGTGAAACGCGTATAGACTCTAGGGAGATTTTCATGTGTTGGCTCGCTCTGTAAAAACTCAAGTGAGTCGACGTTGGCGCGAATTGACCGTGCTGTTTCACCTGATTCTCACTGTAGGACAGAAGCAATAATAATTATGTCCAACTGTTTTTAAAATACACACGTAAAAGTATAATCCTGGGGAATGTTTCATTTCTCGTTTTAGGTATATCTGATATAATGTAAACAGCAAGAAAACTTCGAAGAATTATCCCTCACCTGTTTATGGGCAAGTATATGTGGTTTTTTGAAGTCTATCCACGTTACGACCTCGGAACATGGTGGGGTGGTGAGTGACCCATTGTAGGTAAAATAGTTTTGTATTGGTTCACGATTCGACATCAGAATAGAGTCGAGTTGGAGTTCTTCAGGCATCGTATATTTGTTACCAACCTTTTCGATGTTTGGCAAAGCTGTTATCAGCTCGTTATAATTAGGATCCGACTCTTCACCAGCCTGAAAATGTAATTCAATTTCAATTGAATAATAGAAGTTGAAAAATAACAACATTTATATGACAAAGGCTCGCTCGGATATAAAATATACGACGACGGACTTCATTGTAGACAGGCTCAGTTTACGGCAACGTATACAACTATGAACCTCACGGCTCATTGTAGACTCATTATGTTAAAGTGGCGCTCACGGCCTGACGGCATACGACAAAGTAACGGTTACGGACGCGGTTATGGACCTCATTGTAGACGATCCTTTATAAATCCCATCTTGGAAAGTCCCTACTCCCTTGTCGAGTTGGATCAACGGGGCGCGGAAAACGGAATCGAACCGGAATCGAGTTGTTGCTCCATCCGGTGTGTTTTATAAAAGTGAGTTGCTATAGTATCGTATCTATGTAATGCGCCACAGATCCGCGAAACAGCGCTACGGTCGGCGAACCGATACGCAAGGAACGTATTGGGTACTTTTCGCAAACGGAAGTTTCGGAAACAACGTCTGATTGGTGGCTTTCAAAATATAATATATATTAACCAATGAAATGCTTCCGTGACAACGAACAGACCTTATTTCGTTTCCGAAATGTGGCGACGCGTCACGAACGCCCTCTTTGTTATTCTATCGTCAATTCCTTTCGTCAACAGCACTTGTTTCAAACAAAGGAACGAAGAAAAAGAAGAACAGCACTTGTGATTCCCCGTTCAGGAGGCTTACTCTTAGACAGTGAGGGTACGAGGGTAGCAAGTGAATACGCAGGAAGACCAAAGATTCGTAAGTATTGAGCCGATTTCAATACAGCTAATTAATGCAATGTAGTTCAGGGATCGCGAACCTTTATACATCTACGTGCCATTTTTTCCAAATAAATCGCGTCCCTAATGCCATAAAGGCATACAGCGTATGCTTTTAGCATAGGTTATATGCCTTTATGGCATTAGGGACGCGAAATGTGCAATGTGGCCGTGACGTGCCTACTGTGTCCCTCAATGTAGACGAAAAAATAAATTATTTCGATTAGGTACTCAAATTCCTCAATTAATGCCGTGCCCAAATTATTTCGTCGCCTGCCATCAATGGCACGCGTGCCATAGGTTCGCCATCCCTGATGTAGTTGGTAGTAGTTTTTGGTGTGGTGATTGGCGGGATCTGATTTGATGCGTTATTTAAATATATCGGGCGTTCAAGCGTTGCGATAGTCCGTTTCTCACCGTAGCAGCCCAACAAGCAATAGTATATTATGTAGCATGCCCGTAAACCAAGTGTTTTTCGGCGAGAATAATGATTTCAGAACTAACTAAAGGCGAGCCGGAAGCGAGTTCTGAAATCATTATTCGAATTATTGTTATCTTCCTCACAACTGTAATCTAAAATTTGATTAGGACATTTTCTACTAAAAACCAAATTCTACCAGTAGGACGGTAGCAATAAATCACATTAGTGTACGGATCTTATAGCTTCTTAATATAATCTCTCCCATTAGTCTTCATTCATGTCTAAATGACCTGGTTTAAATATTGCTATAGATGATGGTTGAAGACCTAAGCCTGCAAAAAGGAAAAAAATTCTACAGCTTCGAGGAACTCGCTGCTTTTGTGGATTCCTACCAACTGCAGCAACGACAAGAATTTTCGGTGCATAAGAGTAAAACTATCAAGGCAGCCAACGTGCAGAGAAATATCAAGCAAGGATTGATCTATTATTCTCTGCACTATGTATGTCAACGCAGTGGAACATACAAGGCCAAAGGAAAGGGGATGAGAAAAACTACGTACGTACATATCGACGGCTGCGTGGAATAACCGGCTATCTCAGAGTCCGGTTGAAAAAGCGGCTATCTCAGATTTCGGTTGAAAAAGCGGCTATCTCAGAATCCATTCGAAAAAGTGAACCTGTGCCTATATGAATAACATAGGCAACAGGCGCTTTTTCGAATGGATTCTGAGATAGTCGCTTTTTCAACCGGATTCTGAGATAGCCGCTTTTTCAACCGGATTCTGAGATAGCCGCTTTTTCAACCGAATTCTGAGATAGCCGGTTATTCCACGCAGCCGTCGATATAGTCATAGTTTCACTCAAGATTCTATATTGGATATATGCATGACCTTCAACAGGCATCGCGTTTGGCTACCAGCGCTCGCAGCATCAGAATGATACGCTACTGTTTGTCAAGCACACAAGATTGCCTTATATAGACAAAGCTAGATCAAAAACGGATACGTAATTTAACAATACCCAAAAACGTCCCTTAATTTTTATAGCAATTTTAGCAACATATTATAATACCCTGCGAAAACTTTGAGGAGGGTCTATCACCCTGTCTATTATTTTCCAATGATTCAACATGTCTGCTGATGCTTGCCATCGTGGCTGACGGCTATCAGCTGATCATACAAATTTTCAACGTTGCAATAACATTGATCACATCACTTGATCAAGATGGATATAATCTTGAAAACTGGATTCCAAGCCGTAACGCATTTCATTCTGTTCAATCCAGAAACATTTGGTCACTTATTAAGAAATTGAAACCCATGATATCACGTCTCAACGATGAGCCGAGCACTCAGCTGATACAACCGAATGGATATGAGTCACGATGGCGAGGGCTAGCAGACTTCTCGAATCATTAAAAAATAGTCGACGGGGATAGATTGTCCTGAAATTTTTTGCAAGGTAGAATAATACATTGCTAAAAACACTATAAAAATTAAGGAACATCTATGGGTATTAATTGTCAACATAATCGTAATTAATCTAGATGTGTCTACACGAGGCCTCGGTAAGCTTGACAAGCAGTACAGCAACATTCGGCCACGGGCGGCGCTACTTGTTCTGACACCCATAGCAAATTCTCCAATGCACAATTCCTCTACGTCGCTCATTTGATTTTAATAAATTGAAATTTCTGTACAGGTCTATTAAAACAAATTGTCCAGCTTTTATAAAAATCAAGGTTGCAAAATATGAAGATTGCTTGAAACTGAAAGCTTTTAACGACGAACATAATCATCCGCCTTTAAATGAACTTTCAAAGGTCAGCATCTTGAAATTTATTACATCTTATTACGTGTAGACTTATTGTTATATTTGATTCATTAGTAACAGAGAAAATTACTCTGTTGTACGCTTGATGAAATTGATTCTGAGACGGATGTGTTCGACAATCAAAGAAACAGCCTATTGGTGCTCTGAATTTTTGTAATCCAGAGCGCCGATACGCTGTTTCTAGAATTGTCAAACACATCCGGCTCAGAATCCATTTCATTAGGTTCACCTATGAAATATGGAGGTCATTATTTGACATTTCATAGAGGGGACCGAAATGGGAATGTACCTCTTGTCCTCTTGTGAAATGAATTCGGAGTTTCTTTCGACAAAACTTCACATGTTCAGAAAATAAAAAAAAAACTTGTTGCCAATGGTTCTCACGTCCAAGATATTTAGATTTTATATACTTCACAGGGACAATCAGAGGAAGTCGAAGCAACCACAACTGGTGGAGATGATGTTCTTCCTACAGATAAACCTGAATTTTCTAAAGGACACGATGGTCTAGGATCCGATTTGGATATAGCAAATCTATCGGTATACATTGCATCGAAGGTAGACAGTGAGGAGCGTCGCATTGATTTTACAAATATTTCTGGCGATCTAACACTTCCTGTCCAAGAAGATTGCGTTTCTAAATTGAACACAGAATCGAAAGAATGGGAATGGGACGAAGATTTGGCAGCAATATCAGATGTAATTGAATATCTGACTTCTGATGAAGCAAAAGAGCTTGAGGAAATAGAACCTTTTTTACTAACAAAAAAGACGAATGTTAACAGCCATTCCCAAGAAGATTGCGTTTCTAAATTGAACACAGAATCGAAAGCATGGGAATGGGACGAAGATTTGGCAGCAATATCGGATGTAATAGAGTATCTGACTTCCGATGAAGGAAAAGAGTGAGCAAATAGAACCTTTACTAACAAAAAAGACGAATATAATCTCAGACTTATTTGTGTCTAGTCGTTTGCAATATGCTGCTCTATCAAGAAAGAAAAAAACCATAAATAAATAAATAATAATAATAGTAATAATACCGTTGACCACATGTATTCAGGTTTTTGCACCCGCTAGCATTTTGCACCCATGTATACGTCTCTGAACATAAAAAAGCCACTTTGCCCGCTAAGTATTTCTCGTAGTCCAGGTCTTCGGCTTCGTATTCCTCATAATCCAGGTCCTCGGCTTCGTGTTTCTTGTCTTGCAGGTCGTTCGCTGAGTATTCCTCGTCGTCCAGGTCGTTCGCTAAGCATTTCTCGTAGTCCAGGTTCTTTGCTTCGTATTTCTTGTAGAAATACTTAGCGAACGACCTGGACAACAAGAAATACTTAGCGAACGGCCTGGACTACAAGAAATACGAAACCGAGGACCTGGACTATGAGAAATACGTAGCAAACAATCTGGACAACGAGAAATACTCAGCTAACAAAAAAAAAAAAAAAAATAATAGCTCTTTCAACTGGGGCTACACCAACCTACACTGATGTAGTGTAGCCATCTTTGTCTCTCTCTTCCTTACAAAAAAAAAAAGAGATGATGATGGCTACACTGCACCAGTGTAGCTTGGTGTAGCCCCAGTTGAAAGAGCTATAAGGATATAGGGGATATACGATCGAACTATTTGAATTTTAGCGCGTAGATAAGGAGGCGCTGGTCACGACGTAAGACGTAACAGCGTAGATATCTCCCGCGGATGCGGGACCGTTGACGGTTCTAAAATATTCTTACAGTCACGCTACATGCTACTACGTAGTTACTCCAATAACCCTTCAGACGGTTGCGAATATTACAGACAAGCTACATATTAATTGTTCGGACATTCTGGTTTTCCAGACACTCCAAATGATTATTGTTGAGGCTCTCCAAATTTTCGTGATATTACAGTCACGCAAAATTTTTGCGTGACTCTATTAGTCACTCTACCCTGCGAATAGCCACGGCGTAATTTCTAGGGTCTAAAATATCAAATTTACGTCAAATGTTGAAGTTTTTTATAATTTTAAAAGAAATAGGAAAAAAAAAAATTCCCGTTTTTTTTTTTTTTTTTCTCTTGTCAACCATTTTGTCAACTGATTACAAAGTGTTCGAAAAAAGATGAAAAACAAAATGAATGAGAAATAAGAAAAACTACTGGAAATTGTTTACAGAAATGAAATGATTTTTGAATAAATTTACAGGATATAAGCAGCTTGGCTCCCCGTAAGCCAGACTGGGATTTGAAGAGAGATGTTGCTAAAAAACTAGAAAAACTTGAAAGACGAACTCAAAAGGCGATAGCTGAGTTGATACGCGAACGATTGAAGCAGGGTCAGGAGAATCTGGCTTCTATAGTTAACATGGCACCAATCAACTCTTCTAAACTTATAGATAAATCTAAACCTAATGAAGAGGAATAGTACTAATTGCATGTGAAGAAAAAAAAATATTGACTAACAAATAAATTGATTTCATTAATCGCTAATCGCTAATTCTTATATTGTTCAGAAACTTGATTTTTCTTATACCTTTGAGTTATCTGCTGAGTTTGATCAAATTCAGATCAGCCTGTGAGAGTGTGAAAAACAATTTAATAAATCAATCAATAAAAATGAGCTTATCTTCATTTTGTGGGGGTCCATATAATGAGTAATCAGTTATTGTTAACTCGATATTATGGAATTTTATCCTTTACAAATTGTACAGAGTATCGATATTCAGATAGCCGCCGTTTACTCTCAAGTCTCAATTTATTGGATAAAATCATAAAATGTAAATAGTAAAACTCATGAAAGAATATAGTATACTATGATTGATTATGTAATTTAAAAAAAAGTTATTATTCATTTCATTTAAATCATATTACAATAAATATATTACAAATATACCTAAAATAGTGATTATTATTAATATTTACACACGTAAAAGTAATTAGTATTAGACACATAATATTGTGTACATTTTCTCTTTGTTAATAATTCAATTTTCATGTGTATTGTTTACATGAAATTTATCGAAACTATACTTCCCATTGTTACGTATTTAACTATTTATATATAAATGATACAGTATAAAATTAGGCGCAATTAAATTTCTATTGCAAAACTAACTACCTACTTGCGTCGAATCAGATCCCACGATCTGTTTCTTAATGCAAGAAAATCACATGTTATCAAATCTTTCACTCCACGTCTTCGAACTCTATTCTCATCATAAAACTACCAACCCTAAATCTATAATTTATTATCTATCTGTCCATTAATGCAGTTCAATATCGTGAAATAATTCTCGTTTCTAAGACAGCATTGTGTTCAGCAGTACTATAGAGTATAATAAAATAGTTTCATTCTTTCTCAGTTTTGCAACTTTCAGTAGCTGCAATATTTTATATAACTAATTTCACGATTCTAAAACTTAATTAGGTCTACATGTATCGTGAGATTTAGATCATAGTCCAAAATCCACTAGAGTTGTATATCCCAGAAGACATTGCATTACCTATTTATGCTGACGTTATTGAAAGAGAAAAGAGATTATCTTACACAAATCTGGATTGGTTCATCCAAAGGCTTCCCTTCTAACAATATACTAAGTAAAAGATAATCCAACATCGTAGGATGAAATCACATTCTATTGTATATTAGGGTGTCCGTTATTTACCAAGTTGTTTTTTTTCTTTGCAGCGCCCCACTAAATTTTTAGTTTATGATCTAAAAAAAAAACATGAGACCAAAATAAGCCCTTAATATTCATATTAAACCGTGCCACTGTGCCAATCATTCCAGTGATCATGATTGTGGCTATACTTCATTTCTGGTATATTTAGAAATACTATTCTATCTTCCAACGGTTGCACAGGCCGGAAGTTATGCGTTACTATTTCCCCTTCCGCGCTGCGAATACGACGGAAAGCCGCGATCTGTAAGACACGATATAATAAATATGTAAAACAATCATTATGTATTATAGATCCTGATCTTATCGTGCGTGCAACTGTAGGTTTAATTATTTTAAGAATTCTTGTAAATTGTTAGACATTTTTTTTTTTTTTTCTTCTAGTTTTATTAATGAAAACAACGAATTTTTCTGATAAACTAAGGAAATCTAAAATCTTAATGATTGACGAAAAATTATGTGATTTTTTTAAATTTTTTAGAAAATTTTTAAAAATTTTAAATTGGGTGAACTATTTTATTCCCAACGAATTCAACTCTGTGAACTATTATAGCACTCAGAATAGTTATACAGTAGGGGAGAGTGGGGCACATTCGGACGTGGGGCACATTCGGACAATCGCGATTGACACAAGACCTACTCGGAGTGTTCGCACTGCCTGGATGAAAGTTGTCTTCTTGTGGAGTTCATAACGCACCCTAGAGATATCACCACTATACACACACTATAAATGCGAGTAATCGCGAATGTCCGAATGTGCCCCACGTCCGAATGTGCCCCACTCTCCCCTACTTATAGGTTTCATATAACGAGGATCAGGCGAAACAGCACGGTCCAAGCGCGCAGGCGCCGGATAATTCGTATTTCATAGGAATAGCCACTCGTTGCGCTAGAAAATCCCTACAGTATTTTGGCGCGTGATCAGTGGTGAAACGCGTATAGACTCTAGGGAGATTTTCATGTGTTGGCTCGCTCTGTAAAAACTCAAGTGAGTCGACGTTGGCGCGAATTGACCGTGCTGTTTCACCTGATTCTCACTGTAGGACAGAAGCAATAATAATTATGTCCAACTGTTTTTAAAATACACACGTAAAAGTATAATCCTGGGGAATGTTTCATTTCTCGTTTTATGTATATCTGATATAATGTAAACAGCAAGAAAACTTCGAAGAATTATCCCTCACCTGTTTATGGGCAAGTATATGTGGTTTTTTGAAGTCTATCCACGTTACGACCTCGGAACATGGTGGGGTGGTGAGTGACCCATTGTAGGTAAAATAGTTTTGTATTGGTTCACGATTCGACATCAGAATAGAGTCGAGTTGGAGTTCTTCAGGCATCGTATATTTGTTACCAACCTTTTCGATGTTTGGCAAAGCTGTTATCAGCTCGTTATAATTAGGATCCGACTCTTCACCAGCCTGAAAATGTAATTCAATTTCAATTGAATAATAGAAGTTGAAAAATAACAACATTTATATGACAAAGGCTCGCTCGGATATAAAATATACGACGACGGACTTCATTGTAGACAGGCTCAGTTTACGGCAACGTATACAACTATGAACCTCACGGCTCATTGTAGACTCATTATGTTAAAGTGGCGCTCACGGCCTGACGGCATACGACAAAGTAACGGTTACGGACGCGGTTATGGACCTCATTGTAGACGATCCTTTATAAAGCCCGGAGCACACGAAACGCAGTGTGCCGTAAGACGGATCACCTACAGGCCGTAAGCTCACTCACACATGCCTGTGATTGGACGGCGCATTGTGTGAGTGAGCGCACGGCCCGGTTACGGCCTGTAGGTGATCCGAACTGCGTTTAGTGTGCTCCGGGCTTAAATCCCATCTTGGAAAGTCCCTACTCCCTTGTCGAGTTGGATCAACGGGGCGCGGAAAACGGAATCGAACCGGAATCGAGTTGTTGCTCCATCCGGTGTGTTTTATAAAAGTGAGTTGCTATAGTATCGTATCTATGTAATGCGCCACAGATCCGCGAAACAGCGCTACGGTCGGCGAACCGATACGCAAGGAACGTATTGGGTACTTTTCGCAAACGGAAGTTTCGGAAACAACGTCTGATTGGTGGCTTTCAAAATATAATATATATTAACCAATGAAATGCTTCCGTGACAACGAACAGACCTTATTTCGTTTCCGAAATGTGGCGACGCGTCACGAACGCCCTCTTTGTTATTCTATCGTCAATTCCTTTCGTCAACAGCACTTGTTTCAAACAAAGGAACGAAGAAAAAGAAGAACAGCACTTGTGATTCCCCGTTCAGGAGGCTTACTCTTAGACAGTGAGGGTACGAGGGTAGCAAGTGAATACGCAGGAAGACCAAAGATTCGTAAGTATTGAGCCGATTTCAATACAGCTAATTAATGCAATGTAGTTCAGGGATCGCGAACCTTTATACATCTACGTGCCATTTTTTCCAAATAAATCGCGTCCCTAATGCCATAAAGGCATACAGCGTATGCTTTTAGCATAGGTTATATGCCTTTATGGCATTAGGGACGCGAAATGTGCAATGTGGCCGTGACGTGCCTACTGTGTCCCTCAATGTAGACGAAAAAATAAATTATTTCGATTAGGTACTCAAATTCCTCAATTAATGCCGTGCCCAAATTATTTCGTCGCCTGCCATCAATGGCACGCGTGCCATAGGTTCGCCATCCCTGATGTAGTTGGTAGTAGTTTTTGGTGTGGTGATTGGCGGGATCTGATTTGATGCGTTATTTAAATATATCGGGCGTTCAAGCGTTGCGATAGTCCGTTTCTCACCGTAGCAGCCCAACAAGCAATAGTATATTATGTAGCATGCCCGTAAACCAAGTGTTTTTCGGCGAGAATAATGATTTCAGAACTAACTAAAGGCGAGCCGGAAGCGAGTTCTGAAATCATTATTCGAATTATTGTTATCTTCCTCACAACTGTAATCTAAAATTTGATTAGGACATTTTCTACTAAAAACCAAATTCTACCAGTAGGACGGTAGCAATAAATCACATTAGTGTACGGATCTTATAGCTTCTTAATATAATCTCTCCCATTAGTCTTCATTCATGTCTAAATGACCTGGTTTAAATATTGCTATAGATGATGGTTGAAGACCTAAGCCTGCAAAAAGGAAAAAAATTCTACAGCTTCGAGGAACTCGCTGCTTTTGTGGATTCCTACCAACTGCAGCAACGACAAGAATTTTCGGTGCATAAGAGTAAAACTATCAAGGCAGCCAACGTGCAGAGAAATATCAAGCAAGGATTGATCTATTATTCTCTGCACTATGTATGTCAACGCAGTGGAACATACAAGGCCAAAGGAAAGGGGATGAGAAAAACTACGTACGTACATATCGACGGCTGCGTGGAATAACCGGCTATCTCAGAGTCCGGTTGAAAAAGCGGCTATCTCAGATTTCGGTTGAAAAAGCGGCTATCTCAGAATCCATTCGAAAAAGTGAACCTGTGCCTATATGAATAACATAGGCAACAGGCGCTTTTTCGAATGGATTCTGAGATAGTCGCTTTTTCAACCGGATTCTGAGATAGCCGCTTTTTCAACCGGATTCTGAGATAGCCGCTTTTTCAACCGAATTCTGAGATAGCCGGTTATTCCACGCAGCCGTCGATATAGTCATAGTTTCACTCAAGATTCTATATTGGATATATGCATGACCTTCAACAGGCATCGCGTTTGGCTACCAGCGCTCGCAGCATCAGAATGATACGCTACTGTTTGTCAAGCACACAAGATTGCCTTATATAGACAAAGCTAGATCAAAAACGGATACGTAATTTAACAATACCCAAAAACGTCCCTTAATTTTTATAGCAATTTTAGCAACATATTATAATACCCTGCGAAAACTTTGAGGAGGGTCTATCACCCTGTCTATTATTTTCCAATGATTCAACATGTCTGCTGATGCTTGCCATCGTGGCTGACGGCTATCAGCTGATCATACAAATTTTCAACGTTGCAATAACATTGATCACATCACTTGATCAAGATGGATATAATCTTGAAAACTGGATTCCAAGCCGTAACGCATTTCATTCTGTTCAATCCAGAAACATTTGGTCACTTATTAAGAAATTGAAACCCATGATATCACGTCTCAACGATGAGCCGAGCACTCAGCTGATACAACCGAATGGATATGAGTCACGATGGCGAGGGCTAGCAGACTTCTCGAATCATTAAAAAATAGTCGACGGGGATAGATTGTCCTGAAATTTTTTGCAAGGTAGAATAATACATTGCTAAAAACACTATAAAAATTAAGGAACATCTATGGGTATTAATTGTCAACATAATCGTAATTAATCTAGATGTGTCTACACGAGGCCTCGGTAAGCTTGACAAGCAGTACAGCAACATTCGGCCACGGGCGGCGCTACTTGTTCTGACACCCATAGCAAATTCTCCAATGCACAATTCCTCTACGTCGCTCATTTGATTTTAATAAATTGAAATTTCTGTACAGGTCTATTAAAACAAATTGTCCAGCTTTTATAAAAATCAAGGTTGCAAAATATGAAGATTGCTTGAAACTGAAAGCTTTTAACGACGAACATAATCATCCGCCTTTAAATGAACTTTCAAAGGTCAGCATCTTGAAATTTATTACATCTTATTACGTGTAGACTTATTGTTATATTTGATTCATTAGTAACAGAGAAAATTACTCTGTTGTACGCTTGATGAAATTGATTCTGAGACGGATGTGTTCGACAATCAAAGAAACAGCCTATTGGTGCTCTGAATTTTTGTAATCCAGAGCGCCGATACGCTGTTTCTAGAATTGTCAAACACATCCGGCTCAGAATCCATTTCATTAGGTTCACCTATGAAATATGGAGGTCATTATTTGACATTTCATAGAGGGGACCGAAATGGGAATGTACCTCTTGTCCTCTTGTGAAATGAATTCGGAGTTTCTTTCGACAAAACTTCACATGTTCAGAAAATAAAAAAAAAACTTGTTGCCAATGGTTCTCACGTCCAAGATATTTAGATTTTATATACTTCACAGGGACAATCAGAGGAAGTCGAAGCAACCACAACTGGTGGAGATGATGTTCTTCCTACAGATAAACCTGAATTTTCTAAAGGACACGATGGTCTAGGATCCGATTTGGATATAGCAAATCTATCGGTATACATTGCATCGAAGGTAGACAGTGAGGAGCGTCGCATTGATTTTACAAATATTTCTGGCGATCTAACACTTCCTGTCCAAGAAGATTGCGTTTCTAAATTGAACACAGAATCGAAAGAATGGGAATGGGACGAAGATTTGGCAGCAATATCAGATGTAATTGAATATCTGACTTCTGATGAAGCAAAAGAGCTTGAGGAAATAGAACCTTTTTTACTAACAAAAAAGACGAATGTTAACAGCCATTCCCAAGAAGATTGCGTTTCTAAATTGAACACAGAATCGAAAGCATGGGAATGGGACGAAGATTTGGCAGCAATATCGGATGTAATAGAGTATCTGACTTCCGATGAAGGAAAAGAGTGAGCAAATAGAACCTTTACTAACAAAAAAGACGAATATAATCTCAGACTTATTTGTGTCTAGTCGTTTGCAATATGCTGCTCTATCAAGAAAGAAAAAAACCATAAATAAATAAATAATAATAATAGTAATAATACCGTTGACCACATGTATTCAGGTTTTTGCACCCGCTAGCATTTTGCACCCATGTATACGTCTCTGAACATAAAAAAGCCACTTTGCCCGCTAAGTATTTCTCGTAGTCCAGGTCTTCGGCTTCGTATTCCTCATAATCCAGGTCCTCGGCTTCGTGTTTCTTGTCTTGCAGGTCGTTCGCTGAGTATTCCTCGTCGTCCAGGTCGTTCGCTAAGCATTTCTCGTAGTCCAGGTTCTTTGCTTCGTATTTCTTGTAGAAATACTTAGCGAACGACCTGGACAACAAGAAATACTTAGCGAACGGCCTGGACTACAAGAAATACGAAACCGAGGACCTGGACTATGAGAAATACGTAGCAAACAATCTGGACAACGAGAAATACTTAGCTAACAAAAAAAAAAAAAAAAATAATAGCTCTTTCAACTGGGGCTACACCAACCTACACTGATGTAGTGTAGCCATCTTTGTCTCTCTCTTCCTTACAAAAAAAAAAAGAGATGATGATGGCTACACTGCACCAGTGTAGCTTGGTGTAGCCCCAGTTGAAAGAGCTATAAGGATATAGGGGATATACGATCGAACTATTTGAATTTTAGCGCGTAGATAAGGAGGCGCTGGTCACGACGTAAGACGTAACAGCGTAGATATCTCCCGCGGATGCGGGACCGTTGACGGTTCTAAAATATTCTTACAGTCACGCTACATGCTACTACGTAGTTACTCCAATAACCCTTCAGACGGTTGCGAATATTACAGACAAGCTACATATTAATTGTTCGGACATTCTGGTTTTCCAGACACTCCAAATGATTATTGTTGAGGCTCTCCAAATTTTCGTGATATTACAGTCACGCAAAATTTTTGCGTGACTCTATTAGTCACTCTACCCTGCGAATAGCCACGGCGTAATTTCTAGGGTCTAAAATATCAAATTTACGTCAAATGTTGAAGTTTTTTATAATTTTAAAAGAAATAGGAAAAAAAAAAATTCCCGTTTTTTTTTTTTTTTTTTCTCTTGTCAACCATTTTGTCAACTGATTACAAAGTGTTCGAAAAAAGATGAAAAACAAAATGAATGAGAAATAAGAAAAACTACTGGAAATTGTTTACAGAAATGAAATGATTTTTGAATAAATTTACAGGATATAAGCAGCTTGGCTCCCCGTAAGCCAGACTGGGATTTGAAGAGAGATGTTGCTAAAAAACTAGAAAAACTTGAAAGACGAACTCAAAAGGCGATAGCTGAGTTGATACGCGAACGATTGAAGCAGGGTCAGGAGAATCTGGCTTCTATAGTTAACATGGCACCAATCAACTCTTCTAAACTTATAGATAAATCTAAACCTAATGAAGAGGAATAGTACTAATTGCATGTGAAGAAAAAAAAATATTGACTAACAAATAAATTGATTTCATTAATCGCTAATCGCTAATTCTTATATTGTTCAGAAACTTGATTTTTCTTATACCTTTGAGTTATCTGCTGAGTTTGATCAAATTCAGATCAGCCTGTGAGAGTGTGAAAAACAATTTAATAAATCAATCAATAAAAATGAGCTTATCTTCATTTTGTGGGGGTCCATATAATGAGTAATCAGTTATTGTTAACTCGATATTATGGAATTTTATCCTTTACAAATTGTACAGAGTATCGATATTCAGATAGCCGCCGTTTACTCTCAAGTCTCAATTTATTGGATAAAATCATAAAATGTAAATAGTAAAACTCATGAAAGAATATAGTATACTATGATTGATTATGTAATTTAAAAAAAAGTTATTATTCATTTCATTTAAATCATATTACAATAAATATATTACAAATATACCTAAAATAGTGATTATTATTAATATTTACACACGTAAAAGTAATTAGTATTAGACACATAATATTGTGTACATTTTCTCTTTGTTAATAATTCAATTTTCATGTGTATTGTTTACATGAAATTTATCGAAACTATACTTCCCATTGTTACGTATTTAACTATTTATATATAAATGATACAGTATAAAATTAGGCGCAATTAAATTTCTATTGCAAAACTAACTACCTACTTGCGTCGAATCAGATCCCACGATCTGTTTCTTAATGCAAGAAAATCACATGTTATCAAATCTTTCACTCCACGTCTTCGAACTCTATTCTCATCATAAAACTACCAACCCTAAATCTATAATTTATTATCTATCTGTCCATTAATGCAGTTCAATATCGTGAAATAATTCTCGTTTCTAAGACAGCATTGTGTTCAGCAGTACTATAGAGTATAATAAAATAGTTTCATTCTTTCTCAGTTTTGCAACTTTCAGTAGCTGCAATATTTTATATAACTAATTTCACGATTCTAAAACTTAATTAGGTCTACATGTATCGTGAGATTTAGATCATAGTCCAAAATCCACTAGAGTTGTATATCCCAGAAGACATTGCATTACCTATTTATGCTGACGTTATTGAAAGAGAAAAGAGATTATCTTACACAAATCTGGATTGGTTCATCCAAAGGCTTCCCTTCTAACAATATACTAAGTAAAAGATAATCCAACATCGTAGGATGAAATCACATTCTATTGTATATTAGGGTGTCCGTTATTTACCAAGTTGTTTTTTTTCTTTGCAGCGCCCCACTAAATTTTTAGTTTATGATCTAAAAAAAAAACATGAGACCAAAATAAGCCCTTAATATTCATATTAAACCGTGCCACAAAGACGATATATTTTCCATTTAAATAACATGGGATTTTGTCACTTTTTACATTAAATTTTTTTTTTTCTGAGCAAATGAATATATAGCAACAAAAGACATATATTCTTGTAGGTAATTGAACGCTCTACAAAAAAGATCTCTTATGATTTTTCGATAAATTAACTTTTTTCAAAGTTATTAAAGGTTAAACTAAGATAAAGTTGAACTTAGTTATTTTTCAAATTTTTCCACTTTGACAGCAAAAGTATTACCATTTAGATATATAAATGAATTGTTTATATCGAAGAATAACTGGTTCTCACTGTATTATATGAAAAATTTCTAAAAAAAGTTTCAATAACTCGAAAATAATGTGATTAGACGTACATTATTTTACTGCGCTTGCGTGAGTAAAAGTGTCATTTGTTGGTAAAAATAATTTCTAGGTTATTCACTGTGCTGCTGGAAAAGTCTCATTTTATAAAATTTTACAAAAGCGTACGAAGTTTTCTGAAATTTCATAGAAATTGATAGCTTATAATTAACTTAAGAATTCTGGACACTAGTACCAAATACGCGCAATGTAATACAAAATTTTGAATGTATTGACATTTTTTTTCAGTAATTTTTTATATAATACAGTGAGAACCAGTTATTCTTCGATATCAACAATTCATTTATATCTAAATGGTAATACTTTTGCTGTCAAAGTGGAAAAATTTGAAAAATAACTAAGTTCAACTTTATCTTAGTTTAACCTTTAATAACTTTGAAAAAAGTTAATTTATCGAAAAATCATAAGAGATCTTTTTTGTAGAGCGTTCAATTACCTACAAGAATATATGTCTTTTGTTGCTATATATTCATTTGCTCAGAAAGAAAAAAATTAAATGTAAAAAGTGACAAAATCCCATGTTATTTAAATGGAAAATATATCGTCTTTGCGGCACGGTTTAATATGAATATTAAGGGCTTATTTTGGTCTCATGTTTTTTTTTTAGATCATAAACTAAAAATTTAGGGGGCGCTGCGAAGAAAAAAAACAACTTGGTAAATAACGGACACCCTATTGTATATATATTAGGGTGATTCAAAAAAAAAAAAAAAAAATTATTTTTTCTTCCAAACAGGCTCAAAAGTTTCATTCAGGTCAAAAAGTATGCCTGTTAAAATTTGAGCTCTTAATATTAATATTGAGTTGCTCCTCATCGCACTTTTCGATTTTCCATAAGAATAACATGGGATAAATTATTTTTGCCTCTTCTGATTCTTATAACTAGCAAATGATACGTCACACAAAGAATCTACAGACATGTTTTGGTTGGAAAATGAAAAACGAAAAATACAAAAAAATAAAAAAATTAAAATTGAAAAAATTAACATTAAAATCAATTAAAATAAATTAAACTTTGACCTTGAATAACTTTTGAACGAGTAGACTTATTGGAAAATAACTCGGAACTTTTTTGTAGAGCGTTCAATTCTCTACAAAAATATGTCTGTAGATTCTCTGTGTGACATATCATTTGCTAGTTATAAAAATCAGAAGAAGCAAGAATGATTTATCCCATGTTATTCTTATGGAAAATCGAAAAGTGCGATGAGGAGCAACTCAATATTAATATTAAGAGCTCAAATTTTAACAGGCATACTTTTTGACCTGAATGAAACTTTTGAGCCTGTTTGGAAGAAAAAATAATTTTTTTTTTTTTTTTTTGAATCACCCTAATATATATCTATAATTTTGAAGTGTGAATTCAATATCATGTAGGTTTAGTATAAAAAAAAAAAAAAAAACAAATACAAAAACAAAACAAAAAAAAGGGGAAAAAAAAATTTAATTATATTCTAAGATACCGTAGAACGTGATTATACTGCAGATTATGAATTGATGATATCGCCAATAAATGATTTTTTTACAGATATATATCAATATCTGCTTGCGCCTCATAATCTGTTATCGATATTAATATGACGTATGTGATAAAAATGAAATGGCACAACAGCCTATTTATAAATATCTCAAAAAGACCGCGTTATCGATGCAAAACGATAAGCATTGAAGCGATAACTATTGCTTTCGATACTTTGCTAGTAAATTGACCAGAACTATGTTCTGGATGATGATGATGATGATGATTCCAGTGATCATGATTGTGGCTATACTTCATTTCTGGTATATTTAGAAATACTATTCTATCTTCCAACGGTTGCACAGGCCGGAAGTTATGCGTTACTATTTCCCCTTCCGCGCTGCGAATACGACGGAAAGCCGCGATCTGTAAGACACGATATAATAAATATGTAAAACAATCATTATGTATTATAGATCCTGATCTTATCGTGCGTGCAACTGTAGGTTTAATTATTTTAAGAATTCTTGTAAATTGTTAGACATTTTTTTTTTTTTTTCTTCTAGTTTTATTAATGAAAACAACGAATTTTTCTGATAAACTAAGGAAATCTAAAATCTTAATGATTGACGAAAAATTATGTGATTTTTTTAAATTTTTTAGAAAATTTTTAAAAATTTTAAATTGGGTGAACTATTTTATTCCCAACGAATTCAACTCTGTGAACTATTATAGCACTCAGAATAGTTATACAGTAGGGGAGAGTGGGGCACATTCGGACGTGGGGCACATTCGGACAATCGCGATTGACACAAGACCTACTCGGAGTGTTCGCACTGCCTGGATGAAAGTTGTCTTCTTGTGGAGTTCATAACGCACCCTAGAGATATCACCACTATACACACACTATAAATGCGAGTAATCGCGAATGTCCGAATGTGCCCCACGTCCGAATGTGCCCCACTCTCCCCTACTTATAGGTTTCATATAACGAGGATCAGGCGAAACAGCACGGTCCAAGCGCGCAGGCGCCGGATAATTCGTATTTCATAGGAATAGCCACTCGTTGCGCTAGAAAATCCCTACAGTATTTTGGCGCGTGATCAGTGGTGAAACGCGTATAGACTCTAGGGAGATTTTCATGTGTTGGCTCGCTCTGTAAAAACTCAAGTGAGTCGACGTTGGCGCGAATTGACCGTGCTGTTTCACCTGATTCTCACTGTAGGACAGAAGCAATAATAATTATGTCCAACTGTTTTTAAAATACACACGTAAAAGTATAATCCTGGGGAATGTTTCATTTCTCGTTTTACGTATATCTGATATAATGTAAACAGCAAGAAAACTTCGAAGAATTATCCCTCACCTGTTTATGGGCAAGTATATGTGGTTTTTTGAAGTCTATCCACGTTACGACCTCGGAACATGGTGGGGTGGTGAGTGACCCATTGTAGGTAAAATAGTTTTGTATTGGTTCACGATTCGACATCAGAATAGAGTCGAGTTGGAGTTCTTCAGGCATCGTATATTTGTTACCAACCTTTTCGATGTTTGGCAAAGCTGTTATCAGCTCGTTATAATTAGGATCCGACTCTTCACCAGCCTGAAAATGTAAGTACATGTTTGAATGAAATTCATTTCGGTCCGGTCGACTATAGACTGAAATATAGAAAACTGCAAAACGCAATAATATATGATATTGAAATTTGAAATATTACCGCCAAAAAATATGCCAACACTGTCAGTCCGTCAGGATATTTCATTGCGTTGTCTACCGAACCGTATAACGATTTGTAAAATACGGCATGTAATTCCATCGCAAAGGATTGGTTATTTATTTTATCCTCTGAACCTTCCCAGTCGTTTTCTCCCCAGTGAAAGTGAAGCTGTTCAAATGTGTAGTCTGAAGCCAGAGGACCTCCGGACAGAATAGCATCCTTGTCTCCATTAGTTTTTAGGAGTACTTTGAAAATAAATAAATCATTGTTAATTTATATTTATATTTATTTATTTTTATTTATTTTTATGCAGATTAATAGATAATTGAAAAATACCATCCTTGTATATAATTATTAATTGAATGATAGAAAATCGCGGATGTCACTGCAGCGTTATGAAATTTGATATGTCTATAGTGTCGCGTGCACGTAACTCGTTGTTTGATAAACACTCTTTAATACAGGCATACCGGAGTCCCCCGGATATAGATAAGTTAGTACTACACGGGGGTCTTCGCCCAGCATGAATAATAAATTAGTAATTGTATCTCATCAAGGTCTACTTTGACGAGATGCGTTACGTAAATTAATACTTATCTCCTTTGGATTACCCTAAGCCACAGTGAATCACGCAATATGCTATGAAACCTTTATTATCTTAGATTTTTATATTTTTTTTCATTTATTTCCGAATACGCAAATGATATATCTAATCAGTTATAATCATCAACGGCACAGTTCCCCTAGCTCTTGGGAATTCCAATTCATTCCACTTGTAATTAGATTACTTTTCGATTTAATTAATGATAGAATGATTCGGCTCATATCAAGATGATAAGTTCATACCATCTTAAATTTGTATTTTACGCAAACGATTTCTATTTCCCTTCGAAGTGAAAAATATTTTCACAGTTGATAAAATATGGATAAGTTTCTTTTGTCCCTATACAAAGGGTGAGAATATGTATAATACCTGTATGGCCGTTGTTGTTTAGCGTGGCTATCCTTGGTATTTGAAAACCGGAAAACCGCAAAGGCGCAAGTCTGACACTCCGGACTTGATGTTCGTCGATGTTAATCGGGGACTGGTGCTTCCCTACACAAGTGTGATATTTCTTTCCCCAGTATTCAGGACCTGTTAATTTCCGGAAACGAAAAAAAAAATAAAAAATGTAACATATTATGTTAAAATCTACCTCGGAATAAAGTCAGCGATCAGTTTCGAACTTTTCAAGCGCTAGAGTGACTATAATGCCCGGTTGCATAAACGTGGGTTACCCAAAAGTTTAAATACCGTGAGCCCCGTTTGCTACGCCACATTCGTAATTTTGCAAAACTTTTGTATAGCAGATGTTTGTAAATTCACAATCACTTTTTACAGTGTATATGGGGGTTTCCAGCTCATCTCGAGCACCTTCCAGACCTGACCCCCCCGGATTTGAGTGAAACTATTTTTTTTCTTCACTCAAGGCCCAAATTAAAACCTCAATTTTTTTCAGAATTTTTCGAGCCCCCGTCCCGGAGGCATAGATAGTGAAAATTTGCAATTTTATGAAATCCCAGAATTTTTGAACGATGATATCTTGAGATTGAAGAGTCATATCAATAAAAACAGGGTAGTCAATAGATTTGTCTTGAATTGAATTTTCTGAAAAAAAAAAATATTTCGCAATTTTGCGATACCGTCCCGGCCGCTAGAAATTCATTTTAAAGCGAAAAATGGATTTTTCGACGATTTGGGCATTTTTGATTTTTTTGATTTTTTTTTCTAAAATTCTATGAAGAAAGACAAATTTTTGAGGCCCATAACGAAGATGGAGACTCTAATGGTTTAGAAGTTATGATTTTTTCAGTTTTTAAAAGTGTGCGAAACTGAGAATTTCAAGCGACAAATACCCGTCTCATCGGCTTTTTCATTTTTTTTCAATTCATGCGGTACAGTTCTTTGAATGAGAAGTCAATTCTAGTCGAATGAAACGAAAAAAAATAAAACAGTCGATGAGACGGGTATTTGTCGCTTGAAATTCTCAGTTTCGCACACTTTTAAAAACTGAAAAAATCATAACTTCTAAACCATTAGAGTCTCCATCTTCGTTATGGGCCTCAAAAATTTGTCTTTCTTCATAGAATTTTAGAAAAAAAAATCAAAAAAATCAAAAATGCCCAAATCATCGAAAAATCCATTTTGCGCTTCAAAATGAATTTCTAACGGCCGGGACGGTATCGCAAAATTGCGAAATATTTTTTTTCAGAAAGTTCAATTCAAGACAAATCTATTGACCACCCTGTTTTTATTGATATGAGTCTTCAATCCCAAGATATCATCGTTCAAAAATTCTGGGATTTCATAAAATGGCAAATTTCCACTATCTATGCCTCCGGGACGGGGGCTCAAAAAATTCTGAAAAAAATTGAGGTTTCAATTTGGGCCTTGAGTGAAGCAAAAAAAAAGTTTCACTCAAATCCGAGGGGGTCAGGTCTGGAAGGTGGTCGAGATGAGCTGGAAACCCCCATATACGGGTTGTAGTCTAAGAGCCAGCGACGTTTTTTCCCAAGTGATTTCATAAAGCATAAAAATGTTTTCAATGACTCTGTATACATGATCCCTCTTTCCGTTTCGGCGCGTCTGGCACCCCCCCCCCCCCCCCCCCCCCCAACCATTCGAGAAGAAAAATTGCTACTTAGCATTTTTTATATTTGAAATGCTAACTTGCTTGGGCCATTTGTCTTATACTTGAGCTTAAAATCACGACATTTCAGAATTTTTTTCTGCCTTGTTCGCAATGGGATATCCGTCTGGCACTTTGCAACAAGATTTATAATAATCAAATCTGTGTGTAAAAAAAAAAAGCCAACCTTTATACTATAACTTGAAAATAATCTTTTTTTCATGAATTAGTATTGCGTCTTGGCGACTTGTTAGACATAGGTAAGTGAGATGTCTGGCAATGTGATTCCTGGCATCTCAGGGGATCAATCATTGATATACGTGAAAAATTAGCTTTTATACTATTACTTGAAAATCAAATATTAGAATTACCCTTAGACGCTCTGCAGCTCTTTATCGCAAGGGAGAGGGGGGTTTCCAGACGCACCGAAACGGAAAGAGGGATCATGTACCGAGTCATTGAAGACATTTTTATGCTTTATAAAATCACTTGAGAAAAAACGTCACTGGCTCTCCGTCTATTATTTGAACCTCCGGGTAACCCACGTTTATGCAACCGGCCATATAAGAAATAGAAATATATTTCAAGGATTTAACAATAGGTAGGTACAAATATATACGCAAGAATTTAAATGAAAATAAACTTGCTGTATTTATTGCCCATCAATCACTTTATACCTCCGAGTGATTTTCTTATTAATTTCTTATTATGCTTACACGTGTATATTTAATGAAATAAATCTGTCTGATTTAATTATACGCTTCTATACGTTATGAACTTATAAGTATATCCGTGAATACGCTGTAAAGGATGCAAAGTTTATACGCTTACCATCATTTCCTTCGTAGGAGAAATCTTGAGCCCAAACATTATCTGAAAAAATGAATAAAGGCATTAATTTTATGGACATTTTTTCACGTCATTAAATAGAACTAACATATAGCTGGTACAGACAGAAAATATTCAACTATGCCACCATTTATGATATCAGACGATAATTGTATACAGGATGAGTTTTCTCCGGGATCCTGAGAGGGTGTGGCTTAAATCGGCTGAGACTCCGCCTCCTTCTGTTCATACTTATTATTATCAGGTAATAGTAGCTGACAATAAGTGAAAATTGTTACTCTGACAATTACAAGTATGAATAAGCGGAGGTGGAGTCTTAGCCGATTCAAGCCACACCCTCTCAGGACTCCGGAAAAGCTCACCCTGTATATGTTCACAAAAATCGTAATTTATGTACCAGATAATATTCGGGTCTGGACTTGGGGCAGATACCCGAACACTTGTATAATTCTTAGAAGAAGTCTCCCTTGTAAAGCTGACCGGTCGCTAAAAGTTAGAGACATCATCATCATAAGAGATAAAAATAGTAAGGGTTAACGATGACCAATTTCCTGTTTCGAATGGAACTGATCCGCATATGAATATTGGTATCTTACTCACAAGTAACGCTACCCTAGTGTCACTCTCCGATTTTAATAAAACTATGAAAAACTTGTAGAACGGTCAAAAATAATCGACACGTATTTTTTTATATGTGCAAAGGCAGCATTCCAAGGGTGGTAACAACCCGATGCATTTTTAGCCACTTCAAGAAACGGCGGGTCACAACTTCAATACAAGGCATTTTGGAAGGAAATGTTCATAAAAAAAGTTGTAAAGTTTCAAAACATGCATCCGTTTTCACCGTTTTCCACGTCATCAATCATTGTTACCTCACAATTAACGAGCGTTGAAAAAAATGACAAAAATTTCAAACCTATATAAATTGGCAGAAGATTCTCAACATATAATAAAAATATGAGCTTCCATGTACGAACTGCAAATTGGCCCTGACCTGGCCTTGACACCTGCAGTGAAGGTCAATCCAATACCACCATTCGATGCACGCTTTAAAAGTCTGTAACTTTTTTTATAAACATTTCTTTCCGAAATGCCTTGTATTGCAGTTGTCACCCGCCGTTTCTTGAGGCGGTTAAAAATGCATCGGGTGGTTACCACGCTTAAAATGCAGCCTTTGCACGTATAAAAAAATACGTGTAGATTATTTTTGACTGTTCTAAAAGTTTTTCATAGTTTGAATAAAATCGGAGAGTGACACTTGGGTAACGTTACTTTCAGTATAAAAAAGGCAAGTGTGCAATAGGCATGATAAAAGTCAGTGACGTGAATTGAACTATATTTCAATATTTCCCAGTTAAAATCTTGGTCAGAATTGATATCTGTTAAAAAAATCAATTTATATTGTCGATCAATAACGGCCTACCCGTCTGAATCATCGCAGTAGAGTCAATGTAAGAAATAAGTTATCGTATCGAATATATGGTCTTCCGAAGAAGCGCTCAACTGAATCATTAAGTAATATTGTTTATATGCCAGATTAAAATCTCTGGCTACACGTAAGCTTGAAACTGAATGTACGGATGAATTTTCATGATATGTAATAGAATATACATATTAGGCTTTGGTGAATGGAATGAAACTCGATGATATTATACTTCGTGATGAATGAAACATGAATCTGCAATTAATGAATTTCAGTTTTTCTGTTGTTGGGCATCAAAAAAACGCTGAATGCCTATTTATACATATATATATATATATATATATATATATATATATATATATATATATATAAATATAGATAATATATATAAGTGGAGGATCATATGGTATTGTAACTCATCGAGTCATCACGTGCGGTTGATTATTTCCCCAATTACCTATACTACCAAGCTTATTAAGTGATTTATAGTATCATATACATAGGTACAAGGAATAATTTATTATTGTATACCTTGAAGCAGAACGTGTCACATTATGATATTATCGATCGGATGGTAGTTTTATCATATTCCTGAAATTTTTTTAGTTTATCTTATATATAAATAGTGACTCAAGATTCGGATAAACGTAGTTATCATTCGCAATAGTACCGAGATCTATGATAATAATCAATTTTTAATCAAATATTCATATATCGTTGCTTGTAATAGTGAATTAGGTACAATACTGTATGTAGGTATATAGTAGACCGGTTCAAAAAAATCGACTATTCTTTTTTTTTTCAATTTTCGCATTGAAATACTTTCGGCGGGGTGAAAAAAGATGCCTATGTTAAAAGCGGAGCTCTTAATCTTAAGATTTAGAGGTCGCTCATCGCGGATTTCTATTTTCCATTTAAATAGCATAGGAATTTTTTTTTTTTTTTTTTCAGAATTTCGTAGCTCACAAACCAATGAACAAATCCAAATGACTCTTACATATTTTGATAGGGGATTGAACACTCTAAAAAATGTATCTATTATTGTGGAAAAAAAATCACAAAAAAAAATAGTTGACTCAACTATAAATTGAACTTTGAGCTTGAATAACTTTGGAAGGAGTCAATTTATCCAAAAATGATAAGAGAAGCTTTTTGTAGAGTGTTCAATTTCCTATGAAAATATGTATGAGTCATTTGGATTTGTTCATTGGTTTGTGAGCTACAAAATTATAAAAAAAAAAAAAAAAATTTCCTATGCTATTCAAATGGAAAATAGAAATCCGCGATGAGCGACCTCTCATTCAGAGTATTTCAATGCGAAAATTGAAAAAAAAAGAATAGTCGATTTTTTGGAACCGGTCTAGTATATAGTTTGATTTATAATTCCAGAACAGACACATCGAAGCAGCACAATATCCTATTATATATCTATACTTGATCTCAGTCATTATAGATCTTTAATATTCTATCGGTTTTCTAGTTTATCTTTGTATCATGTGGTTTGAACATGTATATTATAATTATCCGGATCTTGAAAAGCTTATTATTTACAATAACTCGTAAATGCAGTGATTATATCTCTTTTATAGAAAAATTCCGTTATTACATAATTACAATATAGTATGAATATTCATATTAGACGTTATATATATATATACCTACTGACTGTCAGCGGAAAAGTTCAGTCTTATAGCAAATAGCTAAGTTACGTAAAAATATATATATTTAGAACAAATAGAGTCTTATTTGCAGTAAACATCTATACTATAGATATAGCAATATTTGTCTCAAATACACAAATTTATCAAATCAACACAATTATACGCTGTGCTGATCGACCCAAGTATATAATTATCAAGAATTTTTTTCTCCGATCGTCTATGTGCGATACTTCATCTAACTTTGGTATCTATTCAGATCAAGTCAGTTTTGACGTTGTAATACAATTTTCTTATTTTTCTAAAAAAGAGAGAAACTCTGTTCAACTGCGACTCCAAAGTACACGTACTGCAAAAAAAATTTCACTAAAACATGAATCGGAAAGTTTGGACATAAAATTCAAGTACTATATTTCAGCCGATCGATTTCGTATGATGCAGAAGCAGAATGCCTGTACTTAGCAGTAAAGTTAGGGCGCACTTATTGCCGGTTAAATAACTCGTGGATCAGGTATACGTATACGACGAGTAGGTAAGATTCCTGAAGTGAAAGTCCCGGAAGAGTGACTAACCGCAATATATATATATATATATAAGATTATGAAGATCTGGTATAGTTTTTTATGAGTTTACCATTGTCTTATATTTACGATAATTAACGGGATGAATATCTACACGGAATTAGATCTGTTGGTTTTCAGCAGAAATCTAGGTTGCGGTTCTTTTGTTTTTTTTCCTTCGATCTTTATCGTGAAAGGAAACAATTATTACGCTTAGATCCTGTTGGGTACTCGAACTATTATTCATTGGCGCTAATCGTAAGTAAAAATGAAAAATCCAGCGTACAATAATATAAATGAGTGTGAACGATATAGCTGTGTTTTATACTTGTATACAGAAAGTTCTGCAAGGTCGATATAGGTGTATAAATAATACCTACATCTATACCCAAACTAATTGTAAGTTAACAGCTGTGTTACCATAAAAACAATGAAAACGTTTAGTTCAATCAATTTCAAGCCCGATATCCTCGTTCTAGAATCATTTCTTTTACCGTTGGATTATAATAATTATAATCAGATGGTATAAAATATGTGAATAAATTCAGCGGATTTTCCATACGAAAATAGGAAATCTGACATTGGTGAAGGCACTTGTTATGAACGGAGTACAATCACCTTGGACAAAATGCGCGACGAGCACTTGAATATCATTTACAGCTAGTACATATATTTATATCATCATATCGTTAGAAATTTAATCAAATATAAAAAAAAAAATAGAAGAAAATAAATAATATTGTATTAAGCGGATTGACACAGTCGAGTGGCAACGTTCAAATTTAATCTCTATCACACAGCTATATCCGTATATCATATAAGCTTGAACAAATTGATGGAAGATATTAATTACATATATAAATATATATCTCGACGATTATAATCATGTGCCCTCGGCTGTGATTGAAGTTATATTATATCAGCACAGATTTTTATTGAGCTTATTATACACAGAGCATGTGTAGTGCAGGTGGAGCAATGCAAGTATATACGTATGTATCGTATAGTAATTTGCAATTGCTGCAATGTGAGCTCGCAAACTTCCGGGGTTCCAGGGTTCCGGCGTCGCAAGAAGACAAGAGAAATGCGACAAAAATGCATCGCGAGGATGCAACCACAAGGTCACGACGAATAAAATAGAGCTAATAATAAAGCAAGTCAAGTCAAGAACCTTACATACGCAGAGGACATGGTCATCTCCATGGTCAACGACATCAGTATATATTTGCAAACCTTAGTCCTCGGTATTGGATTATATAGATTCTGTTGTTCATTTTTGCAGACGTTCGGGAAACTCGATATTATTAGTTCGGACCTTCACATATACCAGTTGATATTTTATTTTCGCCAAGGTATGTATATATACAGGGTGTGGAGGGTCATTTTTCGCCAATGATGATAAGTAATAATAAAATAAATAGGTGTGGGCTTGATAACACTGCGTAGCTTATACCGTGGATAAAGCTTCAAGTAGATAATGCACTTGGAGTATATTGTTACGAAGCTGATTGTGTTATCAGCTAGTGACTGACTGTAGCGACTAGTTTTTTGCATTAATAATTATGTCTGTTTTTATTTAAAATTTTTTTTTTTTTTCATCTAAAACAACTTCTCAGAGAACGCGCGTGATGTATAGAAAAAAAAAAGTCATTCGCACATTGTTGAAATTAGTTTAAAGCTTATCTTTGTGTATATCCATTAAATTTTGTTGTCGAAATTTTGCACAGCTCTACAGACATTTTCACATTACGTAATCGCGTTGGTAGTACATAAAGAGCAACAATATACGAGTCCGGGAACTCGTATAATAGTGTCAGACACATAGAAATCTTTGTACGTTCTATGTAAGGCACAGTACGCATACGTAAGATACGTAATTTTCAGACAATCAGTTTAACGCAGGTAGATTTGCAACACGAATGTTACACCTAGATGTAGTTTTTTTCCTTTGAATAGGAAAAGAAAAAAAATCGACGAACATTCTACGACTGTTTTACGACGTGACAATATAATTGTAATAAATCGATTATGATTCACTCCGTCTTTATATATTAGTTATGGAAAATCATGGACTTTTTTTTTTCTCGCCGTTTTCCCGATAATGAATCAAGTATAATGTTATATCGTTAGAAGTTCCGTGCGATAAGTTGGAATTCCGAATGTAGATATAAAATTGTATCTATGATTTATGAACATATACGTATATGTAAAAGTAAAATTTCATATTTAACACGTGCAGTAAGTATAAATATGATAGAAATAAAAATAAAATAAAAATAAACTAATAATTAGCACAATGGTGTTGAGAATCTATATTTACTCATTCGTGTAGGTATTGCAGTGAAATAGAAGTTTGAAAACGGGATAATATGTTCAAAATAACTTAGAAAACACAACGTTTAGTTTCTAAGGTGCATATATATATATATATATATCTAATATATGCTTATAAAATTAACAAGTCTTTTCTTGCATTATATACCAAACAGAAAACGTCTGCGACGCCGCGCAAGTAGTACACTTATATACTATTTATTATAACGCGTTCAATATATAGGAATAACGAGGAAGAAGCCTTCATTGAACAATAGATTCCAAGTATTTACCCGCTCTTTCGCATTACATACTTGATTTGTCGCCAGTTCATTGGCCCGTTCTGTTTTCACATTTAGAATCAGCAGAATTTTCACTTACGACAATATTGAATATACTTGTAGCATATCGTTTATTCATGAACTAGGACAACTTTCGTACAAATTGGTGAAGTAAAAAAATCCGATCTAAAATCTAAAAATTACAAACAAATATTCAGACATCGTGTTTCATTTCAAAACACTTCAAAGTAAAGATAAATCTATCTCCGATTCGGTATATAGATTTCATTCCATACTCAGTAAAAAAGACTAACTTGGGCCAAGCATTTTTTTTTTTTTTTTTTTTTTTGAACAACCGACAATCTCTCAAGCGAAGTGAAATTCTCTGAGACCAAGTAAAATCTTTCTTGAATCATGAAAATTTTCTTGGTTCCATAGAATTTCAACTTCGCTCGAGAGATTGACGGTTGTTAAAAAAAAAAAAAAAAAAATTGCTTGGCCCAAGTTATTCTTTTTTACTGTGTATACGTTTAGTTTAGAATATATACTATTCTCGACAATTTCACCATGCGATTTTTTTTGCTATTCGTTGCCCAAAATCGATATCAATGAAATCTTATAAGATTAAAAACTCGACAATAAAATATTGCGGAAATTTTTTGTCGCGATTTATAACTTCTAGATAATCGATTCCTGAACAAAATAGGCTGACGTAGAATGAAATCGACCTAATCTAATAGATTCTTTTTTACTTCAAAGAGCTTTACGATGAAACATTAACATCTTAGCATTTGTTTATAATTTGAAGATTTCATTTTTCGGGTATTCTTAGGGGAGGTGTTTTAGCTTACGAGTAATTGAATGTGATTATTATTCAATGTGCTTTCATCGCTTAGTAAAATGAACTAGTCGCGATTGAATGACTTGCTGTTAGAAGCTAAATGCTTTCCAATGAAATTGGGAGAACCAGTACAAAACCTACATAACTAAATTGAGTTTGGCAGTTAGTTAGTTTTGAAATCTCTAACCCAACTCAAGACCTCATTCGACTTAATCTTCTTTGCCCTGCATTCAAATTTTCAATTCAATTGTCAGATCGTTTGGTTGTGACTTGTGCTAAATCAGACAAAAGCTAGATCCGTGATTGTAGCATGACCGATTCGAATCAGAGTAATATTTGATGTTTTATAAATGATAAAAGCAATCAACGTACGTAGGTATGTATATCAATTGAAATTCATTATCCACTCTAATAAAGTGATCGCATATGCAGATATCATTGATCAAATACTCAAAACCATTTCTCTGTACTTTTATTACACTGCAATAAAAATTAGCTAATAATAAGTTCCCTATAGATACTTTAGTTTATTTTATTGGTATATTTATATAAGGTTCTGATCGTCACCGCAGGAGACACTGGATACGCTGATAAATACATGAGCTTCTGAAGGAGCGATACACGCTAGTGTCAAAATCAAAGCTAGTAGGTAGGAACAACTAAAGGCTGAAGACATGAACGCTCAAAGTTTACTTACAAATTGTAAAGAAATGAAAAATCGCGACGATCATCGTCTTCATGTTGAATCTTTATGGTGGTGTCCTGCACTCTCCACTATTACTGTCACCCTCTCAACTCGAATATTGTCAGTATAAAATGATTTGAATTCCGTAAAGTATAGTAAGCGAAGAATCGTATATACCTATAGGTAGTCTACGGGATCGGTTGTGGTCGACAGAGAACTGAACGCATTCAGAGTGTACAGCCATATTAAATACGACCGCAGCCTTTACCTCTAAGAAAATCTTGCCGGTACATTGAACGTCGTAAGTCCACTGCGACAGGATGCGTGGCCGTTGAGAGCCCAGAAGTGTACCTGGGAGGGTCGCCCCGACCGCGACTCGCGTCAGGTTCGATGAATTCTGAGAAACGGTGATGGTGGGGCGTCGCATCGCATCGCATCGTAAAGCTACCGTAACTCACATTATAGACTCATGTCCGGTTTTTCGTTTCGCTTATCAAGAGAATTTCCGATTCAATTTTTCCGGTTAAATTTGTCAGTATAGTTTCCTCTAAATACCACACTATCAATTCCGGCACTAGGAATCTTATTATATTTCCACTATGAGTGGGTGAAGAATCAATTCGTTTATACGCACGTTCACATAACAACTTCAAAGACTCAGCACACATCAACGCGAACCCCGAGTGACTAACGGCCACTGAATGATGATGCCAATTCCTGTGTTTATGTATTCATATAGTGGGAATAACTATAATGTTAGAAGCAGATCTGAACACGGTATGTGTATATACCTAGGTACAAGAGTTCACGAAGATATATTGTCCTTTCTGTTAGTAACAGGAGTTCACAAGATGGCATATGAGATTGGGATGACAAAGAGAAGAATTTGCAGCGTATATGCTGAGAAAAAGTTTGCTCATTCCACCGTAAAACTGCATGGTATTTTTTGTTTTGGCAACATTCTGCTGCAGTATGCATAACAAACGTGTGTAGATATACCTGGGGATATCTAGTTCACGTCCTCATATTATTATTAGTAGATTGTGGTTCATTCCTGGTTTCTCCTTCAGCCTTTAGCGATATCTAAAGCTTGTACTAGTTTAGGGATTGGCGTTGGGGGGCTGTTCCTATCCTCGGAATAAATAAACTCGTATATATATTCACTGCATACATTATAGCTAATTGAAAATTCGTCATCCGACAAATATCTAATTTTATGACCGGTGGCACTGGGAGTTTACCTATACGCACGTTCTATTTATGTTTAGAACTATCTTTGAATAGATGGTCAGGTCTGCAGCGCTTAAAATTATTAACTCTAGAATTTATACAAGATATTACTGTAAAGATATGAAAATATTTTAAGCTATTCAAACGTTATTGAGTATGCTGCACGCTGCAACCTGCTGGTCAAATTGCAGTTTGAATCGTATATATGTATGACAGAAGCGAGATCTCATCATTCGTGCACGTGATATGTATTAATTTAAGTAGGTATAACTATAAAATTTTTTATTGCATTCACTGTATTCTCGGTCAAAGACCTAACGGCATTGTAGAAGACATTCGTCTTTCGTAAGTTTCTGTGAAATGAAGCTACAAATTTACTCCTAAAATTAACGAAGGTGTACCTGAAGCATTCCATATCAATTTAACGCCATCTCAGAACTTGACGCTACTCATCGCAAGCTAATTTTTTGTTCATATGTAACATTGGCTTCTATTTATAGATAGATAGATCTTTTATCATGCTCATCGCAATGTAGGGAACAGAGAAAGACAAGCATAAATAGAAAGAATATCAGGACGATTGTCGACTTGAGGATGCAAAATTAGTGAAAAACGAAAAAAAAGAACGAATTACGTACCAGCAGGAATCAGAATAACATCATGCCTAAGAAGAATAGCGAAAACACAGAGCGAAATTACTAAGAAAAATAGCGAAGTTGGACGGGCTAACGAACAGAGACAAAATTGCAAGAGTCAATCGTAAAATTAGAATCAGAAGAAGAAAATAAGAAGAAGAGGAGAACAGGAGAACAAGACGTTCAACAAGCAAAATGTGTATGACACTATAGACTTTTAAATACAAACAATCATAGTATTGTTTGTGTGATGGATTGATTAATCTATGCTAAACAAATCAAGACGTTCAGTAGGAAGATTATAAAAAAATAATAAAGACGAAATGCTCAAGTAATAAAAATACGGTAATTATTACATTAGAGAAATATTGTTGAAGAACTTTACAACACATATTTAGGAATGGTTGTAAAATTTTGCACATACGATTTTTAAATAGTAAATTCAAGCACCAACCAGTATTTTATAGTAATCATTTTTCATTTGAATCATTTGACTCACTAGAGGTATCAAGATAGGCGCCTTTGAACGGTTATACATACCGAAAAATGTGGGTGCTTGTATTTTCCAGTACTACCTATAAATAAAAAAATTAGCTTGATTAGAAACATCACGTTTTAAGACACGCTGTGGTCAGGTGGAATTACCTCTAGATAATTGCATTTACAGCGATGACCTGTGCAGTCTATTATTTTTCTATCGTAGCTACTTATATCCTCGGCTATAAAACGAAGTTAATCAGATCAAAACGACTTATGTTTTATCCAGTTTTGCATCACTACTTTACTTAAGAGCTTATGTGTCAACGATGGGATATAGCCGCGCTGATTGCTATCTGATTTATTCAGCACGTGACTAATTTAAGTATTTAGAGGATTTAAGGTATTATTCTTCGTATTGGCCCTGCTGACGAGCAGTGGGCCTCGTGACTTCATATCTGAACATTTATAGAGAATAAAATCAGCTTTGTGTTTCTTGTCTCACATTTATTTCGGTAGACTGACCTTTTACGGATAATTTAACAAGATTAATGCTACAGATTTGATCCATAAAAATATTAACTTAAATTCTATCGGTAATTTTTATAGGTATATCCCCGCACATGCGTACTAACGTCTATATCAAATATTGTCATATCTTACATTTAAGTCATTATTGGTTGTTGAGAAATCGATGATCACGTGCTAACCACATCCAACTAATCGCCACTAACCGCTTTTGGCTTATAATTTGATGAAGTGGTCACTAATCGTAATGTAAGATAAACCCGGAGCGCAGTATACACTTATAGTCTCCATCTTTATTGCATATTTGTTAGCAAGTTACGAATATCAATATAGTAACATCTAATGATTTTACCACTTCGGTCCGATAATAGTGCGCCAGAAAAAAAAAAAAAAAAAAATCACTTGATACGCCTAGTTGATGCAAGGTAAAACGGGAAAGCGGATGATGCAAAAACAGCTCCATTTATAATGTAAGGTCGACACGTCCAATTTTTTATTTATTCTTTGACGTACCAAACTATATAACAACTTGTTATTGACAATAGTCGCAAACGGAACTGCACTGGTTTAGATTCAATCATAATTGTATTGATCCTACGCCTGTGGAAGCGCGGTTATCAAACTGGATGATTATCTAAGATATACCCAATCTGCAGATCCTCATATACCTGTCACTTTGACACTAATTTGTACCTATATGACGATTGTTGAAACAAAACCGGCTCAATCTACTATATTCCATTTTTGGTAAATCATCAAAAAATACCATATAGGTTTGTTGTGCCCTGCAGAGGAAATTAATCACTGGAAGGACCTATCCACGATATTTTTAATGTTGTTATTACTGAACTTCAGTGCCCTGTAACCCTTCACTATGATTCAATATTGCATTTAGCGCCGTGCCTGGACGATTTCGCACCCTGGGCAGTATGCAGACAATTCCCCCCCCCCCCCCCCCCCCCCCCCCCCCCCACCCGGGGGAACAATACATTAGATCAAATTGGATCAAATTTGATTGAATTTGATCCCAGTTAGATCTAAATTTTGGAAAAAATTATATCTCACATGGAAAGATTGAAACCCGACTCGTTACGGTTCTGCACATGACTCAGTCAGGTGCTAGCGAAAAATAGCGAATTCTGGTGCAGCATCACACTGAGTACTGTTTAGAACACGAACCATTCATGTGCGCACATGAATGAGTCGTGTGCGCACAGTAACGAGTCGTGTTCTAAACCGCACCTAGTGTGGTGCTGCACCAGAATTCGCTATTTTTGGCTAGCACCTGACTGAGTCGTGTGCAGAACCGTAACCAGTCGGGTTTAAATCTTTCCGTGCAATAGATTTTGGGAGATCCGTTTAGATCCACTCAAATCTGACTAGATCTGGTAAGATCTAGAAAAATTCTTCTGAGATCTGTCTAGAGCCAACAAGATCTAGGGATGGATCTACAAAGATCTGAAATAGATATCAGGAGATCTGTTTAGATCTATTTTATTCCCAAAATTTATATCTCACTGGATAAAGTTTGATCTAATTCACTTTTTGACGGGCGCATACTGAAAAATATACGCAAACGCAATCTAATGCAGATGTCACTAAAAGTTTTATGTCAGTTACAGCAATACCCGACAGATATTCACCCGACCTCGAACCCGACTAAGTCGGGCACCCGCACACCTTTAGTTGAGAGTCACTACTGAGTGTTATTTTAAGGGTTATTTTGAGTGTTTTTTCCGTAAGGGGTGAACTGTAGAAATTGCATTACATTAATGGTAAATTTATATTTCATCTCAAGATTCACTTCATTTTTTGTATAATTATCACGCTTATCAATCTCATCTTCGCATGTTACTTCCACAAAACTTTCTCGGCCAATTTGAATATCAGTTTGTACTCCGTGCGAAAATGTGTTCCATTTCGTGTACAAGTATTAGTCTTCATGTAATCATTCACAAAGTGCCAAAATAAGTTGATTTGTAGACAAATGCAATGTTTGTTGTAAAAAAAAAAAATAAAACATCACCGAAAAGTTGATTTTATTACAAGAGGAATACGCCTTTTCGGCATCACAATTGCGTTTTTTGATGAATACAACATATTATGGCATTAGTTACGCGATGTCCGAGAGTTCCGTATGTCAGGTTTCAAAAGAATCACCCATATATGTAGGACAACCCTAGTAGCGAAATGAAATAAGTCTGCACACAGGCTAACTGAAGATCTGCTGCAGATTTTGCACAAGACACATACGGTCTACTTCCACATTTGAGTGCGGGTCTGACATAATATTCTTTAGTGCAGAATCTTCACACAAGATGACATGAAGATTTTTATAAAGATACTGAAAGATTAATGCAGACTCAGTGCAGACTAATATAAGAATCTCCAGTTTCAGCAAACCCCTTGGCTTTGTAAAATGGGTATCTATTAGGGTGGTTCAAAAAAGACCTAATTTTTCAGATGTTGCTGCTCATTCGTGAATATTTTGTTTGTGATTTTGAAAAATTATTCCATTTTTTTGAGCTCTATAGGACAATATTTACTACTGCCTCAGTGAAGTTGTAATTTCGGAATTTTGCCATTTTTGGCAATTTCAAAGTTCTCAGATCAAAGTCCTCATCTGGCTACCTCTAGGTTCTCATTCAATGAGGATGTTGGTTCACGATGAGACTCGTACGATAATATTTAGTACTGTCTCAGAGACATTGAAGTTTTTTTCACTATTCAGGGGTTTTCTTAGAGATTGGATCGCCAGGTGTTGCTCATGAGATAGTCTTTTCTTACCATTTTAAGGAAGAAGTACACGAAGTTTGCAGTCTGTGGGTCATTTTTATTACTGCCTCATGTTGCTAATTTTACTTGAAGGAAAGTCGCCTTCAATGAGGCAGTAGTAAAGATGGTCCCGCAGACTGCAGACTGCTTGGATTTCTTCCTTATATTGGTAAGATGAAACTGTCTCATGAGCAGCACCTGGCGATCGAATCTCCGAAAAAAAACGCAAAATATTGCAAAAACTCCAATGTCTCTGAGGCAGTACTAAATATTATCGTACGAGTCTCATCTTGAACCAATATGCTCATTGAATGAGAATCTAGAGGTAGCCAGATGAGCGCTTTGATCTGAGAACTTTGAAATTGCCAAAGATGGCAAAATTTCGAAATTTCAACTTCACTGAGGCAGTAGTAAATATTGTCCAATAGAGCTAAAAAAAAAATGGAATAATTTTTAAAAATCACAAACAACATATTCACGGATGAGCAGCAACATCTGAGTAATGAGGTCTTTTTTTAACCACCCTAGTATCTATGTTATAAATAATATGTAGGCCGGTTCCATTTCAAATCGCCCAGCAAGGTCGGGACGAAAAATTCAAATGATCCGAAAAAAATGTATATCATTCTTTGGCGAATTTGGGTGACCTGAATTCAGTCATTTTGCTTCAAAAAAATTGGTGTATCCCTGTACGGATTTTACAATTTTCTTGGTGAAAACCCGTTTTCACAGATTTCGTAGATCTACTTTTTCTTTGAAGTGCTGTAACTTTTGAACCAATCGACGGATTTGGATCAACTTGGTCCCAAAATGTGCGTATTTTATTCGTCTTTAAGGCGATTTCAAGTTCAGGTGGATCGATTCAGAATCGCTTCAGTTATCCAATATGATGTGAAATAAAGCGAAGAAATTCAAGCGCAATTTTCGGCAATTGCATATATTTTGTTTTCTTCGCTGATTTTTTCCCAAATAGTATTTGAAAAACTCGTGCAAGTTTTATTAGCGGCCAAGCTGTTTTTAAGAAATTATGAATCTTCCAATATCACGAATTTTCGAAAATAAAGTAATTTTGTGATTCTCTGATAGCAATTTTTCAGAATACGTCAAGTTCCGTAAAATCTTTATAGTGAAAATTATGGCCTATTGGTTGAACAAAAAGACTCCAGGCGCGTTACTCCAATAATTTAAATTCATCGTCGAATTATTTGAACAAAAACGAGGCCGAATACCCTTCCACAAATTTCAAAAAATTTTTAGTATTCAAAGGACTACTGTCAGTAAAATATTCATCAACAAAAATTATTACCTTCGTTTCAAAAACTGAAAGACAAAAGTTTTTTGAAAAAATCGTAGTTAAGAATTTTGTTAAAAAATTTCTGAGCTCACAGCGTGAAAGGTGAAAGGCTTACGATTCTGAATCATTAGTGGAAAACATCTGTATGATCGCTCAAACCGAAGTTACGTACGCCTAAAGATCGTCCCGTGCTCTCGAAAACAGATTTTTTCATATTTTGAAGATCGCATAACTTCCGAACCACTTGATACCAAGGCGAATGGCTCTAGATTTCTTGTTGGGGATCGGTTAGGAGTCAAAATCTCGCGTGGCACCAAAATCGGTGACCTATGCGCAGAAAAGTGTCCCGCTTGAGGGAGACCCCCCCCATATACATAATTATATTAACGCGAGGTAAGTCTGTCTTGAGACTTACATCCGAACATGCGAACGTGCTACATAAACCGAATGTTCACTATTGAACCTACCCTATATTCCCTACAAGTAAAACAATATATTGAATAATGCCAGTCATATTATTTTTGGTATACTCAAAAATAAAATATAACCACACACTTCCAATACTTGGAGTAGATAAGTCTGATTTCAATGGATTTAGAAGTGATGAGTGTATATTTTACGATCATTATGTATAAAAAAACCTATATGAAAATGGTTTTAGGCAACTGGCAAGGTGGAAACTTCATTGAACTAGTTGATTGTCCAGATTATAACTCTATATGACCACAAATAAGATTTATTTAGATAAAGGACAAACCTGAAATGTGATATAAAAATCACTAAAGAAAAATAAGATAAAAGAATAATAACCGATAAAGAGTAACAGGGATCATGGAGTAGGAACTCGCTAGATCTAGAAGTAGAATATCTTAGGCCTGATTAGAAAATTAGAAAGTGTAGAAAAAAATAGAAATTAGGTAGGTAATCTCAAGAGCCGTTTGTATAGGGGAAGATGGCCCAAAGTGGATACCCCGGGCAAAGCGAATTCGGTGAATATTTCGGTGTCTGAAGTCGCCTGCTTATTGTCATATATATTGCATCATTTTACGTCAGAATATCAGTCAAAAACAGTGGCAAATGAGCTCAGACGCGTTGATGCGAAAGCTACGCAAAAGATTAAGGGGGTATCCCCACCTTTAAATAGGTCAACATTCTGAGAAAGAGATTGATATTTTACAGCGAATTTGAGAGTCTGATCAAATCCAAAAAAATCATGAAGTTGAGGGAGGGTTTGACCTTCATTATCCATACTTAACATTGGATATAACTTTGAGTCTAATAGTAGTTACGCTCAGTGCCGACTTAAGTGCATGTTAGGCCCCTAGGCAAACGTAAATTCATGGGCCCCCCTCCCCCCCCCCCCCCCCCGCCCCTGTCAAAATATATTACAAGGAGCCCTGAAAAAACGGTTGAAAAAAAATGTATCATATTTCATCTGGAACAAGTCAAGTCAAGGAACCGGGAACGCAAATAAGTCAAGCATTTTCGGTATAATACGGAAATGTAATTATATACACTCAGCAACAAAATTAACGGCGCCCCGGCACTCGGCGGAATAATACCGATTTCCGAATTGTTGTAACTCAATGAAAAATTGTAGAAAAAAATCATTCGGGGAATCATTTTGAAGGTGTGAGAAGATTTTTTGGAAATGCAGGTCAGATGAAAAACAATTAGTTAGGTAACGTTTCGATCCGAATGAGGGCCCTCTCCAGACGAATAGTTATTCAAACTGTCAAAATATAAAAATAAAATATAAGAACTTATGTTCAAAAAAAAAAAAATATAATATATAGTTGTAACAATAATATATAGTTGCAACGTATTAAGGTGCTTTCCTAGGCAATTCCACCAGTCCTGAAAACATCGTGAAAAAATGTGATATTAAACGGAATATCTCTGCCTGGGCACCGAAATCAATGAAACAAAATACGTCGCGCAATTCTATGTGCGACTCCGAACATGTACAGCCCAAAAAATGTTCGTTTTGCGCGAAAATAGAGAAGATATCCATGAAAAACGGTTTTAGAAACGTTTTTCATGGATATCTTCTCTATCTTCGCGCAAAACGAACATTTTTTGGGCTGTACATGTTCGGAGTCGCACATAGAATTGCACGACGTATTTTGTTTCATTGATTTCGGTGCCCAGGCAGAGATATTCCGTTTAATATCACATTTTTTCACGATGTTTTCAGGACTGGTGGAATTGCCTAGGAAAGCACCTTAAGTCCACGTGGGTTAACCTCAAAATCATTTACAATCATAACTTAACATTCACATATCTTACATTTAACATAATCATTTACACAAAATATGAATACCTTAATTGAGCCAGGTCAAATAATGTAGACACAGGAAAAACCTGAGCGAGAGAAATACGTAACTCAGTTATGATTGTAAAAACTTTTTTTTTCTGGCGTTTCGCAACCCGGCACTCAAACTACGTCATGAGGTCAAAAATGGCCGGATGAAGAATTTTCAGAAACCATCTTGGAGATGAAGTTTCAAACTTCAAAATGATTACCCGAATGATTTTTGTCGACAATTTTTCATTGAGTTACAGCATTTCGGAAATCGATATTATGTCGCCAAGTGCCGGGTGCGCCGTTAATTTTGTTGCTGAGTGTAGTTGGAGTATTTTCTCAATCGAATAACCACTAAGGCACCAGACAGTCATGAAACTTGAGTGAAATAATGTTATTTTTCTCATAAACGATCTTAGCGCGCTTTCTCAAATCGTTACGATAAACAACAAAACAAGCGATATCCCGTTGCCAATAGCAACTGCAGTTGCGTTGTGAAATCGCGACAGTCATTTGTTACAATTGTGCGAGCGCGGCATGCATTTGAAATGATGGTGTGTTAGGACTCGGCGCCTAAGAGCAATTCGTCTTATATATATATTTTTTTTTTTTTTTACAAATATGAAAAAAATAAAAGTGCGAATGGGCCCCCTGAAGTTTCGGGCCCCCAGCATTTGCCTATGTTGCCTATGGGAAGAAACGGCCCTGGTTACGCTGAATATAGATAAATACAAAATTACTCGGTTGTCGCAAAGAATCAGTAGTACCGTTGGATCGATTTTGGAATTTTTGGTCTGCAATTGTTCAGAAGAGATATCTCTATCATATGAACATAGAACTTTTTGATGTCGCGAAAATTGCCTGACTCGCTTAGTTTTTACTGAGATTTTTCTAATTTTTCAATTTTTTTTCTCTACTTTTTCTATTATCTCAACCAAAAATAGTAATATAAAAAAGTTCTATGTTCATATGATAGAGACATCTCTTCTGAACAATTGCAGACCAAAAATTCCAGAATCGATCCAACGGTACTACTGATTCTTTGCGACAACCGAGTAATTTTGTATTTTTCTATATTCAGCGTAACTACTATTAGAATCAAAGTAATATTCAATGTTAAGTATGGATAATGAGGGTCAAACCCTCCCTAAACTTAATGATTTTTTTGGATTTGATCAGACTCTCAAATTCGCTGTAAAATATCAATCTCTTTCTTAGAATGTTAACTCATTTAAAGGTGGGGATACCCCCTTAACCAAAACACTTTGAATTGTTAAAATTTTCCGAAGGTATGTATCGCGATGTATTTCACTTAATTATTGCTCTGGTCTAATTGTCGTATTTTTTATGTTAAACGGCGTCCTTTTCTCGAGAAAAACACCATATGCCGATTTATTTATAATCAAATATATTCAAAGAGATTAATCATATTTGTTCTCAATGTGCTGCCGGGCAAAGTGAACCGGGCAAAGTGGATAGATATCCACTCAATGAGAAGAACAAAGATAGTAGAGGCTCAGCAGGAAAATACGAAGACTGCGTGGCCATCCTGTGTAACGAAACCTACTCTGGAATAGGCAGCAAGCCTATTGAAAATTGGATCCAGTGCAACATGTGTAAGCATTAGGGACATGAGAAATGCACCATGTATGGCGAAAAAGGTGCATTCGTTAAAAAAAAAAACACTGGTATTCACTTTGCCCGGGCTCACGGGCAAAGTGAATAATTTTCCATTTTCTACTTTATGTTATTGTTTCGCTATAGCATTAATAATTTCACAACTTCTATCGATGTTTTGTATAGTTCATTGAACAACTTGAGAAAATCAGTTGTTGTTCACTTAATTTTTCGCTTTTTTCCCAAAAATATCCGCCGCTGAACATTAACCTATCCACTTTGGGCCATCTTCCCCTAACCAACCAAAACTTATTTGTGGCTGTGATAAGTCTGCGTGCAGAGGGCTACTAAAGAATAATGCAGAGAAAAACAAGTTCCTGCTGAATCATCTTCAGCTAGGCTACTATCAGTCAACATGGAGATACCAGTGGCGAAAGTTCTGTACTCAGTCTGCATTAACTCTGCCTGAAAATTCTGACTGCAGAATCTTATGAACTCTGCAACTTAAGGCGACGCTACTATAGGGAATAGTGGCATATCATATATTTATCCTAATCCCTAGTAGCACGCTTTATCATATCTGATCCAATTCTTGCGTTTTGGGTCTTGCAATAAGATCCATCCCCAGAGCGATAATGATCTGCTTCCGATTATTTCTGTGGATCTTGCACCCGAAAGGATTGTCAAGCACCTATACGCGGGAATTGCGAATAGCTTGTTCAATGTCGTAGAGTTATTTGTGCAAGACTCACGGCAGATTGCGCAATCGTCTTGCGATTTCACCATGCTACTAGGGATGATCCAATATATTGGCGTTACGCACACATGTGCAACGCGGTTTCCTACTACTACTGAATGAAGATTTATTCGCAAAAAATGTTTGTGTCCTGTTTGGTCCAGGCGCGGATTTAGGGGGGGGGGGGGGGGGGGTCACGGGGGTCATGACCCCCCCCCCCTGCCGTCCTAAATGAACGAAAAAAAAACTAAAATGTCCAATTTCGATTCATAATTTTCATTGTGTTTTGACATTGTTTTTGTGCCTGAACTCCAGACGGAACCGTGACCCCCCCCAAATCGAAAGTCTAGATCCGCGCCTGGTTTGGTCTTCTAGATATATCGACAAATTGCTGTAAAGATTTAACCTGCCACATGAGTAGGCCAGAAATTATTTACTTCATGGAAGACATTATTTTCTTCGTCTGAAAAACTAATTCCTCAAACCAAGAAAAAACTTTCTTGGGACAAGAAATATTCTATTGGTTAGAGTTAGTTTTATTTTTGACTGAATAAATTTTTGTTTGGTAAAATAATATAATATAATATAATATAATATATATTTTAATATTTGGTTAAATAATTTCCTTTTTTAAGGCTATTATTTTTATGGTTCCAGAATATTCACTAATAAATACAAAAAATGATTAGTTTTTTGGAGACAAAAAGTTTATTACATCCAATTATAAAAATGAAATTGATAACAATATATTTTGATTATTCTGATAAGAAGACTACATGCATTATTCTCACACATGAAAGTAAATAAACTTACAATTTTCCAAAAAGCTTACAGCATTTATTATTTATTGAATAATAAATAATAAATTATTATATATTATTATTGATTTTTGGAAATGACCCATACCGGATTTGACACTTCTCGGACTTGGCGCATACAATATTTTATGCGATCCGTTGTTTGAAGGTTCACTTTTTGGAAAATCGGTGTAATACTCACTTTAGTTTCTAAAATTACTGGTGTTATTGCGTTTTTCTGTATCAAAACATTTTGACTCAACCATTTGACATTTTCAGATATTTTGTTTTATAAAGTGTGAACGTAGTCAAAAGTAACCTGACTATGATTATTTTAATGAAACATATTCGTATTAATATAATCAGGTTATTCTATCATTTGATCAAGTATCAAAGACTTATTGGTTTAAGAATTTTTTTTCTTGATTCAAAATCGAAAAATTCAAGAAATTATTCTACTCCGTTCAAGAAATTCTTGGTGTTCATTCCCTCCATTGAAAAATTTCTTGGATGAAGAAAAGTTATCTTCAGTCAAGTAAACCTTTTTTTCTGTGTACAATCGTCGCCTTCAACCTTTTCTCTTGAAAGACCATGCAGAAATAGTAGTATATACTATGTACAGCACTGTGCACATTAGCGCTGCGGACTACTTCCACGCCCATCCGTACACTGCCAGACAGTGTAAATGTTGTAGAAATGCCAACGATGTTGGCCAACAATAGTTGGCGGTGTGAGCGCGGCATATGAGATCTAAAGCTATTCTGCATATGCACATGTAGGTAGGGTGACAGGTCCAGTAGCGGGACACTAACCAGTAGGCGGACAGAACGAACTTTAAACTCTTATTTGGAAAAAACAAATAATCTTATTTTCACTAAATTAATTTCATTGACAAAACGAAACCTTGAATATTACACATACATTCGAATACTTAGTCGAATTATCTTTGGTACCGCTGAAAAAAATTCATTATAGGACGGTTCTGTCAGAGCAACCGCTAATCAGCCGATCGTACTAAAAGCTGCAGCATGTAAACAAAGTTTGATTCAGGGAATAAACACTTCTATAGGTACCCGATAAATGTGAGTTGTATGTCAAACTATTCAGTTATTGTTAATTTATCATTACATAATCGGATATAATGAGAAAAAGACCCAAAATATTCAAAAACCGTCTGTCCATGTACTGGTATAAATTTCCCAAACTCAAACCAGTAGATGGACGAGTTTGATATCATCAATCTTGATAGTTCCTTGATTAAGAATGAATGTCACATTAAAAATATTGTAAAAAATCGAAACCTTTTACACCTTTACCATCAATAATGTTCTTGTGAAGTTAAAAATCTACAAAAAATGAATATAACCCTCAAGATTTCTGCATCTGCAAAAATTAACTTTAGCAAGCCGTAACTTGTGAAGGTTTACTCTCAGCGAAAAATTCTATGATACTTATTTCTTCCTCTTCCGATTATCTGATAGCGAAATTTTTTAGTTTTTTTTTCAGACCGATGCTAACACCGCTTATCCGTTAATTAGTATTTCAGCACGACGTAACTTCGAAACGATCATTCTCATTCATATTTTGATTTATATTTAATCCTCGTAACTGTTTCGATCTTTCTGTTTCACGCGATTTTTGTTGCTAAAAACCTCGACCTATACTCAAAACGACACTGTATTTGTCAGTGAGACGCCTGGTGGCATAAAATCATACTAGTACAACCAGGCTTTACAGGCTGTGTGACGTCATGAGGACATATCCCAATAGCAATCTATCCAACAAGGATGCAATGAATACTAAATCATCGATACAGGGTTCCGGGGGGGGGGGGGGGGGGGGGGGTCTAGCTTAGTGCCCTGCCGTTGGAAATAGTGATCTCTGTTGTGACGTTTGTGTGATACGGGTCGGTCGTTTAAAAAAGTCACGCTGACGCCTGCATTTACGCAACCAACTGTACAGAGGCGATCATGAGCTGTCTGGTTTGATGTGCGCACGACGCGACGGCTGAAGCCTGGAAGATTCCTGACGCAGATCAAAAATCACAACAATCATTCACAGACTGTGTTAACTAAGTCTTCGATACCTATGCTGTTTTCGTCCGTCAGTGGCATGGTCCAGTGATCCTTAAACTGGAAAATGTTGTAACTCGCTTCAGCGGCCGTGCGCATCTAGAACCAGACAGCCCGATACTCGCTTCTGTGTAGTTGGCTGCTTAAACGCAGGCGCTGCCGTGACTTTTAAATGGTGTGTATCTATCAAAGACACCGCAGCAAGCTAGACCCCTCCAATCATCCCCGAAATTACAGGACGTAGTTTGCCGTTATGCCGGCGACACAGACTTTTCGTTTCGGCTCACCTATAGAGATCGTGACCAGTGTTCAGTCACTCACACGCAGCGCCGACCAATCACAGCTATGTGTGAACGATCGTGGCGCCTGTAGGTGAGGCGAACACGGAACACGAAAAGTCTGTGCTCCAGGCTTTAGTCTGTATAGGGTGACAGGTCCAGTAGACGGACACTTAAGAGTTTTCTGAAGTTTACATTGCGAGTACTCAATAATTTTTGCGTCAAAATACAATTGGGAATCGATATCTTCTACAGGAATAGTTGAATTACCTAATTCATCAGTGTTTAGATCATGCCAATTACGATAAAACGTTGAAAATACTGAAAATCTCACGTGTGACTAGATTTCCCAGTAGGTGGACACTCTAACCAATAAATGGACAGTCCGTAGACCAGTACATGGACGGGTGTAAATAATCATGCATACTAGAATATTTTTAATTTTTTGCTGCATTTAATGCCATAATTGGAACAAAATCATTTGAGGAACAATAGGTTAACATAAAATTGAACAGTATTCTCAGTTTCAAATAGAATTTCGGAACCCGACGAACCCGACTCAGACGGTTATTTTATTGAGATTTCTGCATCTGCAAAAATAAACTTCAGCAAGCCGTAATTTGTAAAGGTTTACTCTTAGCGAAAAATTCTATTAGACTTTTTTCTTCCTCCTTTGATTATCTGATGGCGATATTTTTTAGTTTCTCTTTCAGACCGATGCTAACGCCGTTTTTCCGTTAATTAATACTTTAGCACGACGTAACTTCGAAACGTTCATTCTCAGAGGAAAATTCTATAAGACTTTTCCCTTCCTCTTTCGATAATCTGATGGCGATATTCTTTAGTTGTTTTTTCAATTTTGTTTTTTTTTTTTTTTTTTCAAACCGCGAACCCCGTTTTCACGTGAATTATTCAAGTCAGATCACGTGAATTACTCAAGAATGATCATTAAATCATTCCAAAGTCAGATCTTTCCCTCAGAATAATTCACGTGAAAACAGAGTTGGAGCGGTTTGAAAAAAAAAAAAAAAAACTGAAAAAAAAACTAAAAAATATCACCATCAGATAGTCGAAAGCGGAAGAAAAAATAGTCTCATAAAATTTTTCCCTGATTATTTTTCCCATCCAAATTTCAGCCAATAGAATTGCACCATTCGCCGTTATTTTGCATAGCCTACACGATATTTAACTGATAATTTTGACAATTCCACTGGTAATTTCACGTGTGCTTTCACCGCGGTAATTTTTCATGTTGATATATATAAAAAACAAAAGATTTTCCAATACAGTTAACCCTCCTTCGAATCTGACAGATTAAATTATAATTATAATTCTGTGACTTTTAAATTTTGACTTTTAACTGTGGATTTTGTCTCATGATGCAATTCTATGGGCCGAAATTCGGATGGAAAAATAATCCCCCGAATACAACTCGAGCTTCAAAATTAATCGGGTATTTCCCTCAAGGTTCCCTGCAATCAAACGAACACGTCAAGTTTTTCAGAAAAATCACTCGCGCTTCGCGCTCGTGATTTTGTAACCTGAAAAACTTGACTCCTTCATTTGTTTGCAACGAACCTATCGGGAAATACCCGATAATTTTGGAGCTCTTGTGGTATTATATGTGACAATTTCTTTGTAGAAGTCGACTAGTTATATTCAGTCTCTAAGCGAAATTTCTGCCATCAAAGCTTAGAATTAGATGTCGACTTATACTCGGAACAATACGTAACAATCACTGACAATCTGTCACACAGCCTGTGGAGCCTGGTTGTACTACTTTGATTTTACGCCACCAGGCGTCTCACTGCATTTTTTAAAACCAATGGCTTATCATCTAATTAAAGATCTGTAGCCTAATCGCGTCTCACTGCAAAGTGACAATCCCTTAGACCATACAGGATGGACTGCGCATTAATGCTGCCGAGTAACCCATAAGCGCTACTCCCCTAGTAGACTATTGCGTCCTTGTCCGACGAACGATCCAGTATCGTGCGTTCACGTCTGTCCTTTTCTCATTACCCAGCAGCAATCTTGCAATGCTTTAGCATAGGGAATGCGCGGTCCATCCTGTATGGTCTAAGGACAATCCCAATACATTAGATATATAAATACATACAGCGAATTAAGGTACTACAATACAGAGCGATTCTCTGGAAAGTAACGTGCCTAAAAGGTAGGAAAGCGCGAGACGCTTGCATTGAGCAGCTCAAAAATCAACGATTGGGTTTTATTTATTACGTGGGAAATAAAACCATCAACCAATCAACAAAGAGAAAAGAACCGTTTTTGTGAGTGTCGAAGCAAATAAATACCTATAACAGCCTGATTCGAGTCGTTGTCAATATTTTTTCCCTACACCAAGAAATTGTATTTTCTATTTTTCGTAAGAATTTTGCTTTACAAAATTCTTCTCTTTGTTGATTGGTTAAAGTGGCGTGACTTCGCGGCAACTAAGTCCCTCCCATTCTCGATACTTGAGGTGATACACCCTGTATATCTACCGATATTGGTATAGCGACTTCTGCTCAGTGAAATATAGCATTCATACTACGCGAAGAGAAGACCCTCGCTTCTACATTTCTCATTGCCATTCACTGTGTAATTATTAACAGCCAGATAACTGTTTATTTCCATCAAATAGAGTGACTAATTATTTCACTGTGTGAAATGTTATACTTATTCTCCTTTCATTTATTTAGAATAATGTCGCAAAGTGAGATTATTTGCTCTCAATAGATGTTCACTAATTGTGTAGGGATTAGGGCTGTGCGATTAATCGATTAATCGAGGTGATCGATTAATTGATTTTCCGATTAATCGATTAATCGAGTAATCGAAAAAATAATTAATTGTTTTCCCGATTAATCGATTAATCGACAGTTTCGATTAACCGTTCTTCCGATTAATCGATTAATCGACGTTTTCAATTAATTGTTTTTCTCGATTAATCGATTAATCGACGTTCTCAATTAATTGTTTTTCTCGATTAATCGATTAATCGGAAAAACGGTTAATCGAAACTGTCGATTAATCGATTAATCGGGAAAACAATTAATTGTTTTTTCGATTACTCGATTAATCGATTAATAGGAAAATCAATTAATCGATCACCTCGATTAATCGATTAATCGCACAGCCCTAGTAGGGATTCAAATAGACAATTTATTAGACATCAAATAAAAATATTTCCTCAAATACAATCTTTCAGCTTTCCTGAATCAAACAATTGATCAAAACTCTTATAAGCAACATAGCATTATCCACGTATAAGTCGGTTGCAGTTTAAGGTAATTGAAAACAAACAAAAAAATCGACTAAGAATTGGAATTTTTTTTCGAAAAACCATTTAGAGGAATAGTGTTATACTCTGATATTGTTGAAGCTGAGTGGCAAGGTTGTACAGATATAAATATATAATTCTTGGAATGCTAGCGGGAAACAAAATTGATTAAAATCAAATAAGTATTTTGCTTTGCGGTCTTAAGGGGACCAGTACAGCGACTTTTCGAGAAATTGTCATAGTCCGAAATCAAATTATTTCATAACCAAAGTTCATTTCACATCAAAATATTTTTCTTTTTCAAAATCATGTGTCGTAAAGATTTTAGAGCACCGTTGGACCGATTCAGGTAATCGTGGATTCATTTTCTTCAGAAAACAAATCCTCATCATGTGAATGTAGGAATTTTAAAATAAAAAATTATGTCATAAGTTATGATCAATTTACCAAATTTGCAAAAATTATCATCACTCATTTCTTAAATAACTTGGCCAAAACGAAAAATTTTCAAAATTCCTACATTCATATGATGAGGATTTGTTTTTTGAAGAAAATGAATCCAAGATGACCTGAATCGGTCCAACGGTGCTCTGAAATCCTTACGACACATGATTTTGAAAAAGAAAAATATTTTCATGTGAAATGAACTTTGGTTATGAAATAAATTGATTTCAGACTATGATAATTTCTCGAAAAGTCGCTGTACTGGTCCCCTTAAGCCGGGATTTCTAAAGATCACGCATCTGTCATGTTCTGATACGAGATGTGTGATTACGCATATTGGCTGCCCTTTCTTCCGGCATTACGCATCCCGACGCGTTGAGTCGGGACGCTCAATTTTCCGGGCAATACGCCAACTTTGAGAATTTACGCTTTCAAAAATGAGGCAGAACCGATCGAGGGGCTACTCACTCCCGAAATCATGGCGCCACTCTGTGGTGAAATCAATTCGAAATCACATCGAAATCGATCGAAATCGATCGGAATCACTGAAGAGGGAAGTTATCGTTCAATGTATGCAAAAAAACGTAGTTTTTACACCTTCTTTTTCGTAGCTTCACTTCAACTCATCGCCGTTCTCTCGAAACAGTCGGAAAAAATATTTGAAAAATCATGCTCAATCTTTGAAGCTTCCTGAGTGCAATGACTTTTGAGTTTTTGAGAAATTCCCAAAATTATGGTCACGGCAGTGGAAAATAGCCCATGTGATGATCTCGAAGACAAGTAACAATAGAGGCTGGTTCATCAATGGCTGAAAATTTAGGGAGAAATTATGGTAAGCAATTGCCATTGCGATTTAATATATTCGATGTATTGTTTAACAGTTATTGCTCCTGTAGCCTTAGGCGCCGGGCGCGATATACTGCCCCGAAAACTCAACGCGGAATACTTTGCAATAACTGTTAAACAACACATCGAACATATTAAATCGCAATGGCAATTGCTTACCATAATTTTTCCCTAAATTTTCAGCCACTGATGAACCTTCTATTGTTACTCGTCTCCGAGATCACCACTTGGGCTATTTTCCACTGCCATGACCATAATTTTGGGAATTTCTCCAAAATTCAAAAAGCATTGCACTTAGAAAGCGTCAAAGATTGAGCACGATTTTTCAAATATTTTCCCGGCTATTTTGGAAGAGTGGTGATGAGTTGAAGTGAAACTACGAAAGAGAATGTGTAAAAACTACGTTTTTTTTTGCATACATTGAACGATAACTTTCCTCTTGATTTTCATACAACAATGGTATTTGTCTGATCTAACGGGGAATAGAACAAGCTTGAAAATGATTCGAATCCAAAGGCTGTCCGATTTTTTTTTCACTCAAATGTAGTGTGTCAAACCCACGTGTCCCGATTTTACGGCCCGAGAGTAGGTAGTTTATTGAAAGTGTACGCTAATTAACAAGAATCGTCAATATTCGAAAATTTATTTTGCGGAAGTATACCTATTTGTCTTAAAAATTTGAAAAAAAAACAAATACTGTGCATCATTCTCATCCCAGGATCAGGAAATGTGATAAAAAATTCTCTGTACGTCTGTCTTATCGAAAAATATTCCACATTCGTATAATAAAAGACACTCTATAATTATAATAAAGCCGATCTATACATACATGTTCAAACTCTTGAAACTTTCAAAATATAAATATTATATATCGATTCGAAACAGGGAGTCCACGTGGAAAGTACCGAATCTTAGTTCACGCGTTCACTACCAGATTGTGCACTTAGTCAGCCGCATGCGCTCGTCTTCCGTGTCGATATACAAGTTTAGTGTATATTTTGTTCGCAGGTTTTGGTAACCCTGCTGGCACAGGTCCGTAAGCTAAAAGGAGCAGTTCGCATAGTCGTCAGTTGGAAACAAGCGCGTATCTGACTCATGAGTCTGCGCATTCCGCGTTTGGAGTAGCACGGTTGATTGTGATTTGCTTGACGGTTCTGGGCTTGTGGAAAATTGGAAATTCATTATTGAAAGTCGTACTATTCACCTAGAAATTATATGCCTAGTTGAACTTTTGATATTCGCCAGAATTTTGGTATCAACCGTAGTAAAGTCAGTATCTAAGGGTTACAAAAAAGTAACAAGGGGGCCGTAAAAATGTCGCTGGAAACAGCAACGCAGATGCAGTGATCATTTTCTGTTTGGGGTAAGGAGAGCTCCGACCATTTTTGAACCAACTTATGTATGTATGTATGTATGTATCTTACCTACGCGTAGATTATCTTTTTGCAATAGGTATAATATTCTCGTTGCGCGGTTTATTTTCTTTTTTTTTTCTTTTCAAAAATCGCCACAACATAGCTTTCTATATTAAAACATGAACGTCTTAAAAAAAAAAAAAAAAAAAAAAAAAAAATGTATAGATTCAATATTTCGGTTTATTTAATCTCAGGTCTAATCTTACGATAAATATGTGGCACTTTTATGGCGGTAAAACAGCTAATAGTTGAAAGTCGGGTATTTGTTGTATTTTCGTGCATGCTGTATCGTATTTCAACAGGCATTGAGAATAACAATAATCAATTATCGTCATGTATGAGGAGATATTTAACAACAAAAAAATATTAATAACACGTATAGGTATGGATATACATAGTTTGAAGAAGAGGCGGCTCGTCGTTACAGTTTAATTGCAGCAACTATACACCTTCTTCTTCGTAAATAATAATAATAATAATAATAATAATATTTCTTTAAAAAATAACAAAAAACAAGAAAAAAAAAAAAAAAAAAAAAAAAAACCAACGTATGTCTCTATCAATATTGTCGTATGATTATTAAATATAAAAGAACGTATTAAAATAACCCATAATTATGTAACAAGTGTTTAACAAATAAATTTAGTTCAGAATGCAAATCAATAAATTACATAAAAATTATTTTCTATCTCTCTCTCCATTCACCCTGTTCAATAACTCAACACGTACTTTAACACATTAGATATTTCATTTATATATTCAAAATTCGTTTATTATCATGTATATAAAAATGGAAGAAAAAAAAAAAAAAAAAAAATGCATGAACTTATATGAAAAAGAAAAGAAAGAAAGAAAGGAATAGTTTTCTATTTATTTTCCTACCACTTTGAGCTGGTTCTCTGCTTGGACAGATGTATTTATCTAAAAGTGATTTCGATGGCTTTTTCACTTCTCACAGACTTCTAGGTGGACAGAATATTCCCTTAGCAATGCAGTTACCATACTTTTGACTAGATCTTAGGTGATGGTTTATTAAAATGAAAAATTAATAATACTAAGCAAGCAGCTTTTATAATATTATATCACTAACAATGAGAACACCTCTAATTACGCATTGCATTTGTAATAACGTTAGTTTTAAAGTTAAAATTTTCCATAGAACTGTGTATAAAAAAAAAAACAAATCTATTATTCAAAATAAATCAATCTTTTCATCTGATTTATTTGCCTTTGTTTATTTTCTGTGGAAGAATTTCATGCAGAGAGTTAGTATTTGCATTTGTTTCATTGGTTAATTGAGATTGCTCATATCATTGCGGGATGCATCTCACTTCTCCACTTGAAAAAAATTTGGTTTAATATACAAAGGAGATATTTGATGTGGTAATTTTAATCTTGAAATATATTTCATTGATATAATATCACGGGTGATAATGAAACTAACATAATTGAGTACCGATCACCAGAGGTAAGAAAATTATTTATAGAAAGAAGCGAAAAAGCGAGGAAGCTGAAACGGCAAGAAATTTATGCAGGAAGATTAAACAAGCTGCATGCGTGGCATTGACGCCTGGAAATATTAGCCAAGGTGGCATAGATCTCAAGAAGCTATGGCTACTGCTGCTAAGGGACGAATTCGCCAAGTCTTTGCCTGGCAGAAATCATCCAGATGGAACTTATAGTAATTCAGAATTGTTTATTAGTTTACATAGTATATGAAAACACACAGAATCACATTAATAAATATACCCCCTCCCTCCCCCAGAATGGGACTTGGGATTCTCTAGTTTTTCTTTTTTGCATTGTTCATTTCAAATTTCGAAACGGCGACTGAAATCCTCAGATTTTATTGAGGATTCGGTAATTCCGTGCGTGAAGTGAATATAAGTCTTCCAGAATTGCATGAATGAGGTGAATTTTTTGGTCTAAAAAACGGAGAAGTCAGGGAATTATGAAATTAAAAATTTGTAAAAATCCTGTGTCTTGGATTAATTACACTTCAATAAAAGTTTATGAATATTTTATATAAATGGAAGATTTCTTTTGCTTCCACTTGGCGCATACGCGCATTTGTTTAACAAGCGAGTGCTTAAATGTTGAATAGACAATGCTATAATATTTTTTGTACAGACTGGTGAGAGCAGAAAATATATCGTATAAAAATACTGCATAAAACTTGCATCTGAGTTTGAATTATCTATATTTTGAATATTCAGTTTTTAACTATATAATGAAAAATGGCAGTAACTTGCATTTTTAAATTGAATCAGCGAGTATCAGCTGAAACATGAAATCAACAGAGAACAGAATACTCTTTTCACGTGGATAAAAAAAAAAAAAAAAAACCTCAAACCATAAAAAAAAAAGGTCAATTCAAGTTGAGACCTAATTGATTTGAATTGACAATAATTGCATAAGCATTCTGTTATTTATTCCTAGGGTAATGGATGAGGTGATTTTGAATTCTTGATAACAAACACCGTACCGCTATGAATACAGCATCTAATTTTCTGTGCAACAGAATTGATGTATAGAAATTTTCTCTTCAAGGTAGCTGAACAAGCGCGCAATTTCACGGTAGAAAAAATGGTGTCTACTCGTCAGATGAGTAGTGTGGGAAGTAGTAACAGTGGAGGAGCTGTTGGCGACGGTGTTGGAGACGCCGGAACAGCTCGTAGGCATCAAGTCCAGGCGCAACCAGGACCGTCAAGCACCGTTCCAATTCCTGAAACTGCTTCTGTTCGTACGGTCAATCTTTTAGATCTGCCTGTTGAGATTCAGGAGAAAATTTTTGGCTACATGGACTTCAACACCATTGCCCATTTGCGTCCCGTACGTATTTACTTGCTGAAAACTACATTTTACACCTTTTCGCTATTTTTCAAGCCAAGGAATACCGGAGGATAGTTATATCTGATCATCGATGGTAATGAACAGTTTTTTTTGTCGCCTGTTTTCTTTCAGGTTTGCCACCAGATGGACCGAGTGTGCGGTTCTATTCTTAGCTCAACTTTTCAACGTCTTCAAACGCAAATGCTATGTCGTTTTCAAGCGATTAAAGCCCAAATGCCAAGGCGTGAATCTGCTAGACGCAATCATCCATTGGCTTGCGAATCTGATATAATAGAGACGCTGCACATGCGACTTACTCTGCTCCAGATGAGCTTTGGCAAACACATAGAAAGAAAACATTGCTGCTTCTTTCCAGGAGAGGTAATACTGAAACTAGATGCATACCCCGAGATTTTCAGACTTTGATGTAAATACTTTTTTTTTTGTTGAGATTTCTCAACTACATTGAATTACTTTTCTCACAGATCCTGGACGAGGTCTATCGCATCTTATTATACATACGGGTTACTCCGAAGCTGGCTCGGCCTTACAAAGTAACCGACGAATTATTTGATCTTAGTACAATGGCCATGGAATACTTCAAGGAACGATTAGAGCCAACTCTTCCTGAAATTCCATATTTTGGAACTGATTTCCTCGATCTCGCGGGCACCTTCTCCTGTAAGTCGTTTATTCCAGACTGATAATTGTGAGAATATGTTAATCTGTTTCCATTGGTACATTTTTCATTCTAAAATGCAATTACAGCGCCTAGTAATGTGAGCAAACCCTTCATGTGCCTCGATTCTGCACCTTTGAGTGTGGGAGGAGGTAAAGGCGGTGGTAGTAGCGGAGGGGAAGGTTCACCGCCTCATTCTTCGGACGATCCAGGATTGTTAGAGTCTAATGTTGCACCTCCACAGTCTAACATGGTCTTGCGAAAACGTATACGGAAAATAAAACAAGGAATGAAACGTTATAACAGTCAACTAACTCTGATGCGCAGGGACCTGCGTGGATGCAAGTCGAAAATAGCCGAGCAACAAAAACAAATTGTAGAATATGCTAGCAGACTTGATGATAATGATAAGAAGAACGAAGAAACCTCTCGCAAGTTTAGCACTCTTCTTCAGGTATAGTAGCACAACTATTACATTCAAAATAGACTTTATTGTAAAAAATGAAGAATTCTCATTCGGACTTAAGTATTTGGACAAAGAAATACTGTGTACAGATTTCATTATAAAGTTCTTCCTGTAGACTCAAGAGTTTCATTGTGAATTTAAGAAGAAACTTTCTGTTTTATGAACTGAATTAGGTCTTAAATTATTACAGAGAGAGAGAGGCTGGTCTTATTCGGCGTATAGTCCAAATTTTTATGACTCTTTCTGCAAAACTGGAAATTTCAGAGCTAACATTGTCATTTAGAGAATTTTCATTGAACATAAGCTATAAGAGGATAAAGATTTGAAAATACTTCAGTTTTTATAACAAGCTAGTCTTTGATCTGGAATTTTCCATGATCTTGTACTTTTCCATGTAGATAGGAGACGAAATTTGAAAAAATTATTCGGTGTCAAAGATAATGGAAGATGATTCACAACAATTTGTTCACAGGTGTTTTTAATGCCTATTAAACTTGAGTAATTCTAATTGAATTCATAAAAATGATCTCACATTTCGTCTCGGTGTTATTTCTTCCAATATTATTACAATGGTATACATAATATGTGTTTTATGAGAAAAGAAGTCTCATTTTCAAAACCATGATATCAATCTTTGGATTCATTGATCAAAGGACCTGTCTTCTTAAGACTTGAAGAAGACCTGAGGGTTTCCCCATAAATTAAATTCTCAATATTAAAAGCACAATAGAACTTGCCATTTCAAACATGATACAAGTACAATCTCGCAATAATCTCAAACATGATTATTTGCCATTACAAACATGACACAAGTTCAAACATTATAAACATGATACAATTACAAACATTATAAACATGATACAATTACGAACATTACAAACATGATACAATTACAAACATTACAAACATGGCACAAGTTCAAATATTATAAACATGATACAATTACAAACATTACAAACATGATACCAGTACAATCTTGCAATAATCTCAAACATGATTGTTTGCCATTACAAATATGACACAAGTTCAAATATTATAAACATGATACAATTACAAACATTACAAACATAATACAATTACGAACATTACAAACATGACACAATCATAAACTTAACAGACATGATACAAATACGAACTCGCAATAATCTCAAATATGATTGTTTGCCATCACAAACATGACACAAGTTCAAACATTATAAACATGATGCAATTACAAATTTACAAACATGATACAATTACAAACATTACAGACATGATACAAGTACAAACTCGCAATAATCTCAAACATGATTGTTTGCAATTACAAACATGATACAATAGGGTGTCCCTTATTTTCATCACTTTTCGCAATTTCAGAGCACGCCCCCTAGATCGATTCTTCGTCTGAAAAAATGAATTTTGGCGCAAAAAAAAAAAAATGTTTCATCTCCATATTAACACGTGCGTGCAAGCATAAGATTTTTTATATGCAAATAACACGGGATATCGCTGGATTTTTTATGATAATTTTTTTCAACATTACACGTTGCATATTTCCCAGTATAAACTATGGGATGTTGCTGAAGGACGATGCATTTACATGAGAAAATATAAATATCTGACATAGGATGGGGTACAGTATTGCGGTACAGTAGGGGGCAATGTGAAATATTACCGAAAATTGAATATATTTATTACAAATTCTTGACATTGATTAACAGTCGCGAAATGTTAAGAATTGAAATTCTATTTTCGATCTATTTGGCCGTTGCTATTTGTTATGATTTGAAATCTTCTCAAACGATCGTTCCACACGCATAGTACATAATGAATATGTGGAAAATTTGAGAATTCAAAGCGTTTGCGTTAGTTGGTTCATATTGACCCCTACTGTACCGAAATACCCCATCCTATGTCAGATATTTATATTTTCCCATGTAAATGCATCGTCCTTAAACAACATCCCATAGTTTATATTCGGAAATATGCAACGCGTAATGTTAAAAAAAATTATCATAAAAAATCCAGCGATATCCCGTGTTATTTGCATATAAAAAATCTTATGCTTGCATGCACGTGTTAATATGGAGATAAAACATTTTTTTTTTTGCGCCAAAATTTATTTTTTCAGACGAAGAATCGATCTAGGGGGCGTGCTCTGAAATTGCGAAAAATGATGAAAATAAGGGACACCCTAGATACAAGTACAATCTCACAGTAATCTAAAACATGAAGAAATGTTTATAAATGTGAAAAATCTCTATTCCATCATGATATTTGATTGATTAAGTAAATTCTGCTAAATTTGATTACCAAAGTTACTTTTCGTGAGCCTGAAATTTCTCAGGATCATCATCTCTGTCACGTGAATATTCTACAGGAACTGAACAAGTGTAAAACAGAGCTGCAATATTGGCGTTCTAAATCACCGGCAATTCCTGCTTGCGTTGGTTGTGGACAATCGATGCCTTTACCGACTGAGGATTTGCAAGCTTTGGCCAACCAGGGCGTCCTTCCCGAAGCGTTAGGAGAGAGCTTGGATTTTGTCCCGATAGCAGATCCTCAGAGCCCGACAGAAATGAATCCTCCATTGATTGGGACTCAGCCAGGACTTACAGAAATGGCTCCACCCAAAGCTCCGGCACCTTCTGGATTATCGAAACGAAAATCTTCCGTCGACGACTTGCCCAGCGAGTCATATAAGAAGCCACGACGTTCGTCTAAATCTCGTCAGGCCAAACGCTCAAAAATATAAACCAATCCTGATCATGGTACAAATATGTCTAACTAAGATCTTGTTTATAATGGACCTGCAGCAACGAAGAATCTGTATAACATTATGCGGCCATAAGCAAAAAAGACCAATTGACATTTTTTTATTCAAACATCTCAGTCAATAATTTGGAAGCGGTTTAATTCATCACCAAAATCACAAGATATGAACTGAAAAGTAATCTGAGCTATCGGAATATTTTTCTCAATCATATATTGCAGCATTTTGTGTATCAGATCGAATGCTGTTACAACATAATGTGTACATAGGTACTTTGTTTGGGTCCTATTTAAAGATAAGAATATTATTATCAAGACACCCAATGGAAATAGAAGAATATTAATTATTGACTAAAGATTTCGACTTTTAGTTATCGTTTTTGATGAATTACAGCATTTAGGAACTTTTAAAGTTTTTCAATTGCGGATAATAGGTATTATCAAACATTTAACATTTAATGTCTAACTAAGAGCCGAGTTAGTTTTCATTTTAACGATGAAATGAGAAGTGCTAATCTTTTTCATTCAATTATAAATCTTCTATTTTCTTTGGAGAGTTTAAAGGCACCGGTTTTCACTTGATTTTCAGTGTGGTATATTTTTTCATAGAATTTAGAACGAGCCTTTAACTCGAATAAGTTTTATTAAACACTTAGGACAATACGGAGACGGCCATATGGGGAAAAAAAAATTAATGTGAGAGCCTTGTTCAAACATACATGATAAACATGTATAAAAATTTCTACGAAGTTAAGTATTCATGAATTTATTTTCAATCAAATTTATTCAACTAAATTGATTGTTGCTTCGAATTTGGAAACTGTTTCATTGTTGCAATTTCGAAACGTAGTTTTTATTTAATTGAAAACTCGCCTTAATCTTATAACAAAAATAAAGTAATCTAATATTATTGTATATTATTAAAAAAAAAAAAAAAAAAAAAGAAGAAGAAGAAACAAAAAGTATTTAAGAATGTTTCAATCTCAAAATCTTGTAGAAATTTTTATACAACAAAAAAAAAAAAAAAAATAATTGTCTTATAATTTTATCGCCGACACGGTTGTCGAGAACATGTAGAATTTAAAAAAAAAATTTTGTTTGTTAAGCAATGATCAGTACCTGAGGGGTTGAATGAGACTGATTGATACAGGTACTTCAATGAAACCGACAACCATATCAATCCATTCTTAATTGCTTTAGTGAAGAGAGAGAGAGAGAGAGAAAAAAAAACAAAAAAAAAATTAGCTTCAATTATAATTCCACATTAGCATGGATACGAACAAAGAATTGATATGCCCACATAGCATTTGGTTTTACAAAAAATAAAAATGAATAAGAAATGACGTCGAAAGTCCGGAAGATAACTTTGAGACATCTGTAGAGTATGATACACTGTAACAGGTGTCATAGGACAACCTACAGACATATTTTGGTGTTTTATCAGGACATTCTCGTTATCCGGGATACCTATTTACTGCAGGTGTCATTTAAGTCTACCAATTAAATAGAAATTAAATAGGTAGAATATCAAGCTGCACTTGAACAATTTGAAAATTTAGTTCAACTCTGTAGGTACACGGAAAATAGAACTAGTTTGAAATTAGTCTTGAAGTGCTTCTGGTTCAGATTGATTATCAATGAATTTTGTTAATATTTTATTAAAGTGCAATTTCAATTCGATATTGACATTCGCATTATGTCCTATTTCCCGAATTCATTAATTCGTCAATTCATCAATTGATCAATTTTACCAGAAGTTCCATGTGGTGTCAACAGAGAATTGTATAAAATCAAAATATTTTAAAGTACTGAAATCTTAGCAAATTATAATATCAATACAGTCTCAATGGTACGATCTGAGCATATATCGCAATAGGGGTGCTAGATATCACTGTTATTAACGTTCTCATGGTGATATTCTATTGTCAAAAGATTTTATTGATGAATTGTTTTATTGTTGTGTTGAGAATCGACATTTTCTCACTTCAAAATATCTCAAACGTACTCTTTGATATTTAGCACTTGTTTTTTGCATTTACTAGACTCTGAATCTTACGAGAATATAGAACAGTTAATAATTATTTGAATATTTGTCTATTTTGCACTGATCACCCATGGTAATTAATCTCAAATAAATAAATAAATAAATAAATAAATAAATAAATAAATAAACAAATAAAAATAATTAAATGAATAAATAAATAAAATATATAAAAAACAAAAAAAACAAAAAAAAAAAAACAAAAAAAAAAAAAACAAAAACAAAAAACAACAACATAATATAGCTAGTAATTGTGAGTTATTATTATTATTGATCATTACAATAAGATACATTGAATATTGATAATAAATAATGATAAATATACTTCAAATATATGTATATGTATAAATTTATATATGTTCATATACCTATAAATATATATATACATATATACATATATACATATATTATAGATGGTGCCTGCTACAAAAGGCCACGAAGCATTTTAGTTTAAAAATCTAATGGAACAATAAGATATAATAATTAATAATAAAAATAATTATCGAAATATATAATTTTTTATCTATGTCAAACGAGAAATAAAACAAAAGGTGAAGAAAAAAAAAAACAAAAAAAAAAAAAAAAAAATTATAAAGGTAATGAAATTTTATTACTATATGTGATGCTTTATCGATTAAATCGCGGGAAAGTGACCTTTATTCAGATAAATTCTGCACAGAGCGTTTCTGACTTACAATATGTGTGAATTTTACCTAATAATAATATTTCGTATAAAAAAAAAAAAAAAAATGAAAAATGAAAAATGATCTCAGAAACCAGTAATGAATAATCACCACATATGGTAGATCGAATTATTATACACATCGATTTCGTATATATATTTATATTATTTTATTGAATTTATTTGAAAAGAAAATTCTCATACCGGAAACTTTTTAAAGACTTTAATTTCATCTTATCAATAAGAATTTAATTTATGATTTTATCAAATAAATAATAATTTTTTTCGATGTATGAATTAGGTATAATCTAGTTTATCACTACTGCCACACACGTAGTACGTAATAGATTGTATAACTTGGTATTTAAATAAGCCTTAACTTCATCGCCTAGTAGATCCTGGTCTAGACTTTCGAAGTGGTAATTAGATAATCGGTATAATTGTATAACGTGAAGATATTTTCGTTCTCTTAAATTATATTTTGATATTTATCGATTCAACAAACTCCCATTGCTATTGAAAAATTTTTTTTTTCTTTCTAATATCTATTATATGTAAATATGTTACGTTATTTCGTGTTATTTAATGTCTGTATTAAATATCTCAATTTGTTTGGTGTTTGCTCAATGCTGGTTTCTGAATCCCTTAAGGGGGTATATACACCTTTCAACAGGTTTAGATTCTCAAATGTAAATCAATTTGTGCAGATGACTTGAGGACTCTGATAAAATCCAAAAAAATCATGATGCTTGGAAAGGGTTTGGCCCTTATTTTGCGGATTTCACATCATGTATTACTTCAACTCCCACAGTAATATGCTGAAGGCAGAAAAATACGGAATCACTCGGTTCCCGCAAAGAATAAAATCTCACGCTGGACCGATCTTCGCATTTTTGGTCTTCAATCGTTCCGAAGAGATGCCTCGATCAGATGAGCATAGAACTTTTTGATATCGCAAGAATTACTGGAGTGGTTTAATTTTTTAGAATTTTTCTTTAGAATTTGGAGAACAAATTGGCTTTGTTCCCATTATCTCAATAAAAAAATTGTTTCATTGAAAAGTTCTATGCTCATCCGATAGAAGCATCTCTTCCGAACAATTGAAGTCCAAAACTTCCAAGATTGGTCCAACGGTTGATTTTATTCTCTGCAGCAGGCGATTGATTTTGTATTTTTTTGTCTTTAGCATATCACCGTTGGACTGGAAGTAACACATGATGTAAAATGTGCATGATGAGGGTCAAACCTTCCCCAAACACGATGTTTTGTTTTGATTCTATCAAGTCCTCAAGTTCTCTGCAAAAATTCATTTCTATTTGAGATTTTCAACCGATTTGAAGGTGTATATACCCCTTTAAAGTAGCAACGTATATAACATATATACACGGGACATTCCATACCAATTCGACCTAGACCTGACCCTCGACGTCTCAGATCTAGTCCGCGATTTTTTGTATCATTTTTCTGACTCTAAATAGCGATTGAAATTTTTTAAGTCTATTTTTTTTCAACACCTCGATGGTCGTGGTCGAAAAATCTGAAAAAAAAATTCTAATTTCTATTTAGAGTCAGAAAAATGATACAAAAAATCTGAGAGGTCGAATTGGTATGGAATGTCCCATATATATAATATATATATTAATACCTACCAATAGCATATTAGATGTATTTAAAAATAAGAATACAATAAATAATACAGAATAAAATTAGCGGTAGAAATTAGCGAGAAATTAGGCTGTGCAGCGTCACTGGAGATCACACAACAATGTTTTCCTTGCAATCAGGCGTTGTCTCTATCAATAAAAGATCACAAGCTTGTATTGTATTCGCGTCAAGGTTGAAATATACTATTGTTAATGCTTATATTCTAGATGATTGTGTCAAGCAATAGCAAGCCCATAGACCAAAAATGGTGTTATACATCGGACTTTGAGAACTCGCCGATTTAGTGAATCACACCATTTGCCTGCTGGAGACAATTCCTTTATAAGAACAAAAAAACAAAAAAACAAAAAACAAAAAAAAAAAAAAAAGAAATTAAATTAAAAGATTAAATAAATAAATAAATGAATAAATAAATAAATAAATAAATATAAAAAATACACGAGCTACACACTCATGTCACATAATTTTACACGAATTAATGATATGTTTAAATTGAATTGAATTATAAATGAATGAATAAATAAATAAAACAAATGCTAGTAGCACACAAATAAATAATAAACTGTGTTGCTAAAAAAAAAGTATAATTAGTATATTATCATATTTGTTTTATGTGTATTAAAGCGAATGTAAATATATATATTAGATACACCATATAATAAACATTAATTTAACGTATAATTGTTTTATTATTTCTCTATCAATATTACATAAAGTCGAATCCAGTGGCATTGTAATTTTGAATAAACCGTTACACATAAAAGGTACGGGTTCAATGTATACATTCAATACTGTATATAGCAATAGAATTTATTATAATATTTGCTTTCTAGAGGATTTCATTCATCATATACTTGGGATAATGAGAAAATTATAAACGCTGACTACATGACGTTCCCAACTGCAACGACACATAGTTCAATTTGAATTGCAAATAGAATGTGAAACATATGCATGCAGTGTCCTGTCACTTTCGTCTGCTAGTCGAGCACGTGGTTTTCTTTGACAGTTCATAGAGTGAACATTCCGAAAATCACAGTCCACACTTCGATACTCCGTGCGTTTATTCCCGACCGAATCTTTTTCGTTAAAATATGGCGTGTCTCCGTGCGTATCTGGCCGACGATATTTGTTTAAAAAGCAAATAATATATGATTTGAAAATAAATTTCGTATTATTTTTTACCACCAAACTATTTAATGTCAATTAATTCTACTCATTTTTCTATCTATTTTTAAAATTATTTCTATTTATCATACGAGGTGAGGTAGGTATATACTATTCGATATACATAAATCAAAAAGAAAATAAAGACTACATCACACTCACACACTTGCTTACCCAAGTCCCCCAAGTGCGTATGCAATAGTTATTTCGTAAACACGATGGCCGATCCACCGTACAAAGACGGATACGAACCCCGTGAGTATAATCACATTGAAATATATTATTTCTTATGATATTAATATTTAGAAAAACGTCTCTAACATCTCAAGGTTATTAACTCTATACTATATTATCTTATCGAAACATCTGCGCACGTAACTTATCCTATCTGCTGTTGTAATATGGTATAATAAAACGTATGTACTACGCGCGATAGCAGAGATTAAAGTCACGTTATACTTTATCCTCAATATTCGTCTTTAGTTTATACGAATATTAATTTATCAAATGGATCTGCTTATTCCATCTGACAAAGGTAACATATTTCAGTTCATTTCATAATTGTTTTTTTTCTTTCTTTCTTTCTTTCTTTCTTTCTTTCTTTATCATCGTACGTACAGTTCATCTTTCTAAATAGAAATATCTTACTTACCTTGGAATATTACTCTTAAATTCACCACCGTTATAGAGGGAATGGCGATGCGCAGCAGCGGGGGATCAGATGGAGATCTAAAACTTGAACCGTCTAGTCCTACGGAGAGATATACCTTTTCTCGATGCAGTAGTACCGGATCTATTAACACGCCTTCTTCGTCAGCTCATAATACGGGTAATAGGATATATAGATGTTGATTAAGGGGGTATGTTGATTAAGGGGGTAGACTGTTTCAAATAAAACAAAGTTTTTTTTTTTTTTACTTCCTACCGATGAAACAGTTCAGGGCAGATATAGCAAAGAATTTGCACCAAAGCAGGTGCAGAACTGATTTTTTTTTGAGCTGTCGCCGAGCATTTTTCTTTTTTCCATTGATTCAACATAGGAATTTCCCTAATTGTTTTTCAATAGCAAATTTCATGATCGAAAATCATGTCCATTCTTTGGCGACCATTCGAGAGAGATGTTGAATACCAGCTATAGATGTTATCGACGATCGTTGCATGGAAACAAACAAAATTGTAGCCATTCTTTTACATGAAATACTCAACATTAAAGAATAATATTTGGATCTTATAATGTTTGTTTCCATGCAACGATCGTCAATAACATATATAGCTGGTATGTAACATCTCTCTCGAATTGTGGCCAAATAATGAAGATGATTTTCGATCATCAAATTCGCTATTGAAAAAAAATTACGGAATTTCCTATGTTAAATCAATGGAAAAAAGAAAAATGCTCGGCGCCAGCTCAAAAAAAATTATTTCTCCACCTGCTTAGGTGCAAATTCTTTCTTATATCTGCCCCAAACTGCTTCATCGGTGGAAAGTAAAAAAAAAACTTGGTTTCATTTGAAACAGTCTAGTATGTATTTAATACACCTTCAAATGGATTCAAAATCTGAAATGGAAATGAATTTTTGCAGAGAACTTGAGGACTCTGATAGAATCAAAAAAAAAAACATGTCGTTCTTTGGGGAAGGTTTGACCCTCATCATGCATATTTTACATCATGTATTACTTCCAGTCCAACGGTGATATGCTAAAGAAAGACAGAAAAATACGAAATCACTCGCTTGCTGCAGAGAATAAAATTAACCGTTGGACCGATCTTGGCAGTTTTAGACTTCAATTGTTCAGAAGAGATGCTTCTATCGGAGCATAGAACTTTTCGATGAACCAATTTTTTTATTCAGATAATGGGAACAACGCCAATTTTTTTCCCGGATTCCAAAAAAAAAAAGATTCTAAAAAATTAAACCACTCCAGTAATTCTTGCGTATTCAAAAAGTTCTATGCTCATCTGATCGAGGCATCTCTTCGGAACGATTGAAGACCAAAAATGCAAAGATCGATCCAACGTTAGATTTTATTCTTTGCGGGAAGCGAGTGATTTTGTATTTTTCTGTCTTCAGCATATTACTGTTCGACTTGAAGACTTGAAGTAATACATGATGTAAAATATGCATAATAAGGGTCAAACCCTTCCAAAACATCATGATTTTTTTAGATTCTATCAGAGTCCTCAAGTCGTCTGCACTAATTGATTCACATTAGAGAATTTAAATCCGTTGAAAGGTGGGGAATTCTCCGTAAAAACGTACGGAAATAAGAATTCGAAATTCTGATTCCATCAACATTTTTATGGGTGATTACACCTAATGAGAGGAGCTTTCATGATTTATTTCGATTTTTTTAATTCACGTGTTCTTGAGATATGAATTTTTGAATTTTTTTTTTTTTTAAATTCATAACTTCTTCAAAGATTGACTAAATGAGATGTTTTTTTTTATGAAAAGTTTGGTTTTTAACTGTACTTCAAGGAAAAAAATACAAGAAACGTGAATATTATCAATTACGGTATGATTTTTTCATTTGAAGCTCAAACTTTACGATTTCGAAAGGTTGGACACTTTTTTTTTTTTTTTCTTTAGCCCCCATGAAAGCGCTTGTTTTTTCCACAAATTATGCTGTTGGATTTATCGTGGGGTCACATCCTATTCTATTGTTTTTTTCAATTTTGAATTTCGTTCTGGAGAATAAGGCTTCTGTATCAAATCAGACGGGAAGATTTCGTTAAATTTTTACTCCCTCTAAAACTCGTTCACTTAATTTCACTATTTTGTAGACTAGGGACTATTTTTCACAAAATTTTCGCGAGTTTTTCGCTTGGGATCAATTCATTAACTCACGAAAATTTTGTGAAAAATAGTCCCTAGTCTACAAAATAGTGAAATTAAGTGAACGAGTTTTAGAGGGAGTAAAAATTTAACGAAATCTTCCCGTCTGATTTGATACAGAAGCCTTATTCTCCAGAACGAAATTCAAAATTGAAAAAAACAATAGAATAGGATGTGACCCCACGATAAATCCAACAGCATAATTTGTGGAAAAAACAAGCGCTTTCATGGGGGCTAGAGAAAAAAAAAAAAAAATGTCCAACCTTTCGAAATCGTAAAGTTTGAGCTTCAAATGAAAAAATCATACCGTAATTGATAATATTCACGTTTCTTGTATTTTTTTTCCTTGAAGTACAGTTAAAAACCAAACTTTTCATAAAAAAAACATCTCATTTGGTCAATCTTTGAAGAAGTTATGAATTTAAAAAAAAAAAAAAATTCAAAAATTCATATCTCAAGAATACGTGAATGAAAAAAATCGAAATAAATCATGAAAGCTCCTCTCATTAGGTGTAATCACCCATAAAAATGTTGATGGAATCAGAATTTCGAATTATTATTTCCGTACGTTTTTACAGAGAATTCCCCAGGTGTATATTAGGGTGGTTCAAAAAAGACCTAATTTCTCAGATGTTGCTGCTCATCCGTGAATATGTTGTTTGTGATTTTTTAAAATTATTCCATTTTTTTGAGCTCCATTGGACAATATTTACTACTGCCTCATGAAGTTGAAATTTCGAAATTTTGACATTTTTGGCAATTTCAAAGTTCTCAGATCAAAGCGCTCATCTGGCTACCTCTAGATTCTCATTCAATGAGCATATTGGTTCAAGATGAGACTCGTACGATAATATTTAGTACTGCCTCGGAGACATTGGAGTTTTTTCAATATTTTGCGTTTTTTCGGAGATTAGATCGCCAGGTGCTGCTCATAAGACAGTTTCATCTTACCAACATAAGGAAGAAATCCACGCAGTTTGCAGTCTGCGGGACCATTTTTACTACTGCCTCATTGAGGGCGACTTTCCTTCAAGTAAAATTAGCAACATGAGACAGTAGTAAAAATGGTCCCACAGACTGCAAACTTCGTGTACTTCTTCCTTAAAATGATAAGAAAAGACTATCTCATGAGCAACACCTGGCGATCCAATCTCTAAGAAAACCCCTAAATAGTGAAAAAACTTCAATGTCTCTGAAGCAGTACTAAATATTATCGTACGAGTCTCATCTTGAACCAAAATCCTCATTGAATGAGAACCTAGAGGTAGCCAGATGAGGACTTTGATCTGAGAACTTTGAAATTTCCAAAAATGGCAAAATTTCGAAATTTCAACTTCACTGAGGCAGTAGTAAATATTGTCCTGTAGAGCTCAAAAAAATGGAATAATTTTTTAAAATCACAAACAACATATTCAAGAATGAGCAGCAACATCTGAGAAATTAGGTCTTTTTTGAACCACCCTAGTGTATATACCCCCTTGACAATGAAAAGCATCTGTTTTTTTTTTTTTTACAAATTCTAAAATTTTCCACTTTATTTTAATAACTGGATGCATAAATGATGTTCTAAAATAAATGAAACGGATTTCTTTCAGAGGATGAAGATAGTGACAATAAAAATTCTACTATAAGCTACAAGGAGCGACGTAGAGAGGCGCATACTCAGGCAGAACAAAAACGAAGAGATGCTATAAAGAAGGGATATGATTCGTTACAAGACTTAGTCCCTACTTGTCAACACACTGATTCTTCTGGTTACAAACTTTCAAAAGCAACAGTTTTACAGAAGTCTATTGACTACATACAATTCCTTTTACAACAGAAAAAGAAACAAGAAGAAGAACGAAACGCTCTTAGAAAAGAAGTTGTTGCATTGAGAATAATGCAAGCTAATTATGAACAAATCGTTAAAGCTCATCAAACGCAGCCTGGACATGCCGAGGCCCGAGTATCAGACGAGGCAAAATTTCAAGTGGTAACTAACAGTCTATGATTGCTGTTTACAGAGAGATAGAATTTACAGCTTCTTATTCTACATTTCTATTCATAGTTTCAGGCAATTATGGACCAGCTGTTTCAAACCTTCAGCAATATATCTGTTGCCAATTTTGCCGAATTATCAGCTTGTGTCTTTAGCTGGTTGGAGGAACATTGTAAGCCGCAGGTAAGATAGTCGACGCGACAATTTTATGGGGAACAAGTATTATTGTTATTTGAATTGATATTTGAAAAGTTGAAAAAAAATGTTTATACAATTTTTTGTGTTTATGATAAATATGAGAAAATTAATTATCGCTTACAGACACTGCGGGAAGTGGTGATATCCGTTTTACAGCAGTTCAACAATCCTATCAGCTAGTCAACGGTATAACGTAACTTTAAATAATAATTATGCTTCCAATTGTGAATTAACGATCTTGAAGTATTGTTGAAATTTATTAAAAAAAAAAAAAAACATTTCAACGAACTTCTGTGATCGCTAATGGAAGCTTGATTGAAAATAATTACCTCTCAGTTACCAGATTATATGCTACTGTGTCACTATGCTATTTACTTTCAAGTAATAGGACGTATTTTGTGATTCTAATCCGTGTGATATATAACACGATTCATCATTCATGCATAATAATTAAGGGGGTTTATACATCGTTCAATGGGTTTAAATTCTCAAATGTAAATCAATTTGTGCAGACGACTTGAGGACTGATAAAATCCACAAAAATCATCCCAGATAACAAAATGTGCGCACAGTGCCCGCATAGTGTAGGCACGCGTGCGAGTTGAACCGCACGGCATGCGCTCAGTGGGCCATACAGATGTGTCCACATATGATGTACTTATGCGTCGCACGTCGTGCGGGTCGCACAAACCAAAAAAACTTAGTCAGGTGTGATTGTGAATATTCAGATCTACACTTTATAACTCCATCCGCATATATTTGTAGATCAACAAACATCACTAGTTTGCTAAGAAAAATGTCATCCGATTCTTTCGACCTCACCGGGATTCGAACCCAAGTCCGCTCGCATTCATATCACTAGTCGGACGCTCTACCGACTACGCCAAACTACCTTGTTGTAATGGGCTTCATATTTTCCTATTTGTCGAAACCTATGATCAAGCTGTCGAATTCAGAGCTAATACGCATTTAAGTGGATCAATTTTTTGTTCAACCATAATATAAGAATTGACTCTGTACAATAATGATTTATTATAATCATTTTTATAAATTAATGAGGATAATAAAACTCCACGAAAAAAATTCAAAATTCTACTCGCGACTCTTGATCAAAAATTAATACTTATTACCTACATAAGATTAAACATTCTTGACTTTTTGCGAATCGAAATCCTCAACTAATTAAAAAAAGTCTTCCTAGGCCGTGGATAATTTTATACAATTTTATACAATTTTATACATAATTCTTTATAAATTCTATATTAAATTATGTATAAATTCTATATAATCTTTTTTACTCGGGAATTTGATTCTTTATACATCTTGATGAGTTTAAAATGAAGAGAAGAAAATGCATCTTGTACAAGCGTCACTCAGCATTTTGCAGAAGTGACAAGTGAGAAAAAAAAATACGAGAAAAAGTGAATAAGAAACATTATTTCGCCACCAAGGTTCAACAAATTTTGCTCCCAATCTTGACAGTCAGGTTTGATCTTAGGAAATATTTGTCACGAATTCTGAAACATCGAGTAAATCCTACTAACTGTTTTATGATGAAAATAATATTGATCATCTCATATATCGAATGATTGCACACTGACATCATGGTGCCCGCACGCGGTGCTTCGCACAACAGCGACACACGTGATTGTATGTCTTCGCACGCGTGATGGCTAGATGTAACTCATTACGCTCGCACATGTGCGGCGTCACTTCGTGCTAGCAAGAATGGTGCGTTCTCGCCCGCACGACGTGAGCCGCACGTTGTGATGGTTCCGTGCGTCGCATACTTGTTATCTGGGATGATGTTTGGAAAGGGTTCCACCGTTATTATGCATATTTTACATCATATCATGTATTACTTCGAGTCCAACAGTAATATGCTGAAGACAGAAAAATAAAAAATCACTCGCTTCCCGCAAAGAATGAAATCTAACGTTGAATCGATCTTCGCATTTTTGGTCTTCAATCGTTCCGAAGAGATGTCTCTATCGGATGAGCATAGAACTTTTTGATATCGCAAGAATTACTGGAAAATTTAATTTTTTAGAATTTTTTTTTAGAATTCGTGAAAAAAATTGGCCTTGTTCCCATTATCTCAATAAAAAATTGGTTCATCGAAAAGTTCTATCCTCATCCGATAGATGCATCTCTTCTGAACAATTGAAGTCCAAAACTTCCAGGATCGGTCCAGCGGTTGATTTTATTCTTTGTAGCAAGCGAGTGATTTTGTATTTTTCTGTCTCTAGCATATCACGGTTAGAATGGAAGTAATACATGATGTAGAATATGCATGATGAGAGTCAAACCTTCCCCAAACACTATAATTTTTTTTGATTCTATCAGAGTCCTCAAGTTATCTGCAAAAATTCATTTCTATTTCAAATTTTCGACCCATTTGAAGGTGTATGTATACCCCCTTAACCAGCCGTATTTAATTTGCATATTGTATATCCAAAATGACAATTTCCGTCTCAACTCGTTACGATAACAATTTAATCAAAATTCAAATTTCACTTATTGGATTTAGAAATGATGAATAAATTTCCCGTTTCTTGATAGTGATATTATTATTTATAGGATACGGGTTACATTGAACAAAAAAATGAAATAAAATAAATATCTAATGTATACAAATATAAGAAAAGGTTTATCTGTACCGATTAGGGCATCTCTATATGGATAGTTAAGAAAGCTTGTACGATGATCGATTAAGTTTTTATATGAGTAGTAAGGTATAAGCAAAGAATATTTAAGAAAATAAACACAGATGTATCATGGTCCTCCAAAGATCGCGATTAGTTCGCCCTTTATTGTTAAAATACCTAATATTTCAAAGAATTTTACATAGTTGCCAATATAATGTAAAAATGTACAGTCTTTTAGATAGCGCATTATGTGTGTACTACCTAATTCATTTATACTAGATGATTTCACACATTTCCAGAGATTCTTCTTTTATTACTACTTCTTTTATTGTACCTACGTTGTAACTGTATCACACTAAATACAAATAAAATAGTTCAGCTATTTTTCATTTCAGTCAAGAATAATTGAAAAAAATATATATGTATTTGACTAAAATATAATATATTTAATTATTTTCATTTCGGTGGTTAGAAAACTGACAAATTTTAGATGATTTAATTACTCATTTATTTCGGTGTTACTTTTTCACTAGATAATAAGGATTGGTTGTGAAAAACTTGAGTCCTCTACGATAATAATATTTAGTATTCCCAAAATTTTGCATACATTCAATATTTATTGAGATATTCGATTGTTCATCGTTTCCCTTGTAATTTTAGGCGAAAGAAAATCAAGGGTCTAGATGAGCAATCTGGCATTTGAAAATAGTTGTAAATATTATTCTGCACAGGCCTCAGATTTCGGATGAGTTATATTTTTTAGTGGAAACAAAATATGAAAATTCAATGAGTAATCAAACGTCCGAAATTTGCTTCTTTAAACCATTCCAATGTATCATGGCTAGTGTGGTCCTTAATTTGATCATTTTCAAATTTCAATGGTCCCATGGCAGTACTTAGAATTGAGTTAGGAACCTGGAGTTTCGACTACATTCTATTGTATATATTTGGAGACGTTCTGGCCCATGGGAGCATCGCAATTCGAATATGACTAACTTAAGTACTACCCTGATCATGGTATCCCCAGCGATCCTGGAAGTCTTGGAGATCCTGGAAATATCTTGATATTAATGTCCTCCTTGAAAAAGTATAAAATTATCCTGACAAGCCCGGCGACTTACGTATGGATGGTATGGAGTGAACCATACTCTGAAATTTCTGAGGATTTGAGATGAAGATATGATGAAAAAAATCCTAAAGTAGGAAAAGAAAAAATGGAAAGCCATCGAAATCTATTATCCCTCGGGCATACCGTTGCTGTAGTATCAGTAACCTTCTTAGTTCAAATTTAGCCTATTAGGCCTAAGCATGTCTAAGTATAACCAGTACCTGCAATTTTTAATTACAATAAATATCTTCATTATTCGTTATGTTAAATAAAATTTGAATCCCCCCCCCTCCCCACCCCACCCGCCGACCGAATATAAATTCCACACTTGGGAAATTTCTAAGTCGCCGGGCTTTAAATAAATCCAGACATTTTACCCGTGTCCTGGAGATTTGCAAAATATGTTCCAAATTTTCAATCGCTAAAGAACTACGAATTTTAACGCTCACTTATTTAATTCAGATTGTGAATTATTCACTTCAAAAGAAATATTCTGAATTAGTAAGCGTTTAATCTGCTGAGGGCCATCATTTTCTGGCGTCCTGATTTAGGCCAGCCTGGGTCTTTAGTGACCCATGAATTCGTTTACTTATGAAACACGCTTTAATTCAGATTTTTGCACTTTACGGTAGTGAAATGAAATCGTCGGAGTCTGAGGAATACGAATATGCAGGTTTAGTGTTAATACGTTCATTTTATAAAACACTGTGACAGATAATGCAAGAAGAAAGTCAGAAATTTGAGCGAAAATGACCCTTATGCACAAGGTGGTACTGGGTGGCTGCACACCCAGTTGGACTTCAGCGGATTAAAATACACCGGCTTTCACGAAATTAGGTATTCTCTTGTTTACGTACTTTTCCATCTTATACCGAAGAATCACATGACAAAACTATCCTCGAAACACAATATTTTATTCTTTTAGTGCTGAAAAAATTCTCGAAAAGTCCTATATTCTGTTTACCAGATGATCATGTTTTTGAGATATTCCAAGTAGAGCGAGGAAGTGAATTATATTTTTAAATTGACTGTTTCGAAACTCTTTCGCCACGATCTGAGTTCGAAGGTGACGAAAAAAGAACAAATTTGAATGTTATTCTTCAAACGATGATGGCATTTTGTTAATGAGTTTTTGCGTGCCTTGTTACATCCGGGAAGTGTCTTACATCTGTTCAAAAACATCGATACAATATCTTTTTTGTAACACATGTACGATTTTTGCGTTTTTTTGACCTAATAATAGGGCTAAAAGTACCCGTTTATTGACCGGCGGGCAAAAAAAGTCGGTAGCGGGCAAAAGAACTTTTTTTACTCGCTTCCTTAAAATCGCTCAAAAACGCGAAAATCGTGCTGTCACAAAAAATGTGGTGTGCACCAAGGGCTAAGTGGGCTTTTTGACCTCGTGTGGTTGCAGTACTCGTCTTCGACTCGTGCTACCTCGCCTCCGATTTGTACTGCAAACTCCACACTCGGTCTAAAAAAAGCCCACTTTACGCCCTTGGTACACAATATACTAATTTCGGGGTGTAGAAATTATTATATTATACAACTAGGGGGGGAAGATGGCCATTTCGAGCGAGGGTGAGATGTTTATCAATGTTTTGAGATGCCTTCACGGTGTAAGAATAAGAGGTGGGTTAACTGCCGTATACTCCCCGTGTAGAGCTCTGTGATTATTATGCGGCAGTACGGCGAAAATCCGCCAGGGGCCTCATGCGTCGGAAAGGGTGGGTAAACCCGTGAGGTAAACACGGTGTAAACAATAATGGCGTCGATCTAGCAGACAGTATTTGTATTATGAGTAATTACTTTGTTATTATCCCACACATTTATTAATGTGCATCCTTTTCGTGGTTTATTAGGTGTGGTCACCTTTTTTTTTTGCTGCGAAAGCTCACCGGTTTATTTGATTTTCAGTAATACACTATCGCGATAGTCACATGAATTCATCGTACAATTATTTTCTTTTCGTGGCGTAACATATTTTTAGATGCATCACCACGTGAATAATAACGTGCACTTGTCATCTTCGGCAGCAGATTTTATTTTCCACACGTCAAACGTCAAACTTTTGTGGATACCGTGAATACTGTCTGCTAGATCGACGCCATTATTGTTTACACCGTGTTTACCTCCGTGCTTACCCACCCTTTCCGACGCATGAGGCCCCTGGCGGATTTTCGCCGTACTGCCGCATAATAATCACAGCGGTTAGGGCCAGTGGAACCACCTCTTAATCTTACACCGTGGATGCCTTCGACGCCCTCTACTACGATTCGTGCTAAAACTCATGCGAGGTATAAATGGCCGTCCCCCCCCCCCCCCCCCCCCCCCTAATTGCACACTGTATTTTTTATAATAAGGGCATAAAATGGGCCTTCTTTGATGCGCGTCAATCGGATTGAGGATGGCGCTGTTGGATATTTGGTACTTACGGTCGAAACACGTAATTTCCCACTCTCCCAACAAGCATGAAAGAAGGCTCATTTCATGCCCGTGTTATGAAAACTTCATTTTTCAACCGGAACCAATACTTTTCGCAAATTCACAAGATAATGAAAAGTACACGGAAAAAATTTTGCGAGCCCTGCCGTCGCACTCTCTTTTTCAATCGTTACGGCTGCACACTCAGAAGCCCGAGCACGTCACCATCGCAGTTTTAGAGCTCGAGCGTCTCAAAATCTTTAGCGTGCGGCGATCGCAACTTCTGCGCGCTGGGTGATCGCAGAGAGTGAGAGCGCAATGTTCCAAGATACAGTATATGAGCACTGAGCGTACGGTAATCGCAAGAGAGTTAAACCAAACGTCATGCCATCAAGCGAATTTATTTTCCTTTGAATATATACATTAGGGTGGTTCTTATTTAGGGCTTGGTGGAATTTAAATGAGTTCGCCCCCCTAATAGATCACAAATAATGTAGAAAAAATCACTGTAAAATTTGAGCTCTTAATTTTAACATTAAGCCATGCCGCCAAAGGCTTTTGTATTTTTTTTTTTTTTTTTCTTCGATTTTGTACAACTAAAGATATAATATTGGGTTTTGTGCACTTCTAGATCTTTTTTTTTTTTCTGCGGCACCAAAAATCTTGTGAAACATCGATGCGTCTCATTGCAAAAACATGCGTAAATCTCCCATTTTATCTACATCTATTAACAATTGGCTATTTACCTAATAAAATATTGAAATAGTATGTTTTTGAACACACTTATTTTGTCGTGATTGTTTTCTTATTGTTTGGTTTATTTTTAATTGACAAGTTTCTAATAAAGTTTTTCAAAAAAACAATGTTGATATAATTTTTTTACTATGCCAAAAAAAAAAAACATTACTTCTGTACCGCTGTTTTCTATACATGAATGTCAATTTTTGAATTTTTTTATTTCTTGAATCGTCAATAAAGTACATTATCTTGTCGAAAAATGGATGTTAAAAATGTTAAAATTTTTTTTTTTTTTTTATCCTACTTGGAAAAACACCTAAAATTTAGGCCTCTAGACCAGAATACCCCTGAAAAAAAAGATCTAGAAGTGCACAAAACCCAATATTATTTCTTTAGTTGTACAAAATTGAAGAAAAAAAAAAAAAAAAAAAAATACAAAAGCCTTTTGCGGCATGGCTTAATGTTAAAATTAAGAGCTCAAATTTTACAGTGATTTTTTCTACATTATTTGTGATCTATTAGGGGGGCAGACTCATTTAAATTCCACCAAGCCCTAAATAAGAACCACCCTAATATACATATATATAATATATATATATATATGAATACGAATGAAAAATGTTTTTTCAGCTAATCTATCTTTATAGGTTAATAAACTTATATAGAAGTATGAAACTATTTTTTTTTAAACTTTATTCTGTTACCTTAAAAGAAACTGGATTTTAATGAAACCATGTGATATCACGTTAATAGGGGGCAGTATTTTAAATACAAAAATATCGAACCTGTGAAAGAGCTTTTAAAAAGGTAGAAATAATTAATGAGGCATAGTTTTCAAATTAATAATGCGATTTATTTTTCTATAATATGCAAAGCTGTAATTAAACAGTTTTATAGAGCATACTCTGGAATAATACACTGCCAGGGTTCTTTATTTATGGTTATTTCTATGAATGTAGGCTGTCCAATCAATGGTAAATCATTGTAACTGATTTCTCTATCTTTTTCTGAACTGTGCCATACACGATATACATAATAATGATTGTCAAACATTATTTCCTCGTAGGACTGAATTTAAAAACTCATCCATTGCGCAATCACTATAATACTACTATATACTTTTACATTAGAAACTTTGATGAATATTATCATGCATCAGTATATTTCCTGTACGCGTTGTAACCATGGAGATATTATGCGGTTATAACTCGAATTTATTTAATTTTTTGATTATGACGCGCTGCGCGCGAGCTGAGACGCTAACGCTTTCATATAAAGAGGGTCCTGCCTTATCATACCCATGAGATGGCCCTGTTCGCACTCTGCGAAGCCCGAGCTCTCGTGCTGCGAGCTGGGTGCGCGCACAAAGCTAAGATCGTAGTCGTCCCACTTTTTCGACTACGGCACTCGCATGTGCGACGGCAGGGCTCGCAAAATTTTTTCCGTGTAACAATAAGATTATTTATTTTACAGAAATAAAATTTATTGGTGGGTAATTTACATATATTTCGCGCAAATGAAAAATGTATTTGCGGCAAATGAATTTTCTATAAGGTTCGTATGTACATAAAATTTATTTAGATTAAATAATCGTTTCCCTGGGTGTAACTTTGGGCCTTCAGCATCTGAAAAACTGATGAACAAACGCTTATAACGAACTCGCGGAAGTTTATTGGACTTTAAATTTTCTACCGAAAGAAATTTAACTTAAAATTTTTGACTGAAAACTTTTTTTTTCCTTTTATATACTATAGGATCGAATTTACTACAGTTCAGAACGGTGGTATTCAGTAAGTTTCTCAATCGTAGAATAGTTTTCATCGACTTCTGAAATTTATAAATTCAGATTGGCCCAATGATTTAGAAAACTGCCGGATGAAGCAGGTCTGACATTCCCATGATTTCACATGGGCATAAAAAAGTGCCAGATCTCGTTTCAAGGCTGCAGATTTTTCAATGAATGGAAAAATAGGTGAAATTATAACTCGAAAGATTCAAACGGTACTAAATCAAATCTCCAATGCACTTCTTTCTTAGACGAAGTCACGAAGATACACGGCTTGGAAAATGGAGATCCACCTTGCACGCAGGGCGCTACTCTTCCGAGTAATCGAGAATACTTCAGAAATTCCAAAGATTACGCAAAACTTTTAAGTCTCTGTAAGATAAAAAAGTGCGAAAAGAAAAATTTCATACATTACTGAGTCAGTAAATTCGACATCCATTTTTGACTGACTAATCGGCGTACTAGTTTTCCACGCTGTACACTCTCGAACGAGCAAGGGCTGACCTAAACAGCACTCGTACTACTGCCAATATCTTCCTTGAGTCTTTTTTGCAATAGCTTCTCGAACTGCAGGCTTTCATCTACTCTTGAGACCATTTCGGTCCCTTGATACAACGATACCCTTACGGAAAAGACACTCAAAATAAGACTCAAAATAAGACTCAAAATAACCCTTAAAATAACACTCAGTAATGACTCTCAACTAAGGTGTACTTTCGTACACCTAACTTGGGTGTTGACTCTCAGTTGAGTGTTGACCCTTTGTTGGGTGTCACTCATTTGGGAGTCAACTCTCAATTTGGGAGTTCGACCCTCAAAATTTGGGAGTCAACTCTCAATTTGGGAGTTGGACACTTGAAATTTGGGAGTCAACTCTCAATTTGGGAGTTGGACTCTCGAAATTTGAGAGTCAATTCTCTCAATTTGGGAGTTGAACACTCGAAATTTAGGACTCAACTCCCAATTTGGGAGTTGGACACTCAAAATTCGGGAGTCAACTCTCAATTTGGGAGTTCAACACTTGAAATTCGGGAGTCAACTCTCAATTTGGGAGTTGGACACTCGAAATGTGGGAGTCAACTCTCAATTTGGGAGTTCGACACTCAAAATTCGGGAGTTAACTCTCAATTTGGGAGTTTAACACTCGAAATTTGGAAGTCAACTCCCAATTTAAGAGTTTTCCACCCAAAATTCAGTGTTACACTCAAAAATTGTGTGTATTTTCCGTAAGGGTATATGTATGTAAGTGAGGGTGGATCGAAAATAAACCTGTTTTTCATTTTTTCGCTGCTGGTAGACTTTGATGTCGAATAGCTCCTTTCCGCAGAAAAGGCCTGTAGTGGGATTTCTATTTCCATATAATGTAATTTTTACTAAAAAAATTATAGCTCTGTTAAAAATTAAGATACACTGAGAAAAAAATGTGGTTGATTTGACGATGAACTGATTGTCTGAACTGAACTCGGCGGTCACGGGCGGCGAAACGCCGTTTTGGTTGGAACAATCAAAATATGATCATTTCAAATAGTATAGCTAGAAATTGAATAAATATTCAGTTGAATCGACTGTAACTCATTCAATGCAACTGAATATATCAACCAAATGGGTTTGGTATATTCAACCATTTTTTTTTCTCAGTGTATTGATTTCGTTTGGGGCTCATTTTGAAGGGAAAGGATTGAGTAATTTATAAAAACAAAAATTTGCGTCAAGATATAAAGCTTGATGAGTCACGCGATGGCCTGAAGGAGGGATTGTTTTAATGTGCAAATGTATTTGAAGCTTTATCTTGAATCCCACCTATTTTCTTTATAAATACCTCAAACTCTTCTCCTTTAAGCCGAACTTTATATTATAATTTTTAATCAAGTTCTAATTTTTTTCTTATAGTAAAAACGATTTTTTTCCTGTGTTAATTACACGTGCAATAGAAATCCCGTTAGCAGCAAGTAAATAAAGAAACCACTTATTTTCGACCCACCCCAATGTAAATACCTTCAGCTATACACAAGGCCCGCGGGGTTTCGTGAAAATAGAGAAGCAGCAAATATACAGTATATAGTGGTATAAGCAGTGTTTGGTCAGCCAGGTCGGTTTGCATTCAACGGTGCGTAAAGTGATCTTCGAATTTGGAATTTATGCATCGTTATGACATTTTACCTGTTACATTTTTGCTCACAATCAGTTTGACCTCGATACTAATAGTCCACTAGTCACAGAAAACCTCAAAGAAGACCTAAAGGACCGCGATAAATCATTGCCGTAATGTTATATGAGCTCGGTTATGAGGTTGTGTACAATTTACACACTGCATTAGGGTGGTCCTTAAATGGGGTGTTTTTGAATTTTCACGCTCCCAAGGGTTCAAACGGATCCTTTTGAAGAAAAAAAATTTGTCCTAAATTTTGAATGCTCTATCTCAATTTTAACATCCCGCGCACGACCGCCGAAGTATTTTTTTTTTTTTTTTATTCATTTCAACATTCTACGCAGATCTTTTTTTTCAAATTACATATAAAATATAAGTGATCGGGTGAACTGAATTGAAATTGAAAAAAAAAAAAAAATACTCCGGCGGTCGTGCGCCGGATGTTAAAATTGAGATAGAGCATTCAAAATTTAGGACAAATTTTTTTTCTTCAAAAGGATCCGTTTGAACCCTTGGGAGCGTAACAATTCAAAAACACCCCATTTAAGGACCACCCTAACACTGCATGGCTACCCTGCAGTATTAACAAGCTCGCGTTATTTGGTATTGTGACTATATCAATTACAAATTGCTTCTACAAAAATGCTTTCCAAACTTTTTTTTTTCACATTAAAAAACACGCTGTGACGCATATGGCCTATGAGTTTCATCGTGCTTTTTGAATTATTCACCGCGTGATACGAACAGTTTTCACCTTCGAATATCATTTGAATTGATGTAAAGGGTATGGGTTTAAAAAATGGGGATAGGGTAGGCATTCAAAAAAAGAATGGAATTTACATACATGTATATTTCTTTTTATTCGTCATAGTTTTAATGAGATGTCTCCGTAATCTGGAGGCTTTCAAATTTATTTTACGTTCACATGCGTTGGTATATACAGAGTGAGTCTTTTCAATGGTCTAAAATGGGTGGGACTTACTTGCGGCGAAGGGAGGCCTATTCAGCCAATCAGGTAAACAATTATTCGGGTGCGGATAGGGTAGCAATGCTTAATCACGAATTTGACAGTGTATCACAATACATCCATCGCAAGTAAGTCCCACCCATGTTAGACCTTTGAGAAGACTCACCCTGTATATGAGATAAGTTCACGAAAAAAATTCTTGATCTGATATTTTCAAGCTTTCTTCATCCCTTTTTCTTAATATAGATGCCATGGCAGAAGCTCCAGTATATAATTGCCATTAGCATACGTAGAAAATTTTTATAAGATTTGCAAAATTTCTTTAGTATATATAACCATTCAATAAGAATTTGTGTAACGTAAAGATGTCATTCCTTTACATTAATTACAACGACAAAATAACTCAGCGCTGGGAATTGAGACATAACACTGCAGTACTCTGAGAAGCACTGCACCCATTATATATTTCTATAGAATTAAAGTGATGATACATTATTTTGTCTTAAAATACATTTTTTTTTATACACCAACTATAAATGGTAGCAAAAAAAAAAAAGTGTCTGCAAAAGTAATTAAATTGGTTATAAATGACTTTTTGAATGAAATTGGAGAAGTAGATGTTATTTAAAGTATTAGAAGAAAAAAAAGCGTTTCTATTCTATAAGGTTCCAAATCAATATATCAAGTATTCAGGGTTATAAATAATTCGCAAAATAGGGGTTTGTTCTTATACACGAATTGCGAATTCCCACGAGTATCTTAATGCACACAAACAGCTGCTACTCTTCCTCTAAAAAGACGAACTCTCACATATTATGGTGGTTACACTAGTCTTCAACAATCTCGTAGCCGCCTGCTGCTTAATTTACATGTAGATAATTATTAATATATTGTTCTTTTTTTTTTTTATTTCAGGCTGCTCGTACCGCTTACTTCATTATATTATAACGAACTTAACATTCACTATTCGTTGTTAGATTGAACAGAAATTTCTTCCACTATTGGAAAAGTTCTTTATTTTTTTCGAATAAGCCCATATTGTGGCTTTAATTTCTATTGCAATTGATATTGGTAAGAATTTCAAGCATTGTACAAAGTGTATGCATTGTACATTTCTTGATGTTCATCGTTGATCATACCTACTCGCAATTGCTAAAACGGCGAGGAAATTCTAGTTACACTTTCTCAGACTCTGTCGGCATGCTCTCCCCTTGGGTGATATCGTTCAACGGTATCGTATCCAAACGGGGTCTGCAGGTTCCACCTGAACCTTGCATAGGACTTCGAGGACTTCCTCTTCGTCTTTTGGAGCGTTCACCACGTCGGCAGCATAAGTCCCTGAATACACAGGCATAACATGCTAGAAGGGCCGTCATAAGTACTCCACCAACCGCCAGCGTCACAACGAGGAGAATCGAAGCCTCGTCGTCCATCTCTCTGAATTATTTGAAATTCGATTATTTATAGCTCCAAATCTGTAACAATCGAATAATTCAAATTAAAGACACTCTTGCTTGGGGGAATTTCATTAATTGAATGACAAAAAAAAAAAAAAAAAAAAAAACGTGTTCAGGAATCAGGGAACACAATTGTTGCAGAAAATGGCATAGGAGTGCCATTCATACTCGTGTGTCCACCGTTAGTTGAAATCATACACACAAAGAGCGATTGGCCTTGAACTTTCTTATTCTAAATTTCCACACCTTTGCACTATGTCTCATTCATTTTATTGGTAATGAGAAAATTCCAATTTTTATATTCGATGCGGTTAATGAGGTAGCTAATTATTCATTCCTGCACGCAGGGAATTTTACAGTGAGCGCTGTCATAATACTGGTATAAGAATTTCGATGCAGTATAACTCGACGCCCGATACGAATAACAGCACATTTCAGATTCTGGGTGAAAAAGAGCACGTTTCAAATTCCGGGTGGAAAAGAGCACATTTCAGATTCCGGGTGGAAAAGAGCATGTTTCAGATTCCGGATGGAAAAGAACACGTTTCAGATTGAGAATGAAAAATAGCACGTTTCAGATTCACTCGAAAACTAGCACAATTAAGGTTCAACCGAATATTACTTATTAGCAAGTGTCAGGTAGGTTTATTATAAGATTGAATTAAACATTCAATGATAAAATTGAATCGAGTTGTTGTGCATAATTGTGCATTTCCAATTTCATAATAAACCTACCTGACACTTACTAATGAGTAATATTCGCTTCGCCTGAATTGTGCTAGTTTTCGAGTAAATATTAAACGTGCTATTTTTCATTCTCAATCTGAAACGTGTTCTTTTCCATCCGGAATCTGAAACATGCTCTTTTTCACTGGGAATCTGAAACGTGCTCTTTTCCACCCAGAATCTGAAATGTGCTCTTTTCCACCCGGAATTTGAAACGTGCTCTTATTCACCCGGAAACTGAAATGTGCTGTTATTCGTATCGGGCGTCGAACCGAAGTTGCATTTAGGGTAGAGGCTGCACCATCAGCTTTTCTCTGAATTGGTTGTCTACCTCGATTCGACGTGATTAATTCAACGTCTGTTTTAGTGAAAATTATTCCGCTTGTTTGATGAATGAATTGGATCAAAGGAAGAATCTAATTGAATAGAAGAAAATTTCGATCTGAAAAAAAAGTATGAATATTACTTGACGCAGTTAGACTTAACGCGTGAAAGGAACGGGTCTACAGAATTGAATAATTTCAGGCTCTGTGAATGCGAATGTCGTTAATAAGACCGCCTGTCGAAGATCACGGAGTCCAGGGTGAGGAAAAATATATTTCTCCTGGTATCAGACAGACTATATGTACAATTTTTGGATCGATAACCTAGGACATTGTTCGCTGGTATAGGACGTCGTCATAGCTCGGTGATTTTTAGAGAGCGGTTGTTTGTGTGTTCGTATGCCAAATTTTATCATGCGTAAGCGTTCAATGTCACGTGTGACAAGTTGTATACGGAAATTTCCATCTTCCTGGTGAAAATATTTGGTGATCGACGAAGGCAACTAAGGCGCACCCTTTTAATGGTCCGACAAGTAAATCTGACTGGATGAAAATGGGACAGTGTATATATATAGTGTATATTTGTAGCTTGGTAGATACTGCTAAGAGGGTAAATATATCAAATTTTTTTCTCCAAATTAGGATGAAATGTTTAAGTAGGGGGTATGAAAGCTCCAAGTACCTAGCACCCACATTTTTTCATCCCAGTATAATCACAATTTTGCGGGAAATATATTTCATGGTCCCGAGCAACCAGCCCACAAGCGCATTAACCGGTTTACTGGTAAGGGCACATATTTGTGCAAAAAGAAAAAGTGCCACAACTGGTAATGGCACATATATGTGCAACGTGGATATTTCTGTCAGTTTTGAACGGAAATGCATCAAACTTGATGTTCCTAAGTTATTTTGGGCTTCATGTTGAATACGAAATTATTTTCTTTCACCAGTTTTGGCACAAAACGTTGATTTCGGGTCCACCAGTGAACCGGTTAAGTACATGATATAGGCTTATTGTTACTGTTTACGGGATAGCGACAATAGCTTCGTTGGATTCATACCGTTTTTGCAAACAAAAACCTTTTGAAGGACCGAGTTGCTTAATCACTGCTAATTTTCCGCTGTCCCGAAAGTTACCGACGCCTTATTGTCTACCCTCGAAACTGCTTTGTCATAATCAAATTTTTTGCTCTTATAACACTACTTCGAGGATTTTTATGCAAACTTCTTGCTTTCATATAGTTAGAAAGTTGCATCGTGTATTTTTCAAAACCATCTATAGTAAATAAACGCGGAATTTTTTCACAAATCAATACTCATCATATCTCTCAACGGAATGAGTGTCATTGCACATATATACTATCACGATGAACTATTCATTTTTTTCGAATGCAATGTTCGATCGATCAGACAATGAGATAAAAATTGATCGAGTAGATCGAGTTACTAGGATAAATGCGCAAACGCATGATGGACGGATCGTCTACTAATCTTATAATGGCTTCCAGCCAGTCATCCAATTGGTCGTGACAATTAATTGGCCAGTTTGCCCGCTTTCGAGGTTGATCATTTCGATTAAGCTGATTGACCTGAGTATAGCATCCCTTTTGTCCTAATCTACTCTTTGATACCTGATGATGTAGTATAGATGGTTCATATAGGCGTCGATGGATCCAGATGGGCCATAATTATACAGATACTTAATTACCTACATTATATATGTTTGTGGGAGATTATACGCCTACTTATTCCATGAATTGGGTGTCATTGAATTCTTCTAATCACAAATTGAATTGAATCATATCAAATAAAAGAATAAAAATACAGTAATTTAATTATTAACGATGGTAGATTCTCTTTTGAACTGTCAAGCCGTTGTAAAAAAAATATTTTTCACGTTTTAATTATTTTCGGGAATAAATCATCCGAAGCACCAATTAATTTGGTTCATCTTGTGCACATATATTTTATACATAGGTATAAAATTATATACATGCCCATATATACCTAAGGGAAATCATGGGGTAAGTCTCTTTATGATGTACTAATTTCCAACAGACTGCTTTTATTCATATTCGACGGTCTTTGCTGGCGCCTTTTGGACTGTGTAACATCATCATCATTCTCGCTCAATCTATCCAACCCTTACAAAACGATAATGGTCAAATACACGCAGAATGATTACGTAGATAACAATTGAAGCCGACCGCGGATCTGACAGGGAGAAGATCCCCTATACATGGGAACGGTCCAGCCGTCCATGGTAGGTAGCTACTCTTTCCCACGATATATAATTATCGGATTTTACCGTCGTTCATATAATATAGCCTTTGAAATAGTCTTTCGTTTGTTTCGTTTGAAAGAAAATAAAGATTGGAATCCAACCAGGGATGTTTTTTTTTCATTTCCATGTTTCTATTCCTACGTTGACACCGCATGAACCCTAAGACCTGCACTTACTTCTGACTATTCCATTCTTCTCTTCTTTTACGATTCGCTTGGTTTATTCGAGCTATACCTATAATAAAAGATGTCTATCGGTGAGTGTAATTTGTTTTTTTTTATTACAGCAAAAGGTTGACAATACGTTTACGAAATGAGTAATCCTTCCGCATTTGGTTGTGTCTGGTGTGTATTATGCGCATATCATGCCCATGTATATTCATTCATATACCGGTAACTATTAATAGTAATGATTGATGAATAACAATACTATTACTATTGTTACCCATGCCATAGCCTTTGAAAAATTCATACAATTCAAAAAATTTCAACATTGAATATCTCGATGGAAAGAAAAAAGATATTTGAGCAAACTCAACGGCATTTGAAAGGGAAAAACTTTATTGGGATCCTTGGAATAGGCGTGGCTTTGAAATTTTAGCCTTCTTTGAGTAGTTCTATTTTCGTCACTAGTTGGCGTATGGAGGTTCTAGGCCCTCTCATTGGTTACTGTAGCCTTCTTTGAGTAGTTCTATTTTCTGCCACTAGTTGGCGTATCGAGGTTCTAAGGTTCCCAATACTTTAAGATGCTATGTATAGTTTTTTGAAAGAAAAAAAGTGATGTCGCGATTCTACATAAACTTAAAAATATGCAAAAATCGCGTTCTTTGCACTTTTAGGTTAGGATAGTTAAATAACCTGGTGTAGAAATTCTGAAACGACCATTCCCATCCAAGACACAGATTTCACGTCGACCAGTGTAATCTTAGTCGCCACGCCAGAATTACATCAGTCGAAGTTGGACCTAGTTTAGACCAAAATTGACCACGAAATAAGGTGACCAGTTAACTTATGTAATTTTTGAGACCACATGGTGTAAGATGCGAGGGTCCTCGTCATGAAGATTGGTAGGCGACATTATATAGAATAACGACTTAACAGAGTATATTCGTAGATTATTTACCTTAGTCGCCAGAACCCCCGAAGGTATGTCTGATTTATTTTCAAACAAGGTATATTTTTACTGTTGATTGACTCTAATTAGTGTAATATGAAACAATTCCGGTTCAGAATATAATTGAATAGGTAGGAGTTGTTCCAGTCATTCGTAACATAATAATTTTTCAAAAATTATTTCCTACAAAGTAAAATACAACAGGGCTACTCCTCCCCTCAGAACGCGATATACCTTAAATAGGTTTCGTAAAAGGAAACTTGTGTTGTGCCACTGTCGGCAGCTGAAAGTATTTACTGACAAAAGCTTTCATCAGTTACACATAAAACCATGCAATATCACGACATTTACCTCACACTATCAAGGCCTATTTTTTCTCCACTGCGTAACCGTTAGATTATATGGGTATATATATATATATATATATATATATATATAAGGGCGGTTCCACGTCAACTGTACCGCACAGCTGTTCCTCATAGGCAGCGATTTTACAGAAATTTTTTGATTCTGTAGGTTTGGTAAAAGAACAATTTCTGGCCGAAGGATTCTGAAAAAATTCCAGGAACCATATAGGAGTTGTGGAACTTGAAACTTTTTTATGGTCATTTTTTCAAAAATTCATATATCTTTGCAACCGCTTGTTGTAATCTAAATTTTCTATCACAGGTCGACACAGAAAAGTGTTAAGATTGAATAAAAAAAAAAAAAAAAAAAAAAATACGTCATTCAAATGAGATCAAAAAATAAATGAGCATCGTGCAATACAATGTTGAAAATTGTTTTTTAGGCCCGTTTTTTCACATTCTAAAATATGAACGAACAACGTGTTACTTCTTTTAGTCCCATCCTTAATTTCGCCCATCGCGCATTGTGAAACTGACTTTGTCATTTAAAATCACGCAAGCTGGATGAGACACCAAAAATTACGATGGACGGAATTTAAGATGAGACTGAAAGGAGTAACGCGTAGTTTTTTTTCCTTTATATTTTAGAAACTGAGAAAACACGATTGAAAAACAAGTTGTACGTGAAACCGTCCATAAGTTCTTAGGTCTTTAATATTTCTTTTCTTATTCCTGTTCAATCAATATTAAAAAATAATTGAATAATCGAATGCCACCCCGTTCCTTTTGAGTCAAGAGTCGATCGTGGTCGAAGCTTTAAGAGTGATCGATCTTTAAAGCTGTCCCGCAGCTTTTTCATAAGACTATGAGATTTGGGGTGTCTGTACGAAAAACCCTTTCGAGGATATTGTCGCCTCTAGGCACAAATATCTAAAAAGTACAATTCGTGGCTGTGAAAGGAGATATAAAAAATTTATCTCTGCAAGTTCTTCGGAGGTTGCGATTCGGTGATAAGTCATACATATATATTTCTACTATACGTCGCTATAATTAAACCCCTGAGATTTCCTAACGTATAGTTTATAGACTGCTTAAGATTCATCCCATCCATTTAATCCAAGAAATTGACTGGCTTAATGTGCGGTATACCCAAGTAATTACTATACCAATCAAATCCTCCCCATATATAATGTATACGTGCAATCAATTCGTGTTATATTACAAAGTAATTACGCAACGTGTACACGTGCACCCAGGGTGTCAGCACTGAGATGAAGCCGTCTTGGTTTTGAGCAAACTTGCCACAACGAACTAATTACCTCTCCAGTTTTCAACCGCAGTAAAGTTCTGTCGCACAATTAACTAAAAATAAATTTTATGAAAATTTATTTCCTGCGAAATATGGCAGCAGCTAATGTGTTTAAAACTGAAATTAAAACCGTTTTTGTCTCTATTATAAAGAGTTTCAGAATTTACTCATCTCAAACTACTTCCGAAGAATCCCTGCAGACCTATAGAGGTTTATTTTTTGAATATTTGAAGCGATGATTGAAAAGTGATTAATATCCGTTAAAATAATGCTATGATATCGTTAAATTGAAAAAAATAATTAAAAAATCTTATAAACTGATGCAATGAATACCGCTTCGTTCATCCGGGAGAAAATAATTATACCTGATATTATAACTGCGCCGTTATAATTTCTCAAAGGGAGTTGGTTAATGTCTTTGAAAAGTTTCAATGTAAAAACGCTCAGCATTTAATTTGATTCGTGTGAAAAGCTTTCGGTGGTTGACTGCACGAGTCAATAGAACAGTTGATTATTTACTTAGTGGAAATTGAAATTTAATTAATATGAATATACATAATAGGTATATTCTATTGCGACTTTTTGATTAGACTCCAATAATTGGATATCAGGCTGCAGCGAATGACTTTTAGATCGGCAATTAATTTGCAGAAATATCAAAGAGCTGTCAGAGCCCTATAGTAATATAGAGATAGTAAGGTGAAGCGGTTTCGAGAGCTTTTTATTTCCATCCCCAATGTAACTGTTGATGTAAAAATGATCCCTGAGGTATAAAATGATTTGGAACTAATATATACCAGCGAGTCTTCCGGAGTCCAATTCAATCAGAAATTCGGAAGATATATATTCACAACAATCTCATTTCTGCCGCTCTCTACATTTTTTTTTTTTTCAGGGGTTGACGATAAATTATGAAATATCTTGTTTCGTGATATATTTTACCGAAAAAAAAAAAAAAAAAAAAAAAAAAAAAAATTATGCAGCTTCATATCTAACGTTTTCATACACTCGTAAATTATTATATAATAAATCTTTCCTGAATAGCTTTGAATCATTTTACATAACAATATTCCGTTTCACGAAGATCATCCCTAGATACCTAATGGGCCTTCACGAATCTGCGGTTGCCTGTCGCACATATTTAAATTGACTCTTTCCTTTTTCGCGAACCACTTCGCGTTTGGTAACTACGCGATTCCATTTCAGCCACGACACCGTCAGACATCTGACGTCATTATTAGTTGATTTACGATTTTTCTCGATACGAAACAACTGCTTATAGTTTGCTAATTGTTTATCGAAATTCGGCGCACATTCCGATATTCAATCTTTTCATTATACCTTCTATCGGATAAGCTCATTGCAATTTGAGTCCGTGGGTGAGGCGACCCTTTTGAAACGTTTCTGTTATAACTCTTGAAATATAATTTGAAAAGTTTAAAGATGTTATATTTTCAGAAAGATGACTTTACATGGTAATAACAAGCGCAAAACAACTGAAACTTAACTTTTTGAACATTGAGAAAAGTTGTGAAATTGAAAGCTATGGGTATAATGTTTCTGATACCTATCCATAATTGATTGTGAGCCGTTCTGTGCCGTGTGGGTTCAGACTCGAAGACAACTGTCAGTAGGTATTTTTTTTTTTTTTTATCAACGAAATATAATGAAACCGATATTGAACCCGACGTTTACATTTTATCAGTAGAAAAAGTGTTGAAACGACTAGAGGTTCTAAGGTCTAGAAAGAATCCATATTTTATATAAAGTATCAGGTTCAAGGGGCTCTACGATTTCAATTCCCAAGGGTGTGGCGGGCTCAGACAGCTGATGATTGAGGATTCCGAGTCAACTATCACCCTGCACCTACAAATGGTCCCAATAAATAATGCAAAACGGAGATAAATACAGTCATAGGACATCCGAGTTTGTTATTTAATCGATTGAAACGACATGGAAAATTTGTTTGGCAATATTACTTGGGAATTTCATGATTGGATTGCGATTGACGTCAACCGTTGCCTATAAGATGACATTTCAGAAGAGATTCGCGTGCTTTCAGTCAGCGCATAATTAACTATTGGCGCGTATTATGCCAATTGCCATTTGGCATGTACAATTGTTTAGTCAATTTTTTGCCGACACTCAGTGAAGACAGAGTCGACAGTGTGCTTCTTGGGTACATGGAAAAAAATGAGCAGCTAGATATAGAACAACACTTTTTTGCAGTAGAAATGACAACAATTGTGGTAACATTTACTCATTAGGACATTGAAATTTACTTGCTCCTATGTACCAAATACTAGAATTGTGGTAATTTCTACTACAAAAAAGTGTTGCCCTATATGTAGCTGCTCAACATAGTAAATTCAGCAACAATTTTTTTTCCGTGTAGGATCAGACGTTAGCCAAGTTGGCATGGCAGAATACCTCAAATATAATATACGGTGGCAATTAAAAAAATCGTCCGGTCCGATGTTACCGTTTTTATATCTAATCTAATCATGAATTCCTTGTCATTGACAAACCTTATATAACAATATTGATATTTCACCCATAGATTTATGTACAATTGTGAGTAATCCATCATCCTTAAAGAGGGGTTTTGAATTGGTTATGAAATTTGAGCTTCTCTCTCCGAGGAAACACACTTGACAAAGATCTTGAGTTTGTTCGATGTAAATTAATTTTATGAAACTTTCAAGCACTGACCTTCTTACTGGCATTATAATCGAGAGATTTGGAAGCGTAAAAATAACTCAGACAACTTTATCTCATACTAATCGAGTAATTCATCTCTTTAAAGTGGTAATCGAAGATGTCAGATAGTTCAATTGAAATATCTTTCAGATATTGAAAAAAATTTGGAATTTTCAAGTCTGGTGAACATTGAGACAATATATCATCACGTAAATAGCGATGTATGGGGGAGAAATTTGTCTTCGATGTTTTGGAGAGTTAATGCATTATATGCCTTGCACATATAGGGAGAGACAGAAGGATCAAAGATGCGATAAAATTCTTTGGCAAGGTATGTATATCTGAGCATGAATGTGTTTTATATGCAAATGAATTCCTCCAAGATTATATTTAGATTTACAGATTTCAGAGGTTCGTAAATTTACGTTGCTTTAAAGTTTCTTCCTCGAGCTCTACGGATTACCTCAAAGTCCTAAATTACCATATGATGTTGATATTGCTTCTATATACATATACAATTTCAGAATATCTTATGCTTCGTTCCATTTCATGCTGTCAAGCGTTCTCGCAATTTAGAAATAAGCGTCTCGTCTAGGTATATCCTTGGTGAGATCTGAATTCCCAACAAAAATATTATAGACTTATTACAGCCATGTTTCATTAGGCTAAAAATCCTTGGGCTCTGGACTTATGCAGTAAATCTATCAGTCTAAAATAAAGAAAGAACTAACAAAGAAGAGAGGCGAACTAAATAATGGCTGACACTTACTATTTCACCACTTCTTAAATAAACAATAAGTGGCGCCACATTTCGTCTTTGGATGCCTAAGGGTTGTCATTTTTCGTAAATCACTGGTACGTTTTAAATATATATTTCATTGAATCAGTCTTTTCTATCTGATTACATCGATATTTAGACATAATCAGAAATTATTTGGAATTTTATAAACTTAGATTTGCATAATATATTTGGGCCTAACGAAGAAAAAGGGTTTGTGGTCAAGGGCAGGTCGCATTGTTCATCGAAATTTTTGTGAATTAGGAGTTCATGTTCTAAGATGATGTAATTTCGTGGCAAGTCACTAATTCATGAATATGAGGTCATCTTGTAGCATACTTATTTTTTTTCAATGTTAAAAAAAAAATAGCTTAAAATCAAAAGTTTTCGTATATAAGATTAATTGAATTCATCGAATATCATTTGTTCGGTCTGAAATTAAATCAATGTATGCAACAATTTCGCAAAATTTGAAAAAGTTTCGAAAAACGATGTGACCTGTACCCTACGAAAACCACTTTTTCTTCGATGCGATCAATCTGTTTAAGATGAAGTCTACAAAATGTCAAATGATGTAGAATTTTCATTATTCTCTCAGTGATACAGTTAATAAATTCTAACAATGAAAGAGAAGGGTATATCGGTCTGTCTGAAGATTTTAGTGCCTGAAACTAAAGAAGAAAATAAAAAGGAATTAAAAGATAAAACTTTACGAACTTCGCGTAGCACTGATAGCATACGAGCCATATCGCAATGAGATTTACGATAGCTACCGAAGAAAGCTTATATAACTACATAAAGCAGACTCCAGATTTTCTCTATACCTACCACAGTGTCCTGCTAAGAAAGCCACGAAAAATTGCCCTGAATAGAGTGCAACCCGTCGTTGATATGGTCTTCCTGATTGTAAGCCACTACCACATATATGTCTATACTATACCTATATAGTTATATACATCTCCGCCAGTCTGCGACAATCCTATTCTTCTCTGGGGATTTCAAGGGAGGAAAGTAGAATCTTTCTGGCTTTTTCAAGCCATGTGAAGAAAGCAGCGAGGCAAGGCAAAAGAAGGTGGAAGGGAACCCGAGTGATTTCTCTCCTAGTAGGTGGTAATGCTACGCTTAACCGGAACTCGCGATCAATTTGTGTTTTACTGAACACCGGTGAAGTTCATTCAGGATCAATGATCTTTCGGAGACTTGGTAAGCTAATCCTGATTGATAGTATCTTTGATTGCAGTAGAGCAGTGATGTCATGTGATCATGTGTCAAAAAGAGGTATTTTTGAAGGACTGGTCTGATTCATGAAACATTTTAATAACTTAGTCCTTCGAAATATCTTCGGGTAGGGAGATCCGCCACTTTGCAGTCTTGGGTGAATCAGAAGTTACACCTATGTGAAGTACCGTGATTTGTCCGAAGGGTTGGTTTTGCCCCGCTTTACTCAGGACTGCGAAGTGGTCCGCTTTGCCTCGGGGGCCGGTTATATGCCACTTTCCCCCACGAACATGATTTCCACGGAGATGTTAGTTCTGTAGCTGAAATGTCCTGAAAGCTGGTCAAGTTCGCTGATATACTCGAACCTTGGAAATCGTCGAGTGTCTACCCCGAAATTCGGGTATGATCTTCTATTCGAAAGTCTCTGATTCATGGCCGGAAACATCCGGAGTAGTAGAGATACAGATATTATATTTAATGTGAATAATAACGGAGTTTGTAAAAACCCTATCTGGTATATGATAGACTGAATTTGGCTGATTCAGTTCAGGTATCGAAGGGAGTACCACGACTTGATACAAAGAATAATTATGATTATTTTTAGCATTCGGATTCTGGCCAATCAAAGCGCGGTATTTGATGATGTGAAGGACATCCCAATTCGTTATTATACCGATAATTTACCCATAGCTTTTGATAATTTACCTCTAGCTTTGCAAATGTTTTCATAACTGTCAAATACCGTGATAAAAGTCAGAGAACTTCGTGAATAATTTCTAATTTTCTCTAACCTGCCGCTCTGCTTGGCCAAATCCGAATGCGAAAAATAATCCGTCGAATACCACTCGACCTTCAAAATGAATCGGTTATTTCCCTCATGTTTTGATCCTGCGTGGCAACGAACGGGCCAAGTTTTGCACAAAAATCCCTCGCGCTGCGCGCTCGTGATTTTAGATCTGCAAAACTTAGCCCTCTCGATGCTACGCAGCAAAACAATCGGGAAATATCCGATAATTTTGAAGGTCTTGTGATATTACTACTGATTATTTTTAGCAGTCGGATTCTGGCCAATCAGAGCGCGGTATTTGATGATGTGAAGGACATCCCAATTCGTTATTATACTGATAATTTACCCATAGCTTTTGATAATTTACCTCTAGCTTTGCAAATGTTTTCATAACTGTCAAATACCGTGATAAAAGTCAGAGAACTTCGTGAATAATTTCTAATTTTCTCTAACCTGCCGCTCTGCTTGGCCAAATCCGAATGCGAAAAATAATCCGTCGAATACCACTCGACCTTCAAAATGAATCGGTTATTTCCCTCATGTTTTGATCCTGCGTGGCAACGAACGGGCCAAGTTTTGCACAAAAATCCCTCGCGCTGCGCGCTCGTGATTTTAGATCTGCAAAACTTAGCCCTCTCGATGCCACGCAGCAAAACAATCGGGAAATATCCGATAATTTTGAAGGTCTTGTGATATTACTACTGAGAAAAAATTCGCTGTCAAAATACTTGAGAACTGCCCGTATGGAAAAAAACTATTGAGAACTACTCACAAAACTACTGACAGAAGTGTCGGAAAACTATTGAGAGACTATTGAGAAACTACAGATAAACTATTGAAAAACTAGTGGAAAAACTATTGAGAACTATTGAAAGAACTATTGACCATTAGCATAGGACTTCACTCAGTAGTAAATTGGACCTCACTACTGGTGAAACTATTGGGTAGCACCGTGACTTTCCCAATAGTTTCTACCAGTAGTGCTGCCAATAGTTCCACTAGTAGTGCTGCTCAATAGTTCCTCCCACTAGTACTGCTCAATAGTTCCTACCAGTAGTACTGCTCAATAGTTTCCACTAGTAGTGCTGCTCGATCGCTTTCGCACGAGTAGTACTGCGTTCAATAGTTTCCACAAGTGGTGTCGTTCAATAGTTCTGTCGTGAAAAATATTAAACAATACTACTCGTGGAAACTATTGAGCAGCACTACTTGTGAAAACTATTGAGCAGCACTACTCGTGGAAACTATGAAATATATTCGGATAATTGGTACATAAATTAAATGATTAAATACCGTAATTATATTCAGGAACTTGTTCATTTATTACAAACATACCCTATATAATTCATTATAATGAGTTATTCGCTCGATTGAAACCAATTGCAATGATCATAAAATTATTGAAAACTTCTAAGGTCACCAATATCGTAAACATCTTCAATAGTTGAAAACAAATCAAAAGTTTCTACCACCGTGATTTAATGATACCCGTTCACTACTGAAATGATGGATCCAATAGTTTTATCCTTCACTACTGGAAGGATCACTGAAAACAATAGTGAGCATCTTCAGTAGTTCAAATTTAGACAATAGTTTGATCCTTCACTACTGAAAGGATTACTGGAACCAATAGTAAACGTCTTCAGTAGTTCCCTGTGACTGCACAGGTCTAATAGTTACTCCATAGTTACTACTGACTGAACTATTGAATATCCACTCGAATTATTGGAATTTTCGAAGAACTACTGAGTGCTTCAATAGTTTTGTCAGCTACTACTGAGAGCTTCAATAGTTTTTTTCCATATGGGTGTTGACTTGCGATTAAGCCTATATGATGACGCGTGCTATAAGTATTCTTTTCTAATTTCATCGTCAACCTCTCGAAGTAGGCTGCAGTAGCTAAAAACTGCTGTATAATTTTATTCTATTGCATTTAGTTTAATTATTATGGTCTCATCGATCTTGTCTACTAATTGTGTCGAGATTATACCTCAAAGGAGTAGTAAACTACTCTAATGGGAGTATATAATTAAAAAGTTTCACCGAGACGTGCGAGTCGGTTAAAATCACCCCCCGTATCACCCTAATCTAGAAATAATTGGAGGCCTTTGTTCGCCCTCAGTTTTTTTTTTTTAATTCTAAGGCATTTGTCGTTGATTGCGTTAGTAATCGCAAAGTGTGAGGAGATTAAAATTTCTAGTTAAAAGTCGACGTTGAATGAAAGATTGTTCGCGAAAAAATTGTAGTCAGTGAGCATTCATGTAAATGTTATTGGAAAACGATTACCCGATGTGATTTATGCTCGTTAAAGTTTCCCATGTCGGCCGCTGTGAATCATCTTTACGATATAGCAGATATTACATTTTTTCTATAATAGCCACCCACATATATCTTCATATGGACAAAAAAAACGGGAAACAGTTTTTCGCGCCATTTACTCTCATACTTATTCACGATTCTAAAAAGTAAAAAAATCGACGTTTGATTTCTCTCACTCTCTGCACTACTCTGAACATTAATTTTGACACGAGAGAAATTCTTGGGTGAAATAAGCTCTACATCTCACCTCTGAGGGTTCTAACAATTTTTTTTTCCATCTTAATTCAACTTTTTGTAAAAAGCACTTTTATTTATATGCGACTCAGAAAAGTCTGAAACTCACTCGGATGGTTCTATTTTTGGGTTACTCCTATTAGGGGCAGGTGGGGCAAGACGGGGTAGTGAGGTAAGATGGGGTACCTCCATTTTGAGCAGCACAATGGTAAAAAATTTTGGATTGTTTTATCTATGGGGGCGCCACTTGGCCCTTGATAGAATAACCCGAGTATAGCACCATTTCCGCGATTTTGTCGTAAATTAAAAAATAAATGGCGTTTTCAAGCATTGTGATGTAATTTTGCGCTCCGAAATTGTGCGTGGAAACAATAGATACATGCATCACATTCGATTGCGTCTTCGATTTTGATCATCTTTAGGGATCGCTTTTTAAGGTTTGTCCAATATATTTATGAATATCACCATTGTTTGACAGTGACAACAACTTTTTGTGAAACATACGCCAAGGGGCAAGATGGGGCATGTCTTGCGGGGCAAGATGGGGTACCTTTTATCCCCGTAGGTAATCCATCTTGCTGACTTTCATCGTTTCCCTACGATTACAATCGTTCGGTTTTTTACTATTTTGTAAAAAAATAAATAATAAATAAATGAAAATAATGAATAAATAATAATAACAATAATAAATAATTTTTTACTATTTTGTGAAAAAATAAATAATAAATAAATGAAAATAATAAATAAATAATAATAATAATAATAAATAATTAATAAATAAATAATAAAAATGATAATAAATAATTAATCAACATTAATGATGTACCCTAACATTGGCCAACAACCAACCCCATCTTGCCCCACTAGCGGGGCAAGACGGGGCAAATACCACCTTTTTTGTTTGTTAAAAAATATAATATTACTTAATATAATATCGGTGTATGCTATGTGGCAATATAAAAAAGAAGGTCCAAAGATTACAATAATAAAAAGTTCTGTATGCCAGTATTTAAAATTGTTGATGTATTTGTTGATAAACCTTAAGTACCCCGTCTTGCCCCACCTTCCCCTACAAATTTAACGTAAGAATTCAGAAATTCAAAATAGTGAATCGAAATCGGAGCAAGTAGGCTAAGTAGCATGAAAATTTCTACTCAAGGATTTTAGTGTCCATCAATGTGAATTTGGTAATGGTTTTAATAAAAATTTGAAATTAGTATGGCCTCTAAAACTTTCGATTAATAATTTTAACGCAAAACTGTCTACTTTTTACGATTCCGGTACGCCATATTGAACTCGCCATTTGGATTTCTGTATTTTAACTTTAGATCTGGAATCAGTGATCCGAAAAAAAAAAACCTTTTGAGTGAGTTTGAAAAAGATCGGATATCCGGCAAAGTATAGGATTGGAAAAGTTTAATAAATATAGAAAAATGGGTTGCGGAACCTCTTAGATTCGAGATATAGAGTTTATCTTGTGGGAGGATTGGTTCTGTGTCAAAATCTACCGTTCAGACTGGTCGGGGTAGTAAAAATGAAATGTCGATTTTCTTTTTGATTATATACCTATATATATATAAAAGTATAAAACTTTCTTGATACAGAGTCGTAAATATGTTTGTGCGCTTTTTATAAAAATACCTAATTGGATCGTGAATGAAAAATGCGCTTTACTCTATCCTATAAACCCACAAACCCACATGCAGCCTCCATTCGCCGAGGTAATCGAATAGTGTTTTAGTAAAAACGGACCGTCTCTATACCATGCCGAATGGTCTTCGTTTCGTACATTGGGTAAAAAAGTATACGGAAAAGCAGATAGCACGGAATAAAATTTAGCTCTGCTCGTATAATACACGTGGTTAGGTCCAAGCCAGGGTATAAGTCTAGCTGAAGATTCCAATGCGGCCCACGTTCCGACAGTAACCATGAACCACCGTGTTAAGCTTATTCGGACGACACGATGCTAGGATCAGCGTCCAATTGACTGGAAATAGACTCCAAACTTTACAAAATATTGAGTCGAGTTCCGGGCTTCGGAAGTGCCAGTTCTCTCTTCTCTTTGGAGACACCCGAACGCTCTTTTTTTAACGATGCTTCTAGCCTCATTATGGAATCGATTGTTCGATGAACGAATCTTTTCTCTGTGTGTGTTTTTAATTGCAAGACCGGAGAGATAGATCCACACATGTATTGCATGTTACTAAGACCCACGGATTGCGTGCTTACACGAAGTTTATTGGGTACGCAGGACATTAATTTTGTTTCTTTTTGTCATAAAAACGAATATTTTGTGTATTTTTTTTCCAGAAATTATAATTGGTACTCGGAACAACTTTTTTGCTTTATGTTATTTTACCTGTATATAGACATGGAGACCTGCAGGGGTTCCAGACAAATGAATGAATACCAGGCGGCTATTGTGCTTTTTTCAGCTTTCCACAATTTTCTCGTACGCCTCATATACCGATACATACAGGGTGGCCGCGAACTAAGTGCTTTGATTTTAGGCGATGATTTTCGGGGTCTAGCTTGATCCCGTGCCGTTAGAAATACCGGTCTTCGTTTTAGCACATGTGAGATGCAGCTGTCATTTAAAAGTCACGCTGGCGCCTGCATTTAGGCAGCCAACTACACCGCGGCGAACAGTAGGCTGTCTGATTTTAGGCGCGCACGACCGCTGAACGAGTCATAGGACTTTTCCAGTTTAAGAATCATAAAAATCATTTTTGTAACACATGCATGATTTCTGCGTTTTTTTGACCTAAAAATAGGGTCAAAAGTAGCCGTTTATTGACCGCTTAAAAAGAGCGGGCAATAATGGATTCATTATTGCCCGCTTCTTCAATAAGCGGGCAATAAAGGATTCTTTATTGCCCGCTTCTTCAATAATATATATATATATATATATATTAGACCGGTTCAAAAAAATCGACTATTCTTTTTCTTTCAATTTTCGCATTGAAATACTTTCGGGGGGCTGAGAAAAGATGCCTGTTAAAAGCGGAGCTCTTAATATTAAGATTTAGAGGTCGCTCATCGCGGATTTCTATTTTCCATTTAAATAGCATAGGAATTTTATTTTTTTTTCTTGAGAATTTCGTAGCTCACAAACCAATGAACGAATCCAAATGACTCTTACATATTTTGATAGGGGATTGAACACTCTAAAAAATGTATCTATCATTGTGGAAAAAAAATCACAAAAAAAAATAATTATCTCAACTATAAATCGAAATTTGACCTTGAATAACTTTGGAAGGAGTCAATTTATCAAAAAATGATAAGAGAAGCTTTTTGTAGAGTGTTCGATTTCCTATGAAAATATGTTTGAGTCATTTGGATTTGTTCATTGGTTTGTGAGCTACAAAATTATTAAAAAAAAAAAAAAAATTTCCTATGCTATTCAAATGGAAAATAGAAATCCGCGATGAGCGACCTCTAAATCTTAATATTAAGAGCTCCGCTTTTAACAGGCATCTTTTTTCAGCCCCCCGAAAGTATTTCAATGCGAAAATTGTAAGAAAAAGAATAGTCGATTTTTTTGAACCGGTCTAATATATATATATATATATATATATATATATATATATCTACATATATATATATATATATATATATATCTACATATATATATATATATATATATATATCGCCTTCGGCTCGCGGATGCACTCGTCTTCGACTCGTGCTCCCTCGCCTCCGACTAGTACTGCAAACTCCACACTCGGTCTAAAAAAGCCCACTTTACGCCCTTGCTACACAATATACTATTTTGTAACACATGCACGATTTTCGTGTTTTTTTGACCCATTAAGCGGGCCTAAAGTGACAGTTTTCAGACGAGCGGGCGATAATAACTCGAAAACGCCCGCTGCTCGACGTTTTCAAGTTATTATGGCCCACTACTCGAGCATAGGCGGGCAATAATAAACTGAAAACAAGCATTTTGCTCCTCGCACGCCGTGCGTAAAGCATTTTGCTTCTCGCACGCTGTGCGTAAAGCACTTGGCTTGGATTGGAAGAAAACCTTTGCTATTCGCACAGGATTACAGATTTACGACTTATAGACTCAAAGTGGTGAGTTGGTTCTGGTTTCGAATATCGACACAAAAACACTATCTTTGGGTCGAACTTCTCACGATTCGTTTCAAAAAATAGTATACGACACGAGTGCGCGTACTTGTATCGTAATCTACTATTACGCACTGCGTTGACTGATTCTTCATTATACTGTCTTCGTCCGTCAATGTCGTAGTCTAGTAATTCTTGGATTGGAAAAATATTGTGCTTCACATCAGGTAGCCCAATGTTCGCCTGTGAGTAGTTAGATGCGTAAATGCAGGCAGTAATGCGACTTTTTAAATGGCCTGTATCTGACAGACGTCAAAGCCGCGAAGATCACTTTTTCAAACGGCAGGGTAATATAGCAGCTAACCCCCCACCTCCCGATCCGATACTTCAAAATTAAAGTACTTCCTTCGCGGCCACTTTGTATATATCTATGAAGGACAATAAGCTGTGCGTTACGTGATGTCGATCATGGAACGGTTCTTCTCCGACGTAAGTACGTTGCGCGGGTTATGTTTTGTTCGAAGCCGCAGCCTCCGACGTTCTTTGTTATCGATTCAACCCCATCTGTCACAGAAATTGCGCTATGGCATCTGATTACGCACATATCTAGTCAGTACGTGTTATGTGCGTATAATATACATACATTTGCCTAAATGTCATTTTTCACAAACATATATAGATATATATATACTGATACTCCTCATCATATTATACGAATTGGATGAAATTCTGGACTATATTTGCCGAGTCGAATAAAATAAGAGAAGAGAAGAGAAGAGAAGAGAAGAGAAGAGTAGAGAATAGAAATGCGATCATCAAATGTCTGGGGATTCAGGGATCTTTTAAATATATTGTTAAATAAATTGGGTTAAGGGGGATAAGTCCGAGTTGTGAAATTTCGAAAAATTCGCTTTTCCCCGAGGGGGTGACCACTTCAAACTTGTGTGTCCTATCTATTTCACATTTCAAAATCATTTCATTTGATTTAACAACTATTTCATATAATTTCACAGGCATTTCATTCCATTTCATTCCATTTCATTCCATTTCATTCCATTTCATTCCATTTCATTCCATTTCATTCCATTTCATTCCATTTCATTCCATTTCATTCCATTTCATTCCATTTCATTCCATTTCATTCCATTTCATTCCATTTCATTCCATTTCATTCCATTTCATTCCATTTCATTCCATTTCATTCCATTTCATTCCATTTCATTCCATTTCATTCCATTTCATTCCATTTCATTCCATTTCATTCCATTTCATTCCATTTCATTCCATTTCATTCCATTTCATTCCATTTCATTCCATTTCATTCCATTTCATTCCATTTCATTCCATTTCATTCCATTTCATTCCATTTCATTCCATTTCATTCCATTTCATTCCATTTCATTCCATTTCATTCCATTTCATTCCATTTCATTCCATTTCATTCCATTTCATTCCATTTCATTCCATTTCATTCCATTTCATTCCATTTCATTCCATTTCATTCCATTTCATTCCATTTCATTCCATTTCATTCCATTTCATTCCATTTCATTCCATTTCATTCCATTTCATTCCATTTCATTCCATTTCATTCCATTTCATTCCATTTCATTCCATTTCATTCCATTTCATTCCATTTCATTCCATTTCATTCCATTTCATTCCATTTCATTCCATTTCATTCCATTTCATTCCATTTCATTCCATTTCATTCCATTTCATTCCATTTCATTCCATTTCATTCCATTTCATTCCATTTCACAAGCATTTCATACCAATACACAAACATTTCATACCATTTCACAAGCATTTCATACCATTTCACAATCATTCCAAACCATTTCAGACTATTCCAAACCATTTCAGACTATTCCAAACCATTTCAGACTATTCCAAACCATTTCAGACTATTTCAAATCATTTCAACCCATTTCACAATAATTTCAAGATAATTTCATACCATTTCATAGCTAACTGTACCAGCTATTTCACGAGTAGTTACCCCCTCGGTTTTCACTTTTTGCCATTTTCGCATTATATAGCTGTACCTATATAACTGCGTATTTCTCAACTTACTGCACTTTCCAAATAACGATACGTTTTTATAAGTGGTGAACATGATATATCTCGAGAAACAGTGCAGCGCTTTGAATTATTTTTTCTATTCTAACGAGCGCAGAAAACAGCGATTGTATTTATTTTTTGTTCTTTCGCGGCTAAAATCCACAAATTCTTTTTTTCCCAAAAATGTCCTTCATCATATTGTAGATAAATGTTTTCGAGTTTCGTAACCCACCGGGTATTTATGTTTCAAACTCGATCGAACACTCACTAATCGAACACTAATATCATGTGATGCAGGGACCATTTTATCAAAGTTTCCAAAAGCTTCTTACGTCACAAATTTCAAGTTCTTCAGTATCAACTTTTCGAGGTCATTTGTGGACATAATCTGAAGAGGTTCGCGTAGCTGTTTGAAATTGGGTTCATATGCTTTCTAAAAGTAAAAATTATTTTACTGTATAGGTAAAGATTACCTCGGATAATAAATTATTATTGAAAAATATTTGCGACTTTTCTGTTTTATGTTCTTGCAATTTTCGACAGTTACATATATAGTCGCTCATTCCACAGTCAGTCATGATCAGTGGTACAGTCGAGAGTTGCCGTAACAATATACACATTGTGCGAGGGTGGAACAGAGTAATTCGTGAAATTTAAAGAGAGATAGAGCAAGCAGGAAGAAGGGTTCTGGATTTCTCTCGCAAAATTTGACCTTGAACTCCATCCGCAGTTACCCTTGACTTGCGGATGGATCAGAGACCTCATCTTCGTGGCTCTCAAGTCGACTACCAGGTCTAAACTCTGATTAGATCGCCACGTGATAAGGCTTGGAAACCTGGCAGTAAGCCTATTCTGACTATTCCATCATAAGAAATAAATTTCAGTTTTCTTTTAGATCTAGGCTATAAATGAAGGATTTAATACATGAATGAATTATTAGCCACAAGGCGTTTCGAAGAGATAGTGCATTGCTCTTGTAAACTTCCTTGCATACCTATAGATACTCTGCTTTATATCTCATCACAATAATATTTAACCGGTACGTAGTATACAAGAAAGCTCAATATCCTATCGCTTCGTACACATCGGTGAAACTCTACGAAATTTTCCTTCATTATTTCCAATCGATTGAGTTTCCCGAATGCAGCGTTAAAATATTTCCAATAATTCGCTGATTGGTTTCCTCGAATATCGCCCATATCCTACTACAGATCTGGCGTTCTCTTATGCATAACTATTCCGAAAAGTATAATTTTATTCTTATTCTTTCAAGCGAGTTTCTCTCTTTGCTTGAATGCATCGCATACTTTCTTGAAACTTGAAGCTTTAGAATCCCTTACAGTATAAATGCTTATTATTCTTATAGATTCGAGCATATCAGTATAAGAATACAGATAAAAGAAGATATAATCATTTTGTTCAAATTACGTTTTCAAAAAGCTGATATAATTTATTAGCGCAGTTATGAAAATTATTCGATTACTTAACAGAGCAGCAATAAATTGCTTCTGATTTATTCGGGTTTTTACCCAAAAGCATTCACCACTCAAAACGATATTTATTGGTTGCCCAAAACTTTTGCATCGTTAATAATCTGTTGTTCAAGTATTACATCCAACGAGAAACTTTATTTGAAGATTATCTCATTCATTATGACTTCATACAATGAGATACTCTGATATCTCGACATAAACAATTATATGCAGCAAATATGTATGTGACTTCCATAAAGTTCTGCTATAACAGCTACCGGAGTTCATTGATAGGATTTTATAGGATTTTAATATCGAGAACTACTCTCTTTTTGCATTGATTGAAGCAGCAGACTCTCCCAAGCTCTCATGCATTACCAGCTATCTCGAAGATGCAATTTTTATAAAATCGTTTTACCATAGCAGTTCGAGTGTTAGGTACGCGGTCGGTTCATTTAGTAAATAAGTTCGCATGTGTTCTGGTCGTAATCATGCCTGGGTATTGGTGACAAGATAAATAAAAAAAAATCAACAGATACTATTTCGCATATCATTATTACGTATCTGAATCGCAAACCATATAAATACGTGGCACAAAAGCCACGGTGACCTTTCGTGGCTTCGACGTACCTACACCTACTTTTAAATTTCTTGAATTTCACTTGCGATCGATCTCAACTCAACATGAAAGCACCTGGTGTAGTAATGAGGTACAACTGAAGGTGTTCACCGTTCCATCAAGCTTTCTTGTAAATAACTTCTGCGTAATATAATGGAATAGAAAAACCTCGTAAAACTTGATCAATATTGTAATGTGAGACTGATTTTGAGAGCAATGAAGACCACAGGTGAAGACAAATTTCTAGATGATTGAAAAAAATAAACAAAACGCACATTTATTCAGTCATGGATACTTCAAAGCGATTTTCGTTTCAGACAAGCTGCGTAGTGATACCAACTAGACCTCGTTTTGACTGCAAAAGTGAATATCATGGTTTTGTATGTATATAATGTTTTCGAACCCATCGATCGAAATGCATATACCGACTAGTATATGGGGAATTCCACGTGAACTCGGTAAACGTTTGACCCTGACACCTTCCGATTCGGGCCATGATTTTTTATGTTATTGTACCTGATCGAAGAGACGCTCCGAATTTTTTTCAGATTTTTTCGAAAAGCCGCTATTTTTTTAAAAATGCACAAAACGCCAACATCAGAGCCCCAATTTAAAAATCTGAAAAAATTCTCAAAAATCCTTTGTCAGCTATCAAAATTTTTCAGCCTTGAGCCAAAGTGGGTAAACGTCTGCTTCCATTCTTTTTCGTGATTTTTTCGAAAAAAAATTATGAAAAAAAACAGCAGCAGATGCCAATCCACTGTGAACTGTTGCTTGAACGTTTTTATACGTAACGCAGGATTTTTGGGAATTTTTGCTGATTTTTGAGAAGCGTTTCTTTTTCATCCGACCTGAATCCAAAAATATGAGAAGGAATATAATCGCTTCGGAAAAATCAGAAAAAACTCCCAAAAATCCTGCGTTACGTATAAAAACGTTCAAGCAACAGTTCACAGTGGACTGGCATCTGCTGCTGTTCTTTTTCATAATTTTTTTTCGAAAAAAGCACGAAAAAAAATGGAAGCAAACGTTTGAGCATTTTGGCTCAAAGCTGAAAGACTTTGATATTTGATAGAGGATTTTTGAGAATTTTTTCAGATTTTTAAATTGGGGCTGTTATGTTGGCGTGTTGTGCATTTTTAAAAAAATGGTGGCTTTTCGAAAAAATCTGAAAAAAATTCGGAGCCTCTTTTCGATCAGGTACAATAACATAAAAAATCATGCCCTGACTCGGAGGGTGTCAGGGTCAAACGTTTACCGAATTCACGTGGAATTCCCCATATATTTTCATATTTTTAAACTCAACTGTGCGTTGTGTTCTTTTGAACCATCCTTCAGATTAATGGAATGAGGGCATATTGAATGTGCTCTTGTTGCATCCAACTCCTCAATTGTGAGATCAAGTTTATTTTTAAAGAAATCGTGACATTTACTCATATAGATGAATGGTTGTGAATTTGAACTACTAACGTGGGTTGAGTGTGTCAAAAAATACCAACATTTCTTGTTCGTTATTCTTTTTTTAGAATTAATCAATGTCAATGTGAAGATTAGCACGCGTATGAGAATGCCTACGATAGATAATGATACGGGCAGTTTGATGTCTGCATTTGTATACAATTTGAGTATTTCGTATTTGTAAATGGTGTGAAAAAACAGTTAATATATTTCACAGGCATGGTGTGATTCGCGATTTAGTCAGTCAAATTTTCGCACTTCTGAAGAGCTTTTGAGCGAAACAATTGCGAATCGCAGGGGTAAATTATAAATGAATTTAGTCTCTCCGCTTTTCGTCATGTTCAAAGGACAATTTTTATGTAGGTACCTCTTTTTGTACTCTATATCTCTCTCACTTTTTTTTATTTTTATTTTTTATTTTGAGATCCTAAGTGGAGAACGAATTTAGTCTCACTTGCGGTAAATCGTGGGAGTGAAATACTTATACGGTACGCAGTTTATTAAAAGAATAAAATTTTCTCAAATCATTCGAAGGTAACTGTATGGATTATCAATAACTGAATAAATAGTGTGCTTTTGTCAATTATCTCAAAACGTAATACTTTGCTATGTTTCTGTCGCATCCAACTCTTGAATTAATATATTATTGATATGAAATCGACGCCCGATACGAATAACAGCACATTTCAGATTTCGGGTGAAAAAGAGCACGTTTCAAATTCCGGGTGGAAAAGAGCACATTTCAGATTCCGGATGGAAAAGAACACGTTTCAGATTGAGAATGAAAAATAGCACGTTTCAGATTCACTCGAAAACTAGCACAATTCAGGCGAAGCGAATATTACTCATTAGTAAGTGTCAGGTAGGTTTATTATGAAATTGGAAATGCACAATTATGCACAACAACTCGAATCAATTTTATCATTGAATGATTAATTCAATCTTACAATAAACCTACCTGACACTTGCTAATAAGTAATATTCGGTTCAACCTGAATTGTGCTAGTTTTCGAGTGAATCTGAAACGTGCTATTTTTCATTCTCAATCTGAAACGTGTTCTTTTCCATCCGGAATCTGAAACATGCTCTTTTTCACTCGGAATCTGAAATGGGCTCTTTTCCACCCGGAATTTGAAACGTGCTCTTTTTCACCCGGAATCTGAAATGTGCTGTTATTCGTATCGGGCGTCGAAATCAGGGTCGGAACTTGGACTGAGGAGGCCCGGGGCAAAACAAAATTTGGGGCCCCTCCCCCGCCATTTATGAATTTTTTTAATGGATTTTTATTTTTTATTCAACTTTTTTTTCAATTTTAGATCCGGTTGATCTAATTTTTTTTTCAAATTTTTTTTTTCATCCTCGGCCAGGGGGCCCCCTCGGGTCGGGGGCCCCGGGGCATTGCCCCGCCTGCCCCAGTGTAGTTCCGGCCCTGGTCGAAATATAATAAGGTGGCAACCGATCATCCTAATAACACCAAAAATCAATGCTCGACATTGAATCCCTTTCTTAATTTAGTACACGCGGTACGAGTACTGACTACACCCAGTACCACTACTATATATAAGTACACAGAGTACTAGTACTGAGTTCACGCAGTACTGCAGATTGTGTACTAAGTACTCGGATCCTGTGTACTGAGTACTGAAATCCAGTACTTTTTTTTGTTAAGGGATGGAAAGCCTCGAAATATCTTCGCAGAAGACAGCCCCCCCCCCGGTATTGGTGGTTTTCCGTATAGGTATACGTATCAAGAGTTCACTCGAAGACTACGGCTCGAATGAGGATATCCAATTCGTACGGTAACCTTTCGGAGGTATAGGTATATGAGACAACCAATCTCTCCGAAATCGTGAACGGGAGGATGAGAGTGCGGGGAGTTCTCATCTCTTCCAATTCTTGTATCACTCAAACACTACTGCATACTTGCGAGGTCGAAGCAATCCTCTAGACTGATTTGATTTTGATGCGCTTGTACTCCACCACGGTAGACCAGAGACTCTCGGGGCTGTTGACATTTCATTATTCCAAGGGGTAGTAAGGTGTACATTGCCACCGCTATAACATCACCCACGGAGTGATCACCATCAGTCGGGATTTTGAAATTACTGTACAAGATGTTAGGTACGAGAGAAAGTTAATAACATTTTCAAAATTACCTAGTTACCTCGGAAAGGACAAAATTAAATGGCAATTTTCAATTTTTTTTTCTCTGTTAAAAATCAAGTTTTGCTCAAAAATATTTGAAAAGCTATTTGCTTGATGTCTTTCGTCGATAAGTAATTGAAAAAAAAAGAACAACAAAATACGATCATAAATATCAGAGTTGAAAAAAAAAAATAAAAATAAAAATAAATAAATAAAAACTGAAAATCACATTTGTCTTTCGATTACTCGGGAAATAATTGGTTCATGGCCAATTTCACCAACGACAGTTAACTTTTATTCGTCGATTAACTTTATCCACTGATTTAGGAATTGCATTTTTACATTGAAACCATAGTTTTGTCGGGCGAATTATGTTATAAAATGTTATTTTTATCCATAGAATAACTTGATTTGAGAATTAAAAGCACATTTTCGATGTGAAAATGCAATTTCTAAATCAGCGAATAAAGTTAATCGACGAATACAAGTTATCCATCGTTGGTGAAACCGGCCATTGGAGAGCTGGAATTTTTATTCAAAGGATCATTCAAAAACTCGCTGGGGGCCTTTTTCTTCAATTTTCTTTCATTCTTTTTCAAAAGCTACAAATATATAGGATTTGTGAGTAAAAAAATGAAATGTTTTCTCTCGTTCAGATGGTGGGTATATTTCAAAACAAAAATCTTGTTCAGAAGCGAAAAACTTTTCCGGAGTGTATGGGTAGGTATAATGTATATATTATTCAAGATAACACGTTCCTAACAGTAAAAGTAAACCAACTATTTTTAAGACGTTTTTCATCGGATATTCATACCGCGAAAACAAAACCTCATATCAAGCTCCAGTATTTTGGTGTTGAGACGACAACACTAGCACTACGGTCGAAACTTGAATAAAGAATTTAATCAAAATTTGTGGAAAATTTGTAATACAGTATCTGTTTATACTGCTGGCTAGATTTAGGTGAAATTACTATATCTTGAAGAATAATATACAACTATTCTTGGTAATAGGTTTAGAAGTATATAAAGAAAAAATGGTATGATCGCTTAATATCATTTTTCCAAGGGTAAAATACCACTCTGATGGGGATTGCATGTAATCGAGATTCAAGACGTACTTTATTTTTGTTATCTTCACTCTGTGGTTAGCGTCACGAGAAAGAAGATTACCGAATTATGCATATGAATTAGCATGATTTAGTAAAGTTGCTTTTAAGGAACCCTCTTATTAGTTGAAAATTACGTGGGGCATAAGGAACCTTCTAACCGCGACTAACCCAAGGGTTCGTAGTTCCTTTAATTCAAAAACTAAAGAAAAAAAAAAAAAAGAAAAAAAGAAAATTATTTCATGACGCAGGCGCAACTTCAGTCGTTATATCGAACGCGAGACCAATTCCAATAATTTAATAACATTTTTGACAAGCAATATTGATTGCTTATCGTTAATTATTGCCTACGTGCCGGAACGGCTAATATACGTCAATAATCGGCACAAAATCGGAATCAGCGAAAATGCGGAAAAGAAAATTAAAAAAAAAAAAAAAAAAAAAATGGTGGACAACACTTTTTCGGATACATTCTTCGAGCCTTCACCTTTCTTAAATTAACCAAATTTTGAGACCATATTGTATAGGCTATGACTCATCATATAGGTAATCGGATGAATTACGTTTTCTGGGTGTCTCAGAAGAAATAAAATTTTTATATTTTCTACTCCCGCAACTATGACACGTTAGATTTTAACACAAAACAAATCCTTCCAAAATATGAGTTCTATATATGCACAGAAAAAAAAGATAGCTTGAACCAAGATAGAAAATTTCTTCGAAATTTTTTTCTTGAACCAAAACAAAAATTTATATTTGATTGGAGTGAAAAATTCTTTGGATCCAGAAATTATTTACTTCATGGAAGACATTATTTTCTTCGTCTGAAAAACTAATTCCTTAAACCAAGAAAAAACTTTCTTGGGACAAGGAATATTCTATTCGTTAGAGTTAGTTTTATTTTTGACTGAATAAATTTTTGTTTGGTAAAATAATATAATATAATATAATATAATATATATTTTAATATTTGGTTAAATAATTTCCTTTTTTAAGGCTATTATTTTTATGGTTCCAGAATATTCACTAATAAATACAAAAAATGATTAGTTTTTTGGAGACAAAAAGTTTATTACATCCAATTATAAAAATGAAATTGATAACAATATATTTTGATTATTCTGATAAGAAAACTACATGCATTATTCTCACACATGAAAGTAAATAAACTTACAATTTTCCAAAAAGCTTACAGCATTTATTATTTATTGAATAATAAATAATAAATTATTATATATTATTATTGATTTTTGGAAATGACCCATACCGGATTTGACACTTCTCGGACTTGGCGCATACAATATTTTATGCGATCCGTTGTTTGAAGGTTCACTTTTTGGAAAATCGGTGTTATACTCACTTTAGTTTCTAAAATTACTGGTGTTATTGCGTTTTTCTGTATCAAAACATTTTGACTCAGCCATTTGACATTTTCAGACATTTTGTTTTATAAAGTGTGAACGTAGTCAAAAGTAACCTGACTATGTTTATTTTAATGAAACATATTCGTATTAATATAATCAAGTTATTCTACCATTTGATCAAGTATCAAAGATTTATTGGCTTAAGAATTTTTTTTCTTGATTCAAAATCGAAAAAGTCAAGAAATTATTCTACTCCGTTCAAGAAATTCTTGGTGTTCATTCCCTCCATTGAAAAATTTCTTGGATGAAGAAAAGTTATCTTCAGTCAAGTAAACCTTTTTTTCTGTGTGTAAACTCTGAGAGGTGGATCAAGTCATTTCTCTATGTTTATTTGACTTCTTGAAGCTTGTAATTTTCCCGACATTTGATCTTTTTGAAACTTACTCAGAAGCAATTCCTGGGGTTGATGATTTCAGATCTAAAGTCGAAGTACAGAAATTTGGAAGGGCTTTTCTAATTGGGCGTACCAAAATTGTAAAAAGTCAACAGTCTAGCATCAAAATTGGTAATCGGGGGTTCTTGGGGCCGCTAATTTCAAATGTCAATTGGAAAAGTCTTAAGTAGCAATTTCCGTGCGACTTAGCCTACCTTCAACAATTTCGATTTATTATTTCGAACTTTTGCATCTTGACTTTAAATCGGGGCACCGAAAATCTTCGAATCACAGTTTTGAGTTAACTCAGTCTCCCTTTTATAATTTTGCTTCGCCATAATGGGATGACCATTCCGAGTCTCTGTATTCTGACTTTGGATCTGGAATGACTCCCTTCAGAGTAAGTTCCAAAAAAAGTTTCGTGTAAGGAATAAGGCTGTGAAAACTTGAATAAGCGTTGAAAAAAATGACTCGTCTTGGAGTCGAAATATGAAGCTCACTTTTTGGAAGGATTTATTTTGCGGAAAAACTTATTATCTATTGTTTATCATTCTTCAAAGTTCGGGATTTTTCCTGACCGTTATACGAATTCTAACTTAAAAATAATCCTATTTCTCTTTGTCTTCTCATAAAACTTGATATAGGTAGATAGTTCATAGTGCAAGTGCATAGATATTACATTATGATGTTATATGGGGGTGCACGCTTGCACATATCGCCCATCATTTTTATGTTGGTATAGTTATAGTTTTTTACGATCCAAACTGCTGACTCCTTTAATATTCATTTCTATTGAAAAGGGAATGTGAATTGCAATCAAATAACCGGCAGGACTGCGAGGGTAGATGAAATTCCGTTTTTATAGTTTAGTAATCCGGTAACGGACTACTGAAAGTATTGTACGAGGTTTATAAGGCCATTAACTTTTTTTTTATCTACTATTAATCTCTTACTAATTTCTCTTGCCCGCTATTAAACGAATATTATTGGTAAGGTCTTGGGCAAGGCTAGAGTGTATATAAACGCAAAGCATAAAACTCTGTCTATTTTAGTTAACCGCAGAAACGTTACTCATTCCTATTTCAAATTTAATTTATATAGAAGCGACCTTCGCCGCGAAATTGCCTCGGAATTCGCATCTGAACCTGTTCAAAAGCTGTTTAATTCTGCCCGAAAATCACTGGTATATCCTTTTATCTTTTTACCTTTTCACCTTTTCACATCACGTTTAGGTATACCAGCTACGTGTCGTTGAGAAATGGTGCGATGGTCTCATATCTACCATTCACCCTCACCTTCAGCGATTTTTATCTCAAATTGACCCTTCCAACGGTCTCAATGTATTATACACATACGAACACCTCGGAAAATTAACGAGCAGAAAAAAATCCATCGGAGAATTTTTTTTTTTTTTTGTTCCAAAAAATTTAGTCGTCGATAAGCCCTCCTTAGATGCTCACATCGTTGGGTACCTACATCCAGCTATTTTTGGCGCGCTTTGGATCTTATTGCAAACAATGAGTTGAAGTAGATATCTCAAGGAACCCGCGTGTGGTGATTCTCGAATCTCTGTATGTATATCTACATACAAATCGTCTTGTTTGAACTAGGAACTGGAATTGAGTCATTCCAAAGAGTACCTACGCACTAAAGTTCGAATTCGTTATTTCAGCTGGGTAGGTACATCATGGTACGCGATTTACGACTCGACAGTGCCTCAAAGCTGCAGTTATAAAACAAACACTGAACCCCTATATAGCTTGAGCCCTGAATATTTATAATGGACTAAAAATTCATCATTAATTGACAAGGACTCTCGCGGGATTGCAATTAGATTATTAGGAGCAATTTAACGTTATATGTGCGCCGTGCGGAAGGCGGGGAACCATACGCTGCGTGGTTGATAATTCAATTTTGCGAGTAAACAGATTTCTATCAAGAGTTATCGATTATTTCAAATTGATTTACCGAGCGCAACAACGTGGCTTTAATCATTAACGAAGGGCATAGTCGATAGCGATGAATTGAATGAAAGGCAACAACAGTGGAAGGAGAAATATAGGTATATTCAACACATTTTACAGGTAAATTGAACGGAGATCCTTCTGGTTTACAACGCGGACTTCATTTTGAGTGAAAAAATTCCTGCAGATCTGCACAGGCGACGAAGTGCCGGACTTATATTATAGCCTCAGAGTCCCTGAACTGCTGTAATAAAGCATGTATACGTAATATATATGTATATAGGTATATATGTATAGCCTCCGTTTTAAGGGTGCGTGTAAAAATTGAATGATAAAAGGTCTTACGCTCGAACATTCCCGCTTCATCCTCGGCTCATAAAAGCTCAAAGCTTCCCTTCGGAATGACGGTGAAAAATAAATAAAAAATTGTGATATTATCACATTCCCGGTGTAAAATTGAATTGACGTGTTGATTCATCTGCTTCGTGTATATATAGCCACTTGAATTGCGATTTAAATTCAAGGGAGCCAACAGTCGGTTTAACCATCTTTGACCTTATAATTCCCCAATAGATTTACAATGTTTCGTGTCATTTTTGGAAAATCAACAAAACATTTCTTGTATCTGCTATTAACGGATTTGAAAATTTACTCGTTTATTCATATCAATTTTATCATTGGGCGATTATAAACCTCGTGCAATTATCATATCGATTTTAATCAGATTTTTGAAGGGCTTGATTTATTTAAAAAATTTTTTTTTTTTTATTTTTCAAATTTTACGACGTCGGTGAAAGTGTTTGGAATACATTTATCAGTCACAACCGTGATTCACTTGTTTGATCACTAATTATCTTTGGAGTAAACAAATGGCAAATTACGATAAAGGTAGAAAAAGAAAAAAAAAAAAAAAAATTGAAAACACTTTTGCCTGACGTCAATCAGACGTTGGCAATTATTCTTTGGCAATAGTTATTGAAAATACATTCATTATAGTTTAATAAATTTATTCTGCACTTGGAATTAATTTCACCAAACACTTGTAATTATTCAAAAATTTGCATCCAAGTCTTCTTCCACTTTGTCACCGTTTAAATCAATCTGCACTTTCTGAAATCCGGTCTTCAACATAATTCGACAAACTCCAACTTTCTCATCCTCAATCTATTAGATTTTTGAAACAATCCGATAGAACTTTTCTAAAGTCTTTCGGAACGAGGAGAAAATTTTTTCTTCTTATTTTCTCTCGCTTTCGACAAGACTTTCCGCACGTGGCTGCTGGCTGGATGGCCGCGTGTAGACTGCTGTCACGCGCTGACCGCGACGCTCACGATCACCGCCTTCACATCCTGCGCCCGCGAGAGCGTCGCGACGCCTGCTTACTAGATTGCTGTACCTACATCTGCGACGCACGCCTCATTGACTTTAGCAGAATAGTATATCATTATAACTAAGTTTTTTACTGCCTCATATCATGATGATAATTTTGGACATATCACATAAGGCATCAGGAAATATTGAACGAGCTTCGAATCGCAGATGAAAGTTTCTGTCGCAATTCAGAGAGCTGAAGAAGTTGTTGGCCCCAGTTTTTTACCTATGCTTTCAATTTTTTGGCACGAAAAGTGAAATCAGAATCATTGGATTCGTAGGGAGGGAAAATTTTCTAGAACTGTATTAAAGTCGACCCATGTAACTAAACTCAAAGTTGAAGTGAGCACATAAATTGTGCAATGCTTTCCTTTGAAAACAACTGTGCGTAATACGTATATAGGTATGTATATGAAAAACATCAAACAGGATATTGATGGATTCAAAAGGATTGGAAGCAATCGACTTCGTCTATATATGGGGCATTCATCGGTCCATAATTTAACACATGGTTGTTCTATCTTTGGAAAGCACGCTGATTTTTCTTCAGTCAATTTGTTAAAATAGAAAAATAACATCACTCAAGATAAAAATAACATCGCGGAAACCACAATTTAAAAATCTGAAAAGAGCTCTCAAAAATTCTGCTATCGATGTAAAGAATTTCGGCGTGTGGACCAGAGTGGGCCGGCGTTCGCTTAAAAAAGTAACAAAAAACAAAAAATAATAAAAAAAATAATAAAAAATAGACACAAAGTTAACTATGGGCAGTTGGTGGAACATTTTCATATGTAACTCCAGATTTTTCAGAATTTTTCAAGCTTTTTTTAACTGCCTACAGTGAACTAATCTTCGCGTCTATTCTTTTTTTTTCAGGAAATGGCAGATTACAGATAGAAGCGAACGCTGGCCCACTCCGGTTCACACGCCAAAATTATAATACAGGATTTTCGAGAGTTTGTTTGGATTTTGAGATCGTGGCCTTCGATGTGATTTTTTTTTTTTTAAACTGATTTTATTTCTCTGTTTGAACATATTTACTCATAAAAATGTGCAAAAAAAATTCCAACTATGTACGAAATTACAGACCGAATCCAAGGGGTTGAGGGCCAGAACCAGATCGATTCGGTATAATGGATGAAAAAAAATGTCAGCCTCTTTTACCATTATTACAATTTCTTCGAGTATTATTCGAGTGTTTATTCTCTCAAAGTCTCGAAATGAGCTATGGTTGGTGATCTCAAAAGATCGGCAGGGTTTAGAGAGGTGGCCTGAATTCAAAAGAGGGAAAACAAACGAGACAAGGCAAGCTCAATTTCAGACAATTGCCCTCGGGGCGCTCAGTCTCGTCCAGAACAAGATGGATAGGAGGGCGAGGTTCGGGTGTGTAGCCTTCACTGTATATCGAGCGACATTTCCCAAAAATTTGTCTCCAGAGTCACCCTGTCGTCTCGTTATGTTAGAGTGACAAACGATATCGTTAGACGTGTCGTATGCTGGATTTCAATTGACTCCAGGTAGGTAACCTGCAGCTGGGATCATCTTGAAATTTTTAGGGCTCATAGTAAGAGTAGAAGCTAATTTTTAACCCTGGAATTTGATCCCTAGGGTTAATCAGCCCGTAGATCATGAGAATCTTTTACAAACTGTACCTACATGCAGTGTTGGGCAGATTTGTAATTAATTAATTACAAATTACAAATTAAAATTGTAATTTTCAATTGAAAGTCGAATCAATTACAAATTACAATTGTAATTTGTAATTGAAAGTCAATCAATTACAAATTACAGTTGTAATTTGTAATTGAAAGTAAACTCAATTACAAATTACAATTGTAATTGAAATGTTTCTTCGAATCAATTACAAATTACAAATGTAATTGACACCTTTTTTCGAATCAATTACAAAATACAAGTGTAATTGAAATGTTTTTTCGAATCAATTACAAATTACCAATGTAATTGAAATGTTTTTCGTTATTCAATTACAAATTACAAATGTAATTAAAATGTCTTTCGTAATCAATTACAAATTACAAATGTAATTGAAACGTTTTTCCGAATCAATTACAAATTACAAATGTAATTGACACCTTTTTTCGGATCAATTACAACTTTTAAATGTTGTAACTTTTAATTGATTCGAAAAACTGTTTCAATTACATTCGTAATTTGTAATTGATTCGAAAAAACATTTAAATTACATTTGTATTTTGTAATCGATTCGAAAAAACGTGTCAATTACATTTATAATTTGTAATTAATTCGGAAAAAGGTGTCAATTACATTTGTAATTTGTAATTGATTCGAAAAAACATTTCAATTACATTTGTATTTTGTAATTGATTTGAAAAAAGATGTCAATTACATTTGTAATTTGTAATTGATTCGAAGAAACATTTCAATTACAATTGTAATTTGTAATTGAGTTGACTTTCAATTACAAATTACAATTGTAATTTGTAATTGATTGACTTTCAATTACAAATTACAATTGTAATTTGTAATTGATTCGACTTCCAATTACAAATTACAATTGTAATTTGTAATTGATTCGACTTTCAATTACAAATTACAATTGTAATTTGTAATTAAAATGTAATTAATTACAAATGTAATTAGATGCTGCCTACATGCTCATCGGGAAGTAAGGGTATCCGATATTATTTACCTTTCCATCCTCAGAGGGGTGTAGTTATATTTTTTCAAAGATACACCAATATACCGGGAGTTTTCGTGGAAACGCTTCATAGCACGCCTGCATACATGCAACTTAAACATCGAAGGAATAGGTTTTGCCTGTGTGCAGGCGTTTTTACTTTCCGATGAAGCGTTTCCACGAATACTCCCAGTATATATGGGACATTCCACGTCAAACCAGAGGGTCATCGGCCTGACCCCCTGGGATTCTGATGACCAATGGTTTTTCTGGTTCGTTTCGTTCAAAAATGATACCTCTAATTTTTCAAAATTTTTCCGTTATTTTGTAAGGGTGTGGCGACCTTAAATATCTCTTACTCGAAGATGGACATTTTTAAAATCGATGAAACTTTTTTGTAAAATCGGGGACTCGAAAACAAATTGTTTCGTCATAGTTCGAAAATGGGATGAAAATGCAGTATTTTTTTTTTTTTTTTTTTTTTTTAATTTTTTTCCCGGAATTTATTTTTACGCATGGTTTTTTGTAGTAGAAGATAAAAGAAAATGAACTTCATCTTTCGTTCAAGAGTATAACGAAAAAAACGATGCTCAATTCGAAAAAAGTGATCAAAACTCAAAAAACACTATTTCGAATTAAGCATCGTTTTCTTTGTTCAACTCTTGAACCAAAAAGCAAATCGAATTTTACCAGAATGAAAATTTGTTTTTATTTCATTTTTTACTACAAGAAACAATGATTAAAAATAAATTCCCAGAAAAAAATTATTATTAAAAATAAAAAAATAAAAAATAAAAAATACTGCATTTTCATCCCATTTTCGAACCATGACAAAACAATTTGTTTTCGAGTCCCCGATTTCACAAAAAAGTTTCATCGATTTCAAAAATGTCCATCTTCGAGTAAGAGATATTTAAGGTCGCCACACCTTTACAAAATGACGGAAAAATTTCAAAAAATTAGAGATATCATTTTTGACCGAAACGAACCAGAAAATCAATTGGTCATCAGAATCCCAGGGGGTCAGGCCGATGACCCTCTGGTTTGACATGGAATGCCCCATATATACGTGAAAATGGAAAATGGACCAATTTATGTTACACGGAACGAGAATCTCGCTTAGGTTATTGAAGTTGCTCTTGAACTTTCAGACGAAATAAGATATATTTTTGTGTCAATCTGTTGGAGATTCGTTTATCCCAAGGGACTCTGGGGTCACTAATACCACATGCCGATCATCTGTGAGGTAGGCCGATATCCGACCTGTGATTCACCGTCTTGAGTTCTTCGAGTCGAAACGCTTTCATGAAGGCATGGAGCTTTTTGAAGATGTCAGATCCCTCCCGGGGGTAGATATTGAGCGATTATCGTATTCGACGAAATATTTATCCACACATTCATACACGAATTTGATGTTATTCAAATGCGGAATATCAAAATATCCATAACTGAATGAATCGTGCGGTTCTTCTCAATTATCTCGGAACGTGCCGATTCGCTGGATGCCCTAATTCCATCCAATTCCTTAATTTTGATTTATTTACCTTTAACTGCATTTGAAGTACTTTGGTCTTAGTAACTTAAAACACTTTGGGAGATTTCGTGTAACTTGTCGTAAGTTTAATTCAAGTCGATAATAACCAACTTAATTGTCGGAGTTATTCCAGGGTGAATCAGAGTGGTAAGATCGCTAAATGGTCCAAAAGTTTTCTCACCAAAGTCGTAATAATTTATAGTATGTTCTCAAATTTTCCCAACTCGAAGAGCTTACATTCAGTCCCCATATAATAAATTTTACACTTCTCAAACTGTGTTTGACATATCTTTTGTCAGGGGTTTCTGCCGTATGCACTCGACGATATTCAGGTGTGAAGAAGTATTGATTAATTCGCATATATAGGGTATTAATAACGGTAATCTGAATTGTTCAGCTGTATAAACGGGATACGCGCATTTTTTTCTCCATGTGTTTAAAGATCTTGGAAAAGTTCTAACGAATTATAATATCATGAGAAATCATGAAGGATCGAATGTGGGTTGAGTTGAAAGAAATTCAAGTAGGTAATATCGAGAAGCCTGTAGATAACCAAACGGAAAAATCTTACCTGTCATCACCAACAGACTGGATAAATTTGAAACGCGACCAAACAGCCTGAAATATCGTTCAGATTCTTATGTCTTGTCTCTTTATGATTCGTTGAAACGCGCCGTATGCTGGCAAAAGACATTTCCTAAAATTGAGACAAATATTCTGTGATAATTTAACAGATTCTTGAACAAAAAATGGCATTCAATTGACATTTTCGTTATGCCTTTGGTATATTAAATCGCAAACCTGCGGTTCCACGAGTTCATAGGCAGCGGTGGTCGATAGTAGTGTCAATATAGTATATCTATCTAATACATATATGTATATATGTATCTATGTAATAGCATATGGAAAATATGGGAGGGTATTGATAATATCGATAATCCGATGTAATCTGTTGATACTCTGATATTACTGATAATGTTATGTCATTCATATATTCGAACATTGTTGATCTTGCGATTATGGATATTTCGCAATCGGTGATATGTACTTTGAAATTAATGCTCGATCGTTATTATTGCAGCATTACGAGAGAGCTGCACCCCAATCTAGTGCCATATTGAAAATTTGAGTTATTTACTTGGATATTCATTTCCGGAGTGTCAATAATGCCTGAGAACGTTCATTGAATTAATATTAATATTTAATATTGAATTTCAATATATTAAGTAGCCCTAGTCTACCCTTGCATCTTAATTAAGTCTCGGAGTTGTGCCCGAAGCAATCAGGGTATCTCCAATTTAGAGGAGATTGTGGTTACTCTGTATACCTTCATAATACCTTCATTATTTGTTCTCATTACTTCGCCCAGGAAAGCAAGAAAATTATCATAACAGCATATCCGAATATATTTTATAAGGCGATATGATAAATTCGCATGAGTATAGCAAAGCCAAGAAGCGAGAGGACAGAGCTCTAATCACGTTAATTTCGCATCACGTTCGCAGAGGTGAGTTAAAAAATCCCGTCACTTTGTAGATAATTTGACAATGGACATAACTTTATCAATGAATTCAGTCAATTGCTTGTACTTATGATAAAATCTATAAAATGGCTATAGGTTTTACGTGTAACGCGAGTCGTCAAAATATTGGTTCGATGCACACACTAAAAAACCCACCGAGAGTATGGGATATCATAGTCTCGCCATATGGTCAGATTACTGTTTGATGAGTTCTGCAAACAATACTGCTGATACAACTTGTCACAGCGTAGGTACCAATATTTTTTTGTGTTTCTGTTCGATATTGAGCAGCTGTATGATATCGCGTCTCTGAAACTCTATGGCATGAATCTATAAAATTTTGTAGTTAGTTTTTTTTATTATCTTTGGCGTCAACGCGGTAGTGTATACAATCTAAAATTCTCACTTCAAACATTTCTGCAAAATTAAAGACTGATCAAAATTTTTTTATTAAAATAGGTATTAGAGTTATTGACGTACGTCAAACTTTTGTCAAAAAAGGAACACGGCCAGCGTACGAAATCTGGCACGGTACATTGGCGGAAATTGGTTCTCTGAACGTAGGAAATTCACTGTTGTCAGCTGGTATTGCTAGTTATATCGTATTCTTATGTATAGGACGTGTACTTTAACCCATGTCATTTGTTTCCTGCAGACGTCAGCTTATACCAGATCGTTCGAGAGTGTGACCTGTGAAAAGATAACAAAACACGAATGACATTCAATTGAACGTTGAATACAGGTAGAATGAATTCTAGATTTATATGGAATCTCACATTATACAGAGTGTATTGCTAACGCTTATACAGGTGGAATTCATCTGAATTTCCTGTGCGCATGCGCAAGCTCCGAGCGCAAGCGAATTTTCAGTGCAGCCAACTCTCTACCGAGACGAACTGTCAAAATATTTGGGGCTTATACACATCGCGGCGATCTGTCATACAGTAGACTCTAGATAAGTGGCCATCTGCTAAGTGGCCCTGCGAGTGACTTCCCATTCACACGGACGGTTACTCACACAAACACTATGCTCCCCACCACAGCAGTATGCGCACCAACAGCTTCTCCCACCACGCGTCATGCGCAGTGGCGTAGCCAGCATTTTTTGCTGGAGGGGGCCTAGGGGGGACTGCCTTGACAAAAAAGAACAATTTGTTACATGTATGATGATATTATCACTAATTTCAATCGATTATTTGAATTTAAGTACCATTCGTTTTCTTCTGGGGTGGGCACCGGGACTTCTGGGGGGGGGGGGGGGGGGGGGGCATGCCCACCCCTGCCCCATCCTGGCTACGCCACTGGTCATGCGCCTCTTTGTCAGCCGTGGTGGAAGCGTTTAGTAAGTAGCCATTTTCCTCTCCTTTAGCCCCGTGAGATGGCCACTTATCTAGAGTCTACTGTATATAAATATCATATTTTCGACGGCACTTGGCCGCACTGAAAATTTACCACGCTCGGAGCTTACGCCGGCACACTGGGAATTCAGGTGAATTCCACCTGTTCAAACGTTAGCAATTCACTCTGTATGTTATTCTATGTGCTCAACGTTGTTATGATAAAATGATTTCCATTTGATTACCATATTAGTAACATGGATTGGCTTGAGTTGTATAATGAGTAAAATATAGATACATGGTAATTACGCATTCAAAAATCTTCATCAGATCTCGTCCAGTCAGTTTTCTGAAATGTAACTTCGGGGTTGTATTTCCGACACGATTCAAATGTGAGATTATGGAAATCGATATTTTCACCTGTCCAATTGGTTTCCAAAATGAAAAAGTGAGTAACACTCATGTTTCTGAATACGTAGAAAGATTTCATTGAAACGTTTACGGAAATTGTCGGAAAAGTTCTCTATATCGCGTGTGAGTTTCCAGAATGGCTTTTGACCTCCTGTAAATTCTGTTTTCTGCTTTACTGTACCAAGCATGAATTAATGAAAAGTTATGTGGGTCTATTTTATTGAATAAAAAGTTTGAAGCAATCATTAAATTTTTTTCCACCCTAATTCCGTTCCCTTGGGTGCTATTAAACAGTATCCTAACAAGTTTCAACTCTGGAGTTAATTTTCCGTGTTAGGATTTACCCGAATCTCGTGTTAGTTAATCTTTAAGATGTGCACCGATATAACTTTGGGTAGTTTCGTAGATATTTTAACAGAATAATCTATAAAACGAAACCGACAACGTGGATCTGAGGACAATATACTTTATATCCAGCAATCAGCTATCTCCAGTAAATCTTACGGCATACATAAATTCCTTTGCAATTTCGAAATGTATATTATCCAATGGCAGACTAACCGTGACCGTCTGTAGAATTTGCAATTCAAATTTATCTATCTATTCCTTCAACTACGAATTGAGTCTATTCAATGCTAAACTTGTGTGATTTCAAATCCGTGTACGTGTCTCAATCCGGATGGATTAAAGTATTGACGAATGTGATGGAACATTTTTATTGACAAGAAATTTACAGTGGTTCTATTATTTTTTCCTACATCTATAATATATCCTTCTTTGGCCATTCCACTTGCTCTTGACAAAAACATATGGATTCTATTCACTCACCCCACAATCTTTGACATAGACTAGAGCGTACAATGCAATATCATAGTTGCATTTGAATGCATCCCGAGTCAGAATAGAAATTCTAGTTTTATTAGTTCTCAGTTCTTAGAGGTGCGAACTAGCACTTGGGGGTAAAATTGATGTATGATGAAATTCTGATTTTCACCTAAAAGTGAGAGTTAAGAATTCCAAGAGGCTTCGTGATTCTGCGCTCAACCTATATGATTCGTCGATATTTAATAAAAATTCTTGTGAACTGATTGACGTATGAATTCCAAGTCAAAAACAAAATTGACCATTCACTTGACATTTCGCAGTCTATTGAGGTTGTGAGTAGAATTCGAAAAATTGATTACGATGTAGAGACGCTAATCAGAATTTGAAATGCGATCGCTGATTCTGATTCACATGCTCTGAATCCTCACGTCAAACATAATTCAACTAGAACAGAATTATACTTCTGTCGGCAAAAATAAAGTCCAACGGAATTATTGCGAGGATTCAGAGGGTTAAACTAGAATTTCCATTCTGACTCGGTACGTTTGTGAATGCCTGAGAATGGGTTGCTGTCTGTGAAGGAGAATGTGTTTTGAAAAAAAGGCCTCTCTCGCAGATCTTTGTCTTCGAGGTGAACAACGATATACTACTAATAGAATACTAATTGATTGTATTTTAAATGAAAAAAGTTTTCGGAGTTTAGGGATTTCAGGGGAAGTTAAAAACACTCCGGTTTCTACTCCGCACCCTCTCTACCGTCAATGAAGATAAAGATAAATGGTACAAGGTTTCTGGCGTTGAAACAAAAAAGTTACTCAAAGTTATATAGGGCTTTACACCAAAGCCACCACCGTACAGAGCAGATAGGTATATATTAGGGTGTCCCTTATTTTCATCATTTTTCGAAATTTCGGAGCACGCCCCCTAGATCGATTCTTCATTTGAAAATATGAATTTAGGCGCAAAAAAAAAATGTTCTATCTTATTATTAACACGTGCGTGCAAGCACGAGATTTTTTAAATGCAATTAACACGGGATATCGCTGGATTCTCAGTGATAATTTCTTTCAACATTACACGTTGAATATTTCCGAGTATAAACTATGGGATGTTGTTGAAGGACGATGCATTTACATGGAAAAATATTTATATCTGACATATGATGGGGTATGACGGTGCAGTCGGGGGCGATATGAACCAACTAACTAAAACACTTCAAATTCTTAAATTTTCTACATATTCGTATATATAGGGGAGAGCGGGGCAAAGAGAAAAAAAAAATTCTTGGAAAATTTTGGATTTTTTTTTTTTTTCAATAAAAATTGTTTCCCAAAGAAATTCTTTTTTATTTAAATTTAATTTCGAAAATTTGGCCGAGGTGCCCCTTTTGCCCTGCTCTTCCCTATATATACGAATATGTAGAAAATTCAAGAACTTGAAGCGTTTTCGTTAATTGGTTCATATTGCCCCCGACTGCACCGACATACCCCATCATATGTCAGATATAAATATTTTTCCATGTAAATGCATCGTCCTTCAACAACATCCCATAGTTTATACTCGGAAATATTCAACGTGTAATGTTGAAAGAAATTATCACTGAGAATCCAGCGATATCCCGTGTTAATTGCATTTAAAAAATCTCGTGCTTGCACGCACGTGTTAATAATAAGATAAAACATTTTTTTTTGCGCCTAAATTCATATTTTCAAATGAAGAATCGATCTAGGAGGCGTGCTCGGAAATTTCAAAAAATGATGAAAATAAGGGACACCCTAGTATATATCCTATGAAAATGATAGAGATTTATTTGAATTTCATGCTATAATATAGCTGGATGGTTTCTCGCTCTTATATTATTTCTCACGGTTTCGGGTGCAGATTTTCAATTGCTGGCTTTTATCGCATGATTGCTCAAGAATAAGGGTGTTCCTGCAGAAGCCCATATCATGCGAACTTCGAATATCCATATCACGTCTCTATATTGCGAAACAGGCACCATAGCACCATATATAGATTCATACGCCTTCGGCTCATGCAGATAACTTCACACTCACTCAGAATCGTCATTTTTGCCCACTCGTTGCACAATATACTATTTCGAGAAGACAAACTTTGAGAAGACTATATGCCTTTTGGTTTTGGTATGCCGAAATTTTTGTTTTCATATGAGATTCGAATTTTTTTTACGGGATTTTCAAAATTTTTTTTGCAAATAATATTAAATTTTGATTATCAGGGTACATGCTAACAGCAATTTACCTATCGTCTTGTCATATTCTGCATACAAACCAAAATGTTAGGGGAAGGCCCTATTTACAGGAATCGCATAATGGTCGGAAAGTCGTTTGCACAGAAAGTTCAAGATACTTATATCTTGAAAAATCTTTGAAAATTAAGAAGCTGCTGTTATATCTGTAATTGTGAAAGTTGAAACATATACTGAATACAACATAATCAGACATTTTTAATGACAGTAATGACAAAATTACACAGTAAAACAAGATGATCCGAGGTACAAGACCATGTTGTTCCTTGGACCATTTGTTGTCTGATCATATAGTGAAAAATTGATTTGACAATATGAAATCATGAAGCAAGAAAACTGGACGTCTGAAGCTAATAATATGAGATCCTATTCGACAGAAAAGTAGAAGATTCACAATCTAGAAAAATTCGTAACTCAGTGTTCTTATATTATAAGTTATAACATTTCTGTAGTACTTTTTGGAACTGCTTTAATTTCAATATTCCAAAAATATCATCAAATCTCGCAGTTATAATATTTTCTTGCTTATAAAAGCGTTAGGACTGTTAATTAAGAGGACGCTCTTATACCTTTGGGAGGGCAGTGTGCAATATGTGATGTGTAGATACTACTTACACGGTAGGTTACCATCATTTTTTTGTATCATGAAATTGATTTCAATCAGAAACTTTATTGATTGGATTCCTTTTCAAAATACAAAAAATACATAAACATTGCGAATGTTACATTTTCAATAAGACATATAGTTGAATATATTTATATTGTTACAGAAATATCATACAGAATTTTTACAATAAGTTTCATGTTGTCTGCAGAGATACATGTTGGAGTGTGTTAAAAATAAACATTTTTCAAAATATTTCCGCTGCCGACACTCCAAATGATAGATTTTTATGTAAAATAGCTTCTCCCAAAAGGAGAGATCTGTAGCTCAATCACGAATATTTGCTAAACGGGATTTCTATTTCCCATAAAATTAACAGGAAAAAAAAAATAAAAAACATTTTGACTACAAAAATTATAACTTGGCTGAGAATCAAAGCTCATTTTAGAGGGAAAGGCTTGACGTGTTTATAAAAAAAAAAAGAATAAGTACACTTTAAGATAAAGCTTGATCAGTTACGGAATGGTTTGGAGGGAGGGAATGGCTTTGGATTCAAAGGTATCTGAAGAGTGAAGATTTATCTTGAAAACCACTTATTTATTCTTTCATAAACACCTTAATCCCTTTTCTGTGAAATGAGTCTGGAACGAATTCGATATACCAATTTTTAGCCAAGTTATAATTTCGTTAGTAAAAATTCCTTTTTTTTTTTTGTTCCCTGTGTTAATTAGATTTTAGGGAATCAGCCAGGTTATGGAAATGAATTATTGCTAGGTGTTATATTTAATTAGGTAATATTATAAAAAAGGTACGATCCTTTTTATATTCATTCAAAGTTGCTTGCTCATTCAAGTTCAAAAAGAGACTAACTAATATGAAGAAAAATGACTCATTGGTATATGAGGATCATAGGCTCGACTGAGAAATACTCAGTCTGAACAGTATAGATATACTATATCTTATTCATTGGAATAGATTTTTTTTGTTTATTTCAATAATATGACGAATAGAAATCCCGTTTGATTGAGTAGGTACTTGAGATCGAGCTACAGGCCTCTCCTTTCATCACTTCACATCAAAACCTATCATTTGAAATGTCAGCAGCAAAAAAAAAAAAAAAAAAAAAATAAATAAATAAATAAAAAATAAAAAAAAAAAAAAAAAAAAAAAAAGGTTTATTATATTGAAACATAAAAATATCAACTTGATATCAAATATTTGAGACATCTCTGTGCGCGTTCACAACAGTGGGGCTCCCATATGGAAAGTATTTCCCCGAGAGCTCTACACTTCAATATTCATAACCCTGGAATACTAGCCAAATTCTTTCAAACACCTGATTCAGAAAGGTTTCTCGAAAAAGCTTTCCAGAATCGCATGAGGGGAGAGAGCGAGCTCCAATACCGAAAGGGAAGAAAGGCATCGTTGGAAAATTTCTTCGTTAAAGCGGTCCAATACGCTCTACGCGGACCAATCCCTGCAGGGATGCTCATAGTGTTTCAATTCGGCTTTAATTAATCTTCTTCGCGTCATCTTAAAATTAAGACTCACCATAATCCGCATTCTTAAATGAAAATTTATTTTGTAAAAAAAAAAAAAAATTTTGCAGATTTTATACGATCACATGAGATATTGAGCGCGTTCGTTTCCGATTTGATAGTCATCCCACTTGAAAGTTACACTTGTTTTGTACTCGCAAGTGAGATATTGAATTTCGAAAGGATAACATCAAGCTGACTCGTTGATGCAAAAGAGAATCAAGATTGACTGTATTTCTATAATGTTGAAGCTTCGGTTGAGCACGCCTAACAGCTTTGGCTGGTATATGTACCAATGAAGCGTGAGATCGAAAGTGAACGGTTTCTTCGATTGGAAACCATTTTCTACATGTCTACTTTGGCGGGCAGCAAGATGAGCACAAATTTTCAACGTCGATAATAGCTTTTGTACGAGAGCCGAGATATTGGGTTCTGCCTCTGTATATAAACTTAGGGCAGCGATTTTCAACGTATTCTTCACTCAACCAGATGGGATTGGAAGCCGTATTTCGATTATCAGGCCACATGAATCGAACGTTTAATCAAATGATCGAGAACTTATTAATAAAAGTCGGGCTTATTGCTCCGATCTTGAAGAGGTCTGAAATCAACGAAGATAAATGACAACCTAGGTCATCGCGAATTCGGTAAATCAATTACGTTATGCTAGAATATGATGAGATATTCAAATATTTCCCGCAGTCGCGGAGTCAGCTTCAATATTTTTGTATGCAATCTCCATGAGAACTGGATCGTCGTCTGCTTTTCTTTGGCGTTCCTCTTGAGATTTATGCACGCATTTCAGGTCATCCAGTCCTAGAGTCACCACAGTCTGAAAATAACAACATTCCATGAAAATACCTCAAATTCCATGGGTCTAGGATTCCGTAACGAAGCCATATTTAATTTCGAGGATTATACCTATGGCGTCCGCGTGCCAAGTGCATGCATTCTGAAGATTCGTATACATTTGCCGAGTGCGGAGAAAATCACGACTTTCGAAATTTGGTTGGATACTATCTGTACTGCAGTTGAAGAAGTGGATGCAATGAGGACATATCGTGAATTATCAGGTTTCGGAATAATTGAGAAAAACGCACGCGTTTGATTTGAGAGACATAATAATTGATTAGCATAACCTCATCTCGTTACTGCCCGCTGCCATGACACAGTGCGTAAAATTGAGTTGTTTGAAGTGCGCATGCGCGAACAAAACCACTAGTGCGTAAAGTGGAGTATTTGCGATGTGAGCATGCGCTAACTCCTCTTTTCTCGACTCTTCGGAAATAAGGTGTCTTACGCACGCTAGATAGGTCTCGAAAATTAAACTTTCGAAGTATAGGTGTTGCAGAAAATAGATTGTTAAAATATGAGCTGTATACTCTTATTGCCAAAAGTTGCATAAAAATACAAAATTTGGCGTCCAATATGTTAAAAAAATCATAGAATTGAATAGCGAAGAATAGTGCATCACAAATCCGAATACTGCAATATTTTTGAATTTTACAAAGATAGATTTTGGGAGATCGTAGACTAATAGAGCCCAGAAATTAGGTAAAGAGTAAAGATTTTGCTATCGTTTAATTGGACATTGCACATATGTCTGTGATGCCGAGTAACGCCAAAAAAGCATAACAAATTTTGTTTTTTCGGCCAATCGCATTAGAATAACTTGAAATGAATATTTTGAAAAAGAATAGATAATTAAAACTGAAATCGGCCTATAATCAAGAGACTCGGTAGAGTCTCGCGCCAAGAGCAATAATAAAAAAAGCGCGAGACTCGACCGAGTCTATATACCCGAACGGCAGCTAAACGGCGTGGTGGGGAAACAGTATTTCCTAATTTCTTTCTTCTCGCGATATCCAGGGGATTGGAATATTTATCCTAGAATGTGGGTACCAAGAGCTTTCATTTGAGTCTAACTTCGATTGAATCAGTGCACGGAAAGCTGAGGTATGATTATTTCAAGTTTCCGAGTACCCGTTTCGTCTGAAAATTTGTTCGTCGTTTCACCTCCTTCAGCCAGATCTGACAGTTCACTAAAGCTATGCGGATAAAAATGAGGAAAGAGTGGCCACCACTAGACAGCAGTGACATCAATTGCAAGATGGCGCTCTTATAATATTTTTAAAAATTCCGAGTGTTAACGGAGTCGTCGCCGGGAGTTGTCTTCATACATCATACGCTTTCGTTATTTGTGACCGGGACCACCGCTACGTCGCTTTCGTCCACTAGGTCGACCGTACCGTAGTTTCCGTCCTCCAGGTCGACCGCTACGTAGTTTCTGTCCTCCAGGACCACCGTTACGTAGTTTCTGTCCTCCAGGACTACCGCTACGAAGTTTCCGTCCTCCAGGTCGACCGCTACGTAGTTTCCGTCCTCCATGTCCACCGCACCGTAGTTTCTGTTCTCTAGGTCGACCACTACGTAGTTTCTGTCCTCCAGGACCACCGCTACGTAGTTTTCGTCCTCCAGGTCGACCGCTACGTAATCTCCGTCCTCCAGGTTCACCGCTACGTAGTTTCCGTTCTCTAGGTCGACCGCTACGTAGTTTCTGTCCTCCGGGACCACCGCTACGTAGTTTTCGTCCTCCAGGTCGACCGCTACGTAGTTTCCGTCCTCCAGGTCCACCGCTACGTAGCTTCCGTTCTCTAGGTCGACCGCTACGTAGTTTCTGTCCTCCAGAACCACCGCTACATAGTTTTCGTCCTCTAGGTCGACCGCTACGTAGTTTCCGCCCTCAGGTCCACCGCTACGTAGTTTCCGTTCTTTAGGTCGACCGCTACGTAGTATCCGTACTCTAGGTTCACCGCTAAGTATTTTCCGTCCTCCATGTCCACCGCACCACAGTTTCCGTCCTCCAGGTCGATCGATTGTAAGTAATTATTGATGAACAATTGATGTTGTACACACGACGTTCTTAACTACGTGGCGGTGGTCCTGGAGGACAGAAACTACGTAGAGGTCGACCTAGAGAACGGAAACTACGGTGCGGTGGACCTGGAGGACGAAAACTTAGCAGTTGGTGCGCGCAAAGTGAAACGCCCTATATATTTTTAACTATTTATTTTAATATTTAAATATCCATGAATCTGTGGACAATAGGAAGCTGCGTTTTTCATCAGCGCCGTTTTTAGAGCTCGGTACTTGTTTTTCCGTTTTTCACTATTTTCGTGTTCACTTCTTGTTTCGCGTAACCACATGAATAAATAAAATATATATATATCGATGAAGGAGGAGGTTTGCGCGCAGGGTTACACGTTGCAGGCATATAGAGTTATTATAACGGATTATAAGGAAACAATTCGTAGAACTTAATGAAAAACGAACACACATGTTACGACTGTCAAAAAAAAAAAAAAAAAAAATTTATAAACACATACGTGTATGAAATACAAAATTGTACAAAAAGTAGTGAAATCAACAACAAAAGCACCTATGGTGCAAAAACCTTTCGCCAAGTGCAATAATGTGGTCCCTACTCAAAACGAAAGAATAAAAAGAAAAATGTCCACGTACAAAAGTATTGAAATCACATACAGTGCCAAGTACATGTCTTCTGTATACCATAAGTTAACAACAGAAACGTAAAGAGTCTTGTGCTCGTTCACTCGCAAAAAAAAATTTGGAGTCCGTGGTACTTGGCGGGCCTTCGTAGACAAGTACGAGAGAACAATATTGGCCCGCCAAATACCACGGACTCCAAATTTTTTTTTGCGAGTGAACGAGCACAAGACTCTTTACGTTTCTGTTGTTAACTTATGGTATACAGAAGACATGTACTTGGCACTGTATGTGATTTCAATACTTTTGTACGTGGACATTTTTCTTTTTATTCTTTCGTTTTGAGTAGGGACCACATTATTGCACTTGGCGAAAGGTTTTTGCACCATAGGTGCTTTTGTTGTTGATTATATATACACGTGCCTTTTCTGATTTTTAGAAAATGATTTTTTAGAACTTTTTTCTACTTTTTATGCTTTTTTCAAGTTTTTAAAGTAATATGCGAACTTTGAGAATACTATGCATTTTTGGCTTTAGAGATGCGAGTAGATGTGTTATACGTTCTTCGGAATCATCCTTCAGATTGATGCAATAAGGACATACAGCTTCAAGGTGCTAGTATTGCAACAGTAATTTCTCAATTGCTGATTGTATGTTTATACAGTCATTCCGATTACAGGTTTAATTGAGTTTAAATCTAAATTAGGTTGTTAAATTAAGTTTACTATTCGGCTTTGATTTGTGATCCAAGGCGAGCATCCTGTACTAATTTAAGCTTGGACTTTCAACGCCTCGACTGGATTGATTACACGATTTTGTGCAGTAGGTACAGCTGCGAAGTCAAATCGACTAATTAACTGAAAGTACATTGTAGAGAGTTAAGGATGTTCTACACCTATTGTCCCACCAAACGTGGGTTTCAGAGCAGATTTTGAATACTTCTCGATGAGGAAAAATTCTGAAAAAATCAAGCATGTAGAAGATCCTCGGGAGATTGATTTTGCATAATAATAATTTAAAAAAGTTATTAACAAATTGATGGAAAAAAAAAAACTGTTCAAGACATTAGCCGATGACCCAACTTTTTTTTTCAGGTGAAAATGATTTGTCAATTTTTATCAATACGTATGAATTTTTCAAGAATTTTGTTACATTTTTGAAAATTGCGATTTTTGAAAATTTGTCATACCTGACAAAACGCAATTTTCAAAAATGTAACAAAATTCTTAAAAAATTCATACGTATTTATAAAAATTGACAAATCATTTTCACCTGAAAAAAAAGTTGGGTCACCGGCTAATTTCTTGAACAGTTTTTTTTTCCATCAATTTGTTAATAACTTTTTTGAATTGTTATTATGTAAAATCAATCTCCCGAGGATCTTCTACATGCTTGATTTTTTTCAGATTTTTTCCTCATCGAGAAGTATTCAAAATCTGCTCTGAAACCCACGTTTGGTTCGACAATAGGTGTAGAACATCCTTAAGCTAGCTATTTGCTATTTGAGACAAATTATTTTCTAATGAAAAACATTCGTTTTTCCTACAAGATCCGGTATTTTGGAAAATGTCGTTTCTTTTTTTTATCGGTAATTGAATGATTTTTTAATGAACTTCTCTTCTAATTCTATAAGCGATGAATGAGTTCGCAAAATAGTTCATAATATTCAAATAATGATAATCGGATGTAACGAGAAAACGATGACTTGCAAATGAAGCTCGATCTACTTCCTTTTAAAATTTTAATGCGGTATTTAGAGTGCTCTCTTTGAAAATTCGCAGTTTCTATAATAATTGCGTTAACCAGAAATGACGTTAATTCTGCACCTTTACTTCTAAAGCCTTTGATCTTAACCCAACATTTCCGCCACTTTAGTTCTCTCTTTGTTACAAGAAGATTACCCGGTAGGTTCCCGTTCAACCCTCCAACTATATCCAGTCGGGCAGTCATCCGCATCGGTGTGAAAACCAAGAGGCAACCTTGACAGTAGAACATTTACTTTTATAACCCCCTAGCCACACGGCCAGCCCGCCCTCTATAAAGATACACTCTCTACCCTCTCGCTGCTCCTGTGTCAACCATTTGCCATCCCCTAGTCTTAGGAACCCTATGGTGACCGAACCCGGGACGTCAGACCATATTTCTTATCTTTAAAAACGCTGGAAAGTGTAGCCAAGAGCGAAATACGTTCTCTATCAGCACTATGTGCGGTTCTGCGAGCTTTTTAGTTTCCTTTTTTTTTTTATTATTTTTTTTTCAGGACTACATCAGTACGATGTGTTACTCAGGATACGTATGATTGATGGAATATGTATACCTGAGCCAGTCGGTTAAAAATTCTTGTTGGAAATAAAAATTCATAGCACAATTCTTTAGGACAAAAAAATAAGCCGCCACTTATTTTAGGCTGCGGCTATTCCGACCGGTCATTCTATCTAAGGGCTTGTTTTATCCAAGCCTTTCACATGTACGCGGTAGTGAGTATGCATAATTTTTACAGTTTATTCAAATCAGAAGAATATTTTTTCAGAGACTTATCCTGGAGTGGGTGGAGGGTGGGATTCAGCACCTTGCCGTCGTATATCGCATAATCAGAATGTAAATTGACGGTGAATTGTGGGATTGAGTGACAGCATCGAAGACTCAATAATTGGTTTAATTTTTGAAAAATTAAAAAAAAAAAAAAAATTGTGAAAAATATTAATATCACCACGATTCAAGTCAATGTAATTGTCCACACTCACGATCAGATCCAGATGAATTATCAAGCCGCGTTGAATTAATTTTTGAACCGCAATTTCCGCGAAGAAAATTTCATTTATTCTTATTATCCCGTTGGTTTGATATTTTCTAGGAAAAATCTACAATATGTTGTGCAAAATTATTAATTGGTCGTAAGCTCTCTTTGTGTCTATTCAATGCGTATTTAACACGCCTCACTATAATAGTCACACTAACATATGCTCTTAACTTCGGATGAACAATCGACTGAGAAATTATGTTTCGAAAATAGATCGAGTGACATTCGCTCTCTCTCGGTTTTGCCAGTAGAGAATTTCGGTTATGGTCTGACAGATCAAAGTTCGCATTCATAGAATTATTGCTCCAGTTTGGACTACCAAGTCGAAAAGCTGATGGTGTAACTAAACTAAACGATATTTTTTTTTTACCCTGCGGTGAGTCGTGGATGATTTATTATCGGTCTGTAATTTAGATAGTAACATCGGAAACCGTTTGTGTCCGGAATCACATTATATAGCCATTTCAGAAACTACCCTCTGCCGGAGGATTAGACACGCGATCGTGACCCCTAAATACAGCGAATCGTCTCACTTCTTAGCATTAAGCACAGCTACAGCATGATGGTGTCATCTGTTACAGATCCTCGACTTTGGGCCATTGCACAAGACCGCGGGTTAACAGCACGCTTATACCACCAAGCTTTTCGTTGCGATTTAGATTGGCGATGGGTGTACGAGGTTCTTCGAGCGTGAAGTTCGCGAGGATTTCGTCTGTACTGCTCGAATGTTAGTTTCATGAATTCACGTTTAAAGAAACTATAATCATCTTCTGATATTTTTGTAGCTATTGAGATGATCAAGAAAGGTGAAAAAAATGATGTTGACAAATTTCAGAATCTGTTTCAGAAGTTGTAACAGCTCGAAATAACTGCATGAGGATATTCGTACCTAAATGGGAAAGGACCTTATATTCCTTAATACATATTTGTTTGTACATGTTTCTGAAACGTTGTAAATTCTACTTGGTAACTTGAACAGGTTTGGGTTTAATTAAATCTCAAATGCCCAACTCGCCTTGGCATATATATATATATATATAATATAATTAGTCTGTCGAGTTCTCCATATTACATATTTTGACTGGCACAGTTGTCGCAACCATTTCTCCTATGGAACAATAATAATTAAAACCCCAACCATAATTTTTTGTACGATTTTGTTTTGTTTTTTCTCTTCTTTCAAATACGTCATATATATGTTTTTATTAATCCTTCGTAACGAGGACCGGGTCATACCCAAATTTGACAAACATGGTTTCATTTTGCAGATACCTCACAATAACAGCATGCCATGAATAATGTGATGATTTAGGGAGATGAAGGTTGGCTATTATCGATGATATATTCCAGGAGCAGAACTAACTCTTGTGTTTTCTGTCCTGCGGGTGCTAATAGCACCTCTATATCTTCAAGTCAAACTAATGCCTTGATATTAAGGAAATTGTTTCAGGATGATCCAAGGGCTTCGTGAAAAAGACTTTTCAGCTCAACAATCTCCTTCTGCAGGGGATTCACTTCCGTTTTTTCGAATTGAGCTTCTTTTTTCCGGAAATAACGCTGGACCAGCTGACTCATGACAATAGGGAAGTCCTGTTTATTGTCTACCCCGATGTATTCCTGAAATATTGAGAGCCTGCGGCTACAGATACGATATGTCGTAAAATAAAAGTTTTTCCATTCGAAATTCTGCTCCCCACTCACATAACGTGAATTATTAAGGTACTTCCATTAGTAGAGTAGGGCAAGTTCTACTCAGTTACTTTTTTTAAAAGCATCAAAATATCTGCGCTTTCGACGATTCTCATTGATACTATAGCTGTTACTCCGCTCGGCTCTAGACCCCATATTTCGAACGACTATTCAATTCTTACTATTAGGAGGGTAGTAAAGTGATCGCATATGAAGAGGGGTGAACGAATTATGTGAAAACGTTAAAACCACGGAATAGAATTGCATATTATTCGCGAATCTAACACAAAAATACACGAACCACATAGCAGCAATGGCTGATGCTCCATCGAGCTTTTTTCTCCGATGTTGGACTGACCAGTGCCTTGATGAACTCGGCGATCTCGCTAAAGGTTGTTGCCGTTGGAATTAAGTTGAATGGTGCTGGTAGTGATGTTTGTGTCATAAACTCGACGTATACCTAGAATTTTTCGAATAAGACGCTTACCAAAGAGAACTAAAAAGGTGCGTGTGAGAAATAGAATGAAAAAGAGCGAAGGGTGAGTCGTTCGTCTTGATTCCCCCATTTCGCCGTACCAGCAGAAGCGGAAAAATAAGAATGGTCACAGTAATTCTATCGATTCGTCTCTCGCTCTCAAGGCCTAGAATTTATCGTGGGTGTGTCAAAGATGAGAATCTTACCTAATTCACTGACCTTATTTCGTTCAGTATTTTACAAGAAAAATAGGACTTGAGATTAATTCATTTGCACCGAGAATAACCAATCGGAGTAATTTTATGGCCACAAGATTGAAGTTCACAGTTGTGTGTATATCTATAAGCTCTTACCTCGCTTCGGCCAAATGTCCATTCGACGTCGACGTTGTCCGTTATTTTAACGAACGTGTTCGACATGCAAGCAATCAGCATATTCAACGCGACGATCACAGATATAAATTCAAATGCTGAAAGTGAAAGACATTATTGGAGATGTTTTACGAATACGTTATACTATACGGATAGGACTGATTAACGGTAATTAGTTTTTCTATATAATAACGGAATCTAGTAATGGCAGCAGATTTTTCTCATTTACAGAATAAACGAATCATAATCTTTGTGACTCGAATAAATACGGAATAACTAACCTGCGAATGCGATATAACCAACAGCTTCGGTGAATTCGTGATGGTTGATGATAGTTTCTGACTCCGATTCACCTGGCAAATTTTCTATAACGACGTCGGCACTTTCCATGGGGCTCATACAGAATATCGCCCAAAATAGTGTTTTTAATGTTGATGGAAAATTGACAAACGAGTCGGTCTGCTGTGTCTTCAACTTTGTTTGATCGTCCACTTGCGTCATTCCTTGATAGTATTGATACAGCTTGACTAGCCCTAGAATCGGAAGGTATGAAATCACGTGTACATTCCGTATCTGTCAGTTGATTCGCACTAAAATCTGTGGATAATGGAATCCTAGAATTCAGTTGATTGATTAACTGTCTTTCAACCATTGAATCGAGAGTGAAAAACCGTCACATAAAACGTGGGCTTTTACTGTAAAGTCGAATAGCTCGATTTTCGGTTTTCACATGTAATCATGATCATTTTCGGCTGAATGATTTCGGTTCATCATTTTTGGAAAAATACTCTTGTTTTGCCATTCTATACCAATTTATGCACCGTTACATGATCTGAAGTATGGATCCAAGCGGGTTCCTTTTGCTGGGACACCACAACACCACAACACACCAACAAATGCTAATCAGCGTCCAGTGTGTTGAGATTCACATGAGATGTGTTGAATTTGTATGTGTTTAAATTGTTCTTTGTTGCATTGTTCTGTGTTAAATGGACGTGTTGAAATGTTTTCGTGTTGATTAGTCATGGAACCGCATAAACAGGGGACTATACGGAATATATATCAGTACCGAACGTGAAGAAATGGAAAAAACAAAAATCGAACTATTACAATTTTCAGTTTGACTTAGCGATTATTGGCTTCTGATGTTATGGTCGAAAGTCGATTTGAGTCAAAAATTATATTCTAGAAACTGGGCTGTTGGCAATGGCAGCGTAAAATCAATTACAGTCGAACCTCAGGCACTGACAACTCGGGCACTGCTTTACCTCGGGTACTGACAGCGATCTTACCTCAGGCACTGACAGCGATCTTACCTCAGGCACTGACAGCTTTATAGCTTCTCGCTAGGGTCGTCACTGAATGGTGCGCTTCGTAGGGAGGCCTCAGTCTCGAGGCTACATAACCTCCAATCCAACTTGTCAACCGGCAACTGGCGCGTGTTAATCATTATGCCTCATTACGGGATCGTGCCGTTGTGCTTTACATATGTATGTAGTGAAGTTGGAAAATATTAGTACATGAAAACGGTTATCATCAAATCTTGGTGAACATTCTTCGGCGAGAAATTATTGTAGTAGGCAGAAAAAAAAACATTAGGCCCCGATTCGCAATAACATGACTACGGCCCTGGCCCAACGACGCTATTGGTTCGCGGGAAAGTTAGGTTATTTTGTCAGTACCCGAGGGAATGTTTCCCGAGCTCTGTCAGTGCCTGAGGTTCGACTGTATTGGCAAGTCTGGGAATTGGTTTATTTATTTAGTATGCAATTCGAACAGAGTTCGATATCCTTACCAGCTGTGAATGACATAATGATAATGCCAAATATTACGATGAATTTAGTCACATCATTTATCATCTTCCCAAGAGACATTTGAAGAGGACCAAGATTAGGATCTAATTGGCAGATGAATAAAAGTTTGAAAAAAGCCATGATTGTCGCAATGCACAGGGTGCCTTCAGCGATTAAAGTCGGATCATATTGATGCCAATACTTTCGCTCAAGATCCCTCTGTCCATTTTTCCTAACGTCGATTATGGCAGCACCCCAAAATAAAAAAGTGAGCAGAAACAGAGAGAGCATTATGACCTCGTACCTGGAATAAGAAAAATCCGATTACGCATTACAGAAGCATCGTTATCGCTGTAAAGATAAAAATAAAAAAAAAAAGCGGTTACCAATTCCACGGCGTGTTGAAGAATCGCCGAGGACCGTGAATCATAAATAATCTTAAGGAACCCCAAATATAAGCCATGACGTATATCACCAGGATTATCTCGTACCCTGGATAGAATACGTTTTCGGTTGAAAAAGTATCAGCGTCGCAGTTTGTGGGGAAAAAATGTAGAAAAGAGAAAAAAAAAAAAAAAAAAAAAAACGAAACGAAACGAGAAAATAATCCAATCACGTACCGCTGTCTGGAGGTCCTCGCAACTGATTAGTTTTGTCTATGTTAGACTCCATGTAGACAAATATCAAGAAAACTGTATAGCTTGCTGTGAATGATAGGAACTTATTGACAGGAATTGACCAGTGCTTTGATCTGGAAGAGTTTGGTGCTAACAGCATCCAAAATACGATCATTGGCAACATCACGATTCGTGGAGGCACCGAGAACACCTTCATTATTGTAGACCTTAGCCTCCACTCGTACCAATCACCTTGCCATTTGAATTCTATTAGCTGTGAAAATATGATGAGCCATCTAATCAGAGGTGTGATGATTGATTCTTCGTATTTACCTGCTGTATGTTTGCATTAGCGACAAAAGTCTTCATTTTCAAGTCTAAGGCTAGAAGCAGTCTAGGGTATGGAAATTTTGACGATATATTTAACTTTGACGATTGCTTAAGAATTATTTCAACTTCTTCGGTCGTACGCGCACATTCAATTAATTCTGTTGCGAAATTTGCCACTGCCTGTAGAAAGATAATGATATTTTGTGATACCAGATAATGGAGAAATTGCATATTAGTGCTGAAAAACAAGTTCGTGTGAAATGAAAAGGTAGTTGAGTTTTGGTTTTGAACCGGAATTCAAAACGGTAAAACAGGGGTATGTTTGAAGAACTGGCATGTGTGCAAATCGTCCTTAAATCATCCAGTTTTATTACAGTAGTTCCCCAACGTTGTGACGAAAAATCAAGTGAAAGTTATGAGTTGTGAGTCATCGGATCTCAGAGTTAGATGCAGTTAAAGCAAAAGCATCTACTGCAAGGATTTGGATCAATCGGTGTTTCGATTTTAGATACTATTTGGATTTCTATAGTTGTTCAGAAAACAAAGCTCTGTCCGATGAACGGATGACTTTTTTATACCGAAAAAAGTGACTCCTGCAATAATAATTGTTATTGCTGTAAAGAAGTTTATCATCTGAATGATTAGAAACACAAATCTCTAAAATCAAGGAAGTGGTTCATCCAAATCCTTGCATTAAGTGCTTTTACTTCGACTGCGCGTCTGACTCTGAGACCTGCTGACTGACAACTCCCAAGTTCTATTTTATTATCCTTCAATAGACTAGCAAACTTCTATAGTCAAACTGGTCGTAAAAACAAAAATAATGATGACGGATGCCAGTCCCTAAAAAATAATACATACATTTAGGGTGTCGCGCTAGTCATGAGAAAATTTGAACCCTAACAATTTAGAAAAACTCACGAACCCAGGGCTTAATGCTAGTGATTGAAATATGTACATCTTACATCTGCAAGTTTTTGATAAGGTGTGTAAAATTCACGTTCGTAATGAGACGCCTTCTTAAGTTCTACCGCCAGCTCAAAAGCTTCGAGAATCGGATCCTCGGTGGTCAGACAAATGTATGCAGGATTTGCAATAGCTGTGTAGAGAAACAGTCGCATTTTGTCTATAATTAGTGGGTCTTCGCTCGCTCGTTGAGGTCTGTAATACAGAATTTCAATTTGTGTTAGTTCAATGGTGTATGTAAATTTAGATAAGAATTTACTGCTAATTTGAATAAGACATTTCAAAAAGCTGGTAATAAATGGCTGTCGTTATTCTGTCCACTCCAACAAGAGGGAATTTGCACTCCCGTGGGACAAACTGTTTTATTTTTCAAATTACTGAATCTTTCATTTCTAGATTCATCCATTACAATCAATAAGATTTACATATGTATGTACTACGTATACATATTCCACATAGTCATTTTTTTAATAGTTATAAATTATAATTCGAGAAGAGTGCCCGTGTAGAACAATAGAAGTTCTAATCTCATTCTACAGGTTTTCACTGAAGACTCGGAGATGTAGATCAGAATTTTAGAGTAGGATTGTGCATGGAATGAAATTCTGATTTTCACCTAAAAGTGACACTGAGGTCCGTTTTTAGCACGTTTAGGCTTGCATCAGCCTTCTAAAATCCTAGTTATTGGACCTTCAGATCCTATAATTCACAGATGCTGCATGATTCATGGTTTGGATCTGTAGCTTCTCAATCTTTGACAAATATAAGCTCTCAAACGTTGAGTCAAAAATAAAATTGATCATTGAGTTGACTCGATTTTATGTAGACTTTTGAGGTTTTAATTAGAATTAAGAAATTTCTTAGGATGTGGAAGATCTGATTAGAATTTCAAGTACAAACGCTAATTTTGATTCACACCTCGGAATCCTTAGGTAGGATATAATTCTATTGAAACAGAATTATATTGAAGAACAAAGGAATTGGGGTGTTTGAGGGCAAAATTAGAACTTCTATTTTGACTCGAAAAATACGGCAAATCAAATTACTTGCAGACTTCTTCGCAGTAGCAGCTTGGTGGATGTGGTCTATTAAGAAAGTGTCGTCGATCCAGAAGAAGTCTAATGAGCTCGTAATGTCCATAATAAGCTGCTACCCCCAGGGGTGTTGTTTCCTCGAGAAATTCCGAACTGTGGGTAGCACCAGCAAATTCCAGACCAAGAGATGTCTCCTGCATGTGATCCAGAATCATCACAGCTATTTGTTGCTCATTTTCTCTGATCGCGTATAAAACTGTATCATTGACTTCTAGGTTCTGCTGCGATAACAGGAACTCGACCATTTGCAAGTTTCTTGCCTGAACCGCGATGTGCAGAGCGGAAATTCCCTGAAAAAAATAATAAAGGTTATCAAAAATAGATACCGTTTGAATCACATTCACTTCTTAGCAATTTGCCTCTCAGAAGTTGAGATATTACAGACATTTTGAATATAGGAAGCAACGTCAAGTTATTTCGTATTCATTGATCCATGCAATTCTTCAGTATTAGTTTGAGCTAATGTTGTATATCTGGCTCAAGGATAATCAAGAGCTACTTGACGACTGCCAAAACACAATTTCAAATCTCGACATCGTGTTCCTTATATATGAGAGAAAAGGTTGCCGAGATAAACTTACTGTTTACTTTGTAATTTCCTTCGGATAACTTAACTCTGCAATTTTATTATGTGGATTAGACCCCATTACCTTGTTTAATGTAGGCCTAAAGCTGGTTGAAGCTAAAGTTCTATTAGTCCTAGAGAACCCGGAAATTAATTAATCCCCCGCTACCATAAAATGATTGTGACTTTAGTCCGAAACAAGATGCACATTAATGTATTCATGTATATAATTTGTAGCCATAAGCTTTGCTCTGGATCATATAGCACACGTTATGTAATACATGCGGAGGCATGCTGCAGTATTAGTAAAATCATAGTTCCGTTGTAGATTTTTGATTGATGAAAGATTATTATTTTACAAAGTGATCCAAACTGGGTGAGAGGGTGCAGCAGGTCTAGAACTACCATTTTCTGTTGAACCAACGCTTTATCTCAGTAATAATTATTGAGATGTAAATTCATCAGAGGACCAGAGATTCTGCTGTGGAATGACGCAGGGTCTGTTAATGGAGAAGCTATAATACAAACTTGAGATTAGGGCCACAATGATAAACGATTGAAGCAATAATATAATAGGAAACATCAGCACCAGCAGCTGAGCCAACTCATCGTCAATGAAATTCTCTTGGGCTTGTCTGTCGAGTCTGTGGAATAATTACAACGACAGGATATCAGGATTCGCGATCAGTCGAAATTCTTTCTTTGTGAAAGCGCTCAGAGCACTAGCTTCAAATTTTGGGGTCTCTGACGTCAGTTCATGATGATTTGAAGTTGCGATTTTCGCCGGTAACGATGCAAGGAGAATGAACAAAGACCTTTTCTCTTTTCCATTCTTATACTTATACTTACGGTCTTGACGCATCAGCGATTACACAACCTTTTGTATTCCTGTTAACGCTTCTTCTTCGCGAATATCGAGTAGCCACAGAGACAGTGACGTAACCGGAATAAGTTAACTGCATGAATAAGTAATATAGCGAATTCAAACCAACCGAATAGAATTCGAAGACAAGGCGACAAAGGGAAAAACGTGAAATGGGTATTTGTCCTGAAAACGAGGCGGAGAAGACCGGTGAAGGTAACCGGGTTGGGTAACTCATAGTAGTTCTGGGTGGCCTATAGCAATTCTAAAATCGGATGAACAAACCCTGGCGGTATTTACAATTAAAGAACCTAAGTTATGTCGTGAACCCTTTACCGAATATTTTGAACAACTGCTGCTTCGATTCTAGATTCTTTAGTCTACAATCGTTTATAAAACGAACCTATTTATCAGATAAACCGGGGGCTTTTGAATAGTTTCATTCTTGTGCCAGAAAATTGAAGAATAAGTAAAATCAGTTTATCTTTTTGTAGTATAAAAATCCGCAACAGTTCATCTGGGTTACCTAGTCAGAATAGAAGTACTAGTTCGATCGTTAAAAACCTCAATTCCTTTGTCATTTAGTTTCTGCTACAGTAACGTGATTCACTTTCGGTAGAATTATACGTTGTTAGAATTTTAAATTCTAATTTGAAAATGAAAAGTTTGCAAAAATCAACTCAATGATCAATTTTATTTTAGACTTAGAATCCATTCGTCAATCAGTTCACAAAATGTTTACCAAAGATTGTAGAGCTATAGGTCGAAATCATAATCACAAAGCTTCTTCGAATTCTGGGATGTAGAGGTTCGAGCTAAAACTGCAAAAGTCTATTTCGCGCCAAAACTAAGAAGATAATGTATTATTTCCACACTGCGTGCGCAAAGTTCGATTTTGCGCACGCTTCGCGTGCATAAAATTCAACTTAACGCGCGTTGTGTTGAAAAATAAAGTTCGATACACGTGCGAAAGATGATTCTCGACTCGTGTGATTGTCACCCTCGCTTCGCTCGGGCGAAAAACTTCACGCTCGTCCGAGAATCAACACTTTCGCACTAGTATCGAAAAGTACTAATTATGTATTGCTGGCATTACTCTGCAGAATATAAACTTTCCGGGTTGGAACTCGCGAAATAGGCCTATCTTGCTGTCATGCGAAGCTGCCATTCGATAAATAGTATCATTAAGAACGTTTAACGTGACAACGGATTAGATCAAGAGACGGCATCGGGTCCCTGCCAATGGACCGTAAGCGGTAAGGCCCACCTACATGGAGGGCCGTAGGAACGCATGTAGCCATTTGTCGGCGCGGTGAGAGTCGTATGTTCACCGAAGAGACACAATGCGTCGCACGCTGAGCTGGGACCCACGGGGCCTTGCGAGGACCAAGCGGACCGACTAGGACTGGCCCACGACAATCACGGCGGGAGAACGACAGACGCATGGACGGACGGGCAACGGAGGACGCCCGCGGTGGTTTATAGGCCACTTAAAGCTCAACCACACAATCAGACGGGCCGACACACATCCGGAGGTGTTCATGGGAGGAATGGGTCACCTTTTAAGCGAAGAATTTGAGAAACTCGCGATTATGGATACCACGAACAAACCAGTTGCCAAAACAGTTTCGAAGCCCATCGTTGCACCCAATATCTTTTTCGTTTCAAGTCCTACAATCTTCTGGTTCCGCAAATTCAAAATGTGAAGTCTGCGAAGCAGCCTCCGTGAAAGTAGCTTTCTTAGTCATCACTCGACGGACTTTGTCCGTTGGCCGCTTGTTCATGACCGATTGGCACTTGCAGTCGTCACTGGCTTTCCCATCAGGAGGCATTTTACGCCATTCTTGCCCAACTCTTTCATCGGTCCCGACGGGACGTTGGCGTTGGCGTCAGCCAATAGTGTGATTCTCTGACGCCGGGCGTTGGGATGCATCTACGGCACGCAACACAAGCGCATTGTCCTCAGCTCCGACAATAAGCGCTCCATTCAAACTTCCAGTCACAATATATCGATGGACCACCTCAATATTGACGGACCCACAATGGCCGCCAGCTGCCGGTCTGTAGCAGCCCATTCTCAACCGAGTGACTGCAGCGAACGAGGCCATGTTTAGTCAAAATTGGGAAGCGTCCGTGACAATTTTTGATCTGATATCTTGGACAATTGATAAATGGCGACGATTCCAAAATCAAGTCCTACCAGATTCGTTGTGTTCAATCTTTCGATTAGACCATGCAGAACTAGTCTTAGGTGATATTTAAAGTTTTGAGTGAATTATTTGTTGCTGTCAAAGTTCTTAGAAATATGTGTTCAGTGGGCGGATTTATTCACCAGGTAACAGTATTAGTCGTTAACAAGTATTCAAGGGGGTTCTTGATTGTTGTCAGTATCTAAAAAAGCGTGTAAACGGTCTAACTGAACAGCTGGAAGTACAAGTACGAACAATATCTCTTACGAAAGCGTTCTTGAACTAGTTTCAGAACCTCCGGATCCCCGTGGCGAAGGGACCGCCTTCGTAAATCCTTGAGTGACATTAACTTATGTCATATGGTCTGGAATAATTCACCATGCTCCCTCGTCTCGACTGTGAGCTCGCTCGGGCGCACCCGTTTCAAAGTATGTTTCATACAAGAGGCGGACGAGTCTTCACGAAGTTATAAAATCGAATTTCTGGACTAGTTCTTCGGTGAAATACCACAAGTACCAGAAAACGAACCGTTCGGTTTAACCGTTGATAGCGGAACATAAGAAAGCTCGAAGGCCAGAAGGCCCAAAGGGTCCGAATAGGAGCATCGAGCACTGAGCAGCAGTGGCCCGGATTCCTCGTGGAATTTACAACGCCGTCATTTGAATAATTTTTATCGCCGCTGGTTGAAACCATTGTCTTGTAAACCGCGGGCTGAAATATAGCCGGAGATACTTCGGTCGAGGACACGAACGAGGGCGGCCTCACCGGGTCTGACTAGGTCTCTTTGCCGCACGGCGACGAGTCAAAGGGGGTTCGGGAAGGGGGACATTCCACGGGGGGTACGTGTAAGGCCCGAGACCAGGGTGAGATCTCAGATAAGGAAGACCCACTTGGTCGTACGCGAGAATTCACTGGTGCGCTGCCCCGCTGCTACGTCGGTCGATTGTCTTTGAATCCGATCGTCTGCAGGGTTTTAGGGTCCTGGGCCAGGCCTCAGGATCTCGGCCTCCAAGGGTATATATACACGTCGTTCCGTTATCCAATAGAAAATCGCTCTCCTTCCAAAAAAAACTTTTACCTTTTACCGATCAGAATTGACCGCTTGAAATCTATCGGTTAGTTTTACACCGCAGTCAGACTTTCTCTGACTTAAACCTCGCCATTCATGCTGGTTTACCGTTCTGTTCACCATTCCGCTTGCATCTTTTACCGCTCACTGATCTTTCTTTGAAATATACTTTACTCCCGTCTCTTACAATTGACAGTTTCCAAACTTCCGAGGATCAGCCCATTCTTTGCGGCCGTTACCATTACCTCGGCATTATACCGAAATTCTTGACTTACTGTAAGCCGGCGAGAAAGATAAATAATATAATGAAAAGTTGAACGCTCTTAGAGCTCACCTGGAAGTTGATGCAATTTATGTTGAAATCGCTCAGTCCATTTAGAAAATTTCTGACCTCCGATACGTTCCCTGCTCCAACGATATCAAAGAATTGTTTTTCTTGCTCTTCAAGTTGCGGCAGCACCACGCTTGGCCTCTACAAACAGACATAGCCCAGTGAGAATAATTCTGGTTGGAATCATAGTAATTTCGGTCTTGTTTTAATTGGGTTTTAGTATTCGACAACGATTATTATTAATTATCCAAGAGTCAACAATTAGAAGAAGGAACTTTGAGCTCGCAATGTATCACTTGAATGGACATTATAACATTCCGGAAGGGGCTGGAGACGATACATACCTACGTATTAATTATTACCGTTACAAATATTACAGGTAAAACGAGACCGACAAAAAAAGTTCCACTCCTACAACGCGCATTGAACCTCTGACCTCAGTTTAACCGCCGTTTTATATACCGATCAAAATCACGTCGGTTGAAATTGTTTGAGTAAACCCATAAGGTCAAATTGGTTTGAGCCTACGGATCAGCGAACCCCACAGGCGTTACTCCTTCCTTAGACCTTAACCTAGACTCACCCTCTCAAGTTCATCCTCAGACAGGAAATCAGGCTCAGCTTTAGCCATAAGTTGTTGTTTATTATAATAACCTTCCGAAATACGCGGGAACGAGCTTACTCCCGGGCGTTTTTTACAGCCTTAAATTTTGTCCGATATAATTCTGTGAAAAAACTTCATATTATTTCATTGACAGTCTACCAATGCTTCAGCAATTTCCATAAGCTATGCGAAATAACTCGAAGAACAATAGAACGATAATATACATGATGTTGCTATCGTATTTGTCGCTCCATAAAGCATAGTCACGTATCACGTATTACCAGAAATAAAGCACATCAAGTTTGAATTTTCATTACAAGTATACCAGTGACGGGTGTTCATAAGCATTAAACAAATGGCTTAGTGTTTCGTGCTATATAACCACAGAACGGATGATTATTGCCTGGTATGTATGTTACATAGGTATACTACACATACACCGCAGGCGTGACCGGAAATTCCAGTCTCTCTATAATATGTAATATGAAATACGGTTTGTTCAAGAGAGACATAAATCTAGTTGGCAGCCAGAGTTGGAATAGAAATTCTATATTAATTTTTGTAAAACCTCAATTTTTCTATTAAATACTTATGAGGATTCAGTTTCAGTGTTACAAATCAGAATCAGGTCTTGGACTTGATGATCTGATTACATCTGATCTTTACATCTTAATAAATTTTCAAATTCTACTTTCAACTTAAAAAGTCCGCGAAAAAATCAACTTAAAGTTAATTCGACAATCAGTTCACAAATCGTTTTATCATAGAGATTATGGAGCATTCATTTGAACTCTAAGGATCTAGAGGCCAGAACTGGAATTCCAAAAGTCTAGCTTCTGACTGAATTCTTACTAAAACAGACATAACTGTTATTTTCATATATAAAATAATAAAACAATCAGAATATCATTTCATGCACAATCCTATCCTAAAATTTTAGTTTGGACCTCCACACGCGTCTTCAATGAGAACTTGTAGAATAAATTTATTAATTATAAATATAGGAATAATTGTTATGCAGGTATATGGTTTAAATGAGTACATCGAATAATTCATATATATATATGTTCAATAATATGATCAATTTATCAATAATATATACATAATTTATAATTTGTTCTCGCTACGTACATACAAATAATAATAATAATAATAATAATAATAATAATAATATTATTTAATAATATATAATATTTCAGTATAACTTAATAGTCAATAAAATAATAATTATATATAATAAAATATTAATAATACGTGATGGGCCTACGCAATTATACATTACCTATTTATATTATATTGTATACTATACAACGAGAATCGATAATCAAAGCTATATACTATATACTATATACTATAGGTACATAGCTATCAGAAAAAATAATCTACTAACGAATAATAATCATTGTGATAAAATAATTATATTAATAATAATCATAATTTTGAATAAAATTATAACCTTAGTGACGATAATAGTAGAAATAATAAAATAATAATAATAATAATAATAATAATAATAATAATAATAATAATAATAATAATAATAATAATGATAATGATAATAATAATGATAATGATAATAATAGTTACAAATAGTTGATAAATACGGTAGATAAAATAAAGTAACGCGTGGATAGTTATACGATGAACAGGGATACTAGGAATGGGATAGGGAATTACATACAGGTTGGAAAGGGAATATAAGATGATCTATTTACAATAATCGTTTCAATTTTGGGGCCACTGATGAGACGTGAACAGATCATGAATCTTGTCAAGACGAAACCGCATATACCGATAACTGATACACAGGGTGATTCAGATTTCGTGATGAATCTCGCGAGGGGTTAATACTTGTCAAAATTGGGATTGAAAGTTCCTTAGCCATTTTTCTGAAAGTAATTTGTTTCTATGGAACCATAACAAATTTTTTAACGTCTTCCACCAAATAAGAAACTTTCACTGAGAAATCTTTCTATATTGAAAAAAAAAAAACTCATTGGCATCATATGGAATTCTTCAATATTGACAAATGATAAAGAAAAGAAAAAATATTGTTTGTCGGAAAAAAAAAAAAATTTCAAGGAAAAGAATCATTTTTTAGAAAAATGGCTAAGGAACTTTCGACCCCAATTTTGACGAGGATTAATCCCTCAAGAGATTCGTCACGAATTCTGAATCACCCTGTATAGTAGGGCGAAATGTGAATGGTGCAGTGGTCATTAAGGAAATTATTATCTGTTATACAATAATATATTTCCGTGTACAGGGTGACTCAGAATTCGTGACGAATCTCTTGAGGGGTTGATCGTTGTCAAAATTGGGATCGAAAGTTCCTCAGCCATTTTTCTGAAAATTGATTTTTTTCTTTGTAACCATATAATACATTTTTTAACATCTTCCATCAAATAAGAAGCTTTCATTGAGAAATCTCTCTAATGTTGAAAGAAAAAAAAATCATTGACATCATTTGGGATTCTTTAAAATTGACAAATGATATAAAAAACGAAAGAAAAAATGTTGGAAACAAAATCGTTTGTCGGAAAAGAAAAATTTCCAAGAAAAATTGCTGAGGAACTTTCGATCCCAATCTTGACAAGGATTAACCCATCGAGAGATTCGTCACGGATTCTGAATCACCCTGTATATATGCGCAATAGAGAAAATTTTATGCAAGGTTTAGCAATTTCTGTTCTAGCATTAAAAAGAATTATTAAATTTTCTATTGTATTCCTGTCATAATCAGAGTCGGTTCCAATTTCTCGCGAATTTTTATCATGCGGTCTCTCTCTGTCAGGGAAATTGCATTGTTGTCAACCGAAGTCGACATATTCTACATATTGCGTTTTTGTATAAAAATTAATTTAATATTAAATAATTTGAGGAAATATGCAGAACAGGAAACGGTACGAGGCGGTAAAAATGAGAAAAAATCTTAATCGCCTCGTTGAATTCCATTAAATTATATGTATGTATTTATGTATACGCATAGGAACGTTTTTTTTTTCTTTTTCTTTTTTTTTCTTCCTCTTTTTAGTGATTATACTAATTACGTACGAAATTTACAGGCCCGTTAATTAAATATTCTTCCACGCGTTACCTACACGTTTATCGCGCGGCACTGGCCATCTCAACCCCCTCAATTTAAATAGTTACTTAATTGATATAACGCGACGCTAATACGTTTAAATTCTAATAATATAGGTACAGATAGAATGGTAATAAGTACATTAATAATATAATACGATACATTATAGTTAAGATAAATTATACGATACAGACCGTAATTATTTTCGAGAACAGCTATTTCAAGCTGGATTACTATGAGTATCGTTTTTACGAACTTTACTCGAAGCTGTGCACAGCTGAAAAATATTCCTATGTGATCCAGAGGTGCACCAGGCAAATTATACCCAAATAAAATATATTGAATATATTTAAATATTATATATTGTGCCGATAGAAGAAACTTCGTTTTCTCTGTACAGCAGTCATGCATATATAAAGAAAAAAAAAAATGTAGCAACTGTTTACCATATAGAATAGAAATCCAACTTTGGCCGGGGTTTCCCTGTAATGCAATGATGGATCACACAGGACGAAGATGAGTAACATCGATTTCAATCTGTTACTTACGACCAGTTTCGAATCGATTCGTCATTATCGCCGACGAATACGCGAAAGTGGTTTTTTTTTTTCAGTTTATTGCACATCACACGCGGTCACAGATATCTCTGATCCTAGCTTATAGCGGCACCTTGCAGGGGGTACTCGTAGTTGCGTTTTATGTGAAAAGGATCCGAGTTGTGCGGTTAAAAATGTGCAGCGGAAGTACGTACAATGGGGACAAATCCTTGATTATTGTTCACTGAGGGTCACCGAGGGTCAATTATCATCTTGCAGATACGATTTTTCAAGAATTCCAATAAATTAGTACAGCATATCTGCCGGAAGTACGTAGGACGAAAAGGTGTATAACATCGAGGCGTACCAATGAACGCCTCTCGGTTGATACCCCGTTGCATTAACCGCACTAATTTCGGTTCCCTTAGCTGTGTCCTGATCGATTCCTTGCCGGTATTCACTCCAGGCTGACAAAGGGCCGATAAAGATTCTGGCGATCCTGTTAATCCCGGATTTCAAATTCGTCCAGACCCTCATCGGGAGAAAAGCGTAGTGTGCAACAACTTGGCTGTCGACTACGGCGTAGCATGATGCCACAACGTCATCGACGAGGACAGTTCCCTCGATAGTTAATGGTGCATAAATTCCCTCATCGAGTACGAGACTAGTCGCCACTACTCTGTCCCATCTAAGAACTGCATCACGATTACCGTCGTGGACGAGGATCTGATTGCCGATGCGAACTTTGGCAGCAAATTCCGTTATACTACCAGAGTCCATGGATACAGGGACGAGATGAGAAGGTGTCAAGGTCAGGGCGTGACCAGATTGTGTAGTTAATCGAACAAACTGCCTCCTCTCTTCCGGAGAACGGTCTAGGAATGCGATTACCTCACTGTAGACCATGGTCCCCGTTGAATCGAGGGCGGCAATGCGTTCGCCAAGTTGTAGCTGGTCGAGGCTTTTGTCCAAACCGTCCTCTGTCCTTACGATACTTTTTCCTGGAAAACATCCTCCGGATTTACCAGCTGATGATGATTCTGTAATCATAAATCGAACAGGTTTTGTTACTGGATATGATCACGGTAATCGGCAGGTGGTCTTGGGGCTGATGCCAAATGGGATTTAGCGGATGGACGATCGGCCGATGGTGGGATCCTTCGATTAACGGGTGGCCCCAAGCGACTATTTTGGTGTATCAACGAGCGAAGTTAAGCTCGTTGGTGATCAAGTAATTGGATCTGAAATGCGTCATTAAAACCGTGTGAGTTGCAGCGTTAACTTGAGCGGACGTCCGCTGCCGTGGGAAGTATAGTGAGGCTATTTCACGGGGAGTGGCCAGGATATGCGGATTTTGATCATGGTTTAATCCGGGAATGCCATTAGACCCCGATTAGCGGTAAATTCGAAATCAGTGTGAGTAGCGAATGTTCGATTCATCCCATTCCGTTAATGATCGCAAGCATATTCATGGACTTTTTCTATTCGTCTGATTGATCTCGTGTATACACAGTCTTGAACTTCTATTTCAGTCGAGTGGACCGGACTCCATTTACTGACATTTGTTTTGAAATCCGATCTGAGTGGGATTGCGAATATCTGAAGCGAGCACGCGATTCAAGGCTCACAGATTACCTATACGCCGAGGTTGGGTATAAAATTAGAACCCACCGTACAGACCGGTCCCTAATTCTTATCAACATTTTGTCACGAATTTAATTAAACTTTCCCAGTACCAGCAGAGTCACTTAAGGAGTGTTTAAACCGAGACGAATAATAATTGTTCAACTTCAAACTTGCAGACACCTATTCAAAGGGTAATGAGAATTGCTATCGGGAATAAATTCGTGGAAATAATCTTATAATATGATCCATAAATTGAAATAAAAAATAAATAAATAAAAATTCAGAGACACAAGGGTCTAGCGATACGTGGTCAGTGCGTATTCTATATGGGTAACTATCGTAAGCTAACATAAGAGTCAAGTATTCCGAGTAGAGCGAAACACTTTATCCGGTGCCGGGACAAGAGACGTTCATCCGGACTTCAGAGGCTTCAGTGATTTCCTCTTCAGCAAACAGTGCTGATGTCTTTCTAGTGTTTACGTTCCAAAGTGGTTCTACTAAAGGTGTCTGCCCCTTATTATTCCCTTTGGGTATTTTTACCGCGTTTATACCATACTTTGCTATATTTTCTAATGCCCAGATATTTAAGGGGGCACATGCAATGGGCGTCAAGTACAAAGAGAGGTTATGACCACTCGGAAATTTCGGAACATCCTATAACTTAGATTTTATTGAAGAGTCCTTGAGGCATTAGTAAAAAATAATAGTAACTCTAGTTATCACAATTCGCATTCAGAGTTATAAGGGACTTCCACACAGTGTTGCGAGTCACTAATTACATTTGTAATGGAATTACTCATTTAATTACCCATTACTTTGGTAATGTGTAATTAAACCGAGTTTAATTACCCATTACTTTGGTAATGTGTAATTAAACCGAGTTTAATTACCCATTACTTTGGTAATGTGTAATTAAATCGAGTTTAATTACACATTACCAAAGTAATATGTAATTAAATGAAGTTTAATTACACATTACAAAAGTAATGTGTAATTAAATAGAGTTTAATTACACATTACCAAAGTAATGTGTAATTAAATAAAGTTTAATTACACATTACCAAAGTAATGTGTAATTAAATCGAATTTAATTACACATTACTTTGGTAATGTGTAATTAAATGAAGTTTAATTACACATTACTTTGGTAATGTGTAATTAAATAAAGTTTAATTACACATTACTAAAGTAATGTGTAATTAAATCGAGTTTAATTACACATTACTTTGGTAACGTGTAATTAAACTTCATTTAATTACACATTACCAAAGTAATCTGTAATTAAATAAAAATTCAATTACACATTACGAAAGTAATGAGTAATTAAAAAAAATTTAATTACAATTTTCACAACACTGCTTCCACAGCAGACGGTTCATTATACCAATAAGAACGAAACGTATCAGTGTCCACCGATGTGTTCCTCGAGTCAACCATTGACAAAATTTGAACGAGTCGATGTTCTAAAACTAAAATAAAGTTTCTTTTTTTTTGAGAAAAAAACAAAAAAAAAAAAAAAACAAAAGAAAAACGGCTTACATCTTCATTTAGTTACAAGAGTGTGATCCGCCCACTTGCATCTACACTTACTAATCACTTCAGAATTGATTAATGGCATCTTTTTGATGCCCACTACCTTCTCAGCCTCTTTTCGATCGAAAATTGAATTATTCTTGTGATTTCGCGCCACGTAATCACTGGCTTTGGTCTACGTACGCGCTGTTTCACACAATATACTACTGAAGTACCATTTTGGCAAATTGTCTAGCTAACTATGGCCTACAATAATAGCAAAACATAAAACTTAAATTAAAAACAAATAGATACAAAAATAGATAATTAATCATTTTCAAGTCCAGTCGCAGATTATCTTCTCGGATTTATAATATCTGTAAATCCTTAAGGATTGTCTGGCCGTTTATTTCTATATGAAATTGCCGACGATTCGTGAAACTGAAACAGCCGACAATGTCTACTGCGTCTTGACCCCAAGCTGGCGATGATTTTAGGGCGTAAGGTTGGTAAAGCAGAGAGTAGTAAACTTGAGTTAGCTAGTGGTGCCACAGCCGTAGGGCTGCTGAACCAATACACCAGTGGTTTTCAATTTCGAAACTAATGTACATTCGATTTCGTCGATTTAGTTAGTGTTTATAGGCTATTCATCACTACAGGTATAAAGTGATTCGATAGTTTTTTTCTTTCTTTGATAGCAGTGCGTAAGCATTTCCAAATACGAGGATCTACTGATCTATAAAAATGTTCAATATATGTAACACAAACATCACATCATATCATTATGTAAATAAAATTCTCAGATGCATCTTCGATTCGGCTAGTAAGACGAATTTTATCTGAAAATTCATCGATCAGGATAATAAAAAGTCTTTAAAAACACGTATCAATCAATTGATATCAATTTATATGCTTTCGAGTTACCGATAAACTCTGTAGTATCCTGATCTGAAAGTACCGCGCGTTAAGAACCTAACCTAAATCAACTATCTATTTCGAGCTTGACAAATAGTCTGATGGATGCGTTTGTCATTTTTTAGAACTATCAATAAATTACGAATTTCAATCAATACGTCGAAGCAATTTGAAAACTTGAACAGAAATTTTCAAGGTGAAATCGAGTTTCTCCTAAAATAAGTTCATCCAATTTGTATCTATAATATATGTCTGAAACTTGAAACTATATAATTTCAAGCCCATATAGGCAACTTTTCTCTGTTTGTAACGGATCCTATAGCTGTGGGATGATTTGGAAAAGAGTGTCCTTCCTATAACTTGAAATCTATCGGCTTCACTGAACTCAAAAAGGCCGAGAAGAGGTCGGAAATATCAAATTACAAGTCAATGTGAAAGGAACCAACGATTAAGCCAGTGATCGACTGGCTTTTTCGGTAATTGAAACGTGCATATTGTTCCTAAAGACTGAAAACTTTATATAAATGTATGGGTATAATATACGACGCAGGTAGGTATATAGTGGGTAATTTTGAATCTCGTTGAATTTAGAGCCTGCGAAGGCTTGTAGCTGACGTATGCGTCTTAGCGTTGCGACGGGTCGTATAGGAATGAATGGGATGTTAGCCAAAGAAGGCCCGCCGTGCCACACCGCACGGCTGCAGGGTCTGGGTCTGTTAACTCTCTGATTTAGTGGGCGGAAAACTCTTGGACGGAAACGGGACGTAAATAAGGCCCCAGGCGTCAACATCGGAGATGCCTATCGATGGAATAAATTCTAATTACATTTTGTTAATTCGTTAATAATTTAGTGATATAAATCTTCAACCATTGTAACGACGTCGTAGAATTTAAACTGTCGGGTCTAACTTCTTGCCTTGTGACAGTGGTTCTCAGATAAATAGTCTTTCTTTGTGATGAAAATTACTGCAAGCTTCAACACTATACATATGCCATCAATTTATTTACCACATTATCACGTAGCTCGTTGTACGACGTTCCCTACGTTCGAATTCGGCTACTCTTTGATCTTCATCAACGAATTACACTCATTTGAGCTTTAATGATGTTCAAACTCATAACGGAGCAGCAGCGTATAGTTTCAACCGGCAAAAAATTACTCATAATAATAAACATATGAGAAATTGTCGACTACGTCGTGAATCACTTATTCCATTGCAAACACTGTATTGAGTGTATTGCGACGACATCAAATTCTAATATGAAATCGATGTGACGAATACATTCTACAGATAACTCTGCTTGAATTCTGGTTGCCAAGATTATCCATTCATCATTGAAATTTGAAACTGTATCACTTTCCTTGACTAGATGCTAAGTTCATAAGTTGGGTGGTTTTAGTTGATTCAATATCGAGATAATTCGTTGATAAAACAACTCCGAAAAGCATATACAGTGTATTCAAATTCGAGATTAAAAGATCAGACCATGTAATGAGGATCCGCAGGTGTTTATCTGAAAAATTTCTTAGTCGTTATGCGACGAAGTCGATCTGAGATTCAGTGAAATTTGACCGCTGGATTAGTGACCTTCTAGTTTCTAGGAAAACTATGTCTGAAAGTGACTTTGAACAAGAAATGTGTCACCCATGGCCATAAAGACCGAAAAAGTAAACAAGGATGTTATATTATGTGTGTATCTATATACTATTGCAAATTTGAAGGTAAATTGAGACCAGGATACTGACCAGACTTTACAGAACAGTGAATGTGTGATCGAGACTCATAGTAGACCCAGTCGAAGCCAGCCTCGACCGCAAGACGTGCAAGCATCCCGTACTTGGAACGATCTCTGTCACTTGTTGTCACATCTACAGCCCTACCCTCGTAGTGAAGGGAGTCCGTTGCATGTTTGTCCTGTTCATCCCAGCCCTCAGTGACCCTTAGCTTAACCTCGGGCCACTGGTTCATAACTGATATCGCCAGGGTATTTAGTTTCTCCTTGCACCTCTGAAACAATAACGATTACAGTCTATTAGAAAAGTCGTACATGGAAAATTTTCATCCCTCTTCCCCAACTTTTGAGCACCGCGATTTTCACTTTGTAGGATCACAAATTACGTTACAGGCGAAAAGTAAGAAAAAAAAAAAAAAAAAAGAAATAGGTATAGTGAGTAACGTGTGATATAAAGGTTCATTCTACTTTTGAAAGATTTTTGAGGAATGTACCTAAATATATACAAGGTGGTGTTTGGACCGAATTGACAGACGGACTTGCGTTTGGCGTAGCGAATTAAGGGACAAATAGAGAAGAAGAAGAAGAAGAAGCAGAAGAAGAAGAGCAGATGAGATGGAACGGAACAAGACCGACACGGCAATCAACCGAATATTTTCCTTTTTAAACACTCAGACTTTTCAGCTTCCCTGAGTTACCTGCTCTGCAAGTTAACCTGGTCGCAGACCCGATACCTACACCATATTTCCTTGTCCTGTTATACCTTCACCACGCTATTTACCTTTATACTTTGCAGTATATACGTATATATGTATATCTATACGAAGGAAAAGGCAACCAGAGCTAATCAGCTCGGCTACGGGTAACTTTAAGCCGGGGATGACGAGTAATCCGTAACGCATATCCTCCACTCTGGGGATAGTAAAGGCAAAAAGGAAGATTTTGTTGTTCGGGATCTGTACGGTATATGAAAGAGAACCGAGACGGCTAACGGGAGAAGGGCGCGGGTTCTTCTTGACTTTGGCGTTGTCCGTTCTCGCTTATATTCCAATTCCTGAACAATATTTATATTTTCAAACAGGCGTATATAATCGTGGCTTCGACTTGCAGCTTTTGAACAGCCTTTCAGGTCTCCTCGACCGTTCCTGCAGGATTTGCAATTCTCAAAAGAAGAAGGGTAAGCTCGTATTATCGACACACACCAACCGTGCACCCCCACAAAACTGAACCTTCGGAAGGTTAGTTCGCAAATAAATTCCATAAAACGTAAAAACTACTCTGCTTAATAGTTGAAGAATAAAACACGAGGCAAATATAAAATGACTCGAAAAAAAAAAAAAAAAAAAAACTGTTCATCCCTTGACATTCATTCAAATTTCTAACTCTCAGTGACGTTTAAAAATGACTATAACCGGTGTCACGCCTTGTCGCCTCTTTTTTTTTATACACAACATCGGTTTGTCCCTTACTCCCAGCAATTAGCCTCTATTGACTCCGCACGGTCCCAAGGGGCCTCTCAATCCTTTGGGAAATGCGGTGAAAGATACTAGCAAAACCCCCTTCAACCATGCCAACTGTTTGCTAATAGCATTTTCATTGTACCTTATCCACCCTCGACACGTTGCAACTATTTTCTGATTGGCACATAAATAAGGGTCATTACGGTCGCCACGCCGGTATGGGCATCCCGTTACAATGGGTCTTGAATAGGTATCTTTAGCCGGCACACACTACCCAATATGTTGTATATGTAACTATACCCAAGCCGCACCAACAGTGAACAACGAATATCGTATCAGTGAGTTTCTCGGCACTTTGAACAGATCTGCAACACAAACGGTCCAGTCCCATGAGTCTAATCGATTTGAAAAAAAAATCTACAGTTGGTTATGCTAAAGCCTCTTGGGAGTTACTCGGAACACATCTGCTCGCAAAGATTTATCACCATTTCTCTGTACGTTTACGTGTAGTTTTACAAAACATGTATCACTGGTGAGCCATGTGTACAATTTTTGTAGCAGCCAACGACATTTATCGGCAGAGTGACGGAACAGTTTATTTTTTGCATTTTATTATGAAAATCATCAGCGATTGTGGCAGCATTTCGCGTTAGCTATACCATCGTTGCGTATGGATTGTTTACCCTTGATTACGAATTCGGAGTATGGTGTCGATTAATCAATAGGTTTTTAAGATTCTCTCGTATTCGATCGAAAATTGACCAAACAAAAGAGGAACTATTTAAAAAATGCTTGGCACTGTAGCGAACCGAATTTCATTCTCAAATTTGTATAATTTACAGGCTGACAGTAGGAGTTCACATCGTGTCACAGAGTGTACATATGTTACGTAGCTGAAGTTACACAACGGAAGATCGAAGATTTTTATGGAAGAGTAAGCTGGAACCTCTAGGTTTTAGCTTTGACTAATACGCGTGGTTTCGCGTTGTTGGTCTATGAATCGGGAGGATAGTTGTCGATGTTTGTTGGTCTCTTCGTGGGAACAGCAATGGACGGGACGGTATAAAGGATATAGAGAGCGAATAATGGGCAGAGCGTCCGAATGGTTGGCCACTGCAGGGTGCCGTGTCCTCGCGACGGGGATTCTCAGGCCCCTCCCAAAGTTTACATCTATTTACAAACATTTTGCAGAGGCGAAAAAAAATGTTGGCCAACTGAAGGAATGCGTGTCGAGAGAGCCAAATGAAAATCCATTTCGAATGAGAAATGGCCCGCTGGTAATCCATTAGGGAAAATAGACAGGCAGCCGCCAACGACCACTTGGTAGTTGGTGGTGTTGCTTGCAAAGAGGCAAAGAGGCAACGAGGCAACGAGGCAACGAAAACTTTACGGACTTACATCACGCGGCCATTTAAACTTGAAAGAGCCCGCCGCGAACCTTGCGCCATTATACCAACGAGGCCCCTATATACCCGCGAGCGAGTCAAGACTTTTAATCCTCGAAACGTGTGAAGCCGATAAGAAACGACTCTCTGTCTCTGGATCCTTGCAGCCTTGCAAGCTACCTCGGATTTCGTCCGTAAAAATAAAATAACGAAAGCCAATCTCGGAACGAACCTTCTTTATATGTATACATCCGAATAAAAATAACAAAAATAAAAAAAAAAAAAATAACAAAAAATTGAAATGGAAATGGAAATGAAAATGAAAATAAAAATATGGACAATTTAGTTACCAGTGTCACATTTTTCCACTTGCTCGTTTTGAGATTCACAAATTATAATCAAAGTCAAGAGATTCTTCAGGAAGCTGCGAACTTCACATAATATGACTAACAGCTATCCGCTGTGAAACCGGTAATCGTGAAGTCAAGGTTTCGGACGAAACCCAACGATTTTTACCATCGAGTACCACATGCACAAATAGATATTCCTCTAGAGGTTACTTCTCCGGAAAGTTGTAACATTCGGTAAGCTAATCTAAGAAAGCCAGGAGGGTTTATCCAATAACGTATCTTTGTTCCTATAAGCGATTTCCGATTTACATCATTTGAAATTGTGACGTCACTATTACTCATGGAACTATACCTTAGACGTAATTTTGCAACACTCCGAACTCACATGTATTCCGTATACAAGTATATGTATAATAATGTACTTTTGAATAAAAACTGAGGCTTCGTATTCGCTCGAGTCGCCCGCATATTCGTAACTGGTTACCAAGCCGATTTAATTACCTATTACGAGTAACGAGCTCCGATCGCGTCCTCAGAAATAACGTAATATACATTAAATGACAACCGCGTGCTTTGGTAACCAGCTCTTGCTCAGTGAAATTACCTTTTCATTTGTCCAATAACGTTCAATCGCCTGCTTAATTACAGCTAAATATTTTCAGCCGAATTTGCGACCTGAAATTATTTTCAAAAAACTGACTATATTATTGTAAGTTCTTCGATAAGTATTATAAGGGAACGGAAACAACAGGCAGAGAAGAACACGTAGAGAATTGAAGATGGGCCGAGTGCGAAGGGGTTGGCTTGTTGGGTCGACGAGATTGACCGGATTGAGGAGATGAAGAGGGACAGAAAAACGAGATATGCCCGTCGGCTCGTGGGTCCGTCGCGGCATTCGGAGATGGAGCTCCGCCCCCGCTGCCTTTGGTCCATTCCTACTCTTCCTTTTCCTCCATATTATTATTTCTTCTTTCATTCTCTCCGTCCTTTCATTCTCCTTCTTATTCTTTAATTCTTATTCGTCCTCTCTCAGGACTCGTGGCGACTGGCCCACTCCGATCGCCCAGACCTACCATGCCTGCGTTCCATTCACTCCGGTACGATCCGAGCTACCGATCGTCATATGATCGGCTAATCCCTGACATTGGCGCCGCCATTACAAATTCCTCATGTTCATCACGTCTATAGTGTTGAATCACGCTCATATATTTACAAATGTCTGAATCGCGAATGTGCAGAATCGTTGACGCAGTCTGCGCCGACTCAAATATTTGATTACCATTACCTAGTTTCTATTTTTATTTTATTTATTTTTATTCTCTTTAATTCCCTCGAGAAATCTATTATCCAATAATAATTAAGTGTGTAATGGCACGTTGGGAAAATACAGCTATAGCCGTATATATAAAAGCAGGAATTGCCACTTTGCGAAGCTACGTTAGCGAGGTTCGAGTCAGGGTAAAGTACTCGACAGGAGAATGATGCAGCAACAAAGAGAGGGCATGAGAGAAGAACGAGAAGCGGAGAACAGAAGACCGCAAGAAAGAAGTCGAGTGTTTGTTGAGCTCTCTAGCAAAGTCAGCGACAGGCGTGTAAGGATTCCCTCTTTCCTCTTTCCTCTTCCCTCTTCCATCTTCCCTCTTCCCGGTTACCACTTCCCTCTTTCCTTATAGGTACTGTTAGCATATAGCCAGGTGAGCTATCTCACGGCTTGATCTCCACTGTGCCTATTCCCACTTGAGTATAAAGAATAGCGCGTAAAAACAACAACAATAATACCTAAATAATGATAATTCATAACAAATATGATGGCTCGCTGCACGCTCCCGGAACAAGTCAATAGAAGAATGTACTGGCAACCTGCACATATTCAAAGTTTGAGCCGCAATCGAGGGCTAATCATGAACAAAGGATCCTTCTGTTTTCTGCCGTGGGATCCAGGAGCTGGGAGCGACGGGAATTCGGGAAGCCGAGACGACGCACGAGGAACTCGAGAGAGAATGAAGCACACAATATGATCCCCGAGTCTGAGAAGGCGAATGAATGTTCAGCAGTTCATCTTTTGCGAGAAAATGATAGTGTAAATTTATGGGTGAAATAATTGGGCGACAGAGGTTGCCTGAAGGATCGTCGACGTGAAACAGGACGACGTATGAAAAAGGTTTGAAGTAACCAGAGACTGTTGGGTGATACTTCTTGTCACCCTCGTGTGAACTGATACGAATGAGTGAACGAGAATCGCGATGAAATACAAATGAAGGAATAAGAAGGGAGAAGAAATCGCCGCGGTTCACTCGCGAAATACTTGACTCTGTCTCGGACTCGACCACCTCTCCTCGTCTTCTTGGGCTCCAAGGGGTTCCTGGAACTCGCCAGGTTGATCACGACTCTCGTCAAACCCGTGTCCTCGTGTCCCAGCATCTCAAGTTACATCCTTATTATCGTCGAAACAACTGGACCCTGACGAAGATCCGAGGCGACGGGTTCCGAATTTCTTTTGTCTGGAGGAATGGATTATGGACAATGTTGCCAGGGGCCCGTCACTCCCATCAACGAAATTGTCCGTCAACCCGGGTGACGACGCTACGTCGTCTCCGGTAAGCGTACGGATCGTCGCGTCCTGGACTATGCCTCGAGACTTTCTTTCGAAAGTAGACTCTGCCTTGAAGTAAATCCAGTTAGCTGAACGGCTGCATGGTATATATATATAGTCGCTTACGTAATTGAGGCATCCCACACCTTTCAGCTGCACCTGTATATATTAAAACTGACTGCTTCAAGATTGTGCAGATAGCGTGAAGAAGACATCGAGGAAAAACTTTACGAGTATTCATATAATATTTAGCACTCGATTCAACCATTTGTCCGCATTACTCAATTCTGTTATTATAATCGAGCAGGGTTTTCCAAAATTGAGAGTATACTTCAGGGATATTTGAAAGTTATCGATATGTATTTATCAACTCTTCATTTTGTAACATAATGCACTTCAAATTTTACAACTTTATTGTGAATGTTCGCGCGTTCGAGAATAATTTATCACATCAATTTGTCAAAATCAAGGGAGGCCTGTATACAGATGATTTGATCAAAATCGTGATAAGTAATAGCTGTCTACTATATGGAGACTAAAAGTGAAGCACTTCAAATCACGTCTACAAAATATGAGCCGGAAAAGTTTGAATTGAAAAACTCAATATCCCTCATTGCAATGAGCATTTTGATTGTATTTCGAATATTACGGTTTCAAAAAGCTCATTGCGTCACAAACTTTGAGTTTTTAAGATAATTTAAAGAGACCCCCGTAGTTTTTTTTCACATCAGCTTGTGCTTTCTCATAGTACAGATCATTTTACAGTAGTACTGTTCGATCACTGCAGGCTTGTCAACTGCAAATATCCATTAATGCTAACGTTAAAACGGGATCTGATGGGGACATAATTTCAAGAAAAAGTAAGGAAAGAAAATTCACAATTTTCAAACTGCATATGCAGTGGAACCAGTTGGAAGCAGAATGACGCCAATGATGTCCGTTAGTGTAACGAAGAGCGGAGTGAAGAAGCCAAGTGTTTGTCTTACAATGAATAAGATGTAGGTACTTGCCACCTGAAGAAACATAGTATGAATGTTCTAGCGCATAACTATAACAGTATGTGATTTGAACGATGACAATAACCGATATCTTAGTTTGGATATGAGGTGATATGATCGATTAAATCCTCGTTTAAACGACACAACGGCCATAACATTCCGAAACGGTTGAGGATTGAAGTTCGAACGACCGATAGGATCGGCTCCGTATATATCTAATCTGCCCACTTTGGGATTTGGGCTTTTGGGTAGCCGTGTTTTGCTCGGGGATCGTGTTAAGGGGATTTACATTCATTTCGATCCTAATAACCCGATCCTTGATCCTGGGTGATTTGGAACACGATATATCGAGCTTTCCTACCTTTTACGAACCGATCTACACCCGATCCTTAAGCGAACCTGAGGCGAACCTGAGGCGAACCCTTTCACGAAGGATTTAAAAATATCTTGTATTCTGCTACGATGATGAACGAGTATCAAGCCCAAACTTGTACCAAAATTTGGCGGACAAATTTATTCCTATAATAATTATAATAAAAACAAACGAATTAAAAGATAGTTTGAACATTTCCTCATTCAATGGTAATGGAAAATGCGCAATTATTCTTTCCTACCAATTTCTTTGAACGGTAACAACTAATGAATAATCTCTACGGTTATAATTCGGCTTCTGATTGTACAGAACCTAGATGTTTGTGAATCCTTGAGTAAGTGCCGCACTTCAGAAATCATACACATACACATATATGCGAGTATATAATACAAACGGCGACTTCTGTATACCGTTTGCAGATGCTGTCTCTGTGGACCCGGACATACATACATGTATATACTATATACACATACCTATACGTATCTCTCTCCTGACCTTAAAATCTCTTTCAATCTCAATGGCGGCCTGTCCAGTGTCCACTCTTGGAATGTCCACGACGCAAACTGATCCGTTGGTAAGACCAACGATGCCGGTAAGACTCATGGTTGTAACGTATATGCATTAATAAACACACATATACAGATATTTACCGGAATATATACGTGTGTGGAGCGATGTGTGTATATAATTGAACGAAAAGCAACCGGTGACAAGCGGGCTGCAGAGATATCGTTAATTCAATTGAATGGCATACGCAGACATACATATAGTATACAAATACATATAACGCAAAGTTATGTGTTTATTGTTTTATCTTTACGACGTGTGAGAACTAGTCGTGTGCTGTAAACTGTTGCTAATTGTAAATAATTTCCCCGCTGATTTACAGTATTCTTATTTAAACGTTGCAACGTTGAATTGCTAAAGTGCGTTGTAAGTTGTATAATGGAAACGATCAATTTAGAGACGGGATTCATGGAATTCTGCAAATTGTTAACTGCGATTCTTGTCCTCTCTCATTTAAGCGATGCCTTCTGCTTCTCCCTCGCCTTACCCGTTTCTCTGAATCAAGTCAGCTACAAATTAAGTAGGAACGAGGAGCCGAGCTACCGTAATTATTTAATTAGCCATTAATTCCATACAACATGCGAGCACTACCATCAGTGAAAACCACATGCATATAAGAGATTATCACTTCTTGCTTCTAGCACGTGCGTACAAACGACTTGCGGACTCGGAGTGTAAACAGACACTCGACGATAACGGTTAATCTCATTTTATTTTCATCTGTAAGACAATATAGATAAACCATATTGAGTAAGTTCTTTAAAGATACTAGGTCATCGTTTTAAATCTCATTTTAGAAGCATTCGCTTTGGCTTATGGAATCTGACGTGGGTGTATCGAAGCTACAACGAGTAAAGATTTTGCGGGATCGAAGAAAAACTATTAGTACCAGAATCCCTTGAATGACCGGGGGATTTTTGTTCAAATAAATAATCAAAAAATTCTGTGAAAATAAACCTAGAGCTGTTTCGGAATGTAGCAAAACCCAATATACGATATAGGTTATTAAATAAATAAACTATTGACATTAATTTTTTTTTTTTCATGATTTTAGTACCATCAATTTTGAAGATAAATATTTTCCTTCCGATGAACGTCTCGTGGTTTTCTAATCTAACGTATACCTACTCCAAAAGTATAAATATTAAGTTGTTTAAATTATACATACATTGCGTTGCTATTATATGAGGGAAGCTGAGGGAACTTTTTTTTTTTTCAAATGCGTCATAAGAACTGAGGTCCCAGCATGATTGTTAAATAATCATTCCTAAAATAATCCAACCCGAAATATGTAACGTCGACGTACACCTACGTATATAATACGCTGCAATTTTCATGATTCGAAATTTTTTTCAAAAGCGTCGATGTGGAATCAATTAATGCTTTTTCTTCTCTCACTTTCGATACGAGACTTTGAATAACAACCAATTATTTGCTGCAAATGCCATTTTCTCAGAAATTACACAGTCAAAGTGTACAAAATTATAGTATAAGACCATAATATTATTCAACAATTTCTTGGGAAAAACGTTTCTTATACATCGATACCTATTACATATAATTATTTCTGTTTGTTGTTAGTGTCTTTATACCGTCACGAATGATTTTGAGCCAAGTTTTATGCTATGTTTCCCGGTAAAACATTCAATCGTATACACATCGTATGTATTAAATAGTATAATACCTCCATACTATTGACTAACGAATTAAATATTAAATAAAAAATCACTTGACATTAGTACGTAAATTACTCGTTTGTACATATAATATACAGTTTGACGTACACGCATATAATATATAGTATATATGCACATATTATATATATACGTCTGACATGATTGTTTTTATATATAATTTACACGATATGACAATATTACTAGTGTCAATAAAAAGCGATAACCTTTTCCAAAGAAAAACTATACAACCAAGCTAAAAACATTCCTCGGTTACTCGGTCAAATTAAATCTTATATTATACATGAGGTATATATATATCACATAGAGTTTGCGATAGTTTTTCTCTTACCTTTTACCAAAATAAGTAGTTTTCTTACAGACCAGAGAATAGGTCAGGAATCAGGATTTAGGAACGAATGAGACAAATTGTACATCGTATCGGACCTCACCAGCCATGAACATCAGGTTACCGAGAACACTCGATTTTCTGATTCTAAAATACGACTTGTCTTTGTCAAACAGTGAAATCAACCTATCTTTACTCATCCTAGTCATCCTGCAGATCATATACTATAATTATAGCGATATCGAATGATTCATACCTAACTTATATGAACGATACACTGTTAGAAATTTCTATGGGAGTTCCACAAGAATGTATTGAAAGCTAATAGGCAAAACATCTAGCCAAAATTAAAAATCGGGTATAGTAATTATACAACACTTTTTTTATCGGTATTTAAAACAATTTTGTGAATTCAAGTACAATTTTTGTGTTTTTCGTATAAAAGTTCAGCAAAATCAAGAAATTATTTGGAAATTTACAGAACAAGCTTAGCAATTCACTTTGCTACGCCACATTTGTAATTTTTGCAAAACTTTTGCATACTAAATGTGTTGTAAATTCACAATCATTTTTTACAGTGTATGGTTAATCCAAGGTCCGCAATATTTAAAAAAATTACTTTATTTCAGTCACAAATTTTGTGTAATTATTTCATGATAAATGAATGAGTACGAAGATGAGTTCTGTCATATTTTTGAAGTTACAGTTGTTTAAAAAAATAAAAATAAAAAAAAGAGATTCCGAAAAATCATCTGACGTGAGTTGAGTTGAGCTGGAATCCCTCATACGTAAGACAGTGTATAGTATAAATATACGATTAAAATATATCTTAAAAAAAGTTTCCTTGTCCATGACCATATGTTAAGTTTCGGACTAGTTCGGTTAACTTGAAAAGTAACTTTCAGTCGGTTAGTTTCCGCTGCACTCGGCGAAATCCGGATGTGTTAGGTAAGTAAGTAGGTACTGTAACGAGTTAGGTTTAAATCGTCTCGGTCAATTAGTACTAATAATTATTGTGGTTTTTGTTGTCAGTCCGAGATTGATTTAGTTGACAGTAAAATAGAACCGGCACGCTGCAACACAAGGCAAAACGTCAACTTTGCGTTGCATCTGCGCGGTGTCTGAGTAATCGCACTATAGGAAAAATAAATATTATACACCGACCCACGCTTGACACGGTCGACATTACATAACCGTTCTCTAACTGCCTATGAGGCGTGTGATTTACTACAGAATTAATGGCCGATTAATCTAAGCAATTAATTAAAATCTGGCATCAATTACGGAGTGTATCCTTGCATTCACAAGTATGCCACGGGTAATACTGACAGTAATCGTTCTACCAACGTCTTAATTGCTCTGTGACTTCTGTACTGCCGTTTGTTTTTTTTTTTTTTTTCTTTTTTTTTTTTTCAATCCTTATTTGTTTTTCCTTGCATTATTTGCATTCGTACTTGAGATTGAACTGTTTGAATCAGTAAAATTGTGATTAATTTCATTAAGCGATAATCGCACATATTATGAAGATCAATTACCTACATTCATTCATCCGAGAAAAAAAAAAAAAAAACATAATCTTAAAATTTCAAATGAATGCTATTAGGTATTAATATTTTAATATAATGAAGTGAAATGTATTAGATTTGATTTTGTTCAGAAACTTTTAGGTACCTACAAGATCACTGCACTGTGACAAAGTTTTCCTATATAATGTTTTATTGTTGAGTATTTGAATTTCATATAGGATTATAACATCGATATCGATTTTGTGCAAAAAAAAAAAAAAAATAGAAATATTTAACGGACTACATTAGAAAAAATAAAATACTGACGCCGTGATTTTATAGGAAATAGTTTTCTGGAATGAATAAGCCGAATTAGAATGAAATCGTCTAAGTCTAATAGATTTTTCTTTAGTTCATAAGACGCTGCGAAAAGAAACATCGATATCTTAGCATTTGTCGATAATTTTCGGATTTTTGCTTTTGGGAATTTCTAGGTAGTAAGCTGTCGAACTTTACGAGTATAGATATTCAATGTGCCACTATATACCGCCTGATAATTGATGACAAATGTATACCGATTTGAACGGTCCAATCTCGTTGATAATCTGGTGAAGCATATGAGTCAAGCGAGGATTTCATTCATTCAGCTTTTTCGTTATCGTTATTGAAGTGAAAATAAAACCAGCAGTATGAAACCTCGGTCTTATAGGCCTCTGCAAAGTGACCGAAATGTAAATACTATAGCGGTCATAATCTAGTTGAAGTAATCATTTCTCTCCTTATCTATAAAGTGATGGTGTGCCGAGAAGTTTCGGTCAATACGATACCATTAATACGTGACTGAATGCAAAACTCATTTAAACTCAACCACGAGTAACCAGAAACAGTCGTCCATCATATAGCTACATTGGTTTATCGATAAAATGACCTAACTGTGACCGAAGCCGGACATGGTCACAAGAGAAGACGATGAGGTACCTATACTTTGTGATTTTTTGGTGCTTTGGCATCTCATGTTGTTGATACTAATAAAAAAAAAAAAAAATTCGAAATACATCTATGAGATGTCCATAAGTCCACACCTAATTTCTTTTCACCCCATATCTCTTGTCTTGTGATATCTTGCCTTATCACGGTATATCGTATGACCATTGACCAATGAACAGTTTAAAGCCTCACAGCTGTTCCCCGTGTGGTTGTGCCATATGTAATTGTAATTATATGACTACAGGAATGAACGAAAAATATTTGGAAACTTTTATTTTGGAGGATTTTTGAAAAGGAGATCTATCTCCGGATCCCACCCTCGAGATGTTGTTGGCTCGCTGGAGCGGATTGGGTATCCTTAGACGTTAAGGGGCGCCGACGTGGTTGTCCAACTCTCGAGTCCTGAATTAGTTAATCTATAACCGTGTCGGTCTTCGCGTCACCTTCCATTGCGTAAACACAAACAGACGCTGAACTACGTCGGAGCTCTGGGTTCAGGGTGGATTATAGGAATGGCTGGGTGTTCGGTCCCCGGTTGCAGTTAAGCCGAGAATAAAGGAGTCTGGTGTAATGCACCAGGTAGATACATAGATATCTACTTATGTACATGTATTCGCTTTATGCCTATACCTACCTTGAGGTATATTGTAATATGCATGCACAGGTATAAAAGCGCGTAACGTGATCCGAGTCCGGCGTAATTAAGGTATTCAATCACCGTTATCTGGGTCATCAGGGGACGTCAGTTTTCGTCACCCGGGAGCTTCCCACGAGGCATCGCGCTATGCCAACGAGATTTCAGATCTCTGAGGTCATTTCGTGTAATAACCTTAAATACGAACGAAGAACGTTGATATATACTCTTCCCATCCGCCTTTATACCTTCGAGGGGGTATATAGTTTCAACCGATCACGTGACTTGTCAAAATAATATAGAAATTTGAATTGCGATGAAAAATGAATAAGCTCATTCAAATTCGCACGTAAGCCTCGCGTCCTTTTCGTCCTCCGAGATATATATAAGTCAAGCTTGTATATGCGAGAAGGAAAGAAATTTAAGAAAAAGGAAATAAAAATAAGAAGACGAAGAAGAAGAAGAAGAATCGATGGTGGCTGCGGTATATAATCCGTATAGAATACCGTCCGTTGATATACGCAACACACGCAAAGAGATACAGGCTCGAAAGCAAGGCCGAGTCGAGGGAGACGAATGAACCGGATTCTTGGTCCAAGGGTAGAGAATAGATGCTGGACAGCGATACCCGGCTACTTAACCCTTATACGGTGGTAACCCGCGCCTCTTGGGCACGCAGTTTAGATCGGGTCGAGTCCTCCTAGTCTCATGCACGGTGTGGGCTCCTCTTCGGGCCACACACCCAACGGAAGACTAATAGTTGGACAGATAACACTCTTAAACACTTTGCCAGCCCGATGTTTCTTTACAACCTGTCCCGTGTCTTGAACCCGGCTGGCTACCTTAGCCGACGATAACACAATCCCTATACCCTAATCCTCGTCGAAGGCGTTTCTTGTTACTTATGTATACTACCGCTTATTTTACTGCAGCCTTATCCTTTTGCACTCCACTATTTGCTCTTCATATAATCCTCATAGCATCTATGGTTTCGGTTCTGGTAGAACCGTAGAACCTATTAATTTATAAAAAAATAAGAGAACCCACATAGAATATATCGACACCTCTAAAGTAGAAAACTTTGAACAATTTTATGACCAGCTTTTCTGTAAAGGACTGCGCGGTGTTTCAGGCTAGGAATGCACCGTCGAGGATAGATATACCTACAATGCCATTTGTAGTTTCCGTTTTCCATTACTCTTTGCTTGGAGAATTACCAGGAGAGCTGATCGGAGTATTGCCGCACACACAAGCAATATTTGCCATAACATTTCGACCGTAATAGAGTTGAGGTATGAATTTTTAACGTGTATCATTAGGGATGGTTCAAAAAAGACCCAATTTCTCAGATGTTGCTGCTCATCCGTGAATATGTTGTTTGTGATTTTTAAAAATTACTACATTTTTTTGAGCTCTATTGGACAATATTTACTACTGCCTCAGTGAAGTTGAAATTTCGAAATTTTGCCATTTTTGGCAATTTCAAAGTTCTCAGATCAAAGCGCTCATCTGGCTACCTCGAGATTCTCATTCAATGAGCATGTTGGTTCAAGATGAGACTCGTACGGTAATATTTAGTACTGCCTCGGAGACATTGGAGTTTTTTTTTCAATATTTTGCGTTTTTTCGGAGATTCGATCGCCAGTTTCTGCTCATAAGACAGTTTCACCTTACCAATATAAGGAAGAAATCCAAGCAGTTTGCAGTCTGCGGGACCATTTTTACTACTGCCTCATTGAGGGCGACTTTCCGTCAAGGAAAATTAGCAACATGAGGCAGCAATAAAAATGGTCCCACAGACTGCAAACTTCGTGTACTTCTTCCTTAAAATGGTAAGAAAAGACTGTCTCATGAGCAACACCTGGCGATCCAATCTCTAAGAAAACCCCTAAATAGTGAAAAAACTTCAATGTCTCCGAGGCAGTACTAAATATTATGGTACAGGTCTCATCTTGAACCAACATCCTCATTGAATGAGAACCTAGAGGTAGCCAGATGAGGACTTTGATCTGAGAACTTTGAAATTTCCAAAAATGGCAAAATTTCGAAATTTCAACTTCACTGAGGCAGCAGTAAATACTGTCATATAGAGCTGAAAAAAAATGGAATAATTTTTCAAAATCACAAACAACATATTCACGAATGAGCAGCAACATCTGAGAAATTAGGTCTTTTTTGAACCACCCTAGTGTATCATAATTGGCGTGAGACGATAATTAAAAATACACACTACGCGGACATCAACGTACTACTACACAAGATCATAATATCAACACATATACGGTACAAGAACAGATGAGAAAAATTGCGGCGATCTGTGGGCGAGCTAGGTGGTCTCGGGTGTAAGTCCCCGGTTAGGCGTCCGTAGATCCTGGGTTCGATTCCTGGGTTCGTCCGTTAATTTTTCTCATCGAAAAAATCTTTCATTAAAAATACAATCTACCAATACTGTATAAAATTTTATGAAAAATTATGAAAAGCATTCGTTAAGAATTTTGAGATTTTTTATTCGGGGATTCCCCGGGATTCCCAGTTGCTTACGAGTGAATTAAGGCGATTGTCGTCTAACGAAATTAGATACAAATGTATCGATTCCAAAAACTCAACCGCCTCAAAGACTGATGGAAGATGTGTAGAAATCTACATGGTAGTACTTGTCAGATACGCACCTATGTAATAAATTTGAAAAAAAAAAAGAAAGAACTAGTTCCATTGTTCGAACAAGATAGCAATATAAATCGGTAATAGGTCGTAACTCTGCGCGTGGCAGGGTGATTCAGTAAAATAGATGGTTACTATAATCATTATCACAGTTATCACTCGTTCGAAACTTGGGATGGTGGTAATCTCCGATCTAACTTATATCGCTGTAACCTCACGCGTGGAAAAGCAGACTAAAGGTCTCGAAGGTTCTGAAGGTCGATGGCAGACAGCCTTGGTGGAATTCGTGGGGGCGACCATTATGGGCGCATCATGAATAAAAATGAATATCTAAATGGTCCAAGAGTGCAGCACACCACCTGTCGCCTTTGTATACCTAATGCTTTAAAGTTGCGCAAGATGCATATCTTTCCGTGTGTAAGTTCAAGTTCGTCAGAGAAATATATCGAGGTATATACCAGTATAAGGAAAGGCGGAGGTAGAAATATAAAAGCAAAAGGTTCTTGAGGTGCTAGCGTCAAGCCACATTACCAAACCTCTGAAGGGTTCCGCACTATTCCTGGATGAAACTACCCTGTGGGATGAGCACTCTACCAGGTGACTAAATTTCACATTATTTTAATTGCATGAGAAATAGTGTTCGGTGTTTACCACCGGAAGTTGGGTAGACATTACTACCTCGAGGCATGAACTGACCAAAACAATTGACACCCTACTCGCTAATTACTCATTCAACTATTCGGTATTTGAACGATCACAACGCACCTCGGTGAACAACGGCTACAGGTGGTTCCCGTAGAGACGCATGCATTATGGTGCCTAAAGCCCACCACACTTACCCAGGGCCCCATATCCCAACTCCCGAATGTCCCCCGATTAATATTTAATAATATTAAGTCGCTGCCACTTCAGCTAGCACGCCCCGTCACACTTAATATTATTATTATTAGGGCCGAGTCACAACGCCCATCCTCTCTAAGCGTGATAAATTCCAGTAATGGTGGCTATCAATCTGACGGAATTATACGTGCCTTCTAAATGGTCACAGTCGTAGGTAACCTACTACCTTGTAGAAACCCTTTCAGTTTATTCGATGAAAATGACACGTCGATAAAAAAAAAAAAAAAAAAAAAAAAAAAATAAAGGAAAAATGTATACTGAAAAAATAACCACTCGCGCGTGCAGCTCTATAGATATCATCCTTACACCAAATATTCATTCTTCTTACAGTCAATGGCACACGATTTATCGACTAAAGATGACTATATCGTTACGATGTCAGCATCGTCATTTGTCGGTCAGCATCCTCTGTTTACTACCGATGTTCACATCTACCCCTATCATTCAAGTTACAAGGCTGCAAGTTGGACGCCCCTGATATGTATGTACTTTAGACTTTGTTGCATGTAATTCAAGCGTCTAGTTTAAAAATGTATTTCCTGATGTTGTTCTTCACTCTTCCTCTCCTCTCTTCTCTTCTCTTCTCTTCTCGTCAGTCTTGCTAACCAGATTGAATTTACACCGTGGCGCTACTCTGAGAACTGGCCGGTTGAGCGATTACGAGCCGATGACGAGCCGAGGGTTTTTGCTAGGCAGGCAACCCATCACAATAAAATAAGGACGGTTATGGTAGCTGTAAAACCTTACTGCGATCATAACGTAATCATGACAAATACAACACCGGTTTATTATCTATTCTTTTCTTATCTAGAGGGAATATAACGTCCCAGCTAAGCCTCGGGAAATTAACATCTCTTCTTATACCCCACACCGCAGAGAAGGATCAAAATATCGCTTTTGTTCCACGCCGATCACGTTCGCCGAAAAGGTCCCGCAGGGTCGCTGCTATTGCCCCTTGCACCTACAAAAAGGTGTATGGCATGCTATCCCTAAGCAAGCCACCGATAACAAAACTTTATGAGCTTTACGAGAAACTTATATATATATATACACGATACACACGTAGGTATATTCAACTGCAGCCTCTTCCCATTGTAAATTACTATTGAATGGCGTCTGTTTGCAGACAGGTTCAGGTGTCCATTGTACGTCGCTTGCAGGGGGTACTATCTCGTCCTCGGGATCCTTTCAGCTTCCGTTTAGCCGCGCTTCGCCTTGCCGTACTTACACTCGTATTTTGCCTTTTCACTTCATACCGCTCTTTGTCCAGTGTTGATCAGTCGCTACAAAAACACCCCGTCTTCACTAGCTCCCAGTAAATCACTCGGTACCGATTAGCCACGGCAAAAACAATGACGACACTGTCGAGCACATAATCGCGTTGAAAGGTACCTTCGTGGACTGGACTAGGGGTCTGGCTCAACCTGACTTGAGAATGAACTAAACCAACCTAAAGTCAACTAGCCTCGGAATTTGGGACTCATACCAACCCAAGCAACCCCTCTGTGACGATTTTCCGAATCCTTCACGCCCTTTTTGCATTAGACATGGAACCCCTGGTCGCATCTTTTACAAGACTCCGAATTTTTATTAGGGAGTATGTATCCGCACCTCAGGGGGCGATCTGACATAGTATATTTTTTATCATAGTCATAACATTCGCAGAGTCTTCAGGTGCAATGTTTGCTTATGGATTGTAACACATCGATGTCGTATGACTAAATCCATTGGTAATTCTCCGCTTAGAGTCGTATTTTAAAAACGATTGTAGAAATGAAGGTGTAAATAAATTCTCATTCGGATGACAATGACGATGATAATGATGATAAGAAAGGAAAATTAAAGAATAAATTGTAGCGAGCCGCGCACGAGCGAGAATTGCCGGAGGCTTAAAATTTCTTCGTATTGTGTCATTGTAGTCCGATTCCGGCATATAATAGAGTGAGTGGCTTTGATGCTTCTTTGCATTCTTGTAAAGAGGAACGTGGAGGACCGTGTGAGTTCGCGTGAAGCGTTAACGAGACGGGCAAACACGAAGACTACGGAACGATGGTGCTTTTCAAGGCAAGGTGTGAATTCCCTCTCCTCACAGGGCTATTCACTATCTCGTTTTAACGCGTTGCAGCTTTCTAGTCAGCTGTACCTTTTTCTTTTTTTTTTTTTTTTTCCATAGTTCACACCGATTCCGGCACGCACCGCGTCTCTCACGCTCTTTCTACTAGGCTCTTCGCTGGAGCCCCAGAAGCTTCGACCAGAATTTCAAAATTGGAATTTTGAAAAATAATCAGTTAAATAATTGAAGTCAGGAAACTTTTCATGATCGTAGTCTAAATAATTTGCACCTTCGAACCTGACCTGCCTTCATATATATTCATGCATATACGCACCTATATGTGTGGTGCAGGTGTATTTAAAGCGAGTCTCGAATCTCTTGTGTCAAGGAACTGTTTTAATTCGACTTCTTCAAATGTGTTATTGTTTGGTCTCACTGCCGCAGTGTTCGGCTTGTATAATAATGATAATTATCAGCAATGCGGCTATTGTTAGGCAAATGGAAACATAATCCGTTGTCGCGCCAACGCATATACACGGTATCGATTTGCTCGGCATGTTTAACGGGAAACCATTAGCTAAGTTGTTTAAACAATGAACCGCATCGGGATCGCTAAAAGGACCGCACAGGTGCGCACTCGCATATTGTGTACCCATTATGCCAATGGGACATTCACACCGATAAACGTATGATTCAAAAGTGACTAATCATTTTTTACAATCGATCAAGAGCTTCAATAAAGCCCAAAGTCTGCAACAGAACGATTTTATTTCTACTTTGAAATAAAATGTATGGATGAATCATGAGACTCAATGGGATAATATGCGAGACATTTCCAAACACCAGAATATCGATATTTTGATTATTCATTTTCCTAACTTACTGGAGTTCGCGATTTAGTTCAAGATTGTTAAAAGGATGGTGAAGTTAACGGAACCCGGCACCAAGCGGTAAGTAGTGATTCTAGATCTCTTAAAAGTAGATAAAATGGTTCTTATCAAATTAGTGGGCACGGTGGAGGCGACATCGGCCGTCAAAGGTACAAGAAAACCATTAGCAGCCGCCATCACCGTGGCAAGAAGTTAAATTAATTACAGAGCTGGTCCTCGGAGATGCAGGAATTAAATGGAAGTGCGTGCCAGGCGAATGCCATAGCATCGTGTGGCCAGCCGGTGACGTTTTAAATTAGGCTGATAAATAAAACACTTTTGAAAGTTGCGAGGATCGAGGGTAGTTTTTCTCGGTCATTTCTTTTGACAGACCTCTGAAGGAATTCCACTTCTTTTCACATACGTCTTATACCAACTGACCAGTTCCGTTCTCGATGATCGCTGCGAATCGCTTCTCTCTTCGGATCGTACCACGAAAAATACGTCGAGTTTTTAGAAACCTTTTCGACTCCGGTTCATTTCCACTCAAGTTCTGCAGGCTTTTGCACCAATTAAAGATCCAACGACCGGCCAATGTTACATAGCCATTTCCTTCCCCCGGTCTATACCCTTCGATCAATTCAAAATCTTGTTATTGCAGTCGTCGAAGATTTTCGTTTTAATCGAGTTTTACCCTAGCTATTGAAGTTGGCCGCAACGTTTTTCATACACTTTAGAAAAGTTGAGAATCTCTGACCGCTTACTCGCGTGCATCTCAAGATCTCAAGTTCTTATATCTTGTGCCAGCAGCCTCGAGAAGTTGCGTTGCCCAAGATGAAGACAGAGACAAATAGATGGAAAGAAAGAGCGCGATATACTTGGAGAACATGGGTTAAGGCTGCAGAATCAAAAGATCGTACGTTGCAGGGCGCCGTGTTAATTATACTTAACGTTCAACGGATAATGAGCGCGAGACAAAGCAACGAGGAGATGAACTTGCGTTGTGAGAAATATATATATATATCTATTATTTTGGTATCAAAATTGCCTCGTAAGAAAATTATTACGACTCATAAAATTTCTGTATGTTTCTTTTTTTAACCACGTTTTTCATCGTTTTAAAATAAATTATCGATCGTATTTTTACTAAAGAGCGCAGAAAAAAGAGAAAAAAAAAAAAGAGAAAAAATCACGAGTAAAACATCAAACAGAATATATGTACCGAAATTTATAGCAAACAAATGTCATTCAAAATTTTTTTTAAACATCCATATAACCACGAGATAGCTTTTATCGTTAATTCAAAAATGTCTATCCATGAATTGCTCACTAGCTATAAGTTTATTTTCTTCCATCTCTAACAAATTGTAACAGGAATTCCCGCGGCAAGAATGGGAAACGAAAATACGAACACTTTAGTGTCCATGTCAATCGACAATATCTGAAATGAAAAAAATATTCACACCTGGTGTGTAGGTAGGGGAGAGGGGGACAAAACGGGCACCAAGTCTAGAAATAACCATTTCGTCTGAATTGAGTTTTTATGATATTCCGACGTATTTTGGATCAACAATAACTCAAGAAAGCAAAAGAATGAATAAAATCCGAAAAAATTGATTTACAATCGTGCAATTCTATAGTTCAAGGATATATATCATCCTCTTCAGCTCCAGCACATGAACAATTTCACCTATATATTCTCCGCACTTTTTTGTTTATGTCAGTAAGGTCAGAAAACTGAAGAAAGTCGTTTTTAATGGAGTTAAGGGTACCAGTACAGCGACTTTTCGAGAAATGATCATAGTCCGAAATCAATTTATTTCATAACCAAAGTTCATTTCACATCAAAATATTTTTCTTTTTCAAAATCGTGTGTCGTAAGGATTTTAGAGCACCGTTGGACCGATTCAGGTCATCTTGGATTCATTTTCTTCAGAAAACAAATCCTCATCATGTGAATGTAGGAATTTTAAAATAAAAAATTATGTCATAAGTTATGATCAATTTACCAAATTTGCAAAAATTATTATCACTCATTTCTTAAATAACTTGGCCAAAACGAAAAATTTTCAAAATTCCTACATTCACATGATGAGGATTTGTTTTCTGAAGAAAATGAATCCAAGATGACCTGAATCGGTCCAACGGTGCTCTGAAATCCTTACGACACATGATTTTGAAAAAGAAAAATATTTTGATGTGAAATGAACTCTGGTTATGAAATAAATTGATTTCGGACTATGTTAATTTCTCGAAAAGTCGCTGTACTGGTCCCCTTAAGACGGTGCCCGCCTTGCCCCCAATTTCTATTTTTGTCGGGGTGCCCGTTTTGCCCCCCTCAGCCCTATATAGCTATATTTTTAACTTTGCCCTGTATAACTGATATTAGATCCGGTTGGTGATGCGCTTCGCCACGTCATTCAAGACTCTCAACTGAACTCGACACGAGGATATAAGCAAAAGTTTTGTATCACTAAACTTATCAAGATTTAAATTCGGAAATCGGCACTCAAGGCAAAGATTTGGATGGACTGTTGCTTCGATCTTGGATCTTCAATTGTTCAGAAAACAAACCGCTACTTTGACTGCATGTAACTCTGTGACCCGATGACTTACAACTCCTAACTTTCACTCGATTCTGCAAAAGAGTCGGCAAACTATTGTAATAAAACTGGTTGATTGAAGAGAAATTTGGACACATGCCAATTCTTCAAAAACAATGTTCAATTACCCCGAGGGATTATTCACTTGAACTTTCAACGTACATACAAGTGATTTCGTAACTTCCGGTAATTTACACGATTTATCAGCTGATTTCGAGTGATTAAGTTACATGGAATACAATGACATATGATTTCACCAATGGGCGTCAGTGTTCAATATCCCAAAATATCATATAGTTTATCTTGCAGTAAGAAAAAGAAAAAAAGAAAAAATGTATTCGCATCTTATTATCCAGTTGATGTGAGCCAGAAGTCCGAACGCCTCTGTCATTATATTCCTGCATATAAAGGTGATTGTAAAGAGGAAAAAAAAAAGAAATTCAAAGTTTACACCGATTACGGTGTAATTGATGTAATAAGAGATTAAACTCCGTATTTAAGCCGTAATATATTGTAACTGGTCGGCAATTCGGAGAATCATTGAACCACTGCAGACATTCATGTATGGAAGGTACAAACGGAAAGCGATCTGTACCCTTGGACCAGCGAATGGTTTTGCGGGTGGAGGAGGGAGTTCAGAACTGTTCGTATGGATGTACCCATCGGTGGTTGTGGCGGTGGTGGCTGTAAGGTTCAAAAAGATGGAGAGGAGGAAAGAGGAAAGAGATAAAGAGGAAAGAGGGAAGAGGTAAAGAGGGGGCGAAGGGAGGCAGGCACCTAATTAACAGGGCGGCAACCAACCGCTTCCCCTGCGAACGTATCCATTCCCCCCACCCCCTAGTTGGTTCCTTTTCATCTCTTTTTGATTCTCGTTCTTTCATTTTCTCCATCTCTCTCGTTCTTTCTCTCTTATACCATTTACCACCATCTTTAATCTTCACATCTATATTTCGCCTCTCTTATTATATTCGTCTTCGCATATTATCGCCTCATTCTCATATTTTGTAATAGTTTTATTTTATCATCAATTAATTTGTCATAACTATATCCGGCTAATTTTTCGCCCCCCCTGCCCATATTATCCGGCCGTATAACGATAGTTTCGCGCCATAAACGACGATCACTTAAGAATATCTATCGACTATCTTAAATTACCTCTATACTTCCGTTTGGATAAAATTTTCTATCCAAAATTCTCTATAAGTCAAGGGAACGGTCAGTGTCACGGTGCTTTAAAGCTTTCAGACCATGGACCCTTTACCTAACTAATATAAAACATATATATACAGGAATATAGATTCCTAACACTTCTTGACTATACACACCTGACGAAAAATATAAGACTCGACAACCAGGGGCTGGGTAGGTACTTACTTCACGTCTCTATATCTCTATAGTCAATTAACGAGCCGTAAACTCGTCCTTCATATATATATATCGCGTCACTAATGCCATAAGGTCGTAAGCGCCAAAAAAAAAATTTTCGTGTTTTTGGTGGCAAAATCTTTTTCGTGCCATATAACATCGTTTGGGCATATCCGCAAAAAAAATAATTTTTTGGCGCTTACGACCTTATGGCATTAGTGACGCGATATATATATATATATATATATATATATATATTTAATATGTATAATACATGGTATATAGGTATACGTATATGAGAATAGCAAGTCGAACAGGAAAGAAAACTCACCTGCTGCAGTTACATACGGGGTGAATTTTTCAAAGTGTCACAAACGAATGACATTTTAATTTTCTATTTTAAGGAAATTAAGATGAATTTGATATATCCTTGAGATGTCTCAATCCATTGAAATTCAATATTTCGTAGATAGTAAGCCGCCCCCTTTCATGCCATTAATTTTTCGTATATTATTCTTTCTATAGCTCGGAACCATTCTCGAGATATTCGCTTGTGATACTTTGAAAAACTCACCCTGTATACTTGTATATCTATATATATAGGCAAGGTGCTCGACTTATCTTCACGCATTGAATCGCGGTTAACCGTAAACCTAAACCTCAAACTATAGACATCAAACCTTAAGCCAGATTTTGTTATATATCGAAGGAAAGAATTTCACTGAGATATAGGTGGGCATTACATATACATACGTATTCGGGTATTCCGCAGGAATATCCGTGGGAACTGCGGCCAACTTATATGGTTAATCATTTTTTCATACACGAGCTGAGAGAGAGAGAGACTTATACCTCAGATTTTAATGGTGTTTATTTTCACACATAACCGATCGAAACAATATTGTATAAATTGGTAAAGCTGATATCTCGGTTATTTTTGGCAATGTGTACAGAAATTATAATAAATAATTAACGGGATAGTGCTAAACTGGCGATTACATATTCTTTGCACTTCCGAAAAAAAAAAAAATTTGCCAAATTGGCAAAGTTTATTTATAGCATTACTATAGGTGGATGTAATAAAGTTGATTTTTTGACACAGGTAAATTTTATCGAAAATTGCAATCCAAGATTATAATTGCAGGTTGGTTGTTTCTCAAGCCATTCATGGTCAGACTGGACCGAAATTAATTGAGAATTTCAATTAAAATGAAAGCCGTTTCGATTTAATGCGAGTGTGTGGTGAACGGTGCGTTTCGATCGCGAGTTATTTTACTTATGTAGTGTAGTATATACATCCACCTTCTGTACTGGGCTATAAATAAATAAAAAAAAAGCCGTTGGATAAGTTCTGCCCCAGGTTGTAGCTCGCTGGGCACAGTCCAAAGGCAGTCGTAATATCTACCTGTATAGTGAATGTATACCTGGAGGAGTGCAGTAGGTACGCAGCTTCCACTAGCACACCGAACACTACCCCGCAACCTAAGAGGCGTAGGTGGGTAGTAGAAACAACCAGCGAACAGTGTGCTTATTCAAATAAATTCAATTAATTTCCATAGCACAAACAATGGGGTCTGTCTATATGTGTATACATGATACCGTATTGCTTTCTTGCATGCATGCACACATTGCAGGCATCACATCATGCCTTAGTAAGATTCTATACGAGTTTAATATGCTGAGGCCAGCGTGCTATCGCTACGTCACGAAGGCGCCTCTGATCTGAAAGATTTTCGAAATATATACCTACTTATACACATTGAAAATGAATTTTCTTTTAAACCTGCATTGGTACATAAGATATGATAAGAAATGATTTCAGATTTTATGGACCGCCTATTGAAGAAAAAGTGGTTCTCGCTTGTACCCGCTACAAGTGGTATCAAAACTTTTTCAAAATCTGACTAATAGATGGAAAAAATAAAAAAAAAAATTGATGAAAGTAAAAAAATTTCGTATTGGAAATCGGCGGTGGATAAGCTGATTGTGAGTCGATAGAATATTTCTTCACATAGTTTGAACAAAAAGAGGAAAAAAATAATAACTTCCAAACTATAAAAAGCGATTACTCTTATTGCATTGGACTGTGAAACCACGTGCAGGTAGGTAGGTAGGTATCCTATCTACTTATAGTGTATACAACTGTGAGAAATCGCTCGGAGGGTTACCTGGCTTCTGTAACGAGGAACTTTGCTGCGCTGGCGTTGAAGAGGAATCGCATAATTATCTTTTACTACCTCGTCTCGCACTCGTGTCCTAGCTGCTGCTTCAGCAGCGCATATTAACATACAGAAGAGATTTCTCGCGCATCGCGGACACGGTGCGTTCATAATTCGTAAAGTATATATATATATATATAAACGTATTTATTTGTGGTAAAAAAAAAAAAAAAAAAAAAAACCCGAGCCCCTTTAATTAAGGGTACCAATAAGTCTCAATTCTTTTGTCGCTATTCATTAATAGCTCAGAAAAGTTTTCTCTCTCTATCTCTCTCTATGTACTATACATATATATATGGGGAATTCCACGTGAACTCGACCAATGTTTTTCCCTCACCATTTTTGATTCGCTTCACGATTTTTTATACGATTCTACGATCTCGAAAAAACACTGTTGATATTTTTCAGATTTTTCCCTCCAACCGTTAATTTTCAATGATTATTCAAACCCATTTTGAAAACGGCATTTTTTTAAAATCTCCAAAAATTCTCAAAAATATTATTTTTTATTTCGATCATTTTGACACCCCTCCCATGATGGGATCATTATTGCTTCTTTTTTTTCAGCACTTTTACCATTTTGATAAAACGAAACACCATGTTCCCACGTTTCGAAAATTCTTGAAAAATTATCAAAAATTCTGTGTTCAATTCTGAATGTTTTCGCGTGAGACCCACGATGACGGACGGAAAATACTTTTTTTTTCGAAAAAAATACTTTTTATTGTCAGTCATCGTGGGTCTCACGCGAAAACATTTAGAATTGAACACAACATTTTTGGTAATTTTTCCAAGAATTTTCGAAACGCTGGAACATGGTGTTTCGTTTTATCAATAGGTTAAAAGTGCTGAAAAAAAAGAAGCAATAATGATCCCATCATGGGAGGGGTCTCAAAATTATCGAAATAAAAAATAATATTTTTGAGAATTTTCCGAAATATTTAAAAAATGCCGTTTTCAAAATGGGTTTGAATAATCATTGAAAATTAACGGTTGGAGGGAAAAATCTGAAAAAATTCAGCAGTGCTTTTCCGAGATCGTAGAATCGTATAAAAAATCTTGAAAAGAATCAAAAATGGTGAGGGAAAAACATTGGTCGAGTTCACGTGGAATTCCCCATATATAAAAAATCATACACCAGATGATTCATCTGGAAGTTTGTATGTGATTCTTCAATCGCTCATATGCGAGTGGGCGCTTGAAGAATTTTGCTCCAGGACGCTAAAGGGTTTGTTCCCATCATTATAAGCAATAATTGTGCCAAATTTTGAATTATTTCATCAATTTTTATCGGAGTTATAAAAAAAAAAAAAAAAAAAATAGTAAGTGGTTAAAAAAATTACAATATGTATATTTTCCACTTAAAACTTTCGGAATTTTGGATTACGTGTTAATGTTAAAATTGAGAGCTCAAATTTTGCAGGAATTTGTTTCCTTTATATTTGCGAGGGGGCGCGTCACATTCATTTCAAAATTCATCGGAATAAGGACCACCTTGATATACTATGTACATATATAGGGGAGAGCGGGGCAAAGAGGGCACCTCCGCCAAATTTTCGAAATTAAATTTCAAAAAAATTAAATTCCTTCGGGAAACGATTTTTCTTGAAAAAAAAAAGTCGAAAATTTTCCAAGAATTTTTTTTTTTTTTTTTTGGCCGAGCTGCCCTCTTTGCCCCGCTCGCCCCTATATACATATATATACATATATACTCGTATATACCTGTTGAATATTATATATAAATATACAAATATATACATGCATTCACCGTATCGCGTTAAAACTACTTGAATCGTGTATAAAATGATGCATAGAACATGTCCGTACATAAGTTAGGCACGTATAATCGTTTGGTGATAACTGTCACCAAGGGTTTCCATTATCTGTGTATTTTAGCTCTCCGAAGGGACGCCGCGCCGTGCCGGTGTCTATACTGCGGCAGGTAGTACCTATACTAGTTTATAAACTAAAAAGCGAAAATAAGTATTTTAAAGGAAATTCCAAAGCTAAGGTATATATACGGGTTATATGTATATATATATATATATATATATATGTATATACCCATATACATACACACACCTATGTATATAAATATATATAGATATATATATCTAGCGGCGGAAGGCGGTACCCAAACGCGTCTTATACTATATACGACAAGCATAATATCTGAGCCTTAGTTCGTCTTGTTTTATTACATGTATTTTAAGGCTAGACGCCGCGCGATGACATGTCCAAGGCGGGCTTCCATATGCATAACTTTTAAATAATATAACAACAATAGCAACTGTCAGAACGGCGTACTTGTGCCGTACGCGATATACCTACATAGATATAGGTATACTACCGAAAGACCGGTACGTTACAATGCACAATGGAATCCATGAATTTATACAGGTATTTATTAACAAGTTATGATGCTCGTATTTAAATCACTAACAAGGCTCTTAGAATGGGCCAGATTTAGTAGTGACGGATGTGAGCTGACCCAACAGATTTCTTTTTTTTTTTTTTTTTCTGTTTATACACGTTTATAAAGATTAGATATCACACATATACCTATATTATACGCGCCGTGAAAATCTATCGTTGATATAGCGAATAATTATATAGTGTAATGAAATTTATTCTTGTTTACCTATAAACTTCCTCAAGGTAGAAGTGATGATCGAGATGCGAGAGGATTAATTCACCCGTTCAAACGATCAAGCGCAGATTAATCATTAAACGAACGAGATCGTTATACTAAAGGCGCGTCGTTAATTGCAGTGAATATAAACGTATAACGACGATCGACTCGTTTATCGCGCGATAGTATTATCGTAATAACTTTAAACCTCGGGTTATTCGAATTTACATTATAATCACTCTTATCGTGAGGTGTGCGATAGAATTATAGCGAGTTATGCAGAAGATAAACGGCGCCGATTATATTCAAGCCGCGGTGATCGGTTTAACAAAAATTACCATCAACGAGGGTCAGAGTCAATTTAAACACCCTTTTTATTTCCTTTCTTTCTTTTTCTTTTTTTCTTCCTTTCCTTTTTTTTTTTCTCTATTTTTTTTTTTGTTTTTTTGTTTTTTGTCACGCTAATATTGATCGCGTACGATTCTGTTCACATCCATCGCTAGGCGAAATAAATATCGTTGCTGCAGTAGGTATGTAACTACGTTTATCTTGCGTGGGTTCCGTCTGTTTCTAACTGTTTAAGATGTTAATGCTTTGCGTAATGCATGAATTTGAATATAGAAATTCGGTTGAACCGTGAAATCGAAGAATTCGTAGACGAAAATTTTTCAATGAATGAAATCTGTTGGCTAAGAACATTTCCACAGTCAGTTTAACTCATTATTACCTATACCACGGTTTTTTATCCTTTTCAAATTTACCTCAGTAGTCAATCGAACTCTCACGTACCTGCGTAGTACTCATTTTTATTGATGTTGTTTAGGTAGCATATTTCCGGCCCTTTTTATCTAACTCATATGTCGTCTGACGTGAAAATATACTAATCATGTGTATCATTTTTGAAACGGGTATATGAAATATTTCGGCAAATTTATAAAGGCTTCGGACGGCTATTAGGTGTTTCTGGATCCTTATCCCTTGGGCTATATTTAACGTATCCAAAGAAGACAGGCCGGCGATTGACTCCCCAGAATCTGGAAGTTGAACTAAACCAACGGTCAATCAATCCTGTAAAATGGCGTTTCCAAAAGTATATCCGATCGCGTCAGATCAATCTTATAAGAAATTGAGCGTTAGTGACGTCATCCGGATGTCGGGGATCGGTAACACGCGCTCACGTGAAAGTCGAACCTGACGGAACGTTAACCACAAAAGGTTTCCGTTTCTCAGCTGCGTATTGCGTCTGATTAAACCGTAATATCCTGTCTATAATGTCACCCAGGAGAGAAAAGCAAATTTGAAAATTTCCTGTAACCTAGAAGAAAGGTGAATCGTCTCTCGTCAATTTCTAGAGTACAAATCTCTCTCTATCCATTGTCAGTCCTTATCTAGCGCGTAGATTTCGATTATCACGATTATCGTCGTGTGATCGGTCCCTACAAAACCGCGGGGTGACCAAGAAGCGAGTGAAGAGTTCCCACGTCGATCGGTGCCGACCTCAAACTGGACATCGGATCCGCCGTCTCTGAAGGAAGGAAGTGGTCACTAAGATCGTCTTACAACGATAGCTATCCCATATTTGCGAAACTTTCTTTTGTTACAAAAGTCGGGGCCACATTGACTCTGGGCAAAGGTGCCGCGATATCAAATCGTTTCAACTGTTAAACAAACGGCTGTATACATTAATTACGAATATTTACTCGAAGGGCACGCTTATCGATGATAGAACATTGTCCATCTCTACCAAGGATACTCTCGGGATCGAGCAGACATCGAGGAAGCATGAGAGTGCACAGGAGAATGGGCTGCATATAGGTATCCTCGGTACCTATACACGTGTATAGATTCATACATACATATGTACATACATGTGAGAGGTAGGCGCCCATGCCGCCATCGCAATGGTGATCTTTTGACCTGTTTGACCTCACGCACACTTCTCATCGTCCATGATGGCTGCGCGTCTCACCATGGCCAACAAACCATCCAACCATCCAACCTTCTAACCATCCAACCATCCAACCATCCAGCCAGCCAGCCGGGGTGTGCTCGGTCGCTCCGCGTTCCCTCCAAGCCAGGTCACGTGGTCTTCTATATCATCTCGTCCGTCGTTTGCTATATCATCTCGCACACATCGAGCCATCAGAGAAATAATCGAAGGTTATTTCGGATGAGCTATGGCACCCAGTACAGCCCTTGCTTTGCCCTAAAGGTAAATCCTCTTTCCCTCCACGTTTTAACGTCGTATTCACGTCGCAAAAGAGGATACGAGAAACGTGGGATAAGGTATGCTCGAAAGTACAAGAAGTTTAAATAAGGTTTATAACGGCGAAGGAACGCCGGCTTTGAGGTGTCGAACTAAAAAGGAATGGATTACGTCAAAGTATTTAATGAGGATGATACGCGCGACAAAATTTACCATTTCGTTGCCGTGTTGTTTTCATCCGTCGGTTAGTCGGGCAAACGATCTATTTTGAGGACAGACGATCATTCTGCTCGGTTTAGGAGACTGAGAATCGATAAATTCGCTCGAAACCTTTTCTATTCTGAGATAAGCCTCGGTTGCCTCTGGCAAGCTGAGTTACGTTCCTCTTTTCAGTGATTTACCACCATCATCGGCGCCGTTCACAAGTATAGTAGTATCATGCCATGATACGTTCGGCGCTGGACCCTCTAAAATGGTGGGTATGTATCCTGGATCGACTAAATTTCATAAACATTCTCACACCGATTGAACACTTCACAGTGTTTTTTGCTTTTCTTTCGTCTAAGTAAGAGGGGAAACTGTTGAACTCAGGTAACAGGTCATGCCGCCATATAATACCATATCGACCCTAAAACTGTAGCTGACGACCCATAAGCGTAATTAGCGAAAGCGCGGCGGATATACAAAGGAAGTACGATTAACTATACGGCCTTAACCCCCATTTAGTTAAGTAGAATTAGACAGCCGTTATATAGTTGATTCCTGAAGCCACCATCTATTTATAACCGTGTTATAAGAGCGTATATCTGTTTATATATAGGTAGATGAAACAGAAATGGTTGGTGGGACGGGTGAAGAAACGATTACACAGCGATATGGAACAATGAAGTTTGATAATTGCTTGTCGCGCTGATCGTTGATGACCTGCTAGATCACTATACATATATGGTAGAAGGTAACCAAGACACGTCTGCGGAAACGCGACACCAAAGGTTTATTCATACGCTCAAGGCTGTATAGAACGAGGTGACTGTCTACAAGAGCTGAAACACGGTTAGATGAAATTCCCCCGAGAGTGAAAATATGGGTAATGAGTAAGGAGCTCGATTGAGATTGAAATCAAACCCGTTAAAAAATGGCATTGCCAAGATGAGAGATATGCGAATCAAGAGCTGAAACCGTGATTGGGTAGAAGATGGAAACTTCAAACGAACCTAAATCTGCCAACTGCAGTCGTTTTACACTGAAGCAATATAATTTAACGAACGATAAACCTTTACGTAAAGGTGTGAAATGTATTTACGATATTGTAACCCGCGAGCGAGGCTGCAGCATATGTTCTCTAAATTTATACAAACATACGATTTTACGCATGTAAATACTGTTCCGCTTGCTGTATGTATACGTGGCGTGTTTAATCATGACCGGTACGAAGTTGCACCAGATTCATCTGTCTTCTTCTTTCCTTCATATAGTTATACATAGAGATGGTAAAAGACAGAAGACAGAGTGGGCCAACTTCATACCGGTCATGATAAAGTACGCCAAGTGTACTACATGTAATTTACTTAGGAAACGCAGCTTCTTCATTCTTGGGTTACTGCAGAAATTAAATTCTTCCTCCAATACTTTTATTCCTCAATTTTTTTTTTTTTTTTGTTTTTTTTTTTTTTTTGTCACGGTATTTCATCATTATCAGTTTGATCAGCACAAATTGTAACAGCGTTAAGCGACTGTTATGATTTGTGCGGAAAAAGATTATAAGAATTTTCGAAAACCTCGCGAATTCAATAATCTAAGAAAGAAGTGGTGCATACGGGCTGAAGTTTATTCGGCCGGTCGTTGAGTTGGCGATTAAAGTGCGGTGGCAAAGTGTGACACCGTATCTCTGTGTCTAATGTAACAAGTGGCGTTTAGTAATTGTATTAAACCACGTGGCAAGTGGCAAGAAGCGACAAGCGCCGAGCGATAAGCGACACCTAATACTGACCACGCAGTGATAACATATTCGATATCATCTCGGTATACGCAAGTGAAGGACTGCACTAAGTCCAAGGGGGAAACAGAGGTCTCGCAATTAAAAGACCATAAGTTACACATCGCGACGATGAATATTTTAATAGGATCGTGTAACCTGTCAGGTGACACTTTCGCCTGAGGGTGACGCATTTACGTATAAATCTGAGGCTTCACGTTATTTCTGAGACCTCCGAAGTGAAGCGAAATTAACGGGGAATAAGAAATTTATTAATAAGGAATTTCATCGCGTTTAAATTGTTTTCCGTGAATCTATCCTTTCGCTTGTGAGAAAAAACGGAAACGGTATTCGATCCAAACGACAAAATATAGCCGTAGCCGTGATTTCGCGACGTGTCTTGGTGAAGTATAAGCTTCTCGCGACTCACCAAAGAAAGAAAAGGACGAAACCATTAAGTTTATTTGCCGTAATTGGAGGAGCCTTAACGCGCTAAACCAAACACTGGTTATGGCTGCCATAAACCTTCCCACAATCACTTAGGACGCACTACAGTTTTTCCCCTTATTTATTCCCGACCGTGCGATCTTCAGCGCTCTTGCCTCATCTGGAAATTTAAGTTTCGCCGCAGGCTTCGCTTTTGGTCCACCTAGGCTAACTTCGGCTGGGTTAAGCTAACCTAGGTTAACCTAGGCCTGTCTTACTCGCTATCAGTGCCTACATATGAAAACTAGACCTCGCGAGGCCTCGCGGTAAAACGATAAAAATCATATATCGGTACACCGATATCACTTACCAATCAATATTTGCCGATACTTTGAGGAGATTAAAAAAATTTCGCTGCAACACTTCGATGAACAACCAACAACAGTGATGGAATATTCCAGAAGTTATGATCATACAAACACGCAATCCATTGAAAAAGTCGAATGACCTATGCCTATATAGGTATAAATTCGAAAAACGAAAGTCGGGAACCGAACGATTTTCGGAAAAAAGGAATCGGTTGCGGAACATTTTTTAATAAGAGAAGAACTATAGCGGACAAATTTTTGGATCAATTATAAGCTCTTTCTGAGTAATCGCAATATCAGCGACGCGACGTTTCGTATATATAGAAGTTTTCCACGATACAAGTATTAATTTCTTTTCGAGATAATCGTACACAAAACAGTTGATATTTGTTCGACCAGTCCCGCATGAAAGAGACACGATTGGCGCCGGTCAATGGTCATCTGCTCGACAGTAAATACCTTCGCGAAACAAAGCAAACATCACTCCCGCAGCACACAAACGCGGTTTCTCGTGGTTGCGTAGACATCTGATATCTGTTTGCTGCAGTGACGCGAGTATGTCAAATAGCGGCCAGTAACTGCCTGGCATGTGAGTTAAACGTCGGATCTTACGTCGCCTCGACGTGGACCACGTGTGGGAACATACACCGTTTGAGCCGCGAACATTAAAACTGGTTTTATACTAGAATTATCGAAGCAAACGCATGGCGAAAATTCGACCAACACGTGTCTCTGTATACCTATGCTATATTGCTATATATATATATGTATACAATTTGTATAGCGAACGCCGTTGGCGATAAAACGTGTTGTCACATAAATAATTATACGTTCGAACAATCTAGCAGCCGGTCGCGTGTATCTGTCGAGAAAAAACACGTGCGCTAATTTTAAGATCATTCGTTCAACGAATATGACGTCAAAGACATGAGTATGTAAATATATATACGTGTATTATTGTGATGTGAATATTCACCCGAGTCATTAGGCGATCGGCACCAGTGCCCTCTTCGTCCTTGAAGATGATGTCCTGGTTGTAGTTCGGTACCAGATCGCGGAATCTGGTGTCGTGCCTGGAAACGCGACCCTCGCTAAGTCCACTAGCAGGTAAAGTGTTCTCACTGACGTTAGGCACATGTTGTTTGAATACAAGTGGCGTCAACTTTCGCGGGTTACGTCTTCGGCCGCTACCCCTTCCGGGGCCGCAACCCTCCGCGAGACCGGTACCCAAGGAGGGAAGCCAAAACGATAGCAATATCAGGAACACCAATATCCAACGCGTCTCGAATCTTCTTCTCGCGATCTTAGCGTTCACCATAATATCTGCCCGACCCGGTGCGATAGGGTCAGTCCGTCGTTGGTGCGACCCAGCTTCGGTACGATCCCGACCCAGTCCGCCTCTTTCTTCTCGCCTCACTGCGTAGTAGCCATAACCAGGGCATCACACCCTGCGTCTCGTGTACGTCGTGAAACGAGCAACCAGTAACCGGGACACCAAACTAACACCGCGATCAGCCCCAGAGGGTGGACGGCGGCAGGGAGAGGGAAGGTGTAACACACTGTTTATCAGAAAACACTGGTCACACCTGTCACTTGAACAATAAATCACGTGTTCTTCTCACCCTGGTCGCAACCAATTACGTCGTCACGAACCGATCGTCTGCCATTGATATCGCTTGGCAACTATCTGTACTATAACGCGGTATTCAGAACTGAAGGGGTGAAGGGGGATCAATTGACAGCACGGCACTATTACTCCCGATTATTATTAATTGACTGAATATTCTTCTCTTATTCTTGTGATAGTGATCGATTCAGAGTCAGAGTCAGAGTCACGTCGGATATCGTCGATTTATCGATCTGATCGGTTAGAGGGTGGAAGAAAAAAAATCACAAGGAAGAAATTCAATCCGGAATGATCGAATTAGCAAAGTATCTTCAACGATTTCGATCAATATGTAGATAATGGAAATTTGTATATAGATTATCAAGGGCCGTCAGAAATGTCAAAACTGTGACAACGTGAATCTGGGGTCCTGGATTGACTGCCGCTTTCCCGACGAACCGTGGTGGGAAATGTCCCGTGGTGCGTTTGGTGTTCCTTGGGTGCCACGAACGGACCAAACCGGGTTCTCGCTTCCTCCCCCACCCTGCCGCCGGCGACCGGCGACGTCGCTGACTCCTGGTGGACTTCCCCCTTCTACCCGCTCTCCACGATCGCCAGGTGTGACGTCACGCCCGCGGTTGCTCCGCGATTGGCCGGGGCGGGGCGAGCCAGGTAAACGAGGACAGGTGTACAACAGGAATATACTCTGGGAAACGGTGCGCGCTCCTCTCCGGGTTCGCGCCGGTCTTGCGGTCCCTCCGTACCGAGAGCGTTCTCCTAGGTTCGTCCTCCTCTGGAGTCCCGCGTGTCACCTGGACTCTCGTGTGTCTCTGTCTTTACGTTTCTCTCCTCTCCGCTCCTCTCTACTCCTCCGGCTCCTTTCCCGGTCCCTAACTCTGCTCAATGATCCTCGCCGCTCGACGACTCGCAAGTATCAACCCCCCGGAGAACGAAACACCGAAGAAAATCACGGGCTATCGTCTCTATCGATATACCTGACCGACCGACCGACCAAGCGACCGTTTGTTGTCACCGATATCCCTCGCGAACAGCTGAGCCCTTGAAGAGGCTTGATTTTACCTTGCGACCCTCATCTCAATGTCCATCGACGAAGCTAGTTTATTTATATTTAGTTTTTTTTTTTTTTTTATCAATCTCAAGTTTCTCCCCACATCAAGCACTCGCTCATCTCTTTTGATTTTACTCTCAATTCGATAAATAATCATAAACTTTGTCTGGCATCTGTTTTTCCATCATCGTAATGTATAGAACAAATTGTACTATGTACCTACACATTTATTCAGAATGACTATGCGAAGCAGAAATAAAAATTGATTACCGAGTTGTAATAATGAGAATTTTTTTCTCTTTTTTTTTCTTCTTTTTCTTCTCTGCATAAATTTGTAGGCAGTAAAAAACTACTTTACGTATGCATACGTATTCAGTTTTCACAATGATTTTTTTGTCACAAAACTTATTGTGCGAGTGTCTCGCACACTACCTGTTGCAGGCCTTAGCTATCGTCCAACCGATATAGCCAGAAGAAAGACCTCGTTGTCAGCGCGGTCGTCAGTGCTAAAGTATAGAAATTCAGTGCGCCACCGCTGGCAGTCTCACAGCTACTGATGCTTCTGATAGCTCCGGTTTGCTAAGCGCGCCGTAAGCATCGCCGCGTCTTGGGTTCACTGATAATAAACACCGTTCCAATCGCCACAATTTATTTCTCTACCATACTACCCTAGTAGCTACAAGCTGAACCACGTTGTATATACATAACGTCGTCGTTGTACTACGATTACTTTATAATCTAAACTTCACATACGAGTATAACCGCAAACATACCGTCTGACTAACCATTGCAGGAGCCATATGCACGTAGTCGGAACTTTTGGCAGTCTAGAATACGATTTACGCCACTGTTATCTTTATCTTCGTCCCAACGTCTTATCAGCTAGACCTTACGGTTATGGTCTTTCTTTGGTATGACGTCATGGGACGCAGCGACGCTACCGTGATGGCGAACGGGTCGGCACTTCATTCCGTGTAGAAACGGAGCGGAAAGAAAGGCGAAAGTTTTTTGGTCGCACTGGGAAGATCCCTATCCTCCTTGTTGACGTGTTATTAGAGTTTAGAGGTGGCTTATGGCAAATTATTAAACTTCAGAAAGAATAATGAACATATAGATACAGGTTCTAGAGGGAAGAAGTGCAGGTCGAGGCAAATTTCACACGAATTTAACTTTGTTTGATGTAGTAATTTAGACTACGCTTCGACATTGCCCGGCTGTGGTTTACAGCTGTGAACATTCTATGGACAAATGCTTATACATGGGTGATGATTTACGTACGGAACTCCGAGGAAATTGCACATACGGGGAATTCTCGAGACTGGTGGGCTCGAAACTCGCGGATGAACGAGTGCTGCAGCAAACTCAGGTCGATGCAAGAATATACGGTCTAGAATCTGTTTTCAACGATGGATTCTGACTTACAACAAAATGAACAAGAACTATCTATACATCTTTTTCGAAGCTTGCGAAGAATAGGACAAGTCGAACGGTGGGCACCGTGGTTTGTGAGGAAATATTAACGGGCACCAGGTATTGGACACCGAGTATTCGGTATTGGGTAACCCGATACAGCGCGATGTGCGGGGGGAAAGGGCCCGCCACGTAATGGACGAAGTAAATATTTATCATTCAGGGCGTAATTTAAGGTGCGTTTAGCAAACGGAAGATGTAGGGGAAAACAAATAGAGTGAGAGAGGACCGGCAGAAGAGAGGTAGAGAGAGGCAGAAGGAGGTCGTTCAAAGGGGCCGCCACTGGGCCCGCTAAGGGGCCCAAGGGCCCTGTGAGAAGGCAGAAACCCCAATAATAGCACCAGAATTTATATACCTGCACGAACTTGGTGCAATGGGCCGCGTTCGGACTGAGAAACGCAGGGCCGATTACTGCGCGGGTGCTGGAAGCGCAGCTGTACAATATCACTGTGTTTCTTCTAACGTGGCTATTCGCACTTACTTAGGAACTATGTATAGCCGGCATGTGCGTAATGCAAGTGCAATAATCGATTCGGAATTTGTTCTTCGTGGTAATTGTCTGGATCAAGCAACAGCTTTGATACTGCTCCTCCGATAATTTATTATATCTCGATAAAAGCTACGTCTCCGAGTTTCATACTTATTGTTTCTAGAATTACTCGTAGTTCTGTGTATATTTTGATCAGGCTCGTGACTTATGCATACACGAAATAAAAAATACCGGCATAATAATTAAGATCGGAGGATTTAACAAATAGAATCTCATTAGCACTTCGTCTATGGGAATCACGTAGATATATATCGTGAATGATCTCTTGGGAAATCGAACGTGTGGGTAGTAGGGTATCACGCTCCTTTGTCAACCGCAAGTTTATTTAAAAGGCTATTAAATTCCCAGATTCTCTCATTCGATCCGAAGTGCAATCGAATCCGTATCGGATTAACAGCAAGAATTTCGGAATGATCAACATACGAATATACCAGTCAATGCACGTAAATAACTATCCAATTATATACATTGCGCCGCAAAGAATCGGAATTACTCTCACTGATCCTATAATCGAGGTCAAACGAATAAATATAAAATACATATTATGTATATAAATATTCGGAAATAAGGTGAATCGTTTGCCGAGAAAAAAGGGGCAACCAAATGGGAAGTTGCGCGTAAAAATCTATACGGCCCTGAGACTGGAGCAGAGACTAGAGAGGATACAGTAGGATAGCAAGCCATCCATCACTCAAGGCTCAAAACAATATCCACCGACTGAAGCCGCCACAGTGTAGGCCGCGAAACTGCACCCAAATATTGTGAAAGGTCCAGAAAAGGTAGAAATATAAAATAAATTTAGTTGGAGAAACGAAGCTGGGAGCTGAAGAGGTTTCGGCGCGTGTATTTGGTCCTGGTACGATGAAACATGGTGCAGCATGGTTGTGTGTGCGTTTGGGTTGTGCCGTTGCTCCGTCTCTTTAGCGTCGGCAAGCGGTTCTTTTGAACCTTGTGCCGTTGAGCACGAACGCAAATCCATTTACATTTAACATGCAAAAATGCATTTTATAGCCAGGACAATTATTACGAGCGCCACATCGTCGACGACGCCCACCACCTCTTAACCGTGGCTTACAGACGCGTCATCAACATTTGCCACAGCCGAACACTTAAACTCGACAGCGCGGGTAGGTACCTGCTTGGCAAATTACATTTGCACGAACCCAACTTAACAGCAGCCTCCAGCGATCCGCGCCCCACCTATATACGACACAAGTCATAGTACAGCGGATACCAAACATAACCGATAATTTCATCCTCATCCCACAATTAATCGATTCAGCGCTATTCGCGCATCAACGACGTCCTTCAACGACAATCAGCTTTTACAAATTTCAGTTTCTGATGAAGAAATGAAAATCGTGGCAGATACCTATAATATAATATGTATAACAGCGAAAAGTGTCAAGGTAAATTATATGAATGATAACTAGATGGGTGAATAGAACAAGGAACGATAGAGGAAGAAGAAACAAGAAGATGAGGCCCATCCGAGCTAGAAGGCCCAGGCCGTCGCCGTCGGATTGTAAGTTAGCACGTGGTCGCGGTGAGACGCGAGCCCCTTTCACGGGACTCCTTCACCACCACTACTAACACGCAATCCTCATGTACGCAGGAGCCAGGCAGCCTTCGCGAGGACTCCGCGCAAGTTCTCTACATATACTACACATGGTAGTTGCGAGTCGAGCTACGGACCGAAGAGCAAGAGAGTACGGAATAACAGGAGAGCAGAAGCCCAAAGGCCCAGAAGTCAGTTGGCGGGACTTGGGACTCGGGAGAGTCTCCCTGTGGACCACACAGGATGTGGCACGCGCGCTCTCTACCGGGTGGCCCGCACACGTCCGCTTCGGGCGCACTCGGTGAGGATCGGCAGAGCTCGGGCGTAGTCGGCCCGTCTCGGTGGTCGAGGCCACACAGAGCGCGCACGCGCGAACGCTTCCTGGGTGGCATTCGGCAAGGTAGCCTTATATACCATCTCTACAACCTGTTAGGCCTCCTTACGCGCTGCTCGCTCACCTCCACCTCGGCCGGCACACCGCACGACCTTCTAATAAGATTCCAATTTGTCAATTAGGGGGAGGACGGGCCCCTTGACACCTTGCGTGATCTCGACGAGGTGACACTTCGCCCTTCCCTTTCAATCTCCAATTGACTACACTCTACGACGACCAAGTCTTATGCCCAACTTCTAGTCACTCGCAGGATCATAGAGTGCCAAATGAATTGTTAATTATTACGAAACGATGATGAGGTCCGAATCTCAGCGGATCTGCTTCTAATTAGTAGATTCAAGCTGAGAAATAACAAGTGGTCTTCTATAGCTTTATAGTAACGAAGGTCGAGTAGGAAACTGATTATTGGAGCAGATTGAATGAGGTCACGGTTAATTATTTCACTAGTCGATAGCTGAAATATCATGCCATAGCGATAACTACTCGGTAGCTTCGTATTCGAGCTTTGATCTTTATTGCTCCAGAATCTACACATGTTTTATTTCCAAACTTTGGACTCACTCATCACTTGATATAGTTATGATCCGATTTGTAACTTTGAGCGACATTCCTCCAACTTCTTTCATTACTGTGAAATTTTATCCACAAATAAAAATTTCCGAGGTATAGTAGAAAGGTAATTTCCGCGTAGTCGGAGGAATAAAAAGACCGACTAATTCAAAGAGACGGAAGGTTGATCGGGATGCATGTTGTAACAAAGGATAACGATTGCGTGATTCGGTGAGAGTTAATCACCGAGACACCCCGTATATCAAGAGAATGGCGAATACAGGATAGCCTCGACGCATTCGGCATTCGTAGGGATTCTTCCTTTTTTCAGCAAAAATTCGAATTCCATTGTCTGCTCCTATTAGCGTCGTTTTTGTCGACGTGCAGAGCTCCGTTTCGTTATTTATGTTTCAGATTTTTCGCATTCCAAAATATAGTATGGAACCTGTGCTCGTTAGGCAAAAGATAAACGTAATTTTCAGTGCGGTGCGAGAAAATTGCCGAGTTGTATAATAAAGTTACGAATAGCCGGAAGGCTTTCATTCCTGCACTCGCTAGATTTTATAGACAATACTTTTCGTAAAATATCGAAGAGAAGCTGAGCCTCAAGGGCTTAAAACATCAATTCAAATTTGATATCGTATGACCTATAAATTCGATTTCGATAATCGAATAATTTGAGAAGGAAAGGTTTCTTAAAATTATCCCTCAATTTCAATTCGGTTTATAGCATATCTCACCAGACGGAAGCTATACGAAGCTTTCGTGGCATTAGTGAGTTCGAGGTGCAAGCATGAGAAGTTTATCACTCGCGATTTCAACCGCTTGGGAGTGTATACTGAGTCGGTCTGTTGGTTTGTCGGTCGGTAATCCCAACTAGGTATCTCAGCGAGCCGATGTGAAGGCTATAAAGTTTGGTGGTGCCGGTTGCTCAGCGAGTGTCTCTAAATTAGCAATAAAGCAGCGATACAAGGCCCATATAATATCTGCTCGTTTTTTGTTTACTCATCCGAACAGGTTTCCTTGTCCCAACGCATGGCCGCCTGGCAGCCGTGCAACTTTCGGGGTATACGCAAATACCAAATCTCCAATAGTATATTACACGCAACGTATTATGGGTTTCATCTTTCATAGATATCCTCGTATATACAGGTATCATAATTAGCTGCAATACCTTTTCAAAACTCCTGTCTTTACCCTTATAGATCTTACAGTTACATGCGCTAATCATCGCATACTCATACGTATCTACACGCATATTAGGCGTATGTATAGCATAGAGTATAGCGAGAGAAGGTGTAACGTATAGTTCATACGTATTTCGTATACATGTGTACAAATATATATATATATATATATATGGTATATACATACATATATGTAGTACTTGTCGTGTGCACATGGATATAGGTATAATGCTTACGTGTAAGGTACGAGTATGGTATATATTGGGACCCGTAGGTGTATACATATACCTATATGATCTAGGTCCCCGTTCGGAGACAAAGGAATGCTTCCCCTGCCCCCATCCCTCCCTCACCACGTACCACCACACCAAAGAAAGAAGAATAAGAAAAGTCGACCGGAGGAATAGCCCATTCCACTTATACGCTCCTCGGATTCAATTAACTCTCCTCCTGCGCTGCTTCTCATCTCGCAGCGCGCGGTTATGCCTGCCTACCTATATTATACAGGGTGTCCTGGTTTTCTTTACGCTTTATCACACTCCCCTTCCTCAAAACCTAACACTTTAACAATTTCCGATTCCACTTTAACATCGCAACCCCACCTACCTTCCGATGGGTACGCCCGCGGGGGAACCCGCTCGCGTGAAATACTCGCTTCTTTAAAGGTATGCTAAGAACCTATCAGAAACATAACCAGAACCAGACGCAGGTTCGCTGGAATAAATTTTCGTCATTTTTTCACCTCAGGGACTTTGACTTCGAGGATTTAGCCTGTGGCGTCACTCGGGGGATATAGGATCTTTCACGCTGACCGTTGCGGTATCGCGGACGAAATTGTCGCCCCGTTCTTTTCTACGGGCAATGTGATTCGAAAAGATCATTTTTACCGTTTTATATTCAAGAAAGTATACATTGTAGTATTTTGTTGTACGGGCTGTAAGTTGACCTTGGGGATTTCAGCACTTCACTAACTAAGCGTTACAGCCAAAACCCCCTCACGCCTGAACGCCTTGCACGACTTGTAGAGCCCCGGGTCTTGCACGGCGCATTCACCGACAAAGACTTTCTGAAGAACGTGATCTGACAGGCGCGAGAGTTTCTGTTGAATCTGTTGAAACTTAAATCGAAAGATTTTCTTACCTCGTTATACACACATAATACGCAAGTGCCCACGTCAGAGTTAAACCTAACACTGCAGGTATACCTGATGTTTGGATATAATATGATGATCAATTTGCACAGCCGTATTTATAGGTGGGTACACAATGTTTTATAGCCTCGGAATTTGCATATTAGCTTAAATGTCGCTGTGGAGAAAGTTTGCGAGATTCATCTCCCCATTATTGAAACCTGCAAGACCTCGGGTGGAAAGAAATCTTCGTATTCAATTTCAGACCACAGTGTCTCTGACACTTAAGGTCAAACGCTCATCCGCGGACAATTCCTTTGGATTTCACGTTCCATCTTGATGCTGTAACGTATCAGATTCTCTCGATTTTTTTTTTTCCAAGAGAATTGATACAATTATGAGAAGTATACCGAAGCAGATGAAGAAAACTGTTCTCACGGTTTGACTGTACGATATTAATGTTGGCGAAGGTAGCTACATATAATGTATACGAGCTAGTACATATATAATTTTGTATATCGTGAGTCAGAAATTTGCATGTATTTCACATATTTTAGCGAAATGATGGAAGATACTCAAGTATAATTCTGTTTCGTCCTTTTGGTGGACAGTATCCATGCAATTATTCCGATGATTGTCGGTTCTTCTCGGTCTTTAATTTTCTGTTAGCATTGGGCGTTGAGTATCGGTGGCGAAAGTGTAAATATAGAAATTGCACGGTCACGGTACGAAAGGGAGAAAAAGAAGGTGACCAACCAAGCAAAAATATTGGCTCGGGTGTCACTAACGCGATAAAAATCTGATAAAACCGATAGGTTCGCAGAAAATGTAAAAGTTTCGTTACTGACAGAGGTTTAGCTTTCGTGAGGCTGAAGTTAGGTTGTGCGGTGGTGGGTAGGCACCTCCGCAGAATATACTCCCGTGCGATCAACCGTAAAGCTAGATTCACAGTCTTTGACGACGCGTTGCCTCGTGAATAATTACTCAAATCACCGGTTGACTTCGTTCACTAACAGATTATTCTGGGTATCCACCGGAGTGACCGGAACAAGTCCCGGGCGACAACGTATCGGCCTATCGTTAGTGGAAATAACGAATGGAAAAATAGGGCAGAACATGTCAACTATATACAGCAACAAAACAGCGGATAGGATAGAAAAAGGTAAAGGACGTTAACCTCGATCCTTATCCACAAACAATATTCAAACCTACGCTAATGAGGTATGTATACATGAATCTATTTCAGGATTGGAACCGCAGAATCACCAACGTCAAGTGACGAGGTGAATCGAAAGACATGTTGAGAATCCGTTTTGTGCTTCATTGGTCATCAGATACGCCGAAACGTCTTCTTTTCATTTCTTATCGTTGACGAAGTCTGTCTCTGTACGAGATGAGCCATACGTCCGCGTTATATAAGCCGTTTCTTTGCCTACGTGCGGACTGGGGCCCGGGGGTGCTGCAGGGTTGTAGCCATCGGCGTCTGGCACCCTGTCGTCGGAGCGGTGTCGCATGTCCGATACAATATGCCCTCGGCAAGACGATGCACGAGCTGGGGACGACGCCTTAGAGTTTATACCTTAAGTTCTGCGTCTCTCTCGCCGAGGCGATCTCTCATCTCTTTCTCTTTGGTTTCCCACGAGAACCACCGCCGCCGCCGCCTTCTGGAATGTCGCTCCCCCTCCCCTCCCCCGTCTTGCCTTCTTCCTCAGCCCGTATGGACCCCTCGGTCCTCCCTCTTCCTCCCTCTTCACCACTTTCCCCACGATCTCATCTCTTCTCTCAGTCGCGCCTTAAGACTCTGCAACGAGGTCCCCGATGGCGTCCTCTCCTTCTCGCGGCACTCTTAAGACTTAACGGGGTGCACCAGCAATATCATTGAAACTTGCAAGGGAGTCGATAGCACGAAAATAGTATTTCACCATCACAAAAAGAACAGCATCACCAAATTCTCGTCGCATCTTTTACAGGCGACCTAATCTTCAATCCTCTACTTATTGTATGCATGTAGATAACTGTGTAGATACAATTTCAGTTGCTATTGAGTATCATAGTGGTAGGTGCGATTGAAACTGGCTACAGTGCTGCAGGAATTGATGATTTCACGGAGTACAGTGTAAAGATGTGAATCCTTCTTCGACTCTTTTTGCATTCCATCGGAGTTCTTGCGATGATAATTAATTTGTGTGATCGTAAAACCAATGGGTTCGGTTCTTACCTGCTATTTAACGAATCATCGTTCAGTGTTTAACCGACGATTGGATGTAGCTGCTAATTCGTTGGCGTATAGCTGCTGCAGGGGTTTTCTTGCGTCGTCGATTTACCGGGCAGTTATATGATTAGGGATGTGGTTCTGTGGCACATTGAAAAATTCGCAGCCGTCTATAGGCATACGTACTATATGTATGCATGTAGTATACACATTGGCGTAACTGGGACTTTTCTCTGGGGGGGGGGCTGGCCCCATCCTTCACTTCGCTTTACCGGAATATATGTGTCCGAAATTTTTAATTTCGTTTTTTTCATCTCTCTGGGGTGGGCATTCAACATCCGGGGGGGGGGGGGGGGGGGGGGGCGTGCCCCTCCGAGCCCCCCCGTAGTTACGCCAATGAGTATACATACGTACATACTTCTCTCTACACTCATTCGGCATTGATAAATCATACTTTTCACGGAACTCACGCTGACGGTAAATTATACAGAAGATTGCGATTCGTTTCGCTTCCCGATTCTTTGCCACACAATTCACACGTCGAGTGTGTGCAGAGGTAGGTATAACTATAGGTATGTACGGTTGTCTGCACTTACGCGGAAACGTGACTACCACACTTCATGGCCAGCCGTGGGGGCGGACGAGTGTTTGACACTCATTACAAAGAAGAAGTCATTGGGTTTCCGAGTACTTCGGTAATCGAGAAGAAGAAAGAACCTCGAGTACAACTTTGCATGGGCAGAAATCCGGGATTTGAGCCAGTGGAAGTGATTGATTTGTGCTGCAGAAAAACAATGAAGTAGTCACACAATGACTGGTAGATATCAATTTTCTTTTTACCGATTATTGCCCGAAGGAGAGAAACATTATTCATGTTTCATTTTTTCTAAGTTATGTTCCTTTTTGTTTTGCGTTTCGCGGTATCTTATACTGCGGAATAGATTTTTGAGATTACCTTAGAAGAACATACTATATATAATCGAGCTGTACCACTTAACATGTGGTTCTTTAGGTCATGAGCATACCCAGGTGAAAATGCCTCTAGTCTATAGTCTGATCCAGAAGCTTGGGGGCGTAACGACTTTGGGCAAAAATGCAATTCCACTCAAGATTGTTGCTTGCTTCCTTTTATGAACTTAAATCCAGACCCCGTAACGTGTCTAGCTAATAATAATGATGGCTTACACTTAGCTACCTATGTTTGCATCGCACACCCGTAATAAGACGAGGGCTTATAGGCGAAGGCGCGTTCGTGTGTGTTGATCGCCACACAACGGGTGTTCGAATTTCAAATCCAGTATAAAAGTGGGATCGTCATCGTATCTGCTCGATCATCGTCGTCATTTAGTTGATCTTAATCGACGTTTGATTCGGCTTGGGTACCTTTCAATTTTCCAAATTGTGCAATGGTATCGAAGTAGGTTTGGTTTGAGAAACACATGTGAGAATTTATTATTATAATTTTGGAAAAAAAATTCACCTCAGACCACGACAGACTACAGATTGTCATGGGTGCAAGTTAACCGCGATGTCGCGGCGGACCCTTCTGACCCATTCCGTCCGAAGCTGTGTCGAAGAAGCGACGGTAAACTGGGAGAAGAGATTTCTGAGGCTAAGAGAGACACGGGACAAACCAGACCTGCGAAGGATTACATTTCGGGCGTGTCACCCGATGTGCAGTACCGTGTCGTAGCCAGGCCCAGACGTAACCCGAAGCCTAGAGAGCTATATGAGGCGGCCACGCGGCTGCTATGGCCACTTACAACGCCAATGGTTCACACGAGCGAGCGTAATATGCCACAGTTAGCGAATCTGTCGTCTCCTGTGACTAACGACCAACTGACTGACTTGCTAATGGGCACATCGCTGTAATCCTTTGTAGCACGGTGGAAGGATCAAGAAGCGTGGATGTAGCACGTTGTTTGACGCTTCTCACCCACTTAAACCGGCAATTTTCTGGTAACGAGTCAGGAACTGGTTTCGGCTTATTATTGACGTCCTTTTACCGGCCCTTATGGTTAGCAGCGCCCGTACCTTATCTCGCCAACTTATATAGATATGGTAACTACACGGCCCTTTTCCATCTGTTAAGACATAGTGTCGTCGCAGCTTTGAACGAAATGCAGTGTTTTTAATAAAAGTAAATAACAATACTTTTAAATGCTTCATAAGTTGTATTCGCAACGTTTCCTAACCGTTAAATGTTCTCGAAATTGACATGAAATCATTAATTTCACCGAGAATACGCCATCACTTATGATCCCTTGTTCAAATTCAATGTGATACCTACCATCAGGCTCTAAGACTGATTCTATATCGGTTGAGAACCTTAAATTCTACCTTACCAACGGAATCGTTGCAGTGATATCCACGTACGATAACTATTACATACCAGATGAGCTCGATATGGCTTTGAAAGCGTTTGTAGATCTTTTTTTTATCAACGCAACGAAGTTAAGTATGACGCCTGTTTTATCAACTGTTGGCAAGCTGCCGCTGGTCTAATTTTTGAATAGACGTTACCGCAGGCGGACAGAAGGCGGGAATATCTATTTCTAATAGATTTTTCGTCCAATCTAGTAGCAGAATTTGCTTTATGAACTGAGTTTTTGATAAAATGTTAGTTAAATGGTCAGAAATTATCTGATTGATCATTTTTAACAGCGGTCATTACATGCACGTATTGTATGCGTATAAAATTTTGTTCTGATTTGCAACGCATAAAAATGAAATTTTGTTTTAATGTTCTAATGCTGTAAAATGGGAATTTATAAGCAGATATAGTTCATTCTGTTCTCAAAAGAATGTCTGACGTTATGTCCCTGGAGGTCAGGTACCAATATAACATAATATCGGTATTTTTAGTTTAGCGAGCACTGACTCTATCCTATAGTAACTTGAAAAAACGGGTCCGATTAAAACGAATTAATGAGAGTTTAGAATGAATATCTTCCATTCAATTTCACTCCAGAAACTTTGAAAGCTGAATTGTCGAATTCATTTCAGTCTATTGGGATTGCCTTCCGAAATTTCTGAAATAAAATTCATTCGGTGGTTGATTATGCGCACTAGCAGAATATACGAATGTAAAATATATAATAGTACATTATGTCATTAGGCTGAAAACCGAAGGTTTTTCGGACCGTCTGAGGTTCGCAGTGCGAGGCATGGTTCGAGGGTTCGAGGCACCCCGAACCATGCCAAGTGCTGCGAACCGAACACTGACCGAAAAACTTGAGGTCGAAGTCGAATGACATATACTATTTTTTGTAACACATGCACGATTTTTGCGTTTTTTTTACCTAAAAAATGGGGCGTAAAATCGACGTTCTTGTACCGGCGGGCAAAAAAAGTCGGTAGCGGGCAACAATGAACTTTTTTTGCCCGCTTCCTTAAAATCGCTCAAAAACGCGAAAATCGTACTGTCACAAAAAATATGGTGTGCACCAAGGCCTAAGTGGGCTTTTTGACCTCGTGTGGTTGCAGTAGTAATCGTCTTCAGCTCGCAGACGCACTCGTCTTCGCCTCGTGCTACCTCGCCTCTGACTCGTACTGCAAACTCCACACTCGGTCTAAAAAAGCCAACTTTACGCCCTTGGTACACAATATACTATTTCGTCACAAACGCCCAATCGGCAGCATTCCGGTCCGATTTTTCAATGCCTAGGCAGGAAAAAGTGGTTTTCACTGCCTTAGGCAGTCGCTTCGTCGCTAATACGAGAAAGTGCCATCTATCGGCGCCAAATCGGACCGGAAAAGGCTGCAAATTGGGCATGAGTGACGAAAAATTATAACTGTACGTATTTGTTCGACCAGAGTATAGTCGAACATTCTTCGCAACGTGGAACTGACTACACCTGTTCACAAATTCCTGTTTCACAACAGCATTGAACTATATGGATGGAAGTTTATTTTCACGTGTTACAAATTCAAACAGTATACGTTGTATACTTTAGATAATATACACAGTGAAAATAGACACTGATGCCATTTGTTGCACGTCAAGGTAAGATTTTCTAAAAAAAAAAAAAAAAAAAAAAAGAAGAGTTGACCTGATTTACACTAATTCTTCGAGCGGACTTAGGTTCAATGTCAAAAAATCTATAAGGACTTTGATTTCCTCACTTTGCCATAGGTTTTGTAGAATCGGAGTTCAATTCTTCATCTCACCATTTTCTGATGAGAATTGTCTGTGAATTAGTGAACTGGGAAGGACTTTATTTTAAAATTTGGTTCGACTGGTCCGATAAATTCACATATGGTATGAATTAATAGGCTTCGAACGATAGAGTCACTACTCAATGAAATAAACACAGACCTGGGACTAAGAAGGTCAATGACAATAACATGAATTTCAAGTAAAAATTCCTCCAGTCCTTCAGTGGTCTAATTGGACAAGGCGTCGCAGTACAAATGCGGAGGTCCCGGTTCAAACCCGGGCTGAAGGAATTTTTACTTGAAAAAATAATTATGATGCACTTCCGTTTTTTTCGGTCTATCTGAAGATTGCACGCTCTATATAGAGGTCAGCTTCAGTTAGAAGACTTAAAAATTTGGTTCGACTGGTCCGATAAATTCACATATGGTATGAATTAATAGGCTTCGAACGATAGAGTCACTACTCAATGAAATTCGTTTTTTTTTCAAAAGAGTATACTCTCCTTTTTTTATCGTCAGATATCGTTGCCGAATTCTGAGATATCCTACCTTTCTTCCATTAATGTGCTTCACATTTAAAATACAAGAATAGTACCACCGTAGCAAATTTATGCCTTTGATCTTTTTTCCACCAATGAATTTAAGAAAAGAGCCATCTTCCGCTCTTGAGATTTTGAGAACGTCGAACCGATCTCATCTTGAGTCGATTTAGGACGCAGCAAGTGCTAAACGGCGTCAGTGAGCCTATACAGAGTACTACCATCCATGCAGATCAACGTAACACTACTATACTTAGTTTATTATCGTGTATGGTCTAATTTTGGTGCAATGAAGAAAATAAATCGTTATCAACTTCTTGCCTATTCATTATTGCAGTATCGATCAAAATTAGCTGGGACCACGTGAAATATTTATGAAATTCTAGCGCAGTGGATATGTTTATTTTTAATCACTTCTTACCTTATTCATAATGTCAATGATTGATGCAAGATCATAACCATTGTGTAAAAAATATATCTTGAGACGAAAAGTAAAAAATATTGGGATCGGGAATGTCAAGATAGATCAAATAATCGCAAAAAACGTCGACTTTTTCCGTAAGGACAATCTAAGCCACCGCACCTGTATTTTGTTGTTTGAAAAATGTTAGTTTGTGAAAATTAAAAAACAATGTGAGTCTCACACTGTTGAAGAATCGACCTTAAAAATGAGCTGGCAAAGGCAACAGACATCTGTGCGATTTGTTCATTTGATTTCATTCAATTTTTCAACTTTGAAATTACCCTGGTGGAAATGATTCTACGAATATTTATGACCAATTAGGGAAATTGGAACATTTCGTAGCATTTCATAAGAAATTGTAGTTTTTTCATAATATGATTTACGAAAACGACGAATTTTTCTGGAAAGATACGAGAATTTACAATTTTTTATTATGATCCCCCGAAATCTATAATTTTCCATAAAATGCTGAGAAAATCTACAATTTTTTATGAGAAATGACGCACATCTACAATTTTTTCATGAAAAACTATGAAATGTTTCAATTTCTCTAAAAATTCATAAAAATTCGTGGAAGTAGAGATTTCCACCAGGGTAGTAAATCAAAATGGAATTTATGTAGTTATTTTGCGCCAGGTACTCAATTTCCATCCGAATTTTATCAAAAAATGTGGTTCAGTATGATTTGAGTGTAATCATTTTACTGAATAAAACCATAAGTACATTTGATGACAGCGAGATAAGAAATTACATAATGTACCATGTGACGTATGATTCTTACGGTAATTATCGGATATGATGTTGATAACTAATGAAAACTCCGATCGCTGAATACCGATATTATTAATTCCTCGGATATTTAGGTTAAAGATGAAATATAATCGTGGAATAAGAGTTATGCCGTTTATCAGAATATGAGGGTAATTATTTATAAACCCGCTCACTTTTGGATCTTGCGCGGGTCCGCGATTTCTTTTCAACTTCCGAACATGAGAATACAGACTAGTGGATTTTTTCTGAGATTTTCCAACTCAACCGTTGTGGTATAGCACGAATTTTGATTTGTTGAAATTTCAAAAAATTCTTGTCGAAACTGATGTTTTTTTTTTTTTTTGTTCACTAGATAAAAATGAATATTCAAATATTGCTGAATGTACTCTTTAATGGAATTGTCGCTGATTCTCTATATAAGTTCAGGAAACCACGATAAAACATATGTTTTGTCGAAGAATGTTCGATGAATGTTGTTTATTCTCAAAGTTACCTACTTTCATTATGAAATCGATAATATCATTGTACTTCTTCATAATATGTTTTTCACTTCCGATACGAGTGTTTTTGGAGTACGCCGAGAACGTAGTCGGCTACAATGCTGTAATAGTTATTTCATTATTTGTTATTGCAAGGGCGCGGAAATATGTACTTTATGACGAGTTATGAAGTCCCTCTAGGCGCCCGTGCCCTATATCCTACTCAGGGCCGAATTTACCCCAAGTGCCGCCCTGGGGCACCGTGAAAAATGCAGCCCCATTACCTAAAGCCTACATAAAATGGGTAAAGGTTCGGTATACAATTTTCAAATAAATAAAATCAAAACAAAAACTTTCAAAAATTCTGAATAACAAGATACTTATGAGGGTTTCTTCTTGGTTTCTTCGTCAAAGGGGGCCACCCATTTAATTTGAGGTCTTCGAACATTCCGTAATAATTCGTACATGTTATTGAGGATGAAAAACAAATTTTTGAATTTTTTCCGATTTTTTGGTCATTGCATTACAGAAATATTTTTATACTCAATAATTTTCATGTATACGTGAAAATTAACCAAGAGCGTTAATTTACCACACTTTTCTGTAGTCAATTTTCATGCGCTTTAAAACGCTTTAAAACGACACACGTAAGATGTGTAATGTGTTAAAACGACACACTTGAATGCGTTGTTTTAACACATTACACATCTTCGTGTGTCGTTTTAAAGCGTTTTAAAGCGCATAAAAATTGACTACAGAAAAGTGTGGTAAATTAACGCACTTGGTTTTAGAGTGTAGTGCGATAAATTGGGGAAGGAGAGAAAACTTGGGCTGAAATTCCTTTGTTTTTTTTTCAGCTTTTCGATAAAATTAACAGAAAAAAATTCCTGCCCATTTAAACCTCTTTTATAAAAAAAAAAAAAAAAAAAACCATTGAAAAATGTGCCTTTTCCTAATTTGGACATTTTTTTCTCGTTTAAAAAGATGTCTAAAAAATTAAATTCATAATAGAGTTTTTTGACAAAAAATTTGGAGTGGCGACTTCAATTCTCTCCCAGAAAAAAAAAAATCATCATCAGAACGATGATTCCTCTCCTTCACTTCCATTTTTTTTTGTTTTTTTTTTTTCAAAAACTCTATTATGAATATAGTTTTTTAAGATATTTTTTTGAACGAAAAAAAAAAAAAACTGTCCAAATTAGGAAAAGGCATATTTTACAACTTTTTTTTTTTTTTTTTTTTTTTTTTGATAAATGGGGTTTAAATGCGTCCGAATTCTTTTATTCTAATTTTACCGAAAAGCTGAGAAAAAAGCAGAGAAATTTCATATTAACAACATTTCTCTGTTTCCCCAACTTATCACGTGCTACGTGAAAATGATTGAGTAAAAATATTTCTGGAATGCCATGACCAAAAAATCTAAAAAATATTCCCGACATTTTTTTTTTCTTCCTCAATAACATTTACGAATCATCACGGAATTTTCGAAGACCTCAAATTAAATGGGTGGCCCGTTTGCCGAAGAAACCCTCTTATTTTCTTTACTAAAAATGTGTGTAAAATTCTAGACACTGAAAGCTTGTTTCACAATTTTGTAAATAAAACTGCAGTGTTTATAATTTCAGATACATAATTCTTATAATAATGAGAAATAGTATATTGTGTAGCAAGGGCGTAAAGTGGGATTTTTTAGACCGAGTGTGGAGTTTGCAGTACTAGTCGGAGGCGAGGGAGCACGAGTCGAAGACGAGTGCATCGGCGAGCCGAAGACGAGTACTGCAACCACACGAGATCAAAAAGCCCACTTAGCCCTTGGTACACACCATATTTTTTGTAACGCATGTATTGATTTCTGCGTTTCTGTGCCTATAAGCGGCATATATATATATATATATATATATATATATATATATTATTGAAGAAGCGGGCAATAAAGAATCCTTTATTGCCCGCTTATTGAAGAAGCGGGCAATAAAGAATCCTTTACGCCCGCTTATTGAAGAAGCGGGCAATAAAGAATCCTTTACGCCCGCTTATTGAAGAAGCGGGCAATAAAGAATCCATTATTGCCCGCTTATTGAAGAAGCGGGCAATAATGGATTCTTTATTGCCCGCTCTTTTCAAGTGGTCAATAAACGGCTACTTTAGGCCCTATTTTTAGGTCAAAAAAACGCAGAAATCATGCATGTGTTACAAAAAAGTATTTTATTCATTTCAATTGATGAATGTTTTTAACACGCTCACACTTTTCGAAGAATTTTCCATAATTAGGAAAAAAAATTTTTTGCCGCCCTGGGCACTAACCCCTAGTGCCCCTAGTATAAATCCAGCGCTGATCCTACTTTTTGTCAAAAACGCAATTTTTCAACAGCTCAGTTCTAAGATTGTCGTCAGAATTGATGTTTTATCGTGGTTTCCTGAACTGTTAGAGAATCGGCGATAATTTTATTAGACAGCTGTTTCAGTTTGTACGTGAAAAGATTTGCCGCATGAGCAGAAAAAAAAAAAAAAAAAAAAAAATGTTTCAAAAACATTTTTTGTAATTCCTATAAAAATTAACAAGTCTTTTTCTACGTATGTTTTCATATCCTAGAAAAATCGAAGCTCTTAAGGTGACCAAAACTGTTCCGGTTGATAAAGAATTGTCCATGAGTAATAAGCTACATTATTTTTCGGTTAATTCGGTTATTTCTCGATCGGCAACGTTTTATCGACAAGATTTACGATGAGGAATATGGAAAAACTGAGTAAAGAATTTATTCTGGGTAATAATAGAGACGAGAATGAGAGTACAAGGTAAATAAAAAGTACAATCTACAAAAATTAATTGAAATTCAACCGAATGTTCAAAAATTGGTAGACATGGCTTGCATCACACTGGCCCCAGTTCGGTTAAGCTTTCTTCTTCTTAGGCTTCTTGGGTGATTTCGTGACCTTGCCAGTTTTCGGACTCTGTCCCTTGGATGGTCTTCCGGCTTTTTTAGCATATTTCTCGACTAGGGAATCAAAGAAGTTGTTGGCTTCTTTCGCCCTCGATGTAGCTCTGCTCTGAATCGCTAAGGCAAGGGCATTCGTCGCCGCGTTTTCTTCGTTTTCAATCTTCAGCATCTTCTCTAGCTTCTCAGCTTCCTCTGCTTCCTTGGCCCACTAAAACCACAACATAATTTACATTTATATATATATATATCGATACGAAATTAGAATCGAGCTAAGGTATGCGAAAAATTGGACCGCCTCTGTTTGTTTTTGTTAAATCATAGTTAACATTGGACTAGATTGAATAAGTCTTTGCATTCTATTCAGAATTTTCTTCAAATTTCGATTACAGTCCGACCTCTCAACAAGCACGGCCGCAATAAGAACGCTTCCCCAACTTCTCGCTCGAGCACTACCCCCACTCCAAGCTCGAATTGCACTTACGTGTGAATGAGAGAGATAGAGAGAGAGTGAGTCAGTGAAGAGCGCACGCATGATGGGGGTACTCGAATTCTTGGAAAAACACTTCCCCTTCGGGGCTTTTGCGTTCTCATTGAGAGGTCGGACTGTATTCTAGTCTCAAATAAAAAATTTTATCACAGTAGGGGCTGGAGGGGGGTAAAGTGGACCACCTATTGAAAATCTATTTATTCAGTAATTCAGAGTTTATATCTTAATTCATTGTCTCATTTTGTATCAATTTAGATGAATTACTCTATTTGAAGGCATGATAAATTTTAGTTAAGGGGTAATACTACTTTGTGTACACAAAATTGAGGGTCATATTTTATAATTTATTTAAGAAATAGGAAATAATATTTTTGAATTCAGTTTTTTATACATATTAATACAACTATTGAAGTATGAAAAAAAAAAAAAATTTCAGATTATTTAAAAACGAAATGGCGGCACAATGGCTGATGAAAGAGAACACCTCGTTTTGTCACGGGCGACCACCTGCAGGTCGCAATTTTCAATCTAGAACGAAAAACGAAAATGATTTTGAAAGAAGAGGGCAAAATCTAGTGAAGTACGTAGGATTTTTTTGATTGATTGAAATTTAACGAATTTATGACTGATTTTTTACCGATTTTTTTCTCAAAAAACAAAAATTTTTCTTCAAATTTACGCTATTCTTTGCAGAATTAATATTTCTCAAAAATCCTACGTACTTCACTAGATTTTGGCCTCTTCTTTCAAAATCATTTGCGTTTTTTGTTCTAGATTGAAAATTGCGACCTGCAGGTGGTCGCCCATGAAAACAGAGGTGTTCTCTTTCATTAGCCATTGTTCTGCCATTTTCTGTTTAAATGATCCGAAATTTTTTTTTTCATACTTCAATAGGTGTATTAATATGTACAGGCGCGTAACTAGAAACCAGTCTTGGGGGGGCGGGGGGGCCAGGCCAATTGAAGAAAAAAAGATTTTTTTGTTGTACTAGTGATTAAATAGATGAAAAATGCAAGTTCAAAGTCGACATTATATTTGTTTTGGGGGGGGGGGGCCAGGCCCCCTCGGCCCCCCCCTGGTTACGCCTCTGAATATGTATAAAAAACAGAATTTGAATTTGTTATTTCCTTTTTCTCAGATAAATTATAAAATATGACTCTTCATTTGGTGTACACAAGGTAGTATTACCCCATAAGATTTAAAAACGTTTGAAGACAAATTTTATTCTGTCAAATTTTTCGGGAAGCCAATTTTGCTCTTGGTTGTCCATTTTTAGTTTGCTCTATAATTTTGAATTGATGTGATTCAATTTGCAATGCATTTTTTTTTTTTTTTACGAAATTTTGTAGGTACCTAAGTATTATATGTCGACTCCAGTCTTAAACTACAACTGGGTTTTTCTTTTTATAATTTAATACCGGGCTAAATTTATCTATATACTAAACTACGCGCACGTCAAGGAAGGGAGGGCCGGCCATATAGGACGTACTTATAGATTTCTATTTCGAATTTATCAACATCACATGCCTTTCGCGATAGCTCGGATAATCGAACGTGTCTAGAAACGAACATGGCGGTTGTACCTATATATCGATACGTGCATGATTCTGCCAAATATCAACCACGTTTGGGGTCTCACCATCACCTAACTTCAGACAACCCTCACCCCAGTCACAAAGAGTCAAAAGATACGTTCTTTAACATTCTTTTGGATTTGAATTTTGGATTGGATGTGAAATTTATGATTTTTCTGGAAACTGATTGGAATAAAAAAAAAAAAAAAAAAAAAAACACGATTCTCGAGCTGCTTGTGTCTGGAATAAGGGACGTTTAAAATGAGAAGGGAATCGCAGGAGGTAAGACCGAGCCTGGTTAATATCTGGCAGAGTCACTGCATGTATAGTATACTGTATTATTAAATGCCAGCTCATGACGTCACTGAGTAGGAAGTAGCGAGACGAAAAGTTTATTGTAATCATCACGTAGTATACAGTTTGGAGAAAAAAAAATCTGTTTTTCAAACGGTGCCGTTCAGGATACAAATTGCAAAACTATAAACTGATCTGATTTTCTGGCCTACTCCAAGATTCTGTTATTTATGTTAACCGAGACGTTGGCAGCTGAATTACGCTGTTCACGTATATTTATAATGTTGGCAGGTTTCCTAAAGCATCCTCTAATGTTAGCCATTACACAACTCGACCCCTACAGCGGGCTTGTGTTATGGGTGTATTTCTTTGATCCGTCAATTGCTCGATCTTATGGTATCATAAACAGAACTCATCATGAAGCTGCATGGTCTGCATGTGCTGAAATTGTCCACATTTATTACTACTGTGCAGCGCACATTAAACCGATATGCAAGTCGGCAGTGATTTTTTGTTTCTTCCTTTCGCTGGAGTGAAATTTTCAATTTTAATATTATAGTTTATAATTCCAAAATATCTCAAGTTTGTGAGACTGGAGAGTGTCCACGAGGATTCATTTGAACGTTTCTTACTCTTGGGTCATCATAAGCCCAACAGATGCATTCTAATATTATGATCTTACCGAAGATACTGATTAGAGAAATGAAACGCACTGGCACATAGAAATGATGCCAATATTTTCTGGCTGCTTTTTAGCTTGCAGCTAAAAATTTCTATGAGTGTGCAGATCGCGTCATTGCATTGACCTTCGTAGAAATTATTTCATATGTGTATGACACTCAACACACGAAGGTCGAGCACTTGGCTACTTGTCAGATTGAATAGTGAAAATGGGATAACATAAAGCTGCTATTCGATTAACAATTTTATAACATTTCATGAATACCATATTACACATGAGGATTCATAGAATTGTTAGCTATGATAAATCAAGAGAGAAGACCGTGATAGGCCCGTTTAATTGATAATTAGTGTCAGAAATGAAGTGACACATTATAAAGATAAGTTGAGAGATTGGTGCGTTGGGATAAAAGTGCGGGCAAACAATTGAGTCACTTAATTTACCGGAAAGGAATTTTTTCGGTTAGTCAAAGATTAAATATTTTGATATGATGTAACTTTTCGTTGAAATCGACCAGCAAGCAGCTAATTTTTATGTTTTTGGAAGGGCGGGGAAAAAAAGTGAACCACGGTACGTTGCATACCACGTGCGCCCTAATTGAAATGACGGTGACCTGCCGAAATATCTCATCCTAGATAACCTCTTGCGTTTTTCTAATTATTCCAAGTTTGTTTTTATTGAATATTAAGAAACTGGTATATACATATACATATGTGGGAGTCGGGAACGTGATTCATTACACAGTGCCACCATTCTGTAATGTCCAGTGCAGTCCGGAGTCGCTCGATGTAATTCAATTCAAAAGACGGACATTGAAATCGTTTTTTAATAAAGATCTGTTCATTCAGCAGCGGATATTGCGACATAGACATTGCTGCACAAACAATGAGGGGCACAAGGCTCAGCGTTGGAATTACACGCTATTGGACAATCCTGTGAATTAACCCGTTTCAAAGCTTATATTAATATAACATACAGGAAAAAAAAAAAAAAAAAAGACACGAAGAAAAGAAAAAAACTTCAGAGAGCCACAACGAACATAAATAGTGCAAGAATTGTTTCAAAAGCGATTCAAGGCTGTCGAGTTGCCGCAGTAATTAAATTAACATTCATTCCGCAGTTATTTGACATGCAATATGATACTCGGCGTATATAATTGGTAATTCTGTTGTTGTGAAGGTTTGTAAACAAACTCCTTTAACCATTACAGCTATTCACGATCTTTAAACTTCCGCCGGAAGGATTTGGTACTATAGACTTTATAAAGATATACCATTCACTGAGGAGCTCTTCCGTCTGCAGTACAGTGAAAGCACTGTTTGAGCAATGTACACGTGCGCTTATAGTATGTGAGAATTGGGTTCCACGTACGTCGTTAGCACAAGCTCACTTGGTCACTTTGCTCATGCACGCAGTATATTAATTCTCATATGTTTCAGCTGCAAAACCGACAAAGTTAGAAGCAGCGCTTTGAAAGCGACAGGAAATCATTGATGATTAGAACGATCAACACCTCGTTGTTTCTGCCCAGTGCACGGAAAACAAGATAATGGTATTCTAACCGGAAACTATCTTCAACTTGACATTGAAACTGGCGGTGTATTTCAGTTCAGTGACAAGAAACGTGCTTGGCAAGAGTCGAACTTGGTTATATATATAAACACATGCCGCAGTGTGTATGTGAATTAAACTATTAAAGGACGAGTAAAACTTCTTCAACGACAAAAGATGAACAGTAGGAGGCGGACGCACGAAACTTGAATCAGATTTTCTCTAATTCCGGTTACAAAAAAAAAAAAAAAGGAAGTCATTATAATCAAGCCGACAATAACAAATTAAGTTTCCACGTTTCAAGGTTCAGAGAATCACCCACGACCATTTTCTGACGGATGCCTGGGTCATTGTGTGTGTGATCAATTTTTGTCCGACGATATCTCGAGAGTGAAAAAATGTGTTGCAACCTTCATTTATCAATTGCTGCGGCTCTTTCAGATATTGGAAAAAAAATATAAAATTGAAAAGAACAAAATTTCAATTGGTGATATATCTCGAGAACTGATCAACGGATTTTGATGATTCTTGACTCAATCTGTATGTAGGGGAGACAGGGGCTAGAATTAACAGGGGGACGGTTGTACCATCGCGTTTATCTCCTTGAGTATGAAAGATAAATGAATGATTCCAACGCGAGAATAACTGTTGGAGTCTAACAGTCATTCTCGCGCTGGAACCATTCATTTATCTTTCGTACTTAAGGAGATAAACGCGATGTTAAAACTTACCCCTGTTAATTCTAGCCCCTGTCTCCCCTATAGAATTCGCTTCGATATGAATCTGGTTCTATTTAGAAACTAATCGATTCAGTAGCTTTCGTTCATTCATAGAATATATCCATTCTCTCTGACAATGAGTTTGAAAAATTTCTGCGAGAATTTCTAGGGCGGCCCATTGAGGTCAGCCGACTTTCCTGCTTGTTCACCGTATGACGTATCAGGCAATATATCAAAGTCAGCTAAGTTTTCTCAAATGGAACCATGTGTTTCTTGTTCAAATGTATTATAGCAGATATCAAAACGAATCCCAAGAGGTATAATAACACGATACTACTCCTATCGATTATCCGGGAAATATCAAAGTAAAAAAATTTCAAGGTATAACAAATCGATGAACGATATGATTACGCGATACAAGGGTATCATAAATTTCATCTACTTCAATTTCAGAGGAAAGTGAAAATATTTAAATATCGGATGAAAACTTATATGGGCGGGTAGTATATCAAGGAAAAAAAACCCATCAAAACTTTTGACCAGAACTGCAACCAATTATTATTCGTCTGTGAAACCTTAGTTTAAGGTGCTTTCCTAGGCAATTCCACCAGTCCTGAAAACATCGTGAAAAAATGTGATATTAAACGGAATATCTCTGCCTGGGCACCGAAATCAATGAAACAAAATACGTCGCGCAATTCTATGTGCGACTCCGAACATGTACAGCCCAAAAAATGTTCGTTTTGCGCGAAAATAGAGAAGATATCCATGAAAAACGGTTTTAGAAACGTTTTTCATGGATATCTTCTCTATTTTCGCACAAAACGAACATTTTTTGGACTGTACATGTTCGGAGTCGCACATAGAATTGCGCGACGTATTTTGTTTCATTGATTTCGGTGCCCAGGCAGAGATATTCCGTTTAATATCACATTTTTTCACGATGTTTTCAGGACTGGTGGAATTGCCTAGGAAAGCACCTTAATGTTTATATGCGATAAGTTTCGAATATGATCAATTATACCTACCATTAGTTGTTTTGGATCAACGCCTTTATCTGTCTTTCTTCAAATCAATACGGCGAATTGTTAACTCCTTATATATATCGACTTGATTATGTTAGTGTGTGTCGTCGGAATATATTAATGAATTGGATAACGCGTCGTTATAATTCACGATGCACATGGATTACTGTTGAAACTTCTTAAACGTTCTTATATTCGACGTCTATTTATCATATAGTTACGGCCATTCTCTCTTGAAAAATCGCGAAATATTTCAACGTGTATTAGATATACAAAGATTAGGTAGTGGGTATAATAAATGCATGGTTTAGGTTGTCTAAAGCTAATTTTTTCTCGTTTCGTTATAAGTTTAGTATAGTTACACGATTCACTTATTCGTTTTTCACATATTCTCCCTTATTTGTCCGGTGCACAAAATTCATTAAACGTTGTATAATCAATTGGAAACGACAATGCAGTAAGAGTTCAAAGATCCGTTACTCAGTTGACAAAGTAACTCGCTACGATGCACTTGGATTATATTGTTATTACTGTAGGTAAAAATAGGGCGCAGAAAATCCAGCAGTTCATTTATTAGTCGTTTCATTGATTACTCCATGAAGAATTTCATCTCACAAAAAACTGCACCAAAATGTGGCGACGAAAATGCCAAACAAATATCCGTTCACTCGCGGTCTATTATCCTGCGAATTCTGACTTTGAGCGGCATGAATTTCTCCTGGTGGATTATCAGTTGAATGGTTATCAAGAGGTACGACTCCAAGTGGTTGTTCACCAGGTGTTGGCAATACTTCAGGCCCTTGTACTGAGGGAGGCGGTGGTAACGGCGTGTAGAAAATTTCTGTTATCTTCTGTGGGGATACTTCGATCGGTGCTAAGGTCGTGTCTGGTATTTGGACTCTGTTCTGTAACATGATCGTTGATATTATGGTTGTAGCGTTCACGCGATGTTCCTGAGATATTGGGGTTACCACAATAATCGATGCATCGGTAGTATTGGGTTGTTCTGATTGAGCAGATGAGACCGTCACATCTAATAGACGATTAGTTTCAGTTGAATAGTTATTCGGAGCTAGAGACAGCGAATTTGTTGTCAGTACTGCGGGGATGTCGACATCTTCTGTTATAACTGTTGGCGCCAAAGTTTCTCCCGATTTAAGAATTTCATTAGGTTGGGGTTTTGTGGTGTGGGGGAATGGGGTTGTGCTGATGGGAAGTGCGGTGTAGTTTAAGAAGGGAAGTTCTTTCGGAAGCTTAGTAGCCGTTAGCATTTTTGTTCGCAAGAACGCCTTCTCTACCTCCAAAGGGATAGCGTCCCAATTCTTATCTTTTTCAACAGCGATTTTGTGCGCATCTAGAAACTCAGAAATGGTTCGTGGACACTTGAATGTTTGTATTTCAGTCAGTTGAATCGCCGCCAAGGATTTCAAATTGGACAAGCCTTCAGTGTCGATGCAATCAATGCGATTACCCGAAAGTCTCAAGTCAGTGACATGAGTAATATAGCCATATACGTCCTTATCGATATCCTTGATGTCATTGTAGCTTAGGTCTAGATAATTCAACATAGCGAGTCCACGGAACCAATCTGCTTTAACGCTAGTCAGGCGATTATTGTTCAAAATTAATTGCTGCAAAGACTCGAGTGTCTCGAATGCGTGAGGGTCAATTTCTTCTATACTACAATCCGAGCATTTAAATCTTGCTAGAGACTTCCCGAATCGTGTGAGCGCATTTGCTGGTAATTTCGTAACCTTCATCCCGTTAATATGAATGATGCTAGCATTAGTCGGGATTTTATCCAAATCAGAAAGCTGTCCGCCAGTGCACGAGTGAAACCGCGAACGCGTTGAATATTCACACTCTGCATTAGTTTTCGATATGCCAGCTACCAGCAGTACAAACAGTGAGAATACGAGTTGCTTCTCCATTTTATTGAGAAAAAAAATTAATATATTTCCGGGCTTAAGTTTCGTCTGGGACTGAACTTGGTGCGAATAATGATTAATCAAACGATTATAGCTCTAATTTTGACTTTTGATTTACTAATCTGAGCTGCGAAACGCGTTTAACACATGGCACTGATTTAAGTCGTCGAAAATATATTTAAAGAAAAAATGAACTATCTTTCATCATCACGTAATCACGGGATTGAAATTTTCAGAAATCACTGAGTAAAGTGAAACTTCAAAAGCCTCAAGTTGTTTTTACACAGTATCGAAGTTGCCGATTATTGGAATTTCGAATAATCAGGAATTTAGATGCTTGGCATTTTTTGAATATTTAATTTAAACAATTTCGAACTATTTCGCCGACATTACCAACCCGATTGTTTCCAGCAACTGAAGAGTGCCGTTCTGTTGACGGGATATTTATTTACTAGTAGCCGACCGCCCCACTCTACGTTTAATCGTCAAGTGGCTGTCCATCGGTAAAAATAGGACAGCTTGAAAATAGAACGAACGTAGTCTGATTCAGGCGGGAAATATAGCAAAGGCAGGATCTTAACCTAAATTGACAAAATAAGATGATCCAATTGGGTGACAGATGACATTTCCGTATACCCATTGTATCAAGGGCACCTCTGTTCTCATATTTGCCTCTCTGAAAGCCGATATCTTGCGGCAGGGTAGTTCAACGGAGGAATAAGATATCGATATACCTTTAATTACGTAAATCATCCCCGTTGCTACAAAGTTAGGTATGATGTAAGCACGTGCATTTCAGCTCGATTTTATTTTTCACCTCGACATTATTCGAATCTTATCAACTCTCTGTCTCTCTCTCTCTCTCTCTCTCCTGTCGTTTCCTGCACGATGTTATGTAATATGCCTATATATGGCTCTTAGGGAGCATTGCTCCATGGCCAAATAAATTTTCTCTCTCTCTCTCTCTCTCTCTCTCTCTCTCTCTCTCGTTCATTTCGATAAATTAACGGACTTTGCCAGCCTTTATCATTTTAGCGATATAATTTTTGTGGTAACAAAAAGTTTTTAAATATGAGTAAACGGCAAAAAAATCTTTTCTTATCATAACGAAAATCGTGGCTTTATCAGAAATATTTCCTTGCTGGCGCGGCTACTGCAATGCTTCATTGTTAATGCAGATTACGCACGTTTATTGCTGAATATTTATTGTATAAGCTTAGCATAGGTTGAATTGATCTATTAGGAATATCCGGTATTCTGGTGATATAGAGTCGCCCGCGCTGCTGTAGCGGACATCATTCCAAATAGGTAGGATAGTGATACCAGTAAAGCTGCAACATTACGACTTGAATGGATGTTTCATGAATACTAATATTATTACAGTACTTATACTACTACACGGAGAAAAAATAACACTACTCAGTGCTGCGCAGAACACTCATTTGTCAAAAATTTTTATAAACTGACTCACTAGAGGGCAGGACGCTACTCATTGCTGTCAAAAAAATAACTAAAGTTGTCAATACATCAATGAGTAGTGTCCTGCACTCTAGTGAGTGATATTTTTTGGTTATTGAGTCAATTTATAAAAAAGTTTGACAAATGAGTGTTCTGCGCAGCAATGAGTAGTGTTATTTTTTCTCCGTGTAGCATTGTCGTTATAGTTATACCATAGTCCAATAAAAATGCTCGTAGGTGAAAACTTTTTGAGGGGTCAATTGCTTTTTTAATTGTAGGTAGGTGAATGGATAGTGAATGATACCCCAAATGAAATTTGTGCTCCCAGCCCCCGGCAACCCCGAGAATCGGGGGATGAAAGCCCCAGAATCTCAATATGTCTCGAAAACTGACATCCCGATCGTAAAATGTTTCAAACAAAAGATGCTCAGAATGAAAAAAAAAAAAAAAAATACACAAAAAGTTATAGTAGGTTCAACCCCGTATTTCTACAAATAAAGGCATTAAACCGATGTGAAGATTCGGGATTGAGACATTCGCAGAACATTAGGGAAAGTGTATCAGTGAGTGCGAGCGGTGTAGACATGTAGCTCTTGTCTCTCTTTTCCAGTGGTTGACCCCGAATCTTTACATCGGTTTAACGGCCTTATTTGTAGAAATACGGGGTTGAACTTGATACAACTTTTTGTGTATTTTTTTCTTTATTCAGAACAACTGTTTTTCGAAACATTTTACGATCGGAAAGTTGTAAGTTTTCGAGATATTGAGATTCTAAGCTTTTCATCCCCTGATTCTGAGGGTTGCCGGGGCTGGGGGGGGGGGGGGGGGGGGGGGGGGGGGGCACAAAATTTAATTACAGTATCATTCAGTATCCATTCCCCTACACGGAGAAAATTTTGCGCGCGCCGCCGTCGTACTCTCTTTTTCAAGCAGTACAGCCACACGCTCAGAAGCCTGAGCGCGTCACCACCGCAGTTTCAGAGCTCAAGCGTCTCAAGACCTTCAGCGTGTGGCGATCGCAACTTCTTTTACGTTTGCTTATTAGAGAGAGCCCTGCCTTACCACTACCCGTGAGATGGCCCTGTTCGCACTCTGCGAGGCCGAGCTCTCGTGCTGCGAGCTGGGTGCGCGCACAAAGCTAAGATCGTAGTCGTTCGACTTTTTCGACTACGGCACTCGCATGTGCGACGGCGGTGGCCGCAAAATTTTCTCCGTGTAGCTTCAGTTAAAAAAGCAATTTCAAAAAGTCTTCAGTTCCGGGCATTTTCACTTATTACTGTCGTTATGGGTATATTGGATTTCATGAAGTCGAAAATTAGAAACTATTTTGAAATTGATGTATGAATAAATTGTACGACTCCTATATCATTTTCTTGTACTTTTGTTGGTCGTGAATCGTCTGAGAAAAAAGAATTGCAAAGTCAGTTGCAGAGGTATAAATTTCAGCGCAGCTTATCATCGGCGAGAGGATCCGACGTTATTATTATTTCAAAAATATTATTTTCCTTCAACTACAGGAACGTAGTTTTCGAGATTCCAAAATTTTCACTTGGTTTTTACGGATTGATCCATATTTGAATCAATATGCATATGCAAATAAAACACTGTCTGACCAGAGAATCTACGCGGTAATCAAGAACCAGCCTGACGTTTCGTAGTCCCTGCGGTGCAGTATTAGCCCGCCAGTAATACTATAGTATGGCGTTAGTATGCTAGTTATTCATAAGATGTCTAATAAGTTTGACGGCAACCGAAATTTCTATTTATTGTAAGCAATTGAATCTTTAAATGCGATTTTTGAAATCGGCCCACAGCTAGAAAATTCTGAAAAAGATCAGTGTATTCGTTGATCAATTATCTACAAAACTGGTGAGTTTAAAAATAGAAATTGAATGAATTCTGTCTGAAACAGTGCGAGCTGTATACGTGGGTAGAGTCGCGCGTCATACGCGCGAAATATCGGCTGTCGTCGAATTGATTAGATAATAAATGAAAGTAAGTTTTACATGCGTTGAAATGAGATCGCTCCGAAGTATGGTAACATGAATGGACCGAAGATATGATGAAGTTGAACTTCGTAACGTTAACGTAACACAATCTTTGGAAAAAATTCACTATTTCATGACCTCAACGTTGTCAAAGTTGCCAAAAAGGCGAGATAGGTGTGTTTTACTCGATTCGGAAAATTGTGGATCGTATTTTGCTGTTTTTGAACCGTTCAAGTTATGAAATCAAGAAATTTGCACAATTATTTCGTTGCGTTAACGGTACGAACTTCAACCTCATAAGATATGAACGTTATATAGTATATTATGCACCTAGGGAATAAAGTGTTCTTTTTGACGAGTGTGAGGTTTGTCGCCCGAGCGAAGCGAGGGTGACCTTCACACTCGGCTAGAAGAACACTTTACACCATGGTGCATACGATATTTTATGCATCCAAGGGCAGAAAGCGCGTTCTTTATGCGCGCAGCCAGGAATAAAGTACGCACTTTCTTCCCTCGGTGCATAAAATGCCTAAAACTCATGTATGAGTAACCGCAATTGTATATTCGGATATCACTAAATTTTCTACGAATTGTGAGCCTGATATCAGTGAACCCGGAAAGGAAATACCCAAGTTATTTCGACAATCGGTTTCCTTGAAGTGCTGATATCCGATAGGTAAAGTTTGAAAGACCATAAAAGATATTTCGATAAATTGCGACATCGAGCGCGATTCGAAAATATACACGTTATGGCATAGGAAGACAACTGAGGCAAATATAAAAATCGTAAATGTCCATATACATTCTCATTTTATAGGACAAAAAATACAAACTGACCTTTCGTTTCCTACGTTGTGTTTTCTTACTATCCTCTTGGGTGAAGGCTGTAAATTCTGGTACATCACCGGTTTCAATTAATTTTTGAATAATATCATGCAATCGGGGTTCTTCAGCACAGTTTGTGAACGGAACAGCTTCAAGAATATAGTCCATATCTCCTTTGCCTGAAAATAACTTTATTGTTTACCTATAGCCGTGATAACAATTAAAATATGAAATTCGTTCCCAGTTTGTAATTTGTACTACTATTTTTATTCGTCTGCCGTTTCAGAAAGCATTTCGAGCTCTACAAAGCCATTTCTTGATATTTATTCAACCTTTAGCAGCCTACACTTTTCTATACATGCGTCTTTTTCGGAATTTACTCAGAAGGGTTTCTTCGGACTACGTACTCATTCCGAATCTATCGTCAGAATACAGAAATTCAAAATAGTGGGTCCCATTATAGCGTAACGAAATGATAAAAAGCAGACTAATTTAAACTGAGTTTCAAAGAGATCGTATCGCAGGAATGAGGAAAGGTGTAGGCTTCAAAAAGTTAAATAAACATAGAAAAATGACTGTGCCACCTTTGGGAACCACGCCAGATGTACTTCTCCGATTTCAACGAGAATTTGAGAGATTGTAGAAAGGGTAAAAGTATCCGACACGTATTTTTTTTTATATCGGCGGAGTTCCACCCTATGGGAGCGTAATCAACCCCTGAAATGAAAGATTTTCTCGATTTTCGCTATAGTATTAGAGAGCTCCCGAGAATCATTCATACGAAACTTTTCGGCTAATAAAGCGATACTGGGGTTTTCGGGGTCGCTGATTTCAAATCTGAAGTAAAAATTTGAAAATTCAAGACCTCCGAAATTCTATCGCTAGTTTTGTGCAGCATAATAAGAATGAATCTCGAAACATATGCATAGTATTTTTTTTTTTTTTAATTTTTGTCAAAAATTTAGTGAACCTTAAACCTAAGTATTTATTATCATTATGATTATTTATGATTATTTATTTATCATTTTTACATCGTATGGATGGTTTCGGGAGCTCTCGAATGGTGAAAATCTAGAAAATCTGACATTGTCAGGGGTTGATTACACCCTTTTATGATGGAATTCCGCCGCTAGAAAAATATACGTGTCAAATACTTTCACCCCCTCTACAACTTAATTTGTTTGGTGTCAAAAACAAAGTTTAGACTAGTGGGTGTAGAGAAAGTAGAGTGTCGATTTTCTTTTAGATACGCTAGTATTGATGTATGTTGTTGATTTTATTAACGGAAATCAAAACCATTAACTAAAAAGCTCTATGGTGTGAAATAAAAGTTATATTTCAAGGTGGCAAACACGTGATTGTGATGTCAAAGAGCAGATGTCCGACCGTATAATTGAATATTTAAATTGATATGTAACTTGAGAAGCCAGTATTAGGTTCAGAAAATTCAAGTACAACAGCTGAAGGCTTCATACAGTCTGAAACTCACATTAGTTGGTATTCAAATGACACTGTATTCTTATAGATATTCCCGAGATTAACAAAAATGTTTGAAACCCATCTTAAAGATAGGGTTTCTGTGATTTATGTTTACTGTTTCTGCTAGTTGACCAAAAAAATCTAAATATAATCTGATTTCAAGTACGTCTTCAATTTTATTTTCATCTAGAGAGTACCTCCTCGAAGAGACAGAAACGATTTATTGAATTAACCAGATGTATTTGGTGGAGAAAAACAGTCTCGTTGAAGCATTAGTAATTGAAGATATATTTGGAAGTATTATCAGGGTTCTTGCAAGCTTCGATGTTTCCAAGTCCTTGATTTTGTTTGTTCATATTATGCAGCAAAAAATTTCCTCCTAAATAAAATCTGCAGTCGATAGATTCGCCGGATGTCTAATTTTAGCGAAATATGAAATCATCTGTGAATCATGTAGTGATAAATGCGGATAAAAGTCTAGCGCTGAGGACTGTGTGGAAAAAACCACTTCGAGATACAAGTTGAGTGGTCATTTCAAAATATATCATTACTAAATTACAAATTCCACGTTTTCAATAAAATTTCCCTATCTTTTCCAATCACTTGAGAATTCCTTGATGTTCGATGGCCAAATGATGTCTTAAGATTTAATTATAGAAATATGGCAATGTTGTAGCTTGTTATTGTTAAATCAGATGTAAAATACGAGAATACATCCCAAAATCACAGCTCAGATGACTATTGAAAAAAAATTGCAATTTGTGCTATAGCAATCCGTTGCAGTGTATTCAAGCAAAATTCAGGATGCAGGCAAAGTTAGATCAATCCTTTTGAGAAATGAGATTCCTAGATTTTTTGGTCTCGTTTATTTGGAAAGTAAACCCATTTCAATTTCTTAATAGGTAGGGGAAAGCGGGGCAAGTTGGAGACCTTAAGCTTTGGAAGCGTTTTTTTAATCAATCGTAAGTGAAATTTGAAATCTTTCGGTATTTTCGCAAACTATGAGATGTTAGCTGTTACAAAAAAAATGGACATTGAATTCGGTTATTTACAAACTGTGTGATTTCAATTTTTCCAAAATGTTGCAGACTCGTCAACTTGCCCCGACCACGGGGCAAGTTGGCGAATACTAGATTTCGGTTCAATGGGCTTATAAAAATGTTGTTTTCGTCAAAAAATACTTCAGTTCATTCAAATCCAGAAAGGAAACACACATATGGTTACATTTTTTTATGTATAGGTAGGGGAAAAGTGGCATGAAAGAGCCAAGTTTTGAAAGAGCCGCTTGCATGCAGAAACTATATGATTAAATGGAGGTGGCTCTTTCAAGACTTGGTTCTTTCATACCAATTCATTGATTTATTCATTGATGTATTCAATAAGCTGAAATTGCATATAGCCTAAATACCTACCATATGCAGGGATAGCAAAAAGGGGCAAGTTGCGGATCGTCAACTTGCCCCCACCAACTTGCCCCGTGTGCCGCTATTTTCAAAAAAAAATAACCTCAACCAGTACATTGGTGACAGTTTGGAAATCCTATGATCTGTAGGATCTATATGCCTACATAAATGAAGGATTAATTCACAAGTACGATCTTGCTCACCTGTAGTTCTGTAAAACCGTTTTCCGAACACAAAATATTACATCGCGCAGACCAAAAACCACTATGTCTCTGTGAGAAGCCATATGACTTTGTCATGCAAGTCTACACCAGTTTTATTACTGCGTGGGGGTTTGTTTAACACTACTTGATGACTTAGCTGGCATCATCTTTTGAAATATTCGCGAAACAACGATTTCGTCATCTTGCCCCCGTCTCCAACTTGCTCCGCTTTCCCCTATATCAATTCTTTCATTTCCAAACACTGGTGCATAAGGAAAATAGACAAAGAAATAAGTAAAAATAATTCATTCAATGTGATCTTGTGTGTTCTAAATCTCATAAAGCTTTCTTTCCTGATTGATTAGACAAAAGAAAATTCTAAGATTGTTGTAACACCGGTTGATCCGGTTCTTTACCAAAACTGCTTTTACTTTGTCTGCCGCCAACCGTGAGAGGCAATGGCTGCGAAATCTTGATTTCCTAAGCCAATTATACCCGAAGCTGGCATCCAGAGTTTATCAAACCTTGTGCAAAGCCCATACTTTGATAAAATCATAGGCATAAAACTGCAGTTCATTCAATTTGAAAGAAGTATAGCGCATTTAACTGCTAGCTTCAGCTTCACGATTAAACTAAGTCATTGAAAAATTGTTCCAGGAGAAACGGTGCCTCTCTAAAATTGTGTGATTTACAATACAAGACTGAAGCTAGCAGCCAGAGTTAGCAGCCGAACGCTGCTGCGCATAGGCGTCAACGTTGAACGACTCTGGCTGCTAGCTTCAGCCTCGTATTTACAATGCATACTCTTCATTGTGAAGTTAGCAGTGAAATAACGGTATGGTAGAGTAAGTGAGAGTTCTTACTGTCGATGTAAGCGCGTTTCAGATCTTTTATCTCTGTCTCAGACCCCTTATAGGTTTTCTCATAGTTGTTAATATCCTCGACAGTGATCTCCTTGAATAAAGATCGCCAGTAATCAGCCCAGTTACGCATGACGACCTCCTCGCTCTCCTCGTCAAATTGGCCTGATTCATCGTATATCTTTCTTTTATCATTGTCGCTGAGAATTGAATGGATTCTTCCAAGTACTTTGAACTTTTCTGTTGCCTCTGCCTTTACTTCGTCTTCGACACGATCCGGATGCACAAGGAGTGAGAGTTTGTGATATGCCTTCTTAACTGTGAAAAACAAAAGAAAGATATTTCATGACTACATCAAGCACAGAATGAACTTTGTGAATATACACAGTGAAGTTGAATAGTGTAGATGTTTGACAGGATCGTATAATCACAACACATAATCGAGTTTTCAAGATTATTAGTGTCAACATTTGTGAGATTATGGATATAAAATTTAAAGGTTAGGTTTCCGTGTGTAAACTATGATGTTTATCACTTACCTTGCTTTTCATCAGCGGTTGTTGGAATTTTTAATACATCGTAAAAGTCTCGGGCGCCAAAATATTTCTCACACAAATCTAACAAGCCTGCCATTTGAATGTATTTGATTTTAAGCTTTAATTTAACATTGATTTTTATATTCGTGAAATAAATGATATGCGGCCGTAAGAACCATTTCCATTCGCGCGAATATCATATAGCTGCGCGCGCAACATGAAGGTGAAGGTATACTAGTTAGTCAATAATGTGTGTTCGGTTGTCTATCGCAAGGCGTGTAACATCAAGTCACAACCTTATATAGCTTATATAGACAGCTCTTTGGTAACAACAAGCAAGTATGTTATTCAAATGACAAGTAGAACCTTAAGCTGATGCAGTACTCCTTCTCGACCGACCACGATTACCTGTTCTTTTATTTCGTTTTGTTATTAAACTAATGAATGAAATCGATTCAAATTTTGACAGTGATTTGCTCGAGTAATATAGAATGGTGGAAAGTCCCTCATTTTGCGACCATCACAATTTTTTTTTTTTTTTTTTACTCTTGTGGTCAGTGACACGTGCTCTTATTTTGGCACCTCACACATTTTTGTGCAATAGCACACGTATGAGAAGGACTTTTCCACCATTGTAGAAGCATTGAGGAGTAAATCGATGTATCACAATATTGCATTTGTACAATATTCGGGACGGGAAAAGTAATCTACGCTTTCGTATTATTTCTTGGGGTTAGGCGCTAAAAAATACACGTCCATTAGCGTAACTAGGACTTTTCTCTGGGGGGGGCCTGGCCCCATCCTTCACTTCGCTTTACCCGAATTTATATATCCGAAATTTAGAATTTCGTTTTTTTTCATCTTTCTGGGGTGGGCACTCAACATTCTAGGGGGGGCCGTGCCCCCCCGGGCCCCCCCGTAGTTACGCCAATGTACACGTCCCTGACGGCTTAATACCTACCGTTTAAAATTTGTTCATTTTCGGCTCAACAATACCGTGTTTATGTAGCGAAAAGAACGTGTTGTTACCGAGGGGCTATTCACTTGCCTTTTACGTGTACACATGATTTCATGATTTCAAGCGATTTCGTGCGATTTCATGCGATTTCATGCGATTTCATGCGATTTCATGGGAATTCATGGGAATTTAGTGATTGCATATGATTTCGTCGAATTTTTTTGTGACTGCAGATTATGTTACGCGATTTTTTTGGATTTAACACGATTTCACATGGTTTTACTTACGATTTCGAGTGATCCCGCGAATTTGAATGTGATTTCATACAAGTCTGAGGTGATTTCACAGGTTGACTAACAATTTTGTGCCGATTTCGTACAGCGACAGATAATTTCCGAAAACAAAAAAAACTTTTTTAATGAAAAAGAAAAAATAAATACGCCCTAATTATTTTTACTTATTTCCTCGCTTTATACACATATAAAAATTGAAAATTCTTCTCATGCACTACATGCAACTATAATTGAAGCGTACTTCACATTTTTCGAAATCCTAATCAAGTTATGTAAAAATTGTACTCAATATTTCTGAATTAACTAAATGTAAAAAATTTTCCTAATAGAGCAGGCTGCAGGTAGGGTATAACACGAGTATAACACGAGTATAACATCGTGCAAATTTGGTTCTCATGATCATGGTACATATATTTATTTATTGCAAATTCACAGACATGTGTATTGAAATGAGTAAGGAACAATTTACATCTCACGAGATATCTTACATCTAATTTTCTCCCATACATTTGTTTGAAGTCTTACCCCTTCTTCTGTGTGAACAGGTGGAGGCAAACTGTACACATAGCTTTTTATATCAAAATATTCATGCTTATTTGATAAGACAAATTTCAAGGCTCCAGTGTCCGTAATTATATAAAGGTTACAAAGCACGCCAATTTTTTTTTTATTTCCTTTGATGCGAGCGAAATCATTGGAGAATTCGCGAGTTTCCCATGTAGTTCCACTACCCTGCTCAAAATCCCAGACTGAAATCGACAGGAGCGGATAGCTTTTCGGACAAGTTTCCAGACAAGACTAGATCGCGTATCTGTCTGTCTGTGGTCTGTACCCTATCCGGTCGAAAATTCCTGTCTGGATTTTGCGCGAGCCTTGTCTACATTCAATCCGGCTCGGAAAATCCGCGACGGGGTAACTTATCCGGACCAATCGGCATCCTGTCGGTTGAAAAAATTAATCTGGTTTTTAGATTGGTTTTGTCTGGACTGTTTCCGGAACAAGCGCATCACCTCAGCTAATATTCTAAGTTTGAATCGGGGCTCTGTCTGTATCTATCCGGTTTGGGTCCCGCAAATCATCACGTGATTATTTACATCAAATTTTCCAAGTTGGGATTGGGGCTCTGTCCGTACCTATCCGGTTTCGTTCCCGCAAATCATAACGTGATTATTTACATCAAATTTTCCAAGTTGGGATTGGGGCTCTGTCCGTACCTATCCGGTTTCGGTCCCGCAAATCATAACGTGATTATCAATACAGCTAATATTCCAAGTTGGAATTGGGGCTCTATCCGATTTCGTGCCGTATCAATTGATAATCACGTTATGATTTGCGGGACCGAAACCGGATAGATACGGACAGCCCCCCGATTCCAACTTTGAAGATTTGATGTAAATTTAATGACTTTATGATTTGCGGGTACGAAACCGGATAGATACGGACAAAGCCCCGATTCCACCTTTGAAGATTTGATGTAAATATAGTAATCACATTATGATTTGCGTGACCGAAACCGGATAGATACGGACAAAGATTTTCAAAGTTGGAATCGGGGCTCTGTCCGTACCTTTCCGGTTTCCATGTAATGTACATTACTTCAATATTTTCTCGTAAGGCGGCGACCACCGCTTTCGATATTCTCGCGAGTATCACTTATCGGAGTTGGTGAGTATATATAGAGGCGGAAAATATCATCTATATACTTGAGAGAAAAAAAAAAAAAGAAAAAAAAACGAAAAAAAAAAAGAAAAAAAAACGAAAAAAAAAACGAAAAAAAAAAAAACGAAAAAAAAAGAAAAAAAAAAAAAAAACGAAAAACAAAAGAAAAAAAAAAAAAAAACTTCAATTTTTGGAAATTGGATCCGGATAGAACCATACAGGAAAAATACCTAGGGCGGGGTTACTTTCCGGATAGAACCCGATAGGAATGCTGACACGAGAAAATATTGGACCGTCAAAATTCCGGACAGGACCAGAAGTTTCCAGGTACACAAAAACCAGAACTCGGACGTATACAGGCGGATACAATTCCGCCTATCCGGTTTTCTGTCGGGGATTTTGAGCAGGGTAAGGTAAGCAAAACTGAGAACGGATCCTACGCAATACTTATCCTTTGCGCTCACATTTTTATTAAATAAGCACCAATCACCGATATACATTTCGTCACGTTCCTCAGTAGACATTTCGATAGTGACATCCCGACTTGAAATACTGCGGTTGTATTTTTTAAATTCAGATTCTCGAACTCGCTGTAGTCTATCGCTACTTAAGCTACCAGAATTAGTGTTTTTTCGGCATAGGCATTGAAATAGTATATTATGCACCTAGGGAATAAAGTGTTCTTTTTGACGAGTGTGAGGTTTGTCTCCCGAGCGAAGCGAGGGTGACCTTCACACTCGTCTAGAAGAACACTTTACACCATGGTGCATACGATATTTTATGCATCCAAGGGCAGAAAGCGCGTTCTTTATGCGCGCAGCCGGGAATAAAGTACGCACTTTCTTCCCTCGGTGCATAAAGTCACTTTTTGACGCCTGTTTTCGATCCACAAAGTGTCACTTTATACGGTTGGCTTCAGAACTGCCCTATAAAGTCTTTATACGGCAGTCTGGATGCGCAGTTCGAAGTGCGCATTCCAAAGCTGCCATATAAAGTCTTTATACGGCAGTTTCGATGCGCGGTTCGAAGTGCGCGACAGATCGCACCATAACCTGACTCTTCGTCTAGTGAATCTCAACAGGCGTCAAAGTGACTTTTCATGCCTATTTCGAAAAAAATACAGTATGGGGCGCACCCGTAAACCGTTTTTGACTCGAATAATGATTTCAGAACTCGCTTACGGCTCGCCTTCGGCTCGCCTTTAGCTCGTCCTGAAATCATTATTCTCGCCGAAAAACACTTGGTTTACGGGCATGCCACATAATATACTATTAAAAGCCAGCATATGGACGATTTTCTAACAACCATTTCGTTTCCACCAGAATCGCTTACTATAGTAAATTGACTATCCGGAGTTATTTCGTCGCTGCATTGTGCATAATTGTGAAATTCGAGTCTCCCTTGGATACCTGTGAGGGTCGACAAGTCTGACAGCAAATTTGTGGAATCGTCGGTTTGATTCTGATCACCCTCATTAGATGATGCTATTTCACATGACTCATCTTCATCTTCTGCTTCTGCTTCTGCAACTAAATTGTTTTCCATTGTCGCAAAGATCTTATTGATATTTATACTATCGCATTTCGATTCATCTGCTGGTACTCCCAAAGAATTGATCAATGAAATCGCTTTCCGTTTTGTTCTCGCTATGGTAACTCCTATCTCAGTATCGTCTGGAAGAGTATCAGAGACGTTGTTAATTCGCGTAGGATCTCGGGGACCATAACTGGCTTTCGCGCGGGGAAAGTTAAACCCTTCTAATGAATCGTCTAAAACATCTGAAGAAATATCTGCTTGCAGTTGAATACGTCTCAATCGGTGTATAGTGTCAAGAAGACTACAATTTACAATTGTTGAATATGTTGAGCTCATGGATCTTAGAGACCGAAAGAAACTTTCACATTGTTGACTGCTCCATAGCCAGGGAATAAAAAACTTTGGCGAATCCTTATCTCTAAGTTGGGTTATAGCTTTAAGTAAGCTTTGAGCGTTAAGTTCTATGCAAAGGTACGTATTCAACGTTACAAAATTATCTTTTACTGTGTAACCTGGCGTATCCACAATCCATGATCTCCATAAACGCAAGAAAAATACCGCAAACCAAATATTATATAATCGATCTAAAGGACTTAAAGTCTTATCTAAGAAAGCTGACAATGTTAACCTCATGAGATCGAGATAAGCTATACCCGTGTAGAAATTTTTGTCGGGCGCTAACAGGGGCCAAGTTAATTTGCCTGAATATTATCCAGGCCCAAGTTCGGTCGCCTGTATTGGGCCAATGTTGGATTGTCCCACTTGTTACATCTGGCCCCATACAGGCTTCCAGACTGGGGCCTATTTTGGCAGCCCAAGTTGGTCCAAGTTTGAAAGCCTGTATGGGGCCAGATGACACAAGTGGGACAATCCAACATTGGGCCAATGCAGGCGACCTTACTTGAGCCTGGATAATATCGAGCCAAATTAACTTGGCCCCTGTTGGCGCCCAACAAAAATTTCTACACGGGTATATATAATATATATGGGCTATCCAAACTCGGAGCAACATTGGGTATAAAAGGTGGGCCATTATGGGATACAGAATTTGGGCCAATATTGGTTTTAAAATCATCCTGTGAGCCTGGATAAACCCTGACTCGGGCCAACTTTGGCAGAGGTTAGGCAAGCCTGGAAACAATCAGCGCAAATACCTAATAAACCCCCGGCTTCGCCCAAGCTCGGCACAAGTCAGGCAAGCCCAGACAAAATGAGTCCAAATGCCCAGTTAACTAATTTTGGCAAAAATTAGACAAGCCTGGACAAAATGAGTCTGAATGCCTGGCTACACCCCGACTCTGCTGTATCAAGAGAGATAATTTTTTCTCCGATTAAATGCTATTCTTTTGCACGACTAGTTAATTTCCGTAGTTACTTTGTTAGCGAGAAAGATTTTAGACAAAATGGCGTTTACTGTAAGTTGACCGCGCCGTGTTAGATGGCGTCTAATATGGTTGACCGAATGCCTGATTAACCCCCGACTTGGCCCGAGTTTGGCACAGATTGGGCAAGCCTGGACATGGTGAGTCTGAATGTTTGGGCAAGCCTGGACATGGTGAGTCTGAATGTTTGGCTAAACCCCGACTTGGCCCAAGTTTGGGACAGGTTAGGCAAGCCTGGACAAAATGAGTCCGAATGCCTGGCTAAACTCCAACTTGGCCCAACGTTGGCACAGATTGGGCAAGCCTGGACGAAATGAGTCTGAATGCCTGGCTAAACCCCGACTTGGCCCAAGTTTGGGACAGGTTAGGCAAGCCAGCCTGGACAAAATGAGTCTGAATGCCTAATTAACTTCCGACTTGGCCCAAGTTTGGGAAAGGTTAGGTAGGCCTGGAGAAAATGAGTCTGATTTCCTGGCTACACCTCGACTTGGCCCAAGTTTGGGACAGGTTAGACAAGCGTTGACAAAATGAGTCCGAATGCCTAATTAACCCCCGACTTGGCCCAAGTTTGGCACAAGTTGGGCAAGCCTTGACAAAATGAGTCTGAATGTCTGGCTGAACCCCGACTTGGCCCAAGTTCGGCAAAGGTTAGGCAAACCTGGACAAAATGAGTCTGAATGCCTAATTAACTTCCGACTTGGCCCAAGTTTGGGAAAGGTTAGGTAGGCCTGGAGAAAATGAGTCTGATTTCCTGGCTACACCTCGACTTGGCCCAAGTTTGGAACAGGTTAGGCAAGCCTGGACAAAATGAGTCCGAATGCTTAATTAACCCCCGACTTGGCCCAAGTTTGGCACAAGTTAGGCAAGCCTGGACAAAATGAGTCTGAATGCCTAGCTAAACTCCGACTTGGCCCAAGTTTGGCACAAGTTGGGCAAGCCTCGATAGAATGAGACTGGATGCCTAGCTAAACCCCGATTTGGGCCAACGTTGGCACAGATTGGGCGAGCCTAAACAAAATAAATTTGGATGCCAAAATAAGCCCTACCTATGTCCCAGTGAGGCAACAGTGAGGATGCCTTTATAGTGGATGCCCTGTTGACGCCCAGAAAGGGCCTCTTTTCTAATTGGGACGCCCCAACAATTTTCTACACGGGTAGTAGCCTCACTTCCAGGAACGTGGTTTTTCAGTAAAGCGCATACTTTTGGGTCGCTTATTTTTAAGACGGATGGAAAATTCATTTTATCTTTTGGAGAAACATCTTTTAAATTCAAGGAGTGCTTGTCTTTGGACACCGAGTTCATGAGTATCTTTAGGTGCGTAAGAGAAATCACAAAATTGCCCACGGCCAATACGATCGACGGTTTTAATAGTCTCGATCTTAGTTTGGTACCAACGTGAATTGTGTCCTGAATAAATAAAGTTTCTCCTATACTATTTTCAGGTCGATTTTCCGCTTGACTTTCATTCTTATTTTGAACTCTTAGGTTAGCTTCTAGGCGCATTGCTCTGAGCAAACGGGGATCTCCATCGGAAGAGATACCTAAAACTGTGATCCCCTGTTTGTTCAATTCACCTACGATGTATTGCCACCGTTTTACGACGTCATTTGCCGTAAATTTATTATCCGTACCATACAGACAAAGACAAAAGCTAGGAGAACCATCTGCTATAGGTTGCGCCATTATAACATAAACTAAACTTGCGTATTTCCCTTCTTCAAAAAATTTTTGAATTGCTTTCGCAGACGTCGCGATAAACATACCTTTTGCCGGCATACAATTTTTATCAAGGGGTAGAACGAAGCCGACTAATCGATTGGATTGAGAATCGTATTGAATACGACCCGTAATACGGGTCGCATCTTCACTTAGCCATACCGCAAGAGGTAAATTCCTTTTCATCTAAAATGATTTTAATTGTGTGGACCTACATTCGCCCTCCAAAATGACACACCCATTACGACTGATAGTACGGCTGACAGTACTGAGTGAAGGAAGAGGTAAATTAGCGGATAACGTCTCATATAGCATCCTACCACCGATTGTAAAAAGATATGTCGCGAATAATTTAATCGTTTCATCATAACGGATTCCCTGTTTTTTTTTTGCACATTTATCAGTGGCTATAGTCATAAGAGATGTGAGAAAACTACGCGACCTTGTTTCATCTTGATTGCGACTATCGGTTACGTGCAAGCCGTTTGGCATAGTCGGCCTGGGTTCGATAAAACATTGCAGCGAGGAGTGCAGCATATTTTCCAAATATTTATTTCTTTTCACTAACATGTCAATTTCATCAACAAGTGGAAAGTAATTTGTTATTCTCGTTTGACTAGTAGTAATGGCTGCCAATCTTTTTCGAATTTTACGTGATGAACGAGTGTTATTTTCAAGATTCTTTTTTTTAGTATAGGGGAGAGAGGGGGAATGGCGGTCACTTAAGGGGAAATGAAAGCTGATTGTTGCGCGACAAGGTGCCATCTATCGGATTGAAATTTTCGTTTTCGTTCCTTTTCGTTTTTTGGAAATCCAAGAGAGTCATGCCCTCCGTACACTTCTTCTGCTTCATTGATATCAATTTCACATCGATCGGATGTGTTTTAGCTGAGAAACGGGCTCCCGAAAATTCCAATCCGATAGATGGCACCCCGTCGCGCGGAATCAGCTTCTCAGCTAAAACACATCCGATCGATGTGAAATTGATATCAATGAAGCAGAAGAAGTGTACGGAGGGCATGACTCTCTTGGATTTCCAAAAAACGAAAAGGAACGAAAACGAAAATTTCAATCCGATAGATGGCACCCTGTCGCGCAACAATCAGCTTTCATTTCCCCTTAAGCAGAAATTGCAATAACTGGGGAAATGACGATCGGAAAAAAGTCAGTTATATAGGATATGGTGGAAAATTTCATTCACATTGACTGCTTTGAACGGTATTCAGATCTTCGACAAACTCCACATGCTAACTTCACATCTATGGAAAATGAAATCGACCGGCATTACCCGACCTAGTCGGGTAATGACGGTCGCCACAAAATGCATTGACGGTCAAAGTGGGGTAATGGTAATCGCACACGAAAATCTTGTGAAAATTGCTTTAACCGAAAATATTTATACTTTGATTTATTTTTTATTTTTATTTTTTTATTTTTTCCTTATTTTTATTTGTATTTTTATTTGCATTTTTCTACCCGGACAGCATGACCGGCATAACCCCAACACGTCGAATCAGCTTTGACTTGTTGTTTCAATCACAAAATATATTATAATCAAAAATTATTAATATGTAGAATTAAGAGAAAGGCTGAATTAACCACCCTGTAATATCATTTGTTACGTAAATGTGACAAAAATGCAACATATCTCTTATAAATCGCATCCAAAAAGTTAGAGTGACACTACCCCATAACTACCGATTGTCACGAAGAGTCGAATCCTTAAACCAAGATGGCAAGCTCGAGGCCAGTAGTTTGTATCTGCATTCTCTACGTGGTAGCAGTAGAGTCGTTATTTTCAAATGCATAGAATATGAGATATTGACATGACCGCCATTACCCACTGACCGCCATTCCCCCTCCCTCCCCTAATACGTTTCGGACGGTCCGGCTGCATTTTTTTTTTGCTTGACTATTACAACCGGTTATATTTTCATCGAAACAGTTCGTCCGGAAACTGTTTCGGCCTATTATTCCCCCGTAATCTCATCGGCGCTTGTGAACGGATTTATCAACGTGGTTAAATTGGTTGAAGACCGAGTATCCACTGGTGTTTGCAAGAAAGATTCAACATCTACGGTGTCATGCTCGGTGTCATAGGTGTCATGGTCATTCTGATTGAGACTACTGTTTGCGGCAGTGGTCTCTTGGTAAATAATCGGCGTGAATTCATTTGATAAGAGAGCCGATTTAGCGGAATTTTCAGCGGGCATCGAAATAGCTATCGGTGAGACTGCTTCCTGAATCGCAACCCTGCTATCTCGAGATCCTTGCTCAGTACTGACGACCCAATTTTGAATGGTAGACGAAGACTTGGTCGATGGAGGTATTTCCGTCTTCTGGTGTTTTTTTGCTGAAGTAAGATGATAGGAGTCACCAACCCGCTTTCGGGCGACTTTCGGGTTTTCATGCGACTTGAAGTGGCAGTGGATGTGTCTCTTAAAATTAGAAATGACCCATCGACTTTCCTTTTGTCTCTCAGCCCCACATTTCTTAATTTTCTTATCTTATTTTTCTTTTCTTTTCTTTAATTTTCTTTTCTTATTTTCTTATAAGAGTCTACAAAGAGGACACTTTATATTCGCTGAATAGGTGAATCGCTGTGGCAGATTTTCTCCATCGTACTCTTCTACTATAGATACTGTGATGTCCAAGTTATTTGATATGTCAGTTTGATCAGCCAGCGCAGGCTCATTTGTAAGGTATTTTTTTATCGACGTTATTAACTTTTTCGTTTCACCCGCTATATTAATGTTCGTTTCTGCACTCTTCGAATCCTTTGAACTATGCTGGCTAGACGATGCATCGAGGGTGACATATTTCTCCTTAGGTATGTTAACCTGTTTGAGAATATTAAACGGTGGGGCCACTTCCGATAATTGAAAATAATTTTTAGGTTTATCTTTGACGTAAGTTATCAACTCCCTCAAGAAATGTCTGTCTCCCATCAGGAATTTAAATTTCTTGGGACATTTGTGAAAATGCCCATAGTATTGTTTTCTATCGGCTTGGTCTTCTATTAGGTCTGGCATGATATCCTTGGCAAAATTTTCTACGTCACTCAAAAGTTCTTCAGTAAGGTTCCGAAAAGACAACGGATTGTCCAAGTTGTTAAATCGTATGATGTTCTTGATGTAAAGAGGGACGAATACGCCAAGGTCAGCCTCTAATTTGTTCCAAAAACGGCACACCATTGCATTTTCCTTCGCAATGACTACTGCAGCCTCGACTGCAGCTTCCGTTCTTTCTTCACGATCGCGCCTGCTGCACTCCAAACATGGATTTATTGGGTTTTTTTCGAGAGTTGTTCCCGTGGGTGTTTCGTTCGTGACAGTCACCTGTAGGTATAAATGACAGGAATAATTCTCGGAATTATTGCCAAAATAATCTGAGGAATACCAAAAGCTGGAATACAAATAATTCTTGCAAGCCATTACACATCGCCTTTTTTCAAGAGCAGCGACCTGACCGGACCTGACGGTTAACTTCCAAAATTTCAATTTGGTCGCTAATTTTTTTACAATATAATTGAATCATTCAGTCACAATGAATATACATTAGGGTGTCCGTTATTTACCAAGTTGTTTTTTTTTTTCTTTGCAGCGCCCCCTAAATTTTTAGTTTATGATCTAAAAAAAAATAACATTAGACCAAAATAAGCCCTTAAGGTGCTTTCCTAGGCAATTCCACCAGTCCTGAAAACATCGTGAAAAAATGTGATATTAAACGGAATATCTCTGCCTGGGCACCGAAATCAATGAAACAAAATACGTCGCGCAATTCTATGTGCGACTCCGAACATGTACAGCCCAAAAAATGTTCGTTTTGTGCGAAAATAGAGAAGATATCCATGAAAAACGGTTTTAGAAACGTTTTTCATGGATATCTTCTCTATTTTCGCGCAAAACGAACATTTTTTGGGCTGTACATGTTCGGAGTCGCACATAGAATTGCGCGACGTATTTTGTTTCATTGATTTCGGTGCCCAGGCAGAGATATTCCGTTTAATATCACATTTTTTCACGATGTTTTCAGGACTGGTGGAATTGCCTAGGAAAGCACCTTAATGTTCATATTAAACCGTGCCTCAAAGACGATACATTTTCCATTTAAATAACATGTGATTTTGTCACTTTTTTCATTCAATTTTTTTTTTTTTTTCTTATCAAGTGAATATATAGCAGCAAAAGATATATATTTTTGTAAGAAATTGAACGCTCTACAAAAAAGATCTCTTATGATTTTTCGATAAATTAACTTTTTTCAAAGTTATTAAAGGATATTTTATAAAATGAGAATTTTCCAGCAGCACAGTGAATGACCTAGAAATTATTTTCACAATCATTTTTACCAACAAATGACACTTTTACATACGCAAGCGCAGTAAAGTACAATTTAGTACCTTGACTAGTCAAATTTCTAGGTCATTCACTGTGTTGCTGGAAAATTCTAATTTTATAAAATTTTATAAAAGCGTATGAAGTTTGCCAAAATTTCGTAGAAATTAATAGCTTATGTGACAAAAAGTAATTGTCCTAAGAATCATTGAAACTAGTACCAAATACGCGCAATGTAATACAAAATGTTGAATGTATTGAAATTTTTTTTTAGTAATTTTTTATATAATACAGTGAGAACCAGTTATTCTTCGATATAAACAATTAATTTCTATTCAATTCATATATCTAAATGGTAATACTTTTGCTGTCAAAGTAGAAAAATTTAAAAAATAACTATAAGTTCAACTTTAACCTTTAATAACTTTGAAAAAAGTTAATTTATCGAAAAATCATAAGAGATCTTTTTTGTAGAGCGTTCAATTTCCTACAAAAATATATGTCTTTTGCTGCTATATATTCACTTGATCAGAAAAAAAAAAGTTAATGTACAAAGTGACAAAATCACATGTTATTTAAATGGAAAATGTATCGTCTTTGAGGCGCGGTTTAATATGAACATTAAGGTGCTTTCCTAGGCAATTCCACCAGTCCTGAAAACATCGTGAAAAATTCCACCAGTCCTGAAAACATCGTGAAAAAAAGTGCTATTAAACGGAATATCTCTGCCTGGGCACCGAAATCAATGAAACAAAATACGTCGCGCAATTCTGTGGACAATTACGAACACGCACGGCCCAAAACATGTCCGTTTTATGCTGAAATAGAAAAGATATGTATGAAAAACGCGTATTTTTGACACTTGGCGATATATATCGATCGCAATGATGGCGAGTTGGTTGTTTTCGAGAGTTTTTGAGGTATCGGTGACGGTCCAGAGATGGCGTGGCGCACGAATCTACGAGTCGGATCACTGTTCGATAAACTGGACAAAATCGACTGTCAGTGATAAATTCTAAAGTTGTCATAGAAAAATGTTGTTATTGTGGTCAGGATACACAGAAGACTAATTCTGTGTATCCTGATCACAATAACAATATTTTTCTATGACAACATTAGAATACACGCGTTTTTATCACTGACAGCCCATCTTGTCCAGTTTATCGAACAGTGATGCGACTCGTAGATTCGTGCGCCACGCCATCTCTGAACCGTCACCGATACCTCAAAAACTCTCGAAAACAACTAACTCGCCATCATTTCGATCGATATATATCGCCAAGTGTCAAAAATACGCGTTTTTCATACATATCTTTTCTATTTCAGCATAAAACGGACATGTTTTGGGCCGTGCGTGTTCGTAATTGCCCACAGAATTGCGCGACGTATTTTGTTTCATTGATTTCGGTGCCCAGGCAGAGATATTCCGTTTAATAGCACATTTTTTCACGATGTTTTCAGGACTGATGGAATTTTTCACGATGTTTTCAGGACTGGTGGAATTGCCTAGGAAAGCACCTTAAGGGCTTATTTTGGTCTGATGTTTTTTTTTTAGATCATGAACTAAATTTAGGGGGCGCCGCAAAGAAAAAGAACAACTTGGTAAATAACGGACACCCTAATATACATAGTATATTTCACGATTTCTATTTATGTGTCTTTTTCTCAGTTAAAAATTGAAAAGTGCGAAAAAATTACGATGCAAAACCCATTTCCATAAAATGATACCTAAAATCGCGTCTTGAATTAAACTCAATCGGACTCATTTCTTCATGCCCTTAATCACAAGATCTGGCATGCCCGTAAAAGATTTGTAATACGTGTAATCTATGATCACAAGCGTCATATACCTATAGGTATGCATTGTAGTGAAATGTGTGCAATTACAAAAATTTATATTATTATTGGTTGTATATTTTTTCTTATTGGAACGAATGACACTGCGCTGTCAGAGCAACATTGTTGTAAATAAATAAGACTCGAAATAAGATTTACCGAGAGTCCCTGCGGAGGTCCCTGCTCTGAATAAAGTCGGAATAAAGCGTTATAAACATCGAGACCAACGTCTTGAACTCGGTTATCATCGTGATAAAAGATCTCGTAATGTAGTGTTTATTGTTCTTGCAAGCTATAGCCCATATAACAAGAAGCTTTCTAATCAAGATTCGCGGCAGCGAATCGCCGCCAAGTACCCGTAGGCAGGCGAGAGCTAGCCGCGAGACTATTTTCTCGGAGGAACTCTTTATACCTGTAAGCACGGGGTCATAACTTCGGAACGCGTGGATATTTTTCGATAAAATTTACACGGCAGATATTCCCCCACCACACGACTTCGCTATATAAATTTGATCGAAATCGGTACACAGGTTTCCGAGATATTAGTCACCAAAGTTGATGAAAAAGACTCTTCTTCTCCTTCCCCGTCATCACCAACAGGTTTTCGCAGACGCTTGCTTGTCCTCACGTTTCTGAACGAACGGCGTCACGGATCGACTTGAACTTCGGAACGTGGTTACAAACCATTGAATTCTCGCCCCCTATTGATTTTGGCATGAATCGGAATCCGCACTCGGTCGATATGTGATAATAAAGTTACCAAGTGAGCTACAAAACGTCGACGAAATCAAAATGGCCGTCGGATGGCTGCCGGATCGCGCAATTGACAGTTAAAATATTCATAATTTATATATAAAACATATTATATAGTTATATATTTATATCATATATAATTATATAATAATAATGTGTTATCGGCCGTGCTAATGGTTTTATATCAGACTTAGTGAATCAGTGAATAATTAAGAGTGAAATAGTTCGACGACCGTGGTTTCATGCCGATGACTATTATTAATAAAATAATTATATTGATATCTACATGAAGGCCTCTTGTAATTGCACGAAGCAGATCCTCTGCGTTGGGTTCAAATATAAAGAATAAACCAACGAACTTGGCAAAATATTATTATTTTACTACCAACCGGAGCAAGTGAAGAATGAAGAAAAGGTTATAATTATACACGATGACCCACATCAAACGGTATGTACGTAATAAATTGATGATTCTCACTAGATTTTACAGTTGTTCACACAATAATTGATATAAATAGAACAGCGTCGACCTTTATATTTCCACTAACTGCATGACTCGTTATTTGTCTATTGATTTGTATGTTTCCTCTCATCACTTGAGGTGCTATTCTGGATCTCTTGGCGTTAACATACCGCCGACGTCAACTTTGAGTGCTCGTGTTTCCCTGCTACACCCGTTCATCTCCGCAGGCCCCTATATGTTTTGACAATCAACAATTGGAGACGAAGAATTCCTGAATCTATGATAATGCTACCTACCGATCAGACACTACTGCCAAGAGTTTTTAGCGCTCACGGTAACGCCAGCTATTCGTTTTGGGCTGAGGCTGTGATTCCGTTTGCTAGTTAGCGTCATCACAGCCTCGCGTTTTGCCTGAATTCAATTGTTGATTGTTAATGATAAACGTTCAAGTTGCTTAATGACCTTGTATTTCCCACCCGAAAACAAAGCATATAGACGGTAGCAAACGTATAAAAGAGGAGTCTCGGGGAAGCACAACGATAACACGAGCTCTAAAAATTAATTAACGTTGGGCGCTATGTCAACGTTCAAGATCCAAAATGGTCCCTTGTGATAACACATGCTAGAAAAATTAGTAGTAATATTCTGAAATCTCTCCTTCAATTCTTTGTTTATTTTATAGCTTTTACAGTCACCTGGACCATTCCTATCCTATCATCAATCCATTGGAATAGACGAAGATAACACTTTAACAAAACGACGACCCAAAACGAAGGATTCGATTATCAATCCATTGAAATAGACGAACATAACACTTCGGCAAAACAGCGTCCCGAGACAAAGGTAGCCCAAAGCCCATAGCTCCAAGATGATAACAATGCTAGGAAAATTAGCAGTAATATAGTGAAATCTCTCCTTCAATTCTTTGTTTATTTTATATCTTTTACAGTCACCTGGACCATTCCTATCCTATCATCAAATCATTGGAATAGACGAAGATAACGGTCTGACAAAACAACGTCCCAAAACCAAGGTTCCGAGCATCAAACCATTTAAATATATGAACATAACACATCGGCAAACCATCGTCCCAAAAGAAAGGTAGCCCACAGCCCATAGCTCCAAGATGATAACAATGCTAGGAAAATTAGTAGTAGTATACGGAAATCTCTCCTTCAATTCTTTGTTTATTTTATATCTTTTACAGTCACCTGGACCATTCCTATCCTATCATCAATCCATTGGAACAGACGAAGATAACACTTTTGACAAAACGACGACCCAAAACGAAGGATACGATTATCAATCCGTTGAAATAGATGAACATAACACTTCGGCAAAACAGCGTCCCGAGACAAAGGTAGCCCAGAGCCCATAGCTCCAAAATGATAACAATGCTAGGACAATTAGTAGCAATATTCTGAAATCTCTCCTTCAATTCTTTGTTATTTCATATCTTTCACAGTTACCTGGACCATTCCTATCCTATCATCAAATCATTGGAATAGACGAAGATAACGGTCTGACAAAACAACGTCCCAAAACCAAGGTTCCGAGCATCAAACCATTTAAATATATGAACATAACACATCGGCACACCATCGTCCCAAAAGAAAGGTAGCCCACAGCCCATAGCTCCAAGATGATAACGATGCTAGGAAAATTAGTAGTAGTATACGGAAATCTCTCCTTCAATTCTTTGTTTATTTTATATCTTTTACAGTCACCTGGACCATTCCTATCCTATCATCAATCCATTGGAACAGACGAAGATAACACTTTTGACAAAACGACGACCCAAAACGAAGGATACGATTATCAATCCGTTGAAATAGATGAACATAACACTTCGGCAAAACAGCGTCCCGAGACAAAGGTAGCCCAGAGCCCATAGCTCCAAAATGATAACAATGCTAGGACAATTAGTAGCAATATTCTGAAATCTCTCCTTCAATTCTTTGTTATTTCATATCTTTCACAGTTACCTGGACCATTCCTATCCTATCATCAAATCATTGGAATAGACGAAGATAACGGTCTGACAAAACAACGTCCCAAAACCAAGGTTCCGAGCATCAAACCATTTAAATATATGAACATAACACATCGGCACACCATCGTCCCAAAAGAAAGGTAGCCCACAGCCCATAGCTCCAAGATGATAACGATGCTAGGAAAATTAGTAGTAGTATACGGAAATCTCTCCTTCAATTCTTTGTTTATTTTATATCTTTTACAGTCACCTGGACCATTCCTATCCTATCATCAATCCATTGGAACAGACGAAGATAACACTTTAACAAAACGACGACCCAAAACGAAGGATTCGATTATCAATCCATTGAAATAGACGAACATAACACTTCGGCAAAACAGCGTCCCGAGACAAAGGTAGCCCAAAGCCCATAGCTCCAAGATGATAACAATGCTAGGAAAATTAGCAGTAATATAGTGAAATCTCTCCTTCAATTCTTTGTTTATTTTATATCTTTTACAGTCACCTGGACCATTCCTATCCTATCATCAAATCATTGGAATAGACGAAGATAACGGTCTGACAAAACAACGTCCCAAAACCAAGGTTCCGAGCATCAAACCATTTAAATATATGAACATAACACATCGGCAAACCATCGTCCCAAAAGAAAGGTAGCCCACAGCCCATAGCTCCAAGATGATAACAATGCTAGGAAAATTAGTAGTAGTATACGGAAATCTCTCCTTCAATTCTTTGTTTATTTTATATCTTTTACAGTCACCTGGACCATTCCTATCCTATCATCAATCCATTGGAACAGACGAAGATAACACTTTTGACAAAACGACGACCCAAAACGAAGGATACGATTATCAATCCGTTGAAATAGATGAACATAACACTTCGGCAAAACAGCGTCCCGAGACAAAGGTAGCCCAGAGCCCATAGCTCCAAAATGATAACAATGCTAGGACAATTAGTAGCAATATTCTGAAATCTCTCCTTCAATTCTTTGTTATTTCATATCTTTCACAGTTACCTGGACCATTCCTATCCTATCATCAAATCATTGGAATAGACGAAGATAACGGTCTGACAAAACAACGTCCCAAAACCAAGGTTCCGAGCATCAAACCATTTAAATATATGAACATAACACATCGGCACACCATCGTCCCAAAAGAAAGGTAGCCCACAGCCCATAGCTCCAAGATGATAACGATGCTAGGAAAATTAGTAGTAGTATACGGAAATCTCTCCTTCAATTCTTTGTTTATTTTATATCTTTTACAGTCACCTGGACCATTCCTATCCTATCATCAATCCATTGGAACAGACGAAGATAACACTTTTGACAAAACGACGACCCAAAACGAAGGATACGATTATCAATCCGTTGAAATAGATGAACATAACACTTCGGCAAAACAGCGTCCCGAGACAAAGGTAGCCCAGAGCCCATAGCTCCAAAATGATAACAATGCTAGGACAATTAGTAGCAATATTCTGAAATCTCTCCTTCAATTCTTTGTTATTTCATATCTTTCACAGTTACCTGGACCATTCCTATCCTATCATCAAATCATTGGAATAGACGAAGATAACGGTCTGACAAAACAACGTCCCAAAACCAAGGTTCCGAGCATCAAACCATTTAAATATATGAACATAACACATCGGCAAACCATCGTCCCAAAAGAAAGGTAGCCCACAGCCCATAGCTCCAAGATGATAACGATGCTAGGAAAATTAGTAGTAGTATACGGAAATCTCTCCTTCAATTCTTTGTTTATTTTATATCTTTTACAGTCACCTGGACCATTCCTATCCTATCATCAATCCATTGGAACAGACGAAGATAACACTTTTGACAAAACGACGACCCAAAACGAAGGATACGATTATCAATCCGTTGAAATAGATGAACATAACACTTCGGCAAAACAGCGTCCCGAGACAAAGGTAGCCCAGAGCCCATAGCTCCAAAATGATAACAATGCTAGGACAATTAGTAGCAATATTCTGAAATCTCTCCTTCAATTCTTTGTTATTTCATATCTTTCACAGTTACCTGGAAATTCCTATCCTATTATCAACCATTGGAATAGACAAAGATAACATTTCGGCAAGACGATGTCCCAAGACAGAGGTAGCCCACAGCTACTTCAAAGTTATCACACTTTACGTATCTTCTTCAAATGAACCAACTTCTACCAGCCTACCAACTACTTACTTCACCTACCTATACATCAGCACCGCAAACAGATTACCAAACAGACTAATATAGTCATTTGAAATTGCTGATCATTGAAAGTGTTATAGTAGTACAGTACGATACAAGTACGCACACATGTGTCGTAAACTATTTTTTTAAACTCAGTGTGCGAAATTCTTGACCTGTAAAGAACTCTGGAAAATAGGGAAGTATAGTATATATGGTGCGACATAAGTGTGAGAGGCAGGGTGCGGACGGGGTCCAGGGGCAGAGCCCCTGGTAGGGGTGCAGGGGGCAAAGCCCCTGCTAGTAGTAGTGTATTGATGAAAACGCAAGTTCCAGATACAAGTTATATTATTTTTCACATGATTTTATTATTTATAAAAAATATGTGATGTTAATTTGACATATTGCTAACGTGATTATTCAATCAGTAAATATGTATGTGTCAACACAACTTGACACAAAATTGAGAAAGTTGAATAGAAGAAAAATATTCTGGAAATTATTATTTTCAAACGAAGAGAATTTAATTATTTTCACATATGGAAGTATGTGAATTGGGCACTTCACACACTATCAACAGGCATGAGAAATCAGGTATCACACACTGAGTTGAAATAGTACAGTACGATATAAGAGTAGTGAAACTTTTTCTGACGAGTGTGAGGTTGCAGCACGAGCCGAAGGCGAGTGTTGCAATCACACAAGATCAGAAGAAGTTTTTCCGTCGAGTATTATACAAAATTTTACTTCATGATGTGTGAAAATGGGGGTATCACACACGCGAAGCGTGCGTAAAACATCCATTATCATACTGAGTGAAGTAATGGTACATTTATAATGCAGGTGCGGTAAAACTTTTTCTGACTAGTGTCAGTTGGCAACACGAGCCAAAGGCGAGTGTGCAATCTCACGAAATCAAAAAAAGTTTTTCCGTTGGATATTATACAAAATTTTACTCTATAAGGAGTAAAAACGTGGGTTCTACCCATACTTCGCATAGTCTATGAAATGAGTTGGAACATTCAATATCTTTAAAAATCTAGTTAAATCGTTTGATACCTTGAAATATGCTATAAATTAGATTATTAGTGAAATGATATGAATTCTTTGAAATCATTTGAAATTATGTAGCACCTTTCGAATTTCCGGAAAATTAACTGCGGTATTTAACCATCTAGGCAATTATGAGATATTATAAGCCCATATATATATTCTATAAATAATAAGTTGGTGACCAATAACTTAAACCGTACACACTGGCCTGTATCTGTATAAAAAAACCTCCACTGTAAATCCAATCACTGACTCAATCTACCTATTCCATACTACATGTCATTCCTTGTTGGTGTAATATGCTAATCAACTGTGATTACCTATTTAAGTCGACCTGTTGATGCTGATACTAATGCTTTCTTATCTAAACTAAAACTATACATTACGTGTATAATGGATTATTAATAAACTATTATATTTATGCATACATTCACGAGCAAAGCTGTGTATAAATCCCTTGTTAGTTTGAACCTAGTCGTCGATTTAGTAACAACTACCCAATACAAGAAATCATAAACGTGCAGAGTGCACAAACTTGAAAATAGCGATTTCAGAACCTTCTAAGATTGAATACGAAATCTGTTCTACGAAACAATGGATTCATTAGCATCAGCAATTGATAACATATATATATTGCCACGTTGGATGATTTATTGTAAATAATATCCACACATAAACCCTTGAAAATTAAAAAGCAAATTTAGAGTAGCTAGATCACCACTTCAGAATCAAAGTAAATAGAATGAAGTTCAATTTGAATTTTAATGTAATGAATGACCATGTGACATAAACTGAATTCTACTTTAGTCATATAATAATAAATATCTGGAGAAGAGAATTATAAAATAATAAAAAAAGAATTTACCACAAAGAAGATATACAACTTGGCCTGGTAGAATTGCCCACGATATGCATGGTAATCGCTTGCATCCAACTAGGCATATAAAATAACATATAGGTCAGGGAGCCCTTTACTAGGTCATGATCCATAAAAAAAAAAACATTGTTAATAGGAAAAAATTGAGACATGAACTGTAGAATAAGCTTCAAAATAAACTTTACGATGTAGGTAACTCGACTCGATCACCAAACTAGTTCATCTTATTCATATTCCATGTGGGTCAAGTGAGGGCAAAACTTCAAGTCCATATACATGATTGCAATTACAAAAAAACAGAAATAAACAAAAGTAAAAAGGGAATCTAAATGAATAGGAATTGGAATTATTGTCCAATATACTAACACCCAGTTGATGACAGACAAGGTAAGAATGAACTGTACACATCAGACTATGAAAAAATATTTTTATTCAAAAAAACCTTTAAGTTTAGTTTAGTTTACTAAAAATAAACTTGGACGGAGCCCCCTCGACCACCCCGTCCTCTGCCTCTTCCCCCTCTTCCTCGCCCAGCCGCCCGATCCAATCCCCCTCTTCCTCGCACAGCCCCCCGATCCCATCCCCCTCTTCCTCGCCCAGCCCCCCGATCCCATCCCCCTCTTCCTCGCCCAACGCTACAATTCCACCGCCCTCTGCCCCCTGTTCCTTGTCCTTGTCCACCACCTCTTCTTTGCCCTTGTCCACCACCTCTTCCCCGTTCAACGCTCCAGCCTGATACCCATCCTCTCCCTCTTCCTTGTCCAGCTCCACCTTGTGCTTGCCCTCTTGCTCTCCGTATTCCTGCTGCAATGCCTTCCTCTATTTCTCTCTGTATCTTTCTGTTTATTTCTCTGTCTATTTCTCTTTCTTTTTCTCTTTCTATTTCTTCTTGTCTCATTAATTCTCTTACTCTTAATTCTCTTGATTCTCTTTTTCTCAATTCTCTTTCTCTCAATTCTCTTTCTCTTAATTCTGTTTCTCTTCTTTCTTTTTCTCTTCTTTCTTTTTCTCTTCTTTCTCTTTCTCTTCTTTCTCTTTCTTTTTCTCTTTCTTTATTTCCGTCTTCTCCTCCTTGTCCATCTTTATCCGTTTCTTTACCTGATCCTGATCCTATTCCTTTTATACTTATTGTTTTCACTCCTCTTGCCAATCCGTCTTGTACTTGCCTTTCCATTGCTCTTTCATATTCTGTTTCCTCTTCTAATTGCAGATCTTTGTCTCTTTCTTCTCTTTCTCTATCACCATCTCCCATTGCTCCTGCCTCTCCATCGACTTCGCTCATTCTGCCTCCACCTCCACCTCCACCTCTTCCTCTTCCTCGTCCCCTTCCTCTACCCCCGTCATCTGGGGCTGGTACAACGGACGGTTGTTGTCCAATGTACCGCCCCAGAACAGCATATAATTCTCTTATCTGTAAATTGAAACATCAACTATTAGTATCGTAGACGACAAGATTTCAATAGTTGAATAAATATTCCGACAAGTGGATCATAAAATGTTAATTTCCTCATAAGAAACAAAGTCAACAAAAATATTGCACACAATTGATTATAAGCTCAATTGGAAAAATTGAAAAAAGAAACTTTGTGCACAAATTCTTGTCTAACTAAGAACTACTTTGCCAGGACCTAAAGAAACAGACATATTCAAATGGTCCGTCTAGAACAAATGTATCTTGCCAGGCAATCTGAAATAAACATAACAATGACGAAAAACATTACAGCAAATATATACCATCATCTATATACAGCCTGTAGTCTATTAGAATATGTCTGTTCTAAACTGTCGAACAAAATACATCAGTTCTAATTGGTCCATCTGAATAGTCTATGGTTTTTCACAATCCGTTTACTTCATATTTTACTTTTCATTCAATGCAAGCCATAATCCAAATTATTACTGTACGTACTATTACTTCGGCTTGGGTCGGGTTCACCGGTGGCCTGTTGCTGCCACCCCCAGCATCTCCCATCACAATATTTGGATTAGTTGCTATACACCAAATAAAACACATTTTTAGTAAATGCACTATATCATACCCACTATTAATATTAAAAACAGAAGGATTTCAATAGGCTAATTATTTAATTAAATAATTATGAACGCATCACAAACATCTAAGGCTTGCAACTCCAAAACATCAAAATCAAATACAATTATTGGCTATGCAAAGAATCAAGCTAATCAGAAAAATAGAATTTCCAAATTGAATCAGCTTACATTCCCAATTCTGGATTTGAATAAGTTCAATAAAATAGTAATACAAAATGGTTTCGGTAAGTGAGCTCTTAGCTTAGAGCACACCCCTATTTTAGATCCTAGAATTTCTTCAGAATAAATGAAACATGAAGATAACGTATAAGCGATGCCACCCGTTAAAGATGATTGACAAAATTAGACCATGTCAGCTTGAAACAATCAACTAAACACATAATGATACGAAATGGAGTAACTGGCCGTAAAAAATTAGGACACGCATCCTTCTATTACTCGACCCATTGTTCGCATGTACATACAGTACTCGAATAATAGCTGAATCAGAATACTTCATTTGTTTGAAAAATATTATAGAATACACAATTACAACAGAATAGACTTCAGCAAAATGTATGAAAACGTGTATGTATACTTACACATCTTGCCTCCTTGTAATTCAAATACAGAATGAGGATTGAAACCGTTGATCTAGTAGTATATAAATTGACAAGATCACATACTCACACATAAAACCAAACAATTTTAAACAAATTGTCCAACTTTATAAAAATTTGCCCAGATGGCGATGTTTTGTCAGCACTGTCTGGACAAGTGTAGTCCAATCAAAATTATCCATCTATTTACGTATTGCCATTATTATCACAGCAGAATTATATTGAGAAGTAAACTAGGTAAATTAATTAAGAAGCAATCTTTGGAAAAATAGAACAACGAGTGATTAAATTAAAATGATGATTAAATTGTCCACACGGACTTTGCACCCTATCGACAGATTTTGGAAGTCATAAACCCAATAGAGATGAGATCATTTCAAAAAGATGACTTTAGGAACGTCATTTTGAAAAATCAGCGAATAGAAAGTAGAACTTTCATTCCACTTGGAGGTATTGCAAAGCGCGTATCGAAAGATAAATCTTGCAATTATTCGACAAGTGAGTGTTATTTCGGTGCATTTGAACATCGTTCGAATTCACACAGACACGCGAATTTATTCATTTTCTTTACTGTAACAATAATATCAATAATTTTATCTAATTGTCAGTACGCAATATATTGTTCTTAATCGACAAGTTCGAGGTTATTCGTGTCAGCGTACTGCAGTGCCGGTAAAAATTAATCTTCACACATCGTTTATCGAACGATATTGAAGATTGTAAAATCGACGTACGATTACGAAGATAAACATTGTGAATTTCTTTGATTTTTAAAATTTTATTTTATTTTTTTCTGTTCATAAAAAAGTATTATTGTCTAATTGTGTATATAATAGATTTCACGCAGCAGTTGAATCCGAAGATCCGACAAAAAATCTATATGTGAGTACACTCAATAACAATTATTCATTCATAAACACAAGGAAGCCAAAATTAACAACGATAAATAGACAAATATTAAGTATAAGTTAAGTAGCGTTTAATACAGGTAGTCCGATAAATAACAATGCCGAAAACTAAGAAACGTAGCTATAGCAAAATGCAGCAGCAACAAAGAGAGGCGAAGCGATCCGCAAGAATAGGTAAAACTGATACTCCGAAACTCAATGAGACAGCTGACGTAAATTTGCCACTTATAATAGAAATTACAGACGACACTAACGAACAAATAGACGTTAACGCAATAGTACGTGCAAATAGGGCACGGATCGCAGCCTGCATTATGGACATTACACAGGAGCTACAGGACATGTGTATAAATGCATTTCTAAAGGTTTTAACTGACACGACGACTTTCAAACCACAAGATCCGATATTCTATCAAAGGTTAGGTTGGTATCAACCTGTTACCAGCAATCGGGATATTCAGATTATCTACAGCGGAAACATTGGTCCAGACGAGATCGGTCACTGGACCTGCATATACTACGATGGGTCAATAGTACACGTGTACGATACATTGAGACACCAATTAGTACCGCGCCAAGATCGAATATTGGATCGTCTGTATGGAAAATATTCGATCGTGTACGAGAATGTACAAATACAACCGGATTTAAAATCGTGCGGAGTGTTTGCGTGTGCAATCGCAACATCGCTCGCCATGGGCAAGGACCCTGTGACTGAGAGCTATTACGTGGATGACAATGGACATAGAAAAACGACACTGACGATGAGACAGCATTTACTACGCATACTCAACGAAAAGACTATAAGTCCGTTTCCTGCAATGGGAATTACGACAACAGCACAGTCGGACATCGCTACAATCGTACACGACCAAAATACAGACCGATTGAAAATAGAAGAATCGTCCGCAAAAACGTATGCATCGGTCTGTCGAACAGTACCACGGCATATCATTTCACTTGCTTCACAAAGTAAGACAGACAATAGAAGCGAAAAAAGCAGACAAAAGTGCAATAGCGATAAAACAAACACAACTCTCCCAACACTGATAAATCGCCAAAACAAATGGTGGGCCACTCACAAGGAAGAAATAAACAAGAAAAGGCGCGAAGACTATTCAGTTCGACAGACCAGCAGTAGTAATAGCACGAACTCAGTCGGACATGCTACTCGCTCGTTCATACAGCAAACACAAAATGACGAAGAATGCAAAGCAAATTGCAGCAATGAAAAGCCAAAACGAAATATAAACCAGAGTGCTACATCCGGAATAAAACAGCCTGTAAAACGAGCAAATTATGTTGCTAATGCAGACGCAATAAAATTGCGAAAAAAAGCAAAATATTCTGAAGATTCAGAACCAAAAACATTGCACAAGAAGAAAACAACTGCTGTGACTCGTGAACTATCCCGTATGCGTCGAAGAGAAAAATATGCAGCTAATCCTAAGATCCAACAGACACGTCAGAAACAAAAATATGCTGCCGATCCTGAAATCAAAAGGGCACGTGAAAGAAAAAGATATGCAGCCAATCCTGTAGTGAGCGCCACAAAGAAAAGAGTTGAATATTCTGCACACCCCGAGACTAAAAAAATGTACGAATTTAATAAATATGCTCTCAATTCGGAAATGAAAAAAAAATATGAACGAAACAAGTATTCCATTAATCGCGATATAAATAAAGCAATACTCGACAAAGTCAGACGCGCTCGTAAAGAATTAAGAGGACAACAGAAATTTATTAGAACTAAAAATATTCTGAAAAAATACAGGCATTTAGGTAGGCGGAGCAGTACGATAACATTGTTAGGATCGGTCGAAAAATATATCACCATCTTATCTGCGAACATTAAATGTAAGTCAAAGTCACAGAAACGAATTGAGGCAGAAAAAATTATAAAATGGTGCATTCAAGCGAGAAAAAGTATGGTACTAAGCGTGAGACGTACACTGAATAATCTAAAGAATAAGATCGAAGTCTGTTCGGTACGAGCGGCAGAATCGTCTGATATACAATCGAAAATTGCAGCCTTTTGCGGGGAATCAAAACATACGGGCTCGTCCGACCCTTATTATACCAATACAGCTTATGATGAGCTGCACATTGTAATAGACCCGCTTATCACTACATCAATGGGAAAGATAGCTAACATTTTACCGGTAACTCCAAGCACACATGTACGAAAATCATGGATTTGCTCAGAGCTGTGTGTCAATCCAAATTCACATACCATTAGTAGGCTAGAATATGCGTTCCAGGCTATACGCTCATGGAAAATAGCAAATATTCGTAATACATTGAAATACTGGAACCAATGTAGTGTCAATACGTCACAGCACAAATTAGGACACGCACAAACTTGCTACACCAATCCTGTGAGTTGCAATTCGAAATTCTTACCGCTTCAGTTATTGCATCCGCACTTCCCACAGATTCGGTATTTCACGAGATACATTTACGAACTTATGAGACTAGTGGAGAAAATTAATTGTATAGACAATGCCTTAATACGGGGAGATCTACTTCTTTTGCAAGAACTCTCCAGTGAAACAGCTGAGAAAGCTTCTATGTATCAGCCGTGTTCCGAAGTAATAAATTTAAACGAAGATGAAATTGCAAACAAATATAGACGTGCATTCCATGAGCTAGTCCAACAGTCGATGGATACACCACGATTGGCTTGCGTATCGTGCGAAAAACTTTGTTACCGTAGAGACACGCGAGATATGAAAAAACTCAGAAAACCTATCACAGGGCACTATTGGTCACAGATGAAAACTTACATCGATGCATCCGACAATGAATCTGATTATATCTGTAAATACTGTTTGGAAAAGTTCCGTAATAATGAAATGCCACCAACGTGTTTATTGAATCAGCTAGCTATAAGCGACGTGCCACCTGTTCTCACCACTCTTAACGATTATGAAAAAATCCTCATACAGAGGGCAAAGGCTTTTCAAACTGTACTAAGAATGGGTACAGTAGCGAAAAAAAATCTTCCAAATAAGTTGCGAGTACAGAAAGTGAAGGGTCGAACGTTCCATTTACCGTTACCGTTAGAGGAAACACTAAAAAAATTACCTGCACCGACTGACGCGCTGAATCTGAATCAAGAACTGTTCGTGATGGTCTATGGATTACCGAATAAGTCAAAAGTCGTGTGGAGTAGTTTAGTGGACGTGCAAAAAATTTACAAAACACTCGTTTGGCTTAGGGAAAATAATCCGTTTTATGGTGAGATTGAATTACCAGCTGAGCCAGACGCGTTGTTAGATTTACTTGCGCAAGACGTGGAAATTCAGGTAGAGACAGAAGAGCCTGGTTTGGAAGAACATGCGGATACGGTGGTGGAGTGTCATGACGAGATGAGTACTAAGCGTCGGGCTATATTAACACAAATAATGGATAGCGAAGATTACTACGAGCAGTATACCATCTATCCTATCAGTGCCGATAGGGAGAATAAGAACGCAACGGCTCTATATCAAATGCTCAAGGTAAATGAAGCACCCTTAAGTCAATGGGATAAATATCTAGACGTCATGTGCTTCCCAGACTTGTACCCTTATGGTAACAATGGCCAGCATCAAGAACGTGCGATTCCTTTGCGAGAATTCGACTACATAAAGTGCAGACTTATGTCTACTCGTTCCGTCTTCAGGCTGAATCAACAGTATTTGTTCTACCTGTTACATGACTCGAACATACGACAGTTAAAGGGTGGTATATTTCACAAATTAAATGTCATTAATCCAAAGGAAAAAATGAATGCCGGTCAGTATTTGGAATTAATGTCAAAAGAACAGCTTGAAGGAAATCTGACCACTATATTCGCCAAATTACGGAATACAGATCAGTATTGGCGCAAACCGAGAAATGATTTGGGATGCATGGTACAAAATTATGGGCCGGCAACATGGTTTCTCACGCTGAGTCCCAGCGAGTGGATGTGGGATGATTTAGCTGAATATATAAGAAACGTTAACGGACCAAAAATGGCTGGTATGTCTACAAGTGAACTGGTAGCGAGAGACCCAGTTTCAGCCTCGAGATATCTAGACAACAAATTTCGGGCTATGCTGAAATTCATATGTTCCGATGACAATCCAATTGGAAAAGTCAGCCATTACTTTTGGAGACGAGAATACCAAGGCAGAGGAACACAGCACTTCCATTTGTTGGTCTGGATTGAAGATGCTCCCACAATCGGGGAATCATCTACGGAAGACGTCGCCAACTTCATTTCCAAACATATTACTTGTAGACTACCCAATAAACATATTTCGCCGACGTTGTATCGTCGAGTAGACACGCATCAGAGGCACAAGCATAACGATTATTGTATGCGAAATAAGAAAACTAAAAAAGGATTTTCGAAAATATGCAGATTCGGATTTCCCAGGCCAATTACAGACACGCTGGTAATTAAAGACGTGGCCATGTCCATTGCGGGTAGAAAACAGCTAAAATCAAAAAGTAGACTCGTCGACTTACCGCGAAATGAAGAGGAAGCCTTCATAAATGACTATAATCCGGTTGTCCTTAGTGCATGGGAAGGAAACATGGACATGCAGTTCATAGGCGAAAAATCGACAATACTCAATTGGTATTGTACTAAGTATAGTACTAAATCTGAAACTAGTAACACAACCGATATGTTTAATGATATCAATTCCACCAAGTCGTTGAGCAGCCGGCTGTGGAGTGTGGCAATGCGCAGTTTGAATAACAGAGAATGCGGGGCTCTGGAAGCTGCCGACACACTGTTAGGTATTCCGTTGTACGGAACTGATCCTGACACAACCATAAAATGGTTAGACGTAAATCAGATTAGGAATAAAAGAGTCAAGCCGTACAAAACTGTAGAAAAACTATTTCCGGGTTCGACAGATATTTTTTATCCATCCCTCATTGACGATTACTACCCGAATAGACCGGAGGAATTAGAGTCGGTACATTTATACGACTACGCCAAATGGTACGAAATAACTAAAATAATACCAAAAAATAGTAATGCAGAAATATACGATCTAGGCGGTGGTTTGTATTTGAAAAAAAGACAGCGCGGTTATTTGATAAATCACTACAAATATAATCCGAATGTAGAGCCTGAAAAGTATTTCCATGCGTTGTTGCTACTTTTCAAACCGTGGCGTGATACTGATGACTTGAAAAATGACTGTAATTCGTACGCCGAGGCGTTCGAGAAAAGCAAGGCAGACCTGTTAGAATTAATGAGTTACCACGAGCGATTGTCCGATATTCAAAAAGGTTTCGATCAGGTGAAAGAATTGATCGAACAAAAGCTGGATGATCTTACGAATATGATGAGCAATCTGAGCCAAGATTCAAATGACAACAGAGATAATCCGTTACATTATCAGCCAGTAGAGGCCAACTTGGCTATGCAAGACTTGAATAACGCGGAAGGACAACAGAAAGACCTTGACATAGTTGACATGATATCACAACTCAATGACGAACAGAAAATAATATTTGATACTGTCAGGACCTCTTTAATCTCAGCGCATAGTAAACCATTACGAATGTTCGTAAGTGGAGCTGGTGGTACCGGTAAGAGTTTTCTTATAAAAACTATTAGGTGCTGGACAAAACAAATACTCGGTGCAACAACTGCTGTCACGGCACCAACAGGTTTGGCAGCTTTTAACGTCGACGGACTGACAGTGCACAGACTGTTCCAGCTACCAGTTGAACACGGTGGCACGCCCAAATACAAAGAATTGTCCGACGAGGTGTTGAAAATCTTGCGAAGCGAATTAAAAGATGTAGTATTGTTCATTATAGATGAGGTTTCAATGATATCAAACGTCACCTTAATGTATATTCACTTGAGACTGACTGAAATATTTGATACAAAAAATACTAATGATGGCTGGTTCGGTGGAAAACATATTCTACTTATGGGTGATTTACTACAACTCCCGCCAGTAAATGCAGATTCAGCGTACCTAAACCTAACGAAAGACAAGATACAGAAATATATCGGCTCAGTAGGTGCGGTCAATCTATGGACCAATCTATTTTCGTATGACGAGCTGTTGACAAATGTACGCCAACAGAATGATACAACTTACCAAGGAATATTAACTCGGGTTAGATTCGGAATTTTGACCACTGCCGACCAACAGATTCTAGATTCTAGGAAAGTAAACCTTACCGGTACGTCGGTCGGAGCCAGACTCGACGAATTATGCAATTATATTAACAAATTATCGCTAGATACAGTCTGTCTTTTTCCGACTCGAAACCAATGTGACATTTTGAACACAGCCATGTTAACCAAAATTCCAGGCGACGAAATTGAACTGAACGCCAAAGACAGCATTGATTGCATACCGTATTTGAAAAGAAAAATAATGAAACTCTTGAATCACGAGCACGAAGACAGCACTCGCACGGCTGGACTCGCAAAAACTATAACGGTTAAGATTGGGGCAAAAGTCATGATCAGACGAAACATCGACGTATCTGCAGGTATTATAAACGGTACCATAGGTCATGTGATTTCCGTAACTCGAGATATCGACACACGCGAGGTACAATCATTAACGATTGCCCTAGCATCGGGGATAGAGCATACCATCGAAAGGGTATCCACAAAATTCGAAATAATGAATGGTGCTTTTATATTCAGAAATCAATTTCCCCTGTCCCTCAGTTACGGAATCACAATACATAAAAGCCAAGGCTTAACTTTAAACAGCATAGTTATAGACATAGGCCAGACTGTATTTACTGCTGGACAAGCATACGTTGCATTGTCAAGAGTCAAGTCTCTCGACGGATTACATTTGATAAATTTCAATCCACAGGCAGTAAAAGTTCAGGAAGCTGCACTAGTCGAGTACAATCGACTCAGAGCACAATACAAACCTGAATTGGCTGAAATTAATATTACACGTGCGGCTAAATTAACGGTCAAAGATACCGTATGGTCGGTTCCCGCATGCACACAAAATATAGTACAAATCGAAGTAGATGATAACACACTGCCAAATCCGTCGCACACCATTGTTGGTATGGAAAATAAGGACAGTGTTTCATGTTACGCAAATGCAACTCTGCAGTGTATATTCCACTGCTCAAATATGGTACAAGAATTGATTAGGTTGAATAATAACAACCCATTAGAAAAGTTAGCCTATTCTTACGTCACAAGTAGTGCAACATTAAATTCCTTTGCGGTTCGAGAAATGGCAGGCAAAAATTTCACAGAAAATATTCAACAAGACGCGGCTGAATTTCTTACGGCTCTTTGCGAGAAATCTGATTTAACTCGAAAAGCGATTGAACATCAGTTGATCACGACGATCAGATGTCACAATTGCGGACTCAGCTCTGAGATCGCACAGCCAAATTACATTTTAGCCATACCAGTATCGTTTACACCAGGTATCAAGATTCCCAAGAACCTACAAGATTTGTTGAATTACACTTTGTCACGATGGACAAGACTTGACAGTACGTGCGAAAATTGTCAGAAAAGCGAGAAGCTACAAAAAACTGTCGTTGCTTCGGTAAAACATATCATTGTCGTGCAGTTCATGATATTTACGTATCAACATGGAGAGGCATCTAAAATAACAGATTTCAAATTGAACGCAGTACCAACCACAAAGATTACCCTCGACAATAAGAAATTTAAAGTAAATAGCGTAATATTTCATCACGGTAAAAGTATAGATAGTGGTCACTATACCGCAATGCTAAAAGATAAAGCAAATAATTGGCTGGGTGTAAACGATACGCAAGTGCGTAAACAGATCTGGCCACGTGGAGCCAAGGACGCTTACATGATGGTATTAGAAGCAATATCATAAAATTCACGATTTATATCGCCATTATTGATTTTCCAATTACATGTTTGTTTGATAATATATATATATACCATATATACCATCACGGTATTACTAGCCCTTTTCATAATTAGAAATATAAATTATATTTTATAGTTCAATATGACTGTTCGATCGGTTATCCGAGTATGTCAGTAAGTAAGTACTGAACAAAAGTTGCCCACCGTAGAAAAAAAAACCAAAAAACAAAGAATACTTCGTTTACGAGTCGTACTATATGTATAGTATATAAAACATGAAACATTTATATTCGAGATCGTTTCTATTTGTCTTTAATTATTTGTAAATAATTCTACCTGAAAATGTGAAAAAAAAAAAAACTATAACTTTGAAATATGAACTCTGCAGTTGAAAAAACAGTGTACATACATTTGTCTTAAATATTATAACTACAGCCTACATGCACAGACATGCAATTGATAAATTAACTGGTACTTCATAATACATAATACATGACAAAGAGTTGACAATCAAAGAACACTAAGATTTATAAATCACTGAAAGAAATCAGACTGATTTCTTTGATATCGATATTAAATCACAGTCAATTATTGGTTCGGAATGCATAACACAGAAAATATGTACGTAATCATAATATACGCATAACCAGTCAGTGAGAGATCATAGTACATCGTTTCGGTGAGTAGTTGTATTACAGAATAAACTGTCATACTAATAACATATAATATACATAACATGTACACTTTACCAAGAAACAGCTGTGGACTTATACCAAATTTGGCTTCAGCATCTGTCATATAACATGTACCGTGAGTTTACAGAGACATGTACAATAACTGATATTCCTAACTTGCAAGATATCAATTGCATATTGCTTACGCTTCGGTGAATCATGACTCGATGCATGTTATCTTGATGGATTCTGGACAAATTTGAATCAGTATAACATCTGTTTCATTGGTATCAGTGTATGCAGTACAACGGACTGACTTGCATCACAGGTGAAACCAGGCCCGACAAGAGGGGGCGTCAGCCGGGGTAATTGCCCCGGGGCCCGGTTACGGGAAAAAATATGAACTTTCAAATAAAAATAGAAGAAAGATCAAACGTTTCATGCGAAAATAGAGTCTACAGATGGTTTTTACATTTTTCGAATTCGATTGCCTCGGCGAACAATGTAAAAACCATCTGTAGTCTCTATTTTCGCATGAAACGAACGCCCCATGTACCGGGGCCCGGTTCGGCTCTCGACGGCCCTGGGTGAAACATTTCATCCGAAACGATCTTAGCTAAAAGCTGCAAAAGAATATTATAATATGCCTGTGCACAAGTCGTCCGTCGTATTGTATAGTGAATAAAATTAAAATGAAAGAGAGTCTCATCCAACTATAGTCAGTGTAGCCGTGAGTTGAAAGAACAACAGTCGCAGAACAATATCTCGCTGACATAATTAAAGTTCAGCTAGTAAAATTACCCAGTAGAGGTGATTACAGACAAAAAAAAAATATGCCTCAAATACAAAATCGAAACAGACTCCTCTTTTCCATTCTAATATTCACTATACATCAAGTTGAAATCATTTGTTATGCTTATGCACAATTCCGAACCAATACGCCAAATTCATTGTTTCAAATTAAATTCGAAACTTTACTGTATGTTAGTAGTGATGTAAAACACAATATTTGTACACCGTGCTATTTCCAATCCGCGACAACCATAGCCTTTCGCCACCTGTCTTTTACTCTACCAGGCGCTAGCCTCGTTCAGTTGGTTGAGATAGCGAAAGACATTGGTTCGCTGTTAGGAAAGACGCTGCACAATATATATATATATATATATATATAATGAAATGATATGAATAAAAATAGGCAAATGACTGTGATTTAACCACCGTGTACAGGCTATACATATGGTTGCCAAAATACTATTACATCCGTTACACCATGTATACCGATGGAAATGTAAAAAAATCTGTACATAGTGCACAATCCATACCTACATACCAACCATTTTAGCACAATGTTCGGAAGCTATAGTCAAAACGAAAAGTACCTATATAATTTTGCCCATGACTATACAATGATAATAGTAATACTTTCTGTTATTATCATTATCATTATTATTATTATTATTATTATTATTATTATTATCATGTGCCGATAACACCAAATGAAACTATTAACCAAAACAATACATACATATGCCACCGTTGAGGAAAAAATGTCACCATGGTATGATTGAAGTTATGGTAAAAAGGAGGCAACTATAATATATCCAATAATGTAAAAAATAAAAAACATTTGACCATGGTATAGCGAAGGTATAGTAAAAAGGAGGCAACTAAAATGTATCCAATAATGTAAAAAATAAAAAAAAACAATTGACCATGGTATGCCAAAGGTATAGTAAAAAGGAGGCAACTAAAATATATCCAATAATGTGAAAAATAAAGAACAATTGACCATGGTATGGCAAAGGTATAGTAAAAAGGAGGCAACTAAAATATATCCAATAATGTGAAAAATGAAAAACAATTGACCATGGTATAGCAAAGGTATAGTAAAAAGGAGGCAACTAAAATATATCCAATAATGTAAAAAATAAAAAACAATTGACCATGGTATAGCAAAGGTATAGTAAAAAGGAGGCAACTAAAATATATCCAATAATGTAAAAAATAAAAAACAATTGACCATGGTATGGCAAAGTTATAGTAAAAAGAAGACAAATATATCCAACATGAAAAAAAAACGAAAATTAATCTTAAAAATGATTGCCAATAATTCACAAGATGATTACGTACAAACAATATAAGAATGGTCAAAAACGAAAGCAAATATAAAATATATCCAAACGTATATCTATACCTATGCACAAACAGTTTGGCAACAAGTTCAAACAGACTGAACATGACACATACATTTTCAATGACAGATTTATTCTGTAATTCAACTATTCATCACGGCGATGTACTATGATCTCTCACAGTTAGTTTGAATTGTAAGGCCCAGTTCCACAACTTGACTTTCAACCAAGTTTACGTTTAAACTTGGCTTAGCGACGGATTCAGCCAACGACAGGCAATATTTAGCAGTTTAAACCTAGTTCAAATTTTAACCTTCGATTGTGGAACTGGACCTAAGTCAAACACTGAAACAACAATACCTGGTTATGCAAATAAAATAAACTGAAACAAGAAACATGTTGCCACAATTCATTGGTGATTATCGGCGAAAATGATCATGAAATAATCGATCAACACAATAACATCGATGGCTCAGTCGAATAACGCAGTATCTCGCAAGCCACTTTTCGAAATCAATCTGTAGCGCTATAGACTTGCGGTATAACTACAGAGCGGTTACGAAGTGACTTGCGAAATACTGCGTTATTCGACTGAGCCATCAAGATGTATCATGCACTGATATCTCTACCTTTTTATGCATTCAGGTATGACAAAGTTGTAATATACAATTCCGCTTGGTGAAATAGTTATTGAACCTTATTAGATTAAAGAACATTGATATCAAGTATTGGCTGGAACACTACAGAGTTACTGCTAGATCGGTCAGAATCACTAACGTTTCATTCAGCAGCAGATGATGGGTGAATAATTTGATATTTTCACCATACATCACAGAACTCATTTAGAGTCCCAAGCAGCCATGCGCATATAAGTCATGCGGATTCACACTTCAACCTGAATGCATATAGGATGGTATAGTGCTACTAATCTACTAATCTCTCATTTTATTACAGGATTATTGCGACCAAAACCGTTTTTATGGTACCATCCAGTGTTGGAACGTCGCATAGTATATACATATATATATATACGTCGCATAGTATATATATATATATATCTTATATATATATATATATATATAAGATTCTTATATATATATACATATATATATAAGAATATATAAGACATATATATATATATATATATATATAACGGAGTCAACGATTCCCAACACAATTGTACGTTTTAATATAATAGTGTGATATAATAGTATGATAGGATTCGTCTTAGGCCGAGCGCGTAGGACCAAATATAAATGAATAATTAGTTGGTGCTTCCCAGACAAAGACACTTAATCTTAATAATGGCATGAAGAATCGACTTTATTTTCTATTCGCTTCACGACTCAATCATTCTTAATGCAATAAGTTGTTTAGTTCAAATATAACTATTCCATCATAATGCATTTTTATTATATAGAATTATTTGAAATGATTGAACTATTATCATTAACCATATTATCTACTTCGATTCTTCAAGCCTACACTAATATACACTACACTCTACATCCACGTATACCGACTGGTATGTGTATACACATCAAACATAGTATAGCTATAGAGAGAGTATCAAAATATTATAGTGTTTAAGAATTAGTCGTTAAATCCGTTCCAACACTGGATGGAATAATCATGCGTATAATTGCATACGGAGATTGACTATCAATAATGTCTGTATCTGTTGATGCAACACGACAGATTTCTTTGATTTCATAAGCGTTGTTACAGTAGCTTTTCAATCTCGATGTGTCGGAAATTTGAATTCAATTCTATTCTTTGAGCTAGCAACTGTTTGACATCATGCAGCATGATATTAATTTATTCAAGTTCAACAGTGTTGATAGCAACATTACAATTACGTGCATCGAGATCGGAAGTCTACTAAACATTGTATGTATGTCTATGTATATTATTCGGAAGTAGCGTTTTCACTCCAGTCCAACGTGGTTTATTACCAATGACTATAACGTCATGTGGAATAATGAGTTTACTATCAGAATGTTATAGTCACATACTATGAGTTTTTCTGGATACGCACTGATACTACACTACTTTTATTACGGAAATCGTGAGCCTATTGGCCACGCGAATAACAAAAGTTCGTTTAATTGTTCCATGTTGCATTTCCACAAAAATTCACAGTATACGTTGCAGTCCATATACAACTCCAACTTTTGTTTCTATTGTATATAATTATCGATATCGCATCTTTTATCACTATCAGAGTTTAGAATATTATGTTCACTATGAAAATGTTATCATCACATATAAGCTGCAGTCCATATACAACTCCAACTGTTATTGTTATTATACATGATTATTCATCACTATCACGATTATTGCTTCATGAATCATGCAACACATACATCATATCATCTAGTCTTATAATCTATTCATACCTAATTAACAGCTATGGCCAATATAATTGACACTATTATGTTATATACCTCTGCGTCTTTCGATTGTAAAAATTTATTGTTTAAGAACTATGACCCAAAAATAATTTCATTATTTTGTGAATTTTGTACAATTTAATAGGATAAGTATGTATAACGACAGAAGCTAGATATACCAGTAGAGGGGTTTGTTGTATTTCTTAACTTTTCTTCCTTGTTGTCAGAAAAAAAATTTTGAAGAACACAGAAATACTCCAAGCACATAAATTTAATAGAACCATGTTGAAAATCATGACAGATAAAACTTAGCTAGCTAAATTCTAACCTAAGTCCAACCGAGATCTACTGTGGTATGTACAAACAGGTACAAAATAGTTACAGTATGCATTATAAGGTCGCAATGCATAGTTGATTAAATGGAAACTTCCTTCGCTCACTAATAAAACAGCAGCTACAAGAATGGATCTCACTAACACACGTTAGACGGTATGCTACAAAAATAGACATTTTATTGATCGCTCTATTGATAAGACGTAGAATTGGAAACCCATAGCTGGTGAGCTCCTACCAAGTGACTAATAATTATTACATAATCAATGTTTCGACTGTTTTTTACAGAAACCAGAATCAATATAAGAAACTCAAAAAAGCTACCATTTCAAGACTGACGATTAGCTTCCCACCGCTAAAACCTGAACGTCTCCATAGATCCATAGATCACACGATCTATACTCAACATTTCTGGTCGCTCACTTCATTTTCCACCTGGCCTAAACGTCGCTCACTAATATAACAGCAGCTACAAGAATGGATCTCACTAACACCACACATTAAATGGTATGCTACAAAAATAGACACTTTATAGATCGCTCTATTGATAAGACGTAGAATTGGAAACCCACAGCTGGTGAGCTCCTACCAACTGACTAATAATTATTACATAATCAATGTTTCGACTGTTTTTTACAGAAACCAGAATCGATATAAGAAACTCAAAAAAGCTACTATTTCAAGACTGACGATTAGCTTCCCACCGCTAAAACCTGAACGTCTCCATAGATTCATAAATCACACGATCAATACTCAACATTTCTGGTCGCTCACTTCATTTTCCACCTAGCCAAACGTCACATGGGAACACAGCTATTGTGAACATCATCCAAACTTGTACAGCCGCTATTCAACACGATTGGATAAATACATTGGAAGGTCCTCTATCAAAAGGTACGCTATGAAATTGGTGCTCTCAAGTCACCTTGATCAATAGAACACAAAACCCAGAAAAACACCACTACAGCATCTAAGTATTAATTTCCTGTATTTTTTATGATTTGCAGGCGTGACGCGTCATAAGAGCCAATATTTCAGGATTACAGATGAGCCTGCAAAGATCAAAATCTCCATTGATCTAGAAAACGATACATCACTCTTCGGCACGTTCAGCTCCTAACGATACGTGAACCTAGTCAATCATCCTTCACTGGAATTATTACATGGCCATAGACGCGCATGCAAGCTCAGAATGGCTAATGTTTCAAAACCAAACATTGGCCTACTGTTTCTTCAAGGCTGTACAATCTCCACAATTCTATGGAATCTTATACCACAGAGTGAGCAAAAGAATCAATCTGGATATCACATATACGAAGGTATGCTAGACAAGTCGATATTTCCCAGCTCACCTTCACCACAGTAACATGGAATATATTTTAGTAAGTAGTTACTGTGACATTTCTATTAGATGATTGATCGTTTATTGATTTGTATGATTCTCACAGCGACCTGAATTGGATTGCAGTAGACAAGCATGAAAGCTCCGAACAATCAACGTTGCAGAACACATATGAGCCTGTTACTGCGTCAGGCAACACAGTCTTCCAAGCTATGGCTGAAAAATTACTGATTAAGTGCTAAATTTAAGTTAAAACTGTATAATGAGGTTGAAGTTCGTAACGTTAACGTAACAGAATATTGCGTTGAAGAAATGCAATATTTCGTCATTCAAATGTTATTAGAATTATAAAATATGCAAGATGAACATGTTTCACACAATTTGACAAATTATGCACCGTTCTTGATCCATTTGAACCGTTCGAGCCTTGAATTTGAGAATTTTTGACGAACATTTTGTTGCATTAACGTTACGAACTTCGACCTCATACTGTATAAGACAAAATTGAGTTATATTTAATAAATTATCTATGTTTGTCACAGTTGACAATTGAAATGAATGTGTTTGTCTTACACTGAATGTTTTTCCTCTTGCCCAAATTCCGAATGTATTTCTTGTGATGATCAAACTATAATAACGTATTACCCTGATGAAATTAAATGAGCAATTCTTATCAATCCTCGTACTTGCAAAAAAAAGTGAAATCTCACAAAAAACATCCAAAGATGTAAAAACAGCCGCCAAGTACCCACACGAAAATCACAATTGCTTTATAAGCAAAACGTTTCGCCAGTCTCTGTCGTGAAATCAAGACAAAAGCCAAGCACCGAACGTACCCCTGCGATCTTTCAGCAAGTCTACGTCGTGAAGTCGGAGTTTCCTGTGAGGATATCGAAACATCATTCCAAGAGCTACGTACTTGGCGGGCACATTCGGTTCCTTAGAGCTATACGGTCAACCAGCTTAGTTTCACGCGTAAGTTGAGTTTTTAATGCGGAAGCAATTAAATCCACTAAAAAACTAGTTATTCCATTCCAACCAACAATCGTATCAAAAAATACTTCTAAGTGTCCTTGACCGTCCGGTCAGCTACCAAACTCTTACCATTGAACCATTGATAACCTAATTAGTTAATAACTTTTAATGAATGATTGATTACGAAAAATTTCGACGAAAAATTGGCGTCAAACTACTTCAAATTTGGGGATCCGGGCGGTCATAAAAATTTAATAAGCGAAAGTTAATAAATTCTACCTTAGAAACTGAAATGGATACCCGGGAACCCGGTTACTGACCGGACGGTTAATTATGTGTATGACTTCACAGACGTAAAGACCTTGTATGATAAATGAAAATTGTGGTCGTTCCAGTGTTATTGAATTATCAGATCAGACTCGGAACTCTGGAATGACGTACCTCACTATGGAGCCAATGCACGATGTACTACAGCAAGTTTTCCCGTAATAGGTGACATACCGTAGAGCTTGAGTGTATAATATTAATTGTGGAAGAATGAACTTATTACTATACTTGCAAAACTGAAATTTGCTATTTCGATATAAACCCTAAAACTTGCAGCTACGTGTATGCTATAATAGGTAGCATAGAGTATGACAGTTTGATATAGTGATGAATATAAGTTCATATTCAGTTGATGATTGCTTTGGTGTACCCATACTATGTCATACAATCTTACTCATGATGCATGCGTATGTGCAGGTGCACGAGCGTATACACGTAGTGGGAAAGATCAATTTCAATACCTGACACCCATCCTCATAACAGTTCGGCCTCACTCGAGTGCCAAAATATTTTGTTGCTCATTCGCTTGTGAAGAATAATCATTCGCAACTACACTTTCGTGGCAGGCCGAAAGATTAGCGCGTGCGAGTTTATGGGAGTGCTGTAGTGCGGGCGCCAAAGGCCAAAGGCCTTTGGCGCCCACACTATAGAACTCCCATAAACTCGCACGCGCTAATCTTTCTGCCACGACAAAGTCGTCCCACAAAATCGGAAGATGCATTTTAAACAAGTGCGTATGGAACCAATGTTATCTGCAAATCAGACATTCATCAGTCGATGCAAAATTCATGACGTGTATATATCCAGCGACCGGAAACAGAGTACTATGAGACATCCATCAGCCGCAAAGTACCGATACAAGCAGTTCGGAAGAACTGTCAGACAGACAGCCTAACACAAAATAAAACTGCAAGGAGTCGTGTCCTATCAATCGATGTATTTTATATGGCAGATTTGATGAATAAACAATATGGAAAACAGTCAGAAAAAATCATTCGCAAAATACGATAAAGTACTATCAATCCTAAGCGAGAACAACAAACACAAAGAAAGAAAAACCGAATGTGCCCGCCAAGTACGTAGCTCTTGGAATGATGTTTCGATATCCTCACAGGAAACTCCGACTTCACGACGTAGACTTGCTGAAAGATCGCAGGGGTACGTTCGGTGCTTGGCTTTTGTCTTGATTTCACGACAGAGACTGGCGAAACGTTTTGCTTATAAAGCAATTGTGATTTTCGTGTGGGTACTTGGCGGCTGTTTTTACATCTTTGGATGTTTTTTGTGAGATCGAATATATTTCTGGCTTCATTTTTTGAAAATGCGTGTAATAAACTGTAGAGTAAAAGATAAGAATTGTAACTTGCTGTAATCAATACCGACACAATGAGTTAAAAATTACAAGTTTTCAGGACTAGGGCTCGACTTACAACTCTACGCTCTATGATTTTTTTCTACGTTGTTTTCCACCTTTTGTTTGCTTCCTTATTTACTTATTACAACTTTTATCTCGACTTCTACTGGTACTCATTATTTAACAAAAGAGACATAATCGAAATCGTGTGGCTGTCACTTACCTTTTCAATTGAAAATCCCTTTTTGGACCTATCGTCATCTTCATTTGTTGTACTCATTTTATTCTTTATTCGTCTCCTTCAGCCTGCTGGCAATCTGTTTCTTTTTTTCGCATAAATAACTGATGATATCTCGGAAGATCTCGGATGTAAGGTGACTCTTGGTCAAATCCGAGTCGAAACAATAAAACACCGAACCAACAAGCTAGCGCTTGTAGTACATACGCCTGCCTGCCGCTGCCTGCTATGCCTGCACCTCGGCCTGCACGTACGTTAACCCTTCGTTGTCACACTGGGTCCACCGGACCCATGGTCTAACTTTGTAGCTAAATATCTGTAACTGAAAGGGTACAAATGGGCCCTTTTTTACTATTTACTGTTAGTTTGGACTATCCCTAGTCGGGAGACACAGAGAGCTCTTCAGTAGAAGGGTCAGTGTTAGTGTGACAGCTGTTTAAAGAAAATCGTGCGCGAGGTGTGGGTCATTGTGACCCAAGTGTGATAATGGCGTCGACTTTTGTGAAAAATTGAAACAAAATAATTTTTTTTTTAATATTCCGTACAAGCCGTAAGTATAATTGTGGCAATCGTTATTTTATTTTTTTGTAAAATATTGGAGAAAAAAGAAACAAAAATCAAAAAGCAGTGCATTTATGAACTGTCTTTCCACCTCGTTGCGCCCTACTTGCGGACTTGGTCGCAAGTGCCAACTCTCCGACGCGACATTACTACATAAGACAGGGAATATTAGCAATTCTCAAGTACGAGGGTTCCACACCACCAAAAGAAAGACAATACTTGGAAAAAAGGGTCCGGTACAGACTGTGCACCCCACAGCAGGATCGGAAGTCGAAGGAGCAATGCTCCTCCTGTCAGCGTCCATGTGCAGCCAACATCGAGCTTTTATGTATGTCGACTGCACTGTAGCAGATTGAATACCTTTTCTGTTGACCTTTCATCGTTTTATTTTATATTAATAAACCATAATACTATTATACCATCAGTATTTGACTAGAAATAGCCATGTTTTCACACTTCAAAATCGACCTTATCTATGTGTCGGAATAAATATACTTTTTGAAACGAACACCACCGAGCTATTTTTTCCACAAAGTACCCTATTTCGAGAGCGTCGTCCATAAATTTTATGAAAAAATATTGAAAATTGAAAGAGTTATAATTTTTTACATTCAAAAAGGTCTTTTTTGCAAATTGATGGCTTTCGGATTTTTTTTTACCATGTCAAAATTTTATTTTTCAAAAAGCAACGATGGATTCTTATTCTAGAGAGTTCAAAGTATGTGAAAATATTTTGTTGATTGAAATCGGACTGATAGTTTGGATGTAAGAGCCTTTTGAAATCCGTCTGGGTCTATCTGACCCAGTGTGACAACGGCGGGATTCCTGAGAAGTGTGACAACGAAGGGTTAAGGTGCTTTCCTAGGCAATTCCACCAGTCCTGAAAACATCGTGAAAAAATGTGATATTAAACGGAATATCTCTGCCTGGGCACCGAAATCAATGAAACGAAATACGTCGCGCAATTCTATGTGCGACTCCGAACATGTACAGCCCAAAAAATGTTCGTTTTGCGCGAAAATAGAGAAGATATCCATGAAAAACGTTTCTAAAACCGTTTTTCATGGATATCTTCTCTATTTTCGCGCAAAACGAACATTTTTTGGGCTGTACATGTTCGGAGTCGCACATGGAATTGCGCGACGTATTTCGTTTCATTGATTTCGATGACCAGGCAGAGATATTCCGTTTAATAGCACCTTCTGCACGCGTTTATTACAATGTTGTGGATTGGGTAGGAAAGGCCCTTAATGAGGGAAGAATCCGGAAGAATCGAAGTGAGAATAGAGAAACGAACTCGGAGACGAACTTTTCTTATTCCAAGACAATTCTGACTGACTTGGGACTGACTTCAATCCGAGCTTCAATCGCTTCAAACCGATTTCATGTGATTTCATGTGACTGCATACATTTTTTTTTACTACGGTCACGGGAGTCCGTGCGATTTCAAGCGATTTCAAGCGACTGCATGCGATTTCAAGCGAAAGATGCTTGGGGATGGTTCTGTTCAGAATTCCTCACAGAATCGGGCGACAGAGCTCGATTTTGCATTTTTGATGCGTGGGCTTTGATATAAGTCGCAATAAATGGCACGCCAATACTTTTCGATCGAAAAAAATAAAAAAATCCCGATTTCATCCGATCAAACGTACCAGTTCGAACTCATTACTCGTCAAACATCGGCTGCCGAAAGGACAAGTCAATTGATTACCCCGTTTAGGAGAAAATAGACAAATCGGTAACTGATTGGGTAAACCCCCCCCTTAAGGACTGCACCCGATTTCGAAATAAAAAAAAAATGATTTCAAGTGATTTCCATAAGAATGGAATGGATTCGGAATCGATTTCAATAGTGGGTGTACAAGCGATTTCACAAGTGAATAGCCCCTCGGTCCAAGTATTCTCCAATAATTGTTAATGATAGTTCAAATTCAAAACACCAGTAATTATCTGCTGTAATGAAACTGAGTCAATGATTTCGACTCTAAACCAATCCCCAACAAGAAATCTAGAGCCATTCGCCTTGGTATCAAGAGGTTCGAAAGTTATTCGATGTTCAAAATATGAAAAAATCTGTTTTCGAGCGCACGGAACGATCTTTAGGTGTACGCAACTTCGGCTTAAGCGATCATATAGATGTTTTCCACTAGTGATTCGGCATCGCAAGACGTTCACCTTTCACGCTGTGAGCTCAGAAATTGCTGAAAAAAAATTCTTGACTACGATTTTTTCAAAAAACTTTTGTCTTCCAGTTTTCGAAACGAAGGTCATAATTTTTGTTGATGAATATTTTACTGAAGGTAGTCCTTTGAATACTAAAGGATCTCGGAAATTTGTGGAAGGGTGTTCGGCCTCGTTTTTGTTCAAATAATTCGACGATGAATTTCAATTATTGGAGTAACGCGCCTGGAGTCTTTTTGTTCAACCAACAGGCCATAATTCTCACTATAAAAATTTTACGGAACTTGACGTATTCTGAAAAATTTCTATCAGAGAATCACAAAATCATGTTATCGTCAAATCAATCCCACTTAATTGTTAGCATTGTTGCAGACTGGCGACTCTTGCGAAAAATTTTACGGACGTAGAGTGAACTGAAATTTTGTCCAGCGACAAGTAAGACATGGCAAACGGAGCTGTAGGGTTTTGTCCATGGATTTGTCTACGCTCAACTGCCTGAAACTTATCGCAAAAGAGATGAAAACTGACATTTTTTTAATCGATTCGAAAATAACTTAATTCTGTGATTCTCTGATGACTCCAATGACTCCAGAAATGTAAACAAACCGAAAAACTTTGGGAAACATATATTTCCAAAGTTTTTGAGCAACATTCGATGAAATTGGAGAAAAAAAAAAACGATCACATTGACATGGGATGAACCATACAAAAGAACCCCGCACAAACCTTATGGAAACTGGCTTTCGGCGAAAAATTCCAAAAAAATTCAGGATGGTAGTTCTTGAGGTCCTGATTAAGGATGTTCTGGAGGTAGAATCAGCATCAAGACAATAAGACAGACAAAAACCGAATTTGCTAATTTTGGATGATATTGATGCGAAAAATGAATGAATAATATCGAGGAGCGGATATTCCCACAACCTCAGAAAATGAAAAAACTCTCAATTTAGTGACAGAATTTTGAAAATACCAACAATCATGAAAAGTTGTAAAAACATTTTACAAGTATGAGCTGAAAATGGTTAAAATTGTTCATTTTTGATCCGATTTCAAAATTTCAGGGTTTGTTATACTCAGTGATACAATCTCTACCAACTCACTGAAAAAAGTTTTGCATATAACACTCATATTCAAGTCAAAAATGTAACTGTATTATGTATCATATGGATCTCAGAATGTATCGGATGGTGAACAACTGAATTCTTACTCAAATATGAGTGTTTTATGCAAAAATTTTTTCAGTGAGTTCGTAGAGATTTTATCACTGAGTATAACAAACCCTGAAATTTTTAAATCGGATCAAAAATGAACAATTTTAACCATTTTCAGCTCATACTTGTAAAATGTTTTTACAACTTTTCATAATTGTTGGTATTTTCGAAATTCTGTCGCTAAATTCAGAGTTTTTTCATTTTCTGAGGTTGTGGGAATGTCCACTTCTCGATATTATTCAATCATTTTTCGCATTAATATCATCCAAAATTAGCAATTTCGGTTTTTGTCTGTCTTATTGTTTTGATGCCGATTGTACCTCCAGAACATCCTTAATAGTTACCATTGGCACAATGCGCGGAAATCAATTTTACAGAAGTTAGGAGGGTTTAAAGGTCACGATTTTTAGCCATATTGTATTAGTTCAGAAGTCTCTGCGATCCTTCATGCATAACGTCAGGCGTACAGTCGATCGACGAGTGATCATCAAGCGTGTAGGGGAGAGTGGGGTAATTACGAAAACCTAAGGGAAATGTCAAATAATTCGGAATGGTTTATAGCTAACATATTTTTTATTGCTTACATTGGCAGTCGGGTTATCTGTCTACTTATAACTGTAATGAACTGTATTAGAATTTGACATAATTAGACTCTGTTAACAAAACAGCAAAACGCTGCGTGTGGGGTAATCCCGACTACCGTGGGGTAATTGCGAACAGCACTTGGGGTAGCCCGGACGACTAGACTTTAGGTAAATCCAATAATAAATAGGGGTAAAACATCAAAACTCAACCGAGTACCTGCAGATAATCAGTATTCTAACAACACATGGTGAGAAAACATCAGCTCGGATCAGCACGGGGTAATTGCGAACCTGTTATTACGCCATTCGCGATTACCCCAAACGATCAAATCGATAGAAAGTAACATTGCAAAGAAACACGGCCTCACATTCTGAACTTGAGGTTGGGCAATGATATCGGCATGGAATGTACTTCCTGAAGCTAAATATTCAACACTGTATTACATGAAACCAGGTCATTTCATCGATTTGAACACCTAAGAATAATTACATCAAATTCATTGAAATGTTTTCCCGGTTATTACCTCGAAGAGCTTGCGAGTTTTTTTACATTTGACGGGGCGTCAACACTGCAATTCGAGACAGCTCTCCATATGCACCGGCTTGCGTAGATTGGGGAAAGGAAACATAGAGAAATGACGCTGTTCGGCTTTACCCGCCGTTCGCCATTACCCGACTCTCCCCTACATGTAGGTATACAATATGGCTAAAAATCGTGACCTTTAAACCCTCCTAACTTCTGTAAAATTGATTTCCGCGCATTGTGCCAATGGTAACTATTAATCAGGACCTCAAGAACTACCATCCTGAATTTTTTTGGAATTTTTCGCCGAAAGCCAGTTTCCATAAGGTTTGTGCGGGGTTCTTTGCAGGGCAGGGGGGTGGCCATTTTTTCTTCACAGAGAAGCATTCTCGTGGGCCAATCTGTGAGAATTTCAGATTTTTATATTCATAATTAGACCCACAGTGGAATAATAACTGAAAGGACCGCGAAACCCCGTGTATTTCAAATGGAGAAGTTCAACCTCTGTGGTCAACGGTCAAGCGTTAAAATAAAAATCTGAAAAAATTACAGGATGAGTTTTGATTTATTTCGAGTCGATTTGGGGGGCGGCTCGGGAGTTTCATGTTTTTTTCCGTTTTAACGGCCACCCTAATATATATATGGGCAATTCCACCTCAAATCGGCCAATTTTGGGTGTTTTCTGACCTCGTATTTTTTGAATCGACTTAAACTTTTTTTACGTGAAATCTACGTCAAAAAAGTAGACCCGTATTTTTGTGTTGGTCAAAAAAATTTTTTTTGCGCTAGTTATGAATTATCGCATTTTACTGTGAAAGTAGCGAGCGGGCGGCTTTGACAATTAATATCTCGGGTCCCCTTCACCGTAGAGAGATGTTCAAAAACGCGTTTTAAAGGCGATAAAAGACACTTTCCGATAAAAATTTTCAACTTTTCGAAAAATATAATTTTGTTATTTTTATGAGCAATCAAAATGTTTATCGATTTTTTTCTCAAACTTGGTCCATTTTTAAAATTCTAAAAAAAATATGATCGCATTCCTTATTCAATTCTGAAGATGGCGATTTTTTAAAAAAGATGGAGCTATTTTTCTAAGTATTTTTTTTACAATTATTTGTCCGGCGCTGCGTCAAAATGGCGCGCCGCGCGCCTCGTTACTACCGCCTCATTCCATGTATGGAAAGCCGCGCGCCTCGCCATTGGCCGAGCCCCGTACGACGCGGTAGTAGCGAGGCGCGCGGCGCGCCACTTTGACGCAGCGCCGGACAAATGATTGTAAAAAAAATACTTAGAAAAATAGCTCCATCTTTTTTAAAAAATCGCCATCTTCAGAATTGAATAAGGAATGCGATCATATTTTTTTTAGAATTTTAAAAATGGACCAAGTTTGAGAAAAAAATCGATAAACATTTTGATTGCTCATAAAAATAACAAAATTATATTTTTCGAAAAGTTGAAAATTTTTATCGGAAAGTGTCTTTTATCGCCTTTAAAACGCGTTTTTGAACATCTCTCTACGGTGAAGGGGACCCGAGATATTAATTGTCAAAGCCGCCCGCGCGCTAATTTCACAGTAAAATGTGATAATTCATTACTAGCGTAAAAAAAATTTTTTTGACCAACGAAAAAATACGGGTCTACTTTTTTGACGTAGATTTCACGTAAAAAAAGTTTAAGTCGATTCAAAAAATACGAGGTCATTTCTCGGCCGATTTGAGGTGGAATTGCCCATATACATTAGACTGTTAAAAAAAAAAAAAAAAATTTCAAAGAACATTGAAAAATCGTCAGAGTATGTCTAAACAAAGACCCTGTTCAAATGTGAGCCTTTAATATTAATATTTAGAGGTGGCGCTTTTCAATTTTCTATTTCCATTTAAATAACATGGGAAATTTTAAAAGGTCTGAATGAAAATTTGCGTGAGGCGAGCCGTTTCGGAGTTATCAAGCCTCAACCATTGAACTGTTCAAAATAATCCCAGATAACAAAATGCGTGCAATATGCGACGCATTATGCACGCACGCGTGCCGATTGATCCGCACGACGTTGCCAGCATACGAGCAGACATATGTGCGCGCATATGATGGACATATCGCTCGCACGCGTGCGACAAGCACGTCGTGCGGGCAAAATGCATTTCAACCCTAGGTAGGAGCTCTTACGTAGGGGTTAAAGATAGTAAAGTAGGTTCTATTTCAATGCAATAGTAGACCCTATTTTGACGCTAAAAGTGTCCGAAATTTCTCGATTTACCAAGTTTAGGCTCAAAGTAGGGTCTGTTTAGAACCTCCTTCAACGCTCCCTTTAGTAGAAATATAATCGGGCTAGCCCTCATATTCTTTTCATGAAATTAAAAAGTAATAATAGTAGAAGAAAATAACAATACGAAATGCGACATATTTTATCGTCAGTTGACCCAGCCTACGCATTCTATCGATGAAATTGCATTATAAACCTACTGAAAAAAACCGCCGTATTTTTCGTCCCCGTCGGGACTTGAACCCACGTCCGCTCGATTACCAGTCGCACGCCCTAACCACTACGCTAAACTACCTTATGTCATATGACCCAACACTCTGCTACTTGTTCACGGCCTATCGAAGTGTTAAGTTATTACTTGAAATATTTCAATGTTATCAACATTTTGCGTTTGCTGGACTAGATTGAAGCCCTTGCACATATTATTACGATTAATTACTAAATATTATGTCGTGCATTTTTCATTTACGCGATCATATGTTTATTCGAATGAAATATGACATTTGGTTAAAAAAAAAAAAAATGTTTTTTCTCGACATTTCACAATTACTAAACGTAATTATTAATTCAAATTATTAATTATTATTATTTATAATAATAAAACAAAATTTCAAGATTTTTTTTATATTTGTTGTGAAATTCTGAAAGATTCTATATTTTTTAATAACAAATAGGTTTTTGAGAAAAAATGAAATCACTAAAGATTCTACGGAAGAAAAAAAAATGTCGCGAAAAAATGAAATTTTTGAAATTCTGTGACATGAAAAGATTTTTAGAAAAAAACGGAAGGAGGTAGTACTCGCTTTACTCAGGTTTGCCCGCATGTTATTCAATATCATTTTGTAAAGTCGAAATACAGATATAATAAATGTTGATATCATGCAGTTTTACAGACGGCTCTTTAATTTTTAATGTAATTTGCATATTTTTAGAGGAAGGTCTCAATCAATCAAGTCGAGTCAATTATTCTTTTTAGTCAAAATTGCCTGACGTTTCGGCAGTCATGTTCTGCCCTCATCAGAGGCTGTTTATTGAAAAAAAAACAAAATATTACATAAATTTAGTTATTTGACACATGTGTACATTAATTACATATGTTAAAAGTCTAATGATTAAAATACAGCTTACAGCAGATAATACAATGGAAGTCAAACATTTAATGAAAGTCGCATTTGAAACAAAGTAAACAAACGGATAAGACCTAATGACAATTCGTAAACAAAATTTTAATTACCTTAATAAATTGGTGTTAAGTGAAAAAACTTGGCATACTTATTATAGCCATTGTCACACAACAGGATGAGCAGTCTGTCATCCTGTGATCGTGGAACGCTTATGAAAACAAGGGGGTGTGACAACTCTTATTATATACGGACTCTGCAGAGGCTCGTCATGTTGACAAACGTCACGTGGGTCCTAAATTCTCTCCACCTACTAGCTTAGACCAGGAGACCATAATTAAAGTTATAAAGAACGTAGAGCATGCCGTTAACGCACCGTCATTTCCGGAAGAGCATAAAAAAGAGCTAAGAAGTAAATTGATTAAGAATGTTGAACATTTTTCTCGTAATAACAGACATATTAGTATTGAAGACCGGGTTGCTGCACAGAGACTTAACACTACTCGTCAATTTTTGAAAAATAATAATAACATCTTCTTCACCAACGCAGATAAGGGTAATGTCACAGTAGCGGTAAACAAAAACAGTTACACACACAAAATGAGGACGCTATTCGCTGACACCACCACTTATAGATTAGTAAACAAGAACCCACTAGTCTCGTTACGTAAGACTGCACAGAGAATTTTAGACAGATGGAACACTAATTGTTTCCTATCTCAACAATACCATAAAAACGAGTTAACGCAAACTAACACTTGTTTAGCTAAAGGTTATGGACTACCGAAAATACATAAAAAAGACATACCACTGAGACCCATTATCTCAGCCATAGGCAGTCCGACGTATTCGATCTCTAAGTTTCTTAGTAATCTACTAATCAGGAGTTTTCCTAAGCCTGACTCGTACATTAAACATAGTTGGGACCTGATTGATAAACTCAAAAATGTCCAGGTACCTAAGGATTTTGTTTTAGTCTCCTTAGATGTGACGTCTTTGTTTACGAATGTACCTAGTGAACTAGTCAAGTCAGCGATAGTGAATAGATACTCCTTCATAGCGAAACATTCCACTATGCCTTTAAGTGAAGTATTAGCGGGTGTAACTTATTTACTAGAGAACGTGTATTTTCAGTTTGATAAACAATATTATAAACAAATTTTTGGGTCACCCATGGGTTCCCCAATTTCACCAGTTCTAGCTGACGTTGTCATGGTAGATCTAGAACGCGATTGTTTGTCTAAATTGAATTTCAAACCATTGTTTTATTACCGTTACGTCGACGATATCATCATGTGCATACCCAGGGCTAACGTTGAATATGTGACTAACATTTTCAACTGTTATCATGACCGCCTCCAGTTTACGCATGAACTGGAGGAAGAACGTAGGCTAAGTTTTTTAGACATTCATGTGATTCGGGACGATTCCAACATGATAATTACTAACTGGTATCGTAAACCAACGTTTTCTGGTAGGTTTTTAAATTTTAATTCATCACACCCTCAGTCTCAAAAGCGAGGTATGGTTTTTAACTTAGTGGATAGGGCGATTTCACTTTCCCACCCAAAATTCCATACTGAGAATTTGAACTTGGTAAGAACTTTGCTACGTGATAATAACTATCCTGATTCCTTCTATGAAAAGTTATTAATCAAAAGGGTCAAACATTTGAAATTTAAGAACCTGCAGAATAAGAATACCAACATAGTTATCACGTTAACTGACCCAGAACAAAACACGTCGGTTATCACAGTGGTCAGTGGTCCAGTCCGTTCGAAACGCAAATTAGTACCGATACCGTACATCAGGGGTTTTTCTGAGAGATTAGGTAGCTCACTCAGGAAATATGACTTAACACCTGTCATGAGTGTCAACAGCAATCTTAGGTCTGTCGTTACCAAAGGTAAAGACCTCACGGACAAACTTGACAAATGTAATGTAGTTTATAAGATTCAATGTAAGGGTTGCTCGGCGTCTTATGTAGGGAGACCAAACGTGAGCTTAGGACTAGACTGAAAGAACACCAAGACAATCTTAAGAAAAACCCAGAATCACATTCTGTAGTTTCCTCACATCAAATTGAATTTAACCATGTTTTTGATTGGGATAAGACATCTATACTTGATAGGGAAGCAGTTTGGTCCAAACGGATCACCTCCGAGATGTTACGAATCAATTTGCAACCGAACAGTCTGAACAAGAAAGAGGACACCAAAAAATTACATTTACCTTATTCTAACATGCTTCACAGATTAAGATCTAAAAGCTGCTCTTAGTTTTGTTAGATGTTGTTGTTGGTGAAAAAACTTGTCTATGAGAGCGGGCTCTATTCAGAAGAATATAAACAACCATTGACGTCAGTCATTGACGTCATTCGCTAACGTCACGAAGTTTAAATTATTTACATTATCAACTGTGACGTTTGTCAACATGACGAGCCTCTGCAGAGTCCGTATATAATAAGAGTTGTCACACCCCCTTGTTTTCATAAGCGTTCCACGATCACAGGATGACAGACTGCTCATCCTGTTGTGTGACAATGGCTATAATAAGTATGCCAAGTTTTTTCACTTAACACCAATTTATTAAGGTAATTAAAATTTTGTTTACGAATTGTCATTAGGTCTTATCCGTTTGTTTACTTTGTTTCAAATGCGACTTTCATTAAATGTTTGACTTCCATTGTATTATCTGCTGTAAGCTGTATTTTAATCATTAGACTTTTAACATATGTAATTAATGTACACATGTGTCAAATAACTAAATTTCTGTAATATTTTGTTTTTTTTTCAATAAACAGCCTCTGATGAGGGCAGAACATGACTGCCGAAACGTCAGGCAATTTTGACTAAAAAGAATAATTGACTCGACTTGATTGATTGAGACCTTCCTCTAAAAATTAAGAAGTTCGAGTGTTACCTTCATGATGAATAATAATTTGCATATTATTTGATATATAATTATTCATTCGATCATTTATCACATCATTATATTACTATCTACTCAAAATCATCCCATACGTAAAATGTTTCATCTATATAATTATGGTATATTCGGTATAAATTCAATAGTGGAATATCTATTTTATTTCATTTTGAATAAAAAGCGCAGGCGCAAATGATAATTGTAAAAACTAAGTCGCATAATCATCATGACAGCATTCTGTGCGTCGCATAGTTTTGACATTGCGTGATTAAACTCGTGACTGCCTAGTGCGACACATTGCGCACGCACCAAGTGCCTATCACATTGTGCTGGCGGAAAAGATGCATTTTTGCATGCACGACGTGCCTCGCACGCCGTGCGTGTAACGTGCGTGGCACGATTGTTGTCTGGGAATGATAATTTCTACTCATAGACCCGATAAAATCGATTCATAAACTCAAATACCCACTATCATCCACTTCAATTAAAAGCAATATCCATAAGTTTTCAATGGAATGTTGATCAAACAATTTTATTGACCAAGAATGAGTGATTAATTTCATTGATCAATAATCAAAAATACGGGTACATCACAAATAAATGATGAAATTTCATTTACAATATTCAATAATTTATTTCAATTCTTTATAAATTTGTTGAGTCTTTTGAAAATGAGTTATATCCATTCGAAATTTTTTTTTTCAAATTTGAAATAAAAATAAAAACAAAAAATGAAAACAAAATGAAAATAAAAATTAAAAATTGAAATAAATTATTGATACATTGTAATTAAAATTTATGATGAAATTTCATCATTTATTTGTGATATACCCGTATTTTTGATAATTGACCAATAAAACGAATCACTCATTGTTGATTAATAAAATTTTTTGATCAACATTTTATTGAAGATTCATAGATATTGGTTTCAAAGTTGATAATAGTGGGTATTCAAGTTGTATGAGTCGATTTTGCAAATTTTAATTCAAACCTTTTTTATATAGAGCGTCAAATTTCCTACAAAAAGCTATCTTAGTTATTATTGTAAGGTAGTTCGTTTCTGAGTCCCTGGCGAAAATGAAGTGTGAAACCAAATGTGAACGAAGGTTGAATTAAGATGTTCCGGTAATGTGACTGAAGTGTGACAGTAGTCTTGAATAAAGTGTGCTGGAAATGTAAATTGAAACATTGCCAGTGTGACAAGGTGTGCAGACCGAAATGTGCATGGAATGTGCACGTAATGTGCATGAAGTGAAGCACATAATGTGCATGAAGTGTGTATTAAGCGTATCAGAGTTCTACGGGAAATGTGGATTGACCGTGCACAAGATGTAATCCTACGACCTGTTAAGGGGGTATCCACACCTTTAAATGGGTTAACATTCTGAGAAAGAGATTGATATTTTACAGCGAATTTGAGAGTCCGATCAAATCCGAAAAAATCATGTAGTTTGGGGAGGGTTTAGAGACTTAACCCTCATTATCCATATATAACATTGGACATTACTTTGAGTCTAATAGTAGTTACGCTCAAAATAGAAAAATACAAAATTGGTCGGTTGTCGTAAAGAATCAGTAATATCGTTGGACGAATTCGGGAGTTTTTGGTCCTCAATTGTTCAGAAGAGATGCCTCTATCAGATGAACATACATATTTTTGATATTGTCAAAATTGCCTGACTTATTTAGTTTTTACTGAGATTTTTATAATTTTTCAATTTTTCATCTCTACTTTTTGTATTATCTCAATCAAAAATGGTGATATCAAAAAGTTGTATGTTCATCTGATAGAAGCCTTGATTCTCAAAATTTGAAGACCAAAAACTCCAGAATCGGTCCAACGATGCTTCTGATTTTTTACGACAACCGGTCAAAATAGGGTAATTCCGGGTGAGATGGCCATAGGGGAGAGATGGCCTTCCATGATATTTCTCAGCCTACTCATTATATTACACTTTCTATTTGGGGTAGATTGGTAGTAGTACTTTGTACAAAGCGATCTACTCCAAATAAGAAGTGTCATGTGCCGAATAGCATGAGAAATATCATCGAAGGCCATCTCTCCCCTATGGCCATCTCACCCGGAATTACCCTATTCATTCTCCAGAAATCAACTTTTAAACTTTTTATTGTGTAGTGACTCTATCGTTCGAAACCTATTAATTCATACCATATGTGAATTTATCGGACCAGTCGAACCAAATTTTTAAGTCTTCTAACTGAAGCTGACAACACAGACCTGGGACTAAGAAGGTCAATGACAATAACATGAATTTCAAGTAAAAATTCCTCCAGTCCTTCAGTGGTCTAATTGGACAAGGCGTCGCAGTACAAATGCGGAGGTCCCGGTTCAAACCCGGGCTGAAGGAATTTTTACTTGAAAAAATAATTATGATGCACTTCCGTTTTTTTCGGTCTATCTGAAGATTGCACGCTCTATATAGAGGTGAGCTTCAGTTAGAAGACTTAAAAATTTGGTTCGACTGGTCCGATAAATTCACATATGGTATGAATTTTAAACTTTTTATTTTTTCTATTTTTTTTTATTTTCTACTTTTCCCATAGGAGAAAATGTAGCTACAGAAAATCAAGTTCTAAGATTCTGCTTATGATTGATATGCTGGATCCGCAGCTGCTCTCGTATCGATGTGTTATGAGTCGAGTCTAGACACATGTGCCAGGCGTAGGCTTGTAGTGAGTTTTGACCTGTTCTGTCCAACAACAGTGTCCGGTAGGTGTCCAGTAAGGCTGCTAGAAAAAGAATGAATTGCGTCAGGAAAAATCTGATCAAAGCTTTTCAAAACATCAAAGTCCTTCAGAATTCTTAAGGCGAGACTTCGGTGAAATTTTTGGCAAAAACAGGTTTTTTAATTCTTACAACTTTGAAAAGAGGTGTATAAAACAATCTTTGCAGCAGTTTTTGAATAATGTCAGTATAGATAGTGAAAAAAGTTTCAGCCTCCTGCGATGAAAGTGTTGACGCAAGGAATTTTTAACAGCGTTGAGAAAAATCTTCTTCACAAGGTTCCTTGCGCTTACATTTTCATCGCAGAAGGCTGAAATTTTTTTTCACAGTCTATACTGACATTATTCAAAAACTGCTGGACGGATTTTTTTTATACAACCTCCAATAGCGATTTTCAAACTTTCACCGAAGTCTCCCCTTAATCTTCAATATTTTTGAGATTCAGAAGATGCTAGCACAATTTTTGTCAGTACTCCGAAAATTCTCCCATCTTTCATCAATCATACCTTTTTTCTTATAATATTTATCAAACTTTCGCAATTAATACATTATAGAAATACTCATCTTTTTAGAAATCTGAATGTGTAGTCTCCTGGAATCGATTTCAAATGCACTTTTTTGATGGATCACTGGATAAAGTAGGTCATTAGCATTCAAAAAAAAAAAAAAAAAAAATATATAAAAACAAAAACGATTTTTTGAAGATTCAAAGGTGTAGATACCCCCTTAAAAATGTCTGGACCACGGCATGGGAATATTATTTCAAGTACTAATTATAAACTCAAATTCATATTATAGTTCATTTTTACGAATTAGTCATATAAATCATCTCATATACATATAACGCATATAAATTATATAATTATGAGGTATTTCATATCAACTCGACCAATGATTTTTCCTCACCATTTTTAATCTGATTCATAATTTTTTCTACGGTAACCCTAACTCTAACACTCACTCAAGAATTTTTTCAAATTTTTCTCATGAACCGTTATTTGTTCATGAATTTTCGAAACTTCGAATAGAGAGACACTTTTGATTTTTTTGAAAAAAATCTCTAAAATTCTGTGTCCGAAGACGATCATTTTGACCCCCATTCGCAGCGCCGGATTTAAGTGCCGTGCGGCCTTAAGCTCGGATGGTCATGAGGCCCCCCCATTTCCAAAAGAAAATACAAGTACATCAGATTTTCAACAAATTTATATTAGATATTATATTATATACTAGGGGTGTGCGGGTAGACCTTTTTATCGGGTCGGGTCGAGTCGAGTAATTTTTATTTTTGTCGGGTCGAGTACCCGAAATTTTCGGGTACTCGAATCGACCCGAATACTCGAATGTTTTCGAGTACTCGAATTTTTTCGGGTACTCGAATTTTTTCGGGTACTCGAATGTTTTCGGGTAATCAAATGTTTCAGATTACTTGCATGTTTATCGGCAATTAGCTATAGGATACCCGCCGGGTTTTAGAAAAATGTCTCCATGCATCCATGTTGTTAGGTAATTCAAATTTATTTGAGTATTGGCTATGACTTCCAATTTCAATTTTTATATTATTTATTAATTTAGGCAGTACGGTTAGTAGCTAACAATAAGGACTAAGATGCGGAATGTATTCAAAAAATAAAAATGTAATAATCTGTTCATGAATTTATTAAATTATATGACAAGTAGTCATATAATTTAATAAATTCATGGACAGATCAATGCATTTTTCAAATACATCCCGCATCTCAGTCCTTATTGCTAGTCTCCTAACCGTACTGCCTAAATTAGTAAATAAAACAGGAATTGAAATTGGAAGTCATAGTCAATGCTCAACTAAATTAGAATTACCCAACGACATGGATGCATCGAGACATTCTTTAAAAACCCGACGGGTACCCGAGCTAAGTGCCGGTAAACATGCGAGTACTCTCAAACATTTGATTACCCGAAAACATTCGAGTACCCGAAAAAATTTGAGTACTCGAAAACATTCGGGTACCCGAAACTGTTCGAGTATTCGGGTCGATTCGAGTACCCGAAAATTTCGGGTCACGAAAAAATCTCGACTCGACGAGTACCCGACCCGGCCCGAGCACCGAGTACCCGAATAAATCGGGTACCCGCACACCCCTATTATATACCAACCCTTTATATCAACGTTGAAATTATTTGGAATCTCAAATTTGCTACCCTGCTGCTGTTTCTATTGCAAGTGAATACTTTTACATACGGGGCTTTTCATCCATTATCGCCCACGTATGACCTCGACATTTTTTTTTATTGCTCAATTTTTTCTTATGTTGTAGTACTATATTGAAAGATCATCTGTGATTTTTTTTTTAATTTTCCAACAAACCGTTTTTTTTTTTTTCATAAATAATACCAACTCTGAAAAGAATACATCCTTCGAAAATTCTGAAAAAAATCACCGATATTCCATGTCCGAAACTCGATTTTTTGATACCCGTCCGATCGTGGACGGTTGAGATCTTCTATTTTTTCAATCAATATCAAGATTAAAGAATCATTATTCAACACACACTTGTGGGCTGAAAGCATTTATTTTTGATAAAAAAAAAAAAAAAAAAAATACAATTCAAAAAACGAGTTCACCAGTCCCTGCCCGCACAAAAAAAAAAAAAAATCTTCAATTTTAGGAAAAAAATTCATTGATTTCAACTTTTCGCTACGATTGAATTGACGCGTTAAAGTTTAAACGATGAAAACCATCGAATTATGGGCTTGTTTCAACCAAAATTGTCTAGAAATGATGCCAAATTTTCCATAATTTCATCTATTTTCGAGTAGGATTGAGAATTATTTTCATCAGATCAATGCTATTTTTATTCTAGTTTTAAGAAACATTCATTCTTGAATTTAAAATGTTTCTTCTTCTAAAATTAATCCATAAATTCAACATTAAAATTATCCTAATTTCTTGTTATTGTGAGCAATTTTTGTCTCGGTGCGTTTACCCTATAATATGGGAACCTAAGTGACACGCTACCGATCAAATTTGTAAATTCTGAGGCCAGTTAAAGTAGTATGGTCGTCAAAAATGACTAGTTTTTCATAAATTTATTATGGCATAATCGCCACATTGAGTATTCATCGAATTATTATATTCATAAGCTGATGATTTCTCTGACATGTCCAGAAACAAAATAATATCAAAATTATGAACAAATGGCCAGATATCGATTTTTCATTTTTAATGACTTCAAAATCAAGAAAAATCTAGTAGATTGGTTCGATTACAGTCTACGACGGCTTATTTTCTTCAGGAAACTATTCTCTATAATCCGACCGTGATAATTTTTTTTCATCATGTTGGTGAAGGTGAATATTCAATTTTACAAGACTGCACTATATAGATTTCAATAAACAAATAACCATATTGAATTGCCGATTGACAGAGAAAATAATCTGTCGCGGTGAATTTGTGCGAAATAGTTTTCTGGACAAAATGAGCCATCGTAGACTGTAATCGAACCAATCGACTAGATTTTTCTTGATTTTGGAGCAATTAAAAATGAAAAATCGATATCTGGCCATTTGTTCATAATTTGGGTATTATTTTGTTTCTGGACATGTCAGGGAAATCATCAGTTTATGAATATAATAATTCGATGAATAATCAATGTGGCTACTATGCCGTAATAAATTCACGAAAAACCATTTATTTTTGACGACCATACTACCTTAATTGAATCAAAACCCGTACGAATACCTGGTAACAGCGATGCCGCACACAATTAATATAAAAGCACACAATTGTACTGGGGGTGCCGGTCGAAAACAATAGATTGATCGCATCGTGTTAAAATAGTTCTTACTTCAGAGTTCAATTCGTAATGTTAGATATCCACACCTATGTGAATAGGCCGGACAATTTAAACTTTTCCGTGTTTTTTTTTTTCACAGATCGTTTGTTTGTTCGTTATTGTCGGACTAGTGAAATCGTTTGTTGGATTGTGTTTTTTTTCATTAAAATTGAATGCTTTCAGCCCACAAGGATACTTGTGTGTGTTGAATAACGATTCTTCAATCTTTATATTGGTTGAAAAAATAGAAGATCTCAACCGTCCACGATCGGACGGGTATCAAAAAATCGAGTTTCGGGCATAGAATATCGGTGATTTTTTTCAGAATTTTCGAAGGATGTATTCTTTTCAGAGTTGGTATTATTTATGAAAAAAAAAAAAAAACGGTTCGTTGGAAAATTGAAGAAAAAATAATCACAGATGATCTTTCAATATAGTACTACAACATTTAAAAAAATGTCGAGGTCAAAGGTGGGCGATAATGGATGGAAAGCCCCATATATACTCACTTGCACGTAGTACCCACACTACGAAACAAGCCTGCTACGGAATATCTTTGTGTTCCTCAATGTGATAGACTCTGCAATAATAGTTTTTTTTTTTTTTTTTTAGTCTTTATTGACCTATCGCCTTGGTGTAGGCATGTAGACAAAACTCTGCAATAATAGTCGGCACGCTCACAGCAGACACCGGCCATAATATATATGCCTATACTAGATTGGCGGATGCGCTATAGTGACAATTACAGATTTTACCACTAGGAGGCTACTTTGAATCATGAACTAGGCAGAGATGAGGCAGTCGTCCGACAGTCAAGTAGAGGAAAAGAAGAGAAAGAAGATGAGGTGGTTTCCGCCTTCGGCGAGGCCTTCCAACCACGAGGCCTTAAGCTTCAGCTTACTCAGCTTATGCATAAATCCGGCGCTGCCCATTCGAAAGTGAAAACTATTTTTCTTATATTCATTTCGCTGATTTAAGAAGAAATTATTCCGCTGACGTAGTGGATGGCTTCCAGAACTTTTTCGATTAAAATTTTCGAAAATCAAACCAATCTTATCTTTAATAGTTACGACCCATCACCCGAAAGATTCAATTCATCTGCATTGAAAAAATTTTCGGAGCCATTATTCACCACGTTTACGGAATAATTTTTTCTTAAATCAGCAAAAAAAAATATAAGTAAAATAGTTAGGTATAGGGTAGAAGTACCGTTTCTGGCCACCTTAGTACCGTTTGTGGCCATCACTTGCTCCATTTGTGGCCATACTTTTACCATGTAAATCAAGGCCTGGCCACAACCGGTACAAAACCATTTTGACAGCCCTAATTATTAAAAACTTCACTTTTAAACAATCAAGTACTGGAAAAGTTGGGTCTAATATTTGCTGTAGGTTATGTTTTCGTAATTAAATCAATAATTGAACAGATTTATATTTAAAGAAAGGAAGGAAGCGTTTGTCAAGCATGGCCACAAAAGGTACAGTGGCCACAAATGGTACGTCTACCCTATAGATATAAATATCAGGAAAATAGAAATATTCCATTAAAAATTGTTATGATACAAATATTATCAGAGGTCTAAGTGCGCATGAAGTGGAAACGCACTGTGCGAACTGTGCAGAAGCATTAGTGTTTCAATAATGGGAACAGAATGTGTGAAGAACTTCCGAAAAACGTGCACCGGGTGTGCACAAATTAAGAATCGAAAGTGTGCATTAAATGTGTGGAAGTGGTCACGGCTTAAAGTGTTCCCGAGCTGTTCGCGAGCTGTGACCAAACATTTCATGAAGCGTGCAGACACTTCCCGAACACCTCTCGAACATCTCTTTGCACACTTCATTTTCGCCAGGGGTAATAAAATTCAAAAGTTCAGAAAAAAAATTTCCCATGTTATTTAAACGGAAATAGAAAATTGAAAAGCGTCACCGCTAAATATTGATATTAAGGGCTCACATTTGAACAGGGTCTTTGTTTAGACATACTCTGACGATTTTTCAATGTTCTTCGAAAAAAATGAAAGCATCGCTTTTTTTGAAACAGTCTAATATATACCGCGAGGACCAGGTGAAAGAGAATTGTCCATCCGCCCAGGCAGATAATATTTCGTATTTTTAGGGGGATAGCCACTCGTTGCGCTGAAAAAATCCCTAGGGTGATTTTGGCGCGCGGTCGATGCAACTCGGCAGCCATTGTTGATACAAGCCGGCTGACTGTCAATACATCGCGGAAGGTAGACAAGTGTGGTTATGTTCGTTTATTTGAAGGAAATGATAAATAAAGTGAATGAAAACTACGTGAATAAGCTAGGAATATTTATCAAAAATCGATCAATTAGTTTTAAATGATATCTTAATGCAATCAACGACTTAACCTAAGCTATAACTGGAAATTAATGAGAATCGAAGAGTTCATCGAGAACAACTAATTTTAACGAAATTATTAATTGTATCCTAGGGTTGAGGCTTCAATAAGAACTAGGTAAGTGAGACAAACTTTATTGAAGCTTTCTGAAAGTTTATTCAATGCATAACAAGGATAAGTGTCATGTTGTAATGAATTAGTCTTCGTTACAGCAAGTAGCGCAGTTCAAACCGCCAGGTCTTGGAGTCTTCGAGAAATGCACGAATCCTAGACTGGACATCATAGCTGTGTTCGCGTTAGCTACGCTTTCTACACTTTTCTTACACTTTTTACGCTCGTCCAATAGGAGGTGTGGATTTCTAGTGAAAAGTGTAAAATCTAGTAAAAGTGTAGAAAGTGTAGGGGAAGATGGCCCAAAGTGGATAGGTTAATAGCTCTGTTCGCGTTAGCTACACTTTCTACACTTTGACTAGATTTCACACTTTTCACTAGAAATCCACACCTCCTATTGGGCGAGCGTAAAAAGTGTAAGAAAAGTGTAGAAAGTGTAGCTAACACGAACACAGCGAATGTTCAGCGGCGGATATTTTTGGGAAAAAAGCGAAAAATTAAGTGAACAACAACTGATTTTCTCAAGTTGTTCAATGAACTATACAAAACATCAATAGAAGTTGTGAAATTATTAATGCTATAGCGAAACAATAACATAAAGTAAAAAATGGAAAATTATTCACTTTGCCCGTGAGCCCGGGCAAAGTGAATACCAGTGTTTTTTTTTTAACGAATGCACCTTTTTCGCCATACATGGTGCATTTCTCATGTCCCTAATGCTTACACATGTTGCACTGGATCCAATTTTCAATAGGCTTGCTGCCTATTCCAGAGTAGGTTTCGTTACACAGGATGGCCACGCAGTCTTCGTATTTTCCTGCTGAGCCTCTACTATCTTTGTTCTTCTCATTGAGTTGATATCTATCCACTTTGCCCGGTTCACTTTGCCCGGCAGCACATTGAGAACAAATATGATTAATCTCTTTGAATATATTTGATTATAAATAAATCGGCATATGGTGTTTTTCTCGAGAAAAGGACGCCGTTTAACATAAAAAATACGACAATTAGACCAGAGCAATAATTAAGTGAAATACATCGCGATACATACCTTCGGAAAATTTTAACAATTCAAAGTGTTTTGGTTAATCTTTTGCGTAGCTTTCGCATCAACGCGTCTGAGCTCATTTGCCACTGTTTTTGACTGATATTCTGACGTAAAATGATGCAATATATATGACAATAAGCAGGCGACTTCAGACACCGAAATATTCACCGAATTCGCTTTGCCCGGGGTATCCACTTTGGGCCATCTTCCCCTAGCTAAGACGAACAGAGCTCATGCCTGTGCCTGTAATTTATTGAAGCCTCAACCCTAGGATACAATTAATAATTTCGTTCAAATTAGTGGTTCTCGATGAACTCTTCGATTCTCATTAATTTCCAGTCATAGCTTAAGATATCATTCAAAACTAATTGATCGATTTTTGATAAATATTCCTAGCTTATTCACGTAGGTTTCATTCACTTTATTTATCATTTCCTTCAAATAAACGAACATAACCACACTTGTCTACCTTCCGCGATGTATTGACAGTCAGCCGGCTTGTATCAACAATAGTAGATAGGGGCAGCTATGGGGAGACAGATATTCCCCCTTTCCCCCCCCGACTCATCCTGATAAGGGATGATAAGGGGTATGTGGGTCAGTGTGTTATCTTATCAGTCTGGCCCACATCCGGTCTGGTGTGTACGGGGACCTTCTAATCAGCTCCCCCCTCCCCCTCCCCCTGTCTGCGGTCACTGGCCCTGACCATGCTACCCCTTACCCCACCTCCCCCCGGGTCAGTTGTGGGGTGAGTGCATCGCTCTGTCTCTTTCTAGTCTGGGTCTGTCTCTCTCTAGTCTGGGTCAGCTATGGGTACGATGACGCGTTCTACCGCCCACTCACACACGCGCTTACCTCACCGTGTCCGTGTGTTCTATAATGTTCGAGAATGTTCTAGAAGCTTCTGGAAAGCGATAACGATGATATCCCTACTCCAAAATTTTTGTACTTGGAAATATTTCAGCGGCATCCCCTGTTTACTATATGTACGCTTAAAACTACAGGAGGCGGGGGTGAAGGAAAGAGATATGATGACGCGACAAATACATATCGTACGTTTCGTGTCCGTGTGTTCTAGAATGTTCGAGAATGTTCTAGAAGCTTCTGGAAAGCGATGACGCGTTATCCCTACTCCAAAATTTATGTACTTGGAAATATTTCAGCGGCATCCCCTGTTTACTATATCTACGCTTAAAACTACAGGAGGGGTGAAGGATAGAGATTTGATGACGCGACAAATACATATCATACGTTTATTCAAAAATCTTAATGCTACGTACAATTATGCGATCATTCATGACATTCAAATGAGCGATACAAAATGAAAGGTAATATAAAAGATAACAGCATTAACATCATCACCGACACAAACAACAAGGTGTAGGTCTCCAAAACTTCAGAATCGATGTTTGTTACACGGTAATTAACACAGGGTGTTTCTTCACCTGAGTGGTGTGATGTCATACACGACTGCTGGTTATCAGAATCCAATAATGTCACCGTTGCCGTTGCGTCGAGAGTTTCTTCTGCAGAGCGAGAACCAGAACGTATAGGAACGTAAATCGACATTGCGTATACGATAATTTGCAAACGACGATCAGCTCGATTCCTCTTCCACCTTCTGTTTGATTCCTACTGCGAGATAATGCGGGAATAATTTTGTCAATTCCAGCAGAACGATGTCGCAATAATTATTCACAAATTCTTCCTCTAGTTGTAACCTGACGTGTGCCCTTGCAAAATCAAACTCCCTTGTGGAGAGCAGATTTATTCGATGAAGAGATGGCTCTCGAGGGCCTTGTAGTTTCACCTTCTCCGCTATATGCTCGATGTACAGTTTCTTACACTGATTGACACTGTGGGCAAGTCGTTGAAGGCGGTGCAACTGTTCTTCTACACACACAAACACCGTCTTCAACCCGTCAAACGTAGTCTTCTGCATCACTATCGTGGGACGATAAGACAGCTTCCGCTTGACACCCCCATTGCTCGTCTCGGAGTTTTCTTCTTCTTCTTCAGGATCAGCACCATCCGTCTCTTCGGCGATATTATTTGCTTCAAAACTGATACTTTTCGAACCGTGAGAGGTGGTGAAAGTTATGGTACAACCGCCTAGCGTAAGATGTTCGAAATACCAATCTGCAGCTGAATAGCCGCTCGAATCCAGATATTCACTGATGGTGTCCAACTCGTCTGCCAGTAAAGACCACTCCGATGCGTTGAAATATATGCAGCACGAGGCATTGCTCTCGAGTTTGATCACTGGCACAAATGACTCGTCTGCACCAAGTCCGAGACCGACAACAATCTTTTTAGTTATAGAATTGTTCAAGCCGTACGTAGTCGCGAGAACAAGATTTCTTTGAGATTTTTTCATTGGCTTTGTAAAACTCTTAAAAATTCTACTTGCGTTACCCATGGGTACTTTCGATTTAGGTGTCGACATTGTACTACGACTCGGTTTGATCGCGGCTACAATAATACTGATTAAAATCTAGACGACACAACCCTCTGGACCCTCCGATTTCCCCCTCCACTTCCTTCTTGTTTTACCATTCCCATGTGTTAGTTGTAGAGATATTTCCGGTCAAGGTGATAAGCTTAGCTCGAACATTTCAACGACAGACTGATATCACTAACGGAAACTGAGCAACGAATATTATTTGAATAATATTATTTTTAAACTAATCTTATATATATACTTATATTTACACTAGAGTATTGGGGAAGGTTAGAGATTTGATGACGCAACAGTTACATAAACGAAACTAAACTTATTTATTCAAAATTTGAAGATTTCACATATTAAATCAAATTATAATAATATTAAAAACATTGATGTCACCGGCGTGCCGGGAAATTTTTGGGGAACGGACGAAATTCGCCCGCCCCCAACAGCTTCTCGATGGCCTCCTTCACCATCGAGCGGCACGTCTCGCACGGTTCGGCGACCCAGCGCCGTCGCAACATCGTCATGCCGCGGACTTTGCGAATTAACGCCCACTGGCGGAAAATATCCGCCGCGAACTCCACCTCGTTCACAGAATACATTCGGGCCTCCTGCGGGTCCAGGGCCCGCGTCACCTCCGCCACCTTCTGCCTCCACAAAGCAGTACCTGCAAATTACGAAATTGAATGAGTTATTTCTGTTATATTGAGGAAAACGTCGGTTGTGTATTACGCGATGTTTCGAGAAAAATAAATAAAAATCACAGTTTCGGAAATGTAGTTTAAAGTTATGATGCTACGTATTACCGGTAATCTGATGAAATTTAGGATAACAATTAAATAAGTTATTTGTATAATATTGAGGAAAAACACCTGGTGTGTATGAGGCAATGTTTCGAGAAAATAATAAAAAATGACAGTCTCGGAAATGTTGTTTAGAGTTGTAATGCAGCGTGATAGTATTACAAGTAAGTTAATAAAATTTAGTATAACTTACCCATTTCGTGCGTGTATCCTGCCGATGTGCAGTAAAGTCCCGATTCTCCGGCCATGATGAAAGTTGTATATATATTTTTTCTCGCTGGTTGTTTGAAAACGTTTTTCAGGCTAGCTGATGGTTGTGAGTAGTCTGGTGAAAACTGCACGTCGTTATATACGAAAAGCCAGACTTGCACCCCTCTCCAAAATTTTCAAACTCATATACGAAAACCCAGTCCTGCACCCCCTCCAAAATTTTCAAAGACATATACGAAAAGCCAGCTCTGCACCCCTCTCCAAATTTTTCAAACACATATACGAAAAGTCAGACCTACACCCACTCTCCATTGTTGAAGCGGTGTGTCCGGGGAACAAAAACAACAGACTAATGAATGGGAAATACCAAAATTTTGAAACGTTCTTAATCGCTGATGAGCGGATGTGGTTAAGAGATTACTGTGTAACTTTACTTGCTAAATCCAAGCATCGGTACTCGTTAACGGTAGGAGGGTCAAGTCCTGCGATATTGACTAGGGGCGTCGTCGGTAGCAATTTGATGACGGCGTACGGTAATTTGGTCCAGAGTGTAAAACGCTGAGAGACTACGGTAATCGTTTATCGCATCTCAACTTTTTTCAGATCGCATGAAATGAACTTTTTTCAACGGCGAGAAACAGGGTATAGAGTCGGAGATAGAGATAGAAAGATGAAATTCGGAAACAGAACGAGAGATAGGTTATTTTCCCGAAATTTCCAGCATATCAGTCAGCTAAGCAGCCGCAAATGCTGTGTTCTGAGGTTTAGTTCATTGGTCATTCAAATCACGTGGTCCCTTGGGAAACCGATATATAGCTTGTCACAAGGGATATTTTTTCAGTAGGAAATTTTTTGTATACAAGTTCCAATCTTACACTCTGTATAATGTCTGTATGTGTGTGTGAGTAAGTGCACGGTACATGTGTCGGAGTTGACGTCGATTTGTGTGATCTCCCAAGAATAACCACGTTCAATTTAAATCATGCCTGATACGCAGAACAACAAGTATCGCGCTATAGTGCTAAAGGCGGTCTCTTATGCCAGACGTAAGAGTAGCGCTATTGATAGGTCCTGCGGTATACGATGGACACGATCGCTTGGCCGAATGACTCGGAAAAATTTGTTGCGTCAGGTGCGACGAATGATTGCTAAGTGCGATGAGAGGTCTATTTCTCGTCTGTATAATCAAGGCGTTTTCGCGGAGTCGTGGGAATGTTTGCGAATCGCTGCCGAAACGGTGATTTCGCGTGGTACTTCTACCTTCTGGATATTGCGGGGACTGATGACAGAGTATTACGAGTGTCTGAATGTGATCCGTGCACGTAGTAAGAATAACATTCATGAAACCCCGCGGCGACGTCAGGTGTCAAGACTTGGGAGAAACGAGAGAAAGGCTAGGGTGGCTACCGCTGAAGACGACGATAACGGGGTGCAAGAACGGGGTCCGAAAACTCGGCCGAATCCCGTGCCGGTTTCAAATGACACGGATATGTTTGAAGATAACAGTATCACCGATGAGATGCTGTGTGCAGTGGTGGAACAATACGAGGCCCGGACAGCTGGTGAACAGGCGACAGTTGACAGTGATACGGAAATGTATGAAATTATACCCAGCTCCTCGATCGACAGCGAAGAATCTCGTCATCCCTGGTTATCGACTGTTTTGAAAATCCCAAATAAAAATTGGGTCCTTCGACCTATGCCAACTTGGGGCAGCAATGCGGCTTCATCCGGTGATTCTTCCGACTACGCGGTAACAGGGGGTGACGCACGCGGATCAAGCACCCAACGTCGTGACGAAGCGGACGAAGAACCTCGTCATCATGATCATCATCATCATCAGGACCCTGTAGCTGAAAATTTACCAAACGAGCACTATCCTAACTCTACTTGTAAGGCTTGTAAACCAGATAAATGAACAATTTTTCAAATAAATTTTAAATAAGTTATAAATACATCCAATATAACATCCTTTATTTACTTTCACTCTTGACCAACTCTATCTTAAATACAAACAGATGGAAAGACCACAGCCGTGGGATTTCGTAAATTTCGTGTTAACGAAGGAGCCAGTACCTCGGGGATTCAACACGGCGGACACGTAAACAGACCTGTCACAGATAATACTGACGAGGACGGAAGTACTGTCGAGGATGATAGCGAGGATGATAGCGAGGAGAGTTCAGAGAGAATAGCTAGGGAAAATTCTTCGTTGGTAGAACAGCCTGGTGGGGTGAACGGGGTGGGAAGTTTCGAGAATGGGTCATCTTTGACGGAAGATCGTTTCCAAGTGATTAGCGAGCTTAGAAAATATTACAAACGATTCGAAATTAACGGTCGTCAGATTGTTATCAAGATAAAACCGGTTGCAGAAGGTGCAAATCCCGTCGAATGGTTAGAGGGGGCGTTCAGGAATATTCATGCCTATGCCACCGGTTCGTGTCGCGAATCAGACTACATTGGAATCAGTTTCAATGCAGGGTCTTTCAATCTTGGAGCCGCTGGTCTTTCGTTTCGACCTGTTAAAGATTTGCGCTACGAAGATTTGTGGAAAATTGTGTACGGTGTGACACAAAGCGCGTCCGAGTTTACCGTAGATCAGACGATCACCGTGACCGTGAATACCGTTTAGTCCAGTCGGAATGTACAGAAAATTAGTCGACTTCTATTCAAACATTTGTTATAGCCGGCGATTTTTGTACAGGTCAATTAGTTAGCCAGGAACATAACCCTAAGTTTGTGTATTGAGTTAGGTCCGGGTTTGGCCGCAATAATTAATTAAAAATTGAAAACACGCCATTTAAACGTTACTTTTGTTGTTATGGGTTTTAGAGAAAAATGTTTCCTACAAAAGTTGTTCACTGAATTTTTTTTTGCAAGTTAGGTCCTATAAAAAAATGACGTATCATTGTTAGTTTAACCGTAAAATGCAATCAAAATTGAATCGATTGCATTTCGTTTATTGTAAGTAATTCAGTGGAATGTCAACGCATTATCATGAAACTCATGCGGCATCTAGAACAACCTGTCGTCAAGAGAAGTGCGCAAAGTTGACCAGGCTATCTCGTATAGTTTAGCAACAATAACCGATCTCCGAAAATCCGCCCTTTGCTCATCACTTCTGTCCAGATGGTCTCACAGGAAACGAAAAAATCGTGGTGGTAGTATTTGGAAGGTAGATGCAGGATATAACATAAAAAAGTGGTTTTCTATTCAAGAAAGTACGTTTTTAGAGGATATAAAACTTTGGTTTATAAACAAAAGGGAATAACTTCGTCAAGTATCCAATAAACGGATCTGATCTACGCGATTATAATAGGTCTTCAAAAGGCGCACAATTTGAAAAAAAAATCGTTCCGATGTCTTCATTACAACCGGAGATACGGACTGTTTTATCCTTTATTCATTTAACAATGTTCTAATCAATATTTCAGGTATAATCAAGTTCGATAGCACTCTGGAGAGCTTCAGGTAGGTCCCTGAATCGGTTTCAGGCCCCTTGTATCGTTCGCGTCAACGCAATAAGCCGCCAAAGTCAACCGCACGGGTAAAAAAATCTAGAACCGCGGTGTGCGTCGCGTCGGGCGGCGTGGTGGGGAGCGCCCGGCCGCTTAGTTAACAATTAGATTATCTCCGTCAAAAATGGTCGTAGAGAGTTCATTTTTTTTTTTAAATCGGGGTACCTCTTTCTCGCCAATCCGAAAATGAAGCCGGAAATCACCATTGATTGGTATTTTACCTAGAAGTTTCGTGTTTCACGCGAACTATGGTCTGGAGATAGCTGTGAATTACGTAACATTGATAAGCCGAATGTCCAATGAATAAATCTCAGTTTAGTAAATATTCCATGTTTTATAAGTTATATTTATCGTACAGTATTGAAATGAAAATTATATATATTGTACAGAAATGAAATTTAGTATTGTAGTAAATCTTATGTGTCTATTTAATCACTTACTTATAACTAGAAATGCATTTTTATTATATTTATTTTTATTATATTTATTTTTTATTATATTTTATTTATTTGCATTTATTTATATTTTATTTTTTTTTTTTATTATTTATATTTTTTTATGCATTTTTTATTTTTTTTTATTTTTTTTTTATTGGACATTCGGCTTATCAATGTTACGTAATTCACAGCTATCTCCAGACCATAGTTCGCGTGAAACACGAAACTTCTGGGTAAAATACCAATCAATTGTGATTTCCGGCTTCATTTTCGGATTGGTGAGAAAGAGGTACATCGATTTAAAAAAAAAATTAACTCTCTACGACCATTTTTGACGGAGATAATCTAATTGTTAACTAAGCGGCGGGTGCCGGAGCGCGATTGGCTCGGGCGCTCCCCACCACGCCGCCCGACGCGACGCACACCGTGGTTCTAGATTTTTTACCCACGCGGTTGACTTTGGCGGCTTATTGCGTTGACGCGAACGATACAAGGGGCCTGAAACCGATTTAGGGTCCTACCTGAAGCTCTCCAGAGTGCTATCGAACTTGATTATACCTGAAATATTGATAAGAACATTGTTGAATGAATAAAGGATAAAACAGTCCGTATCTCCGGTCGTAATGAAGACATCGGAACGATTTTTTTTTCAAATTGTGCGCCTTTTGAAGACCTATTATAATCGCGTAGATCAGATCCGTTTATTGGATACTTGACGAAGTTATTCCCTTTTGTTTATAAGCCAAAGTTTTATATCCTCTAAAAACGTACTTTCTTGAATAGAAAACCACTTTTTTATGTTATATCCTGCATCTACGTTCCAAATACTACCACCACGATTTTTTCGTTTCCTGTGAGACCATCTGGACAGAAGTTATGAGCAAAGGGCGGATTTTCGGAGATCGGTTATTGTTGCTAAACTATACGAGATAGCCTGGTCAACTTTGCGCACTTCTCTTGACGACAGGTTGTTCTAGATGCCGCATGAGTTTCATGATAATGCGTTGACATTCCACTGAATTACTTACAATAAACGAAATGCAATCGATTCAATTTTGATTGCATTTTACGGTTAAACTAACAATGATACGTCATTTTTTTATAGGACCTAACTTGCAAAAAAAAATTCAGTGAACAACTTTTGTAGGAAACATTTTTCTCTAAAACCCATAACAACAAAAGTAACGTTTAAATGGCGTGTTTTCAATTTTTAATTAATTATTGCGGCCAAACCCGGACCTAACTCAATACACAAACTTAGGGTTATGTTCCTGGCTATCTAATTGACCTGTACAAAAATCGCCGACTATAACAAATAAGTCGACTGATCTTGTGTACATTCCGACTGGACTAGTTAGAGTTCCGTCGGGGCGGGGTAAGGCAATGAGATTGACGCACGACGGTGTAGGAAAACGCTCTGTTTTGGAAATTGGAAACTCTGACAATATGTGTCTTCCGCGTGCTCTTGTTGTAGCCAGAGCTCATGCCGAGAGGGGATCCATCCGTAGCGGGGCGTTACACGCGCGTTGGGGTTTGATTAGACATAAAGCATCGTCGTCTCAACGCATCGCCGCCTGTAAGTTGATAGAAGACGCGGGTGTAAAAATTCCGATCGAGGGTTGCGGCGTACCCGAGATCAATCTGTTTCAAACTTATTTGGCTCGCGAAGGTATAGCGATCGTGGTGTATGAAAATGGGAAACTGGGGAACGGCGGAGAGACGCTCTATGACGGAACGGATGTGGTTACGGCGAGCGGACGCCCCGGTGTTACGTATAAACTGAATATCCTCTACTTTCCCACTAAACGGCATTACAAACCTATTCTGAGTCTGACGGCTGCAGCGGCAGCGAGATATTTCTGCGAATCCTGTAACAAAGGGTACAGGACCGGTAACGAGCACCGATGTTCGCGCAAATGTCCTCAATGTCTTTCGGTTCCCGCCTGCGATTCAGCTAACGAGAGTCTAGACTGCCGATTCTGCGGACGTTTTTTTCGCGGTAACGAATGTCTGGCGAGGCATCGGAAAACGGGGTCGTTCAGTCCACGTCGCAGCGTGTGCGAAACTCTTCAGATCTGTGGTAACTGTACGCGTTTTACGGATCGTACCAAAGGTGTACACTCGTGCGAGACACGGTACTGTGCCACCTGTTGTTCTCAGCAGCCGTATAATCATAACTGTCACATGCCCACTATCAAACGCGATAAGAAGCAGTCCCGGTATATCTTCGTGTTTTACGATCTTGAGACACAGCAGTGCGAGACTGTTGAGGGAGATGAAAGAACGAACATACATGTGCCTAATCTGTGCGTAGCTCATCAGGTTTGTAGCGAGTGCATTCACGATTTGGATATAAAAAACGGTTGCGACTCTTGTGGTCTCACGCGCGAGTATGTCTTCAAGTTCGATCCTATCAAACAATTTGTTGACTTTGTCACGCGACCGATCCGTGATTTCACTAAAATTATTTGTATAGCTCACAACGCAAAAGGGTTCGACGCTCAGTTCATATTGCGATTTTTAGTCGAGCGAGGCAACGAACCACCGCAAGTAATCTTGAACGGAAGTAAAATCATAATGTTAGAGACGGGACATACTCGCTTCCTTGACTCGTTAGCCTATATGCCCATGGCGTTATCTGCTCTACCCAAAGCTTTCGGTCTGCCTCCGAGCACTGTCAAGGGATTCTTTCCTCATCTTTTCAACACACCCGATAATAGCGGTTACGTGGGGCCACTTCCTGCGGCTAAATTTTACATACCGGATAGTATGAGTGTGAGTGCTCGAGATGATTTTTACAACTGGTACAATAGCGAGGTTGCACAAAATCGTCAATTTGACTTTGACGAAGAGTTGATGACTTACTGCAAGGCAGATGTAGATATTCTTCGACGCGCGTGTATCGCGTTTAGGGACATCTTTCTCGAGTGTGGGTGTGTGTGTCCGTTCACAGAGAGTACGACCATAGCGTCGGCCTGCATGACGGTATTTAGGAAAAATTTCTTACAGCCGTCGCAAATAGGTATTATCCCCAGCGGGGGTTATAGGCGTGTCGATAATCAATCCCAGAAGGCACTCGAATGGCTTGTCTGGAAGGAGCATGAATTGGATATAGTAATCACCCATGCGGCACGGGCACGCGAGTTCCGTATACCTGAAACGGGTCGTCCTGTTGACGGTTACTATGAAAATAAACAAACGGGCGTACGTCACGTGTTTGAGTTTCACGGGTGTTATTGGCACGGCTGCCCGCTGTGCTACAAGATAAACAGAGATAATAAACTGACCGCCGGTGACACGATGGATAGGCGGTTCGAAGAAACACGCTCAAAGACTGCTAAAATGACAGGGTTGGGATACATCGTTACAGAGATTTGGGAATGCGAATGGGATCTACTCAGAAATGAAAGCGAAGAAATGCGTGAATATATTTCGAATCAGTCATTAATTGCAAACACGGGTTCGTACAAGGCGTTAAATCCGCGTGACGCGTTCTACGGTGGCCGTACGGGTAACACGTCTTGCTATCGCGAAGTGAACACAAACGTGGATGAGGGTGTACGCGAGGAAATACGCTACGTGGACGTATGCTCTCTGTACCCCTACATATGTAAGAACGGACGGTTTCCCATGGGACACCCGACAGTTTATGTCGGCGACGATTGTAAATTCTTAACAGGAGGCAGGGGTACCGATATCCAGCGAATCGACGGATTGGTCAAGTGTTGCGTTCTACCGCCGCGAGATCTCTTTCATCCCGTATTACCGATTCGCATGCACGGTAAACTAATGTTTGCGTTGTGCCGTACTTGCTGTGAGGAAATGCTCCAAACAGACTGTCCGCACGAGAACGATTTCGAGCGTTGGTTCGAGGGTACTTGGGTGTCCGATGAATTGAAAAAGGCAGTGGAAAAAGGTTACACGGTGGTGAACGTACGCGAAATCTGGCAATATACAATGACACGATTTGACCCTCATACTCGGAAGGGTGGTCACTTTGCGGGTTATATAGACACCTTTTTGAAGATTAAACAGGAGGCTAGCGGATGGCCGGCCGGGTGCGTAGACGAGGAATCGCGGGGTCGTTACTTGTCCGAATATGAGAGAATTGAGGGCATACGACTAGACCGCGATAAGATATCAAAGAATCCAGGCCTACGTTCCGTCTCAAAACTCTGTCTCAACTCGTTTTGGGGAAAGTTTGGTCAGCGTGAGAATATGTCAAAGACCGAGGTTGTAAATTCCCGTAGACAATTGTTAAGAATATTAACCGATCCGGAGATCGAAGTTACAGATCTCCTACCCGTCAACGAGAAACTGTTATACATACGATGGGTTCACTCCGAGGCGAGTGTTAAACCGACACCCCTGGCAAATGTAGCTATAGCGGCATATACAACCGCCCAAGCACGCCTCAAGTTATACTCGTATCTCGAGAAACTCGATCGGAGGGTGTTGTACTATGATACAGACTCGGTTATCTACACACGCTGTGCGAACCGTCCTGACGAATACGAGCCAGAGACGGGAAACTTTTTGGGTGATCTTACAGACGAATTAGAGGTTTACGGAAAAGGTAGCTACATACGGGCGTTCGTTTCAGGAGGAGCAAAGTTTTACGCGTACATCGTTCGACATGCTAGCGGTGAGGAGACGGAGGTATGCAAAGTCAAGGGTATTACATTAAATTACTCGAATCGTCTCAGAGTCAACTTTGACTCGATACGGCGAATGGTAGTGGATAACACCGAGCCGATACAACTACAGTATCGCGCCATCCGTCGGACAGTGTTGCACCAGGTGGTGACGCGTACAGAGTCTAAGACCTGCAGACCGGTAATTGTCAAGAGGCGTCGTTGCCCCGATAACTTTCAGACTTTACCCTACGGCTACAGGGAATTCCCGTCAAACATTGAACGCTCCAAAAGTAATCCGTGCAACAGGGATTAGCTCCCAACGCACCCGGTACCGGGGTAATCTATAATCTCTACATAATCTCTTACATTCACTCGGCAAAACTCTCTATTTTCTAACTTTATCGCACTTTCTGTCTCTTGTTTTCTCTCTCTCTCTCTCTATCTCTCTTCGACTCAAACCTCTCGGCCACACTACCGCAGAAGATAAATATAGAAGATAACGGATATACGTTTACGCAGTATAAGGTCAGTATATATATATATATATATATATATATATATACGTTATCTGTGTTTCTGAAAAAATAAAAATAAAAATAAAAAATAAAAAAGTAATAGAAACAATTATCACGCGCGGGGATGCAATAAGCTGATTCAAGGGGCACGCGCGTGGACAAGCTCGTCCCCGCGATCTGAATCCATTCCGCGGCATGAGGCTGGTACCGCGGGCGTGCGAGGGTACTAGCTGATACCCTCGACGCGTACGCGCGCGCGCTGATATAAGGCTCATAGCTCAGCGCGCTCCGCCGCCGCCGCCGCCGCCGCCGCCGCCGCCCCGTGAAAAGCTGATCCCCGCGGAACATATACAGTTACCCCGGACGTTTTTGATTCTGATTTTTCTACGTCTGTATACAGATTACACGTTCGGACGAAGATATATATATATACTCTCTGTGTATAGAGAAGGGGAAAACTGAACCTATATCGAGGATGATGGACACACGATGGAAGCATCCGTTCTCTGCGATCGTAGCCGGTCCTTCGGGTTGCGGAAAATCCAATTTTGTAAAGAATTTCTTGAGACACAGCAGGAGTATGTGCGATACGGAATTCAGTCGCGTGATTTGGTACTACGACGAGTGGCAGCCGCTGTACGAATCGGGTAACGGAATAGAATACCGAGAGGGATTACCGCAGCACGCCGACTACGACGGTGACACGAAGCCCAAACTGTTGGTGATCGACGATCTGATGCGCGAGGCGTCAAACAATGTGGTCGTCGATCTGTTCACCAAAGTCTGTCATCACAAGAATCTCAGTGTTTTCTACATCACGCAGAATTTGTTTCACCAGGGACACGGTCAACGAGACATCTCTCTGAACGCTAATTATATCGTTTTCTTTAAGAATCCCCGCGATCGTGGTCAGATTCAACACCTCGCGCGACAAGTCTACCCCGAAGATTCACGATTCCTTCAGGAGGCCTATCACGAGGCTACCTCCGCGCCACACGGTTATCTCTTGCTGGATCTGAAGCAATCAACGCCTGAAAATTGCCGTTTTCGTACCAGTATCTTTCCCACCGACGTACATCATTACGTCTACGTTCCACGGAAGGATATAAAGACGAGCAGTGCTCACACAATACCAGTAGCACGGATATAATGGCTAAGACCCCTCGTCGCACGTGTGAGCAGGAGTGCCGGGCCAACTTTAGTAAAATAAACACTCTACTGCTGCACGTTCTGCAGAAATTAAAACCGAGTCAGCGAACAGCTCTGCTACGTACAGCCGATAATACTTTGATTAAGAATATCTGCGAGTGCGCGCTCAACACCTTGGAGGGCAACGTCGTGCTTTCCCACTCGCAGAAGACACGGCTCCGTCGTCACAGACAGACGCTTCGTCGATTGGCCCGTAATCAAGGTAGCTGGAAGACCAAGAAAAAAATTCTCGTTCAACAGGGAAGTGGATTCTTTGCTCTGCTGTTGGCCCCGATACTTGGAAGCCTGATTTCTAGACTGTTTTCGAAATAACTGTGTGTGTGTGTGTGTGTGTGTGTGTGTGGTGAGTACGATGGAACGGGCAAAGAAAATGGTTTTAATTCCAATGGAAAGTATGGAGAGATTCCAAAGACGAGTCACGGATGGTGTAGCTGCCGGCATATCGTCTGCTGCTGCTGCTGCTGCTACGGATACTCCCAATTCTGGCCACGCTGATCCCATCACCAGTCTAGATAACGAGATGAGAAACATTTTGAAATCAGAAACAACGACGGATGCCGAAAAATGGAAGCTGTATCAACAAGTGCTGCAACGATATCTGTATTTTATCAAGGAGTCTAGAAAACCGTTACAGATGCTCATTCGCGAGGAGGACACGGGTAAAAATGCTGAGGGGGTACCGCTGAAACAGGAGATCGGAGCCACGTCTTCTAACGAGGGACAAATGGATCTGGGGCGAATACTGGGAACCATTCCGAAAAAGTTTCTAACTAAAGCGAAACTTTTGGTAAAAATGTTGGGCGATATGCCGACACGCTTCACGTGGAATAGTGACGGGGCAATAGCGATCGACGGTGTAACGGTACCCGGAGCAAATATTATCGATCTGACTAATCTTGCCACGCGTTCGAGAAAAAGTTTCGATCCTGTGGGGAGGTCTCAGTTCGCTCGTTTTCTCCACGCGGTCAACGTACCGCGAGATTACGTGGGTAACGAGGCTTTTTGGCAAGACATACGCCTTTTCGACAACGATAAGCTGGCGGATGCCGCTTCTTCGGCTATTGCGCATCAACCGTCGTCGTCATCGTCCACGGTCCGACGCACGGGTAACGGTAGTCAGGGATCGTTCGCAAGCGCTCAGGGTTTTTCACGCGGTAGGGGTGTTGACGGTAATCAACGCAGTCAAAATATCGGCAGCAGCAGCAGCAGCAACAGTGAAATAGAGGACGGTGGTATAACCGAAACACCTGTACCGACTAAACGTAAAAGCCAGCGAAACATTCTACGCGAAGAACACAGCATCAACAGCAGCAGCAGCGATAAGAAGAGGCAGAGGCGCAGTGGGTGGATGGAACTCCGCTTGAAGAAATAAAGATGTCGAGTCTTGAAGAAATATATTACGACCCCTCACATCCGGCTGGCTACACGGGAGCACGGAACCTCGAACGTGTCTCACGGGGGGATACTTCGCGTAAAACGGTCAGAAACTGGCTATCCGGTCAAGATGCCTATACGTTACACAAATCAGTGAGAAGAAGATTTCCGCGGGCAAGATACAACGTTTCCAACATCGACGACGTGTGGGAGGCTGACCTGGCCGATTTGAACGCTGAAAAGAAACATAACAATGGGTATCGCTATCTGCTGGTGGTCATTGACGTTCTGAGCAAGTATGCGTGGGTAGTTCCGTTGAAGCGTAAGACAGCAACAGCTGTTGCCGAGGGATTCGAACATGTGTTGAACACAACCAGTCGCAGGCCCGTACTACTACAGACAGACAAGGGTAAGGAATTTGTCGGCTCTGTCTTTCAGAACCTGCTAAACGCTAACGAGATACGGTATCGGGTCACTCGAAACCCTGACATAAAAGCGGCAATCGTTGAAAGATTTAATCGTACGCTCAAGGAACGCCTATGGCGATACTTTACGCACAAGAAGACGCGTCGCTACGTGGATATCCTTCCGCAAATCGTACAGGCGTACAATGATACCGTACACTCGAGTATCGGAATGGCTCCGTCGTCGGTGACGTTGCGCAACGCCGCCGAGGCTCGTGCCTTCATGCAGAGACGATATCCACAGCGGTCAAAGGGTAAACCAAGATTTCACGAGGGTGACACTGTACGAATCAGCAGAACCAAGGGTACGTTCGAGAAGGGATACGTGGCAAACTGGAGCGAGGAATTGTTCAAGATTCACCGCGTACTCGCGCGTTCACCGGTAGTCTACGTGTTGGTGGATTTAGAGGGAGAGGAAATCGACGGTGCGTTCTACGAAGCCGAGCTTCAGAGGGTGGCGGAGGGGGAAAAATAGGAGACACGCTTACTCAGAACTGACGAGGAGGAGGAGGAGACGGTCAGTAGGCGTGTGCACGTTGATTGAACTATACACACCAGCGTACGTTCTCAACTCATTATGAGGGCTAATCAATTTTACATCACTCTACCGAGCGACAGTTCAATGCAGTTTTTTCCCGATAACCGTACCTGCTGCTACATGACACAGTTACCGCGTGCTATCGAATTGGACGGTGAGTGGGAGGTGGGTCTCGCAGAGATCCATTATCCGCTCACATTTTCATCGCCGTCGTCATCGTCGTCGCAACGAACCGAGACTATCACCGCAAGACCTAAATCATGGAGAAATGCTCATGGGTCCGATGACGTCACTCGAACGGATATATTGTCCCGGGATCCCCAAACTGAGAACCCCTTTCCGGTAATACCGTCGTGTCAGATGTTTGTCTACTGTGATCTTGTCGAGCCTCGCATCGTCGGTGATGTTTACGCACCTTTGTTACGCGTTATTCATGCCTGTGGAAACTCGCATTCGACTCGCGGAGAATCGGAAATAAAGACCCTATCACCGCCGTACTACTTACCACTGTTGCTTACAAGTTTCCGAACCGTCGAAATCAATATAAGGGATCATCTTGGCAGACCCGTGCCATTCGAAGGTGGGACGCTGACCGTCACACTTCACTTTAGACGCGTTCGCTGATTTAAGAACCCTTTCATCGTCATCATCAACATCATCGTCGTCGTTGTCATCATATCGTAGGGGAAAAGACCATGGACCATTACACCGAACACTACGAGAGTCAGCTGGGAGGAGGTATGGAGATTTTCTACCGAGGCCACCCTCACCAGCGGGGTCACGGTATCGGTAGCTTCTTGGGAGGATTATTCCGTAGGATATTACCATTGTTCAAAAGTGGGGCTAGGGCTGTCGGAAAAGAGATTCTACGCACGGGGAAGAACGTTAGGACGGATATGCAGAGCGACACACCGCTCAAAAAGTCTCTGCAGACGCGCATCAACGAATCGACTCGGAATCTGAAACGAAGAGCTGAAGAAAAAATTGGGGAATTGATGAAGGGCTCGGGGTATATGAGCGGTGTGGGAGGAACGAGACATCAGTCGATGCTCGCACGCGTAAACAGACTAGTCGACGCTGGAGCTTCTGCCAAAAAGGGGAGAATTAACAAAAGACGACCGAAGAAATCAGTTAAGAAGAAAAAGAAGAAGAAGACAAAGAGCAAGAACAAGAAGAAAGTAAGTGCGTCCAGAAAAAAAGGAAATAAAAAGAAGACCTCTAAAAAACGAGCTTTGACCGACATATTTGGACCCCGATAAGTTTATCTCCCATACACACACACACACACGCATATACGGATAATGGCGTTCCTACACGCACACTCTGGCGAGTGTATGAAGTCTGAGCTAGATTTGTTCACTATCCCTCCTACGCAAACATCTATCGAGGGTGGTCAGTGGGTGCACTACAAACCTGTCTCTTCGCTAACCGATGATTCGCCAATCGAATTCGCGGTACCGGGCCAAGGTGACGAGTACATTGATTTGGCCCACACCATGTTAAGCGTACGCGTGCAGGTGCAATTGATTAAACCTGAGAATAACCCAACAGCAGCAACGGCGGAAGCTGTGACCACCCGGTACGCTACACCTGTGAACAACCTTCTACACTCGATGTTCAACCAAGTGGACATATTCTTCAATCAAAAACTTGTTTCACCAGCCAACAACTCCTACGCTTATCGTGCCTACGTTGAGACTCTATTGAATTACGCCCCGCCCGCAAAACGTTCGCATCTCTCGTGCGCCATGTGGTACGACAGCGAAGAAACCGTATCGGACGTCTGCGATGCCGACAGCGAAGATGCCGACGAAGGATTCACTACGCGAAAACGTATGATGCAAAACGCCCGTATAGTCGATCTAATTGGACATCTCCACTGCGACGTATTTAATCAAGAGAAGTTTTTGCTCAACGGTGTGGAGTTACGACTACGCCTCGTAAGGTCAAGAGACAGCTTTTGTCTAATGGAAAAAAATCCCCTTCACACGCTGCACATTGTTGACACTTCTCTAATGGTTCGCCGCGTAAAGATCAGCCCAGGTATCCTACTGGCACATGCACGAACCCTGGCCCAAGGAACGGCCAAGTATCCCGTTACAAGAGTGGAAGTGAAAGCTTTCACCATTCACGCTGGGGTACAAGCGGAGACGTTGGACAACGTGGTACTGGGTCAACTGCCAAAACGTGTGATTCTTGGCTTCGTCAGTAACAAGGCATTCAACGGAGACAGACTACGCAACCCGTTCAATTTCCAAAGTTTCTTGCTGAACTACCTGTCGCTGTACGTGGACGGTGTGCAAATCCCCTCAAAACCTCTGCAAACAAACTTCGGTAAAGATAATCTGTACGTCGACGCGTATCACACCCTGTTCTCCGGCACCGGTATTCATTTTCTCAACGAAGGCAACGGAATTAGCCGTTCGCAGTACAAAAAAGGCAACTGTTTGATGGCCTTCGATCTCACACCTGACCTCTCGGCCAACTGTCCCTCGCATTGGTCGCTAATTAAACACGGTACTCTCAGGATCGAAATGCGATTCGACAAGGCTCTGGATGAAACCATAAATTGCATAGTTTACGCAGAGTTCGACAATCTCATAGAAATAGACGCAGCGAGGCAAGTTATCACAGACTTTGGCGGTTAGAAGGTGGGCGGGAGGCGGAGTTTCCTGTTTTTCGTCAGAAACCGGCAACCTTTATCATCGTGTGGTCCAACCGACAACTTTATCGCTGGAAACACCAACCCTCGGAAAACTGTAGAAGACGAAGATGGAGGAGGAAACGGGGTGATTGTAAGGTTTTGGGGGAAAAGGACGATTATACATTCGACGATAGAGTCAGTTGTTCTACAAACCTCACCGCGATCGGAACTTATATACTCAGTGTTAACCACCTACTCACAAATATGGACTACGTTGTAGATATTCAAGGATTTAGTGATGTGTTTGGAAATTTGCTACCGAAAGAGGTGGCCGTAGTCTGCCTGGATAAGTCGTTCCACGCCCATTGGATTATCGAGCCACCTTATCCGTTTACCAGCCTGACTCAAAGAGAACGCAAAGCTAATAATCATAACACGTGTTACCAGCACGGTATCGAGTGGTTCGAGGGGGATACTTCTGTGAAAAAGCTGGAACTCAATTTACGGGACATAGCTCGAAGCGCGTACCGTATTGTAACACGAGGGAAATACGAAGCCCAGTATCTGCAGGTTATTACGTCACGCCAAGTTGTCAACCTCGAAGAGTATGACTGTCCTGCACTTCCCGATCTGGAGCCAAATACTGAATATTGTATTCATCACGGAGTCAGGAAAGAAGAATATTTCGCCTGTGCGTTAAACAATGCCCTCAAGTTAAAACATTGGGTCAACGAGAAGAACATCCTCGACAAGTATGATTATGAAGCTCATGCGAATACGATAATTGGCAGTCGTCGTTCGAACCCGGATGAGAGTTCAACCTGTACCAGTGTTGACAGCAACAGCTCCGGTGGATATCATACGGCCCACACGTGTGACAGTTCCTCTCATCTACCTGATCGGTCAATGTCCGATTCCACAGAAACTATAGTGGGTACAGAGTTCCAGGACACGAGTCTCTCCACAATCACGACGGAATTATCTATCACACCATCGTCTCTGAATATTGTCGACGAGAAAAATGGACAGTCTACAGATACGGAAAGCGTTGCGGAGATTTCTCAAGCAAAAGAAGATCCAGGTTTTCCCCGCAGATCGGATACCGTTGGTATGGACACGACCGATGGCTTTTGTTGCTAACACGGATGACCACACACAACCCGGTACACACTGGGTGGCGTTTTACATCAACGCAGCCGGACATGGAATATACTTTGACAGTTTTGGCATACCACCGCTCGTGCCTCATCACAATAGGACTTTACGCAGAAATTCCGAACGGTACACCTGGAACATCGTACGGTTGCAAAGTTTCTCGTCAAACGTGTGCGGGCAATACTGTGTTATGTTTGTGTGGTTCATGGCTGCCGGATTTGATTTGCATCAGTTTCTTGATATGTTTACCGATAATTATGAAAAAAATGATTCGATAGCTGCTTCATTTTACAAACAACTTACCTTATTCCGAAATTGCAAGTCCCGCGAAGACCTAGATTTGATCGGTTGTCACCTACAGTGTTGTACTTCTAGAAAAAAATGTAATATCTCATAGTTTGTACGGATTTGTTAGGTATAATTAGATTTAAGTTCTTTTATTTTCCTTTGCTTTCACTTGATCTAAACGTAGTAATAGTTTTGATTGTATACTTAGCTTTAATTGATTATAATTCTTCTTTGCTTTTAAAATCACATTACACAATATTTTTAAGTTTTTCTTTCTCTTCTCATTTGATTTCACCTAATCTAATCCTAGTAATAGCTTTCACTGTATACCTAGCTTTAATTGCATGTCATTTTTCTTTGCTTATAATATTATACTACTCTATATATTTTACTCTTCTCATTTTGATTTCGTTTAATCTAATCGTAGTTATAGTTTTGATTGTATGTCATTTTTCTATATTGCCCTTCATTTTTGTATCGCTAATGAATAATCGCATAATTGTACGTAGCATTAAGATTTTTGAATAAACGTATGATATGTATTTGTCGCGTCATCGAATCTCTATCCTTCACCCCTCCTGTAGTTTTAAGCGTAGATATAGTAAACAGGGGATGCCGCTGAAATATTTACAAGTACAAAAATTTTGGAGTAGGGATATCATCGTTATCGCTTTCCAGAAGCTTCTAGAACATTCTAGAACATTCTAGAACACACGGACACGAAACGTACGATATGTATTTGTCGCGTCATCAAATCTCTTTCCTTCACCCCCGCCTCCTGTAGTTTTAAGCGTAGATATAGTAAACAGGGGATGCCGCTGAAATATTTCCAAGTACAAAAATTTTGGAGTAGGGATATCATCGTTATCGCTTTCCAGAAGCTTCTAGAACATTCTAGAACATTCTAGAACACACGGACACGGTGAGGTAAGCGCGTGTGTGTGTGGGCGGTAGAACGCGTCATCGTCCCCATAGCTGACCCAGACTAGAGAGAGACAGACCCAGACTAGAGAGAGACAGAGCGATGCACTCACCCCACAACTGACCCGGGGGGAGGTGGGGTAAGGGGTAGCATGGTCAGGGCCAGTGACCGCAGACAGGGGGAGGGGGAGGGGGGGAGCTGATTAGAAGGTCCCCGTACACACCAGACCGGATGTGGGCCAGACTGATAAGATAACACACTGACCCACATACCCCTTATCATCCCTTATCAGGATGAGTCGGGGGGGAAAGGGGGAATATCTGTCTCCCCATAGCTGCCCCTATCTACTAACAATGGCTGCCGAGTTGCACCGACCGCGCGCCAAAATCACCCTAGGGATTTCTTCAGCGCAACGAGTGGCTATCCCCCTAAAAATACGAAATATTATCTGCCTGGGCGGATGGACCATTCTCTTTCACCTGGTCCTCGCGGTATATATATACAATGGACATATAAATATGATGTCCATTTATCTAAGATAATAGTTTATGTTTAAAGAATATATAATTATATATAAATTATAAATACAATGGACATATAAATATAATGTCCATGATAACAAGTAAAAATGTTGAATATTTTATTCATGATTTTATTATGAAACTTGAGAATATCAACAAAATTTTGATGTTTCAATGTTTTCCCCTTCAAATTTTCCCCCATTTACAGTGGCGACTTTTTGGCGTTTTCGTATCCTGTCAGTGGTGGGTTCTGGCGAGTTCCGCCTGGGGCGCTGGCGTGGAGCAAGCCTCGGCATCTGGCAACCCTGCTCTGAGAAACTAATTAACACGGAAGTGCCAGGAATACTTTTATAGTGGGATACTTACTGACACCAAATAATAATACGAAACACTATCAGTCCCACGACTTTTTGGTAAAGAAAAATTAATCTTAAATTAGTCTCCGATTTTTACAAGGAATCTACCATATATTTATGGTGGTTTGCGCAAAGTGAATCACCCGTATAATCTGTTGTTTACCCGTATAACTGTTTGTTTCGTCAGTCAGGATTTTTCTAATTCCATACGTATTCTTTTCTCAGTGCGAGTGACGTTATTCCCATCTCATTTGTTTCGTATTATTATTATTTGGTGTAAAAAGGTATAGTCCAAGAGCTGACGACATATTTCTGTGCCTCATTTTGTCACACTGCAGACTCGTGAGGAATGTTTATTTATGCTTCGTAGATCATGAAAAAAATAGTCTCGATCCCCAGATCCGGGGATAAAGGGGTGTGATTGCTTGATGAACATGTGAAAAAAGACCTATTTTTACCCCATGTGTGCATGAATAAAACCACTTCGGGGGGTTAGTTTATTGAAAAATAGATGGGGAAAGTGCGATGGGCAGACGCCCAGGGTGGAAATTACGGGTGGACAGATGCCGCCGAACATGCAATTTTTTTTTTTTCCAATTGCCCCATTCGAACATTGGCGAAATTTGGAGGGATGATAGTTTTTGGTCCACAGATGACCAGGAAAATACGGACAGACGCGCAGCGCGGGGATAAAAGGGGAACAGACTCCTTCCAAGATGCATTTTTTTTACACAGTTGCTACCCGTGCGGAAATTGATCCCGGTTTCTGGCCGGGTTCCAGTCGGAAAGCCCGGCTTTTAGCCGGATTCTGGCCGGGCGTTCTGGCCAGGACCCGACCAGAATCGTCACGCTCGGCTATCCATGACCTGGTCAGGAGTCCTGGCCGGGCTATGGCCCGGCGGTCCGGCCATAGACTGACCAGGCTTTACTAGGGGCTATGACATATCGCGATGATTTTATTCGATTATTCGCAGTTGGAAAATAAAAACAAATTATAAAAAAGTTTTTAATATTTTTAGTAGATTTTTTATTCATTTTAATATCTCTTATTATGATAGATATTACGAGCAATAATTCAACCTATGGTTTCAAAATTATAGTATCGCAAATAGAAACTTCATCCAATCCTAAAGTAATATCACCAATCTAGTTTCTTCGATCTTTATATCGTTTCTTTGGATTTTGGATTTCTTTCGTTTCTTTACTATCATAACCGTGTTACTTATATTATTATATTTCAACTTTTGTGAATACTTTTATTATCAGTTTTCTCACTGGCACACTACTCGTTTCTTCAAAGCCAATCTCGTCTGAATCAATGAACTTCAGATTCTTTCTATTTTTTTTTCCATCCCGAACTTTAGTATTTCCAAGGACGGTCCTCAAGACACTGTAAAAAGTGGCCTCGGAGATGAATTTGCCAGATTTGTCCCGGTGTCTATCTGCGAGAAAACCTGTGCTAGAAAGATTCGGGCTTTCATTACTTTCTTAAACCGCATAATTGTTTCAATTTTTTTTCAATCCTTACCGACTCGGCAAGCAGTGGATAAATGCTGTATCCTTCATTAAGAATTTTTCTGGCATCCTTTTTATGGCAGTATATTTCAAAGCATGAGGGAAATATCCGATTCATTTTTAAGGTCTAGTGGTATTCGATATTTTCGGTATTCGGATCTGGCCAAGCAGAGAGCGGCAGGTTAAAAAAAATTAGAAATTATTCACGATCTTCTCTGACTTTTATCACGGTATTTGACAGTTGGTTTGTTATAAAAACAATTGTAAAGCTAGAGGTAAATTGGTAACTTATCAGTATAATAACAAATCGGGATGTACTTCACGTCGTCAAATACCGCGCTCTGATATGCTAGACTAGCACCTGGCCAGTCCCCGGTCAGGCACTTTGACAAAAATACTACCCGGCTAGCGCCCGGCCAGAAACCTTGTTGTATCCGGGACAAACCGGGACATTTCCACACGGGTAAGAAATTCACAAAATGCATCTTAGAAGGAGTCTGTTCCCCCTTTATCCCCGCTCTACGCGTCTGTCCCTATTTTCCTGGTCATCTGTTGACCAAAAACTTTCATCCCTCCAAATTTCACCAATGTTCGAATGGGGTAATTGAAAAAAAAAAAAAAAATTTGCATTTTCGGCGGCGTCTGTCCACCCGTAACTTTCACCCTGGGCGTCTACCCATCGCACTTTCCCTATCTATTTTTCAATAAACTAACCCCCCGAAGTGGTTTTATTCATGCACACATGAGGTAAAAATAGGTCTTTTTTTCACATGTTCATCAAGCAATCACACCCCTTTATCCCCGGATCTGGGGATCGAGACTATTTTTTTCATGATCTACGAAGCATAAATAAACATTCCTCACGAGTCAGCAGTGTGACAAAATGAGGCACAGAAATATGTCGTCAGCTCTTGGACTAGTATCCCACTATGAAAGTATTCGTCGCACTTCCGTGTTAATTTAGCGTTTGCTACGCTGTAACTTCTAAGCTATTGATTTTGCAAAAACAAGTTTCATACAAAATTTGTATGAAAGTTTAGGCTCCACAAGTTTCATACTCACTATTTTCACAGTTCGGTCAATTATTATTATGGTGTTTCATAAAAACCATATTCACAAATTTTGGCGCAGTACAACTAAAAAAATGTGAGTGTTACTGAGAAACGTTTCAAATCGAAATTGCAGGGAATTTCATCCCCTGTAAAAAAAGCTATTTACTTTTGTTGTCGTAGGATGCACCGTATTACGAGACATTTGAGAAAAACTGTTTTCCGAGATGGCGGCTGAAGCATAATACCCCCTCCCTCGCTTCAACTTGTATTCACACTCAGGGGGTACGTCCCGCTATCATTTTGAGAAAAATCGCGCGCGTATAGAATTGATGCCTTATGAACGCCTTTTTTTCGACCCAGCTCTTGGACTATACTTAAGAGTCATAGTTTCGGTAGAATGCAGCCAGCGGTATTTGTGGAGCATCACTGCACACTCAAAAAACGTTGAATAAAATACTACCCTAATTTTTGGATTCAGCGCACGGAAACACGTCGGAAAACTGTGTGCTTACTTAATGACATTTTGGTCCCAAAATTTTGTTGTACCGTGTTATGTTGAGAAGTTCATTGCAATAAGAGCACATTGAGCATACCATGTATGCTTTCGTTGCGATAATCTGAAGAATGAAGGTCATAAGAGCACAAGACATCTAGAGTCTGAAGAACACCTTGAAAGAGCCTTTATACTACAATCTTCGTAGGAAGGGCATATATAGGTAAAATTACAACAGTGTGTTAGACTAATATCCAATCAACATCTATGGTTATTAATGAGGTTGAAGTTCGTAACGTTAATGCAACAAAATGTTCGCCAAAAATTTTCAAATTCAAGACTCGAACGTTTCAAATGGATCAAGAACGGTGCATAATTCCTCAAATTGTGTGTAACATGTTTATCTTGCATATTTTATAATTCTAACAACATTTGAATGACGAAATATTGCATTTCTTCAACGAATATTCTGTTACGTTAACGTTACGAACTTCAACTTCATGTTTATCACGAATTTCGAGAAATTAGTTTGAAAACATATCTAACGTTCAATTAAACAATATAACGGGACTATATATATTTATTCTGTCTCTAATTTCTAGGCCCAAAATCTCACTCGTGAAATTGAAAAATGGGCCGGTGTTTGGAATTGCGACGCGTTATTCTTTATGAATTCCATAATTCTCTAACCTACACAGAAAAAAAAAAAATTCCTCGTTTCAAGAAAACGATTTCTTGTTTCAAGAAACTGTAATTTCTTGAATGTTTTTTGATTGAATCAAGGAAATATGTTCTTAATTCAAACTAAGAATATAATATTTTAAATTAAGAACATATTTCCTTGATTCAATCATAACGCATTCAAGAAACTACAGTTTCTTGAAACAAGGAATCTTTTTCTTGAAACGAGGATTTTTTTTTCTCTGTGTATCGGACGTTGTAGTTTTATCTAATTCTTTGTAATCAAGGCAAACAGTTCATATTTCAACAATTTATTTAGCTCAATCGGTGACATTTGCTTTTGTAATTAACATAAGGTCTGGTTGATATTGCGACAGAGCATATCTGACAAAAAGGTCGCTTCGAAATATCCATATCTGAATGAATAGTGCGTTTTACTCAATTATTTGAAAAAAGTGATGGTTTGCTCGTGATATGCCCTTATGCGCGATATGCCCTTATTGCATCCAACTGAACTAGTTGTACTGCGTTGGATGTCCGAATAAAAATGATTTTATATAATTACATGTAAATATATAGAATTATGTAAAAGTTATGCCAAATGTAACTTATCGGATGATGAGCGTCACCGAAGTTTGGTCCCACATATTTGTGCTTAATGTCTAGCTGCTCTTACAGCATCTCGATCGGAAGCTATCCGTGCACAAATTTTGGTCAAGGTTTTTACTTTTTTTCGTATCAACACGTTAGTTTTTTCTGAAAAAAAATAATATTGCTCTAGAATCCGCGAAATCAAAAAACTTCTGAACATTTTGTGACGATTCGTAACGATTCGCCGCGCTCAGTCGCGCCGAGCCGCGCCGCGCCGCGCCATAGTGTACGCAGACCTTTATATAGAGTTCTATATAGGATCCAAAATAAGTTAATATGTAAGTTTTATATAATTCTATATACTTATATATAACTTTATAGAGTTAAAACTTACATGGATTTTTATATATGGGGAGTTCCATATGAAATGTACAATTGGTTGTCCACACCCCTTTCGATTTGTCTCAAACTTAGTGAAGTTGAGTTATGAGTTGAAAAAAAAATTCCTCTAAATAATGAAAATTCTACCTTTTACAGGTCGCGAGTAACACCGATTCACAAATTTTGAATAATTTTTTTCAAATCGCTGTAGCTCCCCAACTACATGTCAACGCCTAGAAGTCAAGTAGGTCAAAAGTTTTGTACTTTGATGTACTTTTCGATGGTGTCGCGAGACAAAGTCGATTTTCAGTTAATGGTATAAAAAACGCGAAAAACGCGATATTGATCTCGTTCCCCAAACTTTTTTGGGATCCATTTTTCATCATAAAATGCGGCTATTTTTCCCGCAAATTTTCGTGTAAAGAAAAGTCACGGGACTCAACTCGTTAAAGAGATATGAGGGAAATTCCACGAAAAACCGACCGGATCTGGACGTTTTCTGACTTTAAATTTTTTCAAAACCATTGAAACTTTTTTTTACGTGAAATAGATGTGAAAAAAGCCGATAGTGTTGGCTCTTTTTACGTCTATTTCACGTAGAAAAAAGTTTCGATAGTTTTGAAAAATTCAAATTCAGAAAACGTCCAAATCCGGTCGGTTTTTGCTATAAATTCCCTCATATCTCTTTAACCAGTTGAGTCCCGTGACTTTTCTTTACACGAAAATTTGCGGGAAAAATAGCCGCATTTTATGATGAAAAATGGACCCCAAAAAAGTTTGGGGAACGAGATCAATATCACGTTTTTCGCGTTTTTTATACCATCAACTGAAAATCGACTTTGTCTCACGGCAACATCGAAAAGTGCATCAAATTACAAAACTTTTGACCTACTTGATTCTTAAGCACGGACATGTAGTTTGGGAGCTACAGCGATTTGAAAAAAATAATTCAAAATTTGTGAATCGGTGTTACTCGCGACCTGTAAAAGGTAGAATTTTCATTATTTAGAGGAATTTTTTTTTCAACCCATAACTCAACTTCACAAAGTTTGAGACAAATCGAAAGGGGTGTGGACAACCAATTGTACATTTCATATGGAACTCCCCATATAATTCTATACAATTCTATATAATTCTATATAATTCTATATAATTACGTATATAAAATCATTTTTACTGGGGTGGCTACAAAATCGCACTAGAGCGTATAATCAATATATACCAATATATCCGATACTATGACTCTTAGCATAGATTTGTCATCTGCTACCCATTGTCAAATGTCAGCGTGTTGAAAATAACGCCGATGATTTTGAAATCAAAGTTGCTTTGCCGCTCTTACGGAAAAAAACCCTCAAGTTTACCCTCAAATTTTACCCCCAAATACAGGGTAAACCCTGAGTTTTTATGATAAACCCCCAAAACTTTGGGGGTGCGAACTTTCCCCTTAAATTTGAGGGTTATTTTTCCGCGAGGGCGTAATCGGAGTAGATTAGTTCATCCCGGAATAAAATGGTCACAATGAACATCCTACGACAATGTTATCTGAGGGATCAGTACTACAGAAGTAAAATTTGAACGTAAGCAGAATGCGCGCATAATTTGAACCAGTTTCATGCGACATGGCTTTGATAATTAAATTATGTAATACGGTTCATAAATTTTTATTTCATTTATTTAACAGCATTTCAGATTACTATCGGTATTTGGTATTATATGTTTTCAATCAGTAACTATTGTTTTATAAGGTATCCGAAGGAGTTGTCAAGGTGAAGCAGAAGTAATGACGTCTGGTCGTAAAATAAAATTGAAAATATAGACCGTACCAATTGAGTTAACGACGTGCAGATACGATAGAGAAACGATACTCGGCTCAAAATCAGCTGTGCTATGCAAGTGCACATCGTGACCTTTAAAGTCCCAGCACTCGTCCAAAATTGTCTTCGCTTTCTTTAATGGTTATTACTAACGCCATTATCGTTACATTTATAATTATGTTTATTATTATTCAATTTGTAGCATGCTTATTTTTCAGTACTCGTTTCGTTTCCCTTTTTTCTCTCTATATACTATTACATTGGGACACAAGTCTGCATGTACGCCGTTATCGCTTGCGCCACGTCTTAATGTCGCGTAATAAACACTTGGTATTGTCACTGCATTTATTCCCTTCGGTATCTGCATTCATTACGACATTAAAATTGATTGCTGTTGTTATCTGCCTCATCAAGTACAACAACGTTTCTCGACACTAAAATAACCAGCTAATCGTCAAGACAATAAACCGCGTTCTCGGTGTGGCTTCGTATCCAGTTCAGGTAGTCCGAATTCTTCACGTAAACACCCGGCATTCCACGCCTAGCACATCCTATTCCCCAAGAGACAACTCCTACACAGATAAATGATCACTGATTACCGAACGACTTCTATCGATTGAATCGTTGCAGCTGATAATGCGAAACACGGAACACTCATCCCGCACAACATAGTGCGTTTCAGATAGGTTTCGGGAACATTGTACTGAAATCTTGTTACGATGTCAGAAACATAATTGTCAATGACTTTTGCATTTTAGGAATGTATCGGATGAGTGTAAGTGCACCTCTGTAACATTTTGTTAAAACGTGGGTCAAATGGAACCCTTTAATAACAGTTCATATATTCCGGTCATGTTTCATGGAACTGATTCGGCGAGACCTCTAATGATGCTTTTTGAATCCGTAATCACCAATTATCCATATTTTAGTCATTGCATCAACCAACCCGGTAATCACGTATATCCGACATAGAATGATTGTCCATTGATAGATTAAGGGTCGTACGAGTATCTAATCAATGTTGGTTTGAGCCCAGTCCGCAGGCGCGCCTCATACTCATGCAGCATATTTCTACTTGCGAGAGAGCCTCGGGTCAAACTTGCACCCAGCGGCGAGCGAGGAATTCTCTCGAAATATAGTTTTACAAGCTTCTTATTATGTTTCTGAAAAATGATTGTCTGCAACGTTTCATGGTAGTACACGGAGAGAAATTTCAAGTAAATATTCCTATGCAGCATGGTAATGGTTACATCATTCTATAGTTTGTATAAGCGGTCACATAAGAGCGGCGCGACACAAACTATAGAGTAATGTAACCGTTACTATGCTGCATAGGAATATTTACTTGAAATTTCTCTCCGTGTAACGAGCGTAATATAACTGAGACGTGACTTTTCGTAGATCAAGAATCGTTGTGACGTTTCTGATATCTAACTGAAACGCTGTGCTGTGCGGGCAGTGGTGGATCCAGCGGGGGGCAATCACCCCCCGCCCCCCTGTCATAAAAAAGAGAGTTCTAGATAAGTGTAGCAGTAACTTACCAATTGTCTCGTACTTTCCGTTTACTCTTTCAAAGAGTAAGGGACCGCCGCTGTCACCCTGATGTGCACACATATATTTAGCAAGAAATCGATTAAATCACTGGTCATTCAGTATCGTTTCATAAGTACCTGGCAAGCATCTGTGTCGTCGTTGTATGCACAGAGCATAGACTCAGTGAGATGATCGCCAAATGGTGTATTCATACACACCGAAAATGGTATAACTTTGAGGTCTGCTTGACGAAGATATTTAGACGGACCTCCGTTAGCGGTCACTCTGCCCCATCCGGTAACTCTCACTTTCTGACCCGTGTAGTTAGATCCTGTACGTATGTGATTTTTATAACCTGAGATTAGTTCCGGTTCCAATACTAATTTTGAAAAATTGATGGGCTGTTTATCCTACCTTTTGCCGGTAGACAAACTGGTCTCACATTTTCGTTATACTGTACGGGATACTTAAGCTTAATTAGGGCAATGTCGTTCGTGTCATGCAGATAGTCGCTCTCAAAGTCCTCATGGATAATCACCTGTGCGATCGGTGTCACAAATCCTTCTTTGAGATTCTCGATGTCGTGAATTCCAAGACCTATCGTTAAGTCGCTATGACTTGTCCTGATAAAGCAGAGCAGAGCTTGAGAGAAGTCGCTGTGAAAATATCGAGATTTATATCTGGTTGATGAAATACCATTTAACGCAATGTCCTGCAGTAAGGATATATCGGTCATTAATCAGAGCTCCCCCACAGTACAGAGATCCCTTATTGAAGATAGTTGCCACCCAAGGGAAAATGTGTGGCACCGAGATGATGGCGCCAACGATACGATTGGAGACACCTTCACCGGATATTCCGCACTCTGCAGGTGGAATCAACGTCGAAGAAATTAGATTTAGTATTTGAAAACGAGTTCAGCATAGTTGCAATAAAATAATTGAATTTACCACAGTCTGGATTAATCTGGCGTTCGACCTGGTGATTGCTGCGGGACTCGACCGCCTGGAATAAGAACGTGATTTTATCGCAGTATTACACTACTAATTGCTAAACTTTTCGGCGAGGTCATTGAGACGAAAATTTGAACAAACGTCATGTATCAGAAGAGCTCCGATCGCGAACAGCGTTACCCTCAGTTTCATGGTGCGAATTTTGCGAGTAACTCCACCAGAGCGACGACTCTCGCTAATCTACAGTAGCTACTGGGCTCTCTGTACTACATACCTTGATCTAAATGGCAAATTATACCTGATTCACTTTGCCAACCCCCGTAAGGCTGGCCAGTTTTCGTCGCCTCACCTCGCGTTTATCTTGGTCTATCCCCTCTCCAGGTTACTTTACTTCATTACACGGTGCCTACAGGCAAAGCTTCATCGTTCGTCGTGCTGATTTGAAGATCAAACACATTACGTTCTGATTGTGAGCTGTGTGCGCAGCAGCAACAGTTAAGCTAGCAGCTATTAACTATTTCGGAATCGGTTCCAGGTGGTGGAAAATTCAGACTATACCCCTTACATATGATTGTCTTTGCAGATTCGTTCTTAAACTCACAGCCAACGAGCTTATGCCGGCGACACAGACTTTTCGTGTCCCGTGTTCGCCTCACCTACAGGCGCCACGATCGCTCACACATAGCTGTGATTGGTTCGCGCTGTGTGTGAGTGACTGTACACTGCTCACGATCTCCGTATGTGAGCCGACACGAAAAGTCTGTGTCGCCGGCATTATCATTGCGAAGAGTTTATACGTTTCTCATGATGCAACTTTTTTTTTGACTGTACAGTGGTCTGACAACAGCAAAATATTGTTGCTATTAAGGGGGGGTTTACCCAATCAGTTACCGATTTGTCTATTTTCTCCTAAACGGGGTAATCAATTGACTTGTCCTTTCGGCAGCCGATGTTTGACGAGTAATGAGTTCGAACTGGTACGTTTGATCGGATGAAATCGGGATTTTTTTATTTTTTTCGATCGAAAAGTATTGGCGTGCCATTTATTGCGACTTATATCAAAGCCCACGCATCAAAAATGCAAAATCGACTCCCTGAGCCCGATTCTGTGAGAAATTCTGAACATAACCATCCCAAAACATCTTTGTTTTCGACAACGATGAAGGTGGAAGTTGTATTCCACGTTTTTGTGGTAATTTTCGCGATTGTCAGAGACTGGGGGCGGCCATTGCCGCTACAGCTGCTGATATAACGCGGTGGTTCCCAGAAGGCCCGTGAGATGTCGCCACGCGCCCATCTGAACTTCATCCTTTTACTATAGTATAGTATACTTTCACGGTGACATCTCACGGGTGTTCTGGGAACCACCGCATTAAATCAGCAGCTGTAGCAGCTGTAGCGGCAATGGCCGCCCCCCAGCCTCTGACAATCGCGAAAATTACCACAAAAACGTGGAATACAACTTCCACCTTCATCGTTGTCGGAAACAAAGATGTTTTGGCATGGTTATGTTCGGAATTTCTCACAAAATCGGGCTCAGGGAGTCGATTTTGCATTTTTGATGCGTGGGCTTTGTTATAAGTCGCAATAAATGGCACGCCAATACTTTTCGATCGAAAGAAATAAAAAAATCCCGATTTCATCCGATCAAACGTACCAGTTCGTACTCATTACTCGTCAAACATCGGCTGCCGAAAGGACAAGTCGATTGATTACCCCGTGTAGGAGAAAATAGACAAATAGGTAACTGATTGGGTAAACCCCCCCCTTAAATAATAAGACTTCAATCAAGGCTCGATTCGGGTATCCTCTTTTTTTTTCATGAAAAGAACAGAAGACGGTGGAACCAACTTGATACCTATACTGTTTTGTTTAAAGCAGCAACCAAATAAATAAATCATAACTCTAATTGATTTAATAAAAATTAATCGGTAAAGCCGCTTTTTCCTCAAATAGGTAGCAAAATCGGCCTCCGTTCATATGTAAAGAAAAATATCGTTGTTTGCTCCCTTGGTGCACAATATACTAATTTACCACTTATTATTCAGCTCATGAGAAATTCAAAATATGCAGAATTTTTTTGTTTTTTCCTAACAACTACTCCGCCAAACACAGCTTTGCAAAGAATATTTATAGTTGCGGGTGGCAAGGATAGCGGTCGTTCTATTCATCTGAACCAAGAAAAACAAATTGTGTCCTAATTAGCACGAGTATTTAGCTCCCCTTCGAACTAGAATTAGCTGAAAGAACTTGAATTCCTAAAAGTGGCTGCTGTCGAAAGTTGGAGATCAAATTTTGACCGTTTTCATGTCGATTTTTGGCGATTAAAAATCATTAATTAGCATCGGAATGGGACGATTGCAATTCCAAGAACAGCCGAAAATGTATAGAACATGCTATACAAATTTCAACGCGATCAACTGAGAAGTTTATTTTATATTACTGTCGCAAGTTGAAAAAAAAAACGTGTTTCGAAAAAACCGCGTTTGAAGTTTTGACGGCAAGTATCATAGAACATAGATATACTATATGGGCATATCTCACAAACCTTTAACTTTCGCAGCTTTAAAAAAAAAAAAATCTAATTTGAGGAACGCAGTGTCGCCAATTTTTTTCTCGCATCACAAGACCTCCATAAAGCAATATCTATTCATGTACAATTCATATTATACTGGGTGCGCGCATAAAAAATAATACTGCCATTTTATATTCACAATTATTCATTTTCTGTAGGTTTGATGTCAGAACTCTCTGTATCTTTGTTCTGCAGTACTAGAGTACTATTTTCAAACTAGAAAAAAAAAAAAAAAAAAAAAATTAGTTTATATGTATTATTAGACTGTGTCAAAAAAAACCGACATCTTGTTTTTGTTCGGGCCCTTTCGAAAATAGTTAGTGCTTAATATAAAGAAAATTGTCCCCAAAGCTTAGCTATGTAGCTCGAACATAGAATTAGCGCATTTGAAAATAAGATTTCCCATGTATTTCAAATGGCAAAATTTCTTTATCTTAGTTTTATTTTTATAATTCTCTTTATTCAACTGATAAGAATAAAGTGAATATACGGTTTTGAAGGGAAAAAAATTTCTGAGAAAATGCATGAAAAAAAATTTTTTAATTAATTTGTCGAAAAGTAAGTAGTAATCAAATATACATATGACTTTTAAACCACTGTAACTCGTTAACGGTTCAATCGAGCAACTTGGGCCAAAGGACTATTTTTGTAGATCATAAAATTCTCTACAAAACCGTATATCCACTTTATTCTTATCAGTTGAATAAAGAGAGTTATAAAAATAAAACTAGGATAAACAAATTTTGCGATTTGAAATACATGGGAAATCTTATTTTCAAATGCGCTAATTCTGTGTTCAAGCTACATAGCTGAGCTTTGGGGACAATTTTCTTTATATTAAGCACTAACTATTTTCGAAAAGGCCCGAACAAAAAGTAGATGTCGTTTTTTTTTGACACAGTCTAATGTATTATTCAAATTAAAAAAATTTATCAATTTTTATTATTTTTATTATTATTCAAATTAATTCACTTTAATCGTATACAGAAAAGTTAAACGGTAACTGCTACAAAGGTTATTGACTCAGAAAATAATTTAGATCACTTGAAAAAATGAACAGTTGCAAATTTATGTTACGAATTTATGAATCTGACATTCCCGAATCTGACATTTCAATACGTTTTAACCCAGAGAAAAGTCATTTTTGATAAAATAATCGCGCACATCTTTGAAGATATAATTCGTGATATGAGCAATATACTCGTATCAAATATAAGCATCTTACTTGACGAGATTATCAGGGTAACGACGAGACATTCCTGACATTTATTCTCCACGCGTCAATATGTATCCATTGATCAGAACACTGCGAGAAAAGAAATTGACTCTCCGACGTAAATTTTAGTTCCTTCGATCCGTGATAGTTCTACTTTCATGTGCATGTAGATAAATACATCCAATTAGCTTGTGCTGATGTTTTTTAATCGTGAAACATTGGGTGTCAGGTGCGATATCGAAACCGAGTGACAGCACTTCGTACTGTGTCCCTAGTATCGCAGACGAATTTTGGTGACTACAATTACGTACATTATGTTCATACTACCTTGCTCGTAGCCAATTATTTTTTTCAAATTTTTCTAAAGTTTCGTATCAATGCAAATCTCGTACGAAGTTTTGTTAAAGTCATAGCTACACAATGCAACGTTGCTCATTCCTGCATTTCAATTAGGGACAAGAAGTTTGTAGATACAGTAAATAATTTCTTTTACATTGATTATGCTTCGTGTATCTCAAAAATAATTCGCTACATGCATGAATACCCAATTCTTTGCCTGGAAGTTAACTTTCGCAATCCGTAAGTCAAGTTACATGAAAGTTAAAGGTTTGTGAGATATGCCCATATACCTACAATACCTACATTACGATCGATCGGCGATACCAGCTCTATAGAAGGTTGTGGTGGGCGAAATATAGTGTTTGGTGTCGGTTTGGTGACGAAGAATTATTAATAGACCGGGAGCCCATAACACTTTTTTTATGTATCACAACCTACCGCTCACAACTATCTTAAGTTCCATAAATCTGTGTCCCACATCACTAAAATATCATCGCCGAACAAATTCCGTGAATACGAGATGTTCCTCACGCGCGATCAAATTGTTTAAAAGACTCAGGTTTTGGCATCATTAGTTACCGTTCGGCATATGTCGCAAATTACTGTTCCCATCGAAATTCGATTTTACCCTTCTTAAGGACAGGTCTAGTATATATATATATTAGAGTGGTCCTTATTTTGGTCATTTTCGAATTCAGATTTCTTCGCCACCTAGAAGGGTTCCAAATAATTAAACAAAAACATCCTCCAAATTTGAACTTTTTATCTTAATTTTAACACGTGCCGCAAAGCCTCTGAAGTTTTGTATTTGATGAACATGGCGTTTTCACTGACCTTTATTCAGAATTTCGGCGCACCGTCAATAAGTACGAAAAAAATCTAATTCCTGTACGAATCTTATCAGAAACCCCGATATTATTTTATTAGATTTGGAAAAATTCAAAATTCAAATTGGCGGATCCAAAATAGCGGTTGTAAAACATGAAAAAAGTTTAAATCCAGTCATGGGTCAGCATGAATAGGTTTTTGGGGTCGCTGATTTTGAATTTAGTGTCAAAAATATGAAATTCGGAATGGCGGATCCAAAATGGCGCGGTGAAGTATGAAAAATATTTAAATCCAGTCATGGATCAGCTTTCATAGGTTCTTATTTATCTATTTTTGTTTATTTATATATTCTTTTCATTTTTTTTTGATTGATTAATTTTTTTATTCATCACCAGCAAATGAAGCTACCATTTTGTTGAAAATCGATCTACTGTACCGACAAAGGTTTTTTTTCTCTGTGTTATATTTAGTTTTTTTTCTGCGTATTTATTGGCGGATCAGAAAAATGAATCAATCACAAAAAATGTACTGCATAAATAAATAAATAAAAATAAATAAATAAAAACCTATAAAAGCTGACCCATGACTGGATTTGAATATTTTTTATATTTCAGCGCGCCATTTTGGATCAGCCATTTCGAATTTCATATTTTTGACACCAAATTTGAAATCAGCGACCCTAAAAACCTATACAAGCTGACCCATGACTGGATTTAAAATTTTTTTTTATGTTGTACAGCCGCTATTTTGGTTCCGCCATTTTGAATTTTGAATTTCTCCAAATCTGATTAAATAATATCGGGTTTTCTGATAAGATTCCTACAGGAATTAGATTTTTTTCGTACTTATTGACGGTGTGCCAGAATTCTGAATAAAGGTCAGTGAAAACGCCAATGTTTATCAAACGCAAAACTTCAGAGGCTTTGCGGCACGTGTTAAAATTAAGATAAAAAGTTCAAATTTGGAGGATGTTTTCTTTTTAATTATTTGGAACCCTTCTAAGGGGCGAAGAAATCAGAATTCGGAAATGACCAAAATAAGGACCACTCTAATATATATATGAGCTAATTCACAAATTCCCGGTGTGGTTTTGTACCTCAAAATTTTCGACCATTTTTTTTCGTCATTAATGGGTCATTTCCGTCGAAATGAGTTGGAAGCCACCGCAAAATAATTTTTATCAGTGCAGCTCATGGCATTTTTGATATTTCGCGTTTTCAACTGTTTTTTTGAGAATACCCGAGACGTTGATAGTCTAACGGAAAAATTTAAACACAGTTTTCGAAGGAAATTTTCCGCTCTTTTTATTGCAAATATTTTCATGCACCGCAGACAACCGGAAGTTCAAAATACATACGGCTGAACCTTCTTCCGCAAGTCCAAATTCGATTTTTTTTTCGTCATTCGACAACTTGAAATATTCCCTGTGACATGTCAAAGCATAGACTGGGCTACCACATATTCGAGTATGTGGTTATAGACTGTTAAGTAAGTGTAACTTAAGTATGTGGTAGCCCAGTCTATACTTTTGACATGTCACAGGGAATATTTCAAGTTGTCGAATGGCGAAAAAAAAATCGAATTTGGACTTGCGGAAGAAGGTTCAGCCGTATATATTTTGAACTTCCGGTTGTCTGCGGTGCATGAAAATATTTGCAATGAAAAGAGCGGAAAATTTCCTTGGAAAACTGTGTTTAAATTTTTCCGTTAGACTATCAACGTCTCGGGTATTCTCAAAAAAATAGTTGAAAACGCGAAATATCAAAAATGCCATGAGCTGCACTGATAAAAATTATATTACGGTGGCTTCCGACTCATTTCCACGGAAATGACCTATTAATGACAAAAAAAAAAAAAATGGTCGAAAAGTTTGAGGTACAAAACCACACCGGGAATTTGTGAATTAGCTCATATATGGGGAAATCCACGGAACCTTTGATTTTTTTAAAAAGTGTAATTTCATTTTTTATTTTGAAGCACACTTCTCAAACCTTTTTTGGCATGTCTCTTGTAGACTATAAGTGAAGAATATACTCGCGTTACTCATTTTTATCGATCCCTCAAGAAGTTACGGTAAAAAAATCGAAAAATCGTTTTTTTTTTTACGAAAACGATTCATTTATCTTAATTTCATCGTTATAACATGGTTTTTCATTCATCGTTATAACTTATAACATTGTTTTTCGATTATTTATTGATTTTTTGATTGAAAAAAAAAATTTGAATTTGAAAAAAAAAAAAAAAAATTTGATTTGTTTTTAATTTTTTTTTTTTTTTTTTTTTTTTTTCACTTACTTATGATACGAATACGCATTTGTATTGATGAAATCCGAAAAATTACACATGTCAACGCTATTTTTAACATTTCACACGAATATTCGAATATTTATTGATCAAATAAAACTTCATAATATTAGAAGTACCGAAAGTTCAGTGTGAGGATTTTCGTAGTAGATTCCTACAATAAAGGTTTACGAATTACAGGACGTTTGAACGAGTAAGAAATAAAATTAGAGCTGTGCCAACGAAAAAACATGATTTTAAAAAATAGTTACGCGAGTACACGTTCAGATACTTCGACCTCTAGCTTCATCAGTTTTGATGGCACATTAATTTTGGAACCACACTTTTTTTTGTTTCTTGTGAAGCTATCTGGACGTGAAATAAAAATTTCAACTTTCAGATTCCTCAAAAAGTTATAAACGAAAAGGTAAAAAAAATGTCGACGACCAAAAATGGAGTATCGCTACTTTGAGTGCGAATCATGGGGAATGGTCAAATGGCACACTCATATGACATCAATAACTTCAAAAGTCATAGATAGACGAAGATTTCACCAAATTTTCAAATCGATTCATAAACCCCTCATAAAGTTAGAGGCAAAAAATGAAAAAAAGAATTCAGAGTATCGCTTGAAAATGTGCAATTTTTCAGCATTTTTATTTTTCAAAGTCTCCCAGAAATATGTGGATCACTTTTCAACCATTGAATATCATTGAGTTGGCTAGTAATATAACTGAAATGAAGGCCCACGTACTTGATACCCACTTCAAATTCTCTTTTCATAGGTAGACAACCGAGTATCAACAAATTTAAAGGTTCCGTGGATTTCCCCATATATCCCGTGCGGAAATTGATCCCGGTTTCTGGCCGGGTTCCAGTCGGAAAGCCCGGCTTTTAGCCGGATTCTGGCCGGGCGTTCTGGCCAGGACCCGACCAGAATCGTCACGCTCGGCTATCCATGACCTGGTCAGGAGTCCTGGCCGGGCTATGGCCCGGCGGTCCGGCCATAGACTGACCAGGCTTTACTAGGGGCTATGACATATCGCGATGATTTTATTCGATTATTCGCAGTTGGAAAATAAAAACAAATTATAAAAAAGTTTTTAATATTTTTAGTAGATTTTTTATTCATTTTAATATCTCTTATTATGATAGATATTACGAGCAATAATTCAACCTATGGTTTCAAAATTATAGTATCGCAAATAGAAACTTCATCCAATCCTAAAGTAATATCACCAATCTAGTTTCTTCGATCTTTATATCGTTTCTTTGGATTTTGGATTTCTTTCGTTTCTTTACTATCATAACCGTGTTACTTATATTATTATATTTCAACTTTTGTGAATACTTTTATTATCAGTTTTCTCACTGGCACACTACTCGTTTCTTCAAAGCCAATCTCGTCTGAATCAATGAACTTCAAATTCTTTCTATTTTTTTTTCCATCCCGAACTTTAGTATTTCCAAGGACGGTCCTCAAGACACTGTAAAAAGTGGACTCTGAGATGAATTTGCCAGATTTGTCCCGGTGTCTATCTGCGAGAAAACCTGTGCTAGAAAGATTCGGGCTTTCATTAGGGGAAGATGGCCCAAAGTGGATAGGTTAATGTTCAGCGGCGGATATTTTTGGGAAAAAAGCGAAAAATTAAGTGAACAACAACTGATTTTCTCAAGTTGTTCAATGAACTATACAAAACATCGATAGAAGTTGTGAAATTATTAATGCTATAGCGAAACAATAACATAAAGTAAAAAATGGAAAATTATTCACTTTGCCCGTGAGCCCGGGCAAAGTGAATACCAGTGTTTTTTTTTTAACGAATGCACCTTTTTCGCCATACATGGTGCATTTCTCATGTCCCTAATGCTTACACATGTTGCACTGGATCCAATTTTCAATAGGCTTGCTGCCTATTCCAGAGTAGGTTTCGTTACACAGGATGGCCACGCAGTCTTCGTATTTTCCTGCTGAGCCTCTACTATCTTTGTTCTTCTCATTGAGTTGATATCTATCCACTTTGCCCGGTTCACTTTGCCCGGCAGCACATTGAGAACAAATATGATTAATCTCTTTGAATATATTTGATTATAAATAAATCGGCATATGGTGTTTTTCTCGAGAAAAGGACGCCGTTTAACATAAAAAATACGACAATTAGACCAGAGCAATAATTAAGTGAAATACATCGCGATACATACCTTCGGAAAATTTTAACAATTCAAAGTGTTTTGGTTAATCTTTTGCGTAGCTTTCGCATCAACGCGTCTGAGCTCATTTGCCACTGTTTTTGACTGATATTCTGACGTAAAATGATGCAATATATATGACAATAAGCAGGCGACTTCAGACACCGAAATATTCACCGAATTCGCTTTGCCCGGGGTATCCACTTTGGGCCATCTTCCCCTACTTTCTTAAACCGCATAATTGTTTCAATTTTTTTCAATCCTTACCGACTCGGCAAGCAGTGGATAAATGCTGTATCCTTCATTAAGAATTTTTCTGGCATCCTTTTTATGGCAGTATATTTCAAAGCATGAGGGAAATATCCGATTCATTCTTAAGGTCTAGTGGTATTCGATATTTTCGGTATTCGGATCTGGCCAAGCAGAGAGCGGCAGGTTAAAAAAAATTACAAATTATTCACGATCTTCTCTGACTTTTATCACGGTATTTGACAGTTGGTTTGTTATAAAGACAATTGTAAAGCTAGAGGTAAATTGGTAACTTATCAGTATAATAACAAATCGGGATGTACTTCACGTCGTCAAATACCGCGCTCTGATATGCTAGACTAGCACCTGGCCAGTCCCCGGTCAGGCACTTTGACAAAAATACTACCCGGCTAGCGCCCGGCCAGAAACCTTGTTGTAGCCGGGACAAACCGGGACATTTCCACACGGGGTGTTCGGAATTGAAATAAAATTTGCGCTAAGTTGGCCTTTTTTGCGTTTTTGACGCCTGGGCTCAGATAATAATCGAAATGTGACACATTTCGACCAAAAGGAGGTGGGCGACTAGGGATGGGCCTTAACTGAGTCAGAAATTTTTCAGTACTCATGCTCCAATTGTGAATATATCTTTTGAAATGGCGAAATGCAGTGACTTTGATTAAAAATTTTCGAATAAGACGATGGTATTATACTTGCGAAAGAAGCTGATAAATTGTGCACTAAATCATATTTAAAACAAGTTGTTTGTTTCGCGCTTTTATTTTGAATGTCAATCGGTCAATGCAACCATAAATTTTGATTCTGACGTATACGTAGATGAAGTACAGAGTGCCTAAGTGTCAAACAAACAATTTTCGATTAACGCCAGCAGTACATGGAATCTTGGGACGTGACTTCAAATATCCATGGTAAACTTTGAGGAACATCTGTATAAAGTCCAGGAAAATCCCGGTCGCCGCATCCAATGCCGTTAGATACAATACCTGTAATCAATCATCTTTACAATCAATCCTGATATCAGTTATTAGACATTTTCAGTATGCTCGAGGATCAGAAAAGGTATGCGATATGAAAACGCATTCTATGCAATGTCTATTGAGAGCAATTTTATTAGATTTGTAGGTATTGGAATATTGAATGCAAAGAAAATAAGTAATGGCAAAATTGAAATATTATAGGATCTCAAAAATTTGTAAATATATTCCACGGAAATGTAAAAAAGATACTGAATACTCATTATTGCTGAAGAAATACGTGTTAAAAATAAAAACGAATCGAGACGAAATTTAAGTTTCAAGTGGCTGATTGTAAGTCCACATGGACTACCCTATGTATTATATGTGCATTAAGTCTTAACAGCATGTTCGGATATATGAAACACTCATATTGTTAGCTCTTGCAATACATCTTTGATCTTTATAATATCATGAGCAGGTTTTCTCCGAAAAGTGCTGTATAATATAATAAACTCTTCCTGATTTATGGCTGAAGGTAATTTGCCTTTCAAACAGAATCTGCCTGCAGCAACAAGCTAATCGATAAAATTTTACGATGTTAATCTCGTTGGTTGAATGTTACTCAGACCATGTGAGGTCAAACATACCCCGAAAAAACATTGTAAATATAAAAAGTACCGTCAAGTACAAATAGGATTCCTCTCAGAAGACTTGGGCCCATTAACAGACAATGCAGAAAATCAATACCCTCAACTTCCATTTTTCATTGGAGGCGATTTTAATTTTAGAATCGGTGAACTAAATGCCGTGGGTGAAAAAGTATTGTCCGGTAGTGATATCGGATATAGTGATGGAAAATTTTTTGACCGCGGAGTAAACAGCAGAGGTAGCAAACTCGTAGACTGGCAGGAAAACAACGGATTTATAATAGCCAACGGCCGAAGCGAAGGCGATTATCCGGGTAGATACACATAACATATTGTGGCTCTCGAGGATTTAGTGTGATAGACTTGGTTGCCTGTGATGCCACGCTTTAGGTGTAGTCCAGTCGGATTCGACATAAAATCGACCGACTCCTATTCTTTCTGAGTACAGTTTTGCCGATTTTTTTGTAGGTAGATTTGACCTCGACAAATAAGCCCCTGATTTTGCGTGTTGATAAAATGTGTGGAACATTGTTGAAAAAAATGTTGAAAAAAAAAATTCGCCATTTTGATTTTTAATTTCCTTCATATGCGTGTGAGGCAAAAATGTTGTATATAAAAGTTGCATGTCTTATCCTCGTGTTTAATAGAAAATTTTGAAAATTCAAAAAATGTCGGTTCGTCTAGTCGCAAAATACAAAAAACCAAATTATTTACAAATTTTTTAATTTCGTTCCTGTCCCCTTAATGATCAATGTATACCCTCGAAACTCACATGACGCGTATAAAACCTGTGCTGCAAGAGTCCGTCCAAAAATCATTCGATTACCTCGCATATTATAGCAACAAATAGCGATTTTCGAAAAATATTCGAATACCAATAACATTTGAGCCAATGGGATTACAGCGTCTAACGAAAATTCTGGTGGTAGTTTAAACTATGCAGATTCAGAATGTGATTGAAAATTTTTTTTTTTTCCATTGAAAACGGTAGAAAAAAATGAAATAAAAATTTTCTTAATTAACAAATAGTATTGGGACTGAAATTATTGACTTGCGAAAATCACTTTTTGATATTGCTATTTCTTTTTTCGAGGCGGAAATTTTGAAAAAAAAAAAACATCATTATCGTCATTAGAACCGGAGATACACTTTTTTTACTCATTTGCAATTTATTATCAAAGTAAATATTATAAATAATTGAAAAAAAACCGTACCTCGTCCATACTACAAGGATCAACCATGAATTCTTTGATTCAGATTTGAGCTCCGGTTTCGTCAAAATTAATTATGGAATTGATGCAAATTCTAGGCGTCGCGTCCCAGCGGCTCCGTGGCCGCCACTGATATATATTATAACTGGATAGCCGATCGCGTATGAAATATAGGCCGAAGCGTGAGGCCAGTTGAGTGTCATTTTTTTTGGAGTCCCGTGTATCGCCATCTGTGCTTGGCGGCATCAAGCTACCTATCAATTCATGATTTGATATCACAGTGATATATATACAGCATGATTCCCAAGTCACGGAAAAGATTTTACATGCAGATTCCTAATCGAAATCTAAGAATAAGTTCATTATCAAAAACTTCGAGGGACCAGTCGTTCCTGAGTTATAGAAGGTTTAGTCCACCTCGTAGTTGACGTTGTCCAGGTGGTGAAACTGATGACTCACATTCTCCAGGTGTTCAAACTGATGACTTCCGATCCCCAGGTCGTTCGCTTCGTAGTTTTCACTCTCGTTGTCTTCGAGTTGTTGACTTTCGTGCTCCAGGATTTTCGTCCCGTAGTTTACGTTGTCTAGATGGTCAAACTGGTGACTTCCGTTCCCCAGGTCGTCCGCTTCGTAGTTTTCACTCTCGTTGTCATCGGGTAGTTGATTTCCGTCCTCTGGGACTTTCGTCACGTAGTTTACGTTTACGGGAAATCAACAACCCGATGACAACGAGAGTGAAAACTACGAAGAGGACGACCTGGGGAACGCAAGTCACCAGTTTGACCATCTAGACAACGTAAACTACGGGACGAAAATCCTGGAGCACGTGAATCAACAACTCGAAAACAACGAGAGTGAAAACTACGAAGCGAACGACCTGGGGATCGGAAGTCATCAGTTTGAACACCTGGACAAAGTCAAAAACGTAGTGAGAATCCTGGAGGTCAGAAGTCACTTGCCTGGCGACAACTAGAATGAAAACTTCGAAGCAAAAGACCTGGGGAATGTGAGTCACCAGTTTGATCACCTGGACAACGTCAACTACGGGGCGAACGACGTAGGGCATGAGAATGATCGACCGGACTATTTCAAGAATAAAAATTACGAAATAACAAACCGAAATTTCAGGCAAAGTTCATACGACGCGGGCACTATCAATTTTACAGGATTTTACGTGGTTATGCGGAACAAAAAGTGAGCGCGAAAATTAGCGCTTGAAAAATGACCCTTTGCTTGATCGGCCGCACTGATATCGGTAATCGGCCGATAAATAACTGTCATGCGAATCTATCGGGATAACCGACAGATGGCGGAATGCGGGACTCCAAAAAAAAATGGCCGCCTTGGAGCCCCAATAGGGCACATGAATTTTGGTCGATCGGCTATCCAGTTAGTATATATATCAGTGGTGGCCGCATATGCGAGCGAGCGGTCAAACGTCATTTGTTCAAATAAAATAATATCTCCGGTAAGGAGTATCGTAGAACCATAATTTTTGGTTATAATTGAATTATTTTTTCATCAGCAATCGAAATATGATATCAGCTTTTCATTTTCATCAATGCTTTATGATTTTTTTTATTACTTAAATCTCATCACACGTCTGTTTATTAAAACATGATACCCTACCGGAGATATCAATTGAACAAATGACGTTTGACCGCTCGCTCGCATATGCGGCCACGGAGCTGCTGGGACGCGACGCCTAGAATTTGCATCAATTCCATAATTAATTTTGACGAAACCGGAGCTCAAATCTGAATCAAAAAATTCATGGTTGATCCTTGTAGTATGGACGAGGTACGGTTTTTTTTTCAATTATTTATAATATTTACTTTGATAATAAATTGCAAATGAGTAAAAAAAGTGTATCTCCGGTTCTAATGACGATAAGGCTGCCGTCCCATGGTCCGGAATTTGTTCCGTCTCTACGAATCCGGAATCTAGTTACTTTTCAAGCGCTAATCAGAGGCGTTCTGGACATTCCGTTCCGCGTGCGCTACCAGTATTTGCGAACTGTCAAACAAATTTCCAGTGTATCTGTGTGTGTGTAACTCAGAATTTTCAACCACACAGCTGCGATGGTTTACAAAACGGTTTCGGCATCCATGGTACTTTTATGATCTTCAGAATTTGTTTTCTATACCTGGCGAGGACGAAGATACTGCTGGCACCATACGTTTATCTTTTTCGTAGGTTAGAGACGCCACCACATACATGCCTTGATGCTTGTGTATGGGTGACACGAATCCGTCCCTGTCAGTATCCCGTGTCCCATGATCCGGAATTTACCGACACGGAACCGCTGGCACCCAATCGCAGCCGCGAATTCCGAACTTGGCGCTAAAAGGAACGGTCGCAATTCGCCGGCGGTCGTTGCGTCCGTATTAATTCCGCCTCATGGGACAGTAGGAGAAAAACATCCCGCAAGCCAGTGAGGGCGGAACGCCTGTGACTGGCGCTTCGAAAAGTGACTAAATTCCGGATCCGTTCCGGATCCGCGATTTCCGTACCATGGGACGGCAGCCTAATGATGTTTTTTTTTTTTCAAAATTTCCGCCTCGAAAAAAGAAATAGCAATATCAAAAAGTGATTTTCGCAAGTCAATAATTTCAGTCCCAATACTATTTGTTAATTAAGAAAATTTTTATTTCATTTTTTTCTACCGTTTTCAATGGAAAAAAAAATAATTTTCAATCACATTCTGAATCTGCATAGTTTAAACTACCACCAGAATTTTCGTTAGACGCTGTAATCCCATTGGCTCAAATGTTATTGGTATTCGAATATTTTTCGAAAATCGCTATTTGTTGCTATAATATGCGAGGTAATCGAATGATTTTTGGACGGACTCTTGCAGCACAGGTTTTATACGCGTCATGTGAGTTTCGAGGGTATACATTGATCATTAAGGGGACAGGAACGAAATTAAAAAATTTGTAAATAATTTGGTTTTTTGTATTTTGCGACTAGACGAACCGACATTTTTTGAATTTTCAAAATTTTCTATTAAACACGAGGATAAGACATGCAACTTTTATATACAACATTTTTGCCTCACACGCATATGAAGGAAATTAAAAATCAAAATGGCGAATTTTTTTTTTCAACATTTTTTTCAACAATGTTCCACACATTTTATCAACACGCAAAATCAGAGGCTTATTTGTCGAGGTCAAATCTACCTACAAAAAAATCGGCAAAACTGTACTCAGAAAGAATAGGAGTCAAGTCGAATCCGACTGGACTAAAAGTTTAATTTCACATCGATTCGCAGTTGTTTATTTTTTGTACACAATAGTGCATATGATTACACATAGCTGTACAGAAACAAATCAAATGTTCTCCTTTATCTGTAAACTAACTAAATCAAAACTTTGATTTCCGAACAAAAAGATTATTTGGGATTTGTCGATCCACATATAAAAGGCAGTGCTCTAAAGATGAAAATGACGGAATGAACTACCCAGTAAACACAAAATTCAATTACGTAACGGTTACATATCTGGTACGTAGTAATGTCCGCAACAAACATGTAACATGGGACATACACATACCGGCGCCATACCAGCGATGTGTATGGCCCTGTTACATGTCTGTTGCGGACATTACTACGTACCAGATATGTAACCGTTACGTAATTGATCTTCGTGTTTACTGGGTAGTTTATTAGCTGCGTATAGATACGGATAGAATTCATACGTAGATGGTGCGGATAGAGGTACATTGGAAACGGATAGAATCAACCAATTCAACTGTGCATAGATACGGACAGAATTCATATGTGGATGGTATTGAAACAGGTGCGGATAGAGATACATTAGAAGCGGGTGGGATGAACTATCAAACTGCGTATAGATTATGGATGGCATTTTTATCTGGATTTGCTCATTATTCCGGATAGGCAACGCGTGCGACAGAACTGCAGATAGATGCGGATAGAAATTCTGCCCATTCGATACCAAAATGCGTTATAGAATCAGACACGCGCGGATAGGATTTCTGTCCGCTGTTGCACACAGATGCGTATGGGACGAGTGTTTCCAACTGCTGCTATCCGGAATTGCAGTGACAAAAACACATACGATACGGACAGGATTCATCTTCTGTCTGTTTCTGATGGAATTTTAACCAGGGATTCACGTGTCGCTATCTATGTCCGCCAGACATTCAGGCGTCTGCAATGGTGTCTTGAAGACTTAGTAGCTTCTTGAGTAGTGTCCCAAGGTCCAAATAGCGTCTATTACCATGTCCTTAAGACATTCTACTGTCCTTACCCAGGTCCTGCGGTCATCCTCAATTGGATAACGAGGTCCGGAGGACGTCCCGAACTATTTGTCCGAATTCGAGTGTCCTTAGTGGTGTCCTGAGGATCCAGCAGTGTCTCTGGCTATGTCCGCAAAACATTTCACTAATAATGCTGCGGCCCCCGAAGGACGTCCTGATTTTTTCGTACAAATTTAAATGTCCTCAGTGGTGTCTTAAAGACTCAACGATGTCTCCAACAAGCCCTCGAAACATTTTAAAGTCCTTACTCATGTCCCGCGATCATTCGCAACTCAAGGTTGGCGTCCAACGGACGTCCTGATGACTGCGCAAATTCGAATGTCTTCAGTGATGTCTTGAAGACCCGGCAATGTTTCTAGCCACGTCTCCGAGAAATTGACTGTTGTTACTCATGTCCTGCGGTCATTCACAACGTAAGGATGAGGTCCGACGGATGTCCGAATAGCTTCGCACAAGTTCACGTGCGCTTAGTAGTGTCTCAAAGACTCAGCGATGTCCTGGCCGTGTCTCCGAGACATTTGATTATTCTTATTCATGTCCTGCGGTCATTTACAACCTAAGGTCGATGCTGTCCCCAGGTCACTGTGATCTCGCCTCAGGGTAGTACAGTAACATGTCATTACGTGTTCGACGCTCTATTTATGCGCCCTTTCATTCACTCCGTTCATTTGACGATATTTTCTGCTTTCCTTCTCGGGTAACTGCAAAATGGGAGAAACGCCGTTCACGAAAAAGGGCTAAGGATGAGGTCCGCCGAATGTCCTGATGGCTTCGCGTGAATTCGAGTGTCTTTAGTGATGTCTTGAAGAACCAGCAATATGATTTGTAACCAGCAATTATACGTCCTGATATTCTAATCATGTGTCTTATACATGTCCCCCATGTGTCATTAAACCCATCGAAGAATTCGACAAGACATCCTGAGGACATAGTGAAAACGTCCCGCGGACGTCCTGATATTCTAATCATGTGTCTCATAAATGTCCGCCCTCGGTCTCGAAAACAGGAGAAAAATGTGGGGATGCATCCTGAGGACATGATTAAGACGTCTTGCGGATGTCCGGGGCGTATCTCATCATGAATTCACAATGTCCTTATTCTGTCTTCGAGCCGTCCTAAAATGACACACTAGGACGTCCTGAGGACGTCCGCGACATTTGTCCGGATTCTGTCCTGTGTAGGTCTCAAGGGTCCAGGGCTACGCACAAGCAATCAAGATGTTTCAGCGGCAAGTAGTAGGGTAGACTACGGTTGAGACACGGGGGTCGGTTGATACAACGCTGATAACTCAAAAACTAATAGAGATATATCTAAGTATATATATATATATATATATCTATATATCTTTATTTACTAAAGTAAATAAAGTAAATAAATAAACAGTAAATATTGCCGCTTCTTTCTGTCCTTGTATCTCCCCACTATCTCTATCAGTTTTTGAGTTATTTGCGATGTATCAACAGTGGCGTAGCCAGCATTTTTTGCTGGGGGGGGGGGGGGGGGGGGGGGAGGGGGGCTAGGGGGGACTGCCTTGACAAAAAAACAATTCGTCACATATATGATGATATTATCGATAATCTTAATCGATTATTTGAATTTAAGTACTGTCGTTTTTCTTCTGGGGTGGGCACCGGGACTTCTGAGGGGGGGGGGGGGGGGGGGGGGGGGGGGCAGGGGGCATGCCCACCCCTGCCCCATCCTGGCTACGCCACTGTGTATTAACTGACCCCCGTGTCTCAACCGTACCCAGTCTCCCCTATACGGTAATAATAAAAGTGCAGTTGTAACTATTTTTGTAATAATAATAATAATAATAATAATAATAATAACAATAATATTAATAATAATAATAATAATAATATTAACAATAATATTAATAATAATAATAATAATAATAATAATAGCGATAATAATGGGATAATAACATCGATATTATGAGAATCGAGACTCGTGACGTGATTCTCAATCGGGAATTCATCACTTCGCACATTGATTAGGGTCAGTCTTTTTGTTACGTCATACGATTCTTCCCAAGATCAATAGCGGTTGGGGTTCTGATGGAGAAAATTACATTTCCAAATCTCAAGTCGATCGGTACTTCCGTTCGATAGATACAGTGATCCTAAGAAAGGGTCCGCGAAAACCGTCCGTAGGAGAAGAAGAAGAAGTAGAAGAAGAAGGAGAAGAAGAAGAAGAATCTTAAGTTTTTCCCGCAACTTTGACGGTCAATATCTCAGGAACTGCCAAACCGATATCGTCTTAAGGGTAGGAGATACTGAAATTTGAGTGCGAAAATTAAAAAAAAAAAAATCGATTTTCGGTTTTTTACGGAAAAGTGTTATTTGAACCCTTATCTTTACGTACACAAATCCTTGAACCGAAAAAAAATTTATTAAGCCCCGTTTACTCAATAAAACGTATAATGTTACATAGTAGAAGTTCCTAATTTTTCTATATTTCGGTTATTGCCATTTCAATTTGTGAAAATGAGTAACTTGAGATGTATTTTTCCATCAGGCTACCACACACAAGTGATTCACGTGAGATGACAAAATAAAAAAAAAAAAAAAAATAATAATAATAATAAAAAACAATTTTTTTCAAATCATTGCTACCCTCTGAAAAAACATTCTAGTGACTCAGTCTTTTTACAGTTGATTAGTGCTATTTTAATACATAGTTCATGATTTTTCCAGATTTCATGTCCTCCGCTGAACCAAAATGTAGTCCATCGAAGAAAAAGTAGTTGTCGTAAGGTACAGGTTGCTGCGTTGCATGAAATTTCTCCAAATTGGAGGAAATATTCTGTATGAATGTAATTTAGGGGCAAACCAATAATATTTCATGTATTCAAGTTTTAGACGTAGAAATTGTTGATTGTAAAATATTTTTTCCAAAACAATGGAAAAAAAAGTCTTACAATCAAAAATTTCCATCCCTGGTTAAAATTCCATCAGAAACAGACAGAAGATAAATCCTGTCCGTATCGTATGTGTTTTTGTCACTGCAATTCCGGATAGCAGCAGTTGGAAATACTCGTCCCATACGCATCTGTGTGCAACAGCGGACAGAAATCCTATCCGCGCGTGTCTGATTCTATAACGCATTTTGGTATCAAATGGGCAGAATTTCTATCCGCATCTATCTGCAGTTCTGTCGCACGCGTGGCCTATCCGGAATAATGAGCGAATCCAGATAAGAATGCCATCCATAATCTATACGCAGTTTGATAGTTCATCCCACCCGCTTCTAATGTATCTCTATCCGCACCTGTTTCAATCCCATCCACATATGAATTCTGTCCGTATCTATACGCAGCTAATAAACTAGTTCATTCCGTCATTTTCTATTGATGTACCTGTATCCAAATGTTTTTACATGCTAACGTACATCTTTAGAGCACTGCCTTTTATATGTGAATCGACAAATCCCAAATAATCTTTTTGTTCGGAAATCAAAGTTTTGATTTAGTTAGTTTACAGATAACGGAGAACATTTGATTTGTTTCTGTACAGCTATGTGTAATCATATGCACTATTGTGTACAAAAAATAAACAACTGCGAATTGATGTGAAATTACACTTTGAATTAATTCTGAAAGGCTGACGCCGTATCCTAAACAGATGCCTAACTTCAGGGAGAAATGAAACACGCGCGTTACCTATATAGACGTGCGAGTGCCTGAGAGATAGCTGAATAAAGGCCTGCCACAGTGCCATGGCGGGAGCGAAATCGAACGCCCGGTAACGTTTTTCATTTGCTTTCAAGCCTATATTACATGAACACTCACCTGGACGGAGACTAACATGTATAGGTACACATAACCGGGAGTAAAGTATATAACACAGTCGACCCTCTCAATAAGGCCGGTTAACGCGGTAAGGGGAAGAGTTTTTCCTGCGAATCCTAGTTCCCCCACTCCGAACCGTCGCGCTCGCCGGCGATGTTTACACCGCAACTACAGTCCGATCTCTCTATAAGCCCTCCCAAGCCGCCAAAGGGAAGAGTTTTTCCACGAAATGAGGTACCCCCACTCTGCCTTCTTCGCTAGTCGCACCAATGGTTTTCCGTCTCTCTCTTTCCTTGCTACGCTATGTCTTAATAGGCGGAGTGGGGGAACGCTGCGAGCGAGAAACTGGGGAAGCGGGTTTATAGAGAGAGGGTTTATTGAGAGATTGGACTGTATTCTCAATAAGGCCGGCACCTCGTGCATATCTAAATACTAATTTTGCATTTAAAAGTATATGTGAAAAGCCAGTGCGTCGAGCGGCCTTATTGAGAATATTTTCGGATGAAATTTGAGCTCGCCTCATCTGTTTGAGAGTGGGGGAACTGCTCGACGTGCTCACCTCGGGAAGCGGCCCTATAGGGATGGTTGACTGTATTAGATTGTGTAAAAAAAAAATCGATTTTTTTTTTGTCTTGTTTTTATCGGACGCGGAGAGAGGCCGATAGAATTTGTACATGCAATGGATCCAGATCGGTTCGGATGCCGCTCAGCGATGCGTACAGATGCGGACAGCCGAGCTGTCTGTAATTGCAGTCAGAAGCGGGTGTTTCAATGTGGGTAGCGGACGCGGATAGAGACCGATAGAATTTGTGTACTCAATCCCAGACAGGAGCTGATGTCTCGTTGTGGGTATCGGACGCGGATAGAGGCCAATAGAATTTGTGTACGCAATTCCAGACAGGAGCGGATATCTCGTTGTGGATATCGGACGCGGATAGAGGCCGATAGAATTTGTACATGCAATTGCGAATGGATCCAGACAGGCTTCAGATGCCACTTAGCGATGCGTACAGATGCGAATAGACGGGCTTTCTGTAATCGCAGTCAGAAGCGGGTGGCTCGTTGTGAAGAGCGGATGCGGACAGATGCTGATAGAATTTGTACACGCTATTGCGGATAGATGCCGTAAAGCAGTCAGAATTCCAATAGATACGGTTTGAAATTCATAGTGATGCGTACATAAAGCTGATAGGAGCTGATAGAAATTAAATGTTGGGTCACTTTTGCAGATACAGCGGACAGAATTCCGTCAAGTTCCTATACATTTTGGTTCAATATTCTGTGGGTTTCTGATGGAATTTTAACCAGGGATGTCTTGAACTTGAATTCATGAAATATTATTGGTTTGCACTTGAATTACATTCATACAGAATATTTCCCCCAATTTGGAGAAATTTCATGCAACGCAGCAACCTGTACCTTATGACAACTACTTTTTCTTCGATGGACTACATTTTGGTTCAGCGGAGGACATAGAATCTGGGAAAATCATGAATCATGTATCAAAATAGCACTAATCAACTGTGAAATAACTGAGTCACTAGAATGTTTTCTCAGAGCAAAGCAGTGATTTGGAAAAAAATCATTTTCAAGGTGTGTATACTCCCATAAGACAACGACTCCAAAATATGTTTTTCTACGGTTGGAAATCATATTGAAGTTTTTGGTCACACACTTCACCAGAGATGAGCATTGAAATTTATATAGCAAATCAATATTCTCCCAAATGTTTGTATTCATTTTACAGAACCAGATTTACAAGTCATCAACCGCACGATTCGCTGCCCGCAGGTCAAATTGCTTAGACTTGACAAGACCAAGTTTATATCAACCGAACTGCTAAAATATAAATGTTGAAATTTTTTCAAGTTGTGATAATTTATATGCTTTATAATGCTTTCCAACTTCCTTGAAATCGTAATTTCTGAAATGCATGATGAAAATGTGAATTCCACTCAAATATTGTGGGAGCGGAGCTATTTTTTTTTTTTTTTTTTCTAACGTCACGTGCTTCAAAACTATTAGCAATCTCGTCTGAAACTAGTTTGGTTCATGCGGTAATGAAAATCTTGAATTTTGTGAATAATTTGAAAAAAATCTTCAAAGCGATTTATCTGAGAACTATGGTTTTGCCTTTTGAAAAAGTCCCATGCGTCTGAGTTTGTGTCGAAGACTTCTGCAATTTTCAGGGTGCATTCCTACACACACTAGCTACAAACCCACATCAGATTTTGGAAATCGAGACAAAACTACGGATTTTAGGAAAAATGATTGAAATTATATATTTTTTTTTTCATAAAAAAAAGTGTCTAAATCAAAGTATCGTAGCTATCTCTAAAAACCGACCTGGGCTTGTGGCTTGGGCATCCTAAAATATGTGTGTGCAAGCCCAGCAAGATTCAAAAATAATTGAGACGCATGGAAGGTTTTCGAATAAAGGCTATTTCAGAAGCATTATGAGGAGTAACTCTGTACTTATTGTTTCAAATGACTTGAAATTTGCACAATGTCTATGTTTTGAGATGGCAAACATGTGTGTTAAACCTCATTTGAAAATAGCAATTGGTTCAGATGGGCAGTTTTCAGTATCTCCTACCCTTAATTTCGTGAGCGAGGTCATATGGGCTGGGACTTACAGTCATATAAATTTTATTGAAAAAGATCGAGTAGTTCAGGAGATATGACGTGATGATTACAGGTGTTAGAGTTCGCCAGGGCAAATGATTCTCTGCTGGCTCTCGCCGGCGAAATGGTAGGTACTTGGCGGCGATTCGCTGCTGCGGACCTTGATTTGCAAGCGCAGCTTGGTGAAAATTATGAAATTAATCTGTGTTGGTTTTTTTTAGGCCAAATGTACGACGATGTCAGTCGATGTTTTTTTTAAGGGTGGATATAGTATACTTGTTGAAAATAATTTTCTTTCAAATGATTGCTACGCTGTGCAGATATATATTCTATTCACTCAGTCTATTCACAGTTGATTAGTAGTATTCTTCGATATCATTTAATTTGACATTTCATGGATATTGGCTCCTCATGGATTGATTGCACCGAATGAAAAGTGGTTGTCGTAGGGTTCAGGTCGCATCGTCTGTCGAAACTTCTTCAAATATGGAGGAAATAATATTGTACTGTTGTAAATTGACTTAATTTTGGGGTGAATAAATGATGTTCGATGAACTCAATTTTTGAATACGAACATTTGTGACTTTCAGGTATTTTTTTTTTTTTTTGTTAACGTTGAGAAAAAAAGTGTTTTAGGTGCTCATATAATATAAGACTGCCCTGCTCAAAATGTCAGATAGGTTCCGGATAGGACTCGGACTCTTATCTGGTCTTATCCGGAATTCAGGTGGTTTTTGATTCCGGTTTTCGTTCGGTCCTATGCGGGATTTGTTTTGCCATGCCCAAATTTTGTATTTGATTCTTATCCGGTCCAATCTGGAATGTGAACGATACGCGGTATCTGCTCGCATTCGGTCTTATCCGGAATACAGGCGGTTTTTGATTCCGGTTTCTGTTCGGACCTATGCGGGATCGTTCTGCCATGCCCAAATGTTTTTTCGTTAAATTCTTATCCGGTCTAATCTGGAATGTTAATGACACGCGGTATCTGCTCGCATTCGGTCTTATCCGGAATGCAGGCGGTTTTTGATTCCGGTTTCTGTCCGGACCTATGCCAGATTGTTCTGCCATCCCTGCTCAAAATGCCGTATAGAGATCTATGCGTGACGGCACTGCGATTTTTAGAAAAATATTGGCTTGCCCTCTTATACGGCCTGATACGGAGTGTAGGATGCCCAGCGCGTGTACGGGTTTAGAGCTTTTATTTTTATTTATTTTTCTTTTATTTTTCTTTCTTTTTCCCTTTTTTTTTTCTTTGTTTTTTTCCTTTATTTTTTTCAATTTTCTTCTCCAAAGGATAAGTGCTTTAGGGAGAGCCACATATGTTGACAACACACATACGGCGACTCAGGCGACGCTTATAGATGGTATTTTCCGCCTTTATATATACTCACCAACTCCTATGAGTGACACTCGCGAGAATATCGAAGGCAATGGTCGCCGCCTTACGGAAAAATATTGAAGTAATCCCTGCTCAAAATGTCAGATAGGTCCTGATAGGAACGGATAGACAACCGGAAAGAATTCCGGATAGAGTCCGACTTGGTTCCTAACTGTCTCTATCCGCACTCTATTCGGTCACAAAATACTATCTGGGTCTGATCTGGGCTTGTCCGGAAGTCATCCAGAATTACTGAACTCGAAGAAACAAAACCTATCCGCTTACATCTGAATCCTATCCGGCATCCAAACGTCAATGACTTCTATCCGGGTCTATCCGGATTAGCTGTGGAACCATTTCGCTCGAACAACCGAAACCTATTCGCTTACACCTGAATCCTATCCGGCATCCAAACGTCAATGACTTCTATCCGGGTCTATCCGGATTAGCTGTGGAACAATTTCGCTCGAAAAATCGAAACCTATTCGCTTACACCTGAATCCTATCCGGCATCCAAACGTCAATGACTTCTATCCGGGTCTATCCGGATTACGTGTGGAACCATTTCGCTCGAAAGACCGAAACCTATTCGCTTACACCTGAATCCTATCCGGCATCCAAACGTCAATGACTTCTATCCGGGTCTATCCGGATTTCCTGCGGAATCAATTGCCTTGAAATATCTTATGATATCTGTCGATGACCTAAATCGCGATGATCGCATGTATCCCAAAAGAATTCCAAGACTGGTTAATGTATATCATAAATAAAAGAATTCCAAGACTGGTTAATGTATGTATCATAAATAATTGAATGATGATTCATTTTGAACACAATTTTATTCAATTCATTCACACAATCATATTCAATAAAATTGTGTTCCAAATTAATCATCATTGAATTATTTATGATACACATTAACCAGTCTTGGAATTCTTTTGGGCTACATGCGATCATCACGATTTAGGTCATCGACAGATATCATAAGATATTTCAAGGCAATTGATTCCGCAGGAAATCCGGATAGACCCGGAGATGAGTCATTGACGGTTCGATGCCGGATAAGATTCAGATAGGAATGGAAGGGTTCCGAAATTTTTAGTGGAATGGTACCACAAGTAATCCGGATAGACCCGGATAGACCTGGACAGAAGCTATTGACGGTTCGATGCCGGATAGGATTCAGATAGGGGCGGATAGGTTTCGGTTTTTCGAGTGGAATGGTTCCACACGTAATCCAGATAGACCCGGATAGACCCGGACAGAAGATATTGACGGTTAGATGCCGGATAGGATTTAGATAGAAGAGGAAGAGTTCCGAAATTTTTAGTGGAATGGTACCACAAGTAATCCGGATAGACCCGGATAGACCTAGGCAGAAGCTGTTGACGGTTCGATGCCGGATAGGATTCAGATAGGAGCGGTTAGGTTTCGGTTTTTCGAGGTCAGTAATTCCGGGTGACTTCCGGACAAGCCCGGATCAGACCCAGATAGTATTTTGTGACCGAATAGAGTGCAGATAGAGACAGCTAGGAACCAATACGGACTCTATCCGGAATTCTTTCCGGTTTTTTATCCGTCCTTATCGGAACCTATCTGACATTTTGAGCAGGGTGACCTTGTCTCTATATTTTTGTATTTGCTCCGAAATGACATCGTTTTAGAATATTCCTTACAAATTTAAAAATGTTTCGATGCACGAGACGACTTGTATTCTGCGACAACCACTTCTCTTTCGGTAGACTCAATCTATATGTAAGACGGAGTCCAGAAAATCTCATCTAATTCCTATAAAGTGTTTCCGATTTCAGGGTAAAGAAGATGTGAAATAAATCGTGGTCACAAGTAATAATACTCACCAATTAATTCAAATTTTTTATTCTCATTCAGAATCTGTAATGGGCCACCACTGTCTCCCTGAAAGTTGAATATGAGGAATTATGAATCACGATTTTACGAATTTTTGACGTATAATATGTCAGATAATTCCATAGAACGTTCATGTATTGAAATATTCATACAATCACTCAAGCTTCCTGCATGGTTCCTCCCGTTTACCCATTATATAATTAAATTGCACCTGACAGGCGTCGCGTCCGTCCGTACGAGACCCGGCGCAAATTAGCGTCGAAATCCTGGTAGTGCAAGATTTCGAGTTGTATATTTCCAAAGCAACAACCCTTAGAACGCAGACTTCCGCAACTTGGTCAGCACGGCCCCAGCCCAGGGCCCAAGCAAGTTGTCCACCAAATCGAGACGCGGTGCTTCGTTGCGGTGCTGGAAATGAATGTGAATAAAAGTTCGTTAATGTCTCCCCGCCTACCGTCCCCGTACGAAAATATATATATGCGAAAAATATATGCGAACATAGATGTGACATATTTTTTTTTTTTTTAGCCTAAATATTATTTTTATAAGTTTGACATAAATGTCGGATATATTCAACATAAATGTTGCGGCATGTATGTCGACATAGATGTCGACATAGATGTCAACACGATTTGATATAAATGTCGGATATATGTCAACATACATGCCGCAACATTTATGTTCACATATATCCGACATTTATATCAAATCGTGTTGACATCTATGTCGACATCTATGTCGACATACATGCCGCAACATTTATGTTGAATATATCCGACATTTATGTCAAACTTATAAAAATAATATTTAGGCGCAAAAAAAAAAATATGTCACATCTATGTTCGCATATATTTTACGCATATATATATTTCCGTGCGGGTCAGGACTTGAATTAAGGGGTTAGGTACACTTAGAACGCCAAAAAAAAAACGCTTTTTTTGTGATTTTTTTACGACGACGGAATTTATTCACAACAAATCTATACAGGGTGTCCCAGAACTAAGTGCAATAAATGATAGGGGTGATAGAGGGGGTCAAGCTGAGTAAATTAACCCAAAGAACATGTGGTCTCCAAGTCCGCGTTCGCGAGATACGACCGGTTAAAAAATCGCGTTGGGCGCTGGCATGTAGGCAACCGCGGACACATCAGGCAGCAGTCAGCAGTCATTTTTATAAGTGCGATCTTTCTGATGCGAGTCATGACACTTTTGAGTTAGAAAATTTCAAACAAAAATACTTTTGATATCAAATTTTATTATGGAAACAAGTTATGTTGTTGTGTTTGGCGAAAACTTAATGTCGAAAGTGTTTTTGTTTGAAATTTTCGAATTCAAAAGTGTTATGACTTGCATCAGAAAGATCGCGCTTATCAAAAAGACTGTAAGCGCTGCCTGCTCTGTCGGCGGTTGCCTACATGCCGGCGCCCAACGCGATTTTTTAACCGGTCGTATCTCGCGAACGCGGACTCGGAGACTACATCGACGGCTGCGTGGAATAACCGGTTATCTCAGAGTCCGGTTGAAAAGGCGGCTATCTCAGAATCCGGTTGAAAAAGCGGCTATTTCAGAATCCATTTGAAAAAGCGCCTGTTGCCTATATTATTCATATAGGCACAGGTCGCTTTTTCGAATGAATTTTGAGATAGCCGCTTTTTCAACCGAAATCTGAGATAGCCGCTTTTGCAACCGGACTCTAAGATAGCCGGTTATTCCACGCAGCCGTCGACATGTTCTTTCGGTCGATTTACTCAGCTCGACTCCCTCTATCATTTATTGCACTTAGTTCTGAGACACCCTGTATTACTTAGTTCGAATCAGTCATATTTCGAGTGATTACAAAAAAAAATTATACAAAAAAAGTGGAAATTAAGTCAGTTATGGTCAATTTTGTAAAGGTCCAAAGAAAAGGTGCCCGTGCGGTGAACCATCTGCAGTTTGAACGGCTTTCTGAAACAAAATTTTTTTATAAGTTAGTTAGAAAACAACATTTTAAGTACTTGACGGGCGAGTTTTTTCGGAATCAAAATTTTTTTCAAAATGGCGAATAAAAAAAAAAAAAATTTTTCCATTAAAAATGACTCATTTTTCGATATAAAAAAAAAAAAATTATGCATTAAATTAAAATATCTCCGTCAAGTACTTAAGAATGTTGTTTTCTAACTAACTTATAAATATTTTTTGTTTCAGATAAGCCGTTTAAGCTGCAGATGGTTCACCGCACGGGCACCTCTTTTTTTTTTTTGGACCTTTACAAAATTGACCATAACTGACTTAATTTTCACTTTTTTTGTATGAAATTTTTTTTGTAATTACTTGAAATATAACTGATTCGAACTGAGTAATATAGATTTGTTGTGAATAAATTCGGTCCTCATAAAAAAAATCACAAAAAAGCGTTTTTTTTTTTGCGTTCTAAGTGTACCTAACCCCTTAATTATACTCATTGTCAGAGACACTCAGCGGCTGCAATTGCACTACAAACAATGCGGATAGGATTCAATTAGTCACAGTTTTCTTTTTTTTTTAACAAAAAAAAAAACGTAATTCTATTCATTTAGTAGTGACTGATCATTCAAGGCAGTTTCATATTCTGTTTATCAGTCCCCCCCCCCCCCCAACTAATGCCCGCAAATCGCCCCCAGTCTACTCGATTTTTACCGGTCCGTTTATTTTCTTGAATATCTCCGAAACGGGGCTATCAATCGACTTGTCCTTTCGGCAGCCGGTGTGGGACGAGTAATGAGTTCGAAGTGGTACCTTTGATCGGATGAAATCGGGATTTTTTTTTTTTTTTTTTTGATCGAATAGTGTTGGCGTGCCATTTATTTCGACTCATAATTCATATCACAGTCTACGCATCGAAAATGCAAAATCGGCTTCTGTGGCCTGATTCTATATGGAATTCCGAACACAACCATCCAAAACCATCTGTGTTTTTGACAACGATGAAGGGGCAAAACGTATTCCAAGATTTTAAGGTAATTTTCGCGATTGTCCACGGCTGAGAGCGGCAATGGCCGCTAATGTGATGACAATTAGTTCCCAGAACGCCCGTGAGATGTCGCCGCGCTGTTACGTTGATACTCGACCTCCCGTGTAGAAATTGTATGCGGGCCACGTCCGGGCCCCGACCAGTTTGGCTATTCTCTTTTCGGGCGCTGACCAGGGAAACTAGACGGGGCCCGGATCAAAAACGTCACGCTCGACTGATCGGGGCCCGGACGGGCAGAATTTACTGGCCCCTGCTTGGCTGCCCTTTGAATGCCATCCTTATTATTCAGACCCTTTGCAGTTCTATTTTTTCGGATTCAATAAATAACGACATGAAAATCAAATAGAAACTTCATAATATATTTTTTTATTATATATATTTTTCTTATTACTATATGCATACATGCATTATTGATATTTTATAATATATATATATATATCTATATTTCATAGTATATTTTTTATTAAATATATATTTTTTTTATTACTATATGCACATATGCACTATTGATATTTTAAAAAACGATTTATCGCGAAAAAAAAAAATCCCAAAAACTTGAAACAAAACTACTAAAAAAAAAATCCAAAAAACTTAAAACAAAAATACTAAAAAAAAAAAAAAAAAATCCAAAAAACTTAAAACAAAACTACTGAAAAAAAAAAAAATCCAAAAAACTTGAAACAAAAATACTAAAAAAAAAAAGAACTTGAAACTGACCAATCTTTATTTTATTTTTTTTCTTCAAAAAATCATTTTCTATTTCAAAGAGGAATTGCCCTATGTAGGTTTGTATGACTAATTGAGAGACACCCGTATAGTGAAGCATGCGCAAACATACGTGTTACGTAGTATTGGAATATTCATTTCAGAACTTTATATCAATTTTTGCTGAATATTGTACCCGGAATCAGTGTTGCGAGTCATTTATCACATTAAAAAAAAAAAATTTTAATAAAAATATATTTATTGAACGATATTTCTGTATCCATATTTTCTTATCAGGGCCCTGACAGGCCCTCATGAAAATTCCCGTCAGGGCGACCATGATTTCGCCCGGCCAACCAGCCCGTCTAGTTACCGGCTAGCGCCCGGACAGTTTTCCGAATTTGAGGCCGCCACGATTAGGCCCGTCAGGGGCCCTGACGGGAGCCGGGCGTGCCCTGACAAATTTCCACACGGGCTGCAGTCGAATCATCTCTGACCATAGAACTTACAGTAGAAGTCCCCTTATAAGAGTGGTCTCGGGGCTGTGGGGGAAGTTTTTCTGAGAATTACAGTCCCCCCATTAGCGCGCGTCGCGGTCGTGAGAGTTCGTTCCGTCAGTTCCTTTATAAGAGTGTTATGCTTCGTTGTATCTTACATGCATTTTCAACGGTTACGTCTTGAACGTTGTATATTATGTTTGACGCTTATAAGGGAATGCTCGAAGCCAAACTCAGAAAGCGGTATTTGGTGGGGGAATGGTGATCTGAGCCGAGTTGCGTCTATCCCTGACGGCTTTTGATATTCGCTCCGTGCACACCTTACACACTCACCAAAGTGAGAATGTGTATTCGTGTAGGGGAACCCGGGGCAAATTGAACCATGAAAAGTTTAAACTGATGAAACAATTTATTTTCACAATCAATTCTTTCGTAAATAATTTTGAGATGGGCTTTGATCTTTAATAAACAGCAATCGATTATAAGAATTAGTCATTTTAAGTAAATATTATTATTAAAAACAATTATAATGAATGAGTCAAAAAGGTTCAGTTTGCCCCAGGACTGGGGTAAATTGAACTTGAGTCGGGGCAAATCGAATTTATGCAGAAAAATATTAGAAAATAGTTACTTACCAAATTTAAATTGTTTTGTTTGAAATAGTACAATATTCTATTGTAGTTATATATTAAAATCTGTTCCAAATGTAGAAGAAATTTCATCTAATTAATTAATGACAACTTATAACCCTTCTTGTGTCAGACAGGCAGGAATTTGAACGATGCGCATCTTTTACGCGCAACCTCCTTCAAAACCATTGTCTCACAGACAGTCATTTTACCCCGACCAATTTGCCCCAAAGCTATATTTTCAAAATAATATTTATTTCAACCGATATAACTAATCCCACGAAAAACATCCAAAGATGTAAAAACAGCCGCCAAGTACCCACACGAAAATCACAATTGCTTCATAAGAAAAACGTTTCGCCAGTCTCTGTCGTGAAATCAAGAAAAAAGCCAAGCACCAAACGTACCCCTGCGATCTTTCAGCAAGTCTACGTCGTGAAGTCGGAGTTTCGTGTGAGGATATCGAAACAGCATTCCAAGAGCTACGTACTTGGCGGGCACATTCAGTTTTTTTTCTTTGTGTTTGTGGCTTTCGCTTCGGATTGATAGTACTTTATCGTATTTTGTGAAACTTTTTTTTTGCGACTGTTTTCCATATTGTGTATTCATCAAATCTGGCATCTAAAATACATCGATTGATAGGACACGACTCCTTGCAGTTTTATTTTGTGTTTGGCTGTTTATCTTACAGTTCTTCCGAATTGTGAACAGTTGCTTGTATCGGTACTTGGCGGCTAATACACGGAAAGATTTAAACCCGACTGGTTACGGTTCTGCACACGACTCAGTCAGGTGCTAGCGAAAAATAGCGAATTCTGGTGCAGCACCACACTAGGTGCGGTTTAGAACACGATTCGTTACTGTGCGCACACGACTCATTCATGTGCGCACATGAATGGTTCGTGTTCTAAACAGTACTCAGTGTGGTGCTGCACCAGAATTCGCTATTTTTCGCTAGCACCTGACTGAGTCGTGTGCAGAACCGTAACCAGTCGGGTTTAAATCTTTCCGTGTAGATGTCTCGAAGTACCATGTTTCCGGTCGCTGGATACATACACGTCATGAATTTTGCATCGACTGATGAATGGCTGATTCGCAGATAACATTGGTTCCATACACACTTGTTTAAAATGCATCTTCCGATCTTGTGGTACGACTTTGTCGTGGCAGTTGGAAGATTAGCGCGTGCGAGTTTACGGGAGTGCTGTAGTGCGGGCGACCTTCGGCGCCCGCACTACAGCACTCCCGTAAACTCGCACGCGCTAATCTCTCAACTGCCACGAATGTGTAGTTGCGAATGATTATTCTTCACAACCGAATGAGCAACAAAATATTTTTGCACTCAAGTGAGGCCGAACTGCTATAAGGATGGGTTTCAGGTATTGAAATTGATCCTTTCCACTACGTGTATACGCTCGTGCACCTGCACATACGCATGCATCGTGAGCAATATTTTATGACATAGTATAGGTAAACCAAAGCAATTCCCGAGTCGAAATTTAACGCCTCATTAGAACCTTAAAATTTTACCGTTGGGAGGTTTTCGAGGGTCTAGAGAGGTTTATTTTGTATGGGAATTGAAACCCTCTTTAGCGCCTAAAACTCGTAGTTACCAGACAAATGCAGCATTTTAGGGTCAAATGAGGATCTCACGAGAAGCTCGCGAGAACCTCGTGAAACCCGGCTCCCTAGTAGAAATCTCGGTAGAAGATCGGGCTAGCCGTCATATCGGGGCCGTAATTTATTTTCGTGCAATTAAAAAGTAATGATAGAAAAAAAAGTAGCAAATTTTACGAATTTTATCGTCAGTTGACCGAACCTACGCATTATATCGATGAAACCGCATTTAATATCCATTGAAAAAACCGCCGCATTATTAGTCCCCGCCGGGATTCGAACCCACGTCCGCTCGATTACCAGTCGCACGCCCTAACCACTACGCTAAGCTACCATATGGCATAGGACCCAACACTTTCCTACTTGTTCAGGGCCTATCAAAGTGTCAAGTTATTACTCGAAATACATATTTCGTATCTAAATAAATCGTATCTATCTAAATAAATTTTTCATTTGCAGGACTAGATTGAAGTCCTTGCATATTTTATTACGATTAATTACTGAATAGTATATGATATATTTCTTGTTTACGCGGTCATATGTGTTTATCCGAAAGAAATATGACATTTTGATGTAAAAAAAATGTTTCAGAAGGTCCACTATAGTTTTTATGTTTATTTCGGCATTTTTTTTTTTTTTTTTTTTTTTTTCAGTTAAAACATAAATTCACTCACAGTGGTAAATCGTTCTGTCGCAAGAACTAAAAACAGTGTTGAAATTAGCGTAAAAATTTTACTTCATTTCCTGGAACATTCTTTTTCTCCAACAGTGTACCTATATATTTCATATTTTACAAATCCGGTAAACCGATCGAGCAGTGATATTGGGATCTATTATTGTGGAATCCACAACTGATCCTGATAGGCGCCTTTGTGTTGTCAATTAAGCCTGATAACCGAACAAATTTCCACACTGACACCCAGTAAAACGATTTATTTGAATTTTGACTTATTGCAAAAATGTATTTGCTGCAAGTAAATTTTTATCCATGGCAACCAAACTATATTTGTGACAGTGGGAAGATTTGTTCACTTTAAATATATTTATTCCGTGGATTCTGTTTCCGCCAATTAGAGATTTTTTTGAAGCAAATACATTTTTTTATTGTTAAGAAAGAAATTGGGTTGCCAAAGATGAAAATGTACTTGGCGAAAATTATATTTTAAACAAAGTCCAGATTTAAATAAATCATTTTCTGAGTGTAGTTTTTAATATTTATTATCATTCGAATATACTCGACACTTGATCGAACTCTGTGAGTATCAAAATAGGTCCTCAATTATGACTGCCGCGGACTTGGAGGTCCTAAACGGACGCTTGAGGTCGACCAGTGTTCAAAGAGGATCATATGTACGCTATGAGTACTAAAGTAGGCGCTCAATTTTAACCACGGATGGCTTGGAGGTTTAAAATAGGAGTTCGAGGATGAACATTTTTAAATTATGAAAGTAGGCGTTAATTTTCGACTCTGGACTGGGCTCTGTGAGTGTCAAAATAGGTCCTCGACGGAGGACTTGGAGGTCCTAAACGGGCGCTCGAGGTCGATCGGTGTTCAAAGAGGTGCATATATACGCTATGAGTACTAAAGTAGGGGCTAAATTTTGGCTACGGAGGGCCTGGAGGTTCAAAATAGGCGCTTGAGGTGATAGCGGGGTCTAAAGAGGTTGAGGTAGATGCTGAGAGGATCAAAATAGGGGCTAAATTTCGACTCGGGTTATCAACTGAATTTTATGTTCATCATTATATCAAACTGTAACACTCTATGCTACTTATAGCATACACGTATATCCGTATAGCTGCAAGTTTTAGGTTCCATACCGAAATAGCAAAGTAGAGTTTTCTTAATTCGATAGTTTTGCAAGTGAATAAGTTCATTCTTCCATAATTAATACTACTTATATAGGCTAGCTGCGTAACATACAAGTATGCTACTAGTGCGTGTGTGTTTTTTGTGCACATATACGCCCGTCAGCGCCACCTATTTGGGGCTGAGGCGTAACTGGGAAACAATTCATGTGTATGTATACAACGATACAAGCTTGATTCTATGCATGTGGAGGTACGCAGCTAGCCTATACTCGAGCTCTGCGGTATGTCGCCTATCATGGGAGAACTTACTGTAGTAACATTGCTCATTGGCTCCATAGTGAGGTATACGTGATTCCAGAGTTCCGAGTCTGATCTGATAATTCAACGACAGTGGAACGACCACGATTTTTATTTATTATATACGGTATTCACGTCTGTGAAGTCATACAAATAATTAAGAACACGTAGAAGTATTTTCTGATACGATTATTGGTTAGAATAACTAGATTTTCAGTTTATTTAATTGCTGTCGCATTAAAAACTCAATTTTCGCGTAAAAAGACGCCGGTTGTCCGTATAGCTCTAAGGAACTGAATGTGCCCGCCAAGTATGTAGCTCTTGGAATGATGTTTCGATATCCTCACACGAAACTCCGACTTCACGACGTAGACTTGCTGAAAGATCGCAGGGGTACGTTTGGTGCTTGGCTTTTTTCTTGATTTCACGACAGAGACTGGCGAAACGTTTTTCTTATGAAGCAATTGTGATTTTCGTGTGGGTACTTGGCGGCTGTTTTTACATCTTTGGATGTTTTTCGTGGGATTTCACTACTTTTTGCAAGTACGCAGCATTGATACCGCTATCCCATACATCCAACAATCTCAATAAACCCCCGATCATTAACGCAAGACATGTTGTATGTATACAGGAGTTATATGTATTTCCGCCCAGGGTTAATCTGCCGCGACAAGGATTCGCGGAATAGGCGACCGACGATGCACCTCATGCTATTTCTTATGGGTGCATCGTCGGTGGCCTATTCTGCGAATCCCAGATGTGGCACAATCGTCCCTGGGTCATAACTATCGAACCTATAGGAATGATTTCGATCGGACTTATACGTACCAACTATCCCAATTTTCGTACGAATGCCACGCGTCTAAGTATAATATAAGAGCGATTCTGTGGATAATAATGCGCTTAAAAGGTCGGCAAACGGGAAGCGCCTGCATTGAGCAGCTCAAACATCTACGATTGGTTTGATCTGCTCAATGCAGGCGTTTCCCGTTGACCTACGGTTTAGGCGCGTTATTATGTACACAGAATCGCGCTCTGTGTGTACGTACATGTAAGTGGACGTTCTTCATACGAGGAATTACTCATCTAATTTCAGCGGGGTTACACGTTATTACTTATTATAGTCTGATCATCACAAGAAATACATTTGGAATTTGGGCAAGGAGAGAAACATTCAGTGAGAGAAGAACACATTCACTTCAATTGTCAACAGTGACAAACATAAATAATTTATTAAATGGAACTCAATTTTGTCTTATACAGTTTCAACTTAATTTAGCACTTAATCAGTAATTTTTGCGCCATAGCTTGGAAGACTATGTTGCCTTTGACTTGAATAATCATAGTTGGTTAGCATATTACACCAACAAGGAATGATATGTAGTATGGAATAGGTAGATTCAGTCAGTGGTTGGATTTACAGCGGAGGTTGTTTCATACAGATACAGACCAGTGTGTACGGTTTGAAGTGATTGGTCAACAACCTTTTTATTTGAAGTGTATATGAGCTTAAAATGACCCATAATTGCCTAGATGGTTGAATACTATAGCTAATTTTCCGGAAAATCAAAAGGTGCTACATAATTTCAAATGATTTCCAATAATTAATGTAATTTCACCAACAATCTAATGGATAGCATATTTCAAGCTATCAAACGATTCAACTAGATTTTGAAAGATATTAAATGTTCTAACTCATTTCATAGATATTGAAATATTTTTACTTTACTCAGCGTCAGAATGTTAAGCATGGGTAACACTCACATTTTCACTCCTCATGAAGTAAAATTTTGCACATTACCCGACCCAGTTATAGTTACAGTCATCTGATCTCGTATGATTGCAGCACTCGCCTTCGGCTCGTGCTGCAACCTCACACTGGTCAGAAACAGTTTTACCGCACTCGTATCGTAATGTACTCATTTTGAACCCAGTGTGCGAAACTCGATTCTTCATGCCTATTGTAAGTGTGCGGAAGGGCCGATTCACACACTTACCTATGTAACAATAATTAAGTTCTCTTCGTTTAAAAATAATTTCTAAGATAATTTTTTCTATCCAACTTTCTCAATTTCGTGTCAAGTTGTGTTGACATACATATGACTAATTGAATGATCGCGTTACCAATATGTTAAATTAACATGACATATTATTTATAAATAATAAAGTTTATGTGAAAAGTAATATAATAATCTATCAAAATGCTAATAATAATATAATAATCTATCAAAATTTTCTGATGTAACTGTGCAAGTTGCCTTTCCATCGATAGACTACGAAAAGGGATATATAGAAGCCTAAAAAACGAGTTTCTTTTGTCTCTGATTTCTTTATTTCTTTACTTACGAAAACTAATAAAATTTTATGCTATTTAAAATCATTTCTTAAAGTATTTTGTTTCTAATGGGGAGGCTTTGCCCCCTGCGCCCCTACCAGGGGCTCTGCCCCTGGACCCTGTCCACACTCTGCCTCTCGCACTTACATCGCAATATACAGTGTGAATTCCTATCGTCTGAACACTTGAAGTAGTGTTGAGGTGGCCAAGAGTTCAGCGTCAACAATTGTTTCCCGATTTCAACTAGTGAGAAAGCCCGAAACCAATATAACAATTGACAATTTTGTGGTGGCCACCTCAACGCTGCTCTGAGTGTTCAGACGTTAGCAATTCACCCTATATTTACTATACTTCCCTATTTTCTAGAGTTATTTACAGGTCAATAATTTCGCACACTGAGTTTAAAAAAATAGTATACGACACGTGTGTGCGTACTTGTATAGTACTGTACTATTATAACACTTTCAATGATCAGCAATTTCAAATATATTAGTCTGTTTGGTAATCAGTTTGCGGTGCTGATGTATAGGTAGGTAAAGTTAGTGATTGGCAGGCTGGTAGAAGTTGGTTCATTTGAAGAAGATATGTAGAGTGTTATAACTTTGGAGCAGCTGTGGGGGCTACCTCTGTTTTGGGACATCGTCTTGCCGAAATCTTATGTTCGTCTGTTCCAATGGATTAATAATAGGATAGGAATGGTCCAGGTGACTGTAAAAGATATAAAATAACAAAGAATTGAAGGAGCGATCTCATTATATATTACTACTAATTTTCCTAGCATTTTTATTATTTTGGAGCTATGGGCTGTGGGCTACCTTTGTCTTGGGACGTTGTTTTTACAAAGTGTTATCTTCGTCTATTCCAATGGATTGATAATAAAATAGGAATGGTCCAGGTGACTATAAAAGATATAAAATAACAAAGAATTTAAGGAGAGATTTCAGTATATTACTACTAATTTTCCTACACTGAAAACTCCCTGGCGCAGCCAGCAATATCGCAGCTCGGCTATCAGGCTGAGTCTTGTTACAGTAGCTAATGCAATTTTCAGAGTAGTAGCTGGCGCTGGAAGAGTAGCTAGCGCGCTGAGGTGATTTGACTACAGCGCCAGGAGTTGAGTGTAGTGACTAAACTCGATTCGAGTATAGTAGCCGCACTTGCGAGCACGCTAGCTGCGCTGGCCTTAGAACGGCTACCACTCTCGACTATATTGCCGACTGCGCCAGAGAGTTTTCAGTGTAGCATTGTTATCATTTTAGAGCTATGGGCTGTAGGCTACCTTTGTCTTGGGATGCTGTTTTGCCGAAGTGTTATGTTCGTCTATTTCAACGGATTGATAATCGGAACCTGTGTTATGGGACGACGTTTTGTCAAAGTGTTATCTTCGTCCATTTCAATAGATTGATAATAGGATAGGAATGGTCCAGATGACTGTGAAAGATATAAAATAACAAAGAATTGAAGGAGAGATTTCAGTATATTATTACTAATTTTCCTACACTGAAAACTCCCTGGCGCAGCCAGCAATATCGCGGCAAGGCTATTAGGCTGAATCTTGGTACGGTAGCTAATGCGAGTTTGAGAGTAGTAGCTGGCACTGAAAGAGTAGCTAGTGCGCTGAGGTGATTTGACTATAGTGCGAGGAGTTGAATGTAGCGGCTAAACTCGATTCGAGTATAGTAGCTGCACTAGCGAGCGCGCTAGCTGCGCTGGCCTAAGAGCGGCTACCACTCTCGACTATTTTGCCGACTGCGCTAGAGAGTTTTCAGTGTAGCTTGTTATTATTTTGGAGCTTTGGGCTCTCCAACTCTCCACGTAGGCTACCTTTGTCTTGGGAGGCTGTTTTGCTGAAGTGTTATGTTCGTCTTTTTCAACGGATTGATAATCGGAACGTTCGTTCAGGGACGTGATTTAGTCAAAGTGTTATCTTCGTCCATTTCAATAGATTGATAATAGGATAGGAATGGTCCAGGTGACTGTGAAAGATATAAAATAACAAAGAATTGAAGGAGAGATTTCAGTATATTATTACTAATTTTCTTAGCATTGTTATCATTTTGGAGCTATGGGCTGTGGGCTACCTTTGTCGTGGGACGCTGTTTTGCCGAAGTATTATGTTCGTCTATTCCAACGGATTAATAATCGGAACCTTCGTTTGGGACGTCATTTTGTCAAAGTGTTATCTTCGTCCATTACAATAGATTGATAATAGGATAGGAATGGTCCAGGTGGCTGTAAAAGATACAAAATAACAAATAATTGAAGCAGAGGTTTCAGTATATTGCCACTAATTTTTTTAGCATGTGTCATCACAAGGGACTATATCAATTGTAAGGTTCGGAGTAAACAGCAGACTTTGTTCCTAATCAGGTCGTTCGTTGTTGGTTTACATAAAGCTTCACGTTCGTCCAGTCTATCGGTTTGGTAATTAGAAAATATTACAGAACCGCGATTCTAGATCTTGGACGTTAGCATAGCGCCCAAAGGTAACTTTGAGCGCCCGTGCTATCGTAGCGCTGCTCCGAGAGTCCCCTTTCACCTCCGTTACCGGCTATATGCTTTGTTTTCCATTGGAAAATACAAGGTCGCTAAGCAACTTGAACGTTTATCATCGACAATCACCAATTGAACTCAGGCAAAACTCAATGCTGTGATGACGCTAACTAGCAAATGGAATCACGGCCTGAGCCCAAAACGAATGGCTGGCGTTACCGTGGGCGGTAACGACTCCTGAAGACTCCTGTCGATAGTGCCTGATCGGTGGGTAGCATTATCGTAGAGTCAGGATTTCCTCGTCTTCAATTGTTGATTGTCAAAATATATAGGGGCCGGCGGAGGTGAACGGGGGTAGCGAAGAAACACGAAGATAGCACGGGCGCTAAAAGTCAACGTCGGCGGCATGTTAACGTCAAGAGATCCAGAATTGTCCCTTTGAGATGGTAGGAAGCATACAAATCAATAAACAAATAACCAGTCATGCATTTAGTGGAACTAAAGAAGTTGAGGCTGTTCTATTCATCTATTATTGTGTGAACAAATGTCAAATCTAGTGAAAATCATAACCTTTTCATTGTAACCTTTTTTTCAGTTCCTCCGGTCAGTAGTAAAATAATATTTTGCCAGGTTCGTTGGTTTATTCTCTATATTTAAACCCAGCTCAGAGGATCTGTTCCGTGCAATTGCAAGATGTCATCATGCAGTCAATAATTATTATTAATGAGTATGACAGTCATCGGCATGAAACCACGGTCGTTGCATTATTTCACTCTTATATTATTCACTGATCACTGATTCACTGATATAAAACTATTAGCATGTCCGATAACACATTAAATTATTATACAATATAAATATATAACTATATAATATGATTATATACCCAATTATGAATATTTTAACTGTCAATAACGCGATCCGACAGCCATCCGACGGCCATTTTGATTTCGTCGATCCTTTGTAGTACACTTGGTAACTTTATTATCACATATCGACCGAGTGCGGATTCCGATTCATGCCAAAATCAATAGGGGGCGAGAATTCAATGGCTTGTAACCACGTTTCGAAGTTCAAGTCGATCCGTGACGCCGTTCGTTCGGAAACGTGAGGACAAGCAAGCGTCTGCGAAAACCAGATGACCAGGAAGAAGAAGAAGAAGAAGAAGATGCTTTTTCATCAACTTTGGTGACTAATATGTCGGAAACCTGTGTACCGATTTCGATCAAATTTATACAGCGAAGTCGTGTGGTGGGGGAATATCTGCTGTGTAAATTTGATCGAAAAATATTCACGCGTTCCGAAGTTATGACCCCGTGCTTACAGGTATAAAGAGTTCCTCCGAGAAAATAGTCTCGCGGCTAGCTCTCGCCTGCGTACGGGTACTTGGCGGCGATTCGCTGCCGCGAATCTTGATACTTTCAATATTGTTATAATTTTTGATGAATAGTTTAATGATTGCAGAAGTCGATAAAATAAATTTTAATCTAAAAACTTCGTGAGAATTACATGTAAACTAAGAATTAAAATCACGAAAATTATGGTTAGAGAGCACCAAAATATTCTTTTCGCTCTTTTTTGTCAGGAATACGAAAATTTTAAAACCCATCGATTTCTTTATTATCGCGATGATATTAGACTTCTTCATTTTTATTTTCACGTGTTTACATTTACCCATATCAGAATAATTACAGAAATTCAATTTACCCCAGAGTTCAATTTACCCCGGTCTCCCCTACATACATTGCTTTTTCATTGTTTTTTTGCCCCAAAATGCCGATCTCCTCTATAGGCGTCGCCACTAATACGCATGTACATGACTACACATTCTTACTTCGGTGAGTGTGTACTGGTATGCACGGTCCCAATACGCTCAATATACCTTCAGCTACCGTGGATATACTGGCTGGTTAGGGGAAGATGGCCCAAAGTGGATAGGTTAATGTTCAGCGGCAGATATTTTTGGGAAAAAAGCAAAAAATTAAGTGAACAACAACTGATTTTCTCAAGTTGTTCAATGAACTATGCAAAACATCAATAGAAGTTGTGAAATTATTAATGATATAGCGAAACAATAACAGAAAGTAAAAAATGGAAAATTATTCACTTTGCCCGTGAGCCCGGGCAAAGTGAATACCAGTGTTTTTTTTCAACGAATGCACCTTTTTCGCCATACATAGTGCATTTCTCATGTCCCTAATGCTTACACATATTGCACTGGATCCAATTTTCAATAGGCTTGCCGCCTATTCCAGAGTAGGTTTCGTTACACACAATGGCCACGCAGTCTTCGTATTTTCCTGCTGAGCCTCTGCTATCTTTGTTCTTCTCATTGAGTGGATATCTATCCACTTTGCCCGGTTCACTTTGCCCGGCAACACATTGAGAACAAATATGATTAATTTCTTTGAATATATTTGATTAAAAACAAATCGGCATATGGTGTTTTTCTCGAGAAAAGGACGCCGTTTAACATAAAAAATACGACAATTAGACCAGAGCAATAATTAAGTGAAATACATCGCAATACATACCTTCGGAAAATTTTAACAATTCAAAGTGTTTTGTTTAATCTTTTGCGTAGCTTTCGCACCAACGCGTCTCAGCTCATTTGCCACTGTTTTTGACTGATATTCTGACGTAAGATGATGCAATATATATGACAATAAGCAGCTGACTTCAGACACCGAGATATTCACCGAATTCGCTTTGCCCGGGGTATCCACTTTGGGCCATCTTCCCCTACCCTCTTACTATCGTTATAATACGTGTCAATAGTTTGAATACGGTAGCTTCGCGCCGAAAATAAACAAAGTTCGTACCGTATGTATGCGTACTTACAACACCTTTGATAAAAATAACGTTTTTTTAACATAATTAGCCCGATAAAACTATGTTTTCAATTACAAAATGCAATTCATAAATCAGTCAATAAAGTCAATTGACGAAAAAAAGTTATTTGTCGTTGGTGAAACCGACCATTAGTAATTTCGTTGCGATCCTTTTGTAAAAATATTATTGAATGAATATTTTTTTCAAATGTTAGTATTTTGTAACCGTTAAACAAACGGTTTTCATACCGTACTACCTACGAATACCTACCGTTTAATAGTACATTATGTCATTAGGCTGAAAACCGAGCGCGAGGCATGGTTCAGGGGTCTAAGGCACGCCGAAGGCGTGCCGAGGTCCCCGGAACCATGCCGAGTACTGCGAACCGAACATCGTCCGAAAACCCTGAGGTCGAAGTCGCATGACATATACTATTTTTCGTCACAAATGCACAATGGCAGCCTTCCGGTCCGATTTTTCGATGCCTAGGCAGAACAATTAGTATATTATGCACCTAGGGAATAAAGTGTTCTTTTTGACGAGTGTGAGGTTTGTCTCCCGAGCGAAGCGAGGGTGACCTTCACACTCGTCTAGAAGAACACTTTACACCATGGTGCATACGATATTTTATGCATCCAAGGGCAGAAAGCGCGTTCTTTATGCGCGCAGCCGGGAATAAAGTACGCACTTTCTTCCCTCGGTGCATAATTAGTATATTATGCACCTAGGGAATAAAGTGTTCTTTTTGACGAGTGTGAGGTTTGTCGCCCGAGCGAAGCGAGGGTGACCTTCACACTCGGCTAGAAGAACACTTTACACCATGGTGCATACGATATTTTATGCATCCAAGGGCAGAAAGCGCGTTCTTTATGCGCGCAGCCGGGAATAAAGTACGCACTTTCTTCCCTCGGTGCATAAAGTGGTTTATGCACCGAGGGAAGAAAGTGCGTACTTTATTCCCGGCTGCGCGCATAAAGAACGCGCTTTCTGCCCTTGGATGCATAAAATATCGTATGCACCATGGTGTAAAGTGTTCTTCTAGACGAGTGTGAAGGTCACCCTCGCTTCGCTCGGGAGACAAACCTCACACTCGTCAAAAAGAACACTTTATTCCCTAGGTGCATAATATACTATTTCACTGCCTAGGCAATCACATACGAAAAAGTGCCATCTATCGGCGCCAAATCGGACCGGAAAAGGCCGTCAATTGTGCATGAGTGACGAAAAATTTGTTCATTTTCGGCTCAAAAATACCGTGTTTATGTAGCGAAAAGAACGTGTTGTTACGGTCTTCTGACAATCCTTATACCAATACCGCGTTTATACGCTAAACATACGGGGTATGTGCGTATATCAAAAGCCGTCAGGGATGGCGGGGAATGCTCTTATAAGGGGACTCTTATAAGGGGATGTCTATGCTGTATATTCCTGGAAGGTGAATAGGAACTGTCGGGCTGACGCCAACATGTTGAGACAGAGATATATCTCTTTCTCGGTTCGCAACGTCCGTCTTCCCTTGCTGCGTAGGCGCGCACCTCCCTAGTAGTAGTCATTCCTAACCTATAACGTTAACCACGAGCAGTGTTGCGAGTCATTAATTACATTTGTAATGGAATTACTCATTTAATTACCCATTACTTTGGTAATGTGTAATTAAATCGAGTTTAATTACACATTACCAAAGTAATGTGTAATTAAATGAAGTTTAATTACACATTACCAAAGTAATGGGTAATTAAATAAAGTTTAATTACTCATTACCAAAGTAATGTGTAATTAAAAAAAATTTAATTACACATTACATTGATATATATATATATGTACCAAAATGGTATATATACCTTTGGTAATATATATATTACCAACGTAATGTGTAATTAAACTTTATTTAATTACCCATTACTTTGGTAATGTGTAATTAAACTTCATTTAATTACACATTACCAAAGTAATGTGTAATTAAATAAAAATTCAATTACACATTACGAAAGTAATGAGTAATTAAAAAAAATTTAATTACAATTTTCACAACACTGACCACGAGTAACCATTGTCAGATTGTTTACTTGGAAGATAATTTTTAATAGCATGTTAATTTATAACCGTTGTCAGTAAATGTATAAGGAAACTATTTCTGTGATACATAATAGATTACAACTTTACGCTAGCCCTAACCTATCAATCTTCGCACGGTACTATTTAGGCGAAGGGTATGCGCGGAGAGGGGAACTGGACGTTGCGAACGGAGAAAGAGATATATGGGTAGTTCTACAGATCAGGGAATTTTGAGAGGCTGACTTCGTAGCTCCTCAATTTAGCAATTAAAGTTATTTATCACGACATATTAATTAAGTTTAACTCGGCTTGTAGCTGGGCACTGAAATTCAACTCGTTTGAATAAAAAATTTTCAGACAAAAATGATCTCAAATAGGGAAAATTATCACTTCCCTGTGGGGCGAATTTTCAGAATTTGCGACCTAAGTCACAATAAAAGTGTATAAAAGGTTGATTAGTAAAAAATACCACTCAAATAAGAGTTACGATAAGTGTTACTTGAATTTAACCTAAATAATCATGTTGAAATTCCATATTTTTATCACTTTATTCATTACTGAATATAGGCGAACAAATTTTGTATCACTTCCCTGCCGGTTACGAATACGTTAAAATCACCCCCAAAATGAATAGTACGCGACCTTACTGTTCTCAATTATCAAAGTACGAAGTTAAGTTAGCCTAATGAAACTCGTGTTTCGGCCAACTCGTCAAGCGGTTGGTCAGGGCTGTGCGGTCATTGCCGGTTATCGAGTCTGGGCCAGACAACTTCTCACTCCCCTGGTATCCATTTATATAAACAATATTGAACATGTTTTAGATATTATTACACAATATTGTTAGGTTAGCTTGCATGCATTAATTCAATAACATTAAATTTGATTTAAAATATATTTATTTAGTGATTTTACCGAAATACATCGAAAATATCACTTCCCTGTGTATCACTTCCCTGTGCATCATCCCTTTACGTAGACAGGGAAGTGAGAATTTTTTTTTTTTTTTCTTTGCTTCAACCAAAGAAAAAGTCTCAAAGTAGAGAAGTAATATTAGAAAAAAGCGCAAGAGTGAAAGAGATTGTTTTATGAATTTCACTTCTCTGGATAGGTTATCATTTCCCTGGCAGCTACAATAAACAAATCCCTATATATTTTTTGATTTCAAGTTGGTTTATGAAATACATTGTGCTCAAAATATAATACTACTACTTTAAACACCGACTTAATATACAACTTCCGATTTAATTTCCACTTCCCTTCACATTTTCTCACTTCGCTGTCCATCGAAAATCGAAAAACAGCTATAAAATTGATATTCGCCGTAATTTTGTCTGGCCCGTTTGAGATTGGTTATTTTATAGTACATCCTTGACCTCTACATACTTTTTGTCTCAATTATCGACAAAAAATGAGATTCACATAATTGTCGTGTTTTATTCCACCGTCTGTAGAACTACCCATATCTATATAATTGCGCAAATGGGCTATCACCTTCCAGGAATGTAAGTTCTATGTCTCTGACTAATGAGCTAAAAATGTGCGCGTGGTGATATCTCACAGACGTTCTGGGAACTCATTGTTATCAATTTAGCGGCCAATGCCGCTCTCAGCCGTGGGCAATCGCGAAAATTACCACAAAATCGTGGAATACGTTTCGCCCCTTCATCGTTGTCGAAAACAAAAATGTTTTGGGATGGTTGTGTTCGGAATTCTATATAGAATCGGGCTACGACGGCCGATTTTGCATTTTTAATGCGCAGGCTTTGATATAGGTAAGTCGAAATAAATGGCACGTCCACACTTGTCGATCGGAAAAAAAAATCCCGTTTTCATCCGATCAAACGTACCAGTTGAACTCATTACTCGTCGAACATCGGCTGCCGAAAGGACAAGTCGATTGATAGCCCCGTTTCGGAGATATTCAAGAAAATAGACGGACCGGTAAAATCGAGTAGACTGGGGGCACTTTGGGGGGATTAGTTAGGGGGGGGGGGGGGGGGGGGGGGACCGATAAACAGAATATGAAACTGCCTTGAATGATCAGTCACTACTAAATGAATAGAATTACGTTTTTTTTTTTGTTAAAAAAAAAAAGAAAACTGTGACTAATTGAATCCTGAAGCCCCGTTTCGGAGATATTCGGGAAAACAGACAGGTCGGTAAAAATTGAGTAGACCCCACCCCCTCAATGAGGCGATGATCACAAAGTTTCAAATGACAACCTACCCACCGAATGCCTGTTGCCTGGTTGAAATTCCATCAGAAACCCACAGAATATTGAACCAAAATGTATAGGAACTTGACGGAATTCTGTCCGCTGTATCTGCAAAAGTGACCCAACATTTAATTTCTATCAGCTCCTATCAGCTTTATGTACGCATCACTATGAATTTCAAACCGTATCTATTGGAATTTTGACTGCTTTACGGCATCCATCCGTAATAGCGTGTACAAATTCTATCAGCATCTGTCCGCATCCACTCTTCACAACGAGCCACCCGCTTCTGACTGCAATTACAGAAAACCCGTCTATTCGCATCTGTACGCATCGCTGAGCGGCATCCGAACCCGTCTGGATCCATCCGCAATTGCATGTACAAATTCTATCGGCCTCTATTCGCGTCCGATATCCACAACGAGATATCCGCTCCTGTCTGGAATTGCGTACACAAATTCTATTGGCTGGGTGCACGAAAATACTAATACTATTTAATTATCAGTGTGTAACATATTCATGCATACTATCAGCGCCATCTAAAATCATGCTCAGCATTTGTCCATGCTTAACGTATACACAATACACACTTATTTTTAAAGTAGTATATGTGCGTGCACGCAGCCAATAGGTCTCTATCCGCGTCCGCTACCCACATTGAAACATCCGCTTCTGACTGCAATTACAGACAGCTCGGCTGTCCGCATCTGTACGCATCGCTGAGCGGCATCCGAACCCATCTGGATCCATTGCATGTACAAATTCTATCGGCCTCTATCCGCGTCCGATATCCACACCGAGATATCCGCTCCTGTCTGGAATTGCGTACACAAATTCTATCGGTCTCTATCCGCGTCCGCTACCCACATTGAAACACCCGCTTCTGACTGCAATTACAGACAGCCCGGCTGTCCGCATCTGTACGCATCGCTGTGCGGCATCCGAACCGATCTGGATCCATTGCATGTACAAATTCTATCGGCCTCTCTCCGCGTCCGATAAAAACAACAAAAAAAAAATCGATTTTTTTTTGACACAGTCTAATACAGTCAACCATCCCTATAGGGCCGCTTCCCCAGGTGAGCACGTCGAGCAGTTCCCCCACTCTCAAACAGATAAAGCGAGCTCGAATTTCCTCCGAAAATATTCTCAATAAGGCCGCTCGACGCACTGGCTTTTTACATATACTTTTAAATGCAAAATCAGTATTTGGATATGCACGAGGTGCCGGCCTTATTGAGAATAGTTGCGGTGTAAACATCGCCGGCGAGCGCGACAGTTCGGAGTGGGGGAACTAGGATTCGCAGAAAAACTCTTCCCCTGACCGCGTTTACCGGCCTTATTGAGAGGGTCGACTGTATTATATACTTCACTCCCGATTATGTGTCCCCAACCGTACGATAGGCATCTGTTTAGGATACGGCGTCAGCTTTTCAGAATTAATTCAAAGTTTAATTTCACATCGATTCGCAGTTGTTTATTTTTTGTACACAATAGTGCATATGATTACACATAGCTATACAGAAACAAATCAAATGTTCTCCTTTATCTGTAAACTAACTAAATCAAAACTTTGATTTCCGAACAAAAAGATTATTTGGGATTTGTCGATCCACATATAAAAGGCAGTGCTCTAAAGATGAAAATGACGGAATGAACTAGTTTATTAGCTGCGTATAGATACGGATAGAATTCATACGTAGATGGTGCGGATCGAGGTCCATTGGAAACGGATAGAATCAACCAATTCAACTGTGCATAGATACGGACAGAATTCATATGTGGATTAGGGTGGTCCTTATTTGGGGGTCGGTGGAATTTTGTCCGTGCCGCCCCCTGGATTAGTTCGAAATAAATTCAGAAAAACGTGGCCCAAATGTGAGCTTTCTAGCTCAACGGGAAACCGTGCCGGTAAGCCCGTACTTTTTCCCGTTTGAATAAACCGTACACGGTTTCCCGTTGAGCTAGAAAGCTCACATTTGGCCCACGCTTTTTTGAATTTATTTCGAACTAATCCAGGGGGCGGCACGGACAAAATTCCACCGACCCCCAAATAAGGACCACCCTAATGTGGATGGTATTGAAACAGGTGCGGATAGAGATACATTAGAAGCGGGTGGGATGAACTATCAAACTGCGTATAGATTATGGATGGCATTTTTATCTGGATTTGCTCATTATTCCGGATAGACAATGCGTGCGACAGAACTGCAGATAGATGCGGATAGAAATTCTGCCCATTCGATACCAAAATGCGTTATAGAATCAGACACGCGCGGATAGGATTTCTGCCCGCTGTTGCACACAGATGCGTATGGGACGAGTATTTCCAACTGCTGCTATCCGGAATTGCAGTGACAAAAACACATACGATACGGACAGGATTCATCTTCTGTCTGTTTCTGATGGAATTTTAACCAGGGTTGTTCATATCGACGCCTAACTGAAATCCGTTGCCATTTCAATTTCTGAATGCAAATCACGCTATCCCAACTTCCGTATACAAATCATATCTACTTCCAGTTTTGCCTGCAGCAGAGTATGCTAAATCGAGTTCTCTTTCAAAAGCATGTTATTTGAACTTACAACGGAAATATGTGCTTGGTATACAATCGAGCGAGAATTTCTATCGTAATAACTTACAGTGGTAGTATATTACTTGTACAGTCACGGAAACTGATTTTGAAGCGCCGTGTCCGAGGTATTAGAGCAACCGAACATACACGTTGTTCTAATTTTCTTCAAGTTGGTGTTAAATTGAAGCAACATCTGCTTCTGCGATAAATCAGTGCTCTGCTCTGCACGGGATAGGGGACTTCGTTTTTTTTTCCCCAGAGAACGTCCATCCCGAATCAATCCACATAACTTTGAATAATTTATTAACAATAACGAACTAAGTCCCCTATTCCGCTTAGAGCAGATCACTGATTTATCACGGGAGCAGATGCTGCTTTAATTTCATACCAACCTGAAGAAAGTGAAAACCACGTGTATGTCCGGTTGTTCGAATACCTCGAATACGGCGCTTCAGAATTACTTTCCTTGACATTATCTATATAGTATAATCAGTGCACTCTCGCTTATAAATCTGTAATATACGGTCGACATTAAGCTATCGCTTAATATAGTACATTATGTCACTAGGCCTGTCAAGTATTTTCCGACGAATTTGAGTTTATAATCCGAGCCGAAGGCGAGGATTATAATGAAATTCGTCAGAAAATACTTTATGGGCCGTATGGCATATATCATTGTCTATGTCTAGGCCAAAAAACGCATTTAAACCGAGCAGAGCGAGGTTAGAATCGCGGTTTTTTGGGCCTAGACACATAAATTGATTTATGGTTTTATAGGTACATCATGCGGCTTCAGACGTATTATACTTGGAGGGGTTTGAATTGTGCTCCATCCAGCTGGACTCACTTATTTTTGGTAAACATATAGGCCTGATAAATTCGTTGAATGTGATACGCATGTTTAGTCGGATGAGCATTACGTCGGCGTGGTTTGTGCTTTCCTGGAAATGGGGATGAGGGTGAAATTTTTCCACCGATAGCATCACCATCTGCGAATCCTCCGTGCATCGATCATGTTCTCCCAGCACCACCTTCGTTTCTGCTTTTCTAAAACTTTGGAATCAAATTGTAACTGACTTTGCACGGTCTTGATGGATTCACTTATATCTATATTGATAAGAAGTGCAATTTAGCTGATAATTGAGTTACTATAGCAACCTGGGAACCCGACATTTCCATTGCCAGCTAATTTATCGAGATTGATTCAATGTATTAGCGAAAAAACTTTCGGCTGCTTTTACACTTAAGAAAGTTGAGAACCACTTCCATTAAACTCTGCAGTTATTGATCGTGAATACCTGCTGCTTTCTGACATGACGAAATAATGGTAACGAATTATAAAGAAATGACTTCGAGGTGCCCCCACAACATAGAAAGTTTCAGTTATATATCAGAAAATTTGCTATGGCTTTGATTTTCACAACGTTTCTCAATGTTCGAAAAGTTACGTTACGATTAAATACGTTGCAAACAGTTATCTTCGAGAGATGTAACCAAGCATGTCAAACGCATCACTACGAAGTAGTTCCGCGCTTGTCACTAAGTCACTAGCAAACTCGGCGTGAGGGTCTCTCAGAAGTAGAAACATGTACAACACGCGTCCGGCTGTGCTCAAAGCAAGTACATTTTTGTAACACATGCACGATTTTTGCGTTTTTTTGACCCATTCAGCGGGCCTAAAGTGACAGTTTTTTGACGAGCGGGCGTTTTTTTATCATAATAATAAAAACGCCCGCTGCAGCGGGCGCAATTCATTATTATAATAAAATCGCCCGCTGCAGCGGGCGTTTTTATTATTTCAAGAAAATTATCAACAATGTTGAAAAAACGCGAAAATCGTGCTGTTACAAAAAATATGGTGTGCACCAGGGCTAAGTGGGCTTTTTGACCTTGTGTGGTTGCAGTACTCGTCTTCGGCTCGCAGACGCACTCGTCTTCGACTCGTGCTACCTCGCCTCTGACTCGTACTGCAAACTCCACACTCGGTCTAAAAAAGCCCACTTTACGCCCTTGGTACACAATATACTATTGATAGAGACTCATACGACAATTTATCTATTAGTAAAAGTAATAATTTTGTCTATCATTACTTGAATCTGGGTAATTGCAGATTCAAAAAGGGTCTGTGAGTATTTGCACGTCAAACCGGACCGGATCTCGATGTTACCGATTTCGCTATGATTTTTTTTACGAGTTCGATGGAACAAATAAATTCATCAAACAATTTTTTCAAAAATTTTCTGACTCTATTTTCCAAGTTACACGGGGGTGAAATTCAGGAAAAAGAGCCAAAAATCGAAAACATACGCCCCTTCAAATGGTGATATCTTTGGTTGTTTCATCCTAGAGACTTCATTCAAGAACCATTTCAAAGCTGTTGAATGAGACTATTATTATATATTGTTACTAAATTAGCTTTTGAGGGCTAATTGCAAATATTTAAAGAAAGGCTTGAGCGGATTAAGTTAAATAAAATGTGGGTCCTGAGTTGAAATAATTAAGAGATTCAAGTCAAAGCAAATATAATTGTCAGGGAAATTGAATATATTTGGGAAATGCAAGAAATGAGTGTTTACAGTTTTAAGTGTGAAATAGCACTGTTTTTACAATAATGTTTACTTCAGTTATTTAACATTAACGAGTCATTTATTTGTATTCGTTTATCTTCTATGACTGCTAGTAGTCCATACGCAATACCCCCTTTCTGTATGCAATGGTAGGTCCGGAGCCGCTTAGGGTGTTTTTCATTGTTTTCGGGGGTGAGGAATCCGAATCCATCGGTGGTTTTTTCAAAAAGTTGGGCGAACACATTGTTATTAATCATTTTCAGTGTTCTTCCGACAAAAATGACGTTTTTCGCAAAAACTATCATATTTACGAGAAAAATTGTTGCCAGCATTTTTATTCCTGATGTTTTAATGAACAAATTCGTCTTTTGTTTTTCCAAATCGGATGATTAGTTCCGGAGTTACGCGCATTTGTTTATGAAAATCGCTGGCTCCGACGTCATCCACGGCTCGCGCGCGCTTGAAATCAAATGGATTCCAAATTGGTTCTCCTTATATATTTTCGGGGGTGTGAAATCCGAATCCATCGGAAAAAAAACAAAAAAAGAAAAAAAAAAAAAATATACTAAAATATAAAATGAAAAAATATACTAACATCGACTACTAATGTGCGAAGTCTCCTCCTATTTCATATCTTTTTGTTGTCATTCCTCAAAGATACACTGTTAAAAATGATTGTGAATTTACAACATGCCTTACTAAACAAAAGTATTGGAAAATTACAAATGTGGTGTAGCAAAAGTAAATTGCTAAGCTTGTTCTGTAAATTTACAAAATAATTCTTGATTTTACTGAACCTTCGTAGGAAAAACACAAAATTGTATTTGAATTTTCTAATAATTGTTTAGTAAATTTTAAGTATTTGTGAATTGATTTTACAGGAAATGTCTTGTAAATTCACTACTCATGTATCTGCCAAAAAACTTCCAACACAATTCCAAATGTATAGGAAGTTTCACACAGAAATTTTTAACAGTGTACTGTACTTTGTGAGATAAGGTTGCAGATATAAGTAAATACTGACGCTGTGAATCCGGTAAGTTAACAATTTACTTACAGCATGAGAAAAAAAGCTAACAATAAATCGAATCGTCTCATTATTTTGGTAATAGCTTCCAAGTCGGTGAGAAATAAGAATTCTCTCGGCGGACAGAAGCGCGCGCGAGCCGTGGATGACGTCGGAGCACGCGATTTTCATAAACTAATGCGCGTCACTCCGGAACAAATCATCCGATTTGGCAAAACAAAAAACGAATTTGTTCATTGAAACATTAGGAATAAAAATTCTGACTACAATTTTTCTCGTAAATATGATAGTTTTTGCGAAAAACGTCATTGTTGTAGGAAGAACACTGAAGATTGTTAATAACAATGTGTTCGCCCAACTTTATGAAAACACCACCGACGGATTCGGATTCTTCACCCCCGAAAACATATAAAAACACCCTAAACGGCTCCGGATCTACCATTGCATACAGGAAGGGGGTATTGCGTATGGACTATAGATGATGCGAAGTTTAAATGTAAAATGTAAAGGTGATTTCTTAGTAAAGCGAAAGAGGAAAATCAATCTTTGTAACAATATTTATTGAATTTTACGATAACGATCAATTCGATTTGTTATAAACAAATATAACATTCAAACGTGGTTTTCAAACCAAGAACCACGCGTGAAAATTGTAAAAAACATATGAGCGTAGATATTCCTCGATCAATTCTCTACAAAATTGTTGAGTTAACGGGATGGAGAACTGATAAGAACCATGTTCAAACGAGTCAGGCAACGCGCTGCCATCGAAAAACCGTACCCTTGCCGGGTCTTTCAGCGGCAATATATCATAATAGTGTCATTCAATAGCTTTGAAATGGTTCTCGAATGAAGTCTCTAGGCTGAATACAACCAAAGATATGACCGTTTGAAGGGGAATATGTTCTCGATTTTTGGCACTTTCTCCTGAATTCCACCCCCATGTAACTTGGAAAATAGGGGCCAATAAATTTTTTTTTAAATTGTTTGATGAATTTATTTGTTCCATAGAACCGGTCAAAAAAATTTTTGATTTATTTTGTCCGGTCTGACGTGGAATGGCTCATATCTGAAACGTTTCGTGCTGTGTGGTTGATATTATAAAGATTTTATCTGATCAATTTTCAGCCTCGGCAAGGCTTAGATTTACCAACAATTTTTGTCTCTTTTCTTTCATAGATGATTCATTGGAATATCCTTCGTGCGAGGTTTTCATGAAACTGTAGCTCGCTGCAAGTGAAATACGGCACGATGCCTGCCTAATTACTTGAAGTAAGAGGATCTCTATGGTAAGGATAATTTAAATTAAAAAAAAAAAAGGAAAAAAAAAGTGATTTCTTACCCTAAAATGAGGCAATGTGCTGCTGTGAGGACGTAGCGATCGTTTATTAGGGTACCGCCACATACGAGATTGGAACCGTTAGCTACGACCATCGCCATCCACGGAAATTCGTTTGGTAATGTCTCGACACCACCAACGACTCTCGTGTAACCTATTGACTGCAGTCTGGGCAAATTTGATCTTCCGCATTCTGCGTGAAGACGCAAAAAATTTGCATTTCAAGTCTATAACCAAATTTTGTTCGTTCGTTCTTTCTTATGTCTCTTAACCATCTTACCGCAGTGCTTATAGGTGGGACTCCCATAGGAATTATCTAGTTGCCTCGACGATCGATGGAAACTTTTTAAAGGTGAGTTTGGACCAAACGCAATGCAGAGTAAGCAGGGTGACAATACCAAAATAAGCTTCACTAGAGTCATTTGGGGGGTTTTTTTTTTTTTAGTATTGTATTTTAGTATTTTTAGTATTCAGGAACTTATTGTTTGATTTAAAAGTTGAGAACTCGCCGTCACTTCTAGAATGTAAAAATTTGTTGAAAAGTTGATTAATTCACACGAAAAAGCCAATTCAATGATAAATGTAGTTTTTACTCCACTCTGATGACTTATCGTTTCCGAGTACTAGGATGGTATAGTACTAACGGGTTTGAATAGGTTGTATATTGCAGAAGTTACCCGCATTCATGCGAGAATATAATCTTCACATCATAAAAAATTCAGGCTGACTTTCAACACGTAGCTCACCGAATAGTGATATGATAATTACATATTGCGCCAGTAAAGTAAACCGGATATACCGACTTTCTCAATATTTAGACTTCGAAAACATAATTGCAGTGTGGTAGTCTCGATTTATGAAGCTGGATCGGTAGTTCTGCCTTTCACCCTACGTCTCACTCACTGATACGTGAATAATATGCGATTGTAAAATAATGAATGACAGAAGTACCATGAATGCTCAGATCGAAAAATAAAAGTACTTGGGTAAAGAAAAATATTTATGGGTCTGGAACACTATATATTATTATTTTAGTTCGTAGTAAGATGTTTTGTATACAGGTGTACGTGAAAAATACTATTGTAAAATAACATATGATACAAGTATACCATGAATGCTTGTAAATAATGAAAATAAAAGTACTCGGGTATAGATATATGCATGGGTCTAAAACACTATATATTATAATTTTAGTACGTAGTATAAGATGTATTGTACACAGGAGTATCTAGATAATATATTAGCATGAAACCGCATATTTTAGGGGAGATAAAAAAGCGCGTAGAAGAATACTTTATTAGGTAAACTTTACTGAAAAATAGAACGATATTGGTATTCATCACATTAATACTCGTGCCATGATATATTTGATCGAAGCATTTGATCGGTAGATAGATTGTAAGCTTTATTGAAAAGTGCTAACAATTATTCATTATTTTGTGCAATAACACGCTTCTTTCGTCTGCTGCAGAATCCAGTCAAGATGTGGCCCAACTCGTGTGAAAACAGCAGCAGCTGGTTTGTCGTCGCATGTATTTACGTCCGACATGATACCTGAGGAAAATTGGGATGAGTACGTATTAGGAAATAAGTTACCGACCGCACGTTTCTGATTTATTAAATTTCTACATTGATTTGTGAATTACCAATAAGATCGTAGACACCACCGTATGATCTATAAAGAATGGATGAGCCAACGTCGTTCTAAAAACGACAGAAATGAATCGTTAATAGTCTCATACCCTCAGAATGTTAAATCATATGGTTGGCTACCGGTGTTGACTTATTATGAGCAAAACTTTGGCCAAAGCGAGCCACACAACCAACATAGCTACGCCATTAACACATAATGACTTACACACACTAATAACGAATATGTGTTCGCAAGCGTGACCATTAGGGTGGTCCTTAGATGGGGTCAAAAAAAAAATTCATGTTGGATCCCCCCAAATCAGCTCCAAATAATTTTAAAAAAATTCCCTAATTTTTCCAGATTTTTATTTTATTCCCCTAGTCCCGCTGTTTTCATACAAAGTTCAAAATACAATCCACGATACTTGAAGTTAAATTTTTCGCCGGAATATCTCTTTAAAAAAAAAAAAAAAAAAAATCAAAACCAAAATTGAAAAAAAAAATAAAAGATTTATAAATGGGGTATCCCAGGGGAATCGTGTGTTTTATTATTATTATGATTATTTTTTTTTTTTTTAATTATTTTTTTTTTTTTTCAAAAAAAGAAATATTTCGGCGAAAATTTTAACTTCAAGTATCGTCGATTGTATTTTGAACTTTGAATGAAAACAGCGGGACTAGGGGAATAAAATAAAAATCTGAAAAAATTAGGGAATTTTTTTTTTAATTATTTGGAGCTGATTTGGGGGGATCCAACATGAATTTTTTTTTTGACACCTTCTAAGGACCACCCTAGTGACCATAGTGATTTCTTGGCTCGCTGGCGCCACCTGGAATAGTTTTGCGTAACCAACCCGAATGTTACTTCTTGCAGTTATCAGCTTACTTCACATACGAGCGAATTCCCGCCAATTACACCAATGCAGCCAGAATCATCGTGGAAGTTTTCTTGATTTACTCCAGACTTTAGACACTCGTTATATCCTAAGACTGGGAGCCCTAATTTCCTGGGACGACAGGTTCTTGATTTGGCGGAATACTCAGCCTCGCCTTCTGTCCAGCCGGACAAAGTTCCTACTTGTCCCAAATAACTGGAGCCTGTGAAAATTGAGAGAATTACCTTGAAAAATGTTCCAGGAAAAATATTTCACAACAACTGATTAGCCATAAAAATACTACACATTTTTCTAGCAGCCTACCCGGATTAGGAAGGCAAACGGGCGAAATTCTTCGTTCAAATTTTGTGGGCTGACTGAGGCGAAGCAGAGCCAGGTCGTGGGCCCGGGACTCGGAATTAAATTCTGGAAACGGCATGACCGTCTCAACGCTTACATTTGTTGAAGAAACGTCCAGGTGGCACCGGTCGAATTCTCCCAGGGAAACTTTTATCTCTGGTGCTGTGGCTCTAGATAAGTGCACAGGGTATACTGATCACAAAAGTTATTCACAAGATATGAACGCCTATCGCGACCTGTTTTGCCAGCATCAAGAAATCTGAATCTTCAATTTCATTACTGCTAAAAGGGTTTGAGGGTCAATTGAGCAACAGATGAGTTTGGCGAAGGGATGCAAAGTTTTCGATTATTATTGTGCGAAGCCACCAATATCAAGATTTGAAATACATGAAAGAAAGTTCAGAGTATGAAATGAATCAGCTCACGCAATTAGTTGACTGGCGGCTGTCAAAACGTATCGATCATTGATTAACACTCCACTGACAACGATTTTGGATTTCACATGGACGTTGGCGAGCCATGGAAATTCATGAGTGTCCGTAAACTCGCCACCCAAAATTCGAGCTCCACTGCGATTCGGTCGACCACATTCTGAAAATGTATGAATCATAAATGGAAGGTTGAAAATACCGAGACTATAAGTTTGATTAAAATACCCACGACATCCACCGCATGACTTGAATCCTCCAAACAAGAAATCCAATACCCCACGAGTCTCTCGAACTTTCTTGACTTCCTCTGGATTCTACGGAAATTAGAAGCCATTAATCAAGTGTGCGCCCTCTCACCCCTAAATCTTTCAAGGTTTACATGCTATGATGAAAAAGTGCATTGTCTGGTATTCAACAAGTCAATTCAGTATTGCACCATTTCTTTGTTTCAGATCAAAGTCTGATTTCCAATCAAGTGAAGAGTTGAGTAATTCCCAGCAGGACTAAGGTATTTGCTTTCAATGTTTGATGTGTCACATGAGCACCGGATTCGATCTTCGACGTTGATATTGGTATCGACGTCGTAACTTGGTTCCTGCCTTGGAGAATTTCTTGCATAAAAATTCCGTGAAAGTTGAAGCAACTATTCGCGATGTCTCGTAAGTGATCAGTAAATCGAAGAAACAGTACAGCTGTGACCAATTACTGTCGTTGTAGCCATCCTCTTTTCGGTTTACTTAGTCGAATTGAATTTACTACAGCGACAAGCTATCACCTGGAAAAATAATTTTCGGACAGATGAAACTTACTTTGAGATTGGACGTATCTGTAGAATGTACAGTGGGAGATGCCAGAATCACGGCAGAAATGAATAATAGGAATTTCACGTATCCCTGCAGAAGACTCATGATGGTGCTTGGAGATTCAATGTACAACTGCACAGTAACCTGTATCAAGCATCCGAAGGTGGCGGTACTAACAACCCGCATTGCCCTCCCTTTCCATACAAAGAATGTAAATCTGATAAGTTCTGTGTATTACCCGTGGCTGTTTCTCACCTGAAGGTCCAATGCACAATTTCTGACCCACGAAAAATGAGTACTGTTATTCAGCAGAGTTTGGACGATGAGTTGGTCTCGTGACCTCCGCCTGTTCACTTTTTGCAGTTAATCCTGGACGCGTATCTCATCGAAAGAAAATTATCATTTCCGGTTTCTGTATCGTTGTAAATAAAAATTAATCATTGCAGTGACAAATCCGCTATTGATACGCCTTCAAATGAAATAACGGGTTGCGAAACACCTTGTTTTCAAAGTAAGTTTGAAAGAAGATAAAAAGTCATCGGAAATTTCGGTTTAGCTTATGGCCGGTTTCACCAACGATGAATTTTCGGAGAAGGATCTCAATCAATCAAGTCAAGTCAGTTTATGAAATGTGATGGCCTGACGTTTCGGCAGTGTTATGCTGCCCTCATCAGCGGCTATTTATTGGAAAAATTAAAAGTTACAATTTACAAAGGTCAAAATAATAATATAATATAATATAATAAAACAGTTCAGTTAACTAGAGTCGAAAAAGCTAATACATGAAAGATTACGATCCTAGGTCAGTAAATTGACCATATAAACGACTCGACTTGATTGATTGAGACCCTTCTCCGATTACTTCTACTTCGAGTGATACATTCATGATGAATACAGTCAGACCTCGTTATATCGCGGAAATGGGGCTATAGGGGAAGCGAAAAGCGGAGAACCGCGATATAACTTAGTTCCCCCACCAGTCACTTGAATCTCTAGAAGCACAGTGACAGTGAGTGAGACGGTAGAAGAAAGGGGCAGCACCTAGCGCGTGGTGGGAGAGTCGCTTGAAGCGCGTGGGGGAACGGATAGAGCAAGGGAAGGGGCTACAGTGAGCAAAACCGCGATATAACGAGGCGCGATATAACGAGGCTTGACTGTAACGATGAATTTTATTCATAGATTAAACTCTTAGGTCCAGTTCCACAATCGGAGGTTCAAATTTGAACTAGGTTTAACGTACTAAAGATTCCCTGTCATTGGCTAAATCCATCACTAAACCAGGTTTAAACCGTAAACTTGGTTTAAAGCCCAGTTGTGAACCTGGGCCTTACTTATTGAAAACAAAAGACTAGTTTACATTGTGACGAATAGAGTTATGAATAAGAAGTTATTCGACGTTGGTGAATCCGGGCATTAGTGTATTATTTTATTTCTAGTTTTATAAAGATGAAGATGAGAGTGGAAAGAAAGATTTAAATTAGCAGAGTTGGGGAGGCTTCCAAATTTCCATTTATTTTTCATTCAATGGCGACAGATTTTTGACTACGTTTGATGCCCGTCTGCAGTGCTGAGAACTCATATATATATTTGATTATTCCAAACCGAAAATCGCAATAAGAAAAACTCGGTCCCTGGTAGCAAATTCAGGGTTATAAATGGAAAGTGTCTCGAAAATGTGAGCAAGATAATTGGTAATACGGCAGACGGGCATCAAACGTTGTGAAAAATCTGTCATGAGCTCCTATAGTCTATTTTCAAACTCGTTTCGAGTTGAAATTAGTATTTCTCGTCATAGTAGGCGTGAAGTCGTACGAACTTTTGGCCATGTTTTGCGGGCGTAAAATTCGACTTTACGCCCGGTCTATGTGAACAAAAACTATCCCCAGGCGCTATGACTTTTCACGCGTAGGGATAGTTTTTGTTCACATAAAATGAATGCATGAAACATTTTTTTTTTTTTTTTTTACTCGAAAAGCTTAGAAGCTACAAGGGGTTGAATTTTCGAAAATACACCAAAAATCAGAATCGCGCTCTCCCTCAAACGTTGATATGTCCGGTTCCCTTAGTCGTACAGAGGTAAGAAAAAACTCATTTTAAAGCTCTTGAATTGTACTTTTGTGCTATATTAATTTTAAATCGATAAAATAAACAATCTTCCATTTGTTATAAACAATTGTATTTTTAAACGTGATTTTCGAGATGAATACCCCCTTCGAATATTCTGGAAAAAAAACAAGCGTGTTCCTTGATTCATTCCCTACAAAATCTGTAAATTTTAAAATGGAACTCCGATGGAAACTATATTTAAAAAGCGATTGATCCGTGCGAGACGTCACGCGCGGCCGTGTACGCGGGAGCGCCGGACCCGATACTTGTTCGCTTCACATGCAAAGAATATAGACAGAATCACGTGAGCCTACGGAAATTTCGCCCGAAGTCTGAAAAGTTGGTCGGAAATTGGGTAAGGGGGTCGGAAACGTGAGAAAATCGTGAAAATGCCTGTTTTCATCAAGTCGTTGGGGTGTTTAAAGACCCCAGGTTACCGTTCTAGGGTTAAAACAAGGGGTTTTGGGTTGACTACGAGCCAGCCTTTGAATTTCCCCGTTTTCAAACTCGTTTCGAGTTGAAATAATAATAATAATAATGATAATATCATGACCGTATTCAAATTTTGGAAGCACAATGTCGAATTTCTGATCTGTGATCCAAAAAACCTCATGATATAAATTTGTATTCGATTCCGTTCATCTCTTTCCAAGATATCATCATTTTGATTTTATTTTCCAGAATTTTGTTATTCAAATAATTCGAAAAGTACTGAACCGATCAAAGCCAGAATCTGAAGGCCAACGCGCACTACGCGAAAGCGAAGCGCGGCGAACGGAAGAAAACAGTAGTGCATCGTCTATTTTGTGTAGTTTATTTCAAAAGTGTGCATGATTTTCATTATGAAATACGATGCGCACTGTCTTCTTCCGTTCGCCTCGCTTCGCTTCCGCGTAGTGCGCGTTGGCCTTAGTCAGTTCTAAGTTTGGAAATGCCGCGTCGATTGAGACCAAAATCATTTGAATCCGGTAACTCGTTCTCGAGTTATCGTCGGACAAATAAATGGATATCACACACACACACAAACACAGATGTCCATCTGAAAATGATTGGAGGTGATTATCTGGCCCTCAAAACGTGGAGATCTAGTAAAAACTCAACTTTTGATTTTCGGGGTGAAAGCAATAACTTCCTTTTTTCTCTGTAATAACAGCGATACGGAAAGTTAAAAAATCAAATCGGCTCAGTGGCTTCCGAGAAATCATGTTGACCTGGGAGCTTATTCTGTAACTCATAGCTGCGGAAGTAACTGCAAAATAGCACTACAATCATGAAAAACAAGAGGCGGCTGCCAATGAGCTGCTTCTATTGTCTGGATTGACATTGTTTTGTGCAGCTATTCTGCAGTTATATGATAACGCCAGAGTTACAGAATAAGCCGCCAGGTATAAAAACGCAATTATCGAGAAACTCAGATCAAAATATGCAGAAATTATACAGCTATAGATAAATGCTAAAAAGTGGAAATCGTACTTTTCGATACTAGTGCGAAAGTGTTGATTCTCGAACGAGTGTGAAGTTTTTCGCCCGAGCGAAGCGTGGGTGATAATCACACGAGTCGAGAATCATCTTTCGCACGTGTATCGAATTTCATTTTTTAACACAACGCGCGTTAAGTTGAATTTTATGCCCGCGAAGCGTGCGCAAAATGGAACTTTGCGCACGCAGTGTGGAAATCGAATTTTTCGACATTTCACAACCCACCATCCCTCTCGAAGAGAGTTTAATCGTGACAGGTCGTTTCAGAGATACACAGAGAGATTCTGTGGAAAGTAGCGCGCCTAAAAGGTAGGCAAGCGCGAGACGCCTGCATTGCGCAGCTCAAACATCGACGATTGGGTTTCCCAGACAGCACCCAATATTGCCCAATATTGTAGCAACATTGTAGCAACATTGCAGCAACATTGCAGCAACATTGCAGCAACATTGCAGCAACATTGCAGCAACATTGCAGCAACATTGCAGCAACATTGCAGCAACATTGCAGCAATATTGCAATGTTGCTACAATGTTTCCACAATATTGGGCAATATTGGGTGCTGTCTGGGTTTTATTCCCCACGTAATAAATAAAACCCAACTTCGATGTTTGAGCTGCTCAATGAAGGCGTCTCGCGTTTGCATACCTTTTAGGCGCGTTACTTTCCAGAGAATTGCTCTGTATATGTTTGTTTGTGTAATTCAATTGACTGGAGACAAATTATATTTTAGTTAAAAAAAATCAGTGCAATCGATTTTTTGATAACGATTAACCAGTGATTAGATCCCTAAAAATGACTATTGAATAATATCAGTATAATATAAATTCTCTGTAAAAATTTCGAGGGAGCGGAAACTCGTTTATCAATTGAAAATAAAGAACTGCATGTATTTTTATGGGAGAGGTCTTTCTTCGACGGTATAATAACGAGTTTTTAATTTCATTTATATGCAAAGGCGAGCTTCCCGAATATCACAAAGGTTTTACAGTAAGTTCTTACCGTTGAAATTGGCGAACGGAAATTTTTTAAAACATTCACTGAATGTTTCTGAAGCAGTTATGACGCATTGAAAGAGTTGTCATTGAAATTCTGTTTCTTAAATCCAGAGTCGTTGACCTTATAGCCTTGAGGTGTTAGCCCACTTATTATTTGTTTTTCATTGCCGATAGTGAATTGTCGTTACTGCCAGGAGAGTGGAGTAGGATTATAATATAAGCTTTTCTCTCTCTCTTTCTCCAGTGCCGGCAACTTACTAATCTTCCGTGTGTTGCTAAGTTAGGATTCCGTGTCGGCGGGCCGGGGGGGGGGGGGGGGGGGGGGGGGGGGGATGAAAATATATATATTTTTTCATATCTTCATTCATCGGTCGCAAAAGACGCGCTCCAGACAGCATTTCGAGATACAAACTCATCAATTAGACAAAAATGTTATTCAAATTCATGAATTTTCAGTTGCAGTTGTCAAATTCCGAGTGTTGCCATGCCACACACGGAAGATTTCGAGTGTTGCTGTCGCAACACAGGCAACACAAGAGTTGCCGGCGCTGTCTATTTCTACGATAGCGATTGAATTGAGATTTGTTTTCTGTAGTGTGGTAGATGCCTATAAAATTCATTTTCGTGGGAAGGCCTCACAGACGAATTAAACAACATAAGACTTAATGTGTTAATCATAACTGCCTAGAGACCTGTTCAGTTTAATTCGCGTATTTATGCCCTTTTACAAACATGCACATACGAGATATAGATATAGATATTTGGGGAATTCCGTGCCAAATTAGCCAGCATCTGACCCGGATGATATTCTCGGATTCGATTCATGTTTTTTTATTTTTAATTTATTTTTATCTTATTATTGTTCCAACTCTCAAACGCATTCACATTTTTTGAGATTCAGTCCTCAGACCGTTACTATTACTCATGAACTATTTCCAAACTGAAAGAAGATAACCCTTTTTAGCTTGCGCTTTATAAAAATTTCTGAGATTCGATAATTCTGACCGACATTCAAAAGTGGAACTAATTCTGCTTCTATTTTTATAATCGATTCCAGGATCTTGACAAGCAATTGGGTAGATTTCTGCGTGGTCTTACGACGCGTAGACATCAATATTGTGAAAGCGGATCAATTTAGGCGAATGAGATACTTCTGGAGAAGCAAATTATCGTGAGATGCCAAAGAAAGGTGGCAATCGGTTGAACTTACATAAGATGTGATATGAATTTGAGTTTTATTTATGTGTATGGGCCATTCCACGTGAACCGGATCAGTCACCTCTCAGATATTTTTTTAATTTTGCATGTCGATTGTCCTCGGGGAGTTAGATTTTTGTGTCAAAGGATTTTTCAATTAGTGCAAAATTCGTTGAGTTATTTGCATAAACAAATTCGAGCAAGGTTTTTTTTCAAAAATTCATAACTCCGCCAAAAATGACACTAGATTCAATTATTTTTTTTCAGTTTACGCGGAAAGAGTCATAGAATGTATAATAAAATATGTACTTTAAAAAAAGTTTGTTCATCCATTGTTTATTTAACAATTAAGTTTTCAAAGATTTTTAAAACAGGGTGTGACACGATCAAAAATTTTTTTTAAAATACTGACATATACTTTGCACAATACTACAGCCTGTGAATTAAATTTAGGAACGTGTTATTTTTTGTTTTCGAGTAAAAAATCGCTAAGGTTGGCGGCGCGCGCCAATTCCGAGTCGACGCCGCGTGGAACGTAATGGCGTGCGTTAGACTGCTGTTCGCCGCTACTCGACGGACGCGTAGCAGCGGTATTCGAGATTCATTTTCACAATGAGTGACACGGTTTAAAAATCTGAAAAAAATACTGTATTTTCCCAATGGCAACTATAAGCGATACGTTGTGTTTCGAGAACGTGTTCTTTTTCGTTTTTGAAATATTGCAGCTTAAAATTTTAGCATGTATGCTGAACTGTATGCTAAGATTTAAAACTGCAATAGTTCGAAAACGGAAAAGAACACGTTCTCGAAACTCAACGCATTGCTTATAGTTGCCATTGGGAAACTACAGTATTTTTTTCAGATTTTTAAATCGTGTCACTCATTGTGAGAATGACTTTCGAACACCGCTGCTACGCGTTCGTCAAGTAAATGTACACTGAAAAAAAAGTATGAGTCCTACGGCGATACATTTCTGTACTATAGCAATACTCGTATACGCTATACACTTAAACTGAGTTTTAGTCCCACCACAATACTCGTATAGTGACTCGTATAAGCTCCACACTTACAGATTTCTTGAAAAGTTAAAGGTTATGAAGACATTATAAATGTCATTATAAAGAAAATAATAATAAAACCTCTTTCGTGTTATTACTATTTGTTATTAAAAATATTACAATTTACTCCTTATGGTTAAATTAAATGCAATCCTTTTTTATAAAAACTTCGTAACGATTTGAAGGTTATGTTTTGTTTAGAGATACGCGCAACGCGGGAACTTTCTTACTATACTCACTGGTGGCTTGCTATAGTATCGTACGGAAAATATAAGTCCTACAGCGATACTGAGTATTGTGTAGATCCACATATAGAGTATGCGTATAGGACTTATACTTTTTTTTCAGTGTATGCTAAGTATACATGCTAAAATTTCAAGCTGCGATATTTCAAAAACTAAAAAGAACACGTTCTCGAAACACAACGTATCGCTTATAGTTGCCATTGGGAAACTACAGTATTTTTTTCAGATTTTTAAACCGTGTCACTCATTGTGAAAATGAATCTGGAATACCGCTACTACGCGTCCGTCGAGTAGCGGCGAACAGCAGTCTAACGCACGCCATTACGTTCTACGCGGCGTCGACTCAGAATTGGCGCGCGCCGCCAACTTTAGCGATTTTTTACTCGAAAACAAAAAATAACACGTTCCTAAATTTAATTCACAGGCTGTAGTATAGTGCAAAGTATATGTCAGTATTTTAAAAAAATTTTTTGATCGTGTCACACCCTGTTTTAAAAATCTTTGAAAACTTAATTGTTAAATAAACAATGAATGAACAAACTTTTTTCAAAGTACATATTTTTTTTATACATTCTATGACTCTTTCCGCGTAAACTGAAAAAAAATAATTGAATCTAGTGTCATTTTTGGCGGAGTTATGAATTTTTGAAACAAACCTTGCTCGAATTTGTTTATGCAAATAACTCAACGAATTTTGTACTAATTGAAAAATCCTTTGGCACGAAAATCTTACTCCCCGAGGACAATCGACGTGCAAAATTAAAAAAATATCTGAGAGGTGACTGATCCGGTTCACGTGGAATGGCCCGTATTCAGGATTTCATACCAATTATACCTGTCATCTTTTTGTTCATCGAGAATATTGTGAAAATTATCTGACGAGATCAGACAGCAAGTGCAATAGACGTACCTAGGCACAAATAAACGAGTCTGATAGGTGAGTATACGATTTTAAAAATTATTGCATATTCTGAAAAAACATACATTTAATAACGTAGATTTACGAAAACTATATGAGAAGCAATCTCATTTGATTTATTCCAACAGATATGTTGTAGAGATATTATTATGAAAATGAATAATAGACAAATAAATTACATTGATGATTTGCAAATCTGCAGGCGGTAACTAGTGCGTGGTACCAATTACTTTTCGAAATATATTTATTTGAAAAAAAAAAAAAATATATATATATATATAACCTGTCCTATAAAAACAGTCGTACAATAATTTCATACAGCCAAAATTAGTGTATAATAGGATAAGTACCTATGTAGGTGTCACGGTCGTGCGATACCTGGCCAGTATCTTTCAATAAGAAATAATGAGAAAAAAAGAGACACGATAAAGAAAAAATGTATATATTGCTACAAAATAAAAATCCAATGTTCGAATTTTTACAAAAAAAAGTTTAGCTGTTCGTTATGGCTCGATGAAGTGATAGATAAAGGTCATCGGCTTGTGATTATCATGCAAATCGGGTCCTCAGTCTTGACAGAAGCATCCTTCTTTTGAGTTTTCAAGAATCCAGTCTAGGTAACGAGTTACGCGGGTATAAACTCCGGGATATCCTGGACGCGCGCACCCATTCCCCCATGATACGACACCGATCAATTCATATCTTTTGTCTTCACGTTCAGCAGTAAGTGGTCCACCGCTGTCACCCTGGAAGAAATATATTTCTGCTCAAGTACGGCCTTCCTCTAATCGAGTGATGTCATTTTATGCTCGTTACTCTGATTTCAACGGGTCGTGAACAATTAATAATAAAACTTCAATCGCTGCAATGGATCTTTGTGTGTCTTACGATCCTTGACTGAAATTGCAATTATAGCTGTACAGATATTCGGGTATCCAAAAAAGTTCGCGTTTTATTTCTACGACTCCGACCTGCACTCTAAATGTTAGTTTTTGATATAGAACAAATCCTCCCACACCCTGTATACCCAAACTCTGAGAGGTGGCACAAGCCATTTTTTAATGTTTATTCAACTTTTTGCAGACGGCACTTTTGCTTGCATCTGACTTTTTTGGAACTTAATTTGAAGGGGTGTTTCTGCCTACTTATTCCAGATATGGAGTCAGAATAAAGAAATTCATAATGGTGGGCTCATTATGGCGAAATAAACTCATAAAAAGTAGACTGATTCACATGATTATTTCCTCTATTACGATCTCGGTCAATCAGAATACAGTATTCTCGGTCACGTGGCTTGTTTCAATCTGATAAAAATCCCCCGCCGGGGGGGGGGGGGGGGGGGGGGGTATCAGACCGAAAATTTCTCTGTAGCCTATCAATTGTTTTCCCCGAATGTAACAGGTTTCATTCAAACATCTGTCAAAGTCGTGTCCCAGTTTGAATCAATTTCAAGACGTTAATCCCAAAGTGAGTCGATCTGGACAGAGCTCATTAGCAGAAATCTATGAAAAAATCCGAAACATTGCCCAGTAATACAGTCCGACCTCTCAATAAGCACGCCCGCAATAAGAACGCTTCCCCAACTTCTCGTTCGAGCACTACCCCCACTCCAAGGTCAAATCGCACTTACGTGCGAATGAGTGAAATAGAGAGAAAGAGAGACAGAGAGAGTGAGTCAGTAAAGAGCGCACGCATGTGGGGGTACTCAAATTCTTTCAAAAACTTTTCCCCTTAGGGGCTTTTGCGTTCCTATTGAGAGGTCGGACTGTACCGTGAAATCCCAAGCTACTATTTAACCCTCCGAATATTGAAAACTTTCCTCGAATACTGCACTCTGTTCGGCCAGATCGTAATGGGAGAAATAATCCTCCGGATACCCCTCGACCTCTAAAATTCATCGGATATTTTCCTCAAGTCTTCCTGCATATCAAAGATCGGGATCAGTTTTGCAGTAAAATTGCGCTGTGCGCTCGGGATTTTATTTTGCAAAACTGATCCCTCTCGTTGCTATGCAACAAAACATTCGAGAAATATCCGATAATGTTGAAGGTCTTGTGGTATTATACTGCCGTGCTAAGCACTCAAGTGGTAACTTAAGCCGGGATTACGATGAACTTATCGTATTGCATTTTGAAACAAAATATCCATCACGACCACCGTTTTTTCAAAACACCCGCGCGCATGCTAACTTCAAAAAAATATAGGTACGTTCCGTCGTGTTACGTTCCGTTACGTTAAGTTCATCGTAATCACGGCTTTACTTTTTTGTCAAAAACGAGTTAAATGAATCTAAGACGGTACAATAACGATCGATGAATATTTTCATCATATTATTAAACGATCTAGTTCATTTTTTCATAATAAAATTACTCTATTAAAGTTGCTGTATCTCCGTTAAAATTGTCAATTACTAAAACAATTAGCCGTATTTATGATTAATATTAATACAACAGTAACCAATAATATTACCTTTTATCTTTTTGATTCGAATCAAACTTTAAAATCGTTCGACTATGAATATAATTCTTAATGACTGTGAAGATTGAAAATTGAAAACTGTCAATATCTCAAGATGGCCAAAATGCGAGTTACTACTAGTGTGCTTAGCACGGCAGTATAGCTGATAATATTAGTACTCGACAGTTTGTGGGATCACTTATTTCTAATCTAAAGTCAAGACGGTAGATCGGAATTTTAGAAAGTACGCATGACAAATGCTACTCACGGTTCTTCGTGTAAATCAAAATGAATTCGATATGTTTTTAATTCAGATTTGAGACTAGCGGTCCACAAATCCTTCGATTTATCAATTTCGCTGCAAAACTTTTATTTACTTTTCACAATTTCGGTACGCCATATTGGACCCGCTATTTCGAATATCTGCATAACGACTTTAGATATATATGTAATCAGCGACCCAAAATCCCCTTCTGAGTGAGTTTTGAAAAAGATCAGGGGGCTGATTTGCTAACTTCGGCGCTATTCATAATGGCAAAGATAAGGTCGTTTTAACGTCAAAATAACGGTGGCTCGAATAACGCTGAAAAACAAGTTCTGATGCGTCATTTTATAATGTATATATGTGGTATTCCACGTGAACGGGATCGGTTTTTGGCCGAAGGTCATCGAATTTGACGCCAATGCAGATTCAGATTCCTTGTTACTACATGAGATGCCCCCAACAGTTACAGAGCATGGAAATAATTGGTTCAATTTACATCGCTGTCATAATTATACCAATAATTTAATTATTACATTTTCAACTCCACTTATCTCAGCCATGCATGAACAAAATCATAACTTTTCATAGTGCATTCTACGCGTTTAAACGAGCTCTTTTGAAATATGTAGCACTTCAATTATTTTTGGAATTCTTGAACATGTAAAACTTTGAAAATATGCGATTTCTTTGTTTTTCTACTTGAAGGGTCACACCAAGTGCCCGGAAATTTTTACCGAAATTACTTCGAGGTGCCACTAAGAAGTGATCAAAATTTCAGCCTCCCATTTTTCTTCTTTTTTTTTTTCCAAAAACCGGCGAAGCATGTAAAACTTGGGAAATATGTGTTTCTATTTTTTTTCTACTTCAAGGGTCACACGGATTGCCTCGAAATTTTCACCGAAATTACTTTGGAGTGCCACAAAGAAGTGATAAAATTTGCAGCCTCTCGTTTTTTACTTTTTTTTTTGCCAAAAACCGATCCGGTTCACGTGGAATAACCCATATATTGTTATTTGATTTGTTGCCTATGACGACAGCAGGATAGAGGTAATGTTAGAAAATACAAATAACGTTATTTTGCAGCTATTTTGCCGATATTTATCCCACAAGAAATAGCGGGCCAATTGGCTGTTTCCGGTTGAACTGCAGTTATTTTTACCGTTATGCATAACGCCGAAGCTAGCGAATAAGCCCCCAAATGTCAAAAAAGTGTAAGCTTTAAAAGGCTCAACAAATACAGAAAAATGGTTGGCAGAATCTCTTAAATTTGATACTTAGAGCTATACTTGTTAGACGATTTGTCTTCTGTAAAAAAAAAAAAAAAAAAAAACTAACGGTTAGAGTGGTGAAAGTAGAAAAAATAGAATGTCGATTTTTTTCAGACATTCTTACATAATGTCTAAAATATAATAATAAATATGATCGTTGTGAACAGAAGAACCGATACATCAATATACATATAACCGACGCTTTTTGAACTGCGGCGAAGTTTCTGAATGTCATTCTCTTGATCTTATACTCAATATTCAACAGTTCGCATCACAGGTTCGAATCGAAGAAAAAAAAAAAAAAACCAGTGGGCTGACACCTGAATACCAGTTTTGTTGTTCATTTTCGAATGTAATGTCGCGGAGGTTCGTAGCGATATACAAGGTCTTTCATCTCAGCGGACTCTGATGAGTAGATGCGAATAAATTATCATCAAAGTTGAATCTTATTCTATTTACACTAACGGTTGGGATGAAATAGAAAAAAATTCATCTATTGAGTGATGAGAGTATAATTACCTGACAGGAGTCCTTGAGACCTTCACGGTAACCGGCGCAGAGCATGTTGTCCGATATCATACGTGGATTATAACTCATGTTCCTACAGTCTGACAAACTCATAACCGGGACTTCGACCTCCTGAAGTAAACACGACGGAGTTCCATCCTCCTTCAGCGTACCCCAACCAGCCGCAATTGCTTTCGTGCCCACGTAATGGTTATCTGTTTTAATGAGTACCCGTATATATTATTAAAGCTTATAACACACTTCTGCAACGGTAAAGACTGGATCCCATTAGGCCCACGTCACACGATGCTTGAAATGTGGCCCAATTTTATTGAAAAACTTTCATAGTGTTGTAATAATTTTTGCAAAATATTGTCAACTCAGCATATTATATACATATATGCTGATTCATATGTGATGATATCGAGCGTCGTTCGTTTTGAGAAGGAAAATTTTCGATGATTTCGCCCCAAAATGTGGGTCAGAATTACTCGGTTAAATCCGAATCATAATTTCATCCTTATTGAAGGCTTTGCAAAGCTGGAGATTTCCGTTTTTTAACATTGTCGTTACGATTAACTGTTCCCGAGATATCACTATATAAATTAACAATGAAAAACTGAAGTATTGCGTAGAAAAAAAAAAAAAAAAAAAAATTTAAATCCCGTGAATTGGTTCGTATCATATAACCCGGTCTGTTCTAATTTTGTGAGGATTATCTCGGAGTGCCCCAAGCTAATATAAAGGAGGAGAATGATACCCTTTGTTGATTTCAGAAAGTGTCATTTAAGTGGTTCCATCATGTGGCGTGGGTCTGGTGGGTCTTCAAATAAGTTGGAAAGTAATAAGTCATACATGATATGGGATATTCTATGCCAACTAGACCAACGTCTGATCTCGCGTCTGACCATGTCCATCTTGGATTTGGATCATGTTTTTTTTTTTATATCATTGTTCCAACTCTAAGAGGCACTTCAAATTTTATTCCACAAGTCTTCATTCATTTTTGACTCTCTTAGACTAAAACTGAAGCGCCAATTTTGATTCTTTTGAGTGAAATTTCAAAGATTTTGTGTTCCATAGCGATAATTTTCAGCCGAATCTGGACGTGGAATTGATCTTTCGTATATTGATTTAATCGATTTTTCGGAACATCACCGAATGGAAGATATCGTTACCATGATTCTTATATGAAGCTCTTTTGTCTGGTCAATAGCATTGTAATTTATTATCAGTTAAAATCAGTGTGTCTAATTATCAACAAACCAATCAAATCGATCAAATAAATGAAAGAAAAATCATAGTCTCACTTTCGGATATGGGTGAAAATCATCGTCGTGGAACACCACATTTTTTAGGTTTTGAATCGAAACGGGAGTTTTTTTTTTAACTTAAGAAATTGAGGGATAAATAACGGCTTACGTGAAAAAACTGTACAGGTATCTCTTCAAGTTAGAACACTGACATGAAAGAACATGAATCCAATGTGAGATGGTCACGGTCAGACGTTGGCCGAATTAGCGTGGCAAAACTTCATATTATGCAGAAAATTTATGCTGCTTCACCAATGGAGTCAAAGTTTCTTCAGTCACGCCATGAGTAGGTAGATTATTTGATGAATTACCCCTGATGCAATTGCTGCAGTAATTATCAGGTCAAATTACGCGAATAAATTATTTTTGCATAGTGAGATAATTTCCCGTCGAATTACCCGTATTATTATTGAGTAATATAATGACGGTTGTCAATCTTTCGATGCAATACTCGGATCGACACTGCATGTGGGTTGTTTGCACATTTGCAAACATTGCGTAACAAGTATTATGCGATTGAGAGGGATTATTGATAAATCAAGCACGGAATAAAATTTATCTTATTTGATTCAGCTGATTGTCAGTATAGAAATAACTGTTTAAACATTAATTTGATGGTCAGTTCTCATGATAATTATTTTCAACTCGTTACGTGATGTAACATGCGTAAGCAAATAGGTTGATTAGAAAGATAGAATTGTATGTCAAATACGATTATTTCATGGGGGCAGTAATTATCTATAATTTCACGGTCACATAAATGATAAACTGGAGAATCAGCTTGCGGGTGAAATAATCGTGATTGCCGGTTCCAATTCAGTGGTACTAATTTTATTTGGAATTCTCGCGCCCGCGATCAACATGATATTAACACTTGAGGCATAAGCCAGATTTGAAACCAGTTAAACAAGTTCGATTGTGGAAGCTGGTTAGTTGCGTATCATCTGACTTGTCCATATGACAGACGCAGACGTATGTGTATGCATATACGCAATTAGGAGCCGTACGTCATGCTTGTGTATACCCGCACACACACGCATACGTTCTTACATGAAATTTGTCAAAATATAGTATGCATATCCAGATTCTTGCAATATCATTAACAAACAAGCTATAACATTCCTTGATGATCCATAGTAGGTACAGGGCGGTCTAAAAGAAGCCGGCCCCATTTAAAACCCGCATAAAATCTGAACGCATTCATCGATCTTATGATTTGTGTTGGGTGTAAACTAGAAGAATGAAACCTTATATTTTGCGTCTGAAAATCAGAAAAATCTGTATCCTTTGTAGAGGTGCACGCACTTGAAAATCGAGTTCTCAAAGAGTGGTTGCAGGTGAATTCGGAAATCAAATATCCGAATGAAATTAATGAGTATCCGAAGCACAAGTGAACCTGGAAATGAAGTTAATCATTTATGGATATTATTTTCATTCAATCTCCAAGTGACTTTTTGAAAACTGTTTTTTCAAGTGCGTGCATCTCTGTAACGGTTGAAATTTTTTCAAATTTTCAAACGAAAAATAAAAGGGTTTACCCGAGTCGAAATTTAGCCCCTATTTTGATCCTCTCAGCATCTACCTCAACCTCTTTAGACCCCGCTATCACCTCAAGCGCCTATTTTGAACCTCCAGGCCCTCCGTAGCCAAAATTTAGCCCCTACTTTAGTACTCATAGCGTATATATGCACCTCTTTGAACACCGATCGACCTCGAGCGCCCGTTTAGGACCTCCAAGTCCTCCGTCGAGGACCTATTTTGACACTCACAGAGCCCAGTCCAGAGTCGAAAATTAACGCCTACTTTCATAATTTAAAAATGTTCATCCTCGAACTCCTATTTTAAACCTCCAAGCCATCCGTGGTTAAAATTGAGCGCCTACTTTAGTACTCATAGCGTACATATGATCCTCTTTGAACACTGGTCGACCTCAAGCGTCCGTTTAGGACCTCCAAGTCCGCGGCAGTCATAATTGAGGACCTATTTTGATACTCACAGAGTTCGATCAAGTGTCGAGTATATTCGAATGATAATAAATATTAAAAACTACACTCAGAAAATGATTTATTTAAATCTGGACTTTGTTTAAAATATAATTTTCGCCAAGTACATTTTCATCTTTGGCAACCCAATTTCTTTCTTAACAATAAAAAAATGTATTTGCTTCAAAAAAATCTCTAATTGGCGGAAACAGAATCCACGGAATAAATATATTTAAAGTGAACAAATCTTCCCACTGTCACAAATATAGTTTGGTTGCCATGGATAAAAATTTACTTGCAGCAAATACATTTTTGCAATAAGTCAAAATTCAAATAAATCGTTTTACTGGGTGTCAGTGTGGAAATTTGTTCGGTTATCAGGCTTAATTGACAACACAAAGGCGCCTATCAGGATCAGTTGTGGATTCCACAATAATAGATCCCAATATCACTGCTCGATCGGTTTACCGGATTTGTAAAATATGAAATATATAGGTACACTGTTGGAGAAAAAGAATGTTCCAGGAAATGAAGTAAAATTTTTACGCTAATTTCAACACTGTTTTTAGTTCTTGCGACAGAACGATTTACCACTGTGAGTGAATTTATGTTTTAACTGAAAAAAAAAAAAAAAAAAAAAAAAATGCCGAAATAAACATAAAAACTATAGTGGACCTTCTGAAACATTTTTTTTACATCAAAATGTCATATTTCTTTCGGATAAACACATATGACCGCGTAAACAAGAAATATATCATATACTATTCAGTAATTAATCGTAATAAAATATGCAAGGACTTCAATCTAGTCCTGCAAATGAAAAATTTATTTAGATAGATACGATTTATTTAGATACGAAATATGTATTTCGAGTAATAACTTGACACTTTGATAGGCCCTGAACAAGTAGGAAAGTGTTGGGTCCTATGCCATATGGTAGCTTAGCGTAGTGGTTAGGGCGTGCGACTGGTAATCGAGCGGACGTGGGTTCGAATCCCGGCGGGGACTAATAATGCGGCGGTTTTTTCAATGGATATTAAATGCGGTTTCATCGATATAATGCGTAGGTTCGGTCAACTGACGATAAAATTCGTAAAATTTGCTACTTTTTTTTCTATCATTACTTTTTAATTGCACGAAAATAAATTACGGCCCCGATATGACGGCTAGCCCGATCTTCTACCGAGATTTCTACTAGGGAGCCGGGTTTCACGAGGTTCTCGCGAGCTTCTCGTGAGATCCTCATTTGACCCTAAAATGCTGCATTTGTCTGGTAACTACGAGTTTTAGGCGCTAAAGAGGGTTTCAATTCCCATACAAAATAAACCTCTCTAGACCCTCGAAAACCTCCCAACGGTAAAATTTTAAGGTTCTAATGAGGCGTTAAATTTCGACTCGGGTATTCTCATAGTTTCCAGGATGAATAAATTCTGCGAAATCGATTAACGCGTTCAAATTTTATTCAGGTTTTGAATTGGACCGGATTTTTTCTTAGCCACCCTGTATGAAGCGTATTAATTACTACGTTTGATAACTTTATTTTCATTTTTCAAACATGGTTTTCAACGATCTCGACTAATTCGAGGTAATGGTGTTTTCAAATTTTTCGGGAGCTTACCTGTAATCGTTGGTAGACAAATGGGTCGAATCGTATTCGTGAGTGGTACTCTTTCGTTTAGACGTAACAGTGCAATGTCGTTATCGAAATTCAAGAAACTGAAGTCACCAGTAATAGCTCTGACCACAAACTTCGTATCCGGTTTGTTCTTCTCGTCGCATCTGTCGTGCTCACCAAAAGTTACTTTGATCATAAACCACATGAATCTGAAAATCCAACTAGAAAATTTGATAAATTTGTCTTCACCGCTTTTCCAGGATAAAAGTTTACTTTCAGTTCCCCAAGAATCTTCTGAATATTCGTATAATTTATAATGCCAAGAAATCTTGTACCTCTTGCCTCGTTAATCAAAGTTTATTCTGTCACAGGTCTTCAATTTGGTTAATTACTAGGAATTTAATGAGGTTGAGTGAATCGCGTCAAGTCAGACGATCTGGAGTTAAACTTGGAATGATTAGTAGGTAGATACCGAGGGTAAAATTATGAAGTAAAGATCTAACCCTTTGATGCAGTGAGCAGCTGTCAGTACATAGCGGTCATTGATTAGGGTACCTCCGCAATAGAATTTGTTTAGATATGAAAGTCTGGCAATCCAGGGAAACTCGTTCTTCAGCGTCGTTTGACCTCCTACAATCCGACCCTCCTCATTCCGTAGACCGCAGCCTGGTTCATTTGAATTTTTTAAAACATCGCCCCGATCATGAGAATAATAAATTCATTACAAATGGTATTTTTGATGAATGGTTCACGCTCTCAAAGATATCGTAAAGTTCAATCTCCGTCAATTCAATTGATTTTGGTGACTCGAAGCACTCTTAACTTTCTATATACGCAGATTAACTCACTGCAGTAACATCGCTCTGGGGGTTCGTCGGAATCAGGTGGCTTATTGCCGAAGAATCCAAAGAAATTTTTCCCTCGATTAACTTCTTGTTTTCCCTGTAATTATCAATTAGATACTCGTTAGCTGTGGTATCGATTCACGAAAATCACATTCGCTCTTTCAAACATACCCACACACACCCATTGACATTTTAAGGTGTGCAGATATATCAATATGGCATGCACACACGTGAGCTATGAACTTGGAAACATAAATTACGGGTACGAACCAGTAATTCGAATATAAATTACAGTCAAGAATGGACGGCTAACGAGGTGAAATAACAGTAATAACATCGGTCTAAGATTGCTCCATTGAAATCGCCTAAATTTTTGTGCTGGATCAGTTTAAAAGGGTTATAGATCGCAATCTGTGCTACTCCCATTCAAATACCATGCAATATGGGAAAATTTACACGCCTATCTATCTGAGAATTGAAAATTTATCTTGATCATTCAACTTGCGTTGAATGCAAATTATCAGAGTTTTAACTTACCGGTGTCTCGTGAACATGGACCGTCAACATCACGATCACTATCAAGCCGTATGACCTCACCAATATATTCATATTTACTAATTAACGGTTATTTTGCTAATTCAAATTTTATCTGATCAAAGATTGAATGTTCATGCAATGTATCACTTGACTATGTATTTTTCACGGACATGGTCAATGAGACAACGCCAACATATTCCTATACCGGTCACCAGGTAGTTGATCGTCGTAGCGTCTTGCCCAGACTGACGACTTCCTAGTGGTGCTTAATATTCCATAAGGAAAAGAGGACAGGGACTTGGCACCCGACCGTTCGAATGTCCACACCTCCAAGCAATGGCTGACCGACCACCTTTCAGGTTCACGTTCACGTTCACGAATAAGTCTGACCACTGTCGCTGACTGCCAGCTGCCCAATTAACTGAAGATTTTTGGGTTGTTCGTCGTCGCATGGAATTTAATCTAGCTTATCAGCGTAGGAGTACGAATAATATGCAAATAACGGAGAATATCGGTTGTGTGAATTGTACAATTATTACATGGCGTTGCAGTAGGCGAACAAGCCCAATAATCATTTTTATTGAGGATACTTACCTCACTATAGTATACCCCAACATAAACAGCATCAGGGTTGAATGACTTTAGCGAATATCTCGAGAGGAAGTACATACATCTATATTAGGGTGGCCGTTAAAACGGGAAAAACATGAATTTCCCGGGCTGCCCCCCAAATCGACGCCAAATAAATCAAAACTCATCCTGTAATTTTTTCAGATTTTTATTTTAACGCTTGACCCTTGACCACAGAGGATGAACTTCTTCATTTGAAATACAGGGGTTTCGCAGTCTTTTCAGTTATTATTCCACTGTGGGTGTAATTATGGACATAAAAATCTAAAATTCTCCCAGATTGGTTTACGGAAATGCTGCTCTGTGGAAAAAAATCGCCATCCCCCCTGCCCTCAAAATTGTTTATGGATCATCCCATGCCAATGTGATGGTTATTACTTTCCTCACCTATGGTGATTTAAGAAAAGTATTGGTTTCAGTCGAAAAGTGGATTTGATAATTTTAACGAATCTTTACGTTTCCTACCCTCTAGAATCCGAAAAACAGGTTTTTAGAAAATGTCGGTCTGTCTGTCGGTCTGTCGGTCCGGCGGTCTGTCGCACGAATCCGCGCGATGATCTGGGACATAACGGCTTGATGGAAAATTCTGAAATTTGGAGGACTTGACATTCGAATGTCGAGAATGAAAAATTGCCATATCCCATTGAATTCGAACGTTCGCTTCTATCGGAAATCAATTGATTTTCAATTTTATATGTGTATATTTTACTTTTTCTTTCTTTTACTTTTCATTTTTCATAATTCCAAATCAAAATGATGAAAAGTGTTGCGAAAAACACCGCCTTTTTCGTCTTTACTGATTTTCTTTTTTCCCAATTACATCAAATGTTGATAAAAAAACATTGGAAATATATGTTTTATGATGTCCTTGAGCAACATTCGATAAAATTGGCAAATGAATGGGATTTTTTCCACAGAGCAGCATTTCCGTAGACCAATCTGTGAGAATTTCAGATTTTTAAATCCATAATTAGACTCACAGTGAAATAATAACTGAAAAGACCGCGAAACCCCGTGTATTTCAAATGGAGAAGTTCATCCTCTGTGGTCAAGGGTCAAGCGTTAGAATAAAAATCTGAAAAAATTACAGGATGATTTTTATTTATTTGGAGTCAATTTGGGGGCCGGCCTGGAAATTTCTTTTCTAACGACCACCCTAATCTATATTGTATGAATATTCGTCGGTAAGCTTGCCGTTAGACGATCTGACGAGCCCGTAGTTTATTGTAGCATAAGTGTGATGAATAATTTCTTGTACAAAGAATGAGCATAATAATTGATGGAACTTATTGATGTATGGGTATTCGTGGGATGAGTTGAGGCTGATCCCGAATAAAATACTACACATTTGGCAAAGGCAAAGGTAAAGGCATTTGACTTTACCAATACTGTGAAATAATTTGTACCTTGAGAAAGTGTGAAACGATTTTTGAAAGACTACTTGAATCTTTCCGAATTATATCCAGAAATAAGCTCGAAAACTTCAAACTAAAGAACTTAGATGTATGACGACGTGAGAAACTTTTTGAAACCAAAATATATTGAAATAGAATCAAAATGCTCGTCACATCAGGGATATTGACTTTTTTAATTGAAACTTTTTTGGCTCATTTTTAAATGTGATTCCTTGATATTCGCATAATATATCTTTTTATAATTTATTCAGGTGCTTAGTTTCCATATTTGTCATTATGCTGCGATTTTGGTCAAATCTAAAACTCAGTACTATACAACCGAGTAATTTCCGGTTTTGATTTTTGACCTAGATTCTATATTTGATACTAAGATATACGTAATAATGTGATTCGATGATTGTCTTTTTCCAGCTCACGAGCCGGTCTCATGTTATTCAAATGATAGCCAGAATTCAAACTTCCGTTGGCTTTGGATATTCACATATGAATATCCTGGAATAATTCACTTCATTCAATAAGTTGTCGATAAGGTTTTGCAGTTTTCGACGAAATTGGTGATTTAAAGGGTCAGTTCAACTTGTCACACGTCATATTCAAAAGTCATAACATATCCGAGACATATGATATACATCTACTCATTCTTCAGCACGTATAGTTCAAGTTGCAGTTACGTATATTTAGGTCGACGTTTCTCGATAAGGTTGAGGTAGATATTTAGCTGTACAGTACACTGAGTACAGTACATGCACTTTTCGCCGTTTACAGGGTGTGGCAGTGTGTACAGACGGCTTTTGGTTTGACAATGAACCGTTATTGAAGATATAGTTTCATTCATTGTTTAATATCCCAACGTATAACGTAGGTATTATACACCATGTTTCGGTTATACCTTCTTCGAAATACTTACTTCGATGAATACAGGTAGACCGTAAAGTATTTCGAGGATAATGACGTAAACGGTAGGAATCCCGTTGTGTATCTAGGGATATATTTGCAGTCATACTTTGCATAAACAGGCCGGCGGGCAATATGTGCAAATTATGCGAATTTTTTTCCAACCTGAAAGTCAGGACAGGAGTTTATAAAAGGTAATGAAAATATTTGTGTGTGTGTGTATGGGGGGGGGGGGGGGGGGGGGGGGGGGGCAAAACGGGCGCCAAATCTAAAAATAACAATTCTTAATTGATTTTTTTATGATACGGCGACGTATTTTGTATCAACATTGACACAAAAAAGCAAAAAGATGAATGAAATACAAAAAAAAATTGATTTATAATCGTGCAATTCTATCAGCTTGATTGCCGTTGTTACCACCTTATGATGAAAAGTTATTGGAATAAAATAAGAAGGCAAGTATTAAAGGATGAAACCAAGTTACCAAGTCTTCACTTTCATTTTTGAACAACTTTAATTTTAATTAACATTTGGAGTAAATATTGTTAAAAATTCTATGCGAGAGCAACGGCCGTCAGCCACGCGGTGACGTTCTGCATAACGATGTTCACGTCGCTCATGGAAAGATGTCCCCGAGTGGTTAAAAACATTGCTCCAGAAATTTTTGAAAAAAGTTGTGCAAAAGTGTTTAGCCCTTCGTAGTCACTCTGGGTGGATTCCACCCAGGCGTTCTGGCCCAAATATCCATTCTTTGACAAATTGACCTATTTACGATTTTTTTTTTTTAATATGTTGTCATTTGAATTTTGACATACCGACTCTTGATACATGTTCTAGAATGTTTGAAGTATTTTCTAGTATTTTTTTGATCCCGATCGAACTGATAGTTTTCATACAGTAACCATTTGAAAATTGACTGGGTGAATTTCACCCAAGTGTGACTACCGTGTTATTCTACAGAAGTGTGACTACGAAGGGTTAAAAAAATCTGATTCCATTAGAATCGAAAAAAAATATTCATGAACAATTTGACCTATCTTCCGCATTTCCTTTGGGTAAGTAACGTCAGAAAACTAAAAAAAGTCGTTTTTGAAGAAGTTAAAACTGTGCCCGTTTTGCACCCCTCTCCCTACCTATTAACAAACTGAGTGCATGAGAATATGTAACTATTCTTCCATGTGTTACCGATCGCTCTAATCATAATGAGCTTGAAAGTAATAGATAATACAATTCTAAGAAAAAGTTTGCATCGCGGAGAGACGGTCGTTGTTTTGGAATATTAGTCAAGTTGCTAGTGCCGCGTGTTTCTTAATTGGTGCCTGGAGGGGTGATTCATACTGTGGGATTCACAGCCCTAAAATTTACATCTAGTTAGCCAAAATTCGTGTGTTCTCTTATGCATGCGTCCGTTGTACACAATTGTGCTTCTTTTTCGTATATTAACATGTTTGGAATGAGAATCAGTAGTTTTCATACCAGGGTGTTTAAAAAAGTCGAAATTCGACTCTTCGTACTCCTTGCACTTTGAACGTTAGTTTTTTTTACACAAAACAAATCCTACCACAAAATGAACTTACATATTAACTCCAAAAAGTGACGCAAGCCAGTTTCCTACCCGGGAAAAAATCGGCATGCATAATCATGCATGATCATTCGTTAATTTCATGCATGATCAGGCATGAATTTTGGCCAGGCATGAGCACGCATGATCATACGTTATCATGCATGATTTTGCCTGAGCACGCACGATCAAACTTCAACATCCGCAATTGTATCTGAGTAAGTACAGTCACGCCTGAATTTTGGCCAGCCCTGAGCAAGCATGGTCATACGTTACCGTACATGATCTTGCATGAGCAAGAATGATCATACTTTATAGTCCACGATCCCATAGTTAATCGGTCGTGTTTGAAGATTCGCTAGTGATTGTCCTATTCATATGAGAAGATAAGATATATATGATAAATTTGTCAATAAAAATAATTGAATAGAATTTATAAATTTTAATTAGTCTTTTTATCTTCAACTTTTCAAAAATGTTTACAACGTATCATGTACTTTATACTTTTAACACACTTCCCAATAAACACAATAACCTGATAAACGTATAAAAATAGAACGAATGTTCGGCCGAAAAAACGTATATTTCACGTATAAACGTATACCATGAAGTTAAGAGGAAACCGAATAATCAAAAAAAAATCTATTATTTTTCCAGATTTTTATTTCATTTTCCTGGTCTCGCTCTTTTCATTCAAAGTTCAAAATACAATCCACGATACTTGAAGTTAAAATTTTCGCGAAAATATCTCTTTTTGTGAGAAAAAAAAAAAAAAAATTCAAATTAAAAAATAAAAATAAAAGAATTATAAATGGGGTATCCCAGGGGAATCGTGTGTTTTATTATTATTATTATATTTTAATTTTTTTTTTTTTTTTTTTTTCAAAAATAGAAATATTTCTGCGAAAATTTTCACTTCAAGTATCGTGGATTGTATTTTGAACTTTGAATGAAAAGAGCGAGACTAGGAAAATAAAATAAAAATCTGGAAAAATAATAGATTTTTTTTGATTATTCGGTTCCCTCTTAAGGTGGTATCCCCACCTTTGAATGGGTTAACATTCTGAGAAAGAGATTGATATTTTACAGCGAATTTGAGAGTCCGATCAAATCCGAAAAAATCATGAAGTTTGGGGAGGGTTTGACCCTCGTTATCCATATATAACATTGGATATTACTTTGAGTCTGATAGTAGTAACGCTCAATATAGAAAAATACAAAATTGGTCGGTTGTCGTAAAGAATCAGTAGTATCGTTGGACCAATTCTGGAGTTTTTGGTCCTCAATTGTTCAGAAGAGATGCCTGTATCATATGAACATAGAGCTTTTTGATATTGCAAAAATTGCCTGACTCGCTTAGTTTTTACTGAGATTTTTCTAATTCTTCAATTTTTTTTCTCTACTTTTTCTATTATCTCAACCAAAAATAGTAATATCAAAAAGTTCTATGTTCATATGATAGAGGATTCGATTCTACAAATTTGAAGACCACAAACTCCAGAATCGGTCCAACGATGCTCCTGATTCTTTACGACAACCAGTCAAAATATTCATTCTCCAGAAATCAACTTTTAAACTTTTTATTTTTTTATTTTTTTTCTATTTTCTACTTTTCCCAGACAATAAAATGTATGTACAGAAAATCAAGTTCTAAAATTTTGCTTATGATTAATATGCTGGATCCGCAGCTGCTCTCGTATCGATTTGTTATGAGTCGAGTCTAGACACATGTGCCAGGCGTAGACTTGTATTGAGTTTTGACTTGTTCTGTCCAACAACAGTGTCCGGGAGGTGTCCAGTTAGGCTGCTAGAAAAAGAATGAATTGCGTCAGCAAAAATCTGATCAAAATTTTTCAAAACATAAAAATCCTTCAGAATTCTTAAGGGGAGACTTCGGTAAAATTTTTGGCAAAAACAGGTTTTTCAATTCTTATAACTTGGAAAAGACGTGTATAAAACAATCCTTGCAGCAGTTTTTGAATAATGTCAGTATAGATAGTGAAAAAAAGTTTCAGCCTCCTGCGATGAAAGCATAGACGCAAGGAATTTTTGACAGCGGTGAGAAAAATCTTCTTCGCAAGGTTCCTTGCGCTTACATTTTCATCGCAGGAGGCTGAAATTTTTTTTCACAGTCTATACTGACATTATTCAAAAACTGCTGGAAGGATTTTTTTTATACAACCTCTAATAGCGATTTTCAAAATTTTACCGAAGTCTCCCCTTAATCTTCTATATTTTTGAGATTCAGAAGATGCTAGCACAATTTTTGTCAGTACTCCAAAAATTCTCCCATCTTTCATCAATCGTACCTTTTTTCTTATAATATTTATCAAACTTTCGCAATTAATATATTATAGAAATACTCATCGTTTTAGAAATCTGAATGTGTAGTCTCCTGGCATCGATTTCAAATACACTTTTTTGATGGATCATCTTCTTTCGATTGCGACGTTTCATCTCATCTCAGATATATACACTGTGTTTGTTCAATATTGAAAATTACTATTGGTTTGAATTCGTAATGACAGCACGACTATTTACAAACAAGTAGACACCTAACCTCGAAAAAATGTAGATCGCAGCCATGCGTTCTGTCAATTATCACAATTCAAAAGAATATTGAGAATTAAATATGTACAAAAATCATAATTACAAAGAATTGAAAGATCACAAAATAAAATTCAAAAGCAAAATATATAAAAACGTCAAAAAAAGCAAGACAGTGGTGTTGGCGGTACTGTACAATATTTACGAGACCAATATGAGCGTCCGGCGTCCGCGCGCCGCGTGGCGGCACTTTTTCGCATTTCGGGACTGTCATGGCTATAACTTTTCAAATCCTCTAGATTTTCGGACGCCAATTTATTTGCAGGTAAAGTAGGTCACTAACATTCCAAAAAAAAATATATAATAACAAACACGATTTTTTGAAGATTCAAAGGTGTAGATACCCCTTTAACTTCATGGTATACGTTTATACGTGAAATATACGTTTTTTCGGCCGAACATTCGTCCTATTTTTATACGTTTATCAGGTTATTGTGTTTATTGGGAAGTGTGTTAAAAGTATAAATTACATGATACGTTGTAAACATTTTTGGAAAGTTGAAGTTATGTGTGTAAACGACCTAATTTATTGAATAAAAATTTTTGAATTACGTATTAAATTAATCTTTATTATTGTGACAAATGTAAATGAATTAATGAAATATTAATAAATACATCATTGCAATAGTATTTGTTATATATTATATACCTGGAAAAGATCCGCATGCATGATCATGCATGATCAAGCATTAATGTGTATATATTTTTCAACTAGTAATAAATAACCACCATGATTAAGCTTGATCATGTATAATCTTGCCTGATCATGTATGCGCCACGCATGATCATGAACGACAGGGCATGCTAAAGTATGATCTTTCCTGAGGTATCATAACTTAGGATAAAATTATTTTAGATTTTATGCATGAGCAGGCCTGATCAAGAATGAGTCATGCATGATCATATTGGATCATGAATGAGTTATGTCTGATCATGCATGATCAATCATGAACCACGTATGTTCATGATTGATTCATGTATGTTCATGAATGATTCATGCATACTCATGAATGATCGAGTATGTTGAAGCATGATCCTTCTTGAGGAGTTTAATATTGGTTAGAGTTGCTTATAACTCCTCAAGCATGATCATGCTTGATCATAAATGAACATCTATGATCAGGCGTAATTCATGCATGACAAGGCATGAATCATGCTTCTTCGACCATGCGTTATGCTTGATCAATCATGGATTGTGCCCGATCAGGCATGAATTATGCACGATCAGGCATGAATTATGCATGCTCATGCATGCCGATTTTTTCCCGGGTATGTTTATTTAACTTTTTGAAGCCTACACCTTTCCTTGAATCAGAATACGAAAATTGAAGTGAGTCCATCATAGCGGAGAAAAATTATGAAGAATAGACTGATTTACATCGAAATTAATACACAACGGTTTTTTAAGGGGACCAGTACAGCGACTTTTCGAGAAATTATCATAGTCCGAAATTAATTTATTTCATAACCAAAGTTCATTTAACATCAAAATATTTTTCTTTTTCAAAATCATGTGTCGTAAGGATTTTAGAGCACCGTTAGACCGATTCGGGTCATCTTGGATTCATTTTCTTCAGAAAACAAATCCTCATCATGTGAATGTAGGAATTTTAAAATAAAAAATTATGTCATAAGTTATGATCAATTTACCAAATTTGCAAAAATTATTATCACTCATTTCTTAAATAACTTGGCCAAAACGAAAGGTTTTCAAAATTCCTACATTCACATGATGAGGATTTGTTTTCTGAAGAAAATGAATCCAAGATGAACTGAATCGGTTCAACGGTGTTCTAAAATCCTTACGACACATGATTTTGAAGAAGAAAAATATTTTGATGTGAAATGAACTTTGGTTATGAAATAAATTGATTTCGGACTATGATAATTTCTCGAAAAGTCGCTGTACTGGTCCCCTTAAGTCGTTTATTTTCAATCTGAAGTCAACACTGAGAGAAAAATATGGTTGAAACAACTATAATTCTACCATAAAATAGGGGGTGTGGAGGTGACATTAATAAATTATAGTTATAAATACTAGTGTCCGACCGAATATTCGGTTTCGGTTTCGGTTTCGGCCAGTTTCGGCCGAAAATGCTGGTTTCGGCGGCAGTTTCGGTTTCGGCCACAAATTGGCCGAAACTTCGGCTCGGCCGAAAATAGCATTCGCGTCGTGTCGGGCACTGTCGGGTATGTTCGAAACGTATTCAGTAAAGAGTAAATACTTGAAAATTGATATAAGTTATAGTTCTACGAGCTTCTTTGTTAATAATCTTGTGTAATAAACAAAATGATTTCCTAATGAATTGAAGTTTTATTTAATCTAATTATTCTAATCGAATAATTTGTTACCAAGCTAGGAAAAAAAACTAGATTTCAGCATATAATGAGAATTTAACTAAATTTTAACTTAACTACATAAGTTTCGGTTTCGGTTACGGTTTCGGTTTCGGCGGAAAATCGTGTTTTGGTCAGACACTAATAAATACCCATGGGATTATGTTCCTATGAACCATAAATTATTGTCAAAAAATTACTTAATCAATATAGTTGTTTCAACTATGCGTATAGAGTTCAACGAATTATAGTCGATACTACTATTACCTATCAAGTAAATTCACGATGATACAAATAATCAAGTAGACTCTGCAGAGCATTTAGAGCTACCGAATTTGCGGGTCACGAGTACTTTCCGTTATATTTGATATAACTACTCAATTAGTTATCACAACTTTATTTTATAGTGCTATACGTAGGAAAAAAAAAATTCAAAGTGAAAAACAAAAGTTATTTTGATATTAGATGGGGCGAGGGGGGGGGGGGGGGGGGGGGGGGGGGGGGGGGGGGCTTTTGATCAACATGGATAGCAAGCGAGCGATGAATTAGCGCAGGGCCTGGATATTCGCGGTGCCCCGCGCGGAATTATTTCCAATGTCGTCCCTAGTATCTGAAATTACATCAATTATCATGGAATCTGCAGTTATACAGGGGAAGAAACATCTATTTACAACATACATATTAGGGCTAATCATTTTGGGGTTATATTTTTTGATTTGCCCTCGCACCCCTCAAAATGTGAGTGTATGAGGTCAGTATCAGCACCTATCAATATGACCACGGTGCGATTTTTTTTGGCGTGGCCCATTGCAAAAGTAGTTTTCCCATTCAAATAACACGGGAAATGTTTTTTTTTTTATTTGAAATTTTATTCCAATCTAACGAATCATCGCGCTGCAAAAATCAATACATATTCTTACAGGAAATTAAACGATCTCCAAAAAAGGTCTGATATGATTTTTCGCCAAGTCCGCTCGTTTGAAAGTTATTGAAGGTTAAAGTTCAACCTCAAACGGTATATGACGACTTTTTTTTTCGACCTAGCGAAAAATCGTATCAGACCTTTTTTGGAGATCGTTCAATTTCGTACAAGAATATGTGTTGATTTTTACAACACGATGATTCGATAGAACGAAATAAAATTCCAAATAAAATAAAAAAACATTTCCCGTGTTATTTAAATGGGAAAAATACTTTTGCAATGGGCCACGCCAAAAAAAATCGCACCTTGGTTATCATTGATAGGTAGTAATACTGACCTCATACACTCACATTTTGAGGGGTGCGAGGGCAAATCAAAAAATATGACCCCAAAATGATTAGCCCTAATACATATCCCCCACGAAAAAAATATATATGCTAGGATATATGCATGGAATATATCCTAGCATATGGGGAAATCCACGGAACCTTTAAATTTGTTGATACTCGGTTGTCTACCTATGAAAAGAGAATTTAAAGTGGGTATCAAGTACGTGGGCCTTCATTTCAGTTATATTACTAGCCAACTCAATGATATTCAACGGTTGAAAAGTGATCCACATATTTCTGGGAGACTTTGAAAAATAAAAATGCTGAAAAATTGCACATTTTCAAGCGATACTTTGAATTCTTTTTTTCATTTTTTGCCTCTAACTTTATGAGGGGTTTATGAATCGATTTGAAAATTTGGGGAAATCTTCGTCTATCTATGACTTTTGAAGTTATTGATGTCATATGGGTGTGCCATTTGACCATTCCCCATGATTCGCACTCAAAGTAGCGATACTCCATTTTAGGTCGTCGACATTTTTTTTACCTTTTCGTTCATAACTTTTTGAGGAATCTGAAAGTTGAAATTTTTATTTCACGTCCAGGTAGCTTCACAAGAAACAAAAAAAAGTGTGGTTCCAAAATTAATGTGCCATCAAAACTGATGAAACTAGAGGTCGAAGTATCTGAACGTGTACCCGCGTAACTATTTTTTAAAATCATGTTTTTTCGTTGGCACAGCTCTAATTTTATTTCTTACTCGTTCAAACGTCCTGTAATTCGTAAACCTTTATTGTAGGAATCTACTACGAAAATCCTCACACTGAACTTTCGGTACTTCTAATATTATGAAGTTTTATTTGATCAATAAATATTCGGATATTCGTGTGAAATGTTAAAAATAGCGTTGAAATGTGCAATTTTTCGGATTTCATCAATACAAATGCGTATTCGTATCGTAAGTGAAAAAAAAAAAAAAAAAAAATTAAAAACAAATCAAAATTTTTTTTCTTTCAAATTCAAAATTTTTTTTTTTTCAATCAAAAAATCAATAAATAATCGAAAAACAATGTTATAAGTTATAACGATGAAATTGAGATGAATGAAGAACCATGTTATAACGATGAAATTAAGATAAATGAATCTTTTTCGTAAAAAAAAAACGATTTTTCGATTTTTTCACCGTAACTTCTTGAGGGATCGATAAAAATGAGTAACGCGAGTATATTCTTCACTTATAGTCTACAAGAGACATGCCAAAAAAGGTTTGAGAAGTGTGCTTCAAAATAAAAAATGAAGTTACACTTTTTAAAAAAATCAAAGGTTCCGTGGATTTCCCCATATATGAAATTATATATGCTAGGATATACTCAGATTTGCCCAAATATATATCCTAGCATATATGTCAAGATCATATATCCTGGGATATATGCTAGCATATATTCCGGCATATATTCTGGTATATATTTTAGCATATATTCTGGTATATATTCTAGCATATATTCTGGTATATATTCTGGCATATATTCTGGTATATATTCTGGCATATATTCTGGTATATATTCTGGCATATATTCTGGTATATATTCTGGCATATATTCTAGCATATATTCTGGCATATATTCTACCATACATTCTAGTATATATATTGCTGTAGGATAAAAAAAGCCAAAAATTCTTGATATGATGACGTGAAAAAATTAGCGGCAATTTTCCTTTTAAAATATTTATTTTATATATAAGACATGACGATACACATTTTTCAAGTAAAAAATATCTATATTAAATATCTGACTTTTCCGGTTTGTTTGAAACCTCCTAACATTTTGAGGTTTTCCCGTAATCTAGCCAACATGTTATAACGTGCGTTGGCAATAATATTAGCGTCATTTACACTCAATTTAATTTTTTCAATTTCTTGATCGTCAGTATTATTAACAGCCGATGATGAAGGCCCGGAGACATAATTCTTTCAGGTGCCTCAATTTTCCTCTCCAACATTTTAATTGAACCTAAAACAATCATGTATAATTAACTACCGAATTCATTATGTAAAAATGTATAATTTGAATGAATTGATAATTTTAATAATACAATAGGCTCTCACCGGATATTTTAATCATCATTGCGTGGAAACATTTCCAGCCACCAAGTGCCATTTTCTTCGTATCGTGTCATTCAACCATACGTATACATTTTTTTCGGATCATGATCTTCGCTCAAAAATTCTTCGAAATCAAAATCCTTAATGTCTTGAATATCGATCCCTGGCGTCGTCTTCTTGTCATCTATCTTCCACCTACCCATACTAATACCCACATTTTTTTAATGACCAAATAATTAATCGATTGATTATTTATTAAACACGTTAACCTCCGCCAGCCCTATATGTTTTGACAATCAACAAATGAAGACGAGCAAATCCTGACTCTGTGACAACGCTAAATTGAGAAATAAAAAACCCTCGTCGGTATTAGCGTTATCACAGAGTCAGGATTTGCTCGTCTTCATTTGTTGATTGTCAAAACATATAGGGCTGGCGGAGGTGAACGTGTTTAATAAATAATCAATCGATTAATTATTTGGTCATTAAAAAAATGTGGGTATTAGTATGGGTAGGTGGAAGATAGATGACAAGAAGACGACGCCAGGGATCTATATTCAAGACATTAAGGATTTTGATTTCGAAGAATTTTTGAGCGAAGATCATGATCCGAAAAAAATGTATACGTATGGTTGAATGACACGATACGAAGAAAATGGCACTTGGTGGCTGGAAATGTTTCCACGCAATGATGATTAAAATATCCGGTGAGAGCCTATTGTATTATTAAAATTATCAATTCATTCAAATTATACATTTTTACATAATGAATTCGGTAGTTAATTATACATGATTGTTTTAGGTTCAATTAAAATGTTGAAGAGGAAAATTGAGGCGCCTGAAAGAATTATGTCTCCGGGCCTTCATCATCGGCTGTTAATAATACTGACGATCAAGAAATTGAAAAAATTAAATTGAGTGTAAATGACGCTAATATTATTGCCAACGCACGTTATAACATGTTGGCTAGATTACCGGAAAACCTCAAAATGTTAGGAGGTTTCAAACAAACCGGAAAAGTCAGATATTTAATATAGATATTTTTTACATGAAAAATGTGTATCGTCATGTCTTATATATAAAATAAATATTTTAAAAGGAAAATTGCCGCTAATTTTTTCACGTAATCATATCAAGAATTTTTGGCTTTTTTTATCCTACAGCAATATATATACTAGAATGTATGGTAGAATATATGCCAGAATATATGCTAGAATATATGCCAGAATATATACCTGAATATATGCCAGAATATATACCAGAATATATGCCAGAATATATACCAGAATATATGCCAGAATATATACCAGAATATATGCTAGAATATATACCAGAATATATGCTAAAATATATACCAGAATATATGCCGGAATATATGCTAGCATATATCCCAGGATATATGATCTTGACATATATGCTAGGATATATATTTGGGCAAATCTGAGTATATCCTAGCATATATAATTTCATATATGCTAGGATATATTCCATGCATATATCCTAGCATATATATTTTTTTCGTGGGGGATTATTAACACATCATCAGTACAGGTATTGAGCGGCGCTTACAGATGGCATCTTCCACGTCTATTATATATGGGGAATTCCATACCAACTGGGTCCACTCAAAACCCTGACCCGTTTCGATTTTGTCGATAATTTTTTCTTAGATTCAACAGGCTCAAAGTAATTCAGTGAATTTATTTCAAATTTTTATCTCCCGTGTCCTCGAGTTTCAAATTTTTGAAAAATATGTATTTTCAATCATCACGAATCATTAAAACGCCTATATCATCGGTTCCTCGCTATGGATTTTCAAAAACAATGTGATGAAATTGATCAGCAGGAAACGTACTTTCTGGAAAAAATATCCGTAAATTGTTATGGCTTAGTCTTCACAGTTGAATCTCGAATCAAAATATAAAAATTGAATTTTCGACATGTATGCCCCGATTGAAAATTATGAATAAATTCTCAAAAATACTTGCTTCAAAAACAAAAATTTTGAGCCGTGTCCGATCGTGGAACTATGATTTCTTCATATTGTTTTTAAACTTTCAAGATTTGGAATGATGTGATTTTTTATACACCTCAGCCGCTCAGCACCCCAGACACGTAAATAGTTCAAAACATATTCTTAGACTTATTTGATATTATGTACAATAGGGTGGTCCTTATTTGGGGTATGTTCGAATTTTTTTCGACGATAGTCTTAAATAAGTTCCAAATAAATCAGAAGAAACGCCTGCCAAGTTCAAGCCCTTAATATTAATATTAACCCGGCCCCCACGACAGTCAAAGTTTTAAATGGGAAATTGCATGTATTTTTTAAAACTAAACATTGAATTTCCACAACTCCCGATGATTGTTGATGAAAAAATCTAAAATTTAGTATAGTTATTTGCACTTGTAGAATGTACAAAATGGTGCATTCGAAATTTTTTTAGATCATTTTATTCTCACCTTTCAATGTGATGAAAAAAAAAAAATGTTCCTTAAAGTTAAGCATCAAAAGATAAGAATATAATGATCTGAAAAAATTTCGAATGCACCATTTTGTACATCCTACAAGTGCAAATAACTATACTAAATTTTAGATTTTTTTATCAACAACCATCGGGAGTTGTGGAAATTCAATGTTTAGTTTTAAAAAATACATGCAATTTCCCATTTAAAACTTTGACTGTCGTGGGGGCCAGGTTAACATTAATATTAAGGGCTTAAACTTGACAGGCGTTTTTTCTGATTTATTTGTAACCGATTTAGGACTATCGTCGAAAAAAATTCGAACACACCCCAGATAAGGACCACCCATTGTATATAATATCAAATAAGTCTAAGAATATGTTTTGAACTATTTACGTGTCTGGAGTGCTGAGCGGCTGAGCTGTATAAAAAATCACATCATTCCAAATCTTGAAAGTTTAAAAACAATATGAAGAAATAATAGTTCCACGATCGGACACGGCTCAAAATTGTTGTTTTTGAAGCAAGTATTTTTGAGAATTTATTCATAATTTTCAATCGGGGCATACATGTCGAAAATTCAATTTTTATATTATGATTCGAGATTCAACTGTGAAGACTAAGCCATAACAACTTACGGATATTTTTTCCAGAAAGTACGTTCCCTGCTGATCAATTTCATCACATTGTTTTTGAAAATCCATAGCGAGGAACCGATGATATAGGCGTTCTAATGAATCGCGATGATTGAAAATACATATTTTTCAAAAATTTGAAAAAATTCACTGAATTACATTGAGCCTGTTGAATCTAAGAAAAAATTATCGACAAAATCAAAACGGGTCAGGGTTTTGAGTGGACCCAGTTGGTATGGAATTCCCCATATACTAACCAACGTCTATAAGTGGCACTCGCGAGAATATTAAAAGCACTGAAATATAATACAACTGGAACGAGCGCTCCGTGGCTAAGCAGGCGTCTGGCTGTCCGGAGAGAGAGATAACTGCTATGTGACCACCTATCTCTTTATATTTGCTACTGCGCATGCGCTGGACCGTATCGGCAAAAATTTTAACCTAATGGGAGTTACGACGTGCAAAGAGGGGTATAAACTTTTTGACAGGCTGTACATGGTGCGAGAGAGACAGGTGTTCACATCCAAGCTATCTCTCTCTTCGGAACCCCCACCACTGCAGTGCTCGTTCCAGTTGTATTAAATTTCAGTGATTAAAAGCGGTGGTCGCCGCCTTACGAGAAAATATTGAAGTAATGTACATGACCATACACATACAGTTGCAGTTTCTAGCAGCCCAGTTTGATATACTTAACTAAAATAAGTAAATGGTATCAGTGAATCGTAGTATAATCAACTACAGTTTCTAGTCAATCGAACATGCATCAAGAGTTTCAATCGAACATTTGTGCAGTTATTTTCACATAAAGGGTAGTGTAGGAGAGTTCTTGCTAGAACGATTGGCAGACTCACTGCTATTATATAGTTCACCGAACCGTTTAAGAATTGTGACTTAAACAATAAACGTATGGTAGCCTGATTAACAATTTACATGGTGGAATTGACAATATTTTTGGTCATTGAGAATGACTATTGTATCTGGTTATTTCAATCACATATTTATAGCAGCTTTGACAAAAAAAAAGGTTGCATTAGACATAAATGTGGTTGGGTGAACTAATAAAATTCAACTACACAAAATTTCACCATATATTACTATATATTTTTCTCTCAGTGAAGATATGAAAATTCATGATCGGATCGAAATTGTAGACAGTAGGCTGAGTCACATAAAGATTGTTACTCAGGGTTCTTAGTATCCAAATCCGTCAATGTGTGGAGTCGGGAATTTATTTTTTCAATTTGGATTTGAAATCAGCGGCTTGGAAAACTTCGAATTATCCATTTTGATGCAAAACCCCGTGATTGGACCCGTTCCGAATGAGTTTCGAAAATATGTTGTGTAAAAATTAACGTTTAAGGTGATGGCAGAGGTGAAAGACGAATTTCAATTAATAAGCAAAAACAAGTTCATGTTTTAATCAAATATACCCCATGTAATAATAAATATTTAAATACAGACATTTGTCTACACATCATTTATATTCATGAATAATTATAAGTATTTAGATTTTAGAATCTTATGGTAAAAGAGTGGAATAATATTACTCCATATAATACCATAATAGTACATTACAATACGAGTCCGGTAATAGTACTTTGCGATACAAGTGCGAGAAAGCGATCATTATACGCAGGCTGTGAAGTTGGTCGCACGAGCCTTACGAGTAACACAGCAACACGAGCCGAAGGCGAGTGCTGCTCGTGGTACGAGTACGGCGAGTCCGACCAACTTCACAACCTTCGCATGGTCGCTCTCTCGCGCGTGTATCGCATAATACTTTTTGTAACAAATGCATGAGAAGGGCTGCTTCTCGTGCCTGCCGAGAGGAGTGCGCGAGAGGAGTGTGAGAAGTGCGTGCGAGAAGAAAGCACTAGTGCGAGAAGTAAAATCGGGCCGATTTGCGCATGCGCAACATTATTATTGTATCCCTGGCTGTAAAGCGCTACTTAGGCCACTCTCTGCAGGCATGAGAAGTAGCACTTCTCATGCATGCGTTGCAAAAAACTTTTTCTGACGATTGTGAGGTTGCAGTACGAGCCGAAGGCGAGTTCTGCAATCACACGAGACCAGTAGAAGTTTTTCCGTCGACTATTGTACAAAATTTTACTTCAGTGGGTGTGAAAATCACACGGAGTGAAGTAAAAATAATTCTTATACATTCCAAATTGAATTGGGAAAATTAAAAATAGGTTACCTATACCTACATGATTTCAAAGCATTGTACGAGCATCTACGAGATTGACTATGTTGTGTTTTTGTTGGCTATGCCATTACAATATTTATAGCGATGAACACTTCGGATTAATTAACGATATGATTAGATTATGAAGCGGTTAAATCAGGTAATGATATCACTATGTCTTGTACGATAATTCGTGGCCAATCTATCCAAGTTTTCATATAAGGTAAGCAATCATTAATCATGGTGGGCCTGCCTTGTTGCAAAGTGGTTAATCAGTAATCACGCCGATCTAATTGAATATATTTTTCTGGTAACGAGGTATTCCTCGTTTGGAAAGACCACTACAGAATCATTCCACGTTATGTCAAGCGGGCCGGATTTGACCAAAAATATACCTCGATGTTTCTCATTCTTTCGTAATTTTTTTTTACATATTCTCTAGGTGAAATAAATGAATAGAACATTTTTTTTTTCTTTTTAATCAAAAGGCTTAGAAGAAACGAGGGGTTGAATTTTCGAGAAAAAAAACACCGAAAATCGGAATCACGCTCTCCTTCAAACGTCAATATCTCCGGTTCCCTTTGTCGTACAGACAGTAGCAAGAACTCATTTTGAAGCTCTTGAATTGCACTTTCATGTGATTGATTTCAAATTCATGGAATAAACAATTTTCTATTTGTTATTAACAATTGTATTTGTTAAACGTGATTTTCGAGATGACTACCACTTTCGAAAATTCTGAAAAAATACGAGCGTGTTCCTTGATTAATTCTCTACAAAATCTGTAAGTTTTAAGATGGAACTCTGATGAAAACTATATTCAAAAAGCGATTGATCCGTCTAGGACGTCGCGCGTGACTGTCTACGCGGGCGAGGCTCGTTTGCTTTGCATGCAAAGAACATATGGTGGCATATTATACATTCAAATTCATCAAATCCTTCAATCTAATGACATTAAAGTTTGCATCGTTGGAACGCAACGAAATTCAACGTAAATTTAAAAAAAAATACACATAGCATAAAAATGATCCTACTAGGTTCATTAACATTTTCAAGTTATGTTTAGTCGTTTTCGTTTTTCAAACATAGCAGGATCATTTTTGGTAAATTAATTTGTTTAAATTATTTTTTTTCGGATTTCGTTGCGTTCCAACGATGCAGACTTCAATGTCATTCAATCTACGGAAATAGTTATTTCATTTCATGCTGAATACTCTACTCAAAATTACAAAAATATAAATATAGAGGTACACACTTGACCAACTTAGATCTTGAGAATAACTGGCCAATATAACGTACTTTTTGATTCCATCAAACGGGATACGTCAGCGTATCATTCGATCAATCACGTACTGAATTAATAGATTTGAAATTACCAATCATAAACTACGAGAACTACGCGAGGCAAAGTTCAAATATTGTGTAATATTTCTGAATTATAGTTCAGAATATTAGTAATCAGCTGTAGAAAAACTGATTGTGAGTCAATGAAATATTGTATTACAGTGCACTAGTGATTCGAAAAAAAATTATTTTGAACGTGTAAGTCTCCACTTAAGGGGTCTGGCCACCCAGGCCGCTCGGAAAATAAGTATATTTTTTGAAAATTCACAAACTCGAAACTATAAAACAAAATATTTGTATTTTTCAACACAGGATGAAAAACGGCTTTAAGAATGCCTCAAATAAATTTTAATCCAAAATATTAAAAAATGGCCTTCCGCACGACACGCGCGTATGTTGCGGCAGGTGTATCGCTGTCATGTTGCATCCGAAAGAAAAAAAAATTAGCTGATTCGTGGATACATTTTTTAAAAGGTCACGTAGGATTTTGGCGATTACTTAATTGGTTTTTTTTTTTTTTTTATTGACATTTTTTTTCGTGACATTGCGGTGAAAAATACACATTTTTCTTCGCCTCACCATGACTTACCTAATAGTCTAAAAAAAAAAAAAAAACGCTACGCTGCATTGTAGCAACACTATCCACGAATCAACTCATTTTTTTTTTTCAGATGCAACATGATGGCGATACATCTGCCGCAACCCTGGTAGAAAATTGACCAGACGATCTGGCCTTTTAACAGATTCTGCGCAGATATTCATGGTGTATTTGGCCAGTATCTGACCAAAATCTGGTGAATGATTCCTAGCTCCTATGTTTGAGGTTATGTAAACCCAATGTTACAAGCTGGAAAAATGAATGAAAATGATCGTGCTCAACACCTCTAAACTTAAAATTTATAAATATATATTTCAAACATAGTATGCCGATGACACGTGTACACTAAAACACTAAACGTAATGGATTCTGATCCGGACGAATTGGACAATTCTAGAAACAGCCAATCGGCGCTCTGGATTAAAAAAATCCAGAGCGCCGATTGGCTGTTTCTAGAATTGTCCAACTCGTCCGGATCAGAATCCATTACGTTTAGTGTACCAAAAATCAGAAGCCACGGTTAATTTACCCTTATACATAGCTATAGGTGGATGCGCACGCAGGTATCTCTATCTCTTTCTCACTATTCCTCTTTCTCTCTTTTTCTCTCCCACTGTCTCTGGAAGTTTGCCGTGTGTCACACGTACACGCATACATACAAAGTTCAGGACTGTAGGTTATGTATGTGTATGAACAGCTGATGACTTGACCAGATCCTTCACCAGAATCCGTCGTCAGACCGCGGGGTTTCTGGCCATATTTTCTGCCCAGAATCTGCCCACCGAGCAGAAAATTCAACGGATTCTGGCCATATTCCGTTCAATTTTCTACCAGGGAACATACGCGCGTATTCTGCGGAGGGCCTCCGCGGAAATTTCTGCAGCGCCGCCATTTTTTAATATTTTGGATTACAATTTATTTGAGGCATTCTTAAAGCCGTTTTTCACGCTGTGTTAAAAAACACAAGTATTTCGTTTTATACTTTCGAGATTGTGAATTTATAAAAATAGTACATTTCATTACGAGTAAGGAAAGGCTTTTTGACGAAACGAGAGGTTTACGGCACGAGCCGAAGGCGAGTGCTGTAATGATGTTCGTCAAAAAGCCTTTACGTACAAGTAACGATCATTATTTTTCATCAGGATTGCCGAGAAATCGCAACGAAGTTGCGATTTTGACGTTAGAATGATGAAAATGTACATATTTTCCGCGCGGCCTGGGTGGCCAGACCCCTTAAGATTTCATTGAAATGTATAGTTCTCGTGGTTTGTGATTGAGCAATTTCAAATTTATTAATTAAGTACGTGATTGCTCGAATGATACCCTGGCGTATTACGTTTGATGGAATCAAATAGTACGTTATATTGACCAGTGATTTTCAAGATCTTTAAGTTAGTATTGTCATTCCATGAATTTAAAATTGAACACATTAAAGTGCAATTCAAGAGCTTCAAAATGAGTCTGTACGACAAAGGGAACCGGAGAAATTAACGTTCAAAGGAGAGCGCGATTCCCATTTTTAGTGGTTTTTTCGAAAATTCAACCCCTTGTAGCTTCTAAGCTCTTTGAGTTAGAAAAAAAAAAAAAAATGTTCCATGCTTTCATTTCACCCAGAGAATTTGTAAAAAAAATTACAACGATTTTCAAGAACATGCGGTCAAAAAGGTGTCCCACCTGACGTGGATTGACTCTATAAAGCGATCAATAATAGCTGAAATCAGATCATGAAACTTGTATCTTGAGGCACGAAGAGCTGTTCTCACCGAGTATCATCGGAAAAGTGATATTGGGAAATTCAAAACTTAACTAAATCTGACTCGGGAATACCCTTAGGATGTATGTATGCATACTTCATCTGACAGATGAGTCGTATGAATGTTGATTCGTCACCGAAATTATTAATCTCCTTCGTGTTATTCGACAGAATATCTTCGTAGTTATTATGTTGACACTTTATTGCAGTAATGAAAAACGTGACTCTGAATTGTTCTACCTTTTATGCTTGTCAATTATCGGCCATTTCCGTTGCATTGACGTAGTTGTAAAAATATATCACATACAGTAGGTGAGATAGTGAAAAGTCTATGACACGAGCCATGATTGTACTTTTGATTTTGACATCGATGAAATTCACATATTATATATATGTCATTTTTCTGGTTTGTAAAAGTTCGATTGACCAATCCGACCCAGTCAGTCAGTTCTTCTTCTTCCTTTTACACTTGTTAATTTTCACTTAACACAAATGCACGAGCCCTTCATGTTCGTGCGAATCCAGTTCAGATATCTTGCCACTCTTGTGTAAACGCCGGGGTATCCGGGTCGCCCACATCCCACACCCCAGGAGACGATTCCTAATAAGTAATTATATATCCAATTAAACTGTGGTTTAAAGATTGCTTGAATAATGATCGATGACTTATAGTTTAGCAAAAGTTTTCGACGTATCTAGCCTATATTGATGTGAAAAAATGAATTATGCATTTGATCAGGATCGAATTGGCGGGTACGTAGATAAATTGTAAATTATTCAAAGCTATTATGTTCCGTTTAAAAAGCTCAGTAAGCGTAAGTGCGCGTGATAATTTTGACGCATCATTTCGGCTGGTATAAATAGTTCCAACGATTACGTACCAGCTATCTCTTGCTTATCTCCGTTTTGGACTAGAAGAGGACCTCCACTGTCTCCCTGGCAAGAATCCTGTGCCCCGCGACCAGCGCAGAGCATGTTGTTCGTGATTCGGGTAGCTCTATATTTCATTTGACGACACTGAGTGAGAGTCAAGATTGGAACTTGAACTTCGTTTGCTTGACCTGGGAGCATGCCACCCTCTGTGGTTCTGCCCCAGCCAACTACCGTCCCCAGTTTTCCCGCGGGATCAGAACCTGTTTCAAAATATAATTTCAGAGTTCATCTTCTCGGTACGCTGTTCAACTTTGTTGGACCTTTATGATTCGTTAAGGCTTACCGAGGGCAATGTAACTTATTGCGGAAAAGCGTTAAATGATTCAAACAAGCTTCGTCACTTACCAAGTTTCAAAATTTAATCTATACTCTGGCTCGTAAATTTTTCGACAATATTAAGATTATAGGTTATAAAAATTGAAATCATGTTTTAGGACATGCATGTGAATGACTATAGCTATCGCAATTTAATAACTGCACATAAAGAACAACCTTATTCATAATTTCCGAAAATCTATCAATAGGTAGACCAACGACGCGCGGTATACGCGAACTGTATAGAGTAAGTTAATCTGAGCACGTTCTCGTAGCTATATGCTGCTAGATTTCACACTTTCACGCTTCAACTTTCCCGTTAAAAACGACCTCAAGTTTTCTCACCGTACACATACTGCACAAACTTCCATTCAAATTTAAGTCACCTAGTAAAATCTACAATCTTCAAAGTTTTTGTATGAAAAAAAGGATTGACTTACCTGGCTGTGGTAAGCATACAGGAGTAACCGTCTTGGAAAATTCAACAGGACGACGCAACTTGAGCAGCGCTACATCGTGGTTGTAGGAATTTGTGTCGAAGTTTCTGTGTCGTATAATGGCACTAATTGCTCGCATTACGGCAACACCATCCGTAGTAACGTACTGATCATAATCACCGAGGACAACCCGGATTTTAGATCTCTTCAGACTGAGAATAAATGTAAAAATCAGTAAATTACCAGTTCGTAATTCGTTGACAATTATAAACGCTTACTTTTATATATTTTCCACTCTCTTAAAAGAAATCAGTGGAATTTCGCTGATTTACCAGTGGATCTCACTGATTGCCCAGTGAAATCTCACTGATTCAACCAATAAACATAGAAGTGGGGATAATTCACTAATTCAACCAGTGAATTCCACTGGTTGAACTAGTGAAAAACTTGGAAGTTCACTGATTTACCAATAAACTTTCTACTCACTACTTGAATCAGTGAAATTCCACTGATTCATTTTAAGAGAGCAATCAGAAGTTATTAAGCAAGATTCAGTATTTGACTTGATCCAATAATCATACGGTAATTTAATTCTACTTTCTATATTCTGATATGTTAAAAAGTAAGTTTGCTTAAATTTCACCATCTGTTTCCTACCACGTCAGATAATCTTGATAACTCAGGCAGATGAATTCCCGTTTCACGAAAATAATTAATTAATCCGGAATTAAAACGGATTAAATTATACAATTGATAGTTTGAACTACCCCTGCAGCATTTTGAGTTGTGGTAGTTTCCTGATTAATTTTTTGTGAATTCTCTATCTGGAGATCCGAACTAATCTGAATTATTTCGGTTCATATACTTCATATAGTGTTTCAAATTAGTCACATTCCTTGAGAGGATTCCGCAGTTAACATTTGGTTACACTTATTCATCTGAATACATCTTCCAGTTTCCGAGCACGATATCTCTGGGGCAGTTTAATTCACAGCACCCCAATTTCCGGAGGATATTTGTCTTATTTTTTGACCCCGAAATACTCAACAACTTTGACTAAAGGCTGTCAGGTGGCTAGATACAATTCAACATATTCCACAAAAGTGCTCAAAATGTTCATCACTGTTCAAAATTGTCATTTTTTTTTTTTTTTTTACAATAGACAATATCATAGCGGTTAATAAAACTACATTTTCTCAGGTATCAATTATCATGATCTACGTGATAATCTGTTTTAATTTTGTAGTATATTTTTCCCCAATTTGCCTAAGAAGAAAGAAATTATTTAAATATCCGCATGACGGAGTTCGCAGTCATATAGTAAAAAGCGTGCTGAATTCAATAGTATTACTTTCAAAGTTCGTCATGCTATTCTGATTAATCGAATCTCTCTCAGAGCCCATACAATCATAATATCATGCATCATCTATTCATACAAATATTGAGTCAGATAAGTGACCAGATCTCGAGTATTTCCTATCAAACAAACACTTGACCCGAATCATAAAAATGAAAACTAAAATAGAGTGCAAAATTCAATACAGTATGTACTGAATTTCGAGATTCCCGTTTTCGTTGAATCATGATATCGCTGAGACTGTTATTTCTGTGCGATATTACCAGCGATTTGGGAGGACTCGTAACCCAAACGGTGATTTGGGTTCAGAATCTTGTATATCTAGAAGTAAGAACCGTTGCGTCGGACCGTTTGTTCGGTGAGATTTATCAGCAATCCTGAAACGGAAATTTGATATCCAACGCATTGTCAGTGATACCTTGAGAGAACAGCTGAAAAATGGTTGGTAATAGGATGGCAAGATTGAATTGAAACCTTCAAAGGGTGGTAAACCGATTTAAGTCAATCGATTCAAAGTGGTTTCATTTAAAGGCAGTATAGGGTGTCCGTTATTTTCCAAAAAAAATTTTTTTTTTCCGAAGTCCCCTAAATCCTGAGTTTATACCCCAAAACGAAAATTCAGACACGAACAAAAATTTTCCGATTCCTTTAAGGGGTTACATACACTTGTAATTTTCAAAAAATCGTAGACAGCATCAAATCGAATTATTAGAAGCTGCCAACGATGCGAACGGATTATTATATGGCCCTGGAATAGATGACTCCATGTAAGTTGAAAAAAAAAAAATTTACCACATGTAATACGCTTTTGAAACTTTAAACGCGTTTTTCTCAAAACTATGTTTTCAAAATCGGTGATCAAGATTTCTCGAAAACGGCTGAACCGATCAGTCTCAAATTTTAACACAACCTTTTTAACTAGATTTTTTAGTAATCAATCGAAGTTTTTTTTTCTCCGATAAATATTTTCCATTTTATAAACAATTTAAGGCTTAAATTTTCGTTCAAAATCGAGTCTTTTATTTTGAGAAGTCGCCATTTTGTCAAAAATTATTTTTTCGCTAATTCCTTCGATTAAATACTAGATAATGTATTATATTAACGAAATTTATTTGGTTTTTTCATTTCAGATAATCCGGTCCAGAGATATCGTGATCACCGCAAAATTGGTTTTTTTTGCGGAGCTCTAGGAGATCGGCGATAGCAACATTCGCGATGATTATTTTTACAAATAAAAAATATGTTAATATATTATAAGGTTATTATAATATGTACACCAATTTTCAAATTAATAAATTGAATAGTCTGCGCGAAAAAAATTCTTGAAAATCCGTCTTTTTAAAGCCTTCTAACTGTATGTAAGCCCTTAAACCGTGCCGAAGTCACTTTACTTTTCCCATTCACTTAACCTGGGATTTCTTCGTTTTTTGGGAATAATTTTTTTTTCTTAGTCATTTCATCAGGTGTCCAACAAATTATTGTTAATTTTCTTTCTCAGATGGAGAAATTTCGATATTGGTGAACATGTGTTTTTTTTTTTAGAGAGAGATGTGGAAGATTTGACTATTACTTTGAACAGGTCGTGGGGATATTTGCGATTAGTTTAAAATTAGATAATTAATTCATTAAATAATTATGCTATAAATTTTAGTTGTTCAAATGATTTTAGTTATTTAAATAATAAAAATTTAGAAAATAAATATTTAATTTTGAGCCAATCGCAAATACTCCTAAGAGCTGCCAGCTTGAGCCAGAACACTGGCATGTGGTCAAATCGTTCTTTAATCAGCTAGTTTTATTCAGTGCCGGCCTTTAGGGGGGGGGGGGGGGGAGGACGAAGTCAGGTGCCGAGTGAGTTGGGGCGCCAGACGCCCCAGTTTTTATTTCATATTATGGTTAGGGGCCATCCATAAAGAAGGTCAGCAAATTTTCACTACTTTTTGAACCCCCCCCCCCCCCCCCCTCCTTGTCCGAATGAATCACAATCCTTGAACCCTGCCCTCTTACAAAACGTCCGATGGTCACGATCAAATACCCCCCTTATTTCTCCAAAATTAGAATTAACGTCAAAAAATCACTCGAAAAATTATCAATTCAATCATTGAAGCATAGATTTTTTTTCCAAAATTCCGAAGAAGGAATTCTTGCGATGGACGTCACATTCAGCCATACCCCCTCCTTCCCCCCTCTGGTCACACAGAGTCATACTTCATGACCCCCCCTCCCCTATAAGCATGGACGTCCTATATAAATGGCTCCTTATAAGAATCGTTTGATAGAATTGACATATTTCAGCGATTCAAAGAAGTGCGCCCTAATGATGACTAGGCGAAGCCACTTTTGGTTCTGGTAACATTCCCAATGTATGAATTGCATCAACAATTTCTGTGACAGTAGCGAGTAGGGAACGAAGTTATTTAAAACTGGAGTTAATCAAGACCTATCTGAGTAGGGTGGCCCTCGTTTCAGGGTCGGTGGAATTTCGTCCGCGACGCCGCCTAGATCGGTTTGAAATTAATTTAAAAATAACTGCGAAAAACTTGCGCTTTCTAGATCAAGAGGAAAGCGTGCCGGTAAGCCCGTACTTTTTCCGTTTGGATAACATGGGATTTTTCACCAACTGAATACATTTTTTTTTACAAGCCTGTCGTTTATTGAAAAAAATCTGTCATTCCGTCACTTGATAGTATTATGGTGTGTCAATTAATACAACTTTTGTAGGTTACCTCAAATCTTGTTTTACACAGTCATTGCCAGTCATTGCAGTAGAGAAGACGACGATTTCGAAAAATTACAACTTTATCTATCCGAAAAGGCTGGTATCATTTTTTGCTCATGATTTCCTATAGTCTGTAAAAAATTTGCACCAACACACACTATGATACTATTGCCTGGTTCCTTTATTGACTGGCAGTACTGCAAGTTTTCGTTGCTTCTTACTCGCGCCTGTGAGTTCGTGAATGATGCTATCTCTTTCTGACACACGCTTGCAGTACTGGCAGTCAATAAAGGAACACAGCATATGAAGTGACGGAATGACAGATATTTTCAATGAACGACAGGCTTGTAAAAAGAAATGTATTCAGTTGGTGAAAAATCCCATGTTATTCAAACGGAAAAAAGTACGGGCTTACCGGCACGCTTTCCCGTTACGCTAAAGAGCCCAAGTTTCACCCAGATTTTTTTCAATCCATTTTGAACTGAGCTAGGGGCATCGCGGACAAAATTCCACCAACCCCCAGATAAGGGCTACCCTACTATCTCAGGTCTACCATGTTGCAAGACAGACTATCCAGTTTAGAAAGGCTATCGATCGAAAACGATATCACTGAGAATCTGGATTTTTCAGCCCCAATAAAAGATTTCACAGAAAAAAAAAAGAGTCGAAAAGTTAACTTCGAATGTCAAATAATTGATCTTGGTTAAAATAGTATATTTCAGTACGAGTAAGGAAACGTTTTTTGACGAAACGAGAGGTTTACGGCACGAGCCGAAGGCGAGTGATGTAACGAGGTTAGTCAAAAAGCCTTTACGTACAAGTAACGATTATTATTTTCCATCAGGAATGCCGAGAAATTGCGACGAAGTTGCGATTTTGAGGTTAGAATGATGAAAAAATTTTTCTTACGTTCTGCGTAATGAATTTGCATTTTTTCGTACCTGCGAATTACATGATTTTCTCTATGGACATGGAGAATGAACATAGTTTTTTTTTTTTTTTTTTTTGACTACAAATCAATAGATTATTTACATTTCCTCATTATAGGAGGGGCGCTGGGAAAAATACCGCCCGAAGGCGCGAAGGAGGCTAAGGCCGGCACTGGTTTTATTACAGTAGTTTGCCAATCTTTTGGAGCGTAACCAAGTAAAACTTACGAGTTGTGAGTCATCGGGTCTCGAAGTTATAGATGCAGTCGGAGTAAAAGCACGTAATGCAGACTTCTATCCGAAGAATAGACAACTTTTAGATACGTTGACTTTTGGTCTAGAAAATTGTAAAATGGTAAAAAAAATAAGGTTTGTAGACCTGACAATTTTGCAGTTAATCATTGTTTACTCGAGTCACTTTGACTGACCTATTAGAAACCCGAGTATCTGAAATCGAAGCAGCGGTTGATCCGAATTCTGGCATTATCAGTGCTTTTACTTTGACTGCATCTGACACCGAGACTCGATGACTCACAACTCCTAACTTTTACTTGATTTTGCTTCAAAAGATTGGCAAACTATTCTAATGAGACTGGTCGGTTGAAGAACAATTTCGACACATGCCAGTACTTAAAAAATACCCATATTCAAGGTATGTGCACTTCCCTAAAATAAAACCACTTTAAATCGATTGACGCGATTAGGTGCATCGGTTGACCACCCTTTCAAAGTTTCAATGAAATTTTGCTACTCTGCTACTGGCCGTTTTCAGCTATTGTGTCAAGGTATCACTGACAATGGGTTGGAATTTGGATATCAACTTCCGCTTCAATGTTCCAGATATACCTCACCGAACAAACAGTCCTACGGTTCTTGCTTCCAGATATACAAGACTATCACCAATCGACTCACATCAGATAATTATTAGTTACAATTTGAGGTAGAGCTGAGTTTAAGTACATAATTTTTGCTATCATTGAACTGAGCGATTGACCTAGGCAATTGAAGAACTTCGGGTTTACCAAAGGCTGGTGTCAAGGTATGGCAACTACTATTTCATATTTTCATTCCGTGAATATTAATCATGGGGCATTGGTCACAGTCTAACTTTTTTTTAGCGCATACGTAGGATGTAGCGTTTCTACTATAATGAACGCGAAAGACAGACAAACAAACGCGATTTATATCTACGTTTATGTAAAGTTATGATTGATTATTTATACTTGCGGACGCAATGGGCGGCTGTAAGAACGTAGTCATTTGTCACAAGGCTTGCCCCGCAATGAAATTGTCCATCATAAACGAGCCGGGCCACCCACGGGTATTTGTTCGGTCCAGTAGGTCTACCACCCACAATTCGATTCTCCTGATTCGAAATACCACATTCTGAAACATAATAATCAATATTTGAGGTAGAATAGATGACCCAATTGCTGATTACTGAGGGTGCCCCAATTACCATGCTTTTAGTTCGTGTTACACGAGAACGCGAGAAGAACAGTCTAGAAATCGTGCATAATAAATTGGCTGCTTCTGTTATAGGGGAAAGGTGGAGAGCCCCAGACGACGGGTACCCCCAGTTACCTTAAGTTTTGGACACTTACGCACAAATAAATTTAAAAAAGAAAACTTGAAAATTTGGGCAACGATCCCGATCACATTTTCTCATTTTATTTTTTAAATTTATTCGTGCGTAAAAGTCCAAAACTTCAGGTAACCGGGGGCAGTGTTGTGAAAATTGTAATTAAACTTTTTTTAATTACTCATTACTTTCATAATGTGTAATTGAATTTTCATTTAATTACACATTACTTTGGTAATGTGTAATTAAATCGAGTTTAATTACACATTACTTTGATAATGTGTAATTAAATCGAGTTTAATTACACATTACTTTGGTAAAGTGTAATTAAACTTTATTTAATTACACATTACATCGATATATATATATATATATATATATCAATATATATATATACAGGGTGGTCCATTTTAATTGATGCAGGCGAATATCTCGAAAACTAACAATTATAGAAGAAAAAGTTTTATACAAAACTTGAAGGGTTTCGAAGGGGAAAGATAATGCTGATATGTGTTGACTTGTGGACTTCGCCAATTCCGAGATTTCGCAAGCAACTTCGGATTTTAGATAGGGAACACATGTTTTGGTTTGGGGCATCTGATAGCGCGATGAAAGACTCATTCAAACACGCAAGCAAAAAAAATTGGAAAAAAAAAAATTTTGCAAAAAAAATTGGAATAAAAAATTTCGCGAATTTTTTTGTTTTTTTGCAAAAGATTGCTTTTTTGTCCCTAGCTTTCGAACATTTTCGTTGTTCATCACTCTAGCTCAAAATTTTTCTCGCCAATTTTGAAATTGGAAAGATTGAATGTACCAGATTAGTGAAAAAAAAATCGTAGATCAATAACGCAGAGTGATGAACAATGAATGTGTTCGAAAGCTAGGGACAAAAAAGCACAATCTTTTGCAAGAGAAAAAAAAAAAAAAATTCGCGAAATTTTTTTTTGCAATATTTTTTTTTCCAATTTTTAAAAAAAAATTTGTTTTTTTCCAATTTTTTTTGCTTGCGTGGTTGAATGAGTCTTTGATCGCGCTATCAGATGCTCTCAACCAAAACATGTGTTCCCTATCTAAAATCCGAAGTTGCTTGCGAAATCTCGGAATTGGCGAAGTCCACAAGTCAACACATATCAGCATTATCTTTCCCCCTCGAAACCCTTCAAGTTTTGTATAAAACTTTTTCTTTTATAATTGTTAGTTTTCAAGATATTCGCCTGCATCAATTAAAATGGACCACCCTGTATATATCTCAATATGTATATGGCTCAAAATCACCAAGGTGGTAAATTCGTGTCTGAGACATTTAAATCATTAAATTTATTTGTTTTTATTAAAATAATGTAGCACAAATTATTCACATCAACTCATTTAAGCAATGCATCAGAAAAATTTGTTGGAATTTATTCATAGAATATATTTTTTTATATATATATATTTTTATATATATTAATTTTCAGCACAACGCAACAAATAGCGCTAGTGGGTAATCATATAAAACACTCAAGTACAATCGGTTGACCAGCCTGTTTTTTGTGAAAATGTGAAAAATTTAAGAGCTAAGCATAGTTTTGTTTGAATTTTTGGCACCGTACATCAATTCAGTGTCATTCCGGGAACGCCAATAATTGTAGGAAAAAAACAAGCAAATGCTTTTTGATACAATATTTCTTAAAGATGAATGTGACTCGCTTTATATTAATCTCAAATAATCCCGTTTAAGTGACTAATACTTATTTTACACGCATCTTTATGTAGAAACGTCATTCCGGGAACGGTCATTCCGGGAACGGTCCCGCATATGACATGCGTTCCCGGAATGATCATTGGGTTCCCGGAATTATGATTGTATTGTTAATGATGGTTTAAAATTTAAAATATTGATTTTTTTTTTTAATTTTTAATTTTTTTATTTTTATTTATTTATTTTTTTTTTTATTTTTTTTTTTTTTTTTTTAGGATTACTTATGAATTTGTTTTTGAAGATTCCAGGATTGCATGCATATCGTCATTTCGGGCACGATTCGTCATTTCGGGAATGATTCGTCATTTCGGGAACGATTCGTCATTTCCGGGAACGCTACTAAAAGTCAATTAATAACGAATTAATAAGCAAAAATCATTTTTTTCTCATCAAATCAATGGTCAATTGCAAATATAAATTCATTTCTTTGCTTTTATGCTAAATTAAATGTCCAAAATTATATGAATATTACTTTTAAAGGAACTATAACTATGAAAACATGTAAATTTATGTTTCTCATGACTTATTTTTCAAAAAACTTCACATTCACACAGTAATTGACATGTTTATCATTTTTAAAGATTGAGGACATATCTCAGCTATGTATCTACTATAATAAACAAATCATTTTCCGTATTTATGCATTAGTAATTATTACTTTTTCAAGCGTTCCCGAAATGACGGCAGCTCATGACTTGTTTTCCATAAATACTTTTTATTCACGTAATTTTTAATTTCCAGCTTGCCCCGTTCGGATATCAATTAAAGATAAGTTGGTCAATGATTAGAACTGGTTTGCAGAACAAAAATATAATAAATTTTTTTGAGAAATTCCAAACTTGGAATTTACCACCTTGGTGATTTTGAGCCATATATATTAGACTGTTTCAAATGAAACGAAGTTTTTATTTTTTTACTTCCCACCGATGAAGCAGTTCGGGGCAGATATAAGAAAGAATTTGCACCGAAGCAGGTGCAGAAATAATTTTTTTTGAGCTGGCGCCGAGCATTTTTCTTTTTTCCATTGATTTAACATAGGAATTTTCCTAATTTTTTTTGCAATAGCGAATTTTATGATCGAATATCATCTTTATTCTTTGGCGACAATTTGAGAGAGATGTTAAATACCAGCTCTAGATGTTATGACCATCGTTGCATGGATACAAACATTATAAGATCCATATTTTATTCCTTAATTTGAGTATTTCATGGGAAAGAATAGCTACAATTTTGTTTATTTTCATGCAACGATCGTCAATAACATCTATAGCTGGTATTTAACATCTCTCTCGAATGGTCGCCAAAGAATGAACATGATTTTCGATCATGAAATTCGCAATTGAAAAAAAATTAGGAAAATTCCTATGTTAAATCAATGGAAAAAAGAAAAATGCTCGGCGCCAGCTCAAAAAAAATCATTTTTGCACCTGCTTTGGTGCAAATTCTTTGCTGTATCTGCCCTGAACTGCTCCATCGGTGGGAAGTAGAAAAAAAAAAACTTCTTTTCATTTGAAACAGTCTAATATATATATATCTCAATATATATATATATATGGGGCTTTCCATCCATTATCGCCCACGTCTGACCTCGACATTTTTTGTTTTTCTCAATTTTTTGATATGTTGTAGTACTATATTGAAAGATCATCTGTGATTTTTTTTTTAATTTTCCAACAAACCGTTTTTTTTTTCATAAATAATATCAACTCTGAAAAGAATACATCCTTCAAAAATTCTGAAAAAGATCACCGATATTCTACGTCTGAAACTCGATTTTTTGATACCCTTCCGTACGTGGACGGTTGAGATCTTCTATTTTTTCAACCAATATCAAGATTCAAGAATCATTATTCAACACACAATTGTGGGCTGAGGGCATTTATTTTTGATGAAAAAAAAAAAAATACAATCCGAAATACGATTTCACCAGTCCCTGCCCGCACAGAGAAAAAAATCCTTAATTTTAGAAAAAAATGTATTGATTTTAACTTTTCGCTATGATTAAATTGACGCGTTAAAGTTTAAACGATGAGAATCATCGAATTACGGGCTTCTTTCAACCAAAACTGTCCAGAAATGATGCCAAGTTTTCCATAATTTTATCCTTTTTCGACTGGGATTGACAATAATTTTCATTCAATTAATCCATAAATTCAACATCAAAATTATCCTAATTTTTCGTTATTCTGAGCAATTTTTTGTCTCTGTGCGTCTACCCTATAATATGGGAACCTTAGTGACGCGGTACCGATCAAATTTTTAGATTCTCAGGCCATTAATATAAAAGCACACAACTGTACTCGAGGTGCCGGGCGAAAACAATGGATTGATCGCATCGTGTTAAAATAGTTCTTACTTCAGAGTTCAATTTGTCGTGTTAGACATCCGCACCTATGTGAATAGGCCGGAGAATTTCAACTTTTCCGAGTTTTTTTTTTATCAATCGTTTATTTGTTTGTTCGTGATTATCGGACTAGTGAAATCGTTTGTTGGATTGTCTTTTTTTTTCATAAAAAATGAATGCTATCAGCCCACAAGGATTGTGTGTGTTGAATAACGATTCTTGAATCTTGATATTGGTTGAAAAAATAGAAGATCTCAACCGTCCACGATCGGAAGGGTATCAAAAAATCGAGTTTCAGACGTAGAATATCGCTGATTTTTTTCAGAATTTTTGAAGGATGTATTCTTTTCAGTGTTGGTATTATTTATGAAAAAAAAAACGGTTTGTTGGAAAATTAACAAAAAAATCACAGAAGATCTTTCAATATAGTACTACATATCAAAAAATTGAGCAAAACAAAAAATGTCGAGGTCAGACGTGGGCGATAATGGCTGGAAAGCCCCATATATATATATATTGATATAAGATATATGGGCAAATCTCTGAAACCTCGAATTTTTTTAAGGAATTTTTTTTTATTTTTAATGCTTGAGCACATGCCTGAAATTCTGAGTATACGTCCCGTCAGCTGTTAGAATACAGAATCTAACGTGGTGCAACGTTTTGAAGCAACGCACCAATCGTTATCAACGTTTTTTTTTAAATTTTTGTGATTTTTATTGAGGACATCTCCAAAACCGACGAAAAAAAAATTGAAATAAACGTTTTTTGTTGAATTAATTTTTTTTGTATGAAATCGCATTCTTTTACGAACAAAATGATTCCAGGATCAGTCTGCTCCGATGGATACTTTCGGAGATATGAATTTTCAAACATAGCGGTGCAACAGCGGTTTACAAAAATTAACATAGCTCTAAGTCCGCCATTTTTAAAAAATTTTCGAAATCCTTGAAGTTGTATTTTTTTTTCCATAGTACTAAAGATATTTTGAATGGCACAAAGTTCCGTGACTTGACGGTTTTTTTTTTTGAGTGAGGTGACGTGGATCCGCTCACCTAACGCGTGCAATTGTATGATCTTGGATTTTCCGCATTTACTTTTCGCTCCGTAACTTCTTGAATAATTGTTAAGGAGATGGTGCAGGTGAATTTTGATTCAATAGTGTACTAAACAGCAGTGCACAAATGTATTCAGTTGGATTTTTCATCAACAGACGATGTGCCAATAAAAAGTATGCGCTTTTACTTCGGTGCACGTATTGTCTACTTTTCAATAAGTTGTATTTTAACTACCCCCTCATGCGAGCACATAATCCTGTCACGTCTAGATTTATTTCTTTTGTGCCCTAGAACACCATGGATGTTGTCTGATAACGATTTCAGGTACGCACCAATCGTGGTGCGCTATAAAAGTCATAAATATTACAAGTTTAAAAAAGTAGTGACACCACTTTTACTCTTCATAACTTTTCTCCTATTGTGAGCACATACTTCTAACATGTTGCATTTCATTCTGCTCTCTTAATGCTTTCAATTCATTACCAATTCAAACATCACCAACTAGTGCACCAAATATTACAGCATAAAAATAAAATAAAAATGAGGGAGTGACATCTTCGAATGTGCCAATTTCGCTATTTTATATGTATATCATATGCATTTTTGACTTGAAAATTTGTGCGCTACTATTTTTTTTTTGTATTCACATGATCTACATAACATATGCAATCTGATTTTTCACTGATAAATGAGTAAAAATGATGTATTAGTATTAAGAATGTAGAGTGACACAAAAATTCGAAGTTTCAGAGATTTGCCCATATATAATATATATGGGCAAATATATATATATATATATATATACATGTATATATCAATGTAATGTGTAATTAAACTTTATTTAATTACCCATTACCAAAGTAATGTGTAATTAAACTCGATTTAATTACACATTACTTGTAATTAAACTTCATTTAATTACCAAAGTAATGGGTAATTAAACTCGGTTTAATTACACATTACCAAAGTAATGGGTAATTAAATGAGTAATTCCATTACAAATGTAATTAGTGACTCGCAACACTGACCGGGGGTAACCGCCGTCCGGGGCTCCCCACCTTTCCCCTACTCATAGAATGAAGGTACCGTAATTTTCACTGTTTTAAGGTACTTGTCCACTTTAGAATTTTCGAAAAATCGATTTTTTTCCTGCATTTCTTAACTCCTTAGACCTTCAAAAATCACCTCCTAAAATATCTTCGAGAAATCCGAGTCATATATAGTTATATGGTCCCGGGGTAGCAGATTAACTACTTGTAAGTGATAGAACTTGAAAAACTTGAAACGCGTTTTTCTCAAATCTACTTTTTTTCAAATGGCCGACAGTCAATCTCCGGAACTACTGAACTGATTTTAATAAATCTTGGCGCGTTTTGTTTATTGACATGTTTTGTTTGCCAATTCACTTTAATTTGGCCAAAAGATAAAAATATATAATTTCAGAAGAAAAAAAATCGTAAAAAAATAAGCACATTTTCATTTATTACACAGGCACACAAAAAAAAAAAAAAGTTATCTGAGTTTGAGACAAGACCCACATACTTATAGGTTTTTGGGTGCGCTGAATTCAAATCCGAGGTTAGATTTAGTCCATCACCCTCAGGTTTTCCCCTAGCTAGGGATAAACCCTAGATAATTGCGTAATCCACATTTACTCTCATGATCTCGGAGAACCAGGTACTCAGACGTTGCCTAACTCAGGGGCTTACACTGAGTTCATGTAGAATCTAGAATCTTCTTATTGTCTGGGATCTGGTTTAGAGATGAGGCAACCTCAGAGCCACGGGAATAACTTATTCATGTTATTGGCAAGGTTCTTCTTTATCTAGTGGTAAACCTGAGGGCGATGGACTAAATCTGACCTCAGATTCCGATTCAGCGCATTCGAAAACTTGAAGACCAGGGTTGCGTCCGGAATTGAAGAATTCATAAATTGTTGGACAGCCTAGGGGTTTTTTCGTTTTGAGGTTATGTTCCTAGTGTTATTTATGATGAGTATATCTCGTTTTACATGAACTCAGTGTAAGCCCCTGAGTTAGGCAACGTCTGAGTACCTGGTTCTCCGAGATCATGAGAGTAAATGTGGATTACGCAATTACCTAGGGTTTATCCCTAGCTAGGGGAAAACCTGAGGGTGATGGACTAAATCTGACCTCGGATTGGGATTCAGCGCACCCAAAAACCTATAAGTATGTGGGTCTTGTCTCAAACTCAGATAACTTTTTTTTTTTTTTTTGTGCCTGTGTTATCAGATCCCAGACAGCAAAGAAATAAAATTTATCTTGAAGACGTCATATGGACGTCTTATGCGCCACTTTCTGACGTGTATAAGTCGTACTTCTTCTTAAAGATGTCTTATACACGAAAAAAGGTCTTGAAGTGGCGCATTAGACGTCTATATGACAACTTTAAGACAACTTTAAGGGGACCAGTACAGCGACTTTTCGAGAAATTATCATAGTCCGAAATAAATTTATTTCATAACCAAAGTTCATTTCACATCAAAATATTTTTCTTTTTCAAAATCATGTGTCGTAAGGATTTTAGAGCACCGTTCGACCGATTCAGGTCATCTTGGATTCATTTTCTTCAGAAAACAAATCCTCATCATGTGAATGTAGGAATTTTCAAATAAAAAATTATGTCATAAGTTATGATCAATTTACCAAATTTGCAAAAATTATTATCACTCATTTCTTGAATAACTTGGCCAAAATGAAAAATTTTCAAAATTCCTACATTCACATGATGAGGATTTGTTTTCTGAAGAAAATGAATCCAAAATGACCTGAATCGGTCCAACGGTGCTCTGAAATCCTTACGACACATGATTTTGAAAGAGAAAAATATTTTGATGTGAAATGAACTTTGGTTATGAAATAAATTGATTTTGGACTATGATAATATCTCGCAAAGTCGCTGTACTGGTCCCCTTAAGGCAACTTCTATTTCTTTGCTGTCTGGGATATTATTTAAAAAATGAAAATTAAAAAAACAAAACTGTTTACGTACTTGAGACGAATCAAACAATATTAAAAAAAAGTTTCATATCAATATCTAATAAAGGAACTGAGGAATCTTTTTTTGTAAATTTGTTTTTTTTTAGCCTTCTAAAGTGGACAACTGCCTTAAGGGTGAATACCTCATAATCTCCTATGTTTTACAATAGCGAATACTATTGGCTGCAAAATGCTTTCTGCTCATTTATTCTTCCGGAGTACTATAGTTCCTAAAATGTTGTTTCTCGAATAACTAGAAAACTACTCGACCGATCGATTCCAAAATCTGATCGATTCCGAGTCAGGAAGAACCGCATCGATTGATACAAAGAACGATAAAATCCGTTCATTCGGTCTCGAAATATCGTCGTATAAAACATTGATCACACGCACAGACTCAGCGTGCATCTGAAAATGGTCGGAGGTGATTCCCTAGATTTCAGAATGCGAAGATGTGATGAAAACTCAACTTTTTATTTTCGGGTTGATTATACAGGATGTTATGCCAACTACATTGCAGTACTGCAGGTCTCGGACTGTCAGGTACAGTCGAAAATTGGCCGATAAACATGAGCGCGAAATATCTGGTTCGTCGCTCGAATATTAGGTAGTCGAAATTCGATCAATGCGATCGTAGCCACAGATCGTAGCCGTGGATTTCGATGGCTAATGGCTCTGCTTCATGCAAGCATTGCTGCGCGGCAAAACGAATGCGGCAGCGTGTTCAACCAATCGGTAGCGCGGCGGTGCGATTCGGATTGGTTAAATGTTTTGCCGCACGCGTTTTGCCGCGCGGCAACGCGTGCATGGAAACCAAGAGTAGAGTCCCTAGAATAGACAGAATCTAGCAAACGCATGACTCTTTTTGATTGGTCAGTTTGAACTCGCTCAAACATGGCTGCCGATCTAGTGACTTTTGTCTAGTAACAAGCTCGAACCTGGCATTCTAACCTCGACTTCCACACGGAGAAAAGTGTATAGCAAATTTCCTCAAACTAACATAGTAATGGTGGGATATACCTTCCAATATGACGATCATTCCTATACTTTATACCAAATGTCACCATGCATATAGGAATATTTCTATTATATATGGTGACATTTGGCATAAAGTATATTAATGATCGTCATATTGGAAGGTATATCCCACCATTACTATATTAGTTTGAGGAAATTTGCTATACACTTTTCTCCGTGCACAGTCCTCAACCTCATGTCGTGGAGTATGGACTTGCTGTTAATGTAAGTTTACATTCAATATACCATGCTGATTAGCACAATAAAGCACAATAATTATTTAATACAAGAAAATTTAATACAAAAAAATTTGGAATAAGTGGTTTCGTGTTCAATATTTATTTCTACAATACCCCACCCGCAATGCGCGCGAACATTCAAACTTCGCGCATACAACTCGCTCAAACATGGCGTCGCGTTTGCTGGATTCTGTTTATTCTAGGGACTCTAACCAAGAGTAATGGTCAACGCACACTCCTAAGAAAGCACGCTTGTTATGGCCGGTTGCATAAACGTGGGTTACCCGAAGCTTCAAATAACCCGTAGGTGACCCTGCAGATACTACCCATTCAACCGTTTTTTCATCTGACAGCTGTCATGAATCGCTTTTAACTTCTGACAGTCCAAGTAGATTGAACGGGTAGTATCTGCGGAGATTATTTAAACTTTTGGGTAATCCACGTTTATGCAACCGGGCAATAATGAAACTTCGTTTCGCATCGCTTCGGCATAGTGCGCGTTGACCATAATAGTCGAGCGGCGAACCAGATATTTCGCGCTCATGTTTATCGACCAATTTTCGACTATACCTGACAGTCCGAGACCTGCAGTACTGCGATGTAGTTGGCATAACAACCTGTATACTAAATCTCCTTTTTTAAGCGGAAAGTTGAAAAAAGTAAGATCTTCAATCTGGAAAGATTTTTTTTTCACGATAATAATAAAATTGATAATTTGTACGAAATATTTTCTGGCTTGTTTCTATCGCGGTGTTCGTTTTAATTCGGATATACCCTTAATTAGAACTCCCTATTTGAAACATGATAACTGTGAATAGCGCTCCGAATTTAATTCAAGACACTTTTGGTAAGCACGATAGTTGGATCACATAAATTCCGTTCCTTTTCTAAATCAATTTAGGATTAATCATTAACGTTTTGATGAGCATAAAAATTGTTCTGATTGTTTCCAACGAATAACAAGGACAGAGCTTAAACTGTCTTATTCTTACTGATAGAACGATTAAACTTAGGGGTAACCTGAACGGGCCCTACTATATAAAACCGTGTTAATTGGGTCACGTTCCCTAGCCAAATAAAGACAGAGCATAAAAAAGAGTAGAGATAACGGCATAATGTTGCGTGGGTGAGTTGAATAATAACTAACCAGCAAGAATACAACTTGATATAGTGCGTAGGTAGTTTAACTCGAGTTAGACTGTTATAGTTCTCTTACCGCATGTGCAGTTCCTGAGTCTTTCTTCATCATCAACTTCGGTCTCTAACCCATCGATTCCGAAGATGTAGTCAAACAGGAATCTCGCTGACCGATGCCGATTAGTTTGCTGAAAGATATATGTATATACAATATACATGGTTGTGAACAGGCTAATTACTTTAACATTGATTACCTTAAAGTAAAACGTTTTACAGGAATAAGAGATAGCTCGAAAATTACATTTGAGTTTAAGCCGCGTGCGGTACTTATGGTTCGCAATCGTTAAATTAAACATAACGTGACCCGAAAAGTAAAATTAACATAGTCCAGCGAACGGGTCCTTGCGAACAGCTGTCAAGATGTAGTAGTAGTAGTATACCGTGTAAATGTGTACCTCCCTCAAGAAACTGGGGTCTAATGAGTAATGAGTGATCATTGGTAGAGAAAGTGTCCATCATCAAATGTATGGGTCAAGGTCGAATTGGTGAATTTGATTTGAAATTTGCGATACGAATTGCATGTGTAGTTACCGGCCTCCAGTTGACGGGAGAGTATGTGTATTTTTGGCGTGAAAGTTTATTCATACATTGAGGACTTGGCTTACCTTTGAGTTAGCTGGATGCTGTCGAGGTATCGTATTTAACTCCACTAGTAATCCCGCCGCAGTTGTAACCATCACGAAGTTTAATAGCATTGCCATCTTGAATCCGTCCGCGAATGGTTTCATTTTACGAATGTATATCTGGAAAATTGTATTTTTATTCGAAGTCACTGATTATCGAGCTGATCGTTTATGATGAGAAGAACCGATCAGACGCTCTCCCGCTAAGGTACACTGAACACTCAATGTCTCGAGGAGATAACCCTGGAGTCAGCACCACTTGCATTATAATTAGTTTCCCTTTCTGTTTGATTTGTTTACCATGTTATTCGAAAGCCCGGCGAATACGTAGATGAACGCTAAATTACGAACAGAACTGGGGAACGGATCACACACAAGACCCAAGTCGAGATATCCGATCGCCGCAGCTTTCACCGACTCCATAAACACGAGGAACTAACCCGAACCAAAGCTACGTCGTTCCTGGTTGCTTGCGGATGGCGCGCTCCTCGCAGTTAAAGAAAGTTCTTTCTCTCCACGCATGTACGACCGTTCTCTCCGACTTTTTGTCACTAACTTGAACGATCGCACTAAGTAAGAGATAAACGGCATAGGACCGGAAAGAAAAATTAGCGAGAATTCCAGTACCGATTACGACACGGCGCCTTGGTCTCGAATTCTCTGAGATGCCTCATCTCAGAGCAGGATATACTGCCAATGAGCAGCAATAGGAGCTGCCCCCTGAGCTCAGCTAATTGCTGATTATAATATTTGGATACTCGTTGCATCATAAGACCAAATGTTATTCTGGTCTTCGACGAATGTGTATCGAAATATTTGTGCACCTGGTATTAATGAGGTATTGAATCATCACAGCTGCAAACACCTTCGCAAACCGACACCTTTTACCTACTTCTTTGTTAATCAGAATTCAAAAAGTTTATTGCCATCGTCATTGACTTGAAAGTTAGCAAAAATATTATTTGTTTTATTGAAAATTGTCAACAGGTTTGAGGAATATTTGAGTCATAACATCTTAGCGGCCTCTTCTGCATTGCAAGAAAGTCTTGTCTCAAGAATTAACTGGTAGGGTTTTTTTATTAAGCACATTGCATTTATTTATAAATTCAAACAAGCTGATTATCTGATAAGATTAACTATACCGGTTCGTGGATGAAACGAGTTCATTAAAGGTGCACTTTGCTTAGTGAGAATACATGCGTATGGTCTTCATTGATTTCAATTGGATGAGGGTCAAGGTCAAAACGTGCGAGGACAACGTATATATATATATATATATATATATATATATATATATATATATATATATATATATATATATATATATATATATATATATATATATATATATATCGACAGCCTAATAACATAGTCACGTAAGCGCCAAAAAAAAAATTTTTCGCAAACTGACAGACGTTTCGCCAAAAAAATTTTGGCGTCTATTAGAAATTGTTTGAAAAATAGGCCATTTTTGGCGCTTACGGGATTATGTTATTAGGCTGTCGATATATATAAGGAAGGTAGAACGAGGTGCGATGTTTTATTCATAGTGTAGGAGAAAGATTCTTTTTCGGTAAATGTCGAAAGTCGTTTAAAAAGAAAATATATACCTATTTATGAATAATATTGAATGGGTTTTACCAACTGCCTGATCACAAGGTGGTCTCTCGTCTTCTTTTTCTTCGAACTTGAATGTCGTAACTATGATTGTTTCCGTGTCTTATCTCAGTCAGTCAGACTATACTCCTTACCACATAAACTAAATTGAATTTATTTTGCTGCAGCTACAGCACGCCGATTAAGTTGACAAATAGTCATAAATCCGCTCGTTTATTTACGGAACAGCTTACGCCGTTGCAATCAAGGCTCCACCTCTTATTGCTGATTCATCTAACTAAAAGATTCGTGGCGATCGACTTTCTTTTGCGAAAGGCACCTGATTCTTGGAAAGAAACTTGTCTTTCAAGACCTATATTATTATCTATACGTATACGTATACACACCCTGGCGTTTACGATGCAAAGTTAATTGATCGCCATTACAATATCAACGTTCACTTTAAAATCCGCTTTTTTATGTGATTATATTCCCTTATTATATAGTTCAAGACCCCATAGGAGGTAGAAGAATTATACGGTAATTTGAAGCACGATGAATCGAGTAGTAAATAACAAGTAGGTATGTAGGTAATCGCAGAATAAGAGGAATCAACGACGACGATATGTCATGCGCGTATATGTACGGGGTGGTATATGGTGATGGAAGTGGGGGAAATATATGGTTTACTTAATGAGATGCGCGCGCGTTGAGATGGAATCGGGGTCAGGACGGGTCTGTAGCGTTTTGCTTTCAACGATCGAATGTGGGTTAGTGAAACCACTGAACCGTTACAAACAATGCTCTTCCACTACCGATTTGGAGTAGAAGTGAATTACAAGGGCACACTTGTAGCGAGGTAGCGGTCCATCACTTTCATTTCTATCGGGATAAAGACACGTGATGGGGTATGGTCAATGTGGAAATAATAATCATGAGAAATAAGAAGCTTCTTATATAAATAAATAAATCTTGGCTGATTTTCTTCGAATATTTCTTAGGTCACAGGTCGGTCGGACACGTTCATATTTGGGAATGCTTTTGATGAAGAACAGCAATGACAGTATCAATGATATAACGTGATAAAAGGCAGAGAGGAACAATGCGACCAACTACATGAAATGTTGCATACGTCACCGATAACCCACACATCACAAAACGTTTCGGTAAGGTGTCAGAAGCGTCATTCGAGTTCATTCTTAAAGTTTCTTGATGTTCGAGGATTTACATTCCACTTCTATTGAGCTTGTTACTTTGCGGAAATGTAATACGAAGTTTTTGGAATTATATTTCAAGAGATGTAACGGGAACGTCGCAGAAGCATTTCAAAGAGTCGTGTTATCCATGGAGTAGTTTCCCACTCGCCGCTAGGTGAAAGTGTAGCGCGAGAGTCTCTCGTGGATATTTATGACGCCGGAGTACAAGCCGCGCTCTGTTGGGCTCAAACCAACATTCACTAGATACTCGTATGATCTTTTTTTCGTCAGCGTACAATACTTCTGTATGAGATACACGCGATTGCTAGGTTGGTTTCAGTTGTACAATGAGTAGAATATCGGTTCGTGGGGACTCACATACTTCCTGATTCGCACACTCCGCGGCTACGCCTAGCTGCATCCATCTCACTAGTATTAGGATTAGATACTCGGTTCGCAGATATACCAATTCCAAGTCAGAACTAACGTCCGCTACCGGATAATTCACGCTGTCACTGTTAAAAGTTATTGTGAATTTACAAAAATCTGCTGTACAAAAGTTCTGCAAAATTACGAATGTGGCGTAGCGAAGTGAATTGATTAGCTTGTCTTATAAATTTCGAAATAAATTCTTGATTTTCACTGAACTTTTATAGGAAAACACAAAAGTGTGTTTGAATTCACTAAATTGTTAGTGAATTTGAAGTATTTGTCAATTAATTTTACAGGAAATGTATTATGAATTCACTACTCGTGTATGCGAAAAAAACTTCCAACACAATTTGGAAGTATTGGAAGTTTTATTCGCATACACGAGTAGTGAATTCACAATTTGGAAGTATTGGAAGTTTTATTCGCATACACGAATATAAGTGAATTCACAATACATTTCCTCTAAAATTAATTGACAAATACTTCAAATTTACTAACAATTTAGTGAATTCAAACACACTTTTGTGTTATTCCTATAAAAGTTCAGTGAAAATGAATAATTTAGTTCGAAATTTATAAAAAAAAGCTAAGCAATTCACTTCGCTACGCCACATTCGTAATTTTGCAAAACTATTGTATAGCAGATGCTTGTAAATTCACAATCACTTTTAACAGTGTAGGGAAGGGGACGTTCGTAACTAGCCCCGTTGATGAGTCCAGCCGAACTACCCAGGACGAAACGCTTACACACAAAGGTTCGACTCCATCGCAACTTTTGAGTTTCCTAGATATTTAAAGGTTCGATCCCTCAACAAACACGGAGTAGCATTCTGCAGTCACACTCATTCACACGAGGGTTCGAATTCTTTGAGATTATGACAGATTCTAAAAGCATCATCATCACATCCCGTCAAGTCAGTTTCATGAAACACGTCCGGAATATATCCGATATGTAACTGGCAATGAGACGTATGAAAAGTTTCAGATACGTTTCATGGTTATATTCCAGATACAATTCAAACGTAAGATTATGAAAGCGAACATTTTCACTTATGCAATACATTTCCGAAATGTAACATTAGGTAATTGTTATGTTTCCGAAATCACAACCAGATTTCAGCCCAAGTTTCTGGAACGTTCTGTGTTTTATGGACTTTTACTGCGAAACGCTTAATTCTGACAATGATAATGCAGAACTGTAAGTCTCCTACTCCAAACTTATACTTCCAACTACAGTGAAGTGTATTCCGGTGGTGTTCCGTACCGAACTTCTATACAGATTTGAGACTCCCTAGGACAGGGGCACAGGCAACAGTCAGCTTGCCTCCAGATTTGTTAAGATCGAATGTAGTTCAGGTCAAGTTTATCCAATTCTGCATGAAATTGGCCATCTTAAGTCACTGTGAGGTTTATGAGGAGAAAAATGTGTACAAATCTCGACTAGATTCGGTTTACTGTGCAAGGATTATTACTTTATTGGTTAATCGAATTATATTTATGAATAAAGAAACTAACATCACATTACCTCGTAGAGGCTTACTTACATGTAAAACAGACTAGATAAGATCAATTATTATATCCTATTCATCCAGAAAACGAGATTAGCATTTAGTCCTGAATTAAATGCTTCTTCAGTTTTAGAGACGTAATAAATATTCGGTTAAGTTAATTTCGGCTGTGATCGGTCGACCTAATGACGAGCCCTGGATATTGCAGTTGGTGGTGGACAAACACATTCATCATCAAGGTGATCTCGCAGCCAGCTAAAATAATTCGTCAGCTTTGTGAAGATCCCAGGAAATCGTGGCCTGGCACAACCTCTGCCCCACGAAACAATACCTGAGTACAATAAAGAAAGGGTTATTAGGCAACATCGTTTCTTCACTTTCTGAATTTTATCGATTGAAAATCGTATGCAGCTCTCAAGAAGAGTGAAATCTCATTCTTTTTCGGAGTGGAATTAAGAGTGGTACGATTTCAACTCTTAAGAACTAGACTTCTACTTTGAAAAATCTAGAGACTATAGTCTAAAATTTCACAAAACATACCAACAATTTCCATGTGACCATACGTTCCAACGATGTGAAGTGGGCCACCGCTGTCACCCTGTAAATTATACAAATTTGAGGATGAAATTCAGTGCGCTGTCAAGTACCCACCAAGTACTTGTGTGTATACGCTGGTGGTGAAAACTTTTTTTTTATAACTCCGTCAAAATAAAGATACAAAAACATGTTACTCGTATTGTTCAAAATGTTGTTACTGTTCAAAATGTTGTTACTTTTCAAAATCTAAGCAATGACATCTTCTGGTGGTCTTCCATACAACAAGAAGATGCAGTCTGTAGCCTACAGGCTTGTCTTCGATTGTTTTGTCCTCAAAGGATTTGTCAGCAGATGTCTGTCGCGTTTCAAAGATCAACGAACTAGAAGAAGCACTCACAACTGTGGCGCCCTGCATTGTATGGCTTAAGCTTGAACTTGAGTCAGTGACCCTAACAACCTTCTTCGAAGCGAAGAAAACATTTATTAGTCCAATCAATACCTGGCAGGCATCCCGTTGTCCATCGAGATACCCGGCGCAAAACATGTTCGAGGTGAGTCGCTTCTTGTCATAGCCGGCCATGCGACATTCCTCATCAGATAGAATGGGAAGGTTGACCTTCCGGAGTGCGTCGCTGGTAGGTTCGTGTTCACCAGTATGCCCCCATCCGGCCGCAACTGCCATAGCTCCGGCATAGTCAATGCCACCTTAATCAGTCAAATTCAAGGCTAATTACTTAACCAGTCTTGTTAATTATCACTTGTCAATCTTCCCTAAACTGTTTTCGTTTGACTATCTTTATTGAGGAATTTTATACATTGGGAGGTATTTAGCTACAGATTAATTCGACTTAATTTATTCAACCCTTCGTCAGCACACTGCCCCATCCGGAGACTCATTTGAAATTTCATTTTCAATTTTTTTCCTAAATGGAAGGAGGCCGAAGTTCCGTAATTCCGGAGAATTTGACTTCAACAACTATTGAATAATGCAGTAGACACTTTGAAAAGTACTAATCTCGATTTTTATCCGATTTTTTGGAAGCCTGGAACACTTCAAAAACCTGGACTGGAACTAAAATCCAAATAAGTGTACTTGGCGGTGCGTTAATAGTACTACATTACAACAGGGGTCGGCACACTCATTAGTCGAAAGAGTCAAAGCTGTTAATCCCCTTAACCCGTTCACCAGCACTAATCCTTTTAACGCCATTTCTTGGATTTCGGTAGGTATGGGTGGGGATATGCAGGTATGACAAGACCCGGACGGTCGGACGCAGTTCTTGCCGTCGCAAATAGAGCAAACCACCCCTCGGTTCCTTTTATTTCTCCTGAACGCTGCCCCTACCATTGCATTTCCAGGTAAGGACAAGTGGCCGTTTTCAGGTAGACCGAGGGGATTTGCGGTCGCACTAATTGACACTTAGAGCCGGGCTGGCTCGGCGAGCCGGCGTGGCCGACTCCTGCATCACAATACGAGTCCGGTAAAACTTTTTCTGACGAGTGTGAGGTTGCGGCACGAGCCGAAGGCGAGTTTTGCAATCACACGAGATCAGAAGAAGTACTTCCGTCGAGTATTGTACAAAATTTTACTTCAGGAGGTGTGAAAATGGGGGTTTTAGCCACGCGAAGCCCGGGTAAAACGTCCAAAATCACACGGCGTGAAGTAAAAGCTAGGGGAAGGTAGGGCTAAACGGACCGGGAGGGCAAAACGGACCAGAGGGCAAAACGGACCGAGAGGGCAAAACGGACCGCCTGAAAAATTCCTTTTAAATTATCAAAAAAATTGAATGATCTATCGTGCAGGTAACCCTTGAACTTAGTAATTTTTGGAGGAAGGTCTCAGTCAATCAAGTCTAGTCAATTTTTCTTTTTTAGTCGTTTGCGATGACTTCACTGAGTCTGACTCGACTTGATTGACTGAGACCTTCCTAAAAAAATTACGAAGTTCGAGGGTTACCTTTACGACGAATAATTCGATTTTTTATAATAATTTAAAAGGAATTTTTCAGGCGGTCCGTTCTGCCCTCTTGGTCAGTTTTGCCCTACCTTCCCCTATTTCTGGTACCTACTTGCGTCTATAGGTATTATATTGTCCTTGATCATCGCTTGGAAAACAAAACTGCTTTCTTTACCGATCCAACGTAATTTTCGAACAACTTATGTCATTTTCTTTTATTTATTTCGTGGGAAATAAAACCCAATCGTCGATATTTGATCTGCTCAATTCAGGCGCTTCCCGTTAGCCTACCTTCAGGCGCGTGATTTTCAACAGAATCGCACTATATATGGGGCATTCCATGCCAACTCGACCAGCCCGTGACCTCGACCTCTCCGATTTTATCCGCGATTTTTTATACGGTTAATCTACCTCAAAAAGACACTCCAGATTTTTTTCAGATTTTTTATATTATTAGGTTATTTTTGAATCGACTCGAAAGGTGAAAAAAGAACGCCACTTCCAAAAAATCTGAAAAAATTCACAAAATTTCTAAAAAATATAACGAATTTTTTTTATATTCATTCCAAGATTGAAAAATCGATAAGTAGGCTTTTTACGGATAGCACTTCTATGGTATTGAAGGAATAATTTTTGTTGATATTCTTACTATATGTTTCTTGGCGCGTTGAATACGAATCCGAAGATGGTTTTTATACGTATCATGATTTTACAGCTATTCGAATCAATTTTTCATTGGAATAAAAAGTTGAAAAATTGATTCGAATAGCTGTAATAATGATGATACGTGAAAACCATCTTCGGATTCGAATTCAGCGCGCCAAAAAACATATATAAAGAATATCAAAAAAAATGTATTCCTTTAATACCATAGAAGTGCTATCCATCAAAAGCCTACCTATCAATTTCTCCATTTTGGAATAAATATGAAAAAATTCGTTATATTTTTTAGAAATTTTGTGAATTTTTTCAGATTTTTTGGAAGTGGCGTTCTTTTTTTACCTTTCGAGTCTATTTAAAAATAATCTAATAATAGAAAAATCTGAAAAAATCTGGAGTGTTTTTTTGATGTAGATTAACCATATAAAAAATCGCGGACCAAATCGGAGAGGTCGAGGTCACGGGCTGATAGAGTCAGCATGGAATGCCCCATACACATCCGAAGCATGGAGTAGAAGGAGACCTATCTCCCTATAAACGCTGTATTGAAAAAGTGGGACGAATTTCGCACGTAATAGATGGCGCTGTTACCAGTGAGCGCACGCGGACTTTCTGTAACTGGGAAAATATACCATACAGTCAGTGACGTCATATGATGCCTTGGAGTGCGCGCGCAAGCGTTTTGCAGGAAATTCGGGACTGGTCACTTGCAACAGTGCCACCTATTGCGTAAACCCATTTTCGGTTCGAAGATAGGTCTCCTTCTACTCCATGATCCGAATCAACTGGAAATACTACGACGCAAATCGTTGTAATAATGAATAGATCGTTCGAAGAGAATACTGTAAAAGTAAGAGGTATCTAGATTGCGGATGACCTTCATTGAGAAAACCAAAAAAAAAAAAAAAAAAAAAACGTCCCTTTTCCAATAAAACTCAAGCATTTGAACAATACTAAATTTTCATTCACCCTTTGCAAAATCATGCGAATATTTTATTATTTATATTCTGAACACGTGAAAGCCACGCTTGTAGTTATTTGCATCAGAAAAATGACCAGTCTTTAATTCAGACTGCCAATTCTATGGTAGAGTATACTTAGTCTTACTTACGGTCTTCGGGTAAACAAGCGGGACGAATTATGCTGTTGAATTGCACTGGAGTATCCAATTCGATAATAGCGATATCATTGTTGAAGGAGTGAGGGTCGAAATTTTCGTGTAGATGAGCCGATTTTATCCTACGTCGAACCACGGTCTCATCGCGAAAGGCCCGGTTATGATCTCCCAAAACGATTTTTATATCTCTCACGTTGAATCTGAAATGTACAATATGCATTCAGCAAGTCTCATATACCCTGTGATCCGAAAATTATAATTCATCTTAAGGGGCATTCTGTTTATTCCAATAGAGTTTTGTCATATAACTTTTTCAAAATGAATCTAATTGTTTATTACACCAAAATGTCGAAAAAAAATCTCTCAGAATCTGCTCTCCGTAGCTTTCTAATAAATCGTTCACGTTTCGCGAAAAAATCGGTTATTATTCGAACAATCCTGTATAAGGATACCATCATACTATGTGTACCACTAAAAGGTATGTGTTCAGAATCAGAAGCGGTGTAATTTAGAAATTTACGTAAGCAAATTACTTTTAGGACCATTGCTAACTGTGTGTCGATTGGTATAATGCGAATCTAGTTTGAATGATGTAAGTAAGACAACAAATTTCGAATTTTAAAGGAGTGCGATTAGCGTACAACTTATTGTTGTAAAGTCAAGGAATTCAGGATAAGGTCGAACAGAAGGTTAGTAGGTGAAGTGCCAAAGCACAGCTGATCTTTGGTAAATCGCCAATGTTAGCTGTCTTATAGTAAATCTTGCATGCAATCAAGTGGTCAACTTTTTTACGTAACACCCGAAAACATCGCACTAAGATAACTGTATTAGTGCTATCGTCTTGTGATGAAACTGTCCACTATGATCAGCGAATACACTTGTCCAGCGACTACCAGTATTATAATTTTTGTAAACAACATTGCCAAAAGTTTAGCGAAATAGTTATTTTTGGCGGTAGATCAACCTTTGGAATTTATTCCCAACGGCCTTATGTTACGATAAAGATTGTCAGCGATTATCGAGACGTAAACACACTATACCATTGGCATTGCATGTGCACAGATGTGGTACTTGACCGACGAACTGGGGTAGTCTTCATTTTACAAAAGTGGGAAATTCTTCAAGTCTCGTTCTCTCAATTTATTCTATCTAACCGAAAAATAAAAAAATGTCGGCCAGATTGGATGAAGTTAGCCCATCCCAATAAACCATAACGTAGAAAAAATAGGGCTGATGTCCGGCTTAAACACGTGTATTAAACGTGATTACGTTTAAACGTGATTACGTTTAATACACGTGTTTTGGCTGGACATCAGCCTTATTTTTTCTACGTTATGGTTTATTGGGATGCCTCAAAGCGATCGATATTCAACACTGTTTTCAAATGGTTGAAAAATAGAATTTGAGATTTTCATTGTGGCTTTAATGCTCGCATAATCTTTAACCGCGATTATTGTGTATCGAACGAGCCTAGCCAAAACTCAAATAGAACAAAAAAGAAAAAAATTGAAGAAAAATCTGGAACTGAGTTATCGGGAGATTTATACTAGAAATTATGATATAAAAAATTCTCAAATCTCCATCCGATTGTGCTTGTTCTTCTTATCTCAGTAACCTTGACTTTCTCGGTAAAAATGTTTTATATAGCATAAAAAGATACGTATTTTACGTGACAGGGATTTTCACACTTAAAACAGTATCTTCGATACAACAATGTCATCTTTTGATTGAATAACAAAATAAAATGACCGATTGATTTTTGTTTTAAATCATCACATCGATTCAATTTATTTGATTCAGATAAATTATATTTGTCTCAAAAAATATTGCTTTTCGCGTGAAAATTGATGAGACGTAACATAGGAAGTTTGTTATGGCCTATGATATCGGGTAAGCATTTTTACTAACAAGGTTGAGGTTTCCAAAATAAGAGAAGAAAACTAGATAGGATAGAAATTTTTCCTACAAAAAAAAAAAAAAAAAAAAAAACAATTCCTTTATGAATCTTCCGATAAGTCAGTTCCTGAATTTATTTGTTCGACGTGAAAAAACTGCGGTTTAAGATCCCGTACGGTTATTTATTGTAGAACTATAAGGAAAATTTTGAACTCGTATCTTTTACTATTTGGGATCAATGAAAATTGAATTTCAAGTGCTTCGTCAGATACAAAGAATCAAGGGGTTGAGATGTGAAGAATTCCAACTTTCATAAAACAAGAACCACCCTACTGACGTACCCTTCCAAGCAGTGAGCTGCAGTAAGAACGTGTTTTTTGGTGATAAGGCTGCCTGCACAATAGAATTTCCCTTGCTTAGTGAAACTGGCGATCCAAGGAAATTCGTGAACTTCTGTTACATTTCCACCCACGATTCGCATCTTTCTATTGCTGATCCCGCACACTGAGAAATAAAGAAAACATTAATCTAGGGGTGAGTCGACTATGACTAAACTTTGACGAATTACTGGACATTTTCCTTTACACATGCGGGGGTTCAGCGAATATTTACTTGAAAAAACTGAAAAATTATACCAATGCCTCGCGAATTATTCTCACAATAACTTTCACTTGGTAAATATGCACGGATAATACTTATCACTTTCGTTATAAAATCCCACGTTAATTTTAACGAATTTGGGTCGGTGCAGTAGCACAGTATTCAATTTCGTTTTTTTTTTTTTTTTTTTTTTGTTGTTGTAAATACCAGTTATAAACTGCGGAGTATTTACCACAGTTGTTGCAAACGTTTGGTCGTTCCTTCGATACGATCATTGCAGGAGGATCGTAGTCGATGAAAGATTCTTCGGATATTACTGCAGTTTCTGCACCATTTCGTAATGACTGTAACAAACGAGTTATTTTCAAACGATTCCTAATTCCCGATGCAATTGCATTCATCCAATGGAATTATACCTGCGAATTTGGAACTCGGTATCTGAGCGACATTTAGGTGCTTATACACGTAAATACTTACATTACGTGGAATCGCATGCACGCAACCGATCAACCACACGGCAATAAGGCACACGATGATTTGTTTGGTATCCATGGTGGGCACTGATTGTTAATTTGTCCGAGTACGTCGAGTACGGAGGTAAGGATTGCGAGCGTTTTGCTGTTTTATAGTAAATTATCACTATTAAAAGACTGTGGTGGGGCGTCGTCACCTTGGGCAGTGCGTTTGCATTGGCAGATGTGTCGACGGCTTGTAAATCACCTCCATGCTCTATGTTGCGAGGTATGCGTTGTCTGTATGTCGCAATCAACGATCACCTCGGACAACCCAATATCACGCCTTTATGATTATACTCAATCCAGGTCTACGCCAGTCGGATTCTGGGCACTCGTTTCCACACTCGATCAACCCTCGATGTCTGCGTTAGTGCCAATTAAAGCTCAACAATTTTTGGGGTGAAAAAGGGAACAGTTCTGATGCCTGCAGTAGTCACCATCTGACACCGATCATGTTCTTCAGGTCCAGAACCTCCATTCTCTCTTCCTATCCTGTTCTTCCTCCCACCTTCCAGCTCGGGCCGGGACCTGCTGCCCATTACTTCAAACTGTAACCATAATCATTCGTCACAAGATACTAAAATTCATGGGAATGGCAAGCCATTCACAGAAAACTGGATCGCACCATTTGAGACAATGAACGATGGTGAAAATACTGCAATTCAGACTTTCGGAAAACAATAGCGAGGGTTGAACGAAATAGGTACGGAATATAGTACACCGCCCGTGCCACCCCAGACCCAGGTCATTCGCTTAGGGGCTGTCCATATATTACGTAACGCGTTTTGGGATAGTGCGTGCATGGCGTTCCCTATACTACACTGTAGCATTTTGCGTTACGTAATATATGGACAGTCCCTTAGCTAACATCAGGCGATTATTTAAGGCTGTGGAATGGTGTATATGGACCTATCAATGTACGTGGCAATGCGCGAGAACTTGTTTATTATTCAGCAAACCCTACGCCCTTTTCGAATCGGACCTTTAGGCGTTGATCAATTTTAGAAAAGATCAGATAAATATCATGTTCAGGTTCCTGATAGCCTAGGATCGATCGTATAATCATGGACGATAATTAACAACAGAAAAATATTTCATTTTATTCCGATACGAGCTGAGTATTTTGTTTAGAGAAAGATTATAACAGATGATTTCACCAGTATCGCAAAATAATTTGCATTACGGGAATAAACCATTTGAGTGAATCATAAAAAGGTACGCGAATCTCTTGAGATTACATATATGAGCTAATTCACAAATTCCCGGTGTGGTTTTGCACCTCAAAATTTTCGACCATTTTTTTTTTTTTGTCGTTAATGGGTCATTTCCATGGAAATGATTCGGAAGCCACCGCAATATCATTTTTATCAGTGTAGCTCATGGCATTTTTGATATTTCGCGTTTTCAACTGTTTTTTTGAGAATACCCGAGACGTTGACAGTCTAACAGAAAAATTTCAACACAGTTTTCGAAGGAAATTTTCCGCTCTTTTCATTGAAAATATTTTCATGCACCGCAGACGACCGGAAGTTCAAAATACATACGGCTGAACCTTCTTCCGCAAGTCCAAATTCGATTTTTTTTTCGCCATTCGACAACTTGAAATATTTCCTGTGACATGTCAAAAGTATAGACTGGGCAACCACATACTCGAGTATGTGGTTATAGACTGTTAAGTAAGTGTAACTTAAGTATGTGGTTGCCCAGTCTATACTTTTGACATGTCACAGGGAATATTTCAAGTTGTTGAATGGCGGAAAAAAAAAATCGAATTTGGACTTGCGGAAGAAGGTTCAGCCGTATGTATTTTGAACATCCGGTTGTCTGCAGTGCATGAAAATATTACCAATGAAAAGAGCGGAAAATTTCCGTCGAAATATGTGTTGAAATTTTTCTGTTAGACTATCAACTTCTCGAGTATTCTCAAAAAAAAAAAAAAAAAGGTTGAAAACGCGAAATATCAAAAATGCCATGAGCTGCACTAATAAAAATTATATTGCGGTGGCGGCTGACTCATTTCCACGGAAATAACCCATTAAAGACAAAAAAAAATGGTCGAAAATTTTGAGGTCCAAAACCACACCGGGAATTTGTGAATTAGCTCATATATATAAAAATGTGCCAGAAAAGTTTGAATTGAAAAACTCAATATCTGTGATGCATCGAGCATCTGGATTATATTCCAGATATTGAGGTTTCAAAAAGGTAGTTGTATCACAGGTACTAAATTATTTAGTTCGAACTTTCCTCGGTTATCTGTGGGTATGATTTAAAGAGATTCACATAGCCTTTTTGAATTCAGTTCATACTTTCTAATGGTACAAATTATTTTACAGGAAAGGGTAGCGATCCTACAGAAATGAGTCCTACATAGTAAAAGTCCTACGGAATTTACACCCTGAGAGTGTGTAAATTTGATTCTGTAGGATCGCGTTGTGTAGGATAATTTTTCTGTAGGAAATATTCTGTAGGAACGATTCTGTAGGACTTATTTCTGTAGGATCGCTACCCTCTCCTTTTTCCTGAAGATCTTGTACTCTTGTTTTATTCTAAAATATTCGTATTTTAGAAAAATTCGAAAACTCATATCTCTACCCCATGGCATAAAAAATATCTAACCAATTGAAAGAAGTCGACTGATGAAGAATGGCAAGTTATAAGCCGACCTGGAATGCCTCATATATGTATTAGCAAGAATTTGAGAGCTTTATTGCGGAAGATATACAATGGTATTTTCTCATGGCACTCGTACCTACTCTTCCCAAAAGTTCTACAAATTCCTGTTTTTATCTGACTTTTTCGGATATAAAAGAATAAAATAATATTATATTATTTTCATAAGGGGTTAAAAGTATTATTATTATAATTTCAGCCATAGGCACATGAAATACGACTAGAATGGAGTGTCGTTTCCGAAAAAATCAGAAAAAGAAGTTAGCCACCGCGAACCCATTAATAAACATTACTGTACTTCGTTGATAATCTTCATTTCCAAAGTATGCTCCAATTTAGACCAGGAAAAATAAAAAAAAAAAACGAAAAAGAAAGTGTATCGGCTGATATCTTCTTTCAATATTGAAGTAACATGTACACTAGACTGTTTAATAAAAAAAAAAAAAAAAATTTCAAAGAACATTGAAAAATCGTCAGAGTATGTCTAAACAAAGACCCTGTTCAACTGTCGGCCCTTAATATTAATATTTAGAGGTGGCGCTTTTCAATTTTCTATTTCCGTTTAAATAACATGGGAAATTTTTTTTCTGAACTTCCGAATTTTATTACTCAGAAACGAGCTATCTTACAATAATAACTAAGATAGCTTTTTGTAGGAAATTTGACGCTCTATAAAAAAGGTTTGAATGAAAATTTGCGTGAGGCGAGCCGTTTCGGAGTTATCAAGCCTCAACCATTGAACTGTTCAAAATTAAAATCAAAATTAAAATTAAATTGAAATAAATTATTGACGCATTGTAAATAAAATTTATGATGAAATTTCATAATTTATTTGTGATATACCCGTATTTTTGATTATTGATCAAAAAAATTAATCACTTATTGTTCATTAATGAAATTTTTTGATCAACATTGAATTGAAAATTTATGGATATTGGTTTTAAAGTTGATAATAGTGGGTATTTAAGTTATATGAGTCGATTTTGTCGCGTATGAGTAGAAATTATCATTATTTTGAACAGTTCAATGGTTGAGGATTGATAACTCCAAAACGGCTCGCCTCACGCAAATTTTCATTCAAACCTTTCTTATAGAGCGTCAAATTTTCTACAAAAAGCTATCTTAGTTATTATTGTAAGGTAGTTCGTTTCTGAGTAATAAAATTCAAAAGTTCAGTAAAATTTTTTATGCGACCCGTTGTTTGAAAGTTCACTTTTTGAGCATCGGATTTAGGCCGCAAAGTGACCAATTTCAGGTCACTGAAATATAGTGAAATATTATAGGACAGGAGCCTATAATGAAAATATTATTGTACAATATGAATATGTTTCATTAAAATAAACATAGTCAGGTTATTTTTTACTACGTTCACACATTATAAACCAAAATGTCTGAAAATGTCAAATGTCTGAGTCCAAACGTTTTGATACAGAAAGATGCAATAACACCAGTAATTTTAGAAACTAAAGTGAGTATAACACTGATTTTCCAAAAAGTGAACTTTCAAACAACGGATCGCATAAAATATTGTATGTGCCAAGTCCGAGAAGTGTCAAATCCGGTATGGGTAATTTCCAAAATTCGCCTCTGAGTCTGCTGTGTCACAGAAGAACTCGTGTGAATTATCGCCCTCGCTGCGCTCGAGCGATAAATTCACACTCATTCTTCTGTGACACAGCACACTCGATCGGCTCATACTAGAAATTACCCATACCGGATTGTGACACTTTTCGGACTTGATACATAAATAGCTATTCCCATGTTATTTAAACGGAAATAGAAAATTGAAAAGCGCCACCTCTAAATATTAATATTAAGGGCTCACATTTGAACAGGGTCTTTGTTGAGACATACTCTGACGATTTTTCAATGTTCTTTGAAAAAAATAAAATAATCGCTTTTTTTGAAACTGTCTAATGTACACGATAGATCCAAAATGACGAGAAGAATGACGGCGGTCCGCGGGCGAGCAAGGTGCTCTATTGGTATAAGTCCATGGATAGGCTGCGGTAGGCCCGGGTTCGATTCCCGGATCGTCCGTAAAATTTTTCTCATCACATTATATTTATTAAAAATATGATTAAAATGAAGCATGGAACAATTAGTGTTAACTGTAATTATTTCCTTGAGGTGGCAAAAATTCACACGGTTAATAATAATTTTAATTTCACTGAGTGTATCGGCTGATACCTCCTCTCAATAATAAAAAAAAAGTGTTGTCGGATGTCATGAGAAATGCCTATAGAAGCAAATACGTTTACTTCACTCCGTGTGATTTTGGACGTTTTACTTACGCTTTGCGTGGCTAACACTCCCATTTTCACACCGCCTGAAGTAAAATTTTGTACAATACTCGACGGAAAAACTTCTTCTGATCTCGTGTGATTGCAAAACTCGCCTTCGGCTCGTGCTGCAACCTCACGCTCGTCAGAAAAAGTTTTACCGGACTCGTATTGTAATGTACTATTTTGGATAGTGACACAAGGAAGCGGAGTTAACCATATCATATGAAAATGAACGAATCGACGGCTGAGCAGAACAACATCGTATCTCAGCATTCGGTTCGACCACTTCGTATGTCAGGGTTATTCAATATCATCGTATTTCGGAATTTTGTTGAAAATCAGCGCAACTCAGAAATTGATTCAACAACATGGCTTCTCAGAATTTGTCCCCAGAACATGGTATCCCTCTGTATAAGACATAAGAGACACGATGTTCTTGAATCAATTTCTGAGGTACGATGATCTTGAACCAAATAGATACATACAGTGATATTGAATTAAATCCTGACATACGATGTTCTTGAACCTGTCTGCTCAGCCGTCGAGTCAAGGAAAAATTTTCCATTTGACTTCTTCTAATTGACCACAAGGAGATACTCCCTAGTCAGTATACTGACGCATATTAAGATCCTATTCATAGAAAGAGGGTAAAGATATCTTGAAAACTTTCTTGAACGCAAGGTCAATAAACGTTCTGAGTTTATCCAGCTTAAGGTAAAGCTTGCGGTTTTGGAAGACCATTTTGTGGTGATGTTAATGATGAAATTGGGCCACTAGTCCAAGGTCTGATCTGTGTCAACTGAAGTGTCAAGGGCTGCTTGTATAGCAAAAGCTTAAGGGCTTTGCTGGTTTCATCACAGTTTCAAAAAAAAGTTTCGAACTACTACAAAGCCTGCGACTAAGGTAAATAATATCTCTTTCCTGTTGACTCGTATCGTGGCAATGACACACCTGCTGAGACTTTGAAAAAAAAATTACTACCGCCGAGATAAACATATAGGCAGAGCAATGTCTCACCTATTATTTCGATGTTGCAATTCGATGATTTATTCTTGCAGTGCGTCAAAACCAGCCTTGGTTCTAAACGCTTAATAATTTCTCTCAATGAGAATCGACCATATTTAACAAAATTCAAACACCAATTGTGCACCTCATAGGTTCAAGCGATAATACATATTCTGCACACTGAAAAAAAAGTATGAGTTCCACAGCGATAAATTTCGGTACTATAGCAATACTCGTATATGGTATACACTAAAACGACGTTTTAGTCCTATGACTATACTTTTCGCTACCACAGCGACACTGGTATACGCTATACACTTATCCACATACTTATATTAGTACCACGGCGATACGTATTTGGATATTAGAGATACCAGCCCGTTAAAATAGAGTATGCCCATAGGACTTATACTTTTTTTTCAGTGCATGGTGATGAGTGATAATTCGTTTGAAAAAAGAGACCACGAGACTTATCCCCAGTTTAAAAAGATGAGAAGTTATGATATGGGAGACACAGGTCACTAAAAATTCAAAAGCTATTTGAATTAGTATTAACATGAAGGAGTTGCTTCATCCCTTTGCAGCTCGGCCTAATGGGGTCAGTGCACAAGTCTACAATACATTTTCTGACTCATTGTTAGTTTTTATTTTGTTTGGCGTACTGCACCATATCTTATGTGTGATTGTGGATTATTGTTTTTTTTTTTTTTTTTTTTTTTAATTTGAAAAATCGTATTTTTCAAATACTGCTATAAAATTTGAAACCAGTTATTGATCGGCTGTCGTTTAATTAATCATCATATCGATGCTGCTGCCATCTTCAAGTATCGGGTGAACTTTGCAACGCACGTATTGCACGGATGCAATTATTCAAATAGATTGCAGCGCCAAAATACGTCCGCGAAAAAAGAATCGCTGTTCTTTACTCTGATTCACTCATTTTCAAAGCCACTTCAGTTCTTCAGCAAAAGTACAAAAAGCATTGAACTATTTTTATTTCTCATTTCTAAACACAACGGCAGGCCGCAGAATTATTCACACCCAGTATCCATTTCAGTTTAGAATTTAATACGCAATCGACAAAAATAAGCTTGTTTCCAAAATCATGCGACGAGCCTAAATCTATAAGAAATTCTGTCGGTTGCATATAACTGATTAGAATTTTACCTCGACAGAAGTCAGATTGAAATTTGAAATTCTTCAAATTTTTACGATTCATGAGCTCTTGAAATGCACGAAACAAATAGCACCATCGGAATGCCAAATTGCATGTGACTCATAGTATGAGATAAGGTTTCGTGATTGGGCATCCATGTGGTTGATGAAGCTAAGAAATTGCGTAACACACCTGTCTGCTAATTCTGTATGTAAATACAGAAGTTAAGTGCAATTGAATTTGAAAACAAGTATCTTGACACATCGCATACCATTAAAATAGGCCAACTTATTTCAAGGTTCAGAGCAGAGTTAGATGTTATTTTGGCCAGATCTATTCATCTAAAAGCCTTTGTATATGCGCATCGTCGAAGATTTTGTCGTTTCGCGAAACTAGGTAACGGAGAATCGCCTATTACGTAATAATGATGTTTCTCTTATCCGACGAGACATAACACGGGAGCCACTAATCATGCGAAATCTGTAATTCTCCTGCATTATGCATTAATAGTATGTTGGCCACGTACTCGTTGTAACTAAGGCAAGGTTTCTGATAACAAACAGCATCAACAATGGGCCCCCAACGATCAACGAATGAAACCAATTCAAGCGAGACGATTTGATGTAGTGCGAACTATGCAGCATCAGCCGAACCCGCATGAGGGCACCGTGGCACAGATACCTTGACCCACTGCACTGTTACGAGTCGAGTGTGTTCCTAGACCACCGTATCTCGTTTACACGGTAATTAACCGAGCCCAAACAAAGCAAAGCCAGCGGAGAGGAGCGTGCCGAGTGTCAAGACCTTAGAGCAGTCTCTTAGCATTGGTAAACTTCCACGAAGTATACCGGTCTTGTTTGATTATTAGAGTCAACAAATTCAATGTTTTCCAATCGAGATTTCTGGCTGTTACAAATATGTTTCGTGTATTTTTTCTGTGGGTGGTCCCTTGATATGATAAGTTTTCTCCGAAGAAAAAAATAATTACATATATGAGGCTTTTCACGTGAACCGGGCCACTTTTCCAGTTGCATTTTTTTAATCGTACGCTAATTTTTAGGTGTCTTCAGGGGTCCCAAAAAACATGATTGGAGCACTTGTCAAAGACCAAAGTAAAATTGTCATAAAGCTACGTATTATCTTAGAAATGATTAATTTTCACCGATTTGTGTTTTCGAATAATTCTGTCGCACTAGAACGGAAAAAATTAAATTATTTGACACATGTTTTCGAAAGGATTTTTCCCGCTCTTTCACGTAAAAATATCCATTTCGTTCGGAGCAGAGCCAATGACCGCGAAAATACGTTTTCAAAATTTCAATGCCATTTTTCTCAAATTTGGGACGGGTTTAAAAATTTTGAAAAATTCTTAAAAATTAGCTTGATCTTTCATCTTCAACCCCCATACAAGCAAATTATGGGATAGCGATGGGTTCTATGTTGAAATCTCCTTTTTATCTCGACGAATGTTAGAAAAATGTCCCCTGAATTTTATTCTATCATCTGGGATCTAGAAAAATAAATTTCTTCATCAAATGTCATTCATCTCGGTCAATATAGTTTTGCGAAATTTTTTTTTTTTATGATTTGGTGTTTAAAATATTGTAATCCCGTACAGGGGTTTCATTATAAAGTCATCATTTCTTATCATATTGTTGTAATTTTTCCGCGTGAATTTTTTTTCCGATTACAATATTTTTATTTCGTTTTTTTATTTTTATTTTTTTATTTTTATTATATTTTTATTTTATTTCATTTTATTTTATTTTTTATTTTTATTTTTATTTTTCTTTTTCATTTTTCTTTCCATTACAATATTTTAAACACCGAATAATAAAAAAAAAAAAAAATTTCGCAAAGCAATATTGACCGAGATGAATGACATTTGATGAAGGAATTTATTTTTCCAGATCCCAGATGATAGAATAAAAATCAGGGGACATTTTTCTAACATTCGTCGAGATAAAAAGGAGATTTCAACATAGAACCCATCGCCATCCCATAATTTGCTTGTATGGGGGTTGAAGATGAAAGATCAAGCTAATTTTTAAGAATTTTTCAAAATTTTTAAACCCGGCCCAAATTTGAGGAAAATGGCATTGAAATTTTGAAAACGTATTTTCGCGGTCATTGGCTCTGCTCAGAACGAAATGGATATTTTTACGTGAAAGAGCGGGAAAAATCCTTTCGAAAACATGTGTCAAATAATTTAATTTTTTCCGTTCTAGTGCGACAGAATTATTCGAAAACACAAATCGGCGAAAATCAGTCATTTCTAAGATAATACGTAGCTTTATGACATTTTTACTTTTGTCTTTGACAAGTGCTCCAAACATGTTTTTTGGGACCCCTGAAGACACCAAAAAATTAGCGTACGATTAAAAAAAATGCAACTGAAAAAGTGGCCCGGTTCACGTGGAAAGCCTCATATGTTTGAATTAATTTTGTTTACCATCTTTGTTTTCGAAACTTCTTGTAGCGTAGAATAATGCGAACGTTTGCCACATTATTGACGGAAAAAACATTCGAAAAATTTATCAAAAATATCTAGTGATGCACAATGCTGCAAATCAAAGCTGAATTCATAAAAACTACACTGAAAAAAAAGTACGGTCCTGACACCTGGAATTCTGGTTCCGAGAGCCGTAACGTAGTCTGTGCTAACACTAGCACCATCTTCAGGTTATAGGAAACTGAACATTTATGTATAACGTAGTTCACGTGCCCGAAGAATAAGGTATCGCTGTAAGAGCTAGAATAGCTGCTGCAGTAGTTAAAATCTTCGCCTCCAAAACTGACATATCGTGCTTGGTTACTTGATATTTTGTTATAATAGCGGACGTATGCGAAGTTGGATGGTATAGATTACGTATTGCTCATGTGAAAATGTTCACTGTTATAGAAACGTAATGCTCTCGGTGATATTTTGGATCGCTGCAGAATAGATACTTTTTTTTCAGTGTATACATTTATAGATCATTTTGATTTAATAACTAAGAAACCATTAGTCCGATGGAACTCTAATCTTTCCTATACGTATACTGTACAGTGTACACGTCTACTATACGTTCTACGCGTATACTGGAAACTTTTGGAATTATTTGTCTGTTCGAAAATTCAAATTAATCTGTTTTTCAGTGTACGGAATTAAAGAATCTGATGAAATTTTCGGTTCGCTACACCGGGCTACACTCGGTATAGCCGAATATTAGCCTCGGTGTAGCTCCGAAATTTTCAGATAATTGGCGAAGCTTCGAATTTGAAGAAACAAATAGCGCGCCTCTTGTTTTCTGCGTATAGTGTACAGCGCAGCATAATAAAAATTCGGAGCTTCGGCAATTATTTGAAAATTTCGGAGCTGAGTGGGAACGTTCGACTACACCGAGTGTGTCCCATGTCGTGAACCGAAAACGTCATGAGAATCCACGAAAAATAAAATATTTGTTGACAACTCTAGCCTACGCCAGAGTTAGCATCAGTACTGAGTGGGCTCGCGAAACTGCATCCATTTTGAACTACATGAATCAAATGTTGACCAATGTTATTTTTACAGATCTCACTTTAATCAATGCTGGTGGCCGCCTTGTGTAAGATACGCGATGGTTTGTAATACCAGAGTCGGTAGGTCACATCATGTAGATTCAAGGCCTAAAACAGGATGTGTATGTATTATTTATCCTAGTCATCACAATCCCCGAAAATGAACATAATTTGTTTCGTGATATACTTTATACCGGTATTCAAGTTGAATTTTAATTCAATCTACTTCCGATACGATCCAAATTTTCTGCTTTAAACACGTCTCCAACATACAAATTCAACACTCCAAATTATAGTCACTGCTGGACACTGACTGCATGTAAATTATAAACATATTTGGATGTCCCAAATCCTGTACAATGTTCGAACGTCTTCAAGGTGAAGAGAAATTGTCCTTGTTCGATCTGTGGTCTGTATAGTTAGCCAGGGTAAAGTTCACTCCTTTTTCAGATACATGCGATTTTGAAATTTTTATGAGGTGAAAGATATATATACCAGAACGAAGCTTCCAAATAATGAATTATTATTTCAGTAGATTTATCACAACAGCTGCTCTAATCCTTATTGAAATAACAGCAATTGTCAAGCCAGGCCTATATGAGTCCGTCCACGTCAAGCGGGACGGATTTGGTCAAAAATTTACCTCGATGTTTCTAATTCTTTTGTAATTTTTTTGCAATATTCTCTGGCTAAAATAAATGAATGAAACATTTTTTTTTTTTTTTTTAACTCGAAGGGCTAGAAGGGGATGAATTTTCGAAAGAAACCACTAAAAATCGGAATCCCGCTCTCCTTTAAACGTTAATATGTCCGGTTCCCTTTGTCGTACAGACATCACCAAGAACTCATTTTGAAGCTCTTGAATCGCACTTTCATGTTATGAATTTTAAATTCATGTAATAAACAATCTTCTATTTGTTATAAACAATTGTATTTTTTAAACGCGATTTTCGAGATGAATTCCCCCTTCGAATATTCTGAAAAATAAACAAGCGTGTTCCTTGATTCATTCTCTACAAAATCTGTGAATTTTAAAATGGAACTCTGATGGAAACTATATTTAAAAAGCGATTGATCCGTGCGAGACGTCGCGCGCGGCCGTGTACGCGGGAGCGCTGGACCCGATACTTGTTCGCTTCACATGCAAAGAATACAGGGAGGCATATTATTCGTTCAAATTCATCAAATCTATCAATTCATGAAATTATTTTTTTCATTTCTTCTTCTTCTTCTATCCTTTTACGACTTATCGCCCTGGAATATTTTTTTCATTTCATGCTGTTATATTCGACTTTAAACAACGAAAATATAAATATAGAGGCACACACTCGACTTAAATCTTGGTGATTTTACGTACTTTTCAATTTCATCCAATGGAATTCCTCAACGTATTATTCGATCAATTACGTATTAAATTATTAAATCAAAGATTACCTTATCATAAACCACGGGAACTATACATTCAAATAAAATCTTAACGGGAGACTTACACCTTCAAAATAATTTTTCTTCGAATCACTGGTACACTGTAATAAAATATATTTAATCAACTCACAATCAGTGTTTTCAGAGCAGATTACTAATATATTTTGAACCATAATTCAGAAATATCACAGAATATTTTATCTTGGCCGCTCACGTATAGTTCTCGTAGTTTATGATTGAGTAATTTTAAGTTAGTTAATTTAGTAGGGGAGACCGGTGTCGGTTGTAACAATTTTTACAAACTAATTTTTTTTTCGCTTAATATCGATATTTTGTGACTGATTTTTTTAACCTAAGTTCACTCACATCTAACTTTTACTAGTTCGATTTTTTTAGTTCGAAATTTTCGTTAGTATAGTCAAGAAAAATCCATAACGGATGTTGCTACACGTGTTACAATTGACACCAGTGAGGTGTCAATTGTAACGCAGGTCATTGCGATATAACCGCAGGACAAATATTTATCTAATTTTGTATAAACTATTTTATATTGTTGATAAAATAGGAAAATTTATAAAAAATTAACATTAACGTAAAGGGGGTACACTTTTTTCATATGATTTAATAAAACACGAAAATTCAATAACAAATTAAACAAATAATCTTCTGAACATTCAGCGCATATATGAATAATGCACTACGGTCAGTGCAACCAATATGTGCCCATTTCTTGCACTTAGTGCATTGACGCCATTTGTCGTTGCTTCTTTAATTGACGTGTTACAATTGACACCAGCGACGATTTTATGTAGAAAAATGGAAATTCTACACTAAAACTCGTGACTTCCAAATCCTAATATACAACAATTGAAGTCGAAGCATTGTAGTTTAATATACACTAAGTCAATTATAAAAACCATCCATGGTTTACTACATTAAGGGGGTATCCCCACCTTTAAATGGGTTAACATTCTGAGAAAGAGATTGATATTTTACAGCGAATTTGAGAGTCTGATCAAATCCAAAAAAATCATGAAGTTTAGGGAGGGTTTGACCCTCATTATCCATACTTAACATTGAATATTACTTTGAGTCTAATAGTAGTTACGCTGAATATAGAAAAATACAAAATTACTCGGTTGTCGCAAAGAATCAGTAGTACCGTTGGATCGATTCTAGAATTTTTGGTCTTCAATTGTTCAGAAGAGATGCCTCTTTCATATGAACATAGAACTTTTTGATATTCCTATTTTTGGTTGAGATAATAATAAAAGTAATGAAAAAAAATTGAAGAATTAGAAAAATCTCAGTAAAAACTGAGCGAGTCAGGCAATTTTCGCGATATCAAAAAGTTCTATGTTCATATGATAGAAGCATCTCTTCTGAACAATTGAAGACCAAAAATTCCAGAATCGATCCAATGGTACTACTGATTCTTTGCGACAGCCGAGTAATTTTGTATTTTTCTATATTCAGCGTAACTACTATTAGACTCAAAGTAATATTCAATGTTAAGTATGGATAATGAGGGTCAAACCTCCCCTAAACTTCATGATTTTTCTGGATTTGATCAGACTCTCAAATTCGCTGTAAAATATCAATCTCTTTTTCAGAATGTTAACCCATTTAAAGGTGGGGATACCCCCTTAAGCGAAATCATAGTGAAACGAAAAGATTTACTTACGGGTGCAAAAAACCGATAAATGGACACAAATGGACATAGCACAGAAAATATGTCCGAAAATTTCGCAAAATGTTGTTCAACAAAAGCCCGCCGAATGTTGCTATACATACATCTAAAAAGATTAGAGATTATCCGCAAGATGGCGGCGTAATGTCCACTGTTACAATTGACACCCTGTTACAACCGACACCGGTCTCCCCTACATCATTGATCGAATAATACGGTGACGTATTCCATTTGATGGAATGCAAAAGTGCGTTATAATTACCAGTTATTTTCAACATTTTAGTCAAGTGTGAACCTATATATTTATATTTTCGTTGTTTTAAGTCGAGTATAAAAGCATGAAATGAAAAATAGTATATTGTGTAACAAGGGATGAAACAAGGTGAATGCAGGCCAGGGTGAAGTTGTCTGCCCGAAGCCGAAGGCGAGGGCAGACATCACCCGTGCCTGCATTCACCTTGTTTCATCCCGTGTCACACACTATGTTTTTCATGACATTTGCTCTGGAACTTCAACTGTCAATTTCAATAGGGATTTTCAAGGGATTGAAAAACACCAATTCACACCGCTGATTCATTGAATTCGCGATTTGACAACTTTTCACGGCATCATCCTGAAATCAGCCTCTTTCAACTGACAAAACTGGCAACGAAACTTGCAGTTTCAGAGCAGATGTCATGAAAAAGTACAATTCAAGAGCTTTAATAGCCATTTATGTATCAAGTCCGAAAAGTGTCATTATCCGGTATGGGTTATTTCTAATATGAGCCGATCGAGTATGCTGTGACACAACATACTCAGAGGCGAATTTTGGAAATTACCCATACCGGATTTGACACTTCTCGGACTTGGCGCATACAATATTTTATGCGATCCGTTGTTTGAAGGTTGACTTTTTGGAAAATCGGTGTGATACTCACTTTAGTTTCTAAAATTACTGGTGTTATCGCGTCTTTCTGTATCAAAACGTTTTGACTCAGACATCTGACATTTTCAGATATTTTGTTTTATAATGTGTGAACGCAGTCAAAAATAACCTGACTTTGTTTATTTTAATGAAACATATGAGCGGATCCACGTCACTTCACTCAAAAAAAAAAACCGTCAAGTCACGGATCTTTGCGCGATTCGACATATCTTTAGTACTATGGGAAAAAAAAATACGACTTCAGGGATTTTGAAAAATTTTCAAAAATGGCGGAGTTAGAGCTATTTGAATGTTGGTAAGTCGCTGTTGCACCGCTATGTTTGAAAATTCATATCTCCGAAAGTATTCACCGGAGCGGACTGATCCTGGAATCATTTTGTTTGTAAAAGAATGCGCTTTCATAAAAAAATGTTGTTTTTAGAAAAAAAAAATTCTTTCCATTTTTTTTCGTCGTTTTTATTTTTAATTTCGCTGCCATTTCCGCGGGACCTACAGGAATCCATGGAGATAATTTTTTTCGGATAGCCGAATCTTTCCCCTTCAACCCTAAAAAAAAAAATTCATGGAGAACCTATTTGGGCCGGAGAAAAAAAATAAAACGTCTTGTCGCGCGTCGCCGCGCGCGTCAATCTACGTCCGCGCGGCGAGCTCCTTGTGTTGCGTAGTGGAGTTAAATTACATTTGATGCTTCTCTACTTACCCGGGCTATTCATTCTCCGAAAATAGTTGTTTAACCACCTTAGTCTTCGCTTATCCGTCTACTGGTCATGTTTTCTCGGAGTTACATATACCTATACCTGTTCTGGAAATTCGAAGTCACCAACTGCACAAACTCTGAACGTTTTGTGTTAAATATCTAAAAGTAACTAATCCCTTCAATTGTATCGGAATATAATCCCTCAATCTACGGGGTTGTTTTGATAATTTCATCAGCGATGTTACTTATAAACAGTGGATATCAGTGGATCGAACGGCTTTGGAGACACTTACCAAAAAGTCCGAGGATTTTGTGGATAACTTCTGTGATCAATTGTCAAAATTGGTTGCACATGATTTCATTGCGAAGCAGCAAAGTAGTTATTGGCAGAAGATGAAAGAGAGCTTGAAAGTTGGCGAATTTTTAGTGGTATGCGATTTCGCTGAGAATTATGCAATTGTTGTACAAGATTCCACGCATTAAGGGTTTCACTGGAGCAATAATCAGGCGACTATTCATCCAACCGTGGTTTACTATAAAAGTTACGGTGACGACCAGTTGAGACATTTTAGTTTTGTGATAATTTCAGAGCATCTAAAACATAATACAGTTGCGGTTCATTTATTTCAAAAAAAATTAGTCAACTTCATGAAAGAGAAGTTCCAAGATTCAATTCCCATAGAAAAAATAATTTATTTCTCTGATGGAGCAGCTTCCCAATATGAGAACAAAAAGAATTTTATAAATTTAACACATCACTTTGAAGACTTTCAATGCCACGCCGAATGGCATTTCTTTGCTACATCACGTGGAAAAGGGCCGTGTGATGGAGTAGGTGGAACTGTTAAGAGATTACCTTCACGTGCGAGTTTACAACTGATTGGCAACTCTGATCCTATTCAAACACCGCTGGATCTATATAATTGGGCATGTTCTTATTTTCGAAGCATATCTTTTGCGTACTGTACGGCTGCAGAACATCAAGCGGAAGAATCTATTCTACAAAATCAATTTGATAAAGCCTTGACAGTTCGTGGCACTCTGAAATTACATGCGGTCATTCCAATATCTCATAAACTCGTCAAAACAAAATTATTTTCCGCATCAGAAAATTTTGAATCCATGAAAATTATGAATTAATTTCAAACAGAGGTGTCCTACACTAAGTGCCATCGAGCAAATCATCGCTAGAAACATCGGCCCTTTTCAGAGCCACCAAAATATTGCAAAGGATCGGCGCGGGGCGACGCGCGACAAGACGTTTTATTTTTTTTCTCCGGCCCAAATAGGTTCTCCATGAATTTTTTTTTTTAGGGTTGAAGGGGAAAGATTCGGCTATCCGAAAAAAATTATCTCCATGGATTCCTGTAGGTCCCGCGGAAATGGCAGCGAAATTAAAAATAAAAACGACGAAAAAAAATGGAAAGAATTTTTTTTTTGAAAACAACATTTTTTTTTATGAAAGCGCATTCTTTTACGAACAAAATGATTCCAGGATCAGTCCGCTCCAATAAATACTTTCGGAGATATGAATTTTCAAACATAGCGGTGCAACAGCGACTTATCAACATTCAAATAGCTCTAACTCCGCCATTTTTGAAAATTTTTCAAAATCCCTGAAGTCGTATTTTTTTTTCCCATAGTACTAAAGATATGTCGAATGGCGCAAAGATCCGTGACTTGACGGTTTTTTTTTGAGTGAAGTGACGTGGATCCGCTCATATTCATTATTCATATTGTACGATGATATTTTCACTATGGGGTCCTGTCCTATAATATTTCACTATATTTCAGTGACCTGAAATTGGTCACTTTGCGGCGTAAATCCGATGCTCAAAAAGTGAACTTTCAAACAACGGGTCGCATAAAATGAGTTTTTGCTGACCTCTGTACGACTAAGGGAACCAGAGCTATCAACGTTTGAAGAAGAGCGCGATTCCGATTTTTGGTGTTCTTTTTTTTTTTTTTTTTAATTCAACCCCTTGTAGCTTCTAAGCCTTTCGAATGAATAAAAAAAAAAATTCTTTTATTCATCCATTTTACCCAAAGAACATGTAAAAAAAATTACGACAATTTTCAAGCACATGCGGTCAAAAAGGTGTCCCGCTTGACGTGGAATGACTCATATACAGATGACTTTACTAATATTGTAAAATAATTTCTATTATGAGACTGCCTGAACTAGTTTAAAAACAAAATCTACGGTAATCTATTCATATTATATCCACAAGTGAGCTAGGAAAATTTGAACACACAGATATTAATTAAGTATTTTATGGTTTGCAGATATAATCTGAAGAGGTTAGCGCAGCTACCCTAAATTCAGCGGCTTCATTTTAAGGTAGTACGATCGCAGTAGCTAGTCAATGAAAAGACTATGATTATAAAAATCGCAAAAAGCGATATACAGTCCGATCTCTCAATAAACCCTCTCTCTATAAACCCGCTTCCCCAGTTTCTCGCTCGAAGCGTTCCCCCACTCTGCCTATTAAGACATAGCGTAGCGAGGAAAGAGAGAGACGGAAAACCATTGGTGCGACTAGCGAAGTAGGCAGAGTGGGGGTACCTCATTTCGTGGAAAAACTCTTCCCCTTGGCGGCTTGGGAGGGCTTATAGAGAGATCGGACTGTAATAATAAATTTAGGTATGATAATAATAAAAGTAGGAAACAATACGATTTTAGCAATACGTATCATGCCCATGTGTGAAATTATACGACACGAAATGTGTTATCTTAATAGTCAGATTTGACTCACATTTTCTAATCGGCCACGAAATCGGCCGATGCACGCGATAATTAGTCAATACAATCGACGATTTCTGATCGAAATGTCCGGCGACCCTAATTTTTTACGGGACGTACGTAATCGTGACATATTTTTCAACATTTAACACTTTTATTTTTTGTTGTGTCTAATCGCGAAAGGTCTATATTTCTGTCTCAACCTCGTGTCAAAGCAGATTTCTGATATGGCGTAGGGCTAAATATCTTAATTTCACACATTAATTATTATTATAATTGGTCGGTGACGCGCTCTGAAATTTTGCAGGCGTTCTCCTATATGTTTCTGCTACAGCATATAAAAAAAAACAAATTTTTATCTAATAGTGAGGTACGTGATCGTATTACCTTAATAGGTCGAATTATTTGTATACAACGCCTTCTTTAAGGTGCCACAGTAGGTGGTATGTCCTATTTATATTTTGTGACGTTAGAAGCGTGAAATACGAGGAATTTCGTCGAAAAATTGAGCCTAATCGAGGAAACGAATTCCACGGGTATTAGGTATTTTTTTTATAGAAGCCTAAATTGATTTGTAGGGCGCTTGCTTAGTGATTTTCAGCGTAGATTACACAGTACTGTGTATTGTGAATAAATAAAAGTGACAGGACGTTTACACATATCCAACATGGCGGCATCAGAATCCGGCCATTACCGAATTGTCTTATTTTCGCCGCATCCAGGAGATTAAAACGTCTATCACTCAATACAGGGTGCAAGCGCCCTGTAGAAATACAGTAGAGTCCCGCTTTTGTCAGCCTCGATTCTGTCAGGCTAGACGTTCCCCTACCTCCCACTCTACTACCGCTGCTCTCCTCCGCTCGTGCGTCAAGCCACGTAAAGCGAGGCGAAAGCGTAGCCCGAGGCCTCCGCCAGTGGTGTCGGAATGTATGTAAACAAACCTCGCTTCGGCAGTCTCGCTTCTTCACGAAGCCAGTGCACCGCTTCACTTTCGCTACGCCACTGGCGTTCGCTGACTCGTACGCCTCCTTGGGTGGGACTTGGACGTTCCCGGTTCTGTAAGAAGTCCTCCTGTGAGGCTGACAAAAGCGGGACTCTACTGTACACACTTGTTTCAGGAAGACTTATTTCACCCATCTGCGTTCCGTAAATAAGGCTCAATTTGTCGACGAAATTCCTCGTATTTGACGTCTCGGTATGACATATATCTATCGAAAATCTGTGAATTGACAGCAGGTTCTGTGGCACCTTAAGTAAGAAAGTTTTATCAGAGAAATACACCAGCTTGTTGACGTATAATAAAATAAGTATCGCAACATATGTGAGTCGATGCTTCTCATCGTTGGGTGCAGCTGAATCAAGAGCCATTCTAAGGACTTGCATCAATAACCTTGGCGGTTTGGATTTTCGACATGTTGGTCCTTGTAATTATTTAAAAAATGATGTGTTATCGTATATTTGGAAAGATAACTTTATAATGTGCTGAATTATTCATTCGGCGTTTTATTCCTGAATAATTGAAGACCCGGAAACTTTAAATTCGAGCAATGGCTGATGATGTGTATCCTGCCAAAAATTGCTTCTTCTTCGACTGCATTCAACTCTGAGAGGCGCTGACAAACGAATCTTAATTTTCAGGTAATTATGGTGCAAAATACTATCCAAGTTGTGTGATTGGGATATACCACTCTTTCGAAAATACCCCTTCCTGGAATTAAATATACCCTTCAAATCCGCGTGGCTAAATATGCGGGCTACTGCAGTGCTTGAATCACACACAACTCTCACGCTGAATTTCCTCCGAGCTGATTATCCGAGCTATATGGCGAAGAATTCAACTGGAAATTTTGTTGACGGATAAAAACGGAATAAAAGCGTAGAATGATATAAGAAATTGTGAGATTAGCCGAAAGAGGACCTTCGACAAGCTGGGCCTAATACACCAGGCCTACTGTTTTATCAAAAAAAAGTTTGATCTATAAGAAAAATGTAATTTTGGCGTTGACCTGCGAATGTAACTGCTTGAAAATAACAAGAAATTTATGTGATCGTATGAGATTAATTGAAAAATTGAAAAATTAAAAAATTTATTCGGCTTAAAATTTATAAAGGTATAGTGATTAAAACAAAGAAGTAGATGAAATGAGCAGCTAAATTTCTACTTTAATTAATTTCAGTGATTTCATGTATTTTCTCAATTTTCGTTGGCATCTATGAATTTAGTTTAATTGAACAATCTTGATCTTTAGTTACCGAGCAAGCTCTCCGAAAATACTGTTATCAGACTCATAGTTTCGCTTCTTTGTATATACAGTTAAGGTAAAACACCCAGTACCTGAACGTTCACAAAATTTGTTCCAATAGCAGAACGATCAATTATATTTTGCGAAAAAACAAGGACCGATTATGTTAGGATTTTGTAACTACTTCAAAATCGAAGTTTAACTATTCAAGATTGTACAATGATCAAGTTTTAGTCAGTGATTTCAATTATTCATATTGAAAAATTACTACAAAAAAGAACTACCCCAAAACTTTCCACTTTTCTCCCTTTTCTTAAGAATTTGCTAAGAAACAACAGCTTCGGATTAAGCTTTTCTTTAACTTATAATATTATATTTTTTCACTCAGAATAGTATTTTCATAATCTACGGTGTTTATTTCAATGATTTGATAATTGATTTGACTTAAATAAGCTAATTTCTAAATTTTCAAATTATTTTTAAGTTCGTTCCGTATTTGGACGTAAAACCAAGCCCGTTCCTGAACGGCGTTCTGAACGGCGTTCAGGTTTTAGGTACCTGGAGCCAAATAACGTGGTCCAGAAGCTGAATGGAGCACATTTTGTCATTAGAAATTTATTCAGTGTTCATGTGAGGCGTGATATAAACAATTAGATAAGTAAAAAAGGTAATTAAATAAATTAATTATCGTCCGGTTTTGTGAAAAGTGATCAAATATTACTTTCAAATATATAGTTCTCGTTGTTGGTAGTAAAATGAATTTCTAACCTCAAAATATTTATTTAACTCAGAACTTGAGTAATAAAATTAATTTTGTTCAGATTTTGAGTAATAAAATGGGAAAAGAAAAGAAAAGAAATAACATAAGAAAAGTAAGGACGTTATCAATAAGATTATTAAAAAAAAGAAAAATTGCAAATAAAAAAGTGGTTATTCCCAAGACGATGTTGAAAAAGCTTTGCTAGCTAGCTGTCGAAAAAAAAGCCCGAAAAAATAATGTATTACATTTCTTACTACAAAAACTTTAGTATTTATTATTCTTTATAGTGAAAATACATTGATATATTTTGTTCGATAAAAATTCGTAATTTTTTATTATTTAATCCCTTGTTAATAATTCCGTTCAGGTACTGGACCAGTCAAAACGGAACGATGGCACACCTACCTTTTATCGTTCAGGTAATGGCATAAGTGTATAGAACTGATAAATCATTAATAATAATGAAAATACAAGGTGAATTTGCTTATTTTCTTCATTGAATGATAAAATACCATTATACCAGTGACTTATAAAAAAAAAAACCCATAGAAATATGTTAACAAAATAAAGAAATACGTGAATTGCTTAGCAACTTTTACGACGTTCAGGTATTGGGTGTTTTACCTTATATGTATACGCCTACCTATGATTATCCTAGATACTTACGTACACCTGTCATATCAGTTATCACAGCGATTTATCCTCATTCTGCAATCCCGTTCTATTGAAAAAAAAAATATTTGCTTACCGATTTCATATTACCTTCCCGTTTTTTTTTTTACGATGAGAACGTTTCGTATTACGAATTGAGCGCTAAATTTTCAAGGGCGTTATTTTTTATTTTCCGATTTATTACATCAGAGAATTCGATATTTTGATTCTCATACGATGAGTTGTGCCTCAATTTACGCCAATGGAAAAATTGAATACCAATTTGCAAAACGCTAGAATTGGTTGTCGAGACGGTATTCAAAAGATCTCTATGGCAGAGAAGAGAGCGATGAACTTGGTCTAAATTATGTAATACTTAATAATATCAATATATTTAAGTATGAAATGCCCCGCAATGATTTAATCAACCAACGGCGATTTGCTTGACTATTAACCGGATAAGCTTTCTCTAAATACGTGTGTCAGTGTGCGTAATGAGGTCGTTGATTTTTCTGAAAAATTTCAGAGCGCAACTTCAGTGTGGCTCTGGTCTCCAGTCAAAACGTAGATAAGCACAACCTCTTTTGATAACTCATCACATCGATTTCGCGTGACTGTTTGCGAAGAATTAACATATCTAGAACCTCAATTTTCACCAATGGTTCCCGCCAGTCGAGTATAGTTTCGTATAAATAAAGATGTGACACGGAATTAAAGGCTGTGTGAAAGTGTCCGCGATGTTAGTAGCAAGTGAGAAATAGAATTAAATTTATTGAAACGTCTGGACGTACGTGTAGTCTCTTGCGAGTAGTCACAGTGAGGAGTCTAAGAGTCATGCTTAACGTGGGGACCTTCTTCGGCATCATTGCCATGGCCCTGGCCGTCAGTATTTCCATTGACAATCAGGTGTGTACTACTACGAACCTTGAATTATTATTTAATTTCTTTCGCGTTATCCTTGTTGCATACCTTATGCAGAAATAAATTTACCGGTTCGTAATGACTTAACGAATTCCAATGGTGATTGTGTAGATGAAAGATGAGCACATTTGCAAGAGTAATCCTCATTTTCATTTGATTCTTGTAGTTCTTTCATGATGTCTAAATATGTTATGTATCGCAATACCTCGACACTAAACTGATGCGCTTCTGCAAGTATTTACACGAGTCAAGTCAATACTCAATTCAGATGTTATTAAGGTAGTTGTGCCACGACAGTCCGTCCCAAGATTCCTGCGCGCAGTGTGTGTTAGAATCACCGAATAGTATAGGCTACGTGCCAAAAACTTTTGTTTGGGAGTGTGGTCGAAGCACTCTTACAGAGAAAATAGATCCTCATACCGATACACGCACACTATGAATAATTGTTTCGTGTATTGTTTTTTATTGTTTTTTTCACCATATTCTCTCATCACTCAGTCCGTCCACGCAAAATTTTAGATGAAATTAAATGACTTTGATTGATATAGGTATCAGCAAAACTATGTACGGTCGATCAATCTGATTTTTTAAATTAATAATCATGAATAGTACATTATGTCACTAGGCCGATTAAGTATTTTCCGACGAATTTGAGTTTATAATCCGAGCCGAAGGCGAGGATTATGATGAAATTCGTCAGAAAATACTTTTTCGGCCGTATGGCATACAGAATTTTATGTGTCCAGGCCAAAAACCGCGTTTAAACCGAGCGAAGCGAGGTTAAAAATTACGGCCTATGACACATAAATATTGTTTTACCATATGCTTGATTTTTGTAACGATTTATAGAACCGTTTGGATATCAAAATTGAAAATGTGCAGTTTTCATATACTCAACATAGGTAACACGTATGAAAAGTATCAACTTCGAGTACAATTATCCCGCAATATTTCAGACGGTCGAGAATTCTAGAAAAAATCGTTTAGGTAGATACTATAGTCAAAATTTCAGATGATTCCATAGAAAAGGCACTTCGCGGCACAACTACCTTGACTGGTGGAAAAACGTATCTTCGGTAGCATGGATCGAATTCATATCTGTTGTTAGTGGATTGAGATGTTTCATTCTTCTATGCATTTGCCAAGTCAGGAGATATAAATCGAGTGTGTTCCTTATTGAACATAACCAGTGACTTTATCGGGTACAAACCAGGATCACTCTGCCAGTTATTTGGATATATTTATTACTGACAGTCGACACCGTTTGGTTAGTCGTGAGAATTAAATTCGGAGATTGCTTTTCTGAGATAACTACTCTCCTCACCCCAGGCTGTACTAACCGAGTGCAGCACTTTCATGTCGAATGTCATTAAGTACGGCGAATTGTTGGAAGGTGAAATAAATAATATCCAAAAGGAATGTTGAACATTCGAATGAGCTTATTGTTTCATTGGAGCGGTTCGTTCAAGCTCTCCGTGCAATCTGTATTATATTGGCCTGCGAGAGATTTCAGCCAGAGAGAACCCTACTTTGGAAACTTTTCGTTGGACTACCTATGATAGTCCACCGATATCACAATCGAAGTATAGTTACTATCGATGGAAAAATGTGAAAAATAATATTCATCAAAAAAAGTTATAATTATTTAAAAAATTCGTCACCCTCGAGTACAGATGAAAGAGCTGTATCGCAATATCAGTTCAATTATAGGTACGATTTCTGCTCTGGTTCAGCTACTGTCTTGTAACAAACAGGAACGTGTTCATATTCGTGAAAAAACACATACTATATCGTTCATGAAATAAATTTTTGAGTTTCTCTGTATGCTATCTATCGGCAAATGGCACAGTTTTTGTCGTAGTGTTTATGCGTCAGTGGTAAATCGATTCTGCGAAAATTCTGATGTTATGCTCAATGCCAAAGACTAAATCTTATGAGAAACAATAACCGATTCAGAATAAAAATTCTAGTATTCTAGAAGTTGTCACTGAAGACTTGGTGGTTCAAACTAGAATTTTATGAAGGATTGTTCATGTAATGAAATTCTGATTCGCAGCTAAAAGTGAGAGATATCCCAGCTTTGAGCAAGTTTAGGCGCAGACTAGACGTTTTAAATTCTAGTTTGGAGCACTCGGTCCTAGAATTCAGAAAGGCGTATATTGATTCTGATTTCGGCCGATAGCTCTGCAATCTTTGATAAACCGTCTTGTGAACTGGTTGGCGACTTTCAAGTACAAGCGCTCATTCTGATATTATATTATGAATCCTTATAAATATACGTAGGATATAGGTTTTGAAACTTTCATAGCCTAGCTGAAACTAGTTCATATTTGATTACACAGCTTGTGATTTTTGGATATCCGACTACCTGAATATTTGCACAATAATTTACTTTTTCTATCATAAAGTCGCACTTTCTCTACCGTTTATTGCCATAATACGTCACTGCCATTTCAAACCATAAAGTCGTCACAAGCGAGAGGCTGTTGCATATCTCTATATTATATGGAGAAACGCTCCCATACAAATATGAATTGACCTGTATCACATAACACAAGCTAATGTTCACCTTACTATGTTAATTTTAACGAGATTTTTATTGATAGACGCAGTCATCCGCTACAGAAGGATTTAAAGTATCTAATTCAACGGATGTCAATCCGAACGACCCGCAACCAAACAAGGGAATCTGGGATTGGTTTGCTGGCTTGATACCTGGCACAAATCCGATCTCAACCGAATCCCCAGTGGGCCCAGTCGAATTTACAAAAATTTGTCCACAGTGCAGTACGTATAAAACTAAAATTTATTTGTATTCTATTACTCAGAGAAAAGTTTTTTTTTTTACTTAGGCGGGCAGGGGGGGGGGGGGGGGGGGGGGGGGGGGGTTACCCAATCGGTTACCGGCTTGTCTATTTTCTCCGAAACGTGGTAATCAATTGACTTGTCCTTTCGGCAGCGGATGTTTGACGAGTAAAGAGTTCGAACTGGTACGTTTGATCGAATGAAATCGGGGTTTTTTTTTTTTTTTTTCGATCGAAAAGTGTTGGCGTGCCATTTATTTCGACTTACATCAGAGCTTACGCATCAAAAATGCAAAATCGGCATCCTGAACCCGATTCTGTGAGAAATTCTGAACACAACCATCCCAAAACATCTTTGTTTTCGACAACGATGAAGGGGCAAGTTGTATTTCACGTTTTTGTGGTAATTTGCGCGATTGTCAGAGGCTGGGGGCGGCCATTGCCGCTACAGCTGCTACAGCTGCTGATATAATGCGGTGGTTCCCAGAACACCCGTGAGATGTCGCCGCGCGCCCATCTGAGCTACATCCTTTTACTATATAGTATAGTATACTTTTACTATAGTAAAAGATGAAGTTCAGATGGGCGCACGGCGACGTCTCACAGGCGTTCTGGGAACCACCGCGTTATATCAGCAGCTGTAGCGGCAATGGCCGCCCCCATCCTCTGACAATCGTGAAAATTACCACAAAAACGTGGAATACAACTTGCCCCTTCATCGTTGTCGAAAACAAAGATGTTTTGGGATGGTTGTGTTCAGAATTTCTCACAGAATCGGGCTCAGAATCAAGCAGATTTTGCATTTTCGATGCGTAGGCTCTGATGTGAGTCGAAATAAATGGCACGCCAACACTTTTCGATCGAAAAAAAAAAATCCCGATTTCATTCGATCAAACGTACCAGTTCGAACTCATTACTCGTCAAGCATCGGCTGCCGAAAGGACAAGTCGATTGATCATCCCGTTTCGGAGAGAATGGACAAGCCGGTAACCGATTGGGTAACCCCCCCCCCCCCCCCCCCCCCCCCCCCCCCCAAGGAGGTTGGCTAGTCAAAAATGACTAGTTTTTCATAAATTGATGACGGCATAGTCATCACATTGAGTATTCATCGAATTATTATATTCGTAAACTGATGATTTCCCTGACATGTCCGGAAGCAAAATAATACCCAAATGATGAACAAATGGCTAGATATCGATTTTTCAATTTTTTTTCATTTTTAATTGCTTGAAAACGATAAAAAGTCTCGTAGATTGGTTCGATTACAGTCTACGATGGCTTATTTTCTTCAGGAAACTATCTTCTATGATTCGCCTAAGGATTTTTTTCTCATCATGTTGGTGACGGTGAATATTCAAATTTACAAACATTATCCTTGGCTTAAATTGATCAAACTGTTTCTCTGTGTCTACACTATAGTTCTGGATTGAGTGGATACTCTGGATATTACCTATCTACGTTTTTATTTGACAACGTATATATAATATGATCTCTTCCAGTTATATTTCCTAATTAATGAACGGTCACTATCAGTCCTAACTAACCAAGAATTCGTCACATAAGACAATGTCAATTCTTTCGGCTAATATATTATATAGGAATCAATCGTATAGTAGATTTTTGGTAATGCAAACTTTGAATATGGTACGTAAAATTCTGTGATTAGAAATGTTTGTATTATTTATTTTTATTTTTTTTTCTTTGCTCGAAAGAAAAATAACGTAACACCGTAATGTTATCTCAACCTGCACTTAGGAGTTTCTAAAAGTAATTTCATATCGGTTATTCATAATGTTAGTGTAAGAACCAAATTTTTTTTATACTCATACAAGCTATACGTAAAAAAAAAAGACGGGAACCACCGTGTATGCAATCAGAATGGATACGAAAGTAATAAAATTGACCGGTGAGAAATTCTTGGCAGTTTGACCGTATCAAGTTTACCCAAGATTATTGTGCGTCAATGTTTTCTTTTTGTTTTCTACAGAATGCGGCTTGACGAACAAACACAATAGAATTGTCGGGGGGCACGAAACTCAGGTAAACCAGTATCCTTGGATGGTTGCACTCCTCTACCAAAATAGATTCTATTGCGGTGGATCGGTCATATCTTCCTGTCACATTTTAACCGCAGCTCATTGCGTCGAAGGGTGAGTAAATTTCACATCTACGTGTATATTCCAGAATCCAAATTGTGGAAGAGCGAGTTCGATCCGGAACTCATTAAATTTTGCTGAGTGAAATTCGTTCATCAAAACTGTAATCTCATTCCATTTTTAAGTGAAATTATGAGTGACACGATTTTCATTCCAAAAAAGTTAGGAAGAACATTTACCGTCGCGAAGTACTAATCTAATAGTGATTTTCCACTCGATTACACAGGCACACAAAAAAAAAAAGTTATCTGAGTTTGCGACAAGACCCACATACTTATAGGTTTTTGGGTGGGCTGAATCCAAATCCGAGGTCAGATTTAGTCCATCACCCTCAGGTTTTCCCCTAGCTAGGGATAAACCCTAGGTAATTGCGTAATCCACATTTATTCTCATGATCTCGGAGAACCAGGTACTCAGACGTTGCCTAACTCAGGGGCTTACACTGAGTTCATGTAGAATCTAGAATCTTCTTATTGTCTGGGATCTGGTTTAGAGATGAGGCAACCTCAAAGCCACGGGAATAACCTATTCATGCTATTGGCAAGGTTCTTCTTTATCTAGTGGTAAACCTGAGGGCGATGGACTAAATCTGACCTCAGATTCCGATTCAGCGCACTCGAAAACTTGAAGACCAGGGTTGCGTCCGGAATTGAAGAATTCATAAATTCTTGGACATCCTAGGGGTTTTTTCGTTTTGAGGTTATGTTCCTAGTGTTATTTATGATGAGTATATCTCGTTTTACATGAACTCAGTGTAAGCCCCTGAGTTAGGCAACGTCTGAGTACCTGGTTCTCCGAGATTATGAGGGTAAATGTGGATTACGCAATTACCTAGGGTTTATCCCTAGCTAGGGGAAAACCTGAGGGTGATGGACTAAATCTGACCTCGGATTTGGATTCAGCGCACCCAAAAACCTATAAGTATGTGGGTCTTGTCTCAAACTCAGATAACTTTTTTTTTTTGTGTTCCTGTGTTATCATTGAGTGTTATTATATTCATATTAGATGTCAATTAGTTGTTTCAGGTCATAATAGAATGTCATTAATTCTTGTATGTGGGTCATTTTTTTATTTTGATATTAATTTTTACAGTGAATGCATTACAAAATGTTAAATTATGAGGAAGGCTTCCCGAGTTAAAATTTTAGGCGCTCTTTGAACCTCGTAATCTCGTCGAGAGTCTGTCAAATTTTGGGAGTATCGAGGAGTCAAAGGAGGTAACGACATATTCGGTACGTTTAATGTCAGACTCCAGTTGAACCTACAAAAGTGGTAGAAACTAAACATTTTGATTCAAAGGCGGTTATGGAGGGTACAAACAAATCCTCCGGACCCTTCTTTGGGCCTATTGCAGATGTCTCACAAGCCCTACAGACCCTCTTTTCGGCCTAAATCGAATCTCACGTAGACCCTACAGACCCTCCTTCCCTAGTAGAAATTTCAACCGGGTGCCAGCGAGGGCCGGGCTAGTTAACCTCATGATTAACCAGCGCCTAGCCAGAAAATTAAAAATTAATAATAGTAGAAAAAAATCAGTAAAGATGAAAAATACGGTATTTTTCGCAGCACTTTTCATCATTTTGATTTGGAAGCATCAGAAATGAAAAGTAAAAGAAAGAAAAAGTAAAATATACACATATAAAATTGAAAATCAATTGGTTTCCGATAGAAGCGAACGTTCGAATTTGATGGGATATGGCAATTTTTCATTCCCGTAATTCGAAGGTCAAGTCCTCCAAATTTCAGAATTTTCCATCGAGCCGTTTCCCAGATCATCGCGCGGATTCATGCGACAGCCCGCCGGACCGCCGGACCGACAGACCGACAGACCGACAGACAGACCGACATTTTCTAAAAACATGTTTTACGGATTCCAGAGGGTAGGAAACGTAAAGATTCGATGAAATTAGCAAATTCACTTGTCGACCGAAACCAATACTTTTCTTAAATCACCATAGGTGATGAAAAGTAAAAAAAGAACAAAAACACGAAAATTGACAGATATTATCATTCGAGTGTTCTGCACTTTGGCGTGGTATAAATGTAATATAGACTTAATCATTGTGTTGATTGCGATTTCTAGGTTATGAAATTCAAATTTCCAATATGGCTGTCAAAAGGTGCTCAAAAGTGCAGTAATGTTCATTAAGGGGGGGGGGTTTACCCAATCAGTTACCGATTTGTCTATTTTCTCCTAAACGGGGTAATCAATTGACTTGTCCTTTCGGCAGCCGATGTTTGACGAGTAATGAGTTCGAACTGGTACGTTTGATCGGATGAAATCGGGATTTTTTTATTTTTTTCGATCGAAAAGTATTGGCGTGCCATTTATTGCGACTTATATCAAAGCCCACGCATCAAAAATGCAAAATCGACTCCCTGAGCCCGATTCTGTGAGAAATTCTGAACATAACCATCCCAAAACATCTTTGTTTTCGACAACGATGAAGGTGGAAGTTGTATTCCACGTTTTTGTGGTAATTTTCGCGATTGTCAGAGACTGGGGGCGGCCATTGCCGCTACAGCTGCTGATATAACGCGGTGGTTCCCAGAACGCCCGTGAGATGTCGCCACGCACCCATCTGAACTTCATCCTTTTACTATAGTATAGTATACTTTCACGGTGACATCTCACGGGTGTTCTGGGAACCACCGCATTAAATCAGCAGCTGTAGCAGCTGTAGCGGCAATGGCCGCCTCCCAGCCTCTGACAATCGCGAAAATTACCACAAAAACGTGGAATACAACTTCCACCTTCATCGTTGTCGGAAACAAAGATGTTTTGGGATGGTTATGTTCGGAATTTCTCACAAAATCGGGCTCAGGGAGTCGATTTTGCATTTTTGATGCGTGGGCTTTGTTATAAGTCGCAATAAATGGCACGCCAATACTTTTCGATCGAAAAAAATAAAAAAATCCCGATTTCATCCGATCAAACGTACCAGTTCGAACTCATTACTCGTCAAACATCAGCTGCCGAAAGGACAAGTCGATTGATTACCCCGTGTAGGAGAAAATAGACAAATAGGTAACTGATTGGGTAAACCCCCCCCCTTAATGGGTTCGCGGTGGCTAATTGTTTTTTTCTGACTTTTTCGGAAACGAGACTCCATTCTAGTCGTATTGCATGTGACAATAGCCGAAATTATAATCATAATAATTATGACCCCTTATAAAAATAATGTAATATTATTTTATTTGATTGTATCCGAAAAAGTCCGACAAAAACAGTTAGCCACCGCGAACCCATTAATGAACATTACTATGTACACAAAAGGTGCATCTCCCGTACCTTCGACACTTGCATCTTTGCGCACTTCCCCTTGATCAGTTGGATTGCCTTACATGATGTCACTACCGGTTTGTCCAAGGGTAAATGCGCATCAAGTGTATAGAGTAACCTACCCAGTAGATGGACAGGGCCCTAAAGATGGACGGTCGACTTTTGGATAGGAAATTACGTGAAGGAATACTAAAATGTAAACTGTTGCTCTGAATTTACGATAACTGTTGTTATTTTTAATCCCGAAATGAAAGTTTTTTGTTGATCGATTTCTTATTTCAATTGCTAAAAAAGAAACGTCCATCTACTGGGTCGTTTTCTTAGGTGTCCATCTATTGGTGCTTTTACCCTACTTTGTGCGAAGTGAGACACGGCAAGTGTCTAGTAGGTTCAACGGAGGCTGGCGGCTTGCGCGATACAAAATAAATAGGTTCCGGAGTATTCAAAGGAGGGCTAAAATTTCGACTCGGGTTTCAAATCATATAAAAAATATACCCACTCTTTTTCCATGGAGCGAATCAGAAGTTACGAGACATTCGAGAGAATTGCGATCGGCATGATTCTCGCCATTATTTCAAAATATCCATAGCTCATTATAGGTATGGTAAAAATACTCATCCACAGGGAAAAGAAGTTGAGAATGTTAAAGCAATAGAGAGCCGTGAACGAGTGACAGTTTACTTCTTATGTTGGAGCAGATATTCCATAAAAATCATAGTCAGTCATCGGTCCTTTTATAATTCTAGGTTCGATAAGAAGTTCATGAAAGTACGTCTGATGGTGCACGATAGGAACTCAATCCATGATAGTAAAGTTCAAGATTATACAGTGCAACGAATAATCAGGCACAGCGGGTATTCGGTTTCAAATTATAACAATGATATTGCTCTCATCGAAGTGATCAACGAAATTCGGTTCGGAGGGCTGATGAGACCTGTGTGTCTGCCAGAGCTTAGTAAGTCTTCGCACTTTATGTGTTGAAATTAACCTTTTATGCAAAGTTTTTCAAGATTATTTATCAATAATGTCAATACGATGGATGTTGTGGTTAGCAACTCTGATATGCATTTTTTCAGGTTGAATGACGTTGAAAAATTGTGAAAATAAAATGCTAACGAATGGATTTTTCAGCGATTCGACATGCCCGTCGTGTTATCGGACAAAAATTTCTGTAAAGCGACTGAAAAAAATTTCAAAAATTATTTGAATTTTTTAAAACTACCATCGTATATTCTCGGGATGAAGAATTCATATCTCGGAAAGTACTCTTTGATGGCAAACTGTACACCCCCACAGCACTGATTTTAGCTAGATACCAGAAGTGTTACCAGCTTTTATTCTCGAAGTGTTTTTCAAATGTTGAAAAAATTACATTTTGGCTATAATTCGGCTTGTTACTATCATAAAACGTTGCAAACAATTATGTTTTGGAAATCTCATAGGAAACTTCTAAAATTATTATTCATTAGATGTAACAGAACCATTGCAGAACTATTCCTAAAAGGTCGCCTCATCCACGGAGTAGTTCCATGCTGGCCACTAGGTGAAAGATCGGCGTGAGGGTCTCTCGGAAGTAGAAACATGCCGATTAAGTACAAACCGCGCTATTGGTTCGAGTTATATAGTGGGTAAAATGTAGAGGTAATTACAGGTTGGAAAGCATCATCAGATTTTGCTAAATCAGTTTTATGCAACACGAACGGTAGATATTCAAAATGTAATATTCAGATGTATGAAATGTTTCAGATAAGTTTCAGGGTTATACTTCGGACACATTTCAAATGTTATGCAATTAAGGCCCATCCGTAGTCGCCCACCTCCTTTTGGTCGAAAAAAGAGGGGGGGGGGGGGGTCGATTATTATCCGCGCCCAGACGCCGAAAACGCGAAAAAAAAGCACTGCCGCGCTAATTCAAATTCAATTCCGAACAAATACGTCCAAAAACATGTTCGTTTCATGCGAAAATAGAGAATTTTCACTATTTTCACAAAATCCGAATGTCAATTTTCTTGGCGGCCATGATTATGAGAATCGTCCGCTGAGTTTAGCAAACCTGCACCACGTTGCACCGAGGGGCTATTCACTTTGAATCCGAAGGAAATCCGTATTGCGATTTCCAATAATTTTTCGTATGTGAAGGTGATTTTCAAAGATTCCCAAAGATTTAATCGGAGTTCCCGTGATTTTTAGATCGAGGGAATCGCACAAAATAGATTTCACAACATTGAGAATTCTCAGTGACTCCCAGCAATTCCTAGCGACTCCCAACGATTCCTAGCGACTCTAGCGACTCCCAACGATTCCTAGCGATTCCTAGCGATTCCCAGCGATACTGAGCGATACTGAACGCTTGTCACTTGCTTTTCACGGCCTACCTACATGAATTTTCAGTGTATCCAAATTATACCGACTTCTAACGATTCCTTGTGGATTTCCTCTGATATCTTTGCGACTTCTCATCGAATTCCCCAGTGATTCCTCAAGTGAATAGCCCCTCGCGTTGCACGATGCGTGATCGCTGACAGCTGACTATTTCGCTCACCTCTGTGTGTCGGAGAGATCACGCACCGTGTGACGCCGGCTGAACTCGGCAGACGACTCTCATAATCATGGCCGCCGATTATTTTATTATATATATATAATAATTTTAATATAAAAACTTCGTGGGAAGTATATGTAAACTAACAATTAAAATCACGAAAATTATGGTTAGAAAGCACCAAAATGTTAATTTTGCTTTTTTTTCTCAGAAATACGAAAATTTAAAAACCTATTGACTTCTTCACTATCGCGATCATATTAGACTTCTTCATTTTTATTTTCATGTGTTTACATGTACCCACATCAGAATAATTACAGAAATTCAATTTACCCCAGAGTTCACTTTACCCCGGTCTCCTAAGTGTTCATGTTTTGGTAATCGTAAGACAGTGCAACGTTTCAGAAACGTGTGTGAAACATTCTGTGCAGTGTGGGGCAGTGTGCGAGAGTTGTGCTATTGAAATACAAACAAACCCAATTATATGAATCCCGAGTTGTTTGGATTGGGTCCGAGTTACCGTAATTAATTGCAAATTCGTGTATTCAAAAGCTATGAATCTTTTTACAGTTCCTCAACTCCGTTATATGGCCCTATTTAATATAAAGTAGCAGAAAAGTATCTCTCGGATTGCCAATAAGAGTCCTCAAAGTGAAATGCCATGTTGATGACATTAAATTTGTTCTATTTTTTTAATTGCGAAGCGTTGCGACTTGCGAAGCTACACTGACCGCGTTATTGATATTTATTACAAAGCTGAAATGTCTCAACTGCATGCCATCATGACTTGCTTTATTTTCACCTTGATAGTGAAAGCGGCTGTCGTTGGACTGGAGTAATTCCACAAGTGCATGGCATTTAACAAATAATTATTACATAAAACTCAGCAGCGGTTAGGTTCTCAATAAATTTCAATACACGGATTTGAAGGGAAAGGAAAAAGAAACTCGGGTAAATTATTTCCAAAAATTGGATCTCACTTTTCAACAATAAATCGTGTAAATTAATGAAACATTTGATTTAAGATACTTTTTGAACAATTGGTTCATAAAACATTATTTTTTTCTTTAAAAAGATTGATCCTACATGAACGGAATAAAGGAGATAAACGCTGTAAGAAAATTAAATCTATAACAGCAGTGTTGAACATTTATGAAAATGCTGTGGTACAGTCATGTTGGATTTCGCAAGAATTTGCAAGTGGAGAATTTTCATGTGCCTATCTCACGTATAAAACTGCTAAAATCTTCTCTTTCGTTAACTTTGGCAAATAATTTTTGTACAGCCAAGACATTTGCTGGCGAAAAAGGAATCGCAACTGGGTGGGGAGCGACGGGGGAGAGTGGTCCAATATCCAACACACTCCAGGAAGTGACCGTGCCAATTCTTACCAATACGGCGTGCAGAGCCACTAAGTATCCATCGCGAAGGATAACGGACAATATGTTGTGCGCTGGATACACGGAAGGAGGCAAGGACTCATGTCAGGTAATTCTTCTTCTTCTCCCTTGTTTGGCTATCGGCTCCTTACGGTGCCATGTGTCACTATAGGCCTCTTGGATACCTTTCATACAAAGTAGACTAAGCTTGTGTGGCGTATACATGCATGAAATTCACGTCACTGTTTTGTCAAACGTCCACGTTAGGCGGCGCTGCCAGCCGTATATGTACACAGCTCTCACGCACACTAGTAGCGTGTCTGTATGTTATCCAAGAGGCCTATATCAGGTAATTGTAACGAGCAACAGTATTAATTTTCTTCGTGAAACGGATCTAGTGAAATTATTTACAGCCATTCGCCTTTGAATTTTGATTATCAGTCATTACAGCACAAGAAATCCAATTCATTAGCCAAAATTAGAATATATATATATCATTCATAAAGTCTGGTCTGGACACATTTGCCTCTGCTTTCTACAGTATTTTGGTTGACCTTAATGAATACCTGGTATCTCATTTGACGATCGATTCGTCGAAGCAAAGATGAGACCTTGTCTCCCCCCCCTACGTTGATTATAGTGGGCGACAAATAGATTCATTTTAAGTCGGTTAAGGTTGTACGATACTCCGAACAATAGCACAGTCGCGAAAGTACGGCAGGATTTACAATGAATATTGCTATATTTCAGCTGTTAAAGCGATGATTTGATTCTGTTCCACAGGGTGACAGCGGCGGTCCTCTCCACGTGATAAATAATTCGGTACATTGTGTTGTTGGTAAGTCCGATAAAATTTTAATGGGAATTGATACACACCGATCCTTGTGAACTCGTTCTGGTGATTTTCGGATCTGCAACTATTTATCTCATTGTTCCAGGAGTCGTTTCATGGGGTGAGGGATGTGCGGCACCAAATTATCCTGGAGTTTACGCTAGAGTGAACCGTTTCATAACTTGGATAAAGCGCAATACTCAAAACGCTTGTTACTGCTGATTTCACGAGTAATATATGAATATTGTTGAATTCGAAATAGGCATTTCATGACACAAAGCTAATGTGTCACGTAGTAGTTACGCAGCTACTTTGCTCGTATTGCTAGTATTGATTTCATAATTATTATTCTAGAGGCTGGTAAGATCTGTTTAAGTTAATAATGTGTGAAAACCTATATGTAAATTTGAGGCGATGGTCTTGGGTGCATTATCCTTGAGTTCGATTTCAAACGTTTAACTAAAAGACGAATCTCCATAGGCCTAAGTACATTCGTAGCCATGCCATCAACTTTATGAGTTACAAAACATCCTTTTTGCGTCACTAAATGCCTAGATTTTACATTCTCTTTCTCATATCTACTGAGACTCGATTTATAACACTATTCAACTTCATTCGCAATCTTTGATAAAACGGAAACAAAGATCTTATTTAAGTCATCTTCTACATTGATTTGATTGAAATTTTAAATCAGATGCAAATCAGAGTGCTGGCAGTAAAAAGTCCAACAACGATGCTTAGCATATGTCGAGTAGGTAATGATTGGGAAAAACTTATTTGGCGTTGAAATTGTGAAGATCAACGTATATCTGCCAGCGGGATGCTTGTGAATTTCGAGCCAACAGATTTTCAATTCAGAGTGAAGGAGTTTGAAAAAAATATAAAGGAGGTGCGATATCACTTGCAACCATTATAAGTCAAGAATTTCCAATAGATTCATGAATCCGCCTCTTCGAAGATATTATGCAATCGTTTCGTCACAGAAATATGGATATGGTGACGGTATTCCTGCAAAGTGATTTTGCAGCACTGCGATCTGCGACACAAATATTAATATTATTATGAATGGTACTATATATATGATCTAGTCAAATAAATGCCGGTATAACAATGAAAATTCATGTAATCACGTTTATTTAAATAAATATAAATTGCTTATTCCACTATTTGTGAGTTCACATCATAAACTCAAATTTATTCTAATATTATAAAGAATTTATTTAAATATCGAATCGCTCGTTGACGTCATAGTCTAGACCAAAATCCTCACTTCACATTCTTGATTAGTGTAGGATATATTTTCATTTTCCATTAGTTTGTGATGTTTTTAAAAACAAATCAGAGTATTGACTGAATGAAAAACAACTAGTCCTTTATCAAACATTCGTAACCTTCGACCATGTGAAGTAATTCTGATTTCGAGGCACTCGACAAGTACCAGTAGCTCCATACATTTAAATATATACAATACGTTACAATGGTATGTAAAGGTTTATCCATCGATCGAAAACGTAATTGTTCAATTTATTCATTATGACACCTCGCTGTTTCGGTGAAACTATAATCGTCGAAGCGATAATCAGCATCAAGATAAACCCAATGTGGCAGGTCTGTGATTAAAATGGAAATCTTTAACACGTTAGATTAGGAAAGAAAATCGATCACTTCAAATAGTAACTATGAAACGACAACGCTGTATGCCCTCTCATACACTAGTGACCAGAACGCCACCTGAGTTGGTCACATCTCCGTTTGCAGAATCTGGTGTCTCTTGCTTATCGAACAACCAAAATGTCTCCATGTCTCCTTTACCCTGAGAAATTATTGTAGGAATAAATTGATGAACGTGTAATGATAGGGTGGATAATTTATTTGCATAAGTGTACAGGTATTCATCAGAAAATCAGGAATGTGTTATGGAAAGAACTTTGCGTAAAGACTTTGAAAATAATAGAAATTTGTAATGGCCCTGTTATTGGTTATCCAAATAACTAATTTCATATGTAATTCGCGCTTAATCATTTCTTTAAAAGTAATTTCTTTGCTCGTGCGATCGCGGATTTCACAAACGACACTAGGGTAAAACGTCCAGTGAATGACCGATTTGTTTCATCGATAGATATATTGATTTGAAAAAATAATTAACGAATCAATAAATCCAAAACAACCGTTACTATTGGGTTGAGAATTTATTTTCTTTCAAATATTCATCATAATATTAGCGGAATTTGATCATAAGCTTTTCAAAATTAACTATAAATAGTAAAAAAAAAACCAGAGGTCCAGTGAATGACCACTCGCGTCTAATGAATGACCGGGTATGGTCCAATCAATGACCGATTCATCTATCCACCTATTAAAAATAAATATTCAATAAAATGTTGATAAATTCATTCTAGTTTATTTTCAACACGATTAAATAATAATATATGTATAAGAAAAAGCTTAAAACTTGAGAATTTCAACCTTCATGGACTGTTGGAGGTTAACAGCGATTCATGACAGCTGTCAGATGAAAACGGACATGTTCTTATTTTAGTCGGTCATTTACTGGCTGAGTATTATAATTAGGCATACCAGTAAATGACCGACATAAAATTAATCAAAACTAATTATTTAATAACGTTACAACTATTTAAAGTCAATGTAAATAATCATTTACTCAATTGAATCATTATAAATCAAGTGATTGATGAAAAAAAAACAATACGATCGTCAAAATACATAGTTTATAAAATGTTAATATTTCATGATTTTAGTTAAAATTCAGCAAAAATCGTGTAACAAGCAAACTGTCAATATAAATTTAATTATTTTCGATATACACGTTTTTTAATTCGAATACTTCGAGACTAATAAGAAAAGAGACGTATAAGATTGCAGAAATAGATGTGTCATGAATATCTATCAATTTTCTGAATTGTTATAAATATTATTTCTCGTGCCGGTCATTCACTGGTAGGTGGTCACGGACTGGACTGTTTACCCTAATTCGTTGATGTTGTAAAACCTATAAGTCCTGAGCGAACAGCATTTTCTGTACACTTCCAGTTTTATGTAATGAAGAAATTCTGACTTTAAACAGCATGAAATATTACTTCAAATCAGCTACAGGTTGAGTCACGGGGTTTACTTCAATAAAAATATGCGAAATATTTTTTACATTTTATCACTTGAGTGATGCAGGATTGGTACCGAAAGATACGACCTTTTTGATTTTTAGCTTATTTTGAATAATGGAGATCGATCGTATCTTCCAAATAATTATTTTGTCATCGATAACTTTCATTCTCAATAATTAGTCCAGTTGAAATACCTGCCCATACATACGATTTTGCCATAACAGTTTGCGGTAGCATTTTTCTCATAGTTTTCGACGTCCTGAATTCAATGGTGCAAGAATTTTTGCGCCAAGTCATGCGGAAAGGGTTCAAATTTTTTTTTTTTTTAATTGAAACTTCAATACAGCGATAACGACGAAGAAATTGCAAAAAAGTTTCAAACAAGAGTTGTAGACAAAAAAAAAAAAAAAGCCACGGAAAAAACAATTGAACTTTTTTTTGTCTACAATCAATAGGTGAGCCAGTGGAATTAGTTTAACCCTTCGTTGTCACACTTCTCAGGAATCCCGCCGTTGTCACACTGGGTCAGATAGACCCAGACGGATTTCAAAAGGCTCTTACATCCAAACTATCAGTCCGATTTCAATCAACAAAATATTTTCACATACTTTGAACTCTCTAGAATAAGAATCCATCGTTGCTTTTTGAAAAATAAAATTTTGACATGGTAAAAAAAAATCCGAAAGCCATCAATTTGCAAAAAAGACCTTTTTGAATGTAAAAAATTATAACTCTTTCAATTTTCAATATTTTTTCATAAAATTTATGGACGACGCTCTCGAAATAGGGTACTTTGTGGAAAAAATAGCTCGGTGGTGTTCGTTTCAAAAAGTATATTTATTCCGACACATAGATAAGGTCGATTTTGAAGTGTGAAAACATGGCTATTTCTAGTCAAATACTGATGGTATAATAGTATTATGGTTTATTAATATAAAATAAAACGATGAAAGGTCAACAGAAAAGGTATTCAATCTGCTACAGTGCAGTCGACATACATAAAAGCTCGATGTTGGCTGCACATGGACGCTGACAGGAGGAGCATTGCTCCTTCGACTTCCGATCCTGCTGTGGGGTGCACAGTCTGTACCGGACCCTTTTTTCCAAGTATTGTCTTTCTTTTGGTGGTGTGGAACCCTCGTACTTGAGAATTGCTAATATTCCCTGTCTTATGTAGTAATGTCGCGTCGGAGAGTTGGCACTTGCGACCAAGTCCGCAAGTAGGGCGCAACGAGGTGGAAAGACAGTTCATAAATGCACTGCTTTTTGATTTTTGTTTCTTTTTTCTCCAATATTTTACAAAAAAATAAAATAACGATTGCCACAATTATACTTACGGCTTGTACGGAATATTAAAAAAAAAATTATTTTGTTTCAATTTTTCACAAAAGTCGACGCCATTGTCACACTTGGGTCACAATGACCCACACCTCGCGCACGATTTTCTTTAAACAGCTGTCACACTAACACTGACCCTTCTACTGAAGAGCTCTCTGTGTCTCCCGACTAGGGATAGTCCAAACTAACAGTAAATAGTAAAAAAGGGCCCATTTGTACCCTTTCAGTTACAGATATTTAGCTACAAAGTTAGACCATGGGTCCGGTGGACCCAGTGTGACAACGAAGGGTTAAGATTTTGAATAGCTATATACAAAAATGAACCAGTGGGGCTACCTAACCTAATTAATTATTTTCACTGGCTCACCTGTTGATTGTAGAGAAAAAAAGTTCAATTATTTTTTACGTGGCTTTCTTTCGTCTACAACTCCTGTATGAAACTTTTTTGCAATTTCTTCGTCGTTATTGCTGTATTGTAGTTTCAATTTTCAAAAAAAATTTGAACCCTTTCCGCAAGCCGTAGCGCGAAAATTCTTGCACAATTGAATTCAGGACGTCGAATACTATAAGAAAAATGCTGCCGCAAACTGTTATGGCAAAATGGTATATATGGGCAGGTATCTCAACTGGATTAAATTCGACGGATACCATATTTTGGCTGTAACAATAATGCGATGTTTCAAAAAATTGAAACCAAAAAGTCTTATCTGCCAAATGTTTTAAATTGAAGTTATTGATGATGAAATAGTACATTACAATACGAGTCCGGTAAAACTTTTTCTGACGAGTGTGAGGTTGCAGCACGAGCCGAAGGCAAGTTCTGCAATCACACGAGAGCAGAAGAAGTTTTTCCGTCGAGTATTGTACAAAATTTTACTTCAGGAGGTGTTAAAATGGGGGTTTTAGCCACGCGAAACGTGGCTAAAACGTCCAAAATCACACGGAGTGAAGTAATAATTATTTGGCAGATATGACCTTTCGTTATTCACAAATATGAATTTTTGGCAAATCAAAGCGAAAAGGTTGTATCTGCCAACGTCTAAAACCTTTTTCTTTTAAGTTTGTAATTTTGTAATTTTTAGTTTATGTTTGCGTTTTCAACCATTTTCAAGCAAATGAGACCGTAAGAAAAATCATACGACCTTCTGGTTTCAATTACGATCTTATCACATTAGTCACGCGAAATGTTACCTATTTCCTGATAAGTATACCCATATTATAGTATGTATTGAAATTATGGAATGAAAACTCACTTTTACCCAAACACTGCCTCGCGATTCAATTTTATAACCATCTGATGGCAAAAGTGCTTTCGTATCAGGTGAAATGTGTACTCTGCCAGGCTGTAATACAGTAATTGGTTATAACTTTCGTAAACTTCACATAGCAATACCGCTACAAGGCAGTAAAACGTGTTCTCCTAGAAAGCAGTATCCTTATAACCCGTTGACTCGAGTTATACGACTTTCCTAACAACGTTCAAACTTTTTTCATTAAGGTATCACCACGCGATTACCTGTGTGGTCAACAATCACTTTCCAAGTTGCAAAGTCCATATATATAATATTAGGGTGATTCTTTATTCGGTCATATTCGAATTTCAATGCTCCTATCATGCCACGTCACGTAGAACGGATTTAGCCAAAAATATACCTCGATGCTTGAGATTTTTTTGTAATTTTTTTCACAAATTCTCTGGGTGAAATAAATGCATGGAACATTTTTCTTTCAACTCGAAGGGCTTAGAAATGGTTGAATTTTCGAAAAAAACCACCGAAAATCGGAATCGCGCTCTCCTTCAAACGTTAATACCTGCGGTTCCCTTTGTCGTAAAGACATCGGCCAAAACTCATTCTGAAGCTCTTAAATTGCACTTTTATGTAAATAATTTTAAATTCATGGAGTAAACAATTTTATATTTGTTATTAACAATTCCATTTTTTAAACGTGATTTTGGAGATGACTACCACCTTCGAAAATTCTGAAAAAATAGGAGCGAGTTCCTTGATTCATTCTCTACAAAATCTGTAAGTTTTAAGCTTGAACTCTGATAGCAACTATATTTAAAAAGCGCTTGATCCGTCCGAGACGTCGCGCGCAACTGTCTACGCGGGCGAGCCCAGACCGAGGCTCGTTTGCTTCACATGCAAAGAATTTCTAGGGGGCATATTATACGTTCACATTCATCAAATCCATTAATTTACGGCATTGTTTATTCCATTTCATACTGAATATAATATAAAAATGACTATCGGAATGAGTTTCTCTGTATTTAGACTAATAATTTTACGGTTTTAAATGACACTAATTGTGGGAAGCATGAAAAAAATACTACGATGTAGCGATAGACGTGAATAATATACCGTACCGTTTGTGACATTTAGTTTTCACACGTTTTTGAATAAAAAATTAAAAGCCCGAAAAAATCTCGTCAAAAACACGTTTCTGTACCTTTCGCGTCGAACGCTGCTTAAACGAAGGCAGATAGACCATAGGTTGACTGGACCTTTTTTGTAGAGCGTTAAATTCTATACAAAAAAGTCCGCGACGGCATATATCTATAGTAGATATCCGATGCGTTTAAGGCGATGCAAAACGCACCTACAAATCGCCGCTTTTCCGTCGACTGACAGCAACATGGCAGCCGTTGCCATGGCCATGGCTTGTCTCTTTCTTCTGGGGGCTAAAACCCCCATTTTCACACCTCCTGAGTAAAATTTTGTACAATACTCGACGGAAAAACTTCTTCTGATCTCGTGTGATTGCAAAGCTCGCCTTCGGCTGGTACTGCAACCTCACACTCGCCAGAAAAAGTTTTACCGGACTCGTATTGTACACGGAGAGACTTTTCCTAGAAAAGATTACAATACTTTCGACTAACGTTCTGATATGTCCGCAATGTCGGCAATATTACCAGCGAGTATGGTAAACTTTGTAGTCGGATCTGGATATTTTGACAATTTTCGGCTACAAAGTGTACCACACGTATGGTCGAAATATCCAGATCCGACTACAAAGTTTACCATACTCGCTGGTAATATTGCCGACATTGCGGACATATCCGAACGTTAGTCGAAAGTATTGTAATCTTTCTTAGGAAAAGTCTCTCCGTGTAATGTACTATTCTATTTCTTACGATTTTTAGAAGTTATACTGTTTGCGCGTCAACCCCGAATCTTTACATCGGTTTAACGCCCTTATTTGTAAAAATACGGGATTGAACTTGATATAACTTTATGTGTATTTTTTGATTCAAAACAACTTTCGTTGAAAACATTTTACGATCAAGACGTTAGTCTTCGAGATATCGAGATTCTAAACTTTTCATCTCCTGTTTCTAAGGGTCGCCGGGGGCGGGGGGCGAGAATTTCATTGGGGTATCATTCAGTATCCATTCACCTGCCTTCACCTGAAAAATAAATCTACCCCTCAAAAAGTCCTCACTTGACGTATTCCTGACGTATTCCGTTTGCTGGAATCAAAGAGTACACAGAAACCTGGGGTTTTGTCTACATTTTTTTTCTATATATTTGGAGACGTCCGGGCCCGTGAGAGCATTGGAATTCGAAAATGATCAAATTAAGAACCACCCTGATATATCGTGTTTTATCTCAGAGACGCCTCGGGAATTTCGCGGCACGTGTTTACCAGCAGCCTGACAGTCCGAGACCCGCATTACTGAGGTGTCTTTGAGATAACACACGGTATGTATACACGAAAAGTGTTAAGATTTAGTGATGCCGCAAGACAAGACAAGGCAAGTATCGCAAACTTCTTGTCTTGTTTTGCAATATTCTGGATCTCTTCCTGTCTTGTATTGTTTCAATTCGCTAGAGAAAATTCGTCTCTTGTCTTGCTGAACATGACCAAATTCTCGTCTTGTCTTGCGTCCTCTTGTACACCTGAATGGTTCTTTTTTTTTTTTTTTTAATTCAATTGGATGAATAAATTCTTAAAATTCCTGATCTATTTACATATTCTCATTTTAGACATTCATAATAATAGTACATTGTGCACCAAGGTCGTAAAGTGGAACTTTTAAGGCCGAGTGCGATGTTTTAAGTACGAGTCGTAGACGAGCGCGCGAAGCGTGCGAGGCGAAGACGAGTACTGAAAACATCGTGCGAGGCGTTAAAAGGCCCACCTCCATGGTGCACACGATACTTTATATAACGCAAGCATATTTTTCTCGCTATTTGATGCCTCTGTATAGGACCTAAAAGTGGTACTTTTAAAGTCCTAGGACTTAAAAGTACTACTTTAGGTCCTATACAAAGGCATCAAAAAGCGAGAAAAACATGCTTGCGTTATATAAATATAATTTTCTCTATCAGATCAGGACTTTTTCGAACGCCGTTTTTGTTCGATATCTCTTGTTTTCTCTCGTCTCTTGTGTGCTCTTCTCTCGTATTGTCTTGTCTCTTGTGACAGTTTTCTTTTCTTGTCTTGTTTCTCTTGCTCTCTTGCGGCATCACTATTAAAATTAAATGATTCTAACAGAAAAGTGCGTTATAATCAATGAATACCGTACTTAATACTACTACTACTATTTAATAGTCTATAAAGATTCCCGCAAAGTGATTCCAATTGTAAAACCCTTCCCAAGTAAGAAATTTATTTTGAACCCAAAAATGAAAATCTTGTACTGAATATTTGTTGCAGTCTGACATACAAATCTATATCTAGATGTATAGGAAATTGAAAAAAAAAAAATTGAAAGGTCGCAAACTTTTACCTCGATCGATTTCCTCATTTAACCCTTAAAAAAAAAAAAATCATAATCCCAAAATGCATTGACCTCTTTATGATTTTTTTTTTTTTTTTTTAACATGTCGGGATCTGAATATTGCTATACCGACTTATGCTACATCTTCTGAAATGTTCATAGTATTTTTCCGTATTTTTCGGTACCGATTGGACTCATAGTTTTCACACGGCAACCGTTTAGAAATGGCTCGGGTCAATTTGATCCGGGTATGAGCAGCTTGATTGAAATCGGAGGTGTGACCACGAAGGGTTAATTCTAATTTTGTGACCGTACTCTCTAAATTTGAATCAGTGAAAACTACTGACAATCAGTGAATATTCACTGATTCAAATTTAGAGAGTAGACTTAGGAATATGATCGATGATTTTTATCAGAATTTTCACCACTTCAGTTTCGCCGTTACACTATTCTATAAGTCGTTTGTTTCTCCAACGCTTTTGGGTCGCACTCAAGTTATTAACTGTAGTTATCAACATGTTGAGTTACAAATAAACATGTAGGTCTTCTAAACTACTTCAAGATGAAAATATCTGTCAAGTTTTTTAGACCCTAGAACTATTCAATGTTTAATTGATATATACAGGATGATTCAGAATTCCTGACGAATCTCTTGAGGGGTTAATCCTTGTCAAAATTGGGATCGAAAGTTCCTTAGTCATTTTTCTGAAAAATGATTTTTTTCCCTGGAAATTTTTTTTTCCAACAAACAATTTTTTTTCAATAATTTTTTTTTTTTTTCGTGACGAATCTCTTAAGGGGTCAATCCTTGTCAAAATTGGGATCGAAAGTTTCTCAGCCATTCTTCCGAAAAATGATTCTTTTTCCTGGAACCATAACATATTTTTTTAACATCTTCCACCAAATAAAAAACTTTCACTGAGAAATCTCTCTAATATTGAGAAAAAAAAAAAACTCACTGGCATGATATGGGATTCTTTAAAATTGACAAATGATATGTAAGAAAAAAAAAAAAATTGTTGAAAAAAAACTTATTTGTCGGAAAAAAAATGTCCAACCAAAAAATCATTTTTCAGAAAAATGGCTAAGCAACTTTCGATCCCAATTTTGACGAGGATTAACCCCTCAAGAGATTCGTCACGAATTCTGAATCATCCTGTATATGCAACTGAAACTTTAGAATCCCGAGTTAGAATCGGTGTTATCGATTTTTCTGAAATTACAAACACACCAAATTTTGTATTAAAAAACAATAGCTTTTGAGGTATTATGGAAGTTTGGCCTGAATCGGATGCGGAACGAATTTTTTGAAAAAATCATCGGTTCGTCATCATTGGTTCATTCCAAATAGAAAAATCATTTGAAAATCGATTTGGGGTGAGAGCTTGCGGTCATTCAAAAACTTTTTTGAACGACAAAATTTTACTCACTTGGCTAGTCGTCTGCATTCTGGATGCTGTGTTCACGGTGTCTCCGAAAAAGCAATATCGCGGGACTTTGATCCCTACGACTCCAGCAACTGCGGGACCTGAATGAATACCTATACAAAACCGGAACAATGAAGTATATTGTTCGAATAAGTCCAGTCATGAAATGCGGCTAAAAATTATTTAACGAAAGGTCAACCTATTCGAACATGTACATCGAAGCCAGATGGTAGCTTCAGAGCACGCACGTGTGTTATTAACTGAAGTGAGACATCGGCGATGTTGCTGGCGTGGGTGTCAGTTCTGTCAGGAGCTCCGCTCGCTGCCATATAAACACGACCCACCGTTTCCACCTGTCAAAAATTGACGATACGCTTATGAACAAACATAGACATGCGTTTGCTGAACGCCATATGATACGTAAAGAACAAGTCTTGATGAGAATCTAGGGGTAATTGAATTAGTACCGATTTCAGACAATTTTTTTTCCTGTTTTTCCAAAATGTTTTACATTACCTTGTAGACGTTGAACTTGTCCATCAAGGAGTCGAAACAAGAGAAGACTGCGTTCATGGATGATACCACATCCATGGCTCCTTCGATAGTGGAATAATCGAAGTCACAGAGCTCGCAGAATAAAACGGTTATCGAGTCGAACGACTGTAATGATTTTAAATATGTAGTAGGGGAATGAGCATGGACTGAAATAGACTACCCATACAACACAGGACATTTCAGCCAGGTTTCTGCAACGTTCGGCTAGAATCTTGCTATGATTTCAGAAACATGACAGCTACTTACTGTTGTATTTGAGAAATAAGTCGGATAAATGAAAATGTCCATCTTCGTAACATAACGTTTGAAACGGGTCTGTAATATAGCTCTAGAACTTATGTGAAACATTTCATACATCTCAGTCCCTTTCCGATATATTCAGGTAGTGTTGCATAAAACTGAATGACGAGATGTTGTTCTGATGCTTTTGAGTTTGCAATTACATGACAACGAAGTCTGCATCGTTGGAACGCAACGAAATCCGAAAAAAAATAATTTAAATATATTTTTGCAACGCATGCATGAGAAGTGCTACTTCTCATGCCTGCAGAGAGTGGCCTAAGTAGCGCTTTACAGCCAGGGATACAATAATAATGTTGCGCATGCGCAAATCGGCCCGATTTTACTTCTCGCACGCACTTCTCACACTCCTCTCGCGCACTCCTCTCGGCAGGCACGAGAAGCAGCCCTTCTCATGCATTTGTTACAAAAAGTATTATGCGATACACGCGCGAGAGAGCGACCATGCGAAGGTTGTGAAGTTGGTCGGACTCGCCGTACTCGTACCACGAGCAGCACTCGCCTTCGGCTCGTGTTGCTGTGTTACTCGTAAGGCTCGTGCGACCAACTTCACAGCCTGCGTATAATGATCGCTTTCTCGCACTTGTATCGCAAAGTACTATAATTTACTAAAAATGATCCTGCTATGTTTGAAAAGTGAAAACGACTAGAAATAACTTGAAAATGTTGATAAATCTACTAGGATCATTTTTATGCTTTGTATATTTTTTTTTTAATTTACGTTGAATTTCGTTGCGTTCCAACGATGCAAACTTCAATGTCATGCAATTACCCATATTTCACTCATTATTCTTCTCAAACTAACCCAGTCATCGCGTGTATGAGTGATTCCATATATCAAGCGGGACACCTTTTTAACATCTATTCATTCGATCGTCTTGTAACTTTTTTTATGCGACCCGTTGTTTGAAAGTTCACTTTTTGAGCATCGGATTTAGGCCGCAAAGTGACCAATTTCAGGAGTGCGATTCCGGATCTTTTGGCCATAGCTATGGCCTGGCGGTATCTAACGTCTTGTTTATAACAATCGAACAGCGTTTGACGAGCCCAGTCGATTTGGCCAATAAGAACACTGCATGTGTGCCTTAGCTACCGCCAGGCCATAGCTATGGCCGGCCAAAGCTATCGCCAAAAGATCCGGAATCGCACCCCAGGTCACTGAAATATAGTGAAATATTATAGGACAGGAGCGCATAATTAAAATATTATCGTACAATATGAATATGTTTCATTAAAATAAACAAAGTCAATATTGCATGCGCCAAGTCCGAAAAGTGTCAAATCCGGTATGAGTAATTTCCAAAATTCGCTTCTGAGTGTGTTGTGTCACAGCATACTCGATCGGCTCATATTAGAAATAACCCATACCGGATAGTGACACTTTTCGGACTTGATACATAAATAGCTATTTTACAAATTGGAGATGAACTTGTTCACAAGTTTGTGCTCCAGGCTTAAGACGGATCACCTACAGGCCGGTCGGTCACGCACATCAAGCGCCGACCAATCACGTATTCGTGTAGGTGACCGACCGGCCTGTAGGTGATCCGTTTTACGGCGAGCGGCTTTTACTGTGTTCCAAGCTTTATTCAGTAAAGGCACTCGCACATAAAACGACGTCTCGGATCACCTACTTGACTCACACAATGCGCCGTCCAATCACACACGGAGAAAAAAATATCGCGCTCATCACGAAACTTCAAATCTCTGTTACCACAATCCTATGTATAGCGATTGTCAGCTAACGAATCCTTACTATAGCTAAACGTACAGTGTTAAGAGCTATACGGATCGTAGTAAGCGCTATATGGATCGTGATAATCGCGATCCACCGCTTACAGCGCCATCTCTTTCGGCTTGGATCGTGATAATCATGATCCGTTTCGTGATGAGCGCCATATTTTTTTCTCCGTGCAGGCATGTGTGAGGGAACGCACGGCCGGCTTACGGCCTGTAGGTGATCCGTCAAACGGCAAACGTATTTTTATGTGCGAGCACCTTAACCCTTTCAGGGGCAGTGGCACTCCCAGAGTGCCACTTACTTCTCTGTGGTTTTTGTTAGTTTTTTTTTTTATTAATTTAAAAAAAAAAATTTTTTTTTTTTTTAATCCGGCCCTGAAAGGGTTAAAGACCCTCGCACACTAAACGCAGTGTGCCGTAAGACGGATCACTTACAGGCCGTACGCTCACTCACACATGCCTGTGATTGGACGGCGCATAGTGTGAGTGAGCGCACGGCCCGGTTAAGGCCTGTAGGTGATCCGAACGTCGTTTAGTGTGCACTTAGCGGGAGGCTACTGTAGGGTCTGTCTATCCACGCATGTCTTTTTTTTCTCAATATTTCGGAAGTTATACGAAATCACAATTTTAGTAAAAACATAATACAAATCAGTCTCAGGCTTTATTTAGAATGTTTAAGGTAGTATCTCCACGACAGTCTGATACAAAAATAAATTCTAGTGTGAACGTATAATAATATGAGAATCAGCAGTTCGATGTCTATTATTTTTGTCTGAGAGTGTCCTTTATCCTCAGGCACTGCGTGTATACTGATACACACAACTACATATCCATTACTTAAAACAAAAGGCATGGCAACCTTGTGTTCTGTCACCTGTCAATCTGCGGTCGTATATGTTGTATGTGTCTTTTATACTAACCTAAAGGCGAAAACTCCAGAAACGTGAATGAAGATTTATATAAAAATTAAAAATGCCTAATTCTCACGATCAGTTGCGGGACAAGAAAGGAAAATTTTTAAAGCAGAAAAAATTAACAAAAGTTTAATCACTTGCACAGTGTTGCCAGACGCTCATTGACATTCGCCTCCACTAACCGAGCAAAGCTTAAACTTGCAAACTTTATGAATTTTTATCTTCGCAACTAATCGGGCAATAACAGTGGTTTTTTTTTTTCAAAATATTCGTAATAAACTGATGTTCAAATAAGTGGTTTTTGGAAAAAATATATAGAAAACTCTTAAAGTTATTATGTGAAATGTGTAACTTTTAATCAACTGGTACCTTCAACCCATGCTAAAAGGTCAAACTTTGGTCGCGAATATCTCCGTTAATCGACGGGCAAATTTTTTTTATTTAAGGTATTAAATTCGAGAAGGCTATTGCCTTCTATATATTCGTTATGTATACCTAAAGTTTGAATAACATCCGCAGAAAAGTGGTTTTGTGGAGGTACTACCTTAAGTCTTCGGTTTCGAATAGGCTACTGACCTCAAACAGATTTTATTTCAAAGCCTGTGAAATGTACCTTCATCTGGGATCTTATGATTTTAACGGCGACTGACATTTCTATTTGTTAGAAACGCCATTGAATCTTCAAATGCAATTCTAAATATCAGCTTACACCTAGAAAATTCTGAAAAAAAATCTAAGCGTATTCATCAATCAGCTTCCTCACAAAACTGATGAGTTCTAAAATGAAAATGCGATGGGTTTGGATCGGCTTCATCCGAAAACAACAGCTGCGTCTTATCTGGCATGGGAGCGCGCACGGGTGGATCTTGACGCTGCAAATTGTGTACGCGGGCAGCGTCGCGTGCGCTCTGCAGTCTTATCGTCGTTTTCAGGTTTTCAGATAGAGCTCATGGTAATTCCATTCCGAATCTTGTCGATTGACGTGAAATTACTTATATGTTGCTTTGAGCTCAGCCGGACGCGTCTTGTCGGTACTTACGCGGCATTCTTCTACTTCTGAGAGACTCTCGCGCGCGACTTGCGCTTAGCGGAAAGCGCGGAACTACTTCGTGGGTTAGGACCTAACCGTTAGGTAACCCGTTTTAAATGTTTCTATTAAATCTCTTGAAATATAATTCCATAAGCTGCTTGTTATATTTGCGAGAGATAATTGTTAGCAAAGGCAATATAACTGGAACGTAACTTTTTTAACCTTGGGGGGGGGGGGGGGGGGGGTCTACTCTATTTTTACCGACCCCGTCCATTTTCTCAAATTTCTCCGAAACGAGGCTATCAATCGAATTGTCCCTTCAGCAGCCGCTGTTTGACGAGTAATGAGTTCAACTGGTACGTTTGATCAAATGAAAACGAGATTTTTTTTTTCAATCGAGAAGTGTGGGTGTGCCATTAATTTCGATTTATATCAAAGCCTGCGTATCAGAAATGCGAAATCGGACGTCATAGCTCGATTCTATATGGAATTCCGAACACAACCATCTCAAAACATCTTTGTTTTCGATGAAGGGATCATTTGTAATCTACGATTTTGTGGTAATTTTCGCGATTGTCAACAGCTGAGATCGGCCATTGCCGCTAATGTCATGATATTAGTTTCCAGAACGCCCGTGAGATGTCGCCATGCCGTTACGTTGCTACACTTAGTACAGTCATGTTCATTAACATTAATGGCTTCGCGGTGGCTAACTGTTTTTTCGGACTTTTTCGGATACAACCCTGGTAGAAAATTGAACGGAATATGGCCAGAATCCGTTGAATTTTCTGCTCGGTGGGCAGATTCTGGGCAGAAAATATGGCCAGAAACCCCGCGGTCTGACGACGGATTCTGGTGAAGGATCTGGTCAAGTCATCAGCTGTTCATACACATACATAACCTACAGTCCTGAACTTTGTATGTATGCGTGTACGTGTGACACACGGCAAACTTCCAGAGACAGTAGGAGAGAAAGAGAGAGAAAGAGGAATAGTGAGAAAGAGATAGAGATACCTGCGTGCGCATCCACCTATAGCTATGTATAAAGGTAAATTAACCGTGGCTTCTGATTTTTGGTACACTAAACGTAATGGATTCTGATCCGGACGAGTTGGACAATTCTAGAAACAGCCAATCGGCGCTCTGGATTTTTTTAATCCAGAGCGCCTATTGGCTGTTTCTAGAATTGTCCAACTCGTCCGGATCAGAATCCATTGGGTACCTTCGGTTATTGAGCAGCCATAGCATCCGCTGCTCCGGGAGCCAATAGTATCGTCAGGTTGATCGGAAACAACCAATCAACAGCCGCAGACCTGCTCTTGGCTGCATAACCGAAGTTACCCATTACGTTTAGTGTACACGTGTCATCGGCATACTATGTTTGAAATATATATTTATAAATTTTAAGTTCAGAGGTGTTAAGCACGATCATTTTCATTCATTTTTCCAGCTTGTAACATTGGGTTTACATAACCTCAAACATAGGAGCTAGGAATCATTCACCAGATTTTGGTCAGATACTGGCCAAATACACCATGAATATCTGGGCAGATTCTGCCCAGATGATCTGCCCAGAATCTGTTAAAAGGCCAGATCTTCTGGTCAATTTTCTACCAGGGAATCGAATAAAATAATATTATACTATTTTTATAAGGGGTCATAATTATTAATATTACAATTTCGACTATCGGCACATGAAATACGACTAGAATGGAGTCTTGTTTACGAAAAATTCCGAAAAAAACAGTTAGCCACTGCGACCCCATGAATGAACATTACTGTACCACATGACTTGACCTGCAGTCCAATCATCTCCAAAGAGCTTATAGACATAGAAAAGAATACGCATAGGAGCCTACGTAAGTGGAAATTTGGCCCGAATGAAAAGAGACAAACAACCGACTGTACGTTCTATCCTTTACTAATGTTGCATGCGCACCCAAAGTCGTGACCCGGGTGGGAGAGCGGACGTTGCTTTTCATGATGAGGCTTTCCCCTCATTTCCCCATTTGCCTAGTCCCCACTTCACATCTAAAATTACTGCGCATGCGGTATTAAACAGAGATAGCACTGACACTTGGTTTTTTCTCTCTTTCTACAAAGTACACAGTAATTCGGCTCTCCTTCCTACTCTATGTCTATTAGCTCTTTGATCATCTCTCACTAATAATCTGAAAATATGCGCGTGGTGACATCTCACGGGCGTTCTGACAACTAATATCATGACATTAGCGGCAATGGCCGATCTCAGCTGTTGACAATCGCGAAAATTATCACAGTTGACAATCGTAGATTACAAATGACCCCTCCATCGTTGTCGAAAACAAAGATGTTTCGGGATGGTTGTGTTCGAAATTCCATGTCTACGACGGCCGATTTTGCATTTTTGATGCGTGGGCTTTGATATAAGTCGAAATAAATGAAGCAACCACACTTTACGATAAAAAGAAAATAGTCAAATTCCCGATTTCAGTCAATCAACCGTACCAGTACGAACTCGTTACTCGTCAAACATCGGCTGCCAAAAGGACGAGTCGATTGATAGCCCCCCTGATGGGCTAGTTCAACGATTTTCCAACGTATTTCCAACCGTTGATATCCCGTTGAGCAATCATTGGACGTCAACGGATGAAGTACGTTGAAGATCTTTTGATTTGTTTCAAATTCAATATACTTTTCCAACGACTTTTTCATTGGAAACCTGTTGGTAGCGTTATAAACACGTTGAAGGTGCGTTGGAAGCGCGTCGGAGGTGCGTTGGAAATGCGTTGGTACCGGCTTCGTGGCTGGTATATCGTTGGAAACCTGTTGGGAGCATTGGAAAAGCGTTGAAGGTGCGTTGAAAGCGCCTTGGTACCGGCTCCATGGCCGGTATATCGTTGGAAACGCGTTGGAAACCTGTTGGTACCGGCTGCGCGCCGGTCTATCGTTCAGGACGCTTTGGAAACCTGTTGGAAGCAATGGAAGCGCGTTGGTACCGGCACCGCAGCCGGTATATCGTTGGGGACGCATTGGAAATGTGTTGAGTTTCATTCGAAATCGATCATTGCATTTGTCATTTCACATTGTAATAATTCATTTTTATATACTTTAAGGTGCTTTCCTAGGCAATTCCACCAGTCCTGAAAACATCGTGAAAAAATGTGATATTAAACGGAATATCTCTGCCTGGGCACCGAAATCAATGAAACAAAATACGTCGCGCAATTCTATGTGCGACTCCGAACATGTACAGCCCAAAAAATGTTGATTTATAAACATTTAAAACGTTTCTAAAACCGTTTTTCATGGATATCTTCTCTATTTTCGCGCAAAACGAACATTTTTTGGGCTGTACATGTTCGGAGTCGCACATAGAATTGCGCGACGTATTTTGTTTCATTGATTTCGGTGCCCAGGCAGAGATATTCCGTTTAATATCACATTTTTTCACGATGTTTTCAGGACTGGTGGAATTGCCTAGGAAAGCACCTTAAGGCATAATGTAAATAATTATAGTATCCAGTACATCCCAATAAACCATAGCGTATATAAAATAGGACTAATGTCCAGCTGAAAAACGTATATTAAACGTTGTGAAACGCGTATACGTGAAATATACGTTTTTCGGCCCGACATTAGTCCTATTTTATATACGCTATGGTTTATTGGGATGTTTATAATGACCTACCCGAGTCGAAATTTTTCCGCTATTTACATGCTCTAAGCACTCAAATCAACCTATTTTGATACTGCCCAACCTATAGCGCCTATTTTGACCCGCGGAGTTCTACTTACAGTAGAAATTGTACTCCTATTTTGATTCTCTAAAGCCTACTCAACCTCATTTAGTACTGTTCAACCTGGAACCCCTACTTTGAACCGCTACGTTCTAATCAGGGTTGGGAGTCAATAATTACTTTTTCAATTAAATTACCCATTTAATAACACATTATTCAAATAATGTGCGATTGAACTATTTTCAATCATCTATTACATTGATGATGTGTAATTTAACCCTTCGTTGTCACACTGGGTCCACCGGACCCATGGTCTAACTTTGTAGCTAAATATCTGTAACTGAAAGGGTACAAATGGGCCCTTTTTTACTATTTACTGTTAGTTTGGACTATCCCTAGTCGGGAGACACAGAGAGCTCTTCAGTAGAAGGGTCAGTGTTAGTGTGACAGCTGTTTAAAGAAAATCGTGCGCGAGGTGTGGGTCATTGTGACCCAAGTGTGACAATGGCGTCGACTTTTGTGAAAAATTGAAACAAAATAATTTTTTTTTTAATATTCCGTACAAGCCGTAAGTATAATTGTGGCAATCGTTATTTTATTTTTTTGTAAAATATTGGAGAAAAAAGAAACAAAAATCAAAAAGCAGTGCATTTATGAACTGTCTTTCCACCTCGTTGCGCCCTACTTGCGGACTTGGTCGCAAGTGCCAACTCTCCGACGCGACATTACTACATAAGACAGGGAATATTAGCAATTCTCAAGTACGAGGGTTCCACACCACCAAAAGAAAGACAATACTTGGAAAAAAGGGTCCGGTACAGACTGTGCACCCCACAGCAGGATCGGAAGTCGAAGGAGCAATGCTCCTCCTGTCAGCGTCCATGTGCAGCCAACATCGAGCTTTTATGTATGTCGACTGCACTGTAGCAGATTGAATACCTTTTCTGTTGACCTTTCATCGTTTTATTTTATATTAATAAACCATAATACTATTATACCATCAGTATTTGACTAGAAATAGCCATGTTTTCACACTTCAAAATCGACCTTATCTATGTGTCGGAATAAATATACTTTTTGAAACGAACACCACCGAGCTATTTTTTCCACAAAGTACCCTATTTCGAGAGCGTCGTCCATAAATTTTATGAAAAAATATTGAAAATTGAAAGAGTTATAATTTTTTACATTCAAAAAGGTCTTTTTTGCAAATTGATGGCTTTCGGATTTTTTTTTACCATGTCAAAATTTTATTTTTCAAAAAGCAACGATGGATTCTTATTCTAGAGAGTTCAAAGTATGTGAAAATATTTTGTTGATTGAAATCGGACTGATAGTTTGGATGTAAGAGCCTTTTGAAATCCGTCTGGGTCTATCTGACCCAGTGTGACAACGGCGGGATTCCTGAGAAGTGTGACAACGAAGGGTTAAAAAAGTTTAATTAAAATGTAATATGTAATTGAAAAGACTTTGAATTTTGATATTTACCCCATAAATCCGCGTGATCACGAATTTCTAGGGTCTGGAGGGTTCAACGAGGTTCTCGGGAACTCCTATTTTGAGCCTAAAAGTGGCAAATTGTCCGATATCTGACTGTTTTAGGCGCAAAGTAGGAGTTCATTCTACATTGAAAGTGAACCTCCAGTGACCCTGTACAACCTACTAAACGGTAGGAGTTACAGGTCGAAAGGAGGAGAAAAATTTCGACTCGGGTAGTCAGGGCTGGGTAACATTTGAAATGGTTCCATTTAAAATATGCATTTGAAATGTAAAATGGCATTTTGCATTTTCATTTTAAATGGTATTTCCAAAAGCATTTTCATTTTGTATTTAAAATGATAAACTCAACCCATTTAGCCATTTATAAAATGCTAAATGGTAAATGGCGTAGCATGGATGATGCTGAGTTGTAAGATGCAGTTACTGCAGCTTCCAAACAGACTAATTTTTTCGAATATATTCCGGAAAAATTACAAATGCAATATTATTCACTTTTTTATATGTTTTTATGTACATCTTGATGAGTATGTGTGAAAATTGTCATGAAAAAATGTTCAAGGTTTCACACGTTATTCGTCTTCGTGTCGGCTGATGTTTCCCGTGCGCGATCAATCAATGTACACAATTCGGCAAACATGGTTGGTTTTAAATGAAAAAAAAAAAATATCCTCACCAACTACATGGTATTAGCTATGACGTGACGAAGGTTTTTTCGATTTTTCTTTTCGGTTCCCAGAAAAAAATTCCTGAACTTTTTTTTTACAACTCTGGGAGTTTAATATACATTGCACAAAAAACATATCGGGAAAACCGTACATCACGTCGGAACACGTATTCCTTTAAATATGTGTACCTGAATTTTGAGTCGATTCGTCAATCACAGTTTGAGATATCGTGTACACTGTTTTTAAAAACATAGTTTCGATAAAAACGCGTTTATTTGACCAGGCAGGCCGGTTCGGTTGTCTACCTGCGCCTCAAATTCTTATTTCGCTACAAACGCTATAACTAAAAAAAATACTCTAAATATCTACCGCGAGGTTCTCTGTATGCGGAACGCTAGGGGTACCAACCCGAAATTTTTGCTATTTCCATAGGCGTAGGTCATACAGTAAACTGCAGCAGCAGTTTGGTAACTTACTAGATGTTTCCAGTAAGATCACTAGTTACGCTGGCTAGTGGAATTGCGCTCAACCATACCCTGTTCAAGCTATGTTTATTCTGTTTGAACCCGAGAACAGCGCGCGTAAAATTTGAAGGTTAGGCGCTCAATTTAAAATGAATAAATAAATCGTGCGAATAAGTGAAGTTGCGGGAAAACTGGATCAGGTGAGGAAGATGATTCAAATCAATCGATCAACAAAATAATTATTAATCAATAGCAGGTTTGACTTGCAATCAATTTATTATGAATCAAGCAGTTTTTAAGATGTTTTTGTTGAATCGTTGGAACAATAAAATGGTTATTCATTATCTCATAACAGAATAATTATTAATTAATGTAAAGTATTACTTGCAATCAATTTATTATTAATCAAGCAATTTTTAAGAGGTTTTTGTTGAATCGTTGGAACAATAAAATGGTTACTCATTATCTTATAACAAAATTATGATACGTTAGCAATTCGTGTTACTCGCAGCTGCGATCGAGCAACGAATAGTAAATAATGACTGAACAAACTCTTCGGATTGGAATGATGGATTAATAACAAATTGTTTATTTCAAAATTATAGTAAGAAATCGAAGAGGACCAATTCCTGGACAACTGTGTTAGCCATTTTCAAACATCAGGGCTGCATCTGGAACAAAACAGTGAGAATCAATTAGCACTACGTCACTAAACGTTGTAATCAACTTTGAATTGAGGCGTTTCCAACAAACCTCAGTGTCACATGCTCTTCAGGAGAATTTAATTAGCGTTGTCGTGCCAAGTAACGTACAACAGTTTTCATTCCAAAGCTTACCATTGCTTCTTTGGATAATTCTCTGCACCTGAGGACACCTTCGATAACCCACAATGAGTCTCAGCGAAGAGCGATCCTTGCTTCGTCATCTGCTTTGTGGCTGCATAATATCTTGACTCAGGCACTCTTTCGAAAACAACAGCGCAGAACATCCTCGAAGAATATTGATTCCGTAACGCTAAAACATTAAGGCAAACGAGTCATGGATGGATCGTCGTTACACAGTGTGCCCTGTACAACGTGCACAGTAATCAGAAATTACCTGAGACGATTGACTTTGGAAACTATCTAAGGATGATCGATTGTAGTTAGATGCCGCTCGAGTCAACCTCGAGGTGTATCGTTGCGGTTCATCAAGGGTCTTGATTGACTTTCATCGAGGGACTTAGTTGACTTTCATCGAGGTATTTAACTCTGGACAGCTACTTTGCTGCGACTCGAATGTATCGTCAAAGCTTATCGAGGGAATCTTGCCAGCACGCTTTGTACTCTCTATCGATCTACGGTCATCGCAGCGTGTATGGAGTCTCAGCTGCAGTCACCGTTTGTCGACTGCAATTACTTTTCGGCTTCAGGATTTTTATCTCCAATGCAGGAGCTGGTTTAATTTATCTCATCGGTGGTATCGTGGTATCTTTTCAAGCGTGCTGGAAAGAGTGCCTGAGTCAAGATATTATGCAGCCGCAAAGCAGATGACGAAGCAAGGATCGCTCTTCGCTGAGACTCATTGTGGGTTATTGAAGGTGTCCTCAGGTGCAGAGAATTATCCAAAGAAGCAATGGTAAGCTTTGGAATGAAAACTGTTGTACGTTACTTGGCACGACAACGCTAATTAAATTCTCCTGAAGAGCATGTGACACTGAGGTTTGTTGTAAACGCTTCAATTCAAAGTTGATTACAACGTTTAGTGACGTAGTGCTAATTGATTCTCACTGTTTTGTTCCAGATGCAGCCCTGATGTTTGAAAATGGCTAACACAGTTGTCCAGGAATTGGTCCTCTTCGATTTCTTACTATAATTTTGAAATAAACAATTTGTTATTAATCCATCATTCCAATCCGAAGAGTTTGTTCAGTCATTATTTACTATTCGTTGCTCGATCGCAGCTGCGAGTAACACGAATTGCTAACGTATCATAATTTTGTAAGATAATGAGTAACCATTTTATTGTTCCAACGATTCAACAAAAACCTCTTAAAAATTGCTTGATTAATAATAAATTGATTGCAAGTAATACTTTACATTAATTAATAATTATTCTGTTATAAGATAATGAGTAACCATTTTATTGTTCCAACGATTCAACAAAAACCTTTTAAAAATTGCTGTTCAAGCTATTCAAAAATTGCTTGATTAATAATAAATTGATTGCAAGTAATACTTTACATTAATTAATAATTATTCTGTTATGAGATAATGAATAACCATTTTATTGTTCCAACGATTCAACAAAAACATCTTAAAAACTGCTTGATTCATAATAAATTGATTGCAAGTCAAACCTGCTATTGATTAATAATTATTTTGTTGATCGATTGATTTGAATCATCTTTCTCACCTGATCCAGTTTTCCCGCAACTTCACTTATTCGCACGATTTATTTATTCATTTTAAATTGAGCGCCTAACCTTCAAATTTTACGCGCGCTGTTCTCGGGTTCAAACAGAATAAACATAGCTTGAACAGGGTATGGTTGAGCGCAATTCCACTAGCCAGCGTAACTAGTGATCTTACTGGAAACATCTAGTAAGTTACCAAACTGCTGCTGCAGTTTACTGTATGACCTACGCCTATGGAAATAGCAAAAATTTCGGGTTGGTACCCCTAGCGTTCCGCATACAGAGAACCTCGCGGTATATGTGACCCTTTGCATAGTATTCTGGACACTTCAAAGTATTTTTTGAAAGAAGATACATTTTTTTTTGTTGTTTGAAAATTTTACAGTAGGATTCCCCTTAACGCAAACGCATTATTGAAATCTTGCAAGTTGAGAGTCGATGTAAATAACTAAGATTTCGTTGTTGGAAAATATAATGATTAAGAAACTATTTTGCATTTAATTATCCATTTAAAATGACTATTTTCCATTTTGCATTTAAAATGTATTCTGTAAAACTATTTCCATTTTGCATTTCAAATACTTTTTCTCAACCATTTTCCATTTTCCATTTCAAATGGATTCGAGATACCATTTTACCCAGCCCTGGACCTAGTGCATATCTAAAAATCGTCTATGCAGCCAATGTTTTCATTTCATTTAATTTCAGGGCTGACATATTCAAATTCAATACCATTGTTGTTGATTTAACTCGATATAGAAATAGGATAAAGAAGTCCAGTTGAAATTAACTAGAAATTATCATCTGCTCAATAAAATGAAATAATCATAGTCTCTGATCGCAATTCGTAAATCATCCGCATCCAAAAAATTAGAGTGACACTACCCCATAACTACCGATTGTCACGAAGAGCTGAATCCTTAAACCAAGATGGCAAGCTCGAGGCCAGTAGTTTGTATCTGCATCCTCTACGTGGTAGCAGTAGAGTCGTTATTTTCAAATGCATAGAATATGAGATATTGACATGACCGCCATTACCCACTGACCGCCATTCCCCCTCCCTCCCCTACATATATATCATCTACATGAAAAGTTTCAATTGATATAAATGATTACGTCTACTGTTTACATGATGAAAAGTGTCGAAAATTTCAATTTGGATACGTACGAATCTGTTGTCTTCATTTGATTACCAGTTTTCCCTAACGTCGCCCCGTTGTCTCACCAACCTGTACATTTTCTTTGCTGCTGCCTAACACTTCAACATTTGCCCTCCAAAGTCTAACGCGCTGACAACGACGAACCAACGCGGTATCTAATATTGGGGAGCCAACAGATTCCCAACGCTCGCCCAATTTGCCGATACGTGTCCTCCAACACGCTGACAACGACGGGCTAACGCGGTATCTGATATTGATGGGCTAACAGATTCCCAATGCTTGCCCAATGCGCCGATAGTTGTCCTCCAACGCGCTGTCAACGACGGGCCAACGCGGTATCTAATATTGTTGAGCCAACATATTTCCAACGCTCGCCCAACTTGCCGATAGTTGTCCTCCAACGCGCTGTCAACGACGGGCCAACGAAGAACTCGTGTCCAATACAATTCCAACGTCCACAATGTTTTACCACTAAATGATCAACGGTAATATTTCAAACACCTCAACACATTTCGAACGCCAATTTCGTTGAATTGGCCCATCAGGGCCCGTTTCGGAGAAATTCGAGAAAATAGACGAGGTCAATCAATATCGAGTAGACCCCCCCCCCCAGCCCCCCCCCCCCCTCCCCCCTCGCCCTCTTAAGAAACGTCGTGAAAATGAAAGCTGGTAAACTTTCTGATACCTAACTGAAGCGATTTGTGCTGTTTGGGTAGTGTTTGATGGGCAATATAATTTGTGAGGTTTACCTCACAAGTGCTGAGTGGACTAGTACCAGATCTGAGGCGATCGGCAACTGTTTGAGGTATCATAGAATAAAGTAATTCGTCGCTTTTGTTTTTCCAACGATCCAGAAGCATATAACTGTGTTCTAGTTCCGCTGATCTTTGCTCCGCCCTTTCGCACATCATCTCTAATCTAAAATCAATCGAAGTTAGCGTTGGAGGGGCTTAGGCGCAATCTGCAGAAGACATTTTCAGAGTCTAGTACGCTTTTCAATTACCTTCCGCAGTGCTGCCAACCTTTAAACACCATTTCTCGACTCATACCGTGAGGATTTAAATCGTTTAGAAACAACCCCATGTTCGGGAGTTCGTCTAAGCTGTTGATCCTACAGGAACATCGAATTGAATAAATTATCTTAAATTGTAGAATCCGTTTCGCCAGATCAATAAGTATTTACAATGGACTACAGAGGAAAATTATGGCCTTGATTTCTTCGATGTATCGCATCTGGCCCTTCAGAAGGATGCTGCGTGCTCCTTGACTGCCTCTTCGGCCCAAACCAGAGCTCGTGTCGGGCGTTTCGCTCGGAATAGTTGAGACTGGTCCTTTGAACTGGTTTTCAGCTGATCGAATTAGTTCTAATTCGAAAAGCACCCAACGCAGGTAAATTACCTGAACAAAAAACGAACGAAATCATTAGGAAATAATGCTGACCTTGATAGTCTGCAGAATGGTCTAATTTGAAAGAATTTTATTTTCGGGCTTAAGGAGCTTTGATACTCGTAGGAAACGCCGTCGCAAGACACTTTTACTGTGTGATTACGTTTATAAAAATAGCCGATTCCATTAGATGTCGGTATTTTTTGTATATGATGCAAAGTGATAGTTTCTTGGTTATTTCTTTATCAAATGAGATGAGATAGTGGTCAAAATGTGTGACTTGCTACCGCCAAGTGCCTAAGTATTTTGAAAGTATGACAAATAGAGTGCAATTGTAAATAATTTCACAATTTCTTTGATGATAACTGAATTTGTGGAAAAAATTCAAAATTTCGAAAAAACGAAATACTTGGGCACTTTTTGCTGAAATGAAGCAGCGATCCCCAACGTTTCATTCCGATCGGTTGTGTGGTATGGGAGAAACTACGATTCGCGTTTCTGAGGTGATCAGAGCGTGTATCATAGTCCTTTAAAGCCTTGCGCTAATACGATGAATTATTCAAACTACGGAATTACTCGGCTAACTTGATCGCATGCAAACGCGCCAATCTTCTTCGAATTCAATGAGGTCTGAAGTAAAATGAGAAATACTATCAAGACTCACGGTTGCCCAACTGAAGGCGATGCCTTTCGGCCTTCTCAGCTTGAAGAGTTCCGTGACTGGTTTGTTAAGAACACTGCTCTTGCCACCCCAAGCCTGTAGAAGCTTTTCACCGGCGCCCATTATGCACATGTCTTTGTTCAGAAGAACGCCAAAAGGGAATAAACGGAGAAGTACCGTGCAAGGAATTGGTGGAAGTTGTCGACCTATCGGAGCTTTAGTCTTCTGATGAGATGCTATCTATAGTGATAGAAATATCTATATGAATTAATTGTTGCCATGAATATTTTGACTAGAAACCCGCATGCCCACTGAGGGGTGTCTAAATGAAAATCGACATTCTTTTTTTTTCAATTCGACCACTCTAATGCCCGGTTTTATAAACGAGGGGTACTCATCGACCCTGGGGTGAATTCCACCCCAGGGGTAGCGCTCAATTTTTTCGCCAAAAATTGAAAGATCGCAATTCGCTCCGTGTGAAACAGCGGTAGCGCCATAGGCGACGCACCGAAAGAAATTTATTCTCAAAGTTAGTATAATATACTGAAACTTAGTATATTTCCGTCTAAAATAGGCGGTAAGTATATTTTCTAATCTTTAGAGGAGAATAATTTAATAAACACATACTAATGTGAATACATATACTAGCTTGAAGAATATCCTCTAATCTAAGTTTAGTATGTTATATTCGGAAAGGAATCAGTGAAATTATAAAATAATCTCTTTATTTTCATTTTATATTCATAGTTTACATTCCTGCACTGAAAAAAAATTACGGTCCTGACACCTGGAATTCTGGTTCCGAGAGCCGTAACGTAGTCTGTGCTAACACTAGCACCATCTTCAGGTTATAGGAAACTGAACATTTATGTCTAACGTAATTCACGTGCCCGAAGAATACGGTATCGCTGTCGGAGCTAGAATAGCTGCTGCAGTAGTTAAAATCTTCGCTCCAATAACTGACATATCGTGCTTGGTTACTTGATATTTTGTTTTAATAGCGGACGTATGCGAAGTTAGATGGTATAGATTACGTATTGCTCATGTGAAAATGTTCACTGTTATAGAAACGTAATGCTCTCAGCGATATTTTGGATCGCTGCAGAATAGATACTTTTTTTTTCAGTGTGGTATAATATATTTATGTATATATGTATACTATATTGTAGGAAATAGTTAATTATATAAACCGTAACTTTATCTTCGATGCAATAAATGTCAATCGTATAAAATATTATAATATAAGAACTAGCACACTGTAATCCTACTTTAATAATGAATACAAGTATATAGACTTAACAACTTAATTAATATAATAATGATCGGTATGAGTTTGTATTGAAAGAAGTGCACTCCTCGAGACGTCGTTGCATTCTGCCCCAGCAACATCGATTCGTTACCCCGCCTAATCTCGATGTTTATATTTTGGGCTCTCGATGTTTATGTTTTGGGCCCTCAAGATATTCTCCGTTTTCTCGTCTCTCTGCCGAGACCCATAGGTCTAAACATTGACTTCATTCGGCCTTCCTAGATTTTACGACGTCCTCGTCGTAGCTTCGGTCATTTGTCAATCTGAAAGTAAACATTCATCGCACGAGATTATTACAAATCCGTATACAGCGAGACAATAGGCGAGATGCGACGTTCGCTCCGAGATCAGAGTGATCAAGTCCGATCCCAGAGTTTCAGCCACTTCACGTCATTGCCTAAATACATTTGGCTACTATCATTCGCCACACCAGGTTACTATCATTCACCTGCCAGGTTACTATCATTCACCTGATTCGATTACTATCATTCATCGAAAGTATTACACGGGTTACTATCATTCGCCCTGAGGTTACTATCATTCGCCTCCCAGGTTACTATCATTCACCTGATTCGATTACTATCATTCATCGAAAGTATTATACAGGCTACTATCATTCGCCATGAGGTTACTATCATTCGCCTCCCAGGTTACTATCATTCACCTGATTCGATTACTATCATTCATCGAAGTATTACACAGGCTACTATCATTCGCCATGAGGTTACTATCATTCGCCTCCCAGGTTACTATCATTCACCTGATTCGATTACTATCATTCATCGAAAGTATTACACAGGCTACTATCATTCGCCATGAGGTTACTATCATTCGCCTCCCAGGTTACTATCATTCACCTGCTAAATAAAATACAACATTGCCTTACCAGTATTATGCAGTGGCATCAAAAATGACCCACGGGCTTAGCTGATCCACTGCCACTACCGTTCGTTGCCCTGGCGTCTTCTTCATATCCCTGAGGTCCTCGACCTCGTACCGGTCATTGGGTAAGACCGCCCTGACCTTGAACGGCCCCTTGGCTTTGGGGTTCAGCTTCCGGCTCTCCCCCGTGGCAGGCGCTGCGCTGGATTTCCACATGACAACGTCGCCGATCGCGTACCGCGGAGGTTTGAATCTTTTCGCATCAAACGCTCTCTTCTGCCTCCCTTGCTCTACAACGACGTTGTCCTTTGCCACTTTCCGCATCTCTTCCAGGTCCACCTGATCCAAGGTCTCCTGAATTGCAGATATCAACACCGCATCGGCCATACTGCGAGGTTTGAACCCATACAGCAGTTTTGATGGTGTATTTTGCGTACTTCGATTAGTAGTGTTGTTTATGGCACTCTGAACCTTCTTTACGGACTCGTCCCACGTGTCCTCTGGTTCCCCGGCGCTAGTCGTAGCCAATGCGTCCAGCACAGTACGGTTAACCCTCTCACACTGTCCGTTGGCTCTGGGAGTAGCCACCGCATTTAATACATGTTTCACGCCATGTTCTTTGCAGAAAGCTTCGAACGAATGTGATGTAAACGCAGACCCTCGATCGGTGATCATCCGAGTAGGAACACCAAAAATCGCGAAAACTGTCAGTAAAGCCCTTATAACATACTTGGTTTTGGTGCTTCGTACCGCTTCCAGTATGCAAAATTTCGTGAAGGCGTCAACAATAGTTAAAATTTGAGTGTTCCTATGCGTACTACATTTGAACGGTCCCACGTGATCTAGGTGCAATGTATGGAATGGGATGGCTACCTTTTCTATCGGGTGCAGAAATCCTGGTTTTTTTCCAGCGGATGACTTATAATATAGGCAATTGAGGCAGGCTTTCACATACTTGGTTACGAACCTACGCATACCCTTGAAATAATAATGCTCTTTGATTTTCTCTAAGGTCTTTTCTGCGGCAAAATGTCCTGAATCGTCATGACACATTTTTACTACATTCCATCGGGCTGCTCGTGGAACGAGCCATTTATTTCCTGTTTCAGTTTTACGAAAAACCACCCCCCCTTTCAGATCATACTTCTCAAAGTACTCCTGTACGTCGGGCTGTATATCACCAGAGGCGAGTATTTCCTGAATAACTCTAATTTCGTCATCTTGTAACTGAGCTACTTTTATCCATTCGGATGAAGTGATGTCAACAGCCAAGCATCGTATAGGATTCCGACTCAAATAATCAACGTGCGCTATTTGGGTACCCGGTCGATAAACCACGTCAAAATTAAAATCTTGTAAATAAACCCACCATCGAGCCACCCTTGAGTTGAGATCTTTCTTCGTTGCTGTAGCGCGGACGGCACTACAGTCAGTCACCACTGTGAACTTGATACCTATTAAATAAACTCTAAATTTCGTTAGCGCATCAACCACCGCCAGTGTTTCCAGATCGTATGAATGGTATCTTTGTTCCGTTGACGTTGTTTTTCGACTGTGATAGGCTATTACGTAAGTCTTTCCCTCGGATTTTTGAATTAAAATAGCTCCGAGCCCTATCGCACTCGCATCTGTGTGCACTTCCGTTTCTAACGCCGGGTCAAAAATGGCTAAAATTGGTCGCGAAGATAAAGCTTCCTTTATGTCCTGTACTGCACCTTCCTGTTCTAAGCCCCATTTCCATGGGTAATCCTTACGTAATAAATGTGTCAGGGGAGCGACTCTTTTTGCGAAGTCCTTAATGAATTTTCGAAAATAACCAGCAAGGCCGAGAAACTGTCGGACTTGCTTCACGTCCTTCGGTGACTCGGTTTTCTTTAAAGCATCGACTTTCTGTAAACCTGGTCGCACCCCCGACTGTGATATTTCTCGTCCTAAATAATCTATCTTCTCTTGGAAAAATCTGCATTTAGAAATATTTATTGAGAATTTTTTGCTCTGTAATATCTCTAACGCCCTAGTTAGTAGATCAAATCCTTCCTCTATACTATCGCACGCAAGAAGTATATCGTCAATGTAAACATTACAATCGGTCCCCCTGAAGGTTGTCATCATGGTTCTTTGAAAATATTCCGGAGCATTTACCAGACCGAATGCTACGCGTAAAAACTCGTAATGCCCGTCTGGCGTCACAAAAGCTGTTTTCTCAATTGCATCGGGGTGTAAGGGGATTTGATAAAACCCAGATTTCAAATCAAGTGATATGTAATATTTTTTTCCGCCTAAACGGTCGATTTGATCATCAATTATTGGTAACGGGTATTTCATGCGTTTTGTAATTTTATTTAAGGCTCTGTAGTCTACGCACATTCTTTCATCTCCTGTTTTCTTTTTCACGAGTAGTATGGGGCTCGCGTACGGTGACGAACTCTCTCTAATGATACCGCCGGCTTCTAGCTCAGATACCATTTGTTTAACCTTTTCGCGCTCAGCTATTGATAACCGATATGGTCGACGAATAACGGGTTCATGATCAAGAAGCTCGATTTTCATACCCGGTACATCTGCGCAACCTAATTCCTCTATACTGAGCGATACGCTTCCGCGATATGTATTTAATAAATTCATCAGGCGATTTACGTTTTTCGAGGCAAGTCCCTCACACATTACGTCATTCTCCCGGATAGGCCTCCTCCCTTGTGTGACAAGATTTACCTCGAAGAGGTCTTCTTTTTGCCCCCCTTTCTTAAAGAATTTAATTCCCGACGCGTCAGATAATGCTGCGACGCTTGGCACATTTAAAATCTCGCGCCCGAGTAAAATCTCTTTGCTGAGTTGACTATCCGGTAATATATAAATGAATGTCTCGTATTCAATGCGATCTATTTTAATTTTTATTCGTGCTTGAGCGATTGGCAGTCCCACTGTATTATTAAACGCCACCAAGGCGCTATCGGTCTTTTCAGGTTGAAGTTGCATGAAACGAGCTATACTTTCCCGTATTAACGAGCAATCGCTCCCCAAATCGATCATACAGTCTCTTTCTTGGCCATTAATAAGACATCTTTTTATCGGTTTTTCGACTAACGCTCCCCCAACCTGACCAACCTCAAATACTTGGGACGTACTGCCCTCCTGTCACCTTTTTCTCCCCGTTGCTTCGGCAGCTTGCTTCTTATAACATTTTGCTTCTACATGACCCGTGGCTTTACAATAGGTACATTTCATTACTGATTTGTTATTGGTCCGTGTATCAAAAACATTTCCCTCTCCCCCTTCAGGGCAGTCGCGCCTGAAATGGCCTGGCTTTTTACAACCGTGACATAACATCTCCCTTCTACTTTTACTGTCGCGATCTCCTGGTCTTTTAAAGTTAGACTGCTTAAAATGTTTCGACCCATTATGATCTTTGGACTCCTTCGTATTTTTGTGAGTCTCCAGCAACTTAGTATTGACCGGAAAAATACTGAGTCTCTGGTTAAGATCTGAAATCGTACTCAACTTAGCTGTTAACATGGCTGTCCGAATGCTCTCGTCATGAATGCCATGAGCAATAAGGTCCACTACCTGATCCTCGGCTATACTCAACTTTAACTTATTTATTTTCTGCAGCTTATTGAAACAATACTCTTGCAGGTCTTGGCCCGGTTTACTTCTATATTCATTTACCTCATTAAATAATCTACCGAAACTTTCCTCGCCCGGGAATTGTTTAATTAACTCCTGAGAAAATACCTCCCAATCCAAGAATGTATGCGTAATACCATCGTACCATAATTTCGCATTGCCTCTCAATCTGCACCCAGATAAATACAGCTTTACCTTATCATCCCATTCGTACACCAGACCGCAATTGTTAATCTTGTCGATCCATTCCGAAGCCGATATGATTTTCACGGCTGGATCGAACTCCGGTAGAAACTTCTCGTTCAGGTAATGGCCATGGTTTAGTCGTCTCGGACCAGCATTGACGATCCCTGCCAGTACATCAGCGAGACGCGTTATATCCGAGTCCCTGCTCCTTGCACTCATTTGTTCGGGGCTCAGGCTTTGTCTCCTCGATGATCGGCTTCTAGTTTGTGATTCCTCATCACGGCTATCCTTCCTCTTACGATCATGACGTTCACGCGAACGTCCACGACGTCGCGACCGGCTTGATCGTCCATGGTCAGATGAACCATGTTTACCCATTTTTTTTTTGTCTATTTAGTGTACACAATCACTCGTAACGAATCACAATCTCTGGTCACACAGTTCACCTTCACAGCGGATAACACATGTGTGTATCCCACTTCTGATATGTAGGAAATAGTTAATTATATAAACCGTAACTTTATCTTCGATGCAATAAATGTCAATCGTATAAAATATTATAATATAAGAACTAGCACACTGTAATCCTACTTTAATAATGAATACAAGTATATAGACTTAACAACTTAATTAATATAATAATGATCGGTATGAGTTTGTATTGAAAGAAGTGCACTCCTCGAGACGTCGTTGCATTCTGCCCCAGCAACATCGATTCGTTACCCCGCCTAATCTCGATGTTTATATTTTGGGCTCTCGATGTTTATGTTTTGGGCCCTCAAGATATTCTCCGTTTTCTCGTCTCTCTGCCGAGACCCATAGGTCTAAACATTGACTTCAATATTATATTCATATATTTTTTTATATTTTTATAATATATACTATGTATATTTATTATTTATATTATAAACTTTTCAATCATACAAGACTATGAGATAATTAATTAAATTAAAGACAAAAAAATGTTCAACAATTTTAGGGAATATATTTATATTTATATAGTATTTATATAGCACAAAAGTGTTGGTTTCAACACATTTTTTCCAGAAAGTGGGAAAAAAATTCTTACAATCAAAAATTTCTGTGTCTCAAACAATTCATCAAATATTATTGGTTTAAAGTTGAAGAAATTTCATCCAACGCAGCAGCCTGTACCCTTCGACAACTGCTTTTTCTTCGATGAACTGAATTTATGTTCAGCGGAGGACATAAAATCTGGAAAAATCATGAACTTTGTATGAAAATATCACTAATCAACTGTAGAAAAACTGAGTCACTAGAACGTTTTCTCAGAGCGTAGCAGTAATTTGGAAAAAATAATGATCATTACTTGTACGTAAAGGCTTTTTGACGAGAGGTTTACGGCACGAGCCGAAGGCGAGTCTCGTACTCGCTCGAGGTACTCGTACTCGTACTCGCTACGATCAGTCTCGCCTTCGGCTCGTGCCGTAAACCTCTCGTTTCGTCAAAAAAGCCTTTCGTTACTCGTAATGAAATGTACTATTATACTCAGAATTTTAGGTTTACTTACGTTCAAATGTTTCGACCAGTTCGCCTGGATCGTTTTTGATGAGCCACTTCACGACTTCGTCGATGTTTTCGAATGAAAAATATAACTTGATCACTCACACTCAAAGACAACGCGACGCACGACACGATGCAGGACCTGGACGCGGCCATATGCAAAATGCGACAAGTTTTGATTACGTGGTCACACCTTAATAGATGGCATACTAACTTCAAGAGGATATTCTAATACTCTAGCATTCTACATAAAAATAGACTAAACATTTAGAGGATTTCATTAGTATATACGATTAGTATGTTACCATACTAGAAATAAGAATAAATTTCTTTCGGTGCGTTTTTAAGAACTTCATGCCCATTATAATAGTCTATAAAAACAATAATATAATACATGTAAACGGATACGTATGAGTGTTGAATAAGCGATTGATTAGGCAGTTAATTGGGCATGAAGTTCTTAAAAACGTCACCTATGGCACTACCGCTGTTTCACACGGAGCGAATAGCCGTACAGGTAGAAGCGTAGATGCACGGCCATCGCGATGTTTCAATTTTTGGCGAAAAAATTGAGCGCTACCCCAGGGGTGGAATTCACCATGGGGTCGATGAGTACCCCTCGTTTATAAAACCGAGCATAAGTGCTCGTTTTTTACACACAATAAAGATCCTTCCACATCATACACGGAGAAAAAAGTATGGCTATCGTAGCTGTCTAACGGATAGCGAACGTAGTATTGTGATTGGTACTAAACGGTTTCGTGTTCATCACGATACTATATACCAATATGCTCCATACTTAATATCCTTACAATAGCCTTTCGAGGTATCGCTACTGTTACAATATATATGTTGATTAGGGTGGTCCGTATATGGGGTGTTTTTGAATTTTTACGCTCCCAAGGGTTCAAACGGATCCTTTTCAAGAAAAAAAATTTGTCCTAAATTTTTAATGCTTTATCTCGATTTTAACATCCCGCGCACGACCGCCAAAGTGTTTTTTTTTTTTTTTTTTTTTTTTTTTTTTTTTCTTCTTTCAATTTCCTACAAAAAACATGTATGACCCAACTTTGTCAAGTCATTAACAAGGAAGTTTTAACATTCTGCGTCCTGCGTCGATTTTAACATCCTGCGCACGACGGCCAAATTTTTTTTTTTTAATCTGCTAAAAAAAAAAAAAAACTTTATCAAGTCACTAACGTCGAAGTTATAGGCGTTATAGCTATTCAAATGACATCATTTTTATTGAAATGGGTTCTTTTTTTTCGAATAACAGCGTGCGTATAAGTGATTGGGTCAACTGAATTGAAATTGAAATAAAAAAAATAAAATTAATATTCAATGCCAACTTTATTCCGATAAAAATATTCAGTAATTTTATGAAATAGACGGAAATAGATAATTTTTTAAGAAATATTAAAACTTTAGTATTTTTATTTAAGAGTCAATTTTTAAATTGGCGTAACAAACAATTGATTTTCGTTTAATTTCGAATAAAAATCACCGTGTTAAATGGAGAATTTTTTGCTTAACACGTTTTTAATTTCAATTCAGTTGACCCAATCACTTATATACGCACGCTGTTATTTGAAAAAAAAAAACCCATTTCAATAAAAATTATGTCATTTGAATAGCTATAACTTCGACGTTAGTGACTTGATGACGTTTTTTTTTCCTTAGCAGATTGAAAAACAAAATTTGGTGGTCGTGCGCAGGATGTTAAAATCGACGCGGGACGCAGAATGTTAAAACTTCGACGTTAATGACTTGACAAAGTTGGGTCACACATGTTTTTTTTGTAGGAAATTAAAGAAAAAAAAAAAAATACTTTGGCGGTCGTGCGTGGGATGTTAAAATTGAGATAGAGCATTAAAACTTTAAGACAAATTTGTTTTCTTGAAAAGGATCCGTTTGAACCCTTGGGAGCGAAAAATTCAAAAACACCCCATATAAGGACCACCCTAATGTTGATATACTCGAAACTCTAAATACTTATTATCAAGATCCAACAGTATCGTGAATGTATTAATATGTATAGCGATCGCAAGCTAACGTTTCCTTACCATCACGAAACGGATCGTGATTATCGCGATCCACACCTTCAGCACCACCACTCATAACCAAGTTCTCAAAACTAATACTCGCCTCGTGTATCGTACAACATGTAGACAAGTGATGCAATAGTGATTGCTTATTAATTGGCAGCCTAATGGACGAGTGGGTGATCAATAAACTCAGAGTAGAAGCTAGAAAAGTTGGTGCCACTTTTTTTTTTTTTTTTCTGTAGTATCGTCACACGCATGAGTCAAAAGATAGTTATTATAGGGAAACAGAATCGCTACCATTGCAATACAGACGTACGATATTGGGATCCATCTGGATCATGATAATCGCGAAACACTGAATGGATGCTTTCCGTATATAGCGTATAGTGACAAGAGTATCGTGGTAATCACGATACCGTTTAGTGATGACAGCCACACTTTTTTCTCCGTATTGTTACGATTCAGGCAACCCAGGCCTGACCGTTAGCATTCAAACATCAGCCGTTGCGAACGTCGAGAACAGTCTAGAACGATCGACAGCAGCGACGAGCTGAGTGACGTCACGACTGGTATAAAAGTCGAGGCGCCGCTCAGCTCACTAGCTATTCTAGGGTAGATACCAGATAGATTCACAGTCACTTGTTGGTCATCTCGAGCATACACGGAGAGAAAAGAATAGTAATATTCACAATCTAAACATAGTAACCATTACTATGTCACATGGTAACGTACACTCAGAGAAAAGTATCGTGGGATCAACAATAATTTTGTTAAATCAACAAAAAAAATTGGTAGATATACAGTCTACAAAATGCTTTGTTGCTTCAATAAAGATTGTTTGCTGGCTGATTTGGTTTGAACAACAAATGAACTAGAATCATTGAAGAAAAGCATTTTGTGAAATTAACGAAATTATTTTGTCAAATCAATGAAATTACTGTGTTGATATAACTAGACGGTTTTGTTAAACGAAACCAAAAAAATACCTACATATGAATTGAAGCTTAGTTTTACACAGTACAATACAGTATCTGACAATTACATCAATTAACATAGGGTCAGTACTCTAGGGGGTGTAACATATACTATCAACATACTGACTTATAGTCATAACCAATACAGGAATTAGGCGATGCTTAGAGAGGAGATTTTCTGCCTCTATATACCGGGATGATTTCTTGATAGTATACAGGTGACTGCGCATGCGCGAGTTTCGTCGTATGCTGAGGCAGGCTGGCCTCAAATAACACTGCGTGACGACTTTACCGACCAATGAAAATGAATTATTTGGCGCATGCGCTGTCACCTGTATACTATCAAGAAATCATCCCGGTATACTAACCAGCTCCTATAAGTGGCACTCGTGAGAATATCGAAGGTAGTGGTCGCCGCCTTACGCGAAAATATTGAGGTAATGTACACTAAACGTAATGGATTCTGATCCGGACGAGTTGGACAATTCTAGAAACAGCCAATCGGCGCTCTGGATTAAAAAAATTTGATTCTGGATCTGGATTTAAAAAGATTTGACCATGTCAAATCAACATAACATTTCGGAACTCCAACAAAATCAGAATACACAAAATAATTTTGTTGAATATATTCCACCGTTTTTGTTATTTCAACAAATTATTTGCTCATTCAAATAAAATCACGTGACAAAGAAATTTTTCTGAAGCAAACGAGCAAATCTCAGCCATTTAGTGATATCAACAAAACAGTTTGTCAATCCAACAGAAAAAATTTGTTGAATTGACTAAAATTGACCACCAAAAAAATTTTGTTGGATATACCTAATTTTTTCTCTCGGTGTAGATTTTTGAGGTTAACATCTGCTTAGTTACCATGCAGCATAGTAATGGTTACCAGAAACATGGTAATGATTCCTATTTCACATAGTATCATTTATGATTCTATAATAAAATGAGTCTGGTTACTATGTAGAATGGTAAATATTACTATTCTCTTCTCTCCGTGTAGAGCTCCGATGAACCGTTAGAATCATCTATTAATTTCAATATAATTTATAAATTCATTTGCACACAGAAATTCAATTATCGAAATTTAAGAGCTTCGGCAACGACAGAATACTTTCAAAGAATATTGTTAAACAATTGTAGAAATATCAGAGATAAAACAACAGATAACTTGATTTATAAAAAATAGCAAAGACGTTATAACAGATTGTATTAACGTAAGTAACTCATAGGCAACGTGTAAATATAGAATAAGGTTGCAACCGTAGGTTAGAATAATTAAATAAATAGATTCTTGATCATTATAAAAAAGCAATTTAATCAGATGTCAAACCCCTTCCTCCGCCATTTCCAGGTTATAGTTTAAATTTTAACGGAAAGCTAGATACAGCCTTGGTGGATCTCCGATCTACCCAGGTCTGGCACAGCTATTATTTGGGAATAAATTAACTTCATTAAATTAATATTTAACAGTTAAGAGGGTAGAGTGCAGCCTTAAGCCGGCGACACAAACTTCTACGTGAGCCGTAATACGCTTCACCTATAGGCCGGTCGGACACGCACACCAAGCGCCGACCAATCACGTACGCGTGTAGGTCTATAGGTGAAGCGTATTACGGCTCACGTAAAAGTTTGTGTCGCCGGCTTTAGTGCGTTGTCGTACTCAGGTCTGTGGGGAGGCGGCTTCAGCTACACGGTAGCTCAAGTCCGTAATAAGCACGGCTAATAATTAATAGTAGAAGTCTCAAATAAAAATATAAATCGAGTAAAGAAAACACAATACCCGAGTCGAAATTTTAGGCCTGCTTTGAACCTCCTTTAAACCTCGTAGTCTCGTCGAGAGTTGTCAAATCTTGGGAGTATCGAGGAGTCAAAGGAGGTTCGGTACGTTTAATGTTAGACTCCACTTGAACCTACAAAAGTGGCAGAAACTGAACATTTGGATTCAAAGGAGGTTATGGAGGGTACAAACGAATCCTCCGGACTCTCCTTTGGGCCTATTGCAGATGTTACACCAGCCCTACAGACCCTGCTTTCGGCCTAAATCGATCTTGCGTAGACCCTACAGACCCTTCTTTCGGCCTGAACCGGATCGCTCGTAGGGCCTACAGAGCCTCCTCTCGGCCTGAATCGAATCTCGCGTAGACCCTACAGACCCTCCTTCTTTAGCAGAAATTTCAACCGGGCGCTAGCGAGGCAGAAAATTATTAATTAATAATAGTAGAAAAAAAAACAAAAATACGATATTTGACGGTTATTATTGTCAGATGACCCAACCTACGCATTATTATGTTGTTAAAATCGCATTATGCACGCACTGAAAAGATCGCCGCATTTTTCGTCCCCGCCGGGATTTGAACCCACGTCCGCTTGGTTACTAGTCGCACGCCCTAACCACTACGCTAAACTATCATATGGCATTAGATTCAATACTCTACTACTTGTTCGAGGCCCATCAAAGTGTCAAGTTATAACTCGAAATATTTCAATGTTATCAAAATTTGGCATTTGAGTATTGGCATTTGAAATTTGACTAGATTGAAGTTCTTGCATATATTATTACCATTAATTACTAAATATTATATTATGCATTTTTCGTTTACGCGGTTATCTGTTTATCCGAATGAAATATGACATTTCGTTAGAAAAAAAAAAAAATGGTCCAGGAGGTCCACAAAAATGTATATATTCATTTCGACACTTTTTTTTATTTAAAACATGAATTTACTTGAAGTGGAAAATTCCACTTCCGTCGTGGCATTTGAAATTTGACTAGATTGAAGTTCTTGCATATATTATTACCATTAATTACTAAATATTATATTATGCATTTTTCGTTTACGCGGTTATCTGTTTATCCGAATGAAATATGACATTTCGTTAGAAAAAAAAAAAAATGGTCCAGGAGGTCCACAAAAATGTATATATTCATTTCGACACTTTTTTTTATTTAAAACATGAATTTACTTGAAGTGGAAAATTCCACTTCCGTCGTGGCATTTGAAATTTGACTAGATTGAAGTTCTTGCATATATTATTACCATTAATTACTAAATATTATATTATGCATTTTTCGTTTACGCGGTTATCTGTTTATCCGAATGAAATATGACAATTCGTTAGAAAAAAAAAAAAAAAATGGCCCAGGAGGTCCACAAAAATGTATATGTTCATTTCGACACTTTTTTTTATTTAAAACATAAATTTACTTGAAGTGGAAAATTCCACGTCCGTCGTATGAACTAAAAACAGTGTTGAAATTACCGTAAAACTTTTAGTGGATCTCCTGGAACATTTTTTTTCTCTGACAGTGTACCTATATATTCCATATTTTACAAATCCGGTGAACCGATTGAGCAATGATATAGACACCTATTATTGTGGGATCCACAACTGATCCTGATAGGGGCCTTTGAGATGTCAAGGCTTGAGCGTTGGGCGCACGCTTACGAATCTGTGGATTACGTATTTTCGTGTGAACCACAGAGTTATGGATATAATAAACTAAGAACCGGAGTTGAAAGAACTAGTAGAGTTACAAAAAAACATATCCCAGAATGCAGATTACTGCATTGACCCTACGTAACCTCCTTAGAATTCAGTCTCCTGCCTTGACCCTACATAGCCTCATTTGGATCCAAAGTTTTTAGTCCTATTGTTCTTGGCCAGCATTGGATCCAAAGTAGGCTATGTAGGGTCAGAGTAGGAGACTTTAGATCCAAAGGAGGCTACGTAGGGTGAAGACAGGGGTCTTCGGATTCAAATAAGGCTACGTAGGTTCATGTCCGCGAGATATTTGCGATCTGAAAGAGGTCTAGGAGGGCCATCGGAGGGTGAAGTGGAGTGAAAGGAGGTTCACCGACAACACTGAATTTTGCAAATAGGGCCTGGTAGGTTCAACGGAGGGTGGCGGCTCGCGCGATACAAAAGAAATAGGTTCAGGAGCATTCAAAGGAGGGCTAAAATTTCGACTCGGGTAACCAACCGGCTCGCGTCACCTTCAGTGACGCTCACTATCCGAAAAGTTACAGTATACTATATGAGAATTTATCGTACGAGACGAACCAAATTTTAATTTAAGTCTTCTAACTGAGGAAAGGTTCTTCCTCTGCATAGAGCGTGCAATCCCCAGAAAGACCGAAAAAAAAAAAAAAAAACTGAAAGTGCATCATAATTATTTTTTCAAGTAAAAATTCCTTCAGCCCGGGTTTGAACCGGGAACTCCGCATTTGTACTGCGACGCCTTGTCGTCGTGATGTGACTAAGAGGTCAATTACAATAAAACAACATTCAAGAAAAGATTCTTTCAGTCCTTCAGTGGTCTAATTGGACAAGGCCATTTTTCACCATTTTGGATTTATACATCTTGACTTCAGATAGGAAATAAGCGACCCCAAAAACCATCGAGTACTAATTTTGATCTAAATCAGTCTACTTTTTATAATTTTGCTTCGCTGTGATAGACTCACGATTTTAAACTTTTGTATTCTGACTTTGTAGATCCGGAATGAGCAATCCAAAAAATCTCATTTCAGTGAGTTTCGAAAAAATCGAATGCAAGGAAGAGTGCAGCCAGAAAAGTTTGAATAAACATGACATAATTGCATTTGCCACCTGTAAGAGTCACGATGTAGAGCCCTTTTCGTTGAAGGATTTGTTCTGTGTCAAAAACTAAAATTTAGAGTGGTTGGAGTAAAAAAAGTTGAATGTTGCGTTTTTTCATCAGGCACCCTAATGCCTACCCTACTTCTCCAGAGAAATAAAATTTACTCTGAAATTGGTTGTTCACTTGAAAATTCAAATCAAAGTTCATGAGTCGTAGCTTTGACGTTAGTCAGTTTGAATTAAGATCCAAGTCTTGTTATCAAAATAGAATATCCGGTGGCCAATTACGAATGAATTGCGTTCAGTGATGAATCCTGTTTAGTCAAACTGACGATACGATGCATAAAATGATATGGGGAGAAATTTTCGTCGGAGTTGGTTAATTTTGACAGTTCATTTATTTTGAAAAAACGACGTTTCGGCCAGGCTCAGCTGACCATCTTCAGGAGTTATGACTGCCTAATCGATGTGGTGTTTACTTTGCCAAAGCAAAGCAAAGGTTAGAATTTTCGTCGGAGTTGGTCAATTTTGACATTTCATATATGACTGTCAAAATTGACCAACTCCGACGAAAATTTCTCTCTATCAAGAAACATGGTCACGAAATCTCAATAAAATGATATGGTTACATTTATATATTTGTCTTTTAGGTTCTACTATATACTTGTATTCTTGCAGTACCTAAATAAAGAATAATCTGTTGACAGAGTTCCCAATAAACTTCTGCAAAAATTTTGAATCCGTTTTGCTGTGAAACCGAGTGAATACCTGCCGTATGAAGAGAAGGGTGAGCAAACAAGGGTTCTCGTAAATTTAATCAATTTTATTAATTCCATTTTGAAAGCAGGTAAACCTGTCCTCCTGTCATGCAAACACGACTTGCGTAAGTGATTAGGTATATCTCAAGATTTTAGCTTCGTAAAACCAGTTCATCAACCAAATATAAATGTGACTGATATTATATCGGCATATAGTAACAATTTTTAGAAAGACGATTCCTCATTGCAATCCATCGCGATTTAAAGGATTGAATTATTTCATGGATTACAGATCAACTGCCAGTTGAGGAACAGACTCAAACTCAGAAATATTTTCCCACAATTTTTAAGTTGGTAAGCAACAAATCCACGTGCGAGAAGCCAAAATGAGGTGAAAACGGTGTCTAATTGCGAGCTGCGCGCGTTCTTCGATCGCTTTACATTTGTCAACTTCTCTGGGGATATGTTATTCTAAACATGCCTCACGCAAGTTAATTGTTTCTCAACATCGATCAAAGTGGAACATATTGGGTTGAACACGAACACTCGACTATTCGTCCCTGGAAAGTAAGCATTCACCTAAATTGTGGTGACCGATATTCCGAAACTTTGACAGATCAGTAACTCACATATTCTCGGTTGTCAAAGTCGATGCGATATTTGACAAGGACATTACGCGATCCTGGTACGGTGGTTGAGCTTTCCAGTACCTTGATGTCAAGCTTCGTTTCATAAACGTCCTCTGCTATCTGAAATAACTGACCTGCCGAGGCCCAACTGTTGATTTAATATGTCAAGATCGGGGGTTAAAGTTGAATGCAAAAGTTGGTGAAAATTAGTGCGGCAGCTAGGTAAGCTGCTCCAAAACTAATTGAATGGATAGTATAGTATGGAGATAACTTTACCCATAAAGTAGTGGGTGAATCCTTGTCGGGTACTTCTATAAACAAGTACAACTCCCTGGGTATCTTCGTGAGTGATGTACATAGACGGGCTCTTCATTTTGGGATAGGTGAATCGCATCTGCATATGAATGTTATCCACGCTCTGAAGAAAGTCGCAAAAATATCTACCTGTCGCTTTTATTGTGCAGTCGTACCTGGTACAAAAAATAAAGCATTTACAGCCAGAGAATCACTCCTCTTGAACGACAATATGGTGTCAGTCTCAGTGCATATAAATTATGAAGAAATGAGGGAGAATAAGTTTCTTGAATAACACCTTAAATATGGGTATTTTCGACGGACCGGTACATGTGTCCAAATTGTTCTCTAATCAACCAGGTTTATTACAGTATAGCTCGCCAATCTATTGAAGCATAATCAAGTTAAAGTTAGAAGTTGTGAGTCCTCGGTTCTCAGAGTTGGATGTAGTTCAAGGTCACAAACTTTTCTTATCAATAATATGTCACAATTTCCTGGATGAAAAATCGGTTCATCGGATAGAGGCTTGTTTTCTGAACAATTAGAGCCTAATATATCTGTAATCGAAGCAGTGTTGATCCAAATCGTTGCATTGAGTGCTTTTACTTTAATTTACATCTAACTTGAGATCCGCTGACATGGAACCTGCTCTTACTTGATTACATGCCCCAGACGACAAGCAAACTTCTGTGATGAAACTGTTTTTTTTTTTTTTTAATTTCATTCATTGCAGTCCTTCAAAAATACTCCTTACCCCTTTAAGTCTTCAGTCTTATCGAACCCTTGGAGTGTGCACGGGGTCATTTTGAATTTCAAGCGCAATTTTCGATACCTATTTTTTTTTTTTATATACAATAATCCAACTATGCGGCCTTCAAATTAAATAAACGTGTTACAAAAAGCGTCTACCTAAACATTATTTCCGAAAAAGTGCTTAGTTTTCGAGATATCCCAAGTCTAAAATCACTTGGGGTCCGTTCGACCTTTGTGCACTTCGGAATTCATAAGGGAGGTGTGCACTCGAAGGGTTAAGAAATGTCAAATGATCCCCGAAGGCTGTTCCTCATGTGTAGAAGCAGCGGATATCCTAATACAAATTGCAAGCTTCGGCGTATTTTTTTATACTCAACCTACTACAGACTTCAAAAAGTGTATCACGCGTCGCACCATTGATTTTCAACCTATCTTATGCTACCTTGTATGTAGTACAAATTTTGAATTATTCTATATACAGTGAAAAACCATGCCGATATACCTATATGGGGCATTCCACGCCAACTAGACCTATTTTGGTCTGGCATTTAAACCAGAGCTGGTACCACTTTTGGCGTAGGCTCAAGAGATTCCTTTTTGCGCAAAGAATTTATGGTGAAAATTTAACAAAAATCGATAACGGCTAACGCAGTGGAAATCCCAAATAAAGAGTGTTTTATCGAAAAAAACCGAATCCACGATTGAAAAATTCTTAAAAAATGAGTTTTTGTCACCTCATATTATTGGCAAACTTTTTCATTTGGGTGATTTTTTCCTATGACTAACGGATCTCCAAATAGGTATTACATATGTCTGCCTGAAAATAAGTCAACTTTTGAACCGAGGGTCCAAAAAAGCTGGAAAAATTTAGACGTTAATTTTTTGCCCTCCCTTCCATCATACTCGAAGAAAAAATAAATGAAAAATGGCGAGGGTCCACGCCAGATCGAGTTGGCGTGGAATGCACCATGTGTATGATTCATCAGGCGTTGAAGCGTAATTTGAGTATATGAAGCGAGGTATTTGTATTGTATTCTAAACCGTAGTCTTGTGCACAACGTGGATTCATTCGGGGTACCTACCATCCTAAGGTGTTATGTACATGTGTAAGCGATGAAAGTTGAATTCAGAAATATAGTCATGAATAAATATGTATATGGGGAGTTCCACGCCATCCGGGACAGCCTCTGACCCCGACCCCTCTCGATTTTGTTCATATTTTTTTCTGATATTCCGTAGACTGAAAGAAGTGCTCGTGATTTTTTTCAAATTTTTATCTCAATCGGTTTTCGATTTACATATTTTTGAAAATGTTCAATTCCTGACATCTTAAAATGTTTGAACGCCTATATTTCTGGATCTATCAGTCGGATTACAAAATATGACTATATGAAATTGATCAGAAAGAAGTGTAGTTTTTAAAAAAAAGTATGTTGGGATAATTGTGTCTTGTCCTTCGTAGTGAATTCTCCGTTTAAACATGTAAAATCGATTTTTCTCAAAGTATGACATGATTCATAATTTTCAAAAAATTCTCAAAAATACTTCGAGGAAAAACAAACATTTTGAGCTATGGCCAATCGTGGCTTCCTCTTTCCTTCCATACTTTTTTTCGGATTTAAAAACTTTTGAACGCTAAAACCGCTCGTACAAGAACCGCTCGAACTTGGCATTATGTTTCATTCATCGTTTTTCATAAAACTTATTCCTTGAACGTGTCACTGCAGCGAGATTTGTGGTATAATATGAATAAAATTATAAAGAAGAGTGATTTAAGAAATAAGTTCTATCAAAAACAATCAATGAAACACGAAGCCAAGTTCAAGCGGTTCTTGTGCGAGCGGTTTTAGGGTAAAACATTTTTTGAATCCGAAAAAAAGCATTGGATGAGAGAGAAAGCCACGATTGGCCATAGCTCAAAATGTTTGTTTTTCCTCGAAGTATTTTTGAGAATTTTTTGAAAATTATGAATTATGTCATACTTTGAGAAAAATCGATTTTACATGTTTAAACGGAGAATTCACTACGAAGGACAAGACATAATTATCCCAACATACTTTTTTTAAAAATTACACTTCTTTCTGATCAATTTCATATAGTCATATTTTGTAATCCGACTGATAGATCCAGAAATATAGGCGTTCAAACATTTTAAGATGTCAGGAATTGAACATTTTCAAAAATATGTAAATCGAAAACCGATTGAGATAAAAATTTGAAAAAAATCACGAGCACTTCTTTCAGTCTACCGAATATCAGAAAAAAATATGAACAATATCGAGAGGGGTCGGGGTCAGAGGCTGTCCCGGATGGCGTGGAACTCCCCATATATAGTATATACACTGCAGGTATAGTATTCCTTCCGAATAGGGCCCCTCTAAATACGGCCGCTTCTCCTAATCCCTGCTCGAGCGCTTCCCCCACTACATTTCTGTTTACGAGTGTTTATACGTGGCCCTATTCAGAGGTTGAGCCAGCGGCCGAGTTGAGCCGTGCTCGCAAGCTATTGGTGGGGGAAAGTGGTTTCCAGGAATCATACTCCCCTAACCGCCTTCGAGTGGCTCTATTCGGAGGGAATACTGTATATGCAAACAAGAGTTCACAAAATATGCAGCTGTGAGTTTTCGGTTACCCCGAAGGTTACTCGATTCCTATAGCGCCCCACCCCAAAACTAAAAGTTATTTTTTCGAGAGAAGAATCAATAAAATACATATATATATAAAATATAGGTAAGACTCAAGTGGCCAATAATTTGGTCCAGAGGAACGTCGTATCCCAGAAAAAGAAAGTGGATTGGTGAATCTCAATTCGTAAGATTCTGAAATTGAAATAAATTAAAGAGAATGGAATTCACATCAATTTAAAATTCTATAAATTCGTTTCAATCAAGAATGGAAAATAGTACTTTTCGATACTAGTGCGAAAGTGTTGATTCTCGGACGAGTGTGAAGAGGTGAGAATCACACGAGTCGAGAATCATCTTTCGCACGTGTGTCGAACTTCATTTTTCAAGACAGCGCGCGTTAAGTTGAATTTTATGCACGCGAAGCGTGCGCAAAATCCAACTTTGCGCACGCCGTGTGGAAAAAATAGGTTTCGTTAATCCATTTCAGGATGATATTGATATTAGAACTGTATCAAACAAGAAAAAATAGCTTCCCGACAGTTTGTTTTTATTCATTTATTTTTCAAATCGATACTAAGCAGGGAAGATGATCGATGGCTGGTGATAGTTTTACCTATAGATTTGAAAGGGGGAACAATATTATCTAATCTTAAAACCTAACGCTGGTGTGAAAGTGAATACAAAAAATGCTTCTTTCACACCGAAAAAGTTGCGTAATCTTCCGGATAAATCTTACTCTTATACCAGGGCAGTGAATATAACCCTCCGTTGATTGGCACCGCAGGGATCGCGAACGTGTCTAGCATTCGTGAGCCGAGGGATATGATACTCGTCTTTCGAAATAATTTGTTAGCTTCTTATTCTGCGGATTTTTTTTATTTTTATTTTTATTTTTTTTATTTTTTTTTTTATTTTTTTTTTATAGTGCAAATATTTCTCGATGAGGGAATTACCTTTAACGGGATGTGATACGGTAAACGAGGGGGTGTTTTTACCATTTTTTTTTGTTTTACTCTACATTTCGCGACGAAGGCACAGAATGGATTTTCGCAGAGGCATTCGACGTATTATATGGTGAAGTATTGCCGTAGACGTATAAACGTATTGAAATTGAAAAAAAGTTCGTTTTCGTAAATTACGATCTGTAAAATAGGGTAAAAAAATGGCCGCCGGGGGCTCGACTCTGATATGCTGACCTTATTATTCAAGTTCGCGTACTATCCAGCACTGAAATGTATAGCTGCGTCAATTCTACGACCTCGCACAAAGCGAACGATCCGTTTATTTATGAGTATTCCGTGAAAATGAAAGAATGAGAAGTAATGCTGCATTTCGTCGACTCCGACCGAGTCAAAGCGGTTTTTGACAGTTACATACACTGAACATGTTCGATATTGACCGGTATGAAGTTCGCCCCATAGTCTTCTGTCTCTTTCTTCCCTCGCACTAACTGTCAAAAACCGCTTTGACTCGGTCGGAGTCGACGAAATGCAGCATTACTTCTCATTCTTTCATTTTCACGGAATACTCATAAATAAACGGATCGTTCGCTTTGTGCGAGGTCGTAGAATTGACGCAGCTATACATTTCAGTGCTGGATAGTACGCGAACTTGAATAATAAGGTCAGCATATCAGAGTCGAGCCCCCAGCGGCCATTTTTTTACCCTATTTTACAGATCGTAATTTACGAAAACGAACTTTTTTTCGATTTCAATAAGTTTATACGTCTACGGCAATACTTCACCATATAATACGTCGAATGCCTCTGCGAAAATCCATTCTGTGCCTTCGTCGCGAAATGCAGAGGAAAACAAAAAAAAAATGGTAAAAACACCCCCTCGTTTACCGTATCACATCCCGTTAAGGTGCTTTCCTAGGCAATTCCACCAGTCCTAAAAACATCGTGAAAAAATGTGCTATTAAACGGAATATCTCTGCCTGGGCACCGAAATCAATGAAACAAAATACGTCGCGCAATTCTGTGGGCAATTACAAACACGCACGGCCCAAAACATGTCCGTTTTATGCTGAAATAGAAAAGATATGTATGAAAAACGCGTATTTTTTACACTTGGCGATATATATCGATCGGAATGATGGCGAGTTAGTTGTTTTCGAGAGATTTTGAGGTATCGGTGACGGTTCAGAGATGGCGTGGCGCATGAATCTACGAGTCGGATCACTGTTCAATAAACTGGACAAAATCGGCTGTCAGTGATAAATACGCGTGTATTCTAAAGTTGTCATAGAAAAATGTTGTTACCCTTACAGAAAAAAACCCTCAAATTTTAGGGGTAAATTCGTACCCCTTAAATTTTGGGGGTTTACCATGAAAACTCAGGGTTTACCCTTTATTTGTGGGTTAATTTTGAGGGTAAACCCTCAGTTTTCATAGTAAACCCCTAAAACTTAAGGGGTACGAATTTACCCCTTAAATTTCAGGGTTTTTTTCCGTGAGGGTATTGTGGTCAGGATACACAGAATTAGTCTTCTGTGTATCCTGGCCACAATAACAACATTTTTCTTTTTTTTTTTTTTTTTTTTTTTAGAGGAAGGTCTCAATCAATCAAGTCGAGTCAATTATTCTTTTTAGTCAAAATTGCCTGACGTTTCGGCAGTCGTGTTCTGCCCTCATCAGAGGCTGTTTATTGAAAAAAAAAAAAAAAAAAAAAAAAAAAATATTACAGAAATTTAGTTATTTGACACATGTGTACATTAATTACATATGTTAAAAGTCTAATGATTAAAATACAGCTTACAGCAGATAATACAATGGAAGTCAAACATTTAATGAAAGTCGCATTTGAAACAAAGTAAACAAACGGATAAGACCTAATGACAATTCGTAAACAAAATTTTAATTACCTTAATAAATTGGTGTTAAGTGAAGAAACTTGGCATACTTATTATAGCCATTGTCACACAACAGGATGAGCAGTCTGTCATCCTGTGATCGTGGAACGCTTATGAAAACAAGGGGGTGTGACAACTCTTATTATATACGGACTCTGCAGAGGCTCGTCATGTTGACAAACGTCACAGGTGATAATGTAAATAATTTAAACTTCGTGACGTTAGCGAATGACGTCAATGACTGACGTCAATGGTTGTTTATATTCTTCTGAATAGAGCCCGCTCTCATAGACAAGTTTTTTCACCAACAACAACATCTAACAAAACTAAGAGCAGCTTTTAGATCTTAATCTGTGAAGCATGTTAGAATAAGGTAAATGTAATTTTTTAGTGTCCTCTTTCTTGTTCAGACTGTTCGGTTGCAAATTAATTCGTAACATCTCGGAGGTGATCCGTTTGGACCAAACTGCTTCCCTATCAAGTATAGATGTCTTATCCCAATCAAAAACATGGTTAAATTCAATTTGATGTGAGGAAACTACAGAATGTGATTCTGGGTTTTTCTTAAGATTGTCTTGGTGTTCTTTCAGTCTAGTCCTAAGCTCACGTTTGGTCTCACCTACATAAGACGCCGAGCAACCCTTACATTGAATCTTATAAACTACATTACATTTGTCAAGTTTGTCCGTGAGGTCTTTACCTTTGGTAACGACAGACCTAAGATTGCTGTTGACACTCATGACAGGTGTTAAGTCATATTTCCTGAGTGAGCTACCTAATCTCTCAGAAAAACCCCTGATGTACGGTATCGGTACTAATTTGCGTTTCGAACGGACTGGACCACTGACCACTGTGATAACCGACGTGTTTTGTTCTGGGTCAGTTAACGTGATAACTATGTTGGTATTCTTATTCTGCAGGTTCTTAAATTTCAAATGTTTGACCCTTTTGATTAATAACTTTTCATAGAAGGAATCAGGATAGTTATTATCACGTAGCAAAGTTCTTACCAAGTTCAAATTCTCAGTATGGAATTTTGGGTGGGAAAGTGAAATCGCCCTATCCACTAAGTTAAAAACCATACCTCGCTTTTGAGACTGAGGGTGTGATGAATTAAAATTTAAAAACCTACCAGAAAACGTTGGTTTACGATACCAGTTAGTAATTATCATGTTGGAATCGTCCCGAATCACATGAATGTCTAAAAAACTTAGCCTACGTTCTTCCTCCAGTTCATGCGTAAACTGGAGGCGGTCATGATAACTGTTGAAAATGTTAGTCACATATTCAACGTTAGCCCTGGGTATGCACATGATGATATCGTCGACGTAACGGTAATAAAACAATGGTTTGAAATTCAATTTAGACAAACAATCGCGTTCTAGATCTACCATGACAACGTCAGCTAGAACCGGTGAAATTGGGGAACCCATGGGTGACCCAAAAATTTGTTTATAATATTGTTTATCAAACTGAAAATACACGTTCTCTAGTAAATAAGTTACACCCGCTAATACTTCACTTAAAGGCATAGTGGAATGTTTCGCTATGAAGGAGTATCTATTCACTATCGCTGACTTGACTACCCGAGTCGAAATTTAGCGCCTACTTTAATACTTATAGCATCCAACTTAAGTTCTCTAGATCCTATTTAGACCTCAAACTCCTATTTTGAACCTACAAGTCCTCAAGAATCGAAATTTAACGCCTACTTTGATACTCATAGCATTCAACTCAACGTCTCTAGATCTTATTTAGACCTCAAACTCCTATTTTGAACCTACAAGTCCTCCATAGTCGAAATTTAGCGCCTGCTTTGATACTCATAGCATCCAACTCATAACGTCTCTACAGATCCTATTTAGATCTCAAACTCCTATTATCAACCTACAACTCTGTAGTCGAAATTCAGCGCCCGCTTGAGTACTCATAGCGCACAAATGAACCTCTTTTCAATCCGTAATAATAATTTAGCGCCTATTTTGATACTCATAAAGTCCGATCTCAATTAATGATGCAATTTTCCTTATTGTGCATTATTTTAGTAATTAAAATTGGGACGCCGCTGCATTATTCATTACATCATTTTGCGACATTATGCATCATTTTGATAAATATCAAACTCGATGTTTTCGAAAAAATCCCATAGATCCCTCCGATGTCGAATTCGAATAACCTCCGTTTGCAGCCCATCTTAGCTTGTTCTGTACGAAATTATGATGTGCTTTTAAGAAGACTTTATTGGATAATTATAGGAATATATGTATTTTCAGCAGTTTATCGCTGTCGTTGCGTAATCTGAAGATGTGGAGGGGGCGGGGATAGCAGCTTCTCGTGAGATCCTCATTTAACCCTCAATGCAGCCGTGCACTGCTACGCTGCAGGGTGTAGCGAGGGTTTTGCGAGGTTCTCGTGAGATCCTCATTTGACCCTAAAATGCTGCATTTGTCTGGTAACTACGGGTTTTAGGCGCTAAAGAGGGTTTCAATTCCCATACAAAATAAACCTCTCTAGACCCTCAAAAACCTCCCAACGGTAGAATTTTGAGGTTCTAATGAGGCGTTAAATTTCGACTCGGGTAGTTCACTAGGTACATTCGTAAACAAAGACGTCACATCTAAGGAGACTAAAACAAAATCCTTAGGTACCTGGACATTTTTGAGTTTATCAATCAGGTCCCAACTATGTTTAATGTACGAGTCAGGCTTAGGAAAACTCCTGATTAGTAGATTACTAAGAAACTTAGAGATCGAATACGTCGGACTGCCTATGGCTGAGATAATGGGTCTCAGTGGTATGTCTTTTTTATGTATTTTCGGTAGTCCATAACCTTTAGCTAAACAAGTGTTAGTTTGCGTTAACTCGTTTTTATGGTATTGTTGAGATAGGAAACAATTAGTGTTCCATCTGTCTAAAATTCTCTGTGCAGTCTTACGTAACGAGACTAGTGGGTTCTTGTTTACTAATCTATAAGTGGTGGTGTCAGCGAATAGCGTCCTCATTTTGTGTGTGTAACTGTTTTTGTTTACCGCTACTGTGACATTACCTTTATCTGCGTTGGTGAAGAAGATGTTATTATTATTTTTCAAAAATTGACGAGTAGTGTTAAGTCTCTGTGCAGCAACCCGGTCTTCAATACTAATATGTCTGTTATTACGAGAAAAATGTTCAACATTCTTAATCAATTTACTTCTTAGCTCTTTTTTTTTTTTTTTTTTTTTTTTATTTATTCATGTATTTTAATCATTAGACTTTTAACATATGTAATTAATGTACACATGTGTCAAATAACTAAATTTCTGTAATATTTTGTTTTTTTTTTTTTTTTTTTTTCAATAAACAGCCTCTGATGAGGGCAGAACACGACTGCCGAAACGTCAGGCAATTTTGACTAAAAAGAATAATTGACTCGACTTGATTGATTGAGACCTTCCTCTAAAAATTAAGAAGTTCGAGTGTTACCTTCATGATGAATAACAACATTTTTCTATGACAACTATAGAATTTATCACTGACAGCCGATTTTGTCCAGTTTATCGAACAGTGATCCGACTCGTAGATTCGTGCGCCACGCCATCTCTGAACCATCACCGATACCTCAAAAACTCTCGAAAACAACTAACTCGCCATCATTCCGATCGATATATATCGCCAAGTGTCAAAAATACGCGTTTTTCGTACATATCTTTTCTATTTCAGCATAAAACGGATATGTTTTGGGCCGTGCGTGTTCGCAATTGCCCACAGAATTGCGCGACGTATTTTGTTTTATTGATTTCGGTGCCCAGGCAGAGATATTCCGTTTAATAGCACATTTTTTCACGATGTTTTCAGGACTGGTGGAATTGCCTAGGAAAGCACCTTAAGTATATGATTCAAGATTCACAAATTCACGAATCACTTTTTTTTTACCTTCGGATTTATTTGGGGGGGGGGGGGGGGGGGGGGAATATTTCAAAACATTTTTCGCGAAAATAGAATACTATTAGATGGAAACCTGGAAAACCTGAAAATGTCAAGGAATTTTTTAAGTGTCAGGAAAATCAGGAAAATGTCAGGGAATTAAATATTAGTCAGGGAAAGTACGGAATATCATTCTATTCGAGAAAAAACATGTAGGGGAGAGAGGGGGAATGGCGGTCACTTAAGCAGAAATTGCAATAACTGGGGAAATGACGATCGGAAAAAAGTCAGTTATATAGGATATGGTGGAAAATTTCATCCACATTGACTGCTATAAACGGTATTCAGATCTTCGACAAACTCCACATGCTAACTTCACATCACTGGAAAGTGAAATCGACCGGCATTACCCGACCTAGTCGGGTAATGCCGGTCGCCACAAAATGCATTGACGGTCAAAGTAGGGTAATGGTAATCACACACGAAAATCTTGTGAAAATTGGTTTAACCGAAAATATTTATACTTTGATTTATTTTTTATTTATTTTTTTTTATTTTTATTTTTATTTTTATTTTTATTTTTATTTTCATTTTTCTACCTGGATAGCATGACCGGCATAACCCCAACACGTCGAATCAGCTTTGACTTGTTGTTTCAATCACAAAATATATTATAATCAAAAATTATTAATATGTAAAATTAAGAGAAAGGCTGAATTAACCACCCTGTCATATTATTTGTTACGTAAATGTGACAAAAATGCAACATATCTCTTAAAAATCGTATCCAAAAAATTAGAGTGGCACTACCACATAACTACCGATTGTCACGAAGAGCTGAAACCTTGAACCAAGATGACAAGCTCGATGCCAGTAGTCTGTATCTGCATCCTCTACGTGGTAGCAGTAGAGTCGTTATTTTCAAATGCATAGAATATGAGATATTGACATGACCGCCATTACCCGCATGACCGCCATTCCCCCTCCCTCCCCTTCCGGCAAACATTTTTTTTTTCTGCGCACTGCTGAAAAAAAAATTATGGGCGAATATTCAATGACTTTTTTGTAACAATTCTGAATAGTTTGTTAGGGAAATTTGCTAAATTATCAGGGAAATGTCAGGGAATTTTTTTCTTCCGATTTAGTGCCCACCCTGTAATTGCGAAGATCGGATAAAGTGACGATAAAAAAGTAAATTTTAAGTACGTTTAATTTATATGGTTCTGGCCAATGATATGTAGGAAGAAATTCTCGTTCCAACAGCTTGCGATAGTGACGACGTAACTTTGAAAGTAAAACAAGCCCATCAGCATTTTAATTAGTTTGCTACTGTAATTAAACATTACGACCCATGCGGGAGGGTAGAGTCAATCGAATATCCAGTAATTGGTTATCCTCTCGAGTAATTACATACCAATTAATTGTTATCGATTCAAAGTCTACACCAAGCACTTGTAGGTGATTCCACATAGTTCTGCTCTATAATTAATGTTGTATTAATCATCACCGATGTAAGAAACAATAACTCTGTATGTAAGCGGAAATGACATTCCCTCAGAAGGGATCAGTTAAGCTTCTGATACCTACTCGAATAAGCTTTAGAGAAAACGTCGTAAGCTTAATGCAAGACTAACACACGAGCAATCATTTCAACAGCCATAGTTGACAAAGAAGTGAATCAAAAATTCGACGACAAGCAATCGATAATTTCGCTATAGGGGAGAGTGGCCTAAAGCGGGTAGGCGTTCGTATGCTGCCGCATGCAACGCGAGTGTAAATGTGTACGTATACCGTGATTACCCAAACACTCCCAAGTTTCAATCAGTCCCACTCGAGGATCGGAGGTGTGACATGGCGTAACTGGGCGCAATATAAAAAAAATTGGTGAATTGTGAAAAGAAATGAAAGTATATGTAACTTTTGACTAGTCGAAAAGTAGTACATTTATTTATGCATTTAAGTAAAAAATGTGATTCCGGGCAAAGCGGGTAGAGAGACTTTTAGCGACTTTTAGTTACTTAAGACTGATGAAATGAGTCTGAAATAACTATTTAAAGAGTCATTTTTTTCACGATAATTAGATGTATGATTAAAGTCTCATCATTAATGTTCAAACAAATTAATATGGGCAGTTCCGTCTTTTCCATAAGGGCACGTGGGGCACGTGCCCAGGGCCCCCGGCCTGATTGGGGCCCCGAAACCAATGAAGTCACTAAGCAAAAGTACATTTTGATTTTTTCACTCACGTTTTTTTGGCTTTCTGAGAGGGCCCCAAACTCTGTGTGCCCAGGGGCCCCTGCATGGCTTAAGACGGCCCTGAATATGGGCTAAGATTTATCAAGCTTATAGCGCATATCCGCTTTAGGCCGCCTATCAGGGCAAAGCGGGTTTTTGAGGAGTTTTGAATTTTTGATAATAAATGATTACTTGAGACAAAATGATACAATTATGATTTATTGTTTTGAAGTACGATAATCCTCCTAATCAAAAAAACCAAAATTGTTATTTTAATCCAACGAAAACTAAGATTTTTGGGCTTTTATCGTTAACGTACCCGCTTTAGGCCACTCTCCCCTAATTATTGTCGTCCATGACTTTACACCGACGAAATCGAGAATTCCGCAAAACTGTTCAGCTCGTGATCTACCGGTTTCTGGTTCGAAATAGATACCCGAATAAAGGTGCATAGTCTTCAACAGATGTGCTATTTGCGGATAAATATTTTCACCTTAGTTTTTTTGAGGCAATTGTTAACAAATACAGCGAAAATCGACAGCTTGTTTTCGTGTCAACTGCAATATATATTTATGAGGTGCGATGGCCATAACTCGTTTATATATGGATTTAAAACGTCGGAAACTGCCAAAACGGGTGGCACATCGATTTGAACTGATAAATACGGATTTCTGTTGAAAATCAGCTCAATTCTAATACAATTCATGGTTAATCAGAGCCCTGCTTTCCAGAGTTGCCATACGCACTGAACAGTGTATTTATAATGAGGATTAATGGCCTACCCAAGATTGCTGAAAAATCGTACGAAGCATTTTCCGAAAAAATGCATCACAGAGTCCACAGATTGGTCAGTATATGTAGCCAGAGCAGCCGCCAAATCCGTCATTAAGTTATCCGGATAAATCTGGCGGGTATTGAAGACAGAGTACTTGGCACCAGCAGCCTTGACAATATGGTTCCATACTTCCTCGCCGTACTCTAACTGGAAAATAAATTTCCACTTTGATTAAATTTTCTAGTCGGTTGCATGTGGGAGATATGATTAAACCTAACTCGCTACTATGTGGCGTTAGGGCACGCAAAAGTACTTCTCAATTAATGTCGGACAGTAAATAGATTGCAATAATACACGGAGAGAATTTTATGGTAGCGTCTACGATACTTGAATTGTAGTTTTTATCGTCTAGAATGGTAATTGGATTTGTAGAAGTCAAGGTTGTGAATGTAATCATTTATTGGTTATAGCTACTACAATCATTGGATTTGGATAGCAATTTCTACAGTGAAGCGATTGTATGATTTTTCATCTGGATAGTTACGTTTACCATCGGGGTGAGTCGAAGCTGTCAGACATACACGAAAGAAATAGATCGCACTTTTAGGTTATGGTTGAACACCTCACTTGAAGAAAACTAAGATTAGCTATGATGGTAATGATTACCATCATTGATCGTAGGATTTATGAATAAAGTTGTTAAATGTTATTATAGCACTCGGATTCTGGCCAATCAGAGCACGGTATTTGATGACGTGAAGGACATCCTAATTCCTTATTATACTGATAATTTACCCATAGCTTTTGATCATTTACCTCTAGCTTTGCGGATGTTTTTATAGCTGTCAAATACCGTGATAAAAGTCAGAGAACATCGTGAATAATTTCTAATTTTTTCTAACCTGCCGTTCTCTGCTTGGCCAAACCGAATGCGAAAAATAATCCGTCGAATACCACTCGACCTTCAAAATAAATCGGTTATTTCCCTGATGTTTTGATCCTGCGTAGCAACGAATGGGCCAAGTTTTGCACAAAAATCCCTCGCGCTGCGCGCTCGTGATTTTTGATCTGCAAAACTTAGCCGTCTCGATGCTACCCGAGTAAAATAGTAGATTTCGATACGAGCGCGAAATGTGAGGCGTTTATAGCCGGACAACCCTAAACGCCTCACTTCGCGGGAGTATCGAACGCTATTTTTTATAACAAATGCATGAAAAATTTGCTTGTGGGGCTCTGTTGTCAATGTAAACAACCATACCAAAAACATCGAATCGATTCAGCAGTATGCACGGAGATAGCGCGTCGACAGGGATGAATGATTATAAAATGCTCTTGTTCGCACCCCTGATGGCCCCTTGGGACCTACACAGGACAGAATCCGGACCAATGTCGCGAACGTCCTCAGGACGTCCTAGTGTGTCATTTTAGGACGGCTCGAAGACAGAATAAGGACATTGTGAATTCATGATGAGATACGCCCCGGACATCCGCAAAACGTCCTAATCATGTCCTCAGGATGCATCCCCACATTTTTCTCCTGTTTTGAGACCGAGGGCGGACATTTATGAGACACATGATTAGAATATCAGGATGTCCGCGGGACGTTTTCACTATGTCCTCAGGATGTCTTGTCGAATTCTTCTATGGGTTTGGGGACACGTGGGGGACATGTATAAGACACATGATTAGAATATCAGGACGTATAATTGCTGGTTACAAATCATATTGCTGGTTCTTCAAGACATCACTAAAGACACTCGAATTCACGCGAAGCCATCAGGACATCCGTCGGACCTCATTCTTAGCCCTTTTTCGTGAAAGGCGTTTCTCCCATTTTGCAGTTACCTGAGAAGAAAAGCAGAAAATATCGTCAAATCAACGGAGTGAATGAAAGGGCGCATAAGTAGCCCGTCGAATACCTAATGACATGTTACTGTACTACCCTAAGGCGAGATCACAGTGACCTGGGGACAGCATCGAACTTAAGTTGTAAATGACCACAGGACATGAATAAGAATAATCAAATGTCTCGGAGACACAGCCAGGACATCGCTGAGTCTTTGAGACACTACTATGCGCACGTGAACTTGTGCGAAGCTATTCGGACATCCGTCGGACCTCATCCTTACGTTGTGAATGACCGCAGGACATGAGTAACAACGGTCAATTTCTCGGAGACGTGGCTAGAAACATTGCCGGGTCTTCAAGACATCACTGAAGACATTCGAATTTGCACAAAGTCATCAGGACGTCCGTTGGACGCCAACCTTGAGTTGCGAATGATCGCGGGACATGAGTAAGGACTTTAAAATGTTTCGAGGACTTGTCCGAGACATCGTTGAGTCTTTAAGACACCACTGAGGACATTTAAATTTGTACGAAAAAATCAGGACGTCCTTCGGGCCGCAGCATTATACCGCGAATGACTGTGGGACATGAGTAAGGACATGTGAAATGTTTTGGGGACATAGCCAGAGACACTGCTGGATCCTCAGGACACCCCTAAAGACACTCGAATTCGGACAAATAGTTCGGCACGTCCTCCGGACCTCGTTATCCGATTGAGAATGACCGCAGGACCTGGGTGAGGACAGTAGAATGTCTCAAGGACATGGTAATGGACGCTATTTGGAACTCGGGACACTACTCAAGACGGTACCAAGTCTTCAAGACACCATTGCAGACGCCTGAATGTCTGGCGGACATAGATAGAGACACACAAATGTCCTCTGGACATGCGCAGGACGGGATTCCGGACAAAATTCATGTCCGCAGGGGCCATCAGGGACGACGTGCGTAACAAGAATCATGTTGTGCACGCTCGATGTGCGCAGAACGCAGTGCGCACGTTTGGCATGCAATATTGTTTCATGTTGGCATCGCCTACTGAAACGTCAAAAAAGTGCCACAATATGACCGCTCCAGAGCCCCAAACAAGCAACTTTTTCATGCATGCGTTATAAAAATGATATATGTAATTATATATATAATTATATATGATTATATATGGATTATATTTGAAAAATGGATCTATATAAATATATATTTATATATAGGGGTCATTCTTTTACAAACCGTACACTTTTAAAACTTGACATTTTAAAATCGTCTGAAATTTTTTTTACAGCTTACATACATCAAATTACTTCACACGTATTTCAGGATTTTGCTGGAAATTTTTTTTAAATATCTGCACATGAATTTTTGATAATTTGCTGGATTTTCTCCCATCTTCTCCTACTTGAAATTCATTATCTCCAGTTGTACTGATCGGATCGATGTCGGCCTTATTTCATTTTACACTCTGTTTCGTGAGCTTTCAAAGTGTATTTAAAAAAAAAAATTTTATTGTAAACAAATTATAATTATTAACACTTTGATTATTTAAATAGTCTAAACATGCCCTTCCCCCACCTTGAATCCATTTTGAAAAATATGATTTTGTTCATTATTCTCTTATCTACAAGATCCATCTTTTCAAAAAGTGGGGTCCCCGTTAGATCGGAAGATATTGAATATTTCCGAGCGCAAGTCACGCAGCGCGCTCTGCGTGCAATTAAAATCTCACACGCTTGCACCTATTTTCACTTTTTATTCAATATCTTCCGATCTAACGGGGACCCCACTTTTTGAAAAGATGCATCTTGTAGATAAGAGAATAATGAACAAAATCATATTTTTCAAAATGGATTCAAGGTGGGGGAAGCCCTAACGACTTTTGCGTAAGGTTGAGAGAAGGTTCATATACCGATGTTGAACGGTATATTTCCGGATTTACCACGGGTAATCACTTCAGAAATACGGTATATTTGCGCCATTCTGCGTACCGTGTTTTACCGGCACTTCCACCGTATTCACGGGTACTGAACACAGTTTTCATACGGTATGAACACAGTTACCATACCCTGCCTAAACCGTCAAATTTTCTGGCCAGCTCAAGCAATTGGGTTTGACCGCAGTATGTGTACCGTAGTTCCACAGTTTTGAAACCGTATTCTCACCACATTCATACCGTATTCTCACCTCACCTCATTCTGCTTTTTGATTATCACGTCTCTGCTTTTAGATATTATGTATTCTGCTTTTAGATTTTATGTAAGCACTGGTCTCTTACAATTAAGTTAATTTTACTTCTGCCTTGTGACGGTTACGTTTTTCTGTTTCCGTAAGTCGTCCGGGTTCGTGTTCAAGAACTAATATTTGGACCCGCAGATATCAGAGAATAACTTCTTTGTTTTAGTTTTGAGTCTAATTATCTTAATCTAGGTCTTATAATTAGGTTGTGTTGGTATAATACCCACGTCCTTACATTAAGTACGTGTAATATATAGATATTTGTGTATATTTGAATTGTATGTGTGGTGTTGTATAATCACTCACGCATCTTCAATAGGTGCGCATAGTGTATACTTTGTGTGTTGTCAGCATGTGTGTATGTGTATGTATAACTGTCCACGCGTTTGTAATAAACGTGTGTGATGTATACTTCGTGTTGTGTATAAGCACCCGTACACTTGCAGTAAGTGCACGTAGTGTATATTTCTGTTTTGGTGGATATGTGTTGTGTGTGTGTGTGTGTATGGTCAATAACAGACTGGAAGTATTTTAATAATGCCACCTAGCCGTGATTGAACCTGGGAGACAGTCGGCGGGTATCAAAGCTCAGTAGATAGGAATATGATTCATATATGGAGTTTTCGAAATACATATATTATAATAGGTTTTATTGACTTATTCGGGATTATGACAATGATGGGATATGGTGTTAGATTCGGTGAGCCAGACTGCCTGCCTGTGCTTGGTCCGCCGGTCTTCTTATATGGTTCGCCTCGGAGTGGGGGGCGTCGTTCGTGCCTGTCGATCCGTAGAGGTGTTAATATCTTTACTTTATTCCTACTTATTATTTTACAACATTTAGTAATTTATCTTATTATGATTGATTAGGTAGCTATCCCTATGACGTCCTAACTGGACTCCCTTATTATTTCTTTATATAATTACTAAATTAATGCCCATCGAAGCTCATCGAACATTGACACGTGGCTTAGAGAATTAGGTACCTGTATAGGCTATTTTTCAACAGTTAAACATATATAATTGATTTGGAGTAGTTATCAGTAAACGAACGTCAGCTCAAAGTATCATGATCCGATTACCCCGGATCATTTGCTTCTCTAATTGTTTCAATATGTTCAATAGAAGCCTATCGAACTCTTTGTCCGGTGAACTACGTGGCGCGTAATAATCAAAATTCAAATCGGGCCGTCCCGTTTATACATGCTCCTAATTCAGACCGTCTCATTGCCCCCTTAAAAGTTTTGACAGCTGTTCCTTTTGTAAAGTGGAAGAACTTTTACGCTATTATAAATTATTTTGTGTATTTACGTGTTCTATTTAGATTCCAGGCAACCAATTTTTGATCGACTCGTCAGTCAGTTCTAGGATGTCGTCCAAAGCCCAGTCTGTCGGTGCGTCAAGAGTTTGGGCGACCATATGTAATTGTTCGTCTTGTTTTTTTATTTCATTGGCCAATCTATCACTCGCGAAACGGTTGGTTTGTTGCTCTATGGTTAATTTTTCTAATTCCTTTTCCAGGCTGGAGAGTTTTTGTTGTGCAAGCACTATTTTACTTGTCGGTATATAAATCGGTTCGTCTGGTGCTACTGGGCGATCTTCTATGATGCGCGGCAATTTTCTCGGAGGTTCCTTCACTTTAGTGCAACGTCGTTTTCCGAGTCGGATTATTGGCACTTGTGGTATGGCGAACACGGGTTTCGCGATCACCTTTTCGAATGGTCTGATCGTTTTAAATCTTTTGTTATAGCGATCTGCTTCGTTGTATTGTGTAAATCTTCGATGGGTTAGTCTTCTAAGTTCAACTTGTGTGGACACTCCAGCTTTGTACCGACTGTTTTGTACCGATATCCACGTTCCTAATTGCTTATATTGGTACCCGCTCGTATCTACTTCAATTGTATTGCACAATTGCACGTTCGCGTCGGCCTGCACCGCGACGTCGCGACGGTTGGGGCTATCGGTTTGAGTTGCTATCTCTCGCGTACCAGTATTCATGATGATTTGTCTAAAGTTTACACGATACTGCTGTTCGATCAGGATCGTACTCCTTACGGCTCTAGTGTCATATTCGACCCTTTCTGTGGTTTTATAATATGTGTTTACACTATTCGTAATAATTCTTCAGGTTATTCGCGTGGAATCGGCCTCGTTCCCGTCCGGTGGTTCGGTCTATCAATAAATACGTATCTGGTGCGATTCGTGCTTTGATGTCATATGGGCCTTCATAAACAGCAAAGAATTTAGCTATTCTATTGTTTTCGGAATCGGATACATTATTTGCTTTTACTAACACCTTTTGGTCTATTTCGAATTCTGGCGCGTTTTTTATCCGATCGTTTACCTTGTCTGCGAAACGTTGTCTCTTGCGCCGAATTTTTTCACGTGCGAGGAATATCTTTTCCTCGTGGGGCACTGTATCCATGGGTCTTTTTGTCTGGATCCAATTCTTCCAACACCTTTCCGGCTTTTTATTGAAGTGTAATTCTACCGGGGTGAGCTCCGTCGTCTCATGGTGTGTTTCGTTTAAACAGTTTTGTATTATGTTAACGTATCGGGCCCATCCCGTGTGCTTATCCTTCAGAAATGTCCGGAAAAATCGTCCTAACTCACGATTTACCCTTTCTACTACATTGCTCTGTGGGTGTCTTATTGACGAAAACAACAATTGTATATCCTCGTATCTCAGTTTTTCTTCCCATTTGTTTGAGGTAAACTGCGATCCGTGGTCGCATACTATGCGCTTTGGCTTGCCAAAGTTTGTAATATAGTTGGAGAAGATTTTCCGGATCACAGTTTCCGTGTTCGCTTTCATGATCGGGTACAAGACTACCAGCTTGCTAAATGCATCGATTGTTACTAATATGTGTCTAGCACCGCTTGTTGACTTCGGTAGTGGTCCATAGAAATCAATGGATAAGAGGTCACCCGGTCTTTCTGGTACTATGATTTGTAGCGGGGCCTTGTTTCCTCTTGTATCATGTTTATTGATTTGGCAACTGACGCAGGTCTTCAGTGTTTGTTTGACGATTTTGTTAAGTTTGTGGACGTGAAAATCTTCGGTTAGCATCTTGTATATCTTGCGGCTACCTACATGCCCGTATATTTCATGTAATTCCCGTATTAGCGACTGAGCAAGTGATTCCGGCAGTATTATTCGTTTATTCCCGCCTGGGTCTAGTTTGGACAACAAGTCTTCTTGTAGCTTATAATTGCCATGAATGATTCGACCTGGACTCTTTAGTCTATCCATAATTTTTATTAATTTCGGATCTCCTTTTTGTAATGTCTTCAATTGTTTGAATTGAGCTACCAGTGCTGGACTCGGTGCGCAAGCTAGTATTGATGCGATAACGATTTCGTTGTCTGGTCTACACGTATAGCTTTCTCCCCCAATTTTTTGTCGGCTTAATACATCTGCGGCTACATTTACCTTCCCTTGTATGTACTCAATTTCGTAATTATAATTTTGGATTGCAAGGATCCATCGTGTTAATCGTGCATTTGTTAAATGGCAAGTTTGTAAGAATGTCAGCGCCTGGTGATCGGTGCGTATTAGTATCTTTGATCCACGTAAAAACGAGTCTAATTTGACTAATGACCACACGATCGCGAGTAGTTCCTTTTCTGTCGTAAAATACGATAACTCTGCCCCCTTTAACGTTCGGCTAATGAACATAATTACTTCTTCGTCACCGTCTGCATTGCACTGTGATAAGATACCGGCGATCGCATATTGGCTGGCATCGGTAGTCAATATGTATGGTTTGTTTGGGTTTGGATGGGTGAGGATTACCGATTCTTGAAAAAGTAACTTAACTTGCTTGAATGCGGATTCGTGTGAGTCGGTCCATTTAAATTTCACGCCTTTCTTTAGCAGCCCTAATAACGGTACAATTGATTCGGCATAATTTTTTGTAAATTTAGAATAAAAATTAATGAAGCCCAAAAATCGCTTAAGTTGTTTGATATTACTTGGTCTCACAAAATCCCGTATGATATCAATTTTCTTTGCTTGCGGTTTAAGCCCGTTTACGGTTAACACGTATCCTAAAAATTCTGCTTCTTGTTTTGCGAAATTTGACTTTTTGAAGCTGAGTGTTAAATTATTTTCTTCGCACACTTGAAAAAAACTCTCTATATGGGCGAGATGTTCGTCAAAATCACGTGATATTATTAGGGAATCATCGACATAATTAATCAAGAAGTGATCCAATTTGTATATAACAGTGGCTAAGCCGCGTCCTAATGCTGCGCTACTTGTTTTTAACCCAAAGGGGGTCACGTTAAATTCATAGCATTTACCATTTACTATAAAGGCCGTATATTGTTTACTATGTGGAGTTAATGGAATTTGCCAGAAGCTATTCTGTAGGTCGAAGCTAGACATGACGCTTATACCGTGACACCTTTGAAAAATGCTTTCTATTTTCTGGGGAGACTCATAGTCGTCCACTAGCCCTTTATTTAATTGTCGAGCATCTAGACAAAGTCTTATTGACCCATCTTTTTTTTCAACTATGACAATTGGATTAATATATGGACTCGTTGAGCGTCTTATGATTCCGAAATCAAGCATTTTAGAAATTTCGTCATTCACTTTCTCGCGATAATTTAATGGTATTGGATAAGGTTTGACATAGAACGGTTCATTATTCTTCAGTTTCAATTCGTGATAGTAAGTATCTAACTTTCCCGGTCTTTTGTCAAATATCTTCTTATACTGCATTATTATAGCCTTCAGTTTTTGTTTCTGCAATTCATCAATGTTTTCACACGTATCTAATTTATCATTAATCTCTTCAGGGCTAATCTCTAGTGACCTTCGTGTTTCTATCTCAAATTTCACCGGTCGTTCAAGTTGTTGGATTTGTGGCGGATTGGTATCCTCCGACTGATTTGTTTTGACAGATTCTATATGACAGTCTTCTATAAGTTGTATGTTATGGCTCGGACAGATTTCTTTCGTTCTCGATTTGACGTATGGTACTACGTTACCGTTGTCCTTCAAAATTATACCGTCTTCCTCCGTATCAATGATCAATCTAAACTTCTGTTGCGAGTCGTAACCGAAAATACATCGTCTTGCTAACCTCGGGATTATTACATACGTCAAACTTTCTTGTTGGTTCCCGATACGGGTTCGGAGTGCAGTTTGCATTTTAACGCGGGTTGGTCTGCCGGCTACCGCACCCCTTACAGATTTTCCGGTTATGGGGAGTTTCGGGCAATTACTTAATTTATTCATATTTTCGTTATAAAATTCTTCTGATAGGCAGGTAATTTCGCTCCCGGTATCAACTAGCGCGTTAATGATCATCCCTTCTATCTCAATCTCTATTTCCGGGCACTCGCAACGCTTTACTGTTTCTTCGTTACCATCGACGTCGTAGAGTAACCCCTTATGCGTTTCACTTATAATGGTGCATACTGTAGTCTGGTTATCGTTTATTGCTTCTTCAGTTGTAACTTGCGTGCGACTACTATCGTTTTCCTTTTCGTGGCATGTTACAACCCTTACTCGTTTTCCGAATTCGTCGTTAACGTCTCGTTTTGCATTTCGTTCTCTTCCTCAGAGATCTGTATGGTATTTACGTTATGTCGGTTTTGGTTGTTTGGGGATCGTTCGTCCCTCGCGTCGGCTCCTCTACCCGTTGATCGCTCGCCGCGGTCTGTATTCCGTGGGTAGTTATTTCGATTCTGACTATAATTACCGGTTTGCTGGTGTTGGTATGAATTGTTCGCTCTGTTTTCACCGCCCTTACGGCCCTCGGTTTTATGCTCGCTGTTGTTACTTGCGTGTCTAGCGTCATCCGATGGCGTTTTCTTTTTGTCGGTTACGTCATTATCGAATTCCTGAAGTAATTCTATTAATTTATTTTTGTCGCGTGCGCCTTGGCTTCTAATTGCAAACCGTACTTCTCGTTCGAAATGTGTGCTCAGTTTTCGGATTATCTCTGCGTCAGTGTAGTGTTGGTTTAAATCACGGGCTAATGTAAACATCTTGGTGGCATATTCTGCCCGTGTTAACTTTCCTACATTCTCATATTTACCGAATTCGATCTTACGGCGTATATTGTCCTGTACAGCGGCGTTCCAGAAGCGGTCTTTAAACCTTGTTTCAAAGTCCTCGTAATTTTCTATTTCTGATTCAATCAGATACCACCAATCTCTGGCTGGACCTTCTAGTGTTTGTGAAATTATGTACATTGTTTCGCGGTGGTCCGGGTTCATCACTTCAACGTATTGGCGCAATTCAGTAAGGAATTTAATCGGTTTTTCGCGTGACTCTCCTTTAAAACTTGGCGGCTTTAATTTAATTTTTGCCTGTGTGCCAATATTCGGAATTATCCTTCGAGGCGAGTTCCCTTGGATGCGCTGGTTATTGTCGCGTACGATATCGTTTATCCTGTCGAGATCTCTATTCATTTCAGCCAACATCTCTGCGTGCCTACTTAACGGACCCGTAATACTTTGATCGAGCTGTTTTTGTACCTTCGCTATTTCAGTCGCTTCAAGTTCGCGATCTTCGTTGAACAACTGAATGTGCTTTTCAATTGATACCAATCGTTCTTCTTGTTGCATTTCCGCGTTTGTCAACACCCTAACCTGTGTACGTAATTGCTCCATTTCTTCGCGAAATTGAGTTTCCACGGCTTTTTGTATTTCTACCTGTCGTTGCTCCCACACCCGATTCTGTTCTGCAATAAATGTTCTCGTAAACTTAATAAATTCATCGTTTATTATCTGTATCGCATCTTTAAGTTGTATGTCGCGTTTTTCTTTTTCTTTATTTAATTCGTAAATTTTTTCTTTTTCGATCATTAATTCCGTTTCAACGCGCCACGCAGTTTGACAAATATTAGTAAGGCATTCCGTTGTCTCTACCTCCCAGCGGAGTCTTTTACCTTGTAGGGTTATTGCGAATTCATCTTGACTATTTACGATACCGGGGTCAGCGGCTTTTTCTGCTTCAAATAATTCGTTCATCGTTATTTTTATTGGTTCTAATGTCTCATCGATCGGTTCTAGTTCACTAGTTACTGGGGGATTATGTACGGCTTGCGATCTAGTTATTCTTCTCGATGCCATCGCGCGTATTCTCTGAGCTTCGATGGTTTGGTACTTATAGGTTATTGACTGTTATCTAATAATCTATGCTAATACTGAGTTTTGCTATAACTATTTACATCTACGTGCTTACACGGAATATTTCCTCTCTTTTTTTTTTTTTTTTTTTTTTAAGTTATACTTGACTAATATTTACGTGCATTGACTGGTATTTGCTCGTTTCAGTTTTTATCTTCACACAACGTGTTTTAGCTTTCTATGACGCCTATTGCGCGGATGTTTTACAAAGTACAATTTATAAATCAATTATTTCTTGAAGTTTTGACTAAATTTTCTATATCGCGGGCCCCACGTTGGGCGCCATTTGTGACGGTTACGTTTTTCTGTTTCCGTAAGTCGTCCGGGTTCGTGTTCAAGAACTAATATTTGGACCCGCAGATATCAGAGAATAACTTCTTTGTTTTAGTTTTGAGTCTAATTATCTTAATCTAGGTCTTATAATTAGGTTGTGTTGGTATAATACCCACGTCCTTACATTAAGTACGTGTAATATATAGATATTTGTGTATATTTGAATTGTATGTGTGGTGTTGTATAATCACTCACGCATCTTCAATAGGTGCGCATAGTGTATACTTTGTGTGTTGTCAGCATGTGTGTATGTGTATGTATAACTGTCCACGCGTTTGTAATAAACGTGTGTGATGTATACTTCGTGTTGTGTATAAGCACCCGTACACTTGCAGTAAGTGCACGTAGTGTATATTTCTGTTTTGGTGGATATGTGTTGTGTGTGTGTGTGTGTGTATGGTCAATAACAGACTGGAAGTATTTTAATAATGCCACCTAGCCGTGATTGAACCTGGGAGACAGTCGGCGGGTATCAAAGCTCAGTAGATAGGAATATGATTCATATATGGAGTTTTCGAAATACATATATTATAATAGGTTTTATTGACTTATTCGGGATTATGACAATGATGGGATATGGTGTTAGATTCGGTGAGCCAGACTGCCTGCCTGTGCTTGGTCCGCCGGTCTTCTTATATGGTTCGCCTCGGAGTGGGGGGCGTCGTTCGTGCCTGTCGATCCGTAGAGGTGTTAATATCTTTACTTTATTCCTACTTATTATTTTACAACATTTAGTAATTTATCTTATTATGATTGATTAGGTAGCTATCCCTATGACGTCCTAACTGGACTCCCTTATTATTTCTTTATATAATTACTAAATTAATGCCCATCGAAGCTCATCGAACATTGACACGTGGCTTAGAGAATTAGGTACCTGTATAGGCTATTTTTCAACAGTTAAACATATATAATTGATTTGGAGTAGTTATCAGTAAACGAACGTCAGCTCAAAGTATCATGATCCGATTACCCCGGATCATTTGCTTCTCTAATTGTTTCAATATGTTCAATAGAAGCCTATCGAACTCTTTGTCCGGTGAACTACGTGGCGCGTAATAATCAAAATTCAAATCGGGCCGTCCCGTTTATACATGCTCCTAATTCAGACCGTCTCAGCCTGTATTTTTATGTTACTCTTATTTGCCCCATGGATTGTCCAGGGCATGAATAAACACTATCTATCTATCTATCTATCTCATTCATACCGTATTGACATACGTGTCTCATACCCTGTTCATGCGTACTTCATCTGCCATCACGACTGAGAAAATTCCGCTTCAATACCGTATTATTAGTGATTACCTACGCTGTATAGACGGTATGCATCCGAGCTCAAAAATACGGTATTTATTCCTACAACACACAGTTTTACTACGGTGCGTTTACTCTGTTAATACTGTTACGAACGGCCCTTTTTCACATTTTTCCAAAGTCTATGCTATTGCAAGTAGGGGCAGTCAGCGCATTCCTACACGCGCGCGCTCGATCGGAAGCAGAGCAGGAAACGAGTCAGGGGCGCAGTGACCCCCGAAACCACCTATTCAGCGGCTTGCAGAAAACCCCGCCGTCGAGCAACCCGAGGTTTCTTTATGGAAACCGAGGTGATTGCTCGTCAGTCGTTTTTAATACCGAAAGTGAACAAAGTGGTCACCCTCCAGCATCGCTCGCTAGCCGCACCTAACCGGCTACAAGACTCTGCCAGAAGGACGAAGGTGTGAAGCAGTCCAGGGCGTGAAGTAACAGAAGGTCAACTCGACAGCTGACGTTAGCTGAGACGCCCGGCATAAGCTGCACCTATCGAATCCAGCGCGAGCTGTCTTGAGTCGGTGGGTTCTTGGAGTCGGCTCGAGTGACGCTCGGAGTTAATTCGGTAGACTCATTTCCTTCTTTGCCATCCATATAACATTCCTTATACATTCACTGCCACCCAATTTCAACTTATATTCTTTTATATTCTTATATTATATCTCTATCTAATATCTATTTCTTCGATATTTATTTATTATATCTTTATAACTAATTCACGTAGTCTCTAGTATAGTTTAGTGTATTTCATAATCTACTTAGTATTAATTGGGATTTTCCCTGTTAGTCCAAATAAAACTATATCTATTCGTATATTTATACTCATTTGTCTCACTAAGTCAATCCACACAATCACAGGTGTCCTTAGGACTTAATTCAAGCAAACCCACGAGAGTAATCTTCAGCCGCTCGGAGGTTGCTCTCTTAAAATTATTATAAAACATTGACACCCGAAGCCTTTAGCTCGGGTGCCCGTAACAATACTAATACCACGTGTTCACGGTTGATATACCGATGTTATACGTTGGTCAAAAGTCGTTAGGGAGGGCATGTTTAGACGATTTAAATAATCAAATTGTTAATAATTATAATTTGTTTACAATAAAATTTTTTTTCTAAATACACTTTGAAAGCTCACGAAACAGAGTGTAAAATGAAATAAGGCCGACATCGATCCGATCAGTACAACTGGAGATAATGAATTTCAAGTAGGAGAAGATGGGAGAAAATCTAGCAAATTATCAAAAATTCATGTGCAGATATTTAAAAAAAAAAAAAAAATTTCCAGCAAAATCCTGAAATACGTGTGAAGTAATTTGATGTATGTAAGCTGTAAAAAAAAATTTCAGACGATTTTAAAATGTCAAGTTTTAAAAGTGTACGGTTTGTAAAAGAATGACCCATATTCATATATATTCACATGTAAATATACCCTAGTAACCATCTGCCGCAAGGTTTTCGAAAGACTTGCGGACAATTCTTGCAAGATGCTTACATATGAACAACTAGTAGTCTGCTTCCGCATGCATGCTATGAACTTTCGCAAGATGCTTTTTAGCGAAAATCTTACAAGAATTTTGTAAGATCTTACAAGATCTTCGTTTCCTAATTAATTCTGCGAGATCCTGCGGGATTCTTGAGAGATCTTGCAAGCTCATGTTCTTCGATCCTCTCTTGCAAGATCTTGCAAGAATATTTTGCTGTATAACTATTGCCCTTTTTAAAACACTGATAGGACCTGGTTTCAACGCCCTCCAAAAATACTGTAAAATATTACACAATTAGATTGTCATCAATAGTGTTTTTGGACATTTGAATTGTTCACTATCAGTTTTTTTTAACGCGCAGGATCATGCGGGGTATGCGTATAGCAGGCTTGCTGTTATTTATTATTTTCCTAGAGTAAAATTTGATCACGGACGAAAAGGAAGAGCAAACCAATTATCTGTTTTTGAATGAGAAGGGATGGCATATTCGGTATTATTTTTTTTTTTTTTGTATTACGATGAAAATTCCGCTCCAATCCATGAATATTAGGGTTGTCAATTAAAAAAAAAAAAAAATCCCGGCCGCCCCCCAAATCAACTCCAAATAAATCAAAACAAATCCTGTAATTTTTTCAGATGTTTATTTTAACGCTTGACCCTTGACCACAGAGGATGAACTTTTCCGATTAAAATACACGGGGCTTCGCGGTCTATTCAGTTATTATTTTACTGTGGGACTAATAATGGGCGTGAAAATTTGAAATTCTCACAAATTGGTCCACGAGAATGCTGCTCTGTGGGAAAAAATTGCCACTTCCCTGCCCTCCAAATTTTGTATGGGTCATTCCATGCCAATGTGATGATTCCCTCCCCCCCCCCCCCCCAAAGTCCATCTAATGCTGCTCAAAAACCTTTCGCAATCTATGCATTTATAATACGACGATTGCTCGCCACCCAAAGATCAAATATTGTGAGTGTGAATATATATATTTATTCCAATAATACAGTACACTTTACGAATCTCGTAAGATCTTGCAAGATACCTATGCCCTAATATGCTGCATTTTTGCTGTCGGAAAGTGCCGACGAATGCTTTGAAAGAATCTGGCAAGAAGCTTGCATACCCTACACAAAGTTTGTTGAAGGTTTCCGTTTCAAGCAGAATTTTGAGTGTCTTGCAATAATCATGCAAAGGTCTGTTGCAAATCTGCTGAAAGATGCTTGCGCAAGAGGATTGTCTAAGTTTCTTACAATATCCATTCACAAGTCCGCTGCAACTCTGCTAGAAGATGCTTGCGACAGATCAATGCAAGACGTGATCATCACGTTTGGTTACTACACGGAAAGATTTAAACCCGACTGGTTACGGTTCTGCACACGACTCAGTCAGGTGCTAGCGAAAAATAGCGAATTCTGGTGCAGCACCACACTGAGTACTGTTTAGAACACGAACCATTCATGTGCGCACATGAATGAGTCGTGTGCGCACAGTAACGAGTCGTGTTCTAAACCGCACCTAGTGTGGTGCTGCACCAGAATTCGCTATTTTTCGCTAGCACCTGACTGAGTCGTGTGCAGAACCGTAACCAGTCGGGTTTAAATCTTTCCGTGTAGGGTATACGAATAAAGGCTATACTTTTTCATATATGAATATGGGGAGTTCCATATGAAATGTACAATTGGGTGTCCACACCCCTTTCGATTTGTCTCAAACTTAGTCAAGTTGAGTAATGGGTTGAAAAAAAAATTCCTCTAAATAATGAAAATTCTACCTTTTACAGGTCGCGAGTAACACCGAATCACAAATTTTGAATTATTTTTTTCAAATCGCTGTAACTCCCTAACTACATGTCCGCGCGTGGAACTCAAGTAGGTCAAAAGTTTTGTAATTTGATGTAGGGGGAGGCGGGGCGAGTTGTGACAGGGGCATGTTGTGACAATGCTTCTAAAATACTTTTCATTACAACTAGCGCTCTTTTTAGTATTACATTTTATACTAACCCCTCAGCGCTAGTTGCTAACGAAGCAATGGCGAAACTGCGTTGAAATCGTTCAAATTAGACCATCAAAGGTGATTTTCAGATACAAAAGTTAGTTTTCCGGCCTGTATTCGAATGAGTCTTCTGCCCTATCAGTACGTGGTAAGTCATTTGTGGTATTATGGTCGACTTTTTGTAATCTTTGCCTGGATATTCCAACAGTTGTCCGAATAAATTCGACAATGTGTTCACTTTCATGGCTATTCTCATTCAAAATGATCGTATGGGGCTAGTTGTGTCATTGAAGTGGGGGCGAGTTGTGACGGCACAACTAGCCCCATACGCCACTCAATCGCATGACGATCTATCATTTTCAATAAAACGAACTTGGCGGATAGTAAATTACTATATTACGCATTATATATATGAGGTATTCCACGCCGTTTCGAACGGTCAAAAAAATCACCGCTTCCGAAAAAATCGTAATTTGGTGCTCGAACACAACCATATCGAAAGAATTTTTGTGAATTTTTTCAGAATTTTCGGATTGCATTTGTGGATTTTTTCCAAATTCCAGCTTTTTCTACAAACTCCCGTAGGGGAGACCGGGGCTAAAAGTTACACTTTTTTGAATAACTTGAAAAATTGATTGGAAAAAATTCGTCAAATATAAATATTATTGTTCTTCAATTTGGCAAATATATTCTACTTTAGTATGCCTAACCGTTTTGGAATATATTTGCATAAGTTTTTTTGATATGATTTTTTTTTTGCAACAAAACGTAAAGTAACAATTTGCCCCGGTTCGGGGCTAGTTGTGCATGAGCTGGGGCAAGTTGTTACAAGATTTATTGTGAGTATATTTCATAAAAAAAAACAATTATTTTAGATTAAATTTATGTATTTAAGAACGAATTAACAATATTCAAAGAGTTTTCAATTATTTGTCGTGCATAAATTAAACTCAAATTGAACGGTGAACATAAATATATAGTTTTTTTTATTGTTTGTTATCCCAATAACTCCAAGTAATACTTTGAGATCAATTATTGTTTAAAATAATATATATTGAGATCAATCATTGTTAGAAATAATATAATATATTAAGATCAATTATTATCATAAAAGATATATCATTGATAATATGTCATTTGAGTTATATATCGGGTGTTCCACGTGACACGCATCGGTTTTTGGCCGGAAGTCATCGAAAAAATAGGCAAGCTGACAATTTGATCACTTTTTTTTGTGCCTCTTTATGGTAATTTCGTTAACAATTCCAAGACGATTCGTGTGACCCTTCAAGTAGAAAAAAGATGAATTACAAATTTCCAAAGTTTTACTTTTTAGCAATAGTTGTTAATTTTTCGCCATTTTCCTCACTTCATCTGGGGCTTTTTGCATGAGGCCTTGAGATATAGTTCCCCGACTTGCTGTTCTGTTATAAGTTCGCATTCTGTAATAAAAAATTAAAAAAAACAATATTTTTCGTTGATGACCACGCGATAGGGTAAGTTGTTGCAAAGTAACAACATGCCCCAAAAAAGAGTAACAACTAACCCCAAATGGCATTTTCTCATATAAACGTAAATTTTAGGCTCGGTTGATGAAATAAACTTAATTCATACGTCGGTATATGAAAACTAGATGTATCTTTATATACCACATAAAAATCTAAAGGCTATTTATCAAAATGAATTAAATAGACCAAAAATAACCAACACAAAAATATTTACTCACCTGTATTAGAAAGACACGTGCTCACGAGCAACGTCATTCGAGACCAATGGTCTTACTAATATGGTTGCCGTAGGTGCGCTGTTGCTTACTGATTCACGACGCACTTGGACAATATTTTTATCTCTATTCGTTTAAGAGTTATTTTGATTTGAACAACTTACCCCGGTAACTTTTAGCCCCGGTCTCCCCTATCTCAAAAGTATAAGATCCTACAAGAAAATTTATGAGACATAAAAGTTATAGTTTCGAATTAACTTTCTCAACAAATTTTTTGGGAATTTCCCGAATCCCAAAAATACCAATTTTTATCAAAAATACACAAAAACTGGTTTTTCAATCAAAACGTCACTTTTGATTGGCCTCAATAATTTACAGAAAATACTCTCAAGTGTTGACAACAACCGTATATTTTTTTTAAGATGGTTGGCTCAATCGTTTGGAACGTATGCTTTGGTCGTATTTTTTTTTTTTTTTTTTTTTTAGGTATGCTTTATTAATTCTTTTTTTCGAAAAAAAAAAAAAATAATTAATACAGCATACGTTCCAAACGATTGAGAAAAAATATACGGTTGTTGTCCACACTTGAGAGTATTTTCTGTAAATTATTGAGGCAAATCGAAAGTGACGTATATTGATTGAAAAACCAATTTTTGTGTATTTTTGATAAAAATTGGTATTTTTGGGTTTCGAGAAATTCCCAAAAAAATGTTGTTCAGAAAGTTGATTTGAAACTGCAACTTTTATGTCTCATAAATTTTCTTGTAGGATCTTAAACTTTTGAGCTATGGGAGTTTGTAGAAAAAGCTGAAATTTGGGAAAAAATCCACAAATGCAATCCGAAAATTCTGAAAAAATTCACAAAAATTCTTTCGATATAGTTGTGTTGTGTTGTGTTGTGCCAAATACTAGTCATTATTTCAGAATATTCAGTTAATACAGCCAAAATATAATTGTCACAACCTGCCCCAACCCTGTCACAACTAACCCCTCAGGAGGGGCACGTTGTGCCAAATTCCGTATGGAAAAAAAAAATGTATTCTCGTTTAATCCAATTCACTATAATCTCAACTTACCAACCAATTAAGGGCCATGATATGCCCTGTTTTAACTAAGATTTTAAATGTTTGGGTTTCATAAAGAATTTGGAATAATCCAATGTTTTCTTATTTTGCCACAACTCGCCCCGCCTTCCCCTACTTTTCGATGGTGCCGCGAGACAAAGTCGATTTTCCGTTATTGGTATAAAAAACGCGAAAAACGCGATGTTGATCTCGTTCCCCAACCTTTTTTGGGGTCCATTTTTCATCATAAAATGCGGCTATTTTTTCCGCAAATTTTCGTGTAAAGAAAAGTCACGCGACTCAACTGATTAATGAGATATGCGGGAAATTCCAGAAAAAACCGACCGGATTTTGACATTTTCTGACTTTAAATTTTTCAAAACTATTGAAACTTTTTTTTACGTGAAATAGATGTGAAAAAAGCTGATAGTGTTGGCTCTTTTTACGTCTATTTCACGTAAAAAAAAGTTTCGATAGTTTTGAAAAATTCAAATTCAGAAAACCCCAAAGTCCGGTCGGTTTTTTCTAGAAATTCCCTCATATCTCTTTAACCAGTCGGGTCCCGTGACTTTTCTTTACACGAAAATTTGCGGGAAAAATAGCCGCATTTTTTGATGAAAAATGGACCCTAAAAAAGTTTGGGCAACGAGATCAATATCGCGTTTTTCGCGTTTTTTTCACCATTAACTGAAAATCGACTTTGTCTCGCAGCAACATCGAAAAGTACATCAAATTACAAAACTTTTGACATACTTGATTTTTAGGCGCGGACATGTAGTTTGGGAGCTACAGCGATTTGAAAAAAATAATCCAAAATTTGTGAATCGGTGTTACTTGCGACCTGTAAAAGGTAGAATTTTCATTATTTAGAGGAATTTTTTTTTCAACCCGTTACTCAACTTGACTAAGTTTGAGACAAATCGAAAGGGGTGTGGACAACCAATTGTACATTTCATATGGAACTCCCCATATATATATGAATATATATAATTATATATAAATATGTATAAATTATATATGAATTATATATAATTTATATATATTTATATAGGGCCATTTTATATATATAATCGATATATAATCCATATATAATCAATATATAATCATATATAATTATATATAATTATATATAATCATTTTTACTCGGGTACGCAGCAATACAATCAGGAAATAACTGATAATGTTGAAGGTCTTGTGATATTACTAGGGGAGAGGATGGGAGTACCGCTCACCTAAGAAAAAATGCTAATTTTTATGTGTTGAACGTCAACTTGAAGTGCAAAAGACTATTGTAATGGCTTCTGCAACTATTTAACTCTTCGTTTTGAAAATTCAGAGCCGTAATTTCCTTTAGAATTGACAAAATTACGAAAAAAGAAACGCGAGACGCAAGTGAGCGGTCTTACCCTCCAGCGGGTAATACCGCTCGGCCCAATTTTAATACCGCTCACTCTCTAATACTCGGGTTCCGACCTAACCTATATGTAGTCAAATAGTAAACTCGGGTATGAAGGATGAAATTTGTCATCACAATGTTAAATTTCACTGAAGACGTTATTATAACACAATAATAGAGTAAATTAATATTATTATTATTGATATCATTGTCATTATTATTCACATAACCTCACTACGATTTTTTTTACTAATTTCACGGATTTAATACTATGTCACAACCATTGTCATCGCAAAAGTTGGTTTCTGATTGTCTCAACATTTGTCGTCACACACATTTCCAACAAAAAAAAATGATAATTTTGTTTTACTTAGGTGATTTTGATAATCCGCCGGTAAATATGCGCTGTCAGATGCTGAGCGGTATATTGGCATACAGCCGAGCGATATTACCCTCACCGGCCGAGCGGTATTACCGGTATCGCGCGGAGTTAACAAAATCATTAATAATTATTAATATAAAGAGAGATAGGAGTTCATCTTGTGATCAAATTACGCGGAAAAGTACCACGAATCGAATGACCATAGTTTGACGTGAAAATAATAATTTTGAAATGACAAAAAACTTTATTTACTTGTCCAGCAATTTTACGCTGTAAGGACCTCAAAACAGAGAGATGTTATTTTTTCTATTAAAAGTGATTAGAGGAATGAAATTTCCACAGAAATTAGATATTGACATTGGATCTTGAAGATTGGGAAAAAAAAACGAGTGAAAAAATTCCTAATTATAAAGAAAAAGGGGTGAGCGGTATTACCTGCTGAGCGGTACAACCACACTCTCCCCTATACTAATAATAAATTTGACGAGAGTTGATAATCAACTGAAGTAACAACATGCTAATAAATGGAACCAAGTTTGGATAGTTTAATATACCATAACAGATGTTTATAATTATAATTTGTTATAATAAGAACTACAATCTCATATTAACATAAGAGATGATAAAGGTTATCATAAGAATGGTGAAGTTTGTTATACATATTGTACATTCAATCATGTGAATAGTGTCCGCTATCATTGAAATCGGTTAGTGTGTTTTTACGATCATTCGATGGTAGTACCTATTAAGCATAAAATTCTCTCCGTGTAAAGTTGGGTGAATTATTTGGGGATCTTGGAAGTGTAGCTATTTTATTTATTCCAACGAAATTATATAAACAAATTATTTATAGTCATGAGTTTCCGGAAACGAGCAAAATGAAGATTAAATTGCTTTTATCTGTCTCACGTCAGAAGATAAATTCCGGTTTGATTCTCTAAAACCTTATTATACTATGGTTCATTTGTTTTGTCGAAAGGAGTACAATCCTTCTTTGAGTATAGAATTATATCGTATATGGGCCAATCCACGTGAACCGGATCAGTCACCTCTCAGATATTTTTTTAATTTTGCATGTCGATTGTCCTCGGAGAGTTAGATTTTTGTGCCAAAGGATTTTTCAATTAGTGCAAAATTCGTTGAGTTATTTACATAAACAAATTCGAGCAAGGTTTTTTTCAAAAATTCATAACTCCGCCAAAATTGACACTAGACTCAATTTCTTTTCCCGTTTACGCGGAAAGTTTCATAGAATGTATTGAGAAATATGTACTCTGAAAAAAATTTGTTTATTCATTGTTTATTTAACAATTAAGTTTTCAAAGATTTTGAAAACAGGGTGTGACACGATCAAAAAATTTTTTTTAAATATTGATATATATTTTGCACTATACTACAGCCTGTGAATTAAATTTGGGAACGTGTTATTTTTTGCTTTTGAGCAAAAAATTGCTCAAGTTGGCGGCGCGCGCCAATTCCGAGTCGACGCCGCGTGGAACGTAATGGCGTGCGGCAGACTGCTGTTCGCCGCTACTCGACGGACGCGTAGCTGCGGTATTTGAGAGTCATTTTCACAATGATTGACACGATTTAAAAATCTGAAAAAAATACTGTAGTTTCCCAATGGCAACTATAAGCAATGCGTCGAGTTTCGAGAACGTGTTCTTTTCCGTTTTCGAACTATTGCAGTTTGAAATCTTAGCATACAGCTCAGCATACATGTTAAAATTTGAGGCTGCAATATTTCAAAAACGAAAAAGAACACGTTCTTGAAACTCAACGTATCGCTTATAATTGCCATTGGGAAACTACAGTATTTTTGTCAGATTTTTAAATCGTGTCACTCATTGTGAAAATGACTCTCGAATACCGCAGCTACGCGTTCGTCGAGTAGCGGCGAACAGCAGTCTAACGCACGCCATTACGTTCCACGCGGCGTCGACTCGGAATTGGTGCGCGCCGCCAACTTGAGCAATTTTTTGCGCAAAAGCAAAAAATAACACGTTCCTAAATTCAATTCACAGGCTGTAGTATAGTGCAAAATATATGTCAATATTTAAAAAAAATTTTTTGATCGTGTCACACCCTGTTTCAAAAATCTTTTAAAACTTAATTGTTAAATAAACAATGGATGAACAAACTTTGTCCAAAGTACATATTTTTTAATACATTCGATGAAACTTTCCGCGTTAACGAAAAAACAAAATTGAGTCCAGTGTCACTTTTGGCGGAGTTATGAATTTTTGAAAAAAAACCTTGCTCGAATTTGTTTATGCAAATAACTCAACGAATTTTACACTAATTGAAAAATCCTTTGGCCCAAAAATCCAGCTCCCCGAGTACAATCCACATGCAAAATTAAAAAAATATCTGAGAGGTGCCTGATCCGGTTCACGTGGAATGGCCCATATGTATGTAGCTTGCATATACCTAGGTTTTATCGATTATTGCTGGACCAAGCTACGTTCAACGTCACAGTATTGAAAATACACGTGGCAGATCAAACGAACCGCAACCGGAGTCTGCGGTGATTGTGAACCCAAATTTTTTGATAGCCTTGCGTGATTACAGGGATGTCAAATGAGTCTGCATTCAGCCAGTGTGAAATTAATTTTCTCTCTTAATCGTGTAATCATCTCTGACAAATTGTAGGAAGACTCTTGAGGTGAATAGTACGAAATTGTTCAACGAGCAAAGTGCTGTTCTTGTCGTTAATATGGTAGCCGTTAATTACTCCGGATGATTGTTATTAGAGTGTGCTCTTTTCAAACGACTAATTACAGGTTGCACTAGTAATGGACACATAATGGTTAAACGTTCCGCAAACAACAAGTAACTAGCCATAGTCACGAAATGGAATAATCGTAAAAATAATTGATACGTTAATAACGGAGGCAGCCAAAGGATACAATTGTTACGACTACGACGAAGCGACACGCTAATTCTTAGCCTTATCTCATTACGAAAAATTTGTTATTTGAGGTAGTAGTCTCGCGAAATCATCAGCCAACAGTTTGTAAGGGCTGTAATGGGAGTTGTTGTTCACGTTCAAAAAGTGTTCACGAGACTACTACCTTAATACAGTTATGAAATCATTTGCCAATTAGTTATTACAGTCACCCGAATCGATCGTTTGTGATTTTCCAATTTGCAATACAGAATGGATAATGTGATACAAAATTACAATACAAGTATTATGGTCATAACGACTACCAGCAATCATTAGGGATATTGAATTACTATTTCCTTGACATTTCCAGTCCAATGAAAAATTCATTCCGTTTCATAACGATGATTATTTACTGTTACGTACATACATACTCTGTTCGAACATTGTTATATTCAAGATTAATTTTACAAAGAATTATAAACGATTCTTCTGCTGCCGGAAATTGAAGCAATTTATCGTGGATAAAAATGGTGCACATCACAGAAGATGCGGTTGCACCTTGTGTTTACAGGTATTTTGAACATAGATATTGGGTTATGAAAAAATAATGAGACTTTCTGAAGAACACCCCAATTTTCTGAAAAAATAGTACATTACGATACGAGTGCGGTAAAACTTTTTCGAGTGACGAGTGTTGCAATCACACGAGATCAAAAGAAGTTTTCCCGTCGAGTATAGTACAAAATTTTACTTCATAAGGTCTGAAAATGGGGATTTTACCCACGCGAAGCGTGGGTAAAACGTCCATTATCACACTGCGTGAAGTAAATGATTTTTCATAATATGTGCATGAAATGAGCCTTCTTTCATGCTTGTCGGGCGTGGGGGAAATCACGTGTTTCGAACGTGAGTCCGGAATATCCACTCAGCGGGAGGGAAAGTACATTCCCTCTCGCCCCAGCGCCATTCTGAATCCGATCGACGCGCATCAAAGAAGGCCCGTTTCGTGCCGTTATTAGAAAAATACAGTGTGCAAGTAGAGAGAATGCCTCCCCCCCTCCCCCCCCCCCGCCTCCCCCCCAGTTGCACAATATACTATTTTTCACGTCTATTTTGAAATGAGTTTCTTTGAAACTACCTCAAGTAATTTTCGTTTCAAGTTATGCTTTTCTGAAGTGGAAAGAGAAAATTCACCAAATATTTCTCAAAGTTTGGCGGCATGTACGGTCCATGGAATTTTTTTTTTCTTAACACATGCACCCAAAGTCCTCTTTTGCGCACCGCTTACGCGCACCCAAAGCAGACGGCACACAGACGAGGACCTTGCGTTGCATGTGTCGAGAAAAATAGTGTTCGATACACGAGCCCAAGGCAGCAATCGCTTATACTTGTGTGAAGGCGCCTCACTCGCTACCTTCGGCTCGCCTTCTGCTCGCCTTCGGGCCTTCACACTCGTACGCGCTTTGCTGCTTTTGCGCTCTTATATCGAAAAGTACTATTTTTCATTCACGATTTATAAAGTTGAATAACTCGAGTTACAAAAAAAGAAAAAAGATCATAGCATAAAAATCGAACCAGCATTTTCAACAGTATGTTGAAATCTTTCGGATGCCAACGGCGGTAAATCAGCGTTTCTATTTGGGCATTCTGTGACACTTCAAAGTGCGCGATCTGTTCACCGAAATTTCAAAACTACGATGAAACTCAAATCAAGTACTAACGTAACATTACTCGCAGAGAGAATTTGGATGATGGGTTGAAAACTAGAGATTCGAAATCGCAATTTTGTTTTATTTTATTCTGCGTTATTTTTCTGTCTTTCATGTCTGCAATGATCTGGTTTTCCGTTCTGTCCAATCGAAGTTTTCCGGGACTATTTGAATTAAAAGTTGGATAACTCTGTGACAAAATTTGTACAGAGCTGGATAAAAAATAATTTCGAGGCAGACGTTTCAACGTTCTTGATTATTCTGGAATTCAAAAATCAACATTTCCGTCGTCCGTGCGTGTCACCAAACTTTGAGGAACGATCAAAGAAATTTTATCCTTTACTTTAAACGGACATCACTTGAAGAGAAAATGATCTGACTCAATTTTACAAACGGTATTTTAATAATATTCAAGCCTTAAAAATGATTTCAGTCTCGAATCTATAAGTTTTTTTTTCTAAGAAATAATAAACGTAAAAATGTCTACGTACAAAAGACAATTAAATAGCCTTTGATAATTTACAGAAAAAAATTTTGGACAAAAAAATGTAGGAAGTTGTAGGGGAGACCGGGGCTAAAAGTTACCGGGGTAAGTTGTTCAAATCAAAATAACTCTTAAACGAATAGAGATAAAAATATTGTCCAAGTGCGTCGTGAATCAGTAAGCAACAGCGCACCTACGGCAACCATATTAGTAAGACCATTGGTCTCGAATGACGTTGCTCGTGAGCACGTGTCTTTCTAATACAGGTGAGTAAATATTTTTGTGTTGGTTATTTTTGGTCTATTTAATTCATTTTGATAAATAGCCTTTAGATTTTTATGTGGTATATAAAGATACATCTAGTTTTCATATACCGACGTATGAATTAAGTTTATTTCATCAACCGAGCCTAAAATTTACGTTTATATGAGAAAATGCCATTTGGGGTTAGTTGTTACTCTTTTTTGGGGCATGTTGTTACTTTGCAACAACTTACCCTATCGCGTGGTCATCAACGAAAAATATTGTTTTTTTTAATTTTTTATTACAGAATGCGAACTTATAACAGAACAGCAAGTCGGGGAACTATATCTCAAGGCCTCATGCAAAAAGCCCCAGATGAAGTGAGGAAAATGGCGAAAAATTAACAACTATTGCTAAAAAGTAGAACTTTGGAAATTTGTAATTCATCTTTTTTCTACTTGAAGGGTCACACGAATCGTCTTGGAATTGTTAACGAAATTACCATAAAGAGGCACAAAAAAAAAGTGATCAAATTGTCAGCTTGCCTATTTTTTCGATGACTTCCGGCCAAAAACCGATGCGTGTCACGTGGAACACCCGATATATAACTCAAATGACATATTATCAATGATATATCTTTTATGATAATAATTGATCTTAATATATTATATTATTTCTAACAATGATTGATCTCAATATATATTATTTTAAACAATAATTGATCTCAAAGTATTACTTGGAGTTATTGGGATAACAAACAATAAAAAAAACTATATATTTATGTTCACCGTTCAATTTGAGTTTAATTTATGCACGACAAATAATTGAAAACTCTTTGAATATTGTTAATTCGTTCTTAAATACATAAATTTAATCTAAAATAATTGTTTTTTTTTATGAAATATACTCACAATAAATCTTGTAACAACTTGCCCCAGCTCATGCACAACTAGCCCCGAACCGGGGCAAATTGTTACTTTACGTTTTGTTGCAAAAAAAAAATCATATCAAAAAAACTTATGCAAATATATTCCAAAACGGTTAGGCATACTAAAGTAGAATATATTTGCCAAATTGAAGAACAATAATATTTATATTTGACGAATTTTTTCCAATCAATTTTTCAAGTTATTCAAAAAAGTGTAACTTTTAGCCCCGGTCTCCCCTACTTGGCGGGCCATCATAGCAATATTATCGAATCAAAAGGCCCGCCAAGTACCACTTCCCTAATTTTTTTTCCTCAATTTTTTTCTGTAAGTTATTAATAGTATTGTTGCAAAATTAAGTTTGCAGTAAAAAGTAAGTTATTAATTGTGGGTTCCCGAGGGAAATAAAGTGAATCTGGTGAACTTATATTAATTCAGCAAAAGGTTTATGTATTCTGAAATACAGATCTATTTCGGCAGTAAGCTAAAGACAGACTAATTTATTTTATAATAATGTTTGTTCAGCGCCGTGGCTAAAGCTTGTGGCGCCTGGTGCAACCTTCCATGGGAGCGCCTATTTAATGGACCATTTACTAGAGGGGCAATTCCACCTCAAATCGGCCAAAAAATGACCTTGTATTTTTTGAATCGTGTGAAACTTTTTTTTCGTGACATCCACGTCAAAAAAGTAGACCCACACGGAGAAACCAAAAGAGAACAAGACACCGTGCGTTCATAAAGAACACCGCCAGAGGGCAGGCTCTACGCGTATATTTCGAAGTGTGCCTCGCGCATCAAGAGTGCTGTTGCACTGTGTTTCGCTTTGTCTATGACGCAACGGGATTCTGCTTGCCGGCATGTCATTTTTCTCTGTGGTGCATACACTGAACTCTATAATATACTGGAACGCGCGCAGGCCTATGATTCGTGTAGCGACCCGCGGTGAGAAAGAGATAGTTGCTGACGGAGTGGGTTGCACTCACTGAAATATAATAATACTGGAACGCGCGCCGACCATTCTGTGGCATTAGAAGCAGCGTATAGAGAGAGATAGTTCGCTAGTAGTATCCTTGTCATTGTCTTGCTGAGTCGCGACTGCGCACATGAAGTATCGTACAGCATCTGCAATAAGTGTGTCAGTTCCTCCATTCAGGCGATTCTTTGCCCACTCACGTATTGTTGAATTAAAGTTTTGGACAGGACTGTACCAACAGAGACGGGGATACTACCAGCACTGCTTCGGAGCTATCTCTCTCTATACGGGCCAAAGCCGTCAGCGCGCGTTCCAGTATTATTATATTTCAGTGGTTGCACTTGTCTAATGTACAGGAACTATCTCGCATGAAAACATTGACCGTTAGAGAAGAAATTGGTGTGTTTAGTGCACTGAACTCGATGTTTGTGGCTCAGGCAGTAGATATGCATGCGACACGAGCGAACACACTCCGTCATCAACTATCTCTTTCTCACCGGCCCCCACTCCCATTGCGCGCGTTCCAGTATATTATAGAGTTCAGTGGGTGCATACGCTCGCTGACAGTCTTGGCCCATAGACAACGAGAATATGAATGCGTCACCTGTAAAAATCATGTGAACATATCGTTCGTCAGTTTGAGGGGGCAACACATATCCCGGTGTCGCGCTACACTCGTTTTCTCTACTTGTAAATGGGCTTCTACTCTGTTTTGGTTTCTCCGTGCATACATGGAGAGAAATTCCTCGTAGAAACTACCATACAGTTATTGCAGTTTGAAGACAGAACGGAGGTATAATAAACAGACCTACCATACTTTTCTCGTGGTTCGTCCAACAAAATCTTGTCCGAGTCATAATAATATCACGGCTGAGACCACATTTTATTGGACGAACCACGAGAAGAGTATGGTAGGTCTGTTTATACCTCCGTTCTGTCTTCAAACTGCCATAACTGTATGGTAGTTTTTACGAGGAATTTCTCTCCGTGTATTTGTTTGTTGGTTCAAAAAAAATTTTTTACGCTAGTTATGAATTATCGCATTTTACTGTAAAAGTAGCCCGCCGGCGGCTTTGGGAATTAATATCTCGGGTTCCCTTCCCCGTAGAGAGATGTTCCAAAACACGTTCTAAAGGCGACGAGAGACACTTTTCAATAAACATTTTCAACTTTTCGAAAAATAAAGTTTTGTCGTTTTTATGAGCAATCGGGGCACGGCCAATGGCGTGGCGCGCGACTTTTCATACATAGAGTGACGCGGTAGTATAGCGAGGCGCGCGGCAACCTGACGCAGCGCCGGACAAATAATTGTAAAGAAAATGTTTAGAAAAATCACTCTAGCAATTTCAAAATTTCGCCATCTTTAGAATTGAATAAGAAATGCGGTCAAGTTGTTGACTGAAAGATAATAGCAATGGTGATGAACTGTTACTATTGGAGGTAGGAGAGGGGTTGGAGGGAGGGGGGGCCACCCGCCCACCCACTTCCCCCCCTTCCTCCAGGGGGTTACTTGGACTAATTCCACTGCTTGAAAGATTATTCATCTCCGACGTTTCGGGCGCTAAATATCCCCTCCCTCCATCCCCTCTCCTACCTCCAATAGTAACAAATGCGGTCATATTTGTTTAGAATTTTTAAAATGGTCTTAGTTTGCGAAAAAAATCGACAAACATTTTGATTGCTCATAAAAACAACAGAACTATATTTTTCGAAAAGTTGAAAATGTTTATTGAAAAGTGTCTCTCGTCGCCTTAAGAACGTGTTTTGGAACATCTCTCTACGGGGAAGAGAACCCGAGATATTAATTCCCAAAGCTGCCGGCGCGCTACTTTTACAGTAAAATGAGATAATTCATAACGATAGCGTAAAAACAAAAAATTTTGATCAACGAAAAAATTCAGGGCTACTTTTTTCACGTAGATTTCACGTAAAAAAAGTTTGAATCGATTAAAAAAATACGAAGAACGGTGGGTCGGAAAGAAAAAATTTTCACACCAAAATTGTAGAGGACTTTACAATCTACAAATCATCTCCTGGAGTCGCTGCGCTGCGACCAAAAATGCACGAAATAGAGGGCGCCAAAGTAGCCAGAAGTCAGTTTTTTCCCTTCTTCACCCATAAAAAAAAATATTTTCACCGTTGGCCAAATTGCAAAATTTTTCTATTCTAGAACAGAAAAAGACCTTCAAAAACTGTCCGAAAGTTTTTTTCGTATAACGCACCTTTCTCGAGATACGGCGCCTTCAATTTCTGATATCAGATTGTTTTCTCGGAATACCTACAAAATGATGCGTCAATGCGGTCTATTGTTGCAAATGTAGTTAATAGTCGGCATGAATTTTTTTTTTTTTTCTTCCAATTGCACACTTTCCCACGTCACGCCGTGAATGGAAATTGATCCGAGAAGTGGTTGCAAAGATACGAATTTTTGAAGAATTGACGATCAAAAAGTTTCGAATTAAGCAACTTTTAGAGTTTTTCGAATTTCGCGAAATCTTTTGGTGAGAAATTATTTCCCTACCAAACTAGCATAATTACCAAATTTCGGTAGAATCGCTGACTATGAGTGACAGGAGTGGTACAGTTGACGTGGAACCGCCGCTATATAAAAATATTTCCCCTATATATATTTTGAATTATCGAGAACAATCATTCTGTCGATTCATCGTGATGATCTCACTTCGCTGATGGAAAAAAAAACTTCATTACAAGTAAGTGTGCCAATAATTCAATCTCATTAATTTCCTCGTGTAGGTTTTATCCTGCTCTACGTTTCTTAAATCATTCCAACGGTATTTCGTGCAATTGTGGTCGCAGCGCAGCGACTTAAGGCGATTTTTGGCGAGTCTCTGGTATAGGTACCAAAGGGTACCAATATATAGTTTGAGTGACACACACTATTATTCTGGTATACTTTGGTAGCTATACCAGAGCTCACCAAAAATCGCCTTTAGTGATATAATTTGTAAATAATACTGTCACGTACATTTTGTATTTGATAAGTTTGTCTTTACGACCTACCGTTCTCACAAAAAATCAAATCCAAAAACTTTTTGAGTTTTACTGAAATGCAAAAAAAAGGGGGGGGGATTTTTGGTTTTAAGCTTTTCAAGTGCCCCGGTAACGATTTATGAGATGAAATAGCTGTGAATATTTTGTTTTACTGAAAAAAAGACAAATTCGAGTTTTTCATACTTGACAAAATGCGATTTTCAAAGATTTAACAAAATTTTGAAAAAAATCATACGTATTCAGAAAAATTAGAAAATAATTTTCACCTAAAAAAAAAGTTGGGTCATCGGCTAATTTCTTGAACAGTTTTTTTTTTTCCATCAATTTGTTAATAACTTTTTTGAATTATTATTATGCAAAATCAATCTCTCGAGGATCTTCTACATGCTTGATTTTTTCAGATTTTTTGCCCATCGAGAAGTATTCAAAATCTTCTCTGAAATCCAAGTTTGGTGGGAAGTGGGTAAAGCCGGGATTACGATCAACTTAACGTAACGTAACGTAACACAACGGAACGAACCTATAGTTCTGAAACATCCATCACGACCACCGTTTTTTCAAAACGCCCACGCGCTCGCTAACTTTCAAAACTATAGGTTCGTTCCGTTGTGTTACGTTACGTTACGTTAAGTTGATCGTAATCCCGGCTTAAAAGAACCACCTTAAATTTATCAATAGTAATGTTCCAATCTAAATCGGACTAGAAAATAAAAGCGTGATGCGCGCGCGGAATTAATTTTAATTAATTTTTTTAAAATTATTTTTAATTTTAAATTTATTTTCTTTATTTTAAATGGATGAAATGCTGTGACGGTTCTAGCCTCACTTTCGTCCAGCATCTATGCATGCTCGTCTCGTCCGTCGAGTGTCCGTAGTGGTATTCAAAATCAATTTAAAAGTCCGGATTTGGTTTTTTTAGTTGGGGGGGCTTTGCCCCCCAAACCCCCTACCGGGGGCTTCGCTCCCTGGTCCCCCACCGTGGGCTTTGCCCCCGGACCCCCACCGGGGACTTCGCCGCCGGACCCCCCTTCGGACGTTTAGCCCCCTACATTCCGACATTCGTTACTCTACATAACCTAACCTCACTTCTTTTCCTAAATGCATATATACAGGGTGTAAATCTTAACTCTGTACATACTTACAGGGTGTGTAGGGGGTGCCAATACAAGCATTTTGAGGTATGACACCCGTGGTCGGAAACTCATCCTAACCACTGTGGAGGGCTTTAAAGGATATGGTACCGTGCACGCTTGATCGTAGTTTAATGAATCAGATGTGATCACTTTCGACCCAAGATTTTATTCAGCCGTAGACAACAGTACAAATGTTCTTCCGTGAAATCAACAAAACGATAAACTTAGAAATAAAAAAATAACGAAACAATTTCAGGTGCTTTTAAACAGAATTTGAAAAAGTTATGGAAAACGAAAAACCCAAATGTGCAAAACCGCAATTCGTTTTCCATAACTTTTTCAAAATCTGTTCATAAGCACCGGAAATTGTTTTGCTATTTTTTCATTGCCAAGTTTATCGTTTTGTTGATTCCACACAAGAACATTTGTACTGTTGTCTACGGCTGAATAAAATGTTGGGTCAAAAATGATTACCTACATCTGAATCATTACACTACGAAAAGCGCGCAGTATCAGAACCTTCGAAGCCCTCCACAGCCGTTAGGATGAGTTTCCGACCTTGGGTGTCATACCTCAAAATGCTTATATTGGCACCCCCTACACACCCTATAAGTATGTACAGAGTTAAGATTTACACCCTGTATATACTAATTTTTTCCAAATTTGTTGATGGTTTTTCATATCGCCGAACGTTTCAGTTTCATCTCGATTGATATGGACGCAAAATCGATAAGTGTGTCACAAAAATAGGGTGTGCACCACGGGCGAGGGCATTTTTGCCCTCGTGTGTTTGCATTACTCGTCTCCGGCTCGTAATACGCACTCGCCTTCGGCTCGTGCTTCCTTGCCTCGACTCGTACTGCAAACTCCACACGCGGGCAAAAAAAGCCCACTTTTCGCCCTTGGTACACAATATACTATTTCCCTCCCGCCCATATTAGGGTGGTCCTTATTTGGGGTATGTTCGAATTTTTTTCGACGATAGTCCTAAATCGGTTTCAAATAAATCAGAACAAACGCCTGCCAATTTTAAGCCCTTAATATTAATATCAACCCGGCCCCCACGACAGTCAAAGTTTTAAATGGGAAATTGCATGTATTTTTCAAAACTAAACATTGAATTTCCATAACTCCGATGATTATTGATGAAAAAATCTAAAATTTAGCATAGTTATTTGCACTTGTAGGATGTACGAAATGGTGCATTCGAAACTTTTTTAGATGATTTTATTCTTGCCTTTCAATGTGACGGAAAAATAAAAAATTTCCCTCAAAGTTAAGCATCAAAAGGTGAGAATATAATATCTAAAAGAATTTGGAATGCACCATTTTGTACATCCTACAAGTGCAAATAACTATACTGAATTTTAGATTTTTTTCATCAACAATCATCGGGAGTCTTGGAAATTCAATGTTTAGTTTTAAAAAATACATGCAATTTCCCATTTAAAACTTTGACTGTCGTGGAGGCCCGGTTAATATTAATATTAAGGGCTTAAACTTGGCAGGAGTTTTTTCTGATTTATTTGGAACCGATTTAGGACTATCGTCGAAAAAAATTCGAACATACCCCAAATTACCCCATACCACCCTATTGTATATAATATCAAATAAGTCTAAGAATATGTTTTGAACTATTTACGTGTCTTGGGTGCTGAGCGGCTGAGGTGTATAAAAAATCACATCATTCCAAATCTTGAAAATTTAAAAACAATATGAAGGAATTATAGTTCCACGATCGGACATGGCTTAAAATGTTTCTTTTTCAAGCAAGTATTTTTGAGAATTTATTCATAATTTTCAATCGGGGCATACGTGTCGAAAATTCAATTTTTATATTTTGATTCGAGATTCAACTGTGAAGACTAAGCCATAACAATTTACGGATATTTTTTCCAGAAAGTACGTTTCCTGCTGATCAATTTCATCACATTGTTTTTGAAAATCCATAGCGAGGAACCGATGATATAGGCGTTCTAATGATTGGTGATGATTGAAAATATATATTTTTCAAAAATTTGAAACTCGAGGACCACGGGAGATAAAAATGTGAAAAAAATTCACTGAATTACTTTGGGCCTCTTGAATCTAAGAAAAAATGATGGACAAAATCGAAACGGGTCAGGGTTTTGAGTTGACGGCCAGTTGCCATGGAATTTCCCATATATAGGTATGTGGATATTTTCGTTTATTGCCCTTGGCGCGAGACTCTACCGAGTCTCTTGATTAACTGCCAAATAATTTTGTATGGCTAGACTAATGTAAGACAAAGGCTGAAAAGGTTGAAGGCATTAGGCTTCTTGTAAAGGCAGCTGCGTATCTCGGCACGTTCTAATTGAGAAGGTTTCGTCTCGTTATTTAACGATTTCGAGTTACATGCTACCATTTTATGCCTGGTTACCGAATGAGTTGCTTCTATGTCGCCCTCGTCTTTGCTGATGCATTAGGCCGTCAGCCCGCTGCCAAAAAGTGCAATGATAGTATAACCTATGCCCTCTAGGGTTTTGGCACTTATAAATATGATGAACAATGAACAAGCAAAATTAGCGCGTTTCCGTGGAACTTGCACCGGACAAGTTAATTGTTTATTGCAAAAAGAAATCATGTCTTTCAATGATAGTATAGCGTATGCCGAGCATACCAAACGATATTCCATTAATTAAAAATCCATCGAAAAACGATCGGCATACGTGCTGGGTGGGTCCTAAGGGTCAGCATACGCCCTTAAATGTGTTAAGAAATACGGCATTGTTGAATCATAGTATAACTCATGCCCTTTTAAAATTCAACAGCTTCTGGCATAAAATGCACGAGGGGCGTCTCACTCTGAATTCAAATGAAACTGTTACGACATTGTATGACGGTATTGTATGATTTCGCACGATGTCAACGCTAAACACTGAACTACCAACGTTCGAGACCGTCTGCCTAACGCATGAATTCACGTTGAATTCATACGTTAGGCAGACGGTCCTGACGCTGAGTACGCTGAGTTCGACGATGTCAGACGCTCAGTACGCTGAGTTCGACGATTTCAGACGCTCAGTACGCTGAGTTCGACGGTTTCAGACGCTCATTACAATGAATTCTTCGCTGAGTTTTGCGTTAATTGACAGTGTTCGTGCAGTGTTCGTGCGTTATTTTTAACGTTCTACACGTTGAATTCTTGAGTGAGACGCCCCTCGAAAAGGCACAATTATCAGAGGGTATACCATTCGCGCGGGTCTGACAATCTTCACACCTATATATACCTGTGTATAAATATTGAAAATTAACTTGTCCACAAGTTAATCCAGATTGATTCTATAAAATACAAGGCATTCATTTTTTTCCTTCGAAATAAGTATATTGATGATATTGGGTTAATTTAGCAAAATAGTTTGTTGATTTGACCAAGTCGATGTGTTGGACTAATCTAATACTTAAAGCATATAGACATGGAGGGAGCCTTCTGGCTGAAAAGCGTGATGACAAAGACGGGAACAGTACCATGATAACCTCTCTCTCTCTCTAAGCTAAGAGCGTAGCGTGGTAAATTCAGTGCCTGCGTCGATAACACAAAAAGAATTCAGAATTTGTATCATATTTTCAAGGACTGTACATTGCCTTTATATAGTGTAATATTATAACATATTATGGGTATATCAAATAGTCACATAACTAGTTTGAATCGACCAATCACATTTTACGAGAGAGAGAAAGGTTATCATGTTACTATGTCTATCCTTCCTTCGTTTGCCACTCATGGAACAAGATAGGACTGGCTCCCTCCATGTCTATAGGCCTCTTGGATACCTTTACAGACAAAGTAGACTAAGCTTGTCTGGCGTATACATGCATGAAATTGACGACCAAGTTTCGCCAGGTTTCCAAGTTAGGCAGCGCTGTCGGCCGTATATGTACACAGCTCTCACGCACACTAGTAGCGGGTCTGTATGTTATCCAAGAGGCCTATATGCTCTAAGATCTAATATGGTTCTTGAACACTGTACCATGCCATCGCGACGAATCCGAACGATGGCGGCACTATATAGTTCGACTAACACACGCTCGCGTTACGTACGTGAGCTTCTACTCGCTGCCAGAGACTGCCAACTCGATTCGCCCGGCGCCCGGCTTACTTAGATCATACAGGATGGACTGGGCATTAGAGTAGTGGGGGTGCTGCCGAGTAACCCATAAGCGCTACTCGACTAGCAGACTATTGCTTCCTTGTCTAACGAACGATTCAGTATAGTGCGTTCACGTCTGTCCTATTCTCATCACCCAGCAGCAACCTTTTTTTTATAACCTTTGGCTTATCTCCAAAAAAAAGGACCGTAGCCTAGCAGCAACCTTACAATGCTTCAGCATAGGCAATGCCCAGTCCATCCTGTAAAGGTGTAGTGTCCATCACGCGGCTAAAGCGATTGGAGCTGCACGGCTGTAGACGTGCGACTTCACCCACGTCACCTTCTCTACTGCTATACATTCAAACTAATGAGCCTATTGCCAATCACGCGATTCTGGTCGTACAGCTGTAGCGATCTCAGCGACGCGACTGTGAATCGCGCGGCTCGACTGCTCCGAGAGCAGTCAAATTATCCTAGGTATTTATCCTAGAGACTTTATACATTCGTGAACCATTTTAAAGCTATTGAATGACACTATTATAATATATTTATTGAATTTTACGATGACGAACAATTTGATTTGTTATAAACCGACATATTATTCAAACGTGATTTTCAAAGCAAGAACCATGCGTAAAAACTCTCAAAGAAATATGAGCGTATCCCTTGATCAATTCTCTACGAAATTGTCAAGTAAACGGGATGGAGAACCGATAGAGACCATGTTGAAACGATTTATAATTATAAGCGACGGCGCGCGCTACCGCTGAAAGACCCGGCACGGGTACGTTTTTTCGGTGGCAGAGCCCGTCGCTTATAATATAAATAAATCGTTTGAACATGTTTCCTATCGGTTTTTCATCCCGTTGACTTAACAAGTTTGTAGAGAATTGATCAAGGAATCCGTTAATTTTTTTCTTTCAGAATTTTCACGCGTGGTTCTTGCGTTGAAAACCACGTTTGAATATTATATTGTCATAACAAATCGAATTGTTCGTCATCGTGAAATTCAATAAATATATATAATAATGGTGTCCTTCAATAGCTTTGAAATGGTTCTTGAATGAAGTTTCTACACGGAGAAAATTTTGCGCGCACCGCCGTCGCACATGCGAGTGCCGTAGTCGAAGAAGTCGAACGACTACGATCTTAGCTTTGTGCGCGCACCCAGCTCGCAGCACGAGAGCTCGGCCTCGCAGAGTGCGAACAGGCCCATCTCACGGGTAGTGGTAAGGCAGGGCTCTCTCTAATACGCAAACGTAAAAGAAGTTGCGATCGCCGCACGCTGAAGGTCTTAAGACGCTTGAGCTCTGAAACTGCGATGGTGACGCGCTCAGGCTTCTGAGCGTGTGGCTGTACCGCTTGAAAAAGAGAGTGCGACGGCGGCGCCCGCAAAATTTTCTTCGTGTAGGAAGAATACAATCAAAGATATGACCGTTTGAAGGGGAGTATGTTCTCGATTTTTGGCTCTTTTTCCTGAATTTCGTCCCCGTGTATCTTGGAAAATGGGGGCCAAATTTTTTTTTTCAAATTGTTTGATGAATTTATTTGTTCCATAGAAGCCGTTAAAAAATTATAGCGAAATCGGTAACATCGAGGTCAACTCTTATTACTATATGAACTTAATACTATACAGGGAAGAAACCTTGATACTGCACAGTCGATGCGCCTAATTGCGCATGCGCCAAATAATTCAATTTTATTGGTCGGTGAGATGGTCCCGCGATAATATTATGACGTATGAGGCAGGGGTGCCAACTTGCGAGAAATGAAGCAAGAGCCGTCAAACTTTCGCGCGTAGACAAGTCAGTTGAGGTTATGTTGTTGTTCATTTTTATTTAACGTGAATTATCAAAATAAAAGTGGCATTTGCACGGAAAGATTTAAACCCGACTGGTTACGGTTCTGCACACGACTCAGTCAGGTGCTAGCGAAAAATAGCGAATTCTGGTGCAGCACCACACTAGGTGCGGTTTAGAACACGACTCGTTACTGTGCGCACACGACTCATTCATGTGCGCACATGAATGGTTCGTGTTCTAAACAGTACTCAGTGTGGTGCTGCACCAGAATTCGCTATTTTTCGCTAGCACCTGACTGAGTCGTGTGCAGAACCGTAACCAGTCGGGTTTAAATCTTTCCGTGTGAGATTATAATCTCAAAAATTCGTATCAATTACATCGCCGCCAAAAACAAAGTTTGACAGCTGAAACTCGAGATGGCTAACCTGCCTCAGCGGACGACGAAACTCGCGCATGCGCAGTCAGGCACTTTGACTGTGCAGTATCAAGATTTCTTCTCGGTATGAACTGTAATTTTTCCAATTCTTCTTTTTTCCGTAAGGGTAAGGGTAAAGGCAAATGCACAAGGGTACTCGAAACGAATGCAAACGCGACATATGTGAATGCGTTCGGAAAAAATGAAGGCACGAACGAGATTTCAAGAAATGAAGTACTCAATTATTTTATTTTTATTTTTTTCGACCAATTGCAAACTATATCAGACGCAAGGAATAACGTTGAAGTAACCCAAGCAATTTGGCGGGTTGAGTTTGAAACGAGGGTAACCATCGATTAACCCGTGTGACGTCATTAACCTTCGTTTATAAAACACCGTTTAATAGCATCCGTTGGGTAACCCACGGATTTGTTTTAACCTAGGGATAACTCTCTTTTATATAACTGGGCATTAGTTAGGAATCAAGTGAGGCATCTAGCAGGGATGGGTCTGAGATGGGTTCGTAAGCATAATAGGCGAGTGACTGAAAAAAAGTTGAAAATTTCGCCAGGAAGTGTTCAGGGGTCGTACCATTGCAGGAGAAGTCCTAAATAGGAACAAATAATGTCATGGTCAATCGTTGAACGAATTTGGCTAGAATCAGTGGCGGACTTCCCTATAGGCCGAGTAGGCCCGGGCCTAGGGCGGCAAAATTTAGGGGGCGGCAAAACTTGGTGAGATTTTTTTATTGAAGTTGCGCCCTCTGTGAACCCACACGTCGAACGTCTAAAAACTCAAAAATGTGTCAATGGCACCTCGCAAAAAAATTCAGCCGTATGCAGATTTCGATTATTAAAAGTTTGAATCATCGAGCTGGATCTTTGCTTACTAGCTTACTTGAAGTCCAAGCGTATCATTTTTATTTTGCTCTACCACAGACTACAGATACTAGTATACTGGGTTATTCGGTATCTTCGCTGCCATTAGTATAAGTTTTCGTACACGGTGGAGAAGAGGAATAATCGTTCCCGGCATTATACCTCATTCAATTCTTCGTACATTGGCGGGAGGGGGGAGGGGCGGGGGGGGGGGGGGGGGGGCGGCAATCTCCCGTAGGCCTAGGGCAGCCAAGGTGTGTAGTCCGCCCCTGGCTAGAATACCCCATATGTATGAAAATAATATTGTTGGTCGTGAGATGATTAGCTATATGTTCGTCAATATCCAATAATAAGAAAGAATGCTGCAATGATCATAATTCGTTCGCTTTTAGTTTTACGAGATATCGGATTATTATTGACCATCATAAAATCTGTGGGAAAGAATAAAGTTTTATCACGTATATAATACATGTATGATGACCTATGGGTATATAATCTCCAAGATTTTTCTCATCATTTCGATTCGAAAGATAATGCAAAAATCTATATCTATATTTACCTAATAGACACGATTATACATGTACTTATGTACAGTGAGCGCAATCCTCGAGGTATCCGTAGGAACGGTTATGCTCTCGTAATTAGATAGCAGCTTAAAATATAGTAACCTGCAGTGTTCCGAGTAGAAGAGATTATTTTCCCCGTGAGCTTGGCTTAGCACATCTACAACCATTATTGCCTTTGTAAATATCTCTCTAAATAGGTACAGTAAGACAATTTTACGCCGTCGGCTTGATCAAACAGTATTTTTACAATGGTCCATTTCATAGCTGGAAACAAGTATAATTCCTATGCTTAAGCTTTTTTTTTTTTTTTGTTTTTACTTTTGCCAACTATTTCGTGATGGTATTTGCAGTTATAATAGTACTCAGCTTTTATTGGGGAAGCAATTATGAATACGGTCGATTGAGATAAATAATTGATTCCAAACTTCATACAGAATTTTATATTCAAACTATTTTATCTCCGCTTTCCGAGGCAGAGCTTTTCATGTGCACCTGCCGATGTAAAAATAATTCTATGTGGATTATTTCGGACCGCATATTATGACGATACTATAAAAGACAATCTTGTTCTTTAAATGTGGACTCGAAAATCATATACCATCAATGATCGCACAATAATATTTGCGATGGACCTTCTGTATAGTCTTGCAATAAACAGTACAGATTGAAAAACTCTATTATAAGTTCGTTCAAGCCTTGAAGGCCGACTCGAGTGATACTTCGATTGTAGTATTGGAAGTTCGAGAACGTTCAAATAATATAGCAGCGAGCTACCGTTCGCTGCTGCGCGCACTCTGTTCAAGCTGGGAAATCGAAGTATTCGAAATGCCCCAGTCTTGTCGAATCGTATGTTTTCAGACCATTAGGTAGTACCAGTTCAGGTAATGTTAGTTATGGGACAGTCATTCGTGAATGAATAATATATGGCTATATACGAAGGATTCTTCATGAACTGAACCACTTTCTTTTCTATACTAGTTGACATTTATTAACCCTTCACAGTCACACTACCAAATAATATCACGACAGTCACACTGGGTCGATTCTACCCAGTCAGTTTTCAAAACACGATTGTGAGCAAACTATCCGTCCGAATTGGTTCAAAAAATTACTGTACTAGCTTTGAACATTCTAGATGAAGTACGAAAAAATTCAAAGAGAAAAAAAAATAGCAACATGTTGAAAAAAATTCAGAAAGAGGTGAAAACGCAAAAAATACACTTTTTCGTTCAAAAAATCATAAGTCTGTGAATTTTCAATATTTTCCGCTGAAATTTGGACGTGATACTCCTCAGATATGCTACTTTTGGGAAAAAAATAGTGGCATAGTGCGCGTTCTAAAAAAGGTATTTATTCCGACACGTGAAGAGGGTTGATTTTGGAGTAGGAAAAAAGGTCGAATTATGCGAAAATAGGGTTATAATTCGTAAAAACAAGGTATATTATCGTTGTAAGTGTAATTTTTAGTATAATAATAATTATTATCAGGTATCATAATCATTATGATTCGTGTTCATTAATTTTCTCCACTACATTATAAGCTATCTGGTAGCAAATAAATTCGTTTTGTCATACAAATCATCGAAAAAAAAAATTTAGCGGGTATCACAGGTATACTTAATGTCGCAACACTTGATCTAGACACGGAAAAAAAAAAAAAAAAAAAAAAACACGATTGTTTTCACGAAAAGTAACGCCACAGTCACACCTGGGTCGATTCTACCCAGGCCACGCGCACGATGTTGCTCCATCGGGTGTTAGATCAACACCGAAGGTAGAACCTATTTAATACCGTCTGTGCATGTAGGGGATACTTCAAACCGCAGGTCTATGGCAACGGAAGTCCCGTTAGAAGCCAGGGAATATTAGATATTTGAGCCGAAAAATGACCGACGGGTCGATTCTACCCAGTATGACTGTTAAGGGTTAAACTTGGCCAGATTCTAGTACTACTTGCGAGTACATTCTGTACTTGTTTCGTACATTTTGTATCTACTCATTCCGGAGTTAAACGAAAAATGATTCATATCTTCGTCCGCATATACCATATGCCGATTAGAGCAAGAAAAAAAAAAATGAAATCAATTTTTTCATCCAATAACGTACTTTTTATTTCTCTGTACATTTTACACGTGCTCGGAACATATATATTAGGGTGTGTTAGATTGACTTTTTTTTTTTAATTTTCATGGTGCTACCTTTTCAGTCACTAGGTCTTATCAAGAAGAAGACATCCCACATAGTAAAACTTTTTTCCTTCAAGTCTAAGTGGTTCCGAAACTTTTTTTTTTGTTTTCCATTTATTTAACATACAAAAAAATCTATTTTCGGGGCAATCCACACAGTTTCGTAGCTATTCAATATTTTTCAAGTTTACAGAAAGATTCTGAAAGCTGAAGTTTTTATCTTCGAAATGGTTAGAATTAAACTTTATTCAAAAAATAATTTTCTATAGGTGTGGTTAACTTAAATGGAAAACTAAAAAAAAGTTTCGGAACCACTTAGCCTTGACATAGGACATTTTCCAGGGGGGGAATCTTTCTGTCTTGACGAGAACTATCCGTTCAGAAGGTAGCAAAAAAAATTTTTTTTTGGTGACACACCCTAATATATATGAGGTAGTCCACCCCAACTCGGCGGCATTTTTCCCTGACCATCTGCGATTTGTTTCATTATTTTTCATCTCATTCGACCTACAGCAGAACGTACTCTCAATTTTTTTCAGATTTTTCGGGTTAGCCGTTCGCTCAAAAAAAATTAATGAACCTCACTTTTTGAGAAAAAAAACGCCCTTTTTCAAAATTCTCAAAAAATTCACAAAAATTCTGTGTCACAAAACAAACTTTTTGAGCCATAAATCATAGTGGAAGTATTTTTGCTTATTTTTTTATTCAATTTAAGGGGGGAGATACATGTAAATTTTTCCAAACAAAAAATTTTTTTTTTTTTTTTTCACATTTTTTGTGTACAACGCGTAAAGCAGCACATCCTTGTATACATACTTATTTCTGATGCTTTTGTAACACATCCAGTCATTGAAGTATAGTTAGAAAATGAGGAAAAAAGTTTTGTCTAACTCATTAAATTGAATAAAAAAATAAAAAATAATACTTCCACTATGATTTATGGCTCAAAAAGTTTGTTTTGTGACACAGAATTTTCGTGAATTTTTTGAGAATTTTAAAAAAGGGCGTTTTTTTTTCTCAAAAAGTGAGTTCATTAATTTTTTTTGAGCGAACGGCTAACCCGAAAAATCTGAAAAAAATTGAGAGTACGTTCTGCTGTAGGTTGAATAAGATGAAAAATAATGAAACAAATCGCAGATGGTCAGGGAAAAATGCCGCCGAGTTGGGGTGGACTACCTCATATACAAAATCGATATCTTGGGCATCACCGTAGTTTACAAATGACAATTATTATATTTTTGGAGCAAAATACTTTACTTCACTTCGTGTGATTTTGGACGTTTTACCCACGCTTCGCGTGGCTAAAACCTCCATTTTCACACCTCCTGAAGTAAAATTTCTTACGATACTCTCGGAAAAACTTCTTCTGATCTCATGTGATTGCAAAACACAACTTCGGCTCCTGCTGCAACCTCACACTCGTGAGAAAAAGTTTTACCGGACTCGTATTGTAATGTACTAGTCTTCAACTGAAAACGAATTAAAATCAGATCTCATGGGCAAGTACATATATGACATGAATACGACAGAAATGAAATATCGTGCCAAACAAACGAATCCCTAATTAGCATAAAAATCAAAAAGTTTGGAGTAAATGTTACTTGGTGGACTATGATAATTTTTACTCCTAAACCGACCTCCTGAACAAGTATAGTACTAAAATATGGCCAATCGTCAGAAATAACGACGAGGGTAGAAGGAGAAGTAGCTGAGTTGTCATAAAGAAGCCTTCATAATATGAATGGTATAAAGTACTGTGCTTTCGAATATAAAAATCGATAATCATTTAAACGTGATTGGCATTTGGTTCTATTTATAAACCGCGTAGACGTCAGTGTATATGTAATTAAGTCAGGAACAGAATACCCATGACTTTGAAAGGAAGTATTTATTGTCTACGGCCATCCGCATTCAGTAGAAGATTTTTCATGCGCGTGGCAAGCCATTTCAATCCGAATGGACGTGACAATTATTTCAAATGGCCCATGTATGCCAATAATAATGTGCAATACATTGAAAAACGAAAAATTAATTGGCACCATCATTTTCTTATAGGTAAAGTATAGAATTATGGACTATGTCCTATAATAAAGGGGCGATAGTGTATTTCCGGTTTTCTGACCCAATCATGTAATCTATTATTGCTACGAATACATTTAGCCATACTAGAGCGGCCCTTGAAAGGTTTTTTTTTTTTGATTTCCAAGGCCCACCTGTCAATCGGTTCCAAATACAGAAAAACAAATTCCCTTAAAATTTTAGCTCTTAATTTCAACGGAAACACGTGCCGCAGATTTTCAACCTAAATTAAATGCCTGCAATAAATTAAGAAGTGGACCCTGAAAATTTAAGCAATGGCTCTTTTAAATTTAAAAAAAAAAATTATTCAAAAATCCATTCATTCGATATACCAACGTACAATAGGTTGATGCTTGACACGGTTCATTACATACAAGTGAGTCGGAGTTCCGGAGATTCCCATTTATTTCCGTGAATCAGAGTTTCTGGTTCTTATCGATTGGCTTTAGGTGGACTAAATTCTTGAATGGAAGGCTTCGAAATTGGATTCTATAGTGGAAACAAGCACCTGGGATTCTCATACTTTAAACACTATTCGTTAAATCCAATCGTATATATGGAATGGTATTTGCGTCAGTCAACGTTAAAATTGATTGCCAACGCTATCGACTCCATTTTTTTATAATAAAAAATTGTGAACATGAGACCAGACCTACCCATGCAAATATGATTTGCGTAAAGTATGAAAGGTTAAATTTCAGCGAACGTTGATTGAAAAAGAATATAGCCGAGACGTAGAATATTATACGTGAAACGAGGTGTCACTGGATATTAGCGTTTATTTTTCACATTCACAAATCTCTTTTGTCGTCATACTTCACAGACGCTGGAGTTCAAGCAGCCGAAATTCAATAATTTATAACGAATGCCAAAAATTGCACGGATATTTACGTGATTGCGGCAGAGCGTGGTCGTAATTCACAAGAAAATGCACAGTTTCAGAAGCAGCGTCGCAGAAATACCTCCATAGTTTATTAGACGCTGAGTTGGCTGTCAGAACGTCAATTTTCAATAAACGGTTCAGAAAATGATAGGAACTCGGAATTTTTTTCAATTCCAACATCGAATGATTGAAGGTGTATAGTTACAGAAAGAACTCGAGGTCATTGGCCAATGAAATTCTGCCTGAGATGCAGAATGAAGTGGTGATTAGTGAATCAGTGGATCCGTAAGTTTCAACAGAGTTTGTAATCAAGGAAAACTGCTTTGCCTGAGGAATCATTTGATACTGTTTTATCAGAAAATAATAATTTCGGCAGATATATTGGGGTGTAAAAGAAAATCGACATTTTATTTTTCCTACTCTCACTATACTCATCGCACTAAACGCATCTATCTATCTATCTATCTATCTATACTCTAAACGTTAGTATTTGATACAAAACAAATCCTCCCCCAAGATAAGCTCGATGCCTCAATTCTGAGAGGAAGCACAAGCCATTTTTCTATGTTTATTTAACTCTTCGAAGCCTAAACCTTTTCTGATATCAAATCTTGATGGAACTCACTTAGGGAGGGTTTCTTGGCTTACCGATTCCAAATCTAAAGTCGCAATAGCGGGTCCAATATGATCGACCAAAATTGTAAAATGTAGACAATTTTGCATCAAAATTAGTAATCGGAAGTTTTTAAAGCCGCTATGCTCTAATCTAAATTAAAAAAAATTATCAAATTCATATTGGTGGATATTAAAAACTCTGGAAGGCAATTTTTATGCGACTTAGCCACCTTTCTGTTATATTTCGCTCTTAGATTTGACATTTCAGTATCTTCACTTCAGATTGAAAATGAGCGACCACAAAGACCGCTGGGTACTAATTTTGATGTAGATCAGCTGTCTACTTTTTGTAACTTCGCTTCTCTATAACGGGTCTACCCTTCTGAATTTCTGTATTGTGGCCTTAGTTCTGGAATGAGTAATTCAAAAAACCCGTTCTTAGCGAGTTTCGAAAGAGTCGCATGTAACGAAGAATGCAGGAGGATGTGTTCTGTGTAAAAAAAAACTATTGTTTGGAGTGCTAGGAGTGAAAAAAAATTTGTTCTGAATTTACTCTCGGCACCTTAGCGTGTACTATACATGTATTTCCTACAATTTTGCCGATGTCCACGCGCAGTTATATCATATATAGTTTATTGGCATTGAAAAGTCGCAGAAATAAATTATTCAGCCGAATAATTTAGTTTTCTGACAACGTATTTTTTAATTATACATATAGTGAACCATTGGTGAGCTACTGCCACGAATAATGTTAGTAACAGAATGAGTAGCTGTATCTGTTTATGTTTCAGCCAATACTCGGTCAGCGTTAGGAAATTGCCTCCACTTGAAAGGCTTATCAAGTATTGTTACTAAAACCTGAAAAGAATTTTTATCATTGAAATAGAATTCTTTCATTTTCGCCGGATAAAGCTGTACTTCACTATTGTGCACGAGCAATGCATCCATTAAATAGATCTGGCGCTTTGAAATCGCAGAAAAATCCAATCAAAAGTGTTGGCGTTAACTCGCAAACTCGTGTCAACAAAGTTTAATTGGCTCGGATTTTTAATATCGGATTCAGCACCGAGCTGTGATATTAGATTATGACAGGAATAACGATTTTCAATTCCATAAGGAGGACCTCACAGCAAACCATACATAGCAGGTACCACATAATGTGCAATTTATAATTTGAAAAATCTAACAATGGCCACTGGTCATACCAAAAAATGATGAAAGCGTAATACTGATGATTTGATAAGTAGAATACGATTTTCTGGGCAAACACTGATGATTTGTATTCAGTTTTCAATTTCTGGCTAATTTATTTCAATAAAATCCATTCTACGTCGTGACGTCGTAGATCAAATCACCCTGAATTATACGAACTGCAAGTGCGTTGCCAATTGATCGTGCGTCTTGATACTTGATAGAGTCCTTGACAGAGTCCTAGAAACTCTTCATATGCTTTCACAAAATTTGAATATCGTATTACGCTGTTTCAGAAGACTTTGTGTCGCCTCTTTATTTTCGGTTTACTTTAATCCTTCAGTCGCAGTAAATGCTCAAATACTACATCTTTATCACTATTGAAGTGACCTTTTACCGATCCGAAGACGATGGACGTTGAGAGATGCGTTAGACAGCTACGAGAGGATGAATCCCCGAATTAGTTTTGATGTTTCTGCAATGCATTTGATGTGAGAGCCATGTAGATAGGAAAACAATATAGAAATGTGCGAGAGGTCTCATTTCCAAAAATTAACGACATTTGAATGATCTATATGCAATGAAAATAACGTTCCGAAAATTTTATCGTGGAAAACAAGTGTTGATTTATAATCCGTAAATTGCTCTTGATGTATCTTGATTGAATGTAAGAAATAAGAAAAGGCTTCATCTTTATCTAAACATCTTTTTATGAATCGAACTTGTTTGAATATAGTAACTATTAGACTGTTTCAAAAAAAAAAAAATTTCAAAGAACATTGAAAAATCGTCAGAGTATGTCTAAACAAAGACCCTGTTCAAATGTGAGCCCTTAATATTAATATTTAGAGGTGGCGCTTTTCATTTTTCTATTTCTATTTAAATAACATGGGAAAATTTTTTTCTGAACTTCCGAATTTTATTACTCAGAAACGAACTATCTTACAATAATAACTAAGATAGCTTTTTGTAGCAAATTTGACGCTCTATAAAAAAGGTTTGAATGAAAATTTGCGTGAGGCGAGCCGTTTCGGAGTTATCAAGCCTCAACCATTGAACTGTTCAAAATAATGATAATTTCTACTTATACGCGACAAAATCGACTTATCTAACTTAAATACCCACTATTATCAACTTTAAAACCAAGATCCATAAATTTTCAATTCAATGTTGATCAACAAATTTTATTAATCAACAATAAGTGAATAATTATTTTGATCAATAATCAAAAATACGGGTATATCACAAATAAATGATGAAATTTCATCATAAATTTTATTTACAATGCATCAATAATTCATTTCAATTTAATTTTAATTTTGATTTTAATTTTGAACAGTTCAATGGTTGAGGCTTGATAACTCCGAAACGGCTCGCCTCACGCAAATTTTCATTCAGACCTTTCTTATAGAGCGTCAAATTTCCTACAAAAAGCTATCTTAGTTATTATTGTAAGGTAGTTCGTTTCTGAGTAATAAAATTCGAAAGTTCAGAAAAAATTTTTCTCATGTTATTTAAACGGAAATAGAAAATTGAAAAGCGCCACCTCTAAATATTAATATTAAGGGCTCACATTTGAACAGGGTCTTTGTTTAGACATACTCTGACGATTTTTCAATGTTCTTTGAGAAAAATAAAATAATCGCTTTTTTTGAAACAGTCTAGTAACTATAAGAGGATGATGGAAATAATTACATGCGGGGAAACAAAGTACTCGTTAAATTATTCAAATATTATGTGTCTGGTCGAGAAAATCAGTTGAGTCCAAGTATTTCTCATTTTCTTCAATCAAATTGCTTTTAACTCAATAACAACGAGTGAATGGCCGGCGCAAGTATTCGTGTAAGTCAATCCTCATGTAATCGAAACAAGAAGAGGTTCATTCACCACATTTGATCCCCGATCAGTCAAATAAATTTTATTCGGTTCAACGAATCCTTTCTCTCTGTTCATATATCTCTCAAAAATATGCGGAAATTTGTAATGGTAGTTTATTTATTTTTCATCTATGCACATAACGCACATGCACATGCACAACGCAATGCACATAATCTAAAAATTAAAATCATTCTCCGGCTAATTGCCCCACCTTCTGTGGTATTGGTTATATTTAATTAAATATCACCAATAAAAATAATAGGGGCAATTCCACCTCAAATCGGCCAATTTTGGGTGTTTTTTGACCTCGTATTTTTTGAATCGCCTTAAACTTTTTTTACGTGAAATCTACGTCAAAAAAGTAGACCCGTATTTTTTTGTTGGTCCAAAAAGTTTTTTTTACGCTAGTTATGAATTATCGAATTTTACTGTAAAAGTAGCGCGAGGGCGGCTTTAAGAATTAATATCTCGGGTCCCCTTCACCCTAGAGAGATGTTTAAAAACGCGTTTCAAAGGCGATGAAAGCCACTTTTCGATAAAATTTTTCAATTTTTCAAAAAATATAGTTTTGTTATTTTTATGAGCAATAAAAATGTTTATCGATTTTTTTCGCAATCTAAGGCCATTTTTAAAATTCTGAAAAAAATATGATCGCATTCCTTATTCAATTCTTAAGATGACGATTTTTTAAAAAAGATGGAGCTATTTTTCTAAGTATTTTTTTTACAATTATTTGTCCGGCGTTGCGTGAGGTTGCCGCGCTGCGCGCCTTGCTACTACCGCGTTATTCTATGTATGGAAAACCGCGCGTCACGCCATTGGCCGAGCCCCGTACACGTCGGTAGTAGCGAGGCGCGCGGCGCGCCAACCTCACGCAACGCCGGACAAATAATTGTAAAAAAAATACTTAGAAAAATAGCTCCATCTTTTTTAAAAAATCGTCATCTTCAGAATTGAATAAGGAATGCGATCATATTTTTTTCAAAATTTTAAAAATGGCCTTAGATTGCGAAAAAAATCGATAAACATTTTGATTGCTCATAAAAATAACAAAACTATATTTTTTGAAAAGTTGAAAAATTTTATCGAAAAGTGTCTTTTATCGCCTTTAAAACGCGTTTTTAAACATCTCTCTACGGTGAAAGGGACTCGAGATATTAATTCTCCAAGCCGCCCTCGCGCTACTTTCACAGTAAAATTCGATAATTCATAACTGGCGTAAAAAAAACTTTTTGGACCAACGAAAAAATATGGGTCTACTTTTTTGACGTAGATTTCACGTAAAAAAAGTTTGAAACGATTCAAAAAATACGAGGTCATTTCTCGGCCGATTTGAGGTGGAATTGCCCATAGGTATAACAAAGACAGCAAGTCTTACCTGAGAAAGTGTTTGTGAGCCTGGGCGCTCACTCACTACTATTCAAAGTCAAACATGTGCTATCGCCACGAAATTCATAACATACAATCAAAGCACACGAATTAGACTTGAAAAATGTCGAGTTAAATTTGAAGGCGGCCAGGTGGTCTAGTGTGTATAAGCCCCCGGATTGGCAGCCAGTAGGCTCGGGTTCGATTCCCGGGACGCCGGATAAATTTTTCCTGTCAAGAATTTTAAGTCTTCTAACTTAAAAATTAAAAAAATATGCACATAATAGTGAAGCCAACTTTTCTCACGTAATATTTTATGTAGAACAATTGCGCACGGTTAACGCGTCGATATTATTTGAAACCTCGCAAATTTAAGTAAAATTAAAATATGTACAGGGCATTCCACGAAGTATCGATCAAGATCGGAAATTTATCGTGAATATATTTTTTCCGACCCATGTTACTATGAACTTACTTATTCATTTTTATATGAAAAACGCACTCCGAGAATAATTTTAAAATTATAAAATCATTTTTATCATTTTTGAAATCTAACTTTCGCTGTGATGAAATCTCCATCTTCGAACATGACGCAAAAATTTTGTTATATTTTCCTTGAATTTTGTGATTTTTTTTTCAGGTTTTAGAAACTGGGCGGTCCGCGCGGTCTCGAAATAGCAATATCTCTGATATGAATGATTGAAAAAAATTCAAGGGAGTCAGGGCTCTGTTTTTCGACCAGTAGGGGAAAGCGGGGCAAGTTGGAGACGGGGGCAAGATGACGAAATCGTTGTTTCGCGAATATTTCAAAAGATGATGACAGCTAAATCATCAAGTACTGTTAAACAAACCCCCACGCAGTAATAAAACTGGTGTAGACTTGCATGACAAAGTCATATGGCTTCTCACAGAGACATAGTGGTTTTTGGTCTGCGCGATGTAATATTTTGTGTTCGGAAAACGGTTTTACAGAACTACAGGTGAGCAAGATCGTACTTGTGAATTAATCCTTCATTTATGTAAGCATATAGATCCTACAGATCATAGGATTTCCAAACTGTCACCAATGTACTGGTTAAGGTTATTTTTTTTTTTAAATAGCGGCACACGGGGCAAGTTGGTGGGGGCAAGTTGACGATCCACAACTTGCCCCTTTTTGCCATCCCTGCATATGGTAGGTATTTAGGCTATATGCAATTTCAGCTTATTGAATACATCAATGAATAAATCACTGAATTGGTATGAAAGAACCAAGTCTTGAAAGAGCCACCTCCAGTTATTCATATAGTTTCTGCATGCAAGCGGCTCTTTCAAAACTTGGCTCTTTCATGCCACTTTTCCCCTACCTATACATAAAAAAATGTAACCATATGTGTGTTTCCTTTCTGGATTTGAATGAACTGAAGTATTTTTTGACGAAAACAACATTTTTATAAGCCCATTAAACCGAAATCTAGCATTCGCCAACTTGCCCCGTGGTTGGGGCAAGTTGACGAGTCTGCAACATTTTGGAAAAATCGAAATCACACAGTTTGTAAATAACCGAATTCAATGTCCATTTTTTTTGTAACAGCTAACATCTCATAGTTTGCGAAAATACCGAAAGATTTCAAATTTCACTCACGATTGATTAAAAAAACGCTTCCAAAGCTTAAGGTCTCCAACTTGCCCCGCTTTCCCCTACTTTCGCAGAGAAAAATTTAGAGTAGATCGGAAACATCGATTCTCGATCTTGATCGATACTTCGTGAAATGCCCCGTATATTAAATGTCATAAAAAAAATTGTTTTTTTAGAAAGTTACCCAGCCAGCAATTTCGGAAGTTATGTAACGAGGATGTAACGGCCATATAGAAATGTCCGCCATATTCGAAGATCAGCTACATATCTGGTACTTTGACATCGCAGGTACGTCACTGAGACGTCAAAGTACCAGATATGTACCTGATCTCCGAATATGGCGGACATTTCTATATGGCCGTTACATCCTCGTTACATAACTTCCGAAATTGCTGGCTGGGTAGGCATCAAAAGGTAGGAATATAATAATCTAAACATTTTCCGCATGCACTATTTTGTACATCATACAGATACAAATAAGATAACTTTACCAAATTTCAGATTTTTCCATCGATAATCATCGGAGTTATGGAAATTCAATGTTCAGTTTCAAAAAAGACATGCAATTTCCCATTTAAAACTTTCGTCGTCTTGGGGGTCAGTCTAATATTAATATTGAGGGCTCAAACTTGGCGGGCATTTTTTTTTTTTTTATACATTTGGAAAGGTTTGAGGGAGTGGGTCTATTAAAATTCCAAAATGACCAAAACAAGGACCACCCTAATGTATAATATATAAAGATACTTCAAGTCAAATTATCTGCTACTCGCCTGCTTCGTTGCTAATTGTTCGTACTTGGAGGGTTTCATTTAATTCCCGAACGAAAAATCTCAAAATTATAAACAAATGCTTACATATTAATGTTTCATCTCAAAGTGCTTTAAAATAACGAAAAATTTGTTAGATTCGATCGATTTCCTCTTACGTCTGTTTATTTTGTCCAGAAACCTGCTACCTATAAGTTCACCGTGACAAAATTTTTTCATAATGTTTTCCCGTTGAGTCATAAGGTTGTATCGATATCAATGTTTGGCAACAAATAGCAATACTCAACTGACTACTAGCAAAAAAAAAAAAAAAAACTGTTTCACGTGGAAATTGTAGAAATTATATTTCTGAACAAACCAAGCCGACGTAGAATGGAATTGACCAAATCTAATTGATTTTTTGTTATTGTAAAGCGACATTTGAAATGAAACGTATATATATATATATATATATATATATATATATATATATAGCTTTGTTTATAATTTTCAGCTTTTTATTTTGAGAATTTCTAGAGAAGTTGCTGTAGTTCACTAGTAAACGAATGTGATAAATATTCAATGTGCGATTATCACTTAATCGAAGTAATTGCAAATTTATTGACTTCAACGGTCCAACCTCCTTATTAAGAGAGAGGCAGAAAACGGTGTTTATTGTATTAGGGCCAGCCCCGTAAATGCAAAAATTACAGAGAAAGAAATAGTGGTACAGTACGTTACTTAAATTAGGTGAGTTACTTAAATTAACGTAGTACATACAAGCCAGTTACGCGCATGAAGGATGCTTTATCACGAGACTTAACTGATTGTCGAGTTTCCTTATTATCGGTATAAGCAATATAAGCAGGTCAACGATTTGGAAATTGATACAGCAGTTTGTGGGTGATTGTCGAGAAGCGCGAGTGCACAAGTGCGTATTATAAACGATAGAGAAGAGTTCTCTGTCATAGAAAGACATGTAGATCAGAGTGAACATTAGACCTGTCCTTACGAAGGGTGAAATCGAATTTCGATGTGGCCATCCCTCAAAGTGGTTCGAAATAATTTAAAAAAAAATGTGAAATTTTTTTCAATTTTTTTCCGTTCCCATTTACCCACCCTTAGAAAGCCTTACTTTTCCCCATACGAAAAGCATTGATTTTTCGAGGTTATCAATCAAAAATGCGTACTGGGTCTGAAGATGAACGTAAACAAAATTCGAAAGAAGCAAAATGGCGGTTAATTTGTCCACTTAAAATCGCCGCTTGGGAAATTGGGCTATCTCTATTTTTGACTCCGCTATCTAACTTTCAGTGCGGCAAGAAATTTCGACTAGTGAATATAAGCTTTTGGGATTGGTCTTAAAGAAAAAAGAAATTCTTCGTTGAAAATAACAAATAGAAATTCAAAAATTTCGATCACCTCATCCTCCTTTTTAGTATTTGGGAAACCGCTGAAAGAGATTCTAAAAATGTCGAAAAACGTCATTTGGAGAGGAGAATTAAATCGGAGTGGTCGTAGAAAATAGAAAATTCTTTGTGCGAACTAATGAGTCATGTGAAAGAATGTAACCCTAACCCTTAGAAGAGAAAAAAAATTAAAAATAATTAAAAATAAAAGTAAAATAAATCAAATTTAAATGACGTTTTTCGAAATTTTTTAAATATTTTTTCAGCGGTTTCCCAAATACTTAGAAGGAAGTGAGGTGATCGAAATTTTTGAATTTCTATTTGTTATTTTCAACGAAGAATTTCTTTTTTCTTTAAGACCAATCCCAAAAGCTTGTATTCACTAGTCGAAATTTCTTGCCGCACTAAAAGTTAGATAGCGGAGTCAAAAATAGAGATAGCCCAATTCTCCAAGCGGCTGTTCAAAGTGGACGAATTCACATCCATTTTGCTTCTTTAGACATTTTTTTTACGACTATTTTCAGATGCAGTACGCATTTTTTATTAAAAACCTGAAAAAATCAATGCGTTTCTTCTGGGAAAAAGTAAGGCTTTCTAGGAGTGGGTAAATATGGACAAAGAAAATTGAAAAAAATTTGACATTTTTTTTAAATTATTTCGAACAACTTTGAAGGGTGGCCTCATCGAAATTCGATTTTACCCTTCTTAAAGACAGGTCTAGGGAACATGATGTAGTTTTGATCGTCGTGTAATGTCTGAATGTTAATCTTTATATAGCCAATACGAACCTGAACAAAATGTTGAACACTTTCCAAAAGCATACCATACATGTTCGGTAGATTTTCCCTGCACTTTTATTGAATACTGTGATATTTCGCAACTTCGCTATAGCTGCTCAATAATGACGGACAAAAGTTGCGAGTGCAGCTAAAGTTACTGCAATTATCTCTAACCACCTGGCTTTTATTAAACTGACGATAATGAAACAAACATTCGCGGCGCGTGTGACATTGTGACAGGAATATACACTCAACACTTGATGACTTTGGGTGAATGGGCAGCAAGTGGTACCGGCCTGGCTGATCGTTGACTTAGAGCTACCGAGGAGAGGGAAGTTCGCGCGGCTCGGAGTCACGCGGAAGTTTGGACTCGCGGACGATGCCAAGGGTGATCCACGCGTCCCAGAGGGAGCCCAATATCCTCTGTGGATCTTGAGTCTGCGCGTTAACACGGCAAAAGGATCTGCACTCGCATGTTAATTTTCCATACGTTTATTTCCACAAAGAGAACTCCCTTGCAACACAGAAGGTTTCAGTAATTGTATATCAGAAGCTTTACCAGTCATCACTTTCACAACGTTACTGAACATTTGAAAAGTTACGTTTCTGTTACAATTATGAACTTGTAACTATCACAAAACGTTGTAAGCAGTTAAAGGTATCTTTTGGAAATAAACAGGAAGCTGTCTTCTCCTTCTTCTTCTTTTTCTTTTTCTTTGTCTTCTGTTCCTTATGCTTATACCATATTAAAAATTATAGTTTGAGTTCAATAATGAGTAAAATATGGGTAATTACAGATTCAAAAAGCATCATCATCAAAAAGATCTCGCCAAGTCAGTGTTATGCAACACGAGCGGAATATATCTGAATTGTAACTCAGACTAATGGAATATGTCAATACGTTTGATATGTAAGTTTAGAAAAGGCAGACACTTTTACTTATTCCATACATTTCTGGAATGGGGCCGTTAGGGTGTGCCAAAAAAAAAAAAAAAAAAATTCAAACGCGCATCAACATTCCAGTTCTAAATATTTAGTTCTAAATATCAATATTAAGAGCTTATATTTGGCTGAGATATTCTATTTGAGATGCTCTAGCGGAATGTTGGTGCGCTTTTGAATTTTTTTTTTGGCACACCCCAGGGGCCATCCATAAAATACGTCACGAAAAATTCACGCACTTTTGACTCCCGCATTTCTGGCCTCTTAGTCACGCTGCTTCGCAGCTTTTTCAACCCTATACCTAATAATACTTTACAAAACCTAGACGACCTACCCACCCCCGTCTCAAATGGCTGATTATATTCATGATTATTACTAACACGTGAAAATCATGTCTAAACATTTTCATTTATTGATAGATTTCTTGTTATTAACAACATCCTTGTTATCGCGACTAAGAAATAAAATCTATAGTTTTTAAAAATAGGAATAAAATTGATGTAAGTATTCCAAACGTCGCGTCACATCATGTTTGTTCGAACCCTTTCCCTCGCCCCCGTCACGTATCATCAGGCTAGGGAATCCCCCCCCCCCCCCCCCCCCCCCACCCCCGCCCGTCCTCTTTTTTGCATACGTACTTCATGGACGGTCCAAATGCAACAATTATGTGAATGTTATGCTTCTGAAATTGTAACAAGATTTTAGTGCAACGTTTTAGAAACCTATCTGCAGGGCTGGGTAACATTTGAAATGGTTCCATTTAAAATATGCATTTGAAATGTAAAATGGCATTTTGCATTTTCATTTTAAATGGTATTTCCAAAAGCATTTTCATTTTGTATTTAAAATGATAAACTCAACCCATTTAGCCATTTATAAAATGCTAAATGGTAAATGGCGTAGCATGGATGATGCTGAGTTGTAAGATGCAGTTACTGCAGCTTCCAAACAGACTAATTTTTTCGAATATATTCCGGAAAAATTACAAATGCAATATTATTCACTTTTTTATATGTTTTTATGTACATCTTGATGAGTATGTGTGAAAATTGTCATGAAAAAATGTTCAAGGTTTCACACGTTATTCGTCTTCGTGTCGGCTGATGTTTCCCGTGCGCGATCAATCAATGTACACAATTCGGCAAATATGGTTGGTTTTAAATGAAAAAAAAAAATATATCCTCACCAACTACATGGTATTAGCTATGACGTGACGAAGGTTTTTTCGATTTTTCTTTTCGGTTCCCAGAAAAAAATTCCTGAACTTTTTTTTTACAACTCTGGGAGTTTAATATACATTGCACAAAAAACATATCGGGAAAACCGTCCATCACGTCGGAACACGTATTCCTTTAAATATGTGTACCTGAATTTTGAGTCGATTCATCAATCACAGTTTGAGATATCGTGTACACTGTTTTTAAAAACATAGTTTCGATAAAAACGCGTTTATTTGACCAGGCAGGCCGGTTCGGTTGTCTACCTGCGCCTCAAATTCTTATTTCGCTACAAACGCTATAACTAAAAAAAATACTCTAAATATCTATATGTGACCCTTTGCATAGTATTCTGGACACTTCAAAGTATTTTTTGAAAGAAGATACATTTTTTTTTGTTGTTTGAAAATTTTACAGTAGGATTCCCCTTAACGCAAACGCATTATTGAAATCTTGCAAGTTGAGAGTCGATGTAAATAACTAAGATTTCGTTGTTGGAAAATATAATGATTAAGAAACTATTTTGCATTTAATTATCCATTTAAAATGACTATTTTCCATTTTGCATTTAAAATGTATTCTGTAAAACTATTTCCATTTTGCATTTCAAATACTTTTTCTCAACCATTTTCCATTTTCCATTTCAAATGGATTCGAGATACCATTTTACCCAGCCCTGCCTATCTGTATTATGTGCGGGCTGACACACTATTTCATAAGCTTGGATTGAATCAGCGACGACATCAGCGATCAAAGACAGGTGAGCGACTGATCTATCTCAGACTCTGTTGTCTCGATCATTGGCTTGCTTCTTGATCAAATAGGTCTGAGATATTCGTTTGCCGCATGTTTTAGCTTCAATTGTTGCAGAGTTTTATTATACGCTTATACGGGTGTTTCGAAATTCGCGCATGTGCTGTATACCAGCAGATTTCTTGCGAAAAATTGAGACGAAACTTACCTATGCAAAGAAGTCCGCAAGAACTTAGTTTTCCTGGCAAAGGCACTTAATAACAAGCCAAATCAACGTTCGGTTTTAGGAAAGCCCCACATATGAGCGGATCCACGTCAGCTCACTAAAAAAAAACCCGTTAAGTCACAGATCTTTGCGCCATTTAAAATATCTTTAGTATACAGTAGGCTCTCGCAATAGGGCCGGCCATGGGGGTGTAGGGGAAGATAATTTCAAGAATTTCCGTTTTCCCATCAATACTTGGTGTGCAGTTGCCGCGTTTAGCGTCGGACGCTCACAATAAGGCCGTGCGCGTGCGATAGATAGTAAATTTCTTGCAAACTGTTAATTCCTATTACCGGCCTTGCGAGCGTCGGCGAGCGTAGTCGAGAAAAGCGCGGCGATAACACCGGCACACAGTGGGGAATTTTCACGAAAACGTGGCCAAAATTCAAAAAAGGAACTTTCCCATGCAGGTATAATGACCGGGGGGATTGGTTAAAAACTAATTTCTGCGTAACCTCCCGGTTGTCCCGACCCTTTAACCCTTACAGTCTCTTACATATTTCAGTTCAAAGTTGACCCTCGTCCGTGACAGTCACGTACCTGAATTTCGGTTTCATATCCGCTCTAACTTTGAACACTCATAACTTAACAGTGTAAAGTGATAATCAATTTCGACAAAATGAATGATCTTCCTCAAGGTATGTAGAAAATTTTGCTCATTTGACAATTAAAAAATAGTCGTTATTGTCCATGTTTACGTAGTCTAACGATAATCCCGAAAAGTGCCTTCGTTTGGAAATAAATATTGACTTTGCGTAGACTTTTAGTTGAGAGTCCCACGACATCCCGCCTTCGTTTTTTTTTTTAATTTTAGCTTAGAATATCAGCTTTCGAATGAAGTGTGGATCAGACTGCGCAAACCTGCGCGGGCTAATCCAGAGCATTTTTAGTGAACGTATGCGTGTTCCGAGAAGGCCCCCGGCGCGGCGGCGCTCGGTCGGCGCGCCGCGTTCCATGCCAGTTCAGCTGCCTAGTTAGCCGAGCTGGGCAGGTAGCTCGCTTACTTGGAACTTTCTCACCCTAAGCGGACTCGGTCGACTGGTTTACTCTAACAATGGATTCGAAATATTAATATATTGTTAATGAAAATTCTGATACCTGATTTATCATACGTACAATTTGTTTCCGAGAGGCGAAGCGATTTATTCGAAATTTGTTATTGTATTCGAAACGCCAAATCCGCATTCTAATGAAATGTTACTAAATGCACAAAGGCGTATCTCTTATCCTCATTCGGATTACAATGCCATTTATAATTAATACGAAATACTATTCTTTCTATCTAGGTTCTGGAACTTCTCCTATCATCTTCAAGCGAAGGGAAATCCTTTCAATAAAAAAGGAAGCAGTTTTCGTCAGAAACCATTATTCCACTATTAGCGAGCCCAATTATCACACATGAAGATCTCTATCCGGCTTCGGATTGACTTATGACTTTTAATTTCTGGAAATAAAGACTTTGTTTACTATATTGCAAGAGAATAATTATTTTCCCCGAAATTTCCGAATCTATTGTCTAATTTAGTATAGCACATATATTTTATTTACACCGTTTTATTTTTCCGAATTTGAATATCGGATTCGTAATCAGCAACCCCGAAAACATCAGTAAAGTGTATAATCAATCGTGTTTTCTATGAAATTCATGTCTGAGTCAGCCATATTAAGTCCGCCATTTTGTTTTTCCAAATTTGAATATCAGATTCGTAATCAGCGACCCCAAAAACATCGGTAAAGTGCATAATCAATCGTGTTTTTTACGAAATTCCTGTCTCCATCGGCAATATTGAAGCCGCCATTTTTTTTTCCAAATTTCGATACCAGATTCGTAATCAGCGACCCCGAAAACATCGGTAAGGTGTATAATCAATCGTGTTTTTTACGAAATTGATGTCTTCATCGGCCATATTGGAGCCGCTATTTTTTTTCCATATTTCGATACCAGATTCGTAATCAGCGACCCCGAAAACATCGGTAAGGTGTATAATCAATCGTGGTTTTTACGAAATTGATGTCTCCATCGGCCATATTGGAGCCGCCATTTTTTTTTTCCAAATTTGGATACCAGATTCGTAATCAGCGACCCCAAAAACATCAGTATATCAAATTTCAAAAAATTCCCATAATCCCTTGGATTATTGCCACGTTTTCGTGAAAATTCCCCACTGTGCGGCAGGTAGATTACCCGTGTAGAAATTGTACCGTGGCCCAAGCCGGGCTCCGTAAATGTTTGCCGAAATACAGATAGGGCCCAGATTTGGCTGAGCTGTGGCAGCCTGTTAGGGTTCTGGCTAGATGTCCCCGTTTTAGATACAGTGCCTGATCGGGGACTGACTAGGCTAGCAATGATCGCACCCTACTTGCGCCATAATTTCTGCCACGGCTGTGCCTAAACTGCGTATATTCATATACGAATCTGGGTGTGATTTATATGCTGAATACCAATTTCCCATTTTTAAATCATTTATCACTTTGAGATATCGATATTATTACATAAAAATTTAAAAAAGTGAATGATCATCAAGTAATTTTTTTTTTTTTTTTTAATCCTATCGGGATTTGAACCCAAGTCCGCTCGCATTCGCAGTATTACTAATCGCACGCTCTACCTACTACGCCAAACTACCCTATGGTAATCGTTATAATATCTTTCTATTTGTTGAAACTTATGATCAAGGTGTCGAATTAGAGTTAAAAGACATTTCAATCTCACCAATCAGTATCATGATTGATCAATGTCAAGGCGAGATGAATTATTTTATGATACGGGCGAGATCATTATTTCATGATACGAGTTCTAGTATATTATGTGGCGTGCCCGTAAACCAAGTGTTTTTCAAGCGAGTTCTGAAATCATTATTCGAGTCAAAAACAGTTTACGGGCGCGCCCCATACCATTTTTTTTTTTTTTTTTTTTTCGGCACAGGCATGAAAAGTCACTTTGACGCCAGTTGAGATTCGCACTTGATCCGACGAAGAGTGAGGTTATGGCGCGATCTGTCGCGCACTTTGAACTGCGCATCCAGACTGCCGTATAAAGACTTTAGAGGTGCTCGTATCAAAACTAAATTTTCACCACTGATATATAACTTTAAGGTGCTTTCCTAGGCAATTCCACCAGTCCTGAAAACATCGTGAAAAAATGTACTATTAAACGGAATATCTCTGCCTGGACACCGAAATCAATGAAACAAAATACGTCGCGCAATTTTATGTGCGACTCCGAACATGTACAGCCCAAAAAATGTTCGTTTCGCGCGAAAATAGAGAAGATATCCATGAAAAACGGTTTTAGAAACGTTTTTCATGGATATCTTCTCTATTTCCGCGCAAAACGAACATTTTTTGGGCTGTACATGTTCGGAGTCGCACATAAAATTGCGCGACGTATTTTGTTTCATTGATTTCGGTGTCCAGGGAGAGATATTCCGTTTAATATCACATTTTTTCACGATGTTTTCAGGACTGGTGGAATTGCCTAGGAAAGCACCTTAAACTTTATAAAGAACGATAACGTTCTGTTTTAATGAATACCGGTACCCTAACCTTGAATTAACATGTACATCGACGGAACGCAACAGCTGAGCTGCAGGTAGCCGTTTCACTACTTGAAATCGATTAATCGAACTCGGTTCTTCGCACAGTGATACCAGCGCCACTTTAGGGCCTGGGCAGTGTTGCGAGTCTGGTAAGCCACACATCTGCCTGGTATTTCCTATTTTGATAATAAGGCACGCCAAAACGGGGCCACTTCAGGGCCTGAGCCTTGTTGCAAGTCTGGCAAGCCATAAATTCGCCTGATGTAGCCCATGTTGATATTAGGGCATGCCACAGTAAATTTCTACACGGGTAGTGGGGGAAGCTACTGAATGCTGTTCAGGGGAAGTGGCCCTATTGCGAGCGGCCCTATTGCGAGAGCCGATTGTACTATGGGGAAAAAAAAAAAATACCACTCCAAGGATTTTGAAAATTTTTCAAAAATGGCGGAGTTAGAGCTATAATGTGAATTTTTGTGAACCGCTGTTGCACCGCTATGTTTGAAAATCCACATATATCCGAAAGTATTCATCGGAGCGGACTGATCCTGGAATCATTTTGTTCTTAACAGAATGCGCTTTCATATAAAAAATTCCATTTTCGAAAAAAAAAAAATTCTTTCAATTTTTATCGTAATTTTTTTTTTTTTTTTCTTTTTTTTTAAATTTCGGTGCCAGTTCCGCGGGACTCAGAGAAAGTCGTGAAGATAATTTTTTTAGATACCTGAATCCTTCCCCTTCAATCAAAAAAAAAAAAAAAATAAAATAAAAAATCAGCATAGACGAAAAAGACGGTGTTTTTCGCAGCACTTTTCATCATTTTGATTTGGAAATATCAAAAATGAAAAGTAAAAGAAAGAAAAAATAAAATATACACACATAAAATTGAAAGTCAATTGATTTCCGATAGAAGCAAACGTTCGAATTTAATGGGATATGGCAATTTTTCCTTCCCGTCATTCGAAGGTCAAGTCCTCCAAATTTCAGAATTTTCCATCGAGCCGTTTCCCAGATCATCGCGCGGATTCATGCTGTTGAATTAATTTAGTTAATGAGGAGGTGGCGACATTTAAAGGTGTATGAATAAAACCTTCCAGAACAAGCCTATATGTTTTAAAATATATGAATAACAATAGTTATAGCTGCTGTGAGGCTTGTAATGGATATGGGCCATTCCACGTGAACCGGATCAGTCACCTCTCAGATATTTTTTTAATTTTGCATGTCGATTGTCCTCGGGCAGTTAGATTTTTGTGCCAAAGGATTTTTCAACTAGTGCAAAATTCGTTGAGTTATTTGCATAAGCAAATTCGAGCAAGGTTTTTTTCAAAAATTCATAACTCCGCCAAAAATGACACTAGACTCGATTTTTTTTTTAGTTTACGCGGAAAGAGTCATAGAATGTATAAAAAAATAAGTACTCCGAAAAAAGTTTGTTCATCCATTGTTTATTTAACAATTAAGTTTTCAAAGATTTTTAAAACAGGGTGTGACACGATCAAAAATTTTTTTTTAAATACTGACATATACTTTGCACTGTACTACAGCCTGTGAATTAAATTTAGGAACGTCTTATTTTTTGTCCTCGAGTAAAAAATTGCTTAAGTGGGCGGCGCGCGCCAATTCCGAGTCGACGCCGCGTGGAACGTAATGGCGTGCGGTAGACTGCTGTTCGCCGCTACACTGAGAAAAACTTACATGAAATAATACGCTGGCTGCTACAGTTGCGCCGCATGTCGGCATTGCGCAATAACGAAGTTAGGTGGCAGTACAACGAATCACGGTGACGCGTACTCTCTATTTCACGCTGTCTATGGCACGAGGATTGTCTGTGCATGCACGTCGGTTTCGTCTGCGCGCAGCCGATTTTCGTCGCGCAGTGTTTGAGTATCAGCGTGAGTGCAGAGGAAAACATCGTGCGCGCACCGAAAAACTTTCTGCCATAAACAGCGTAAAATGAAGAACGTCGCCAGGGCAGCGATTCTCGATCTTTTGGCGTTAGTTAACGCCGGTCGTTAACGTCCTTTTAACAAACAAAATCAAATGTTTTAACAAACAAAAGGTCGTTAACTACACGTTAACGACCGGCGTTAACTAACGCCAAAAGATCGAGAATCGCTGCCCAAGCATGATTAGCAGTGCCCCCACTCGAGTAGGCGATTTTCGACTCTCATATTGCTGCGGTAGGACAGAGACTTGGAAGGTGGCGCGCGTCACGCTACTTTCTTGTGTAAGTTTTTCTCAGTGTTGATATTATGATTTTGTGTTAGTACGTTGGTGTCCGCAAGGCAAAGTCGTATACTGTTATACCTGTGTGACGGATGTGTCACTAGCAAGCTGCGATTAAAGTATACATCGGCCTTTGACTACCCTAGTAACCATCTGCCGCAAGGTTTTCGAAAGACTTGCGGACAATTCTTGCAAGATGCTTACATATGAACAACTAGTAGTCTGCTTCCGCATGCATGCTATGAACTTTCGCAAGATGCTTTTTAGCGAAAATCTTACAAGAATTTTGTAAGATCTTACAAGATCTTCGTTTCCTAATTAATTCTGCGAGATCCTGCGGGATTCTTGAGAGATCTTGCAAGCTCAGCAATCAGCAATATGAGAGTCGAAAATCGCCTACTCGAGTGGGGGCACTGCTAATCATGCTTGGGCAGCGATTCTCGATCTTTTGGCGTTAGTTAACGCCGGTCGTTAACGTGTAGTTCTTCGATCCTCTCTTGCAAGATCTTGCAAGAATATTTTGCTGTATAACTATTGCCCTTTTTGAAACACTGATAGGACCTGGTTTCAACGTCCTCCAAAAATACTGTAAAATATTACACAATTAGATTGTCATCAATAGTGTTTTTGGACATTTGAATTGTTCACTATCAGTTTTTTTTAACGCGCAGGATCATGCGGGGTATGCGTATAGCAGGCTTGCTGTTATTTATTATTTTCCTAGAGTAAAATTTGATCACGGACGAAAAGGAAGAGCAAACCAATTATCTGTTTTTGAATGAGAAGGGATGGCATATTCGGTATTATTTTTTTTTTTTTTTGTATTACGATGAAAATTCCGCTCCAATCCATGAATATTAGGGTTGTCAATAAAAAAAAAAAAAAAATCCCGGCCGCCCCCCAAATCAACTCCAAATAAATCAAAACAAATCCTGTAATTTTTTCAGATGTTTATTTTAACGCTTGACCCTTGACCACAGAGGATGAACTTTTCCGATTAAAATACACGGGGTTTCGCGGTCTATTCAGTTATTATTTTACTGTGGGACTAATAATGGGCGTGAAAATTTGAAATTCTCACAAATTGGTCCACGAGAATGCTGCTCTGTGGGAAAAAATTGCCACTTCCCTGCCCTCCAAATTTTGTATGGGTCATTCCATGCCAATGTGATGATTCCCTCCCCCCCCCCCCCCCCCCCCCAAAGTTCATCTAATGCTGCTCAAAAACCTTTCGCAATCTATGCATTTATAATACGACGATTGCTCGCCACTCAAAGATCAAATATTGTGAGTGTGAATATATATATTTATTCCAATAATACAGTACACTTTACGAATCTCGTAAGATCTTGCAAGATACCTATGCCCTAATATGCTGCATTTTTGCTGTCGGAAAGTGCCGACGAATGCTTTGAAAGAATCTGGCAAGAAGCTTGCATACCCTACACAAAGTTTGTTGAAGGTTTCCGTTTCAAGCAGAATTTTGGGTGTCTTGCAATAATCATGCAAAGGTCTGTTGCAAATCTGCTGAAAGATGCTTGCGCAAGAGGATTGTCTAAGTTTCTTACAATATCGATTCACAAGTCCGCTGCAACTCTGCTAGAAGATGCTTGCGACAGATCAATGCAAGACGTGATCATCACGTTTGGTTACTAGGGTGAAAACTACGAAGAGGACGACCTGGGGAACGCAAGTCACCAGTTTGACCATCTAGACAACGTAAACTACGGGACGAAAGTCCTGGAGCACGAAAATCAACAACTCGAAGACAACGAGAGTTAAAACTACGAAGCGAACGACCTGCGGGGATCGGAAGTCATCAGTTTGAACACCTGGACAACGTCAAAAACGTAGTGAGAATCCTGGAGGTCAGAAATCACTTGCCTGGCGACAACTAGAATGAAAACTTCGAAACAAAAGAGCTGGGGAATGTGAGTCACCAGTTTGACCACCTGGACAACGTCAACTACGGGGCGAACGATGTAGGGCATGAGAATGACCGACCGGACTACTTGAAGAATAAAAATTACGAAATAACAAACCGAAATTTCAGGCAAAGTTCATACGACGCGGGCACTATCAATTTTACAGGATTTTACGTGGTTACGCGGAACAAAAAGTGAGCGCGAAAATTAGCGCTTGAAAAATGACCCTTTACTTGATCGGCCGCACTGATATCAGTGATCGGCCGATAAATAACTGTACTGCGAATGTATCGGGATAACCGACAGATGGCGGAATGCGGGACTCCAAAAAAAATGGCCGCCTTGGAGCCCCAATAGGGCACAGGAATTTTGGTCGATCGGCTATCCAGTTAGTATATACCGGGATGATTTCTTGATAGTATACAGGTGACTGCGCATGCGCGAGTTTCGTCGTATGCTGAGGCAGGCTGGCCTCAAATACCACTGCGTGACGACTTTACCGACCAATGAAAATGAATTATTTGGCGCATGCGCTGTCACCTGTATACTATCAAGAAATCATCCCGGTATATCAGTGGACTCGACAAACAAAAACGAAACAGCACAAGCATGACAGTTGTTTTTTTGTAGAAATGAACGGCGAAAATACTTATTTTCTGTGATATTTGTAAAACTGGGATAGATTCTTTATGTTGCCAATAAATAGTTGAATTAGACTTAGATTATGTCTAAATCCTCGAGGATTTCGCCGCGCCTGTGAGCGAGCGTTGCAGGCGTTCGCCGAAAACTCTGAATTCCTCTCATCAAGGTAACGTCAACTTTCCGGACATGGGTTCCTACATCGAAAATGTTAGTTAAGGTCCCCCCTATCACCACCCGTCGGGGTGACATAGTTAGTTTGGACACCCTGTATAGTTATATGAATATCAAACAAAAACCGCAAAGGCATACGTAATATTATCATTACAATTGTTAGAAATCTAGCGCGACTCTTTTATGGAATTAAAACAATTTTGTTCCCATCGATTCGTATGCCGTTCGGAAGTCGTATCTGGTTACATAAATGTTTAACAAAAATCACAATGGCATATGTTATATTATATTCGCAAATCAACCTGAAATCTTGCACTCTCTTTTCACGTATGCCACCGAGTAGGACCTTTGCGAATCGTATGCCGGTGATTTTAACAATTAATCTCATCGCAATGGATCATGTACTACACGGGCATACGTTATACTATCGTCGTAATTACCTTAATATTTATACACAGGTATACAGATGTGAAGATTGTCAGACCCGCGCGAACGGTATGCCCTCTGATAATTGTGCATTTTATGCCAGAAGCTGTTGAATTTCAAAAGGGCATGAGTTACACTATGATTCAACAATGCCGTATTTTTTAACACATTTAAGGGCGTATGCTGACACTTAGGACCCACGCTGCACGTATGCCGATTGTTTTCCCATGGATTTTTATTGCATGAAATATCGTTTGGTAAGCTCGGCATACGCTATACTATCATTGAAAAACATGATTTTTTTTTTGCAATAAACAATTAACTTGTCCAGTGCAAGTTCCACGGGGACGCGCTAATTTTGCTTGTTCATTGTTCATCATATTTAGAACTGCCAAAACCCTAGAGAGCATAGGTTATACTATCATCGCACTTTTTGGCAGCGGGCTGACGGCCAAGTATTGCAACGAGACAGGTCACTGGTATCGCGAGTGCAAGAAGCGGATTGCAGATGAAGAATCGGCAAAGAAGAAAGTGGATGCTCCTGCAGAAGCATATATTTATGTATGTGACATATCGGCTTTCTTGTCGGAAACTATACAGATGATGATAAAACTGTCTGGCTGGCAGATTCAGGTGCAAGCTTGCATATGACGGGTCATCGTGAGTTTTTTAGTGAGCTCGGACCTGTTGGTCAGATACGATTCGTTAAAATTGCAAGTGATACTGTGTTGTCAGTAGGGGAGGCCGGGGCTAAAAGTTACCGGGGTAAGTTGTTCAAATCAAAATAACTCTTAAACGAATAGAGATAAAAATATTGTCCAAGTGCGTCGTGAATCAGTAAGCAACAGCGCACCTACGGCAACCATATTAGTAAGACCATTGGTCTCGAATGACGTTGCTCGTGAGCACGTGTCTTTCTAATACAGGTGAGTAAATATTTTTGTGTTGGTTATTTTTGGTCTATTTAATTCATTTTGATAAATAGCCTTTAGATTTTTATGTGGTATATAAAGATACATCTAGTTTTCATATACCGACGTATAAATTAAGTTTATTTCATCAACCGAGCCTAAAATTTACGTTTATATGAGAAAATGCCATTTGGGGTTAGTTGTTACTCTTTTTTGGGGCATGTTGTTACTTTGCAACAACTTACCCTATCGCGTGGTCATCAACGAAAAATATTGTTTTTTTTAATTTTTTATTACAGAATGCGAACTTATAACAGAACAGCAAGTCGGGGAACTATATCTCAAGGCCTCATGCAAAAAGCCCCAGATGAAGTGAGGAAAATGGCGAAAAATTAACAACTATTGCTAAAAAGTAAAACTTTGGAAATTTGTAATTCATCTTTTTTCTACTTGAAGGGTCACACGAATCGTCTTGGAATTGTTAACGAAATTACCATAAAGAGGCACAAAAAAAAGTGATCAAATTGTCAGCTTGCCTATTTTTTCGATGACTTCCGGCCAAAAACCGATGCGTGTCACGTGGAACACCCGATATATAACTCAAATGACATATTATCAATGATATATCTTTTATGATAATAATTGATCTTAATATATTATATTATTTCTAACAATGATTGATCTCAATATATATTATTTTAAACAATAATTGATCTCAAAGTATTACTTGGAGTTATTGGGATAACAAACAATAAAAAAAACTATATATTTATGTTCACCGTTCAATTTGAGTTTAATTTATGCACGACAAATAATTGAAAACTCTTTGAATATTGTTAATTCGTTCTTAAATACATAAATTTAATCTAAAATAATTGTTTTTTTTTATGAAATATACTCACAATAAATCTTGTAACAACTTGCCCCAGCTCATGCACAACTAGCCCCGAACCGGGGCAAATTGTTACTTTACGTTTTGTTGCAAAAAAAAAATCATATCAAAAAAACTTATGCAAATATATTCCAAAACGGTTAGGCATACTAAAGTAGAATATATTTGCCAAATTGAAGAACAATAATATTTATATTTGACGAATTTTTTCCAATCAATTTTTCAAGTTATTCAAAAAAGTGTAACTTTTAGCCCCGGTCTCCCCTAACTGGTGTCGGAACAATAGAAATCTATGCAAAAGTGCGTGGACAGTCGGTTGATAGAAAATTGACAAATGTGCTCGTCGTTCCTGACGTGAAACGGAATCTGTTCTCTGTGGGAGCTATTTGTTGTAATTTGTTAGCGTGTCCTTGCGTCAGAGGGGCGAGTGCGCATGCGCGTCTCCGAGGATAGCCGAACGGCGGCGAGGCGGAGCGCTGTTCGAAAACGAACGACGTTAGTCTAAGTCTAAGTCTAGAACAGGGGTCGGCACACTCATTAGTCGAAAGAGTCAAAGCTGTTAATCCTATTACGCCGTTCACCGGCACTAATCCTTTTAACGCCATTTCTTGGATTTTGGTAGGTATGAGTGGGGATATGCAGGTATGACAAGAACTGGACGGTCGGACACAGTTCTTGCCGTCGCAAATAGAGCGAACCACCCCTTAGTTCCTTTTATTTCTCTTGAACGCTGCCCCTACCATCACATTTCCAGGTAAGGATGAGTGACCGTTTTCAGGTAGACCGAGGGGATTTACGGTCGCACTAATTGTCACTTAGAGCCGGGCTGGCTCGGCGAGCCGGCGTGGCCGATTCCTGGTCTAGAATACGTGAGTCTATCTATCACACATTATAAATATAATGAAGTTAATTTGTTCATCTAGATAAAGTGTACTCTTTAATTTCAAGTACCTCTCCTATCCTAATAACTATTAAAGATACGCAACGACAGGTTATGGGCCCAGGCACCGTACCTGCGTGATAATAGTGAGGATAGGAGAAAGAAAGAACAAAAATCCGCAGTTCGCGAATTCCTGTTCTCGTTGGTGGTAGAAGCAGTTCGGTGGAAGCGAAGCGGCCATTTTTGTGCGGTGTGCGAGTAGGCACGTGGCGTTCAACAAGTGGTGATCTCTTTAGTGAGAGAAATAGGGCTGTTTCGTTCTTTATTAAAGTCTAGAAAACCCTTAGATATTCGTCGGGAACAACTGTTACGGAACATCCGCGAGTGAGTTGTGTTTTCTTTCTTTTAGACGATACGTTCTTGAGTCGCGCGTGTGCGTTAGCTCGGTAGTGAGAATACCGGATGATATCACTGCGAGGTTGGTCAAGCGTTTCGATGGAAAGGACTTTCAAGGCTGGAAGTTCCAAATCACAGCAGTGTTAATGGCTAACGAATTTTTCGATGTAGTCGATGGGACGAGGACCAAGCCGCGGGATGCACAGGGAGCGAACGCTGCGCTCACAAAACAATGGTTAACGGGATGTGATAGGGTAAACGAGGGGGTGTTTTTACCATTTTTTTTGTTTTACTCTGCATTTCGCGACGAAGGCACAGAATGGATTTTTGCAAAGGGCATTCGACGTATTATATGGTGAAGTATTGCCGTAGACGTGTAAACGTATTGAAATCGAAAAAAAGTTCGTTTTCGTAAATTACGATCTGTAAAATAGGGTAAAAAAATGGCCGCTCGGGGCTCGACTCTCATATGCTGACCTTATTATTCAAGTTCACGTGGTATCCAGCACTGAAATGTATAGCTGCGTCAATTCTACGACCTCGCACAAAGCGAACGATCCGTTTATTTATGAGTATTCTGTGAAAATTGAAGAATGAGAAGTAATGCTGCATTTCGTCGACTCCGACCGAGTCAAAGCGGTTTTTGACAGTTAGATACACTGAACATGTTCGATGTTGACCGGTATGAAGTTCGCCCCACAGTCTTCTGTCTCTTTCTTCCCTCGCACTAACTGTCAAAAACCGCTTTGACTCGGTCGGAGTCGACGAAATGCAGCATTACTTCTCATTCTTTAATTTTCACAGAATACTCATAAATAAACGGATCGTTCGCTTTGTGCGAGGTCGTAGAATTGACGCAGCTATACATTTCAGTGCTGGATACCACGCGAACTTGAATAATAAGGTCAGCATATGAGAGTCGAGCCCCGAGCGGCCATTTTTTTACCCTATTTTACAGATCGTAATTTACGAAAACGAACTTTTTTTCGATTTCAATACGTTTATACATCTACGGCAATACTTCACCATATAATACGTCGAATGCCCCTTGCAAAAATCCATTCTGTGCCTTCGTCGCGAAATGCAGAGTAAAACAAAAAAAATGGTAAAAACACCCCCTCGTTTACCCTATCACATCCCGTTAAAAGACAACGCAAAAGCGACAGCAATTATTGCGGCGGCAATGGAGCATGAACAGTTGAGAAGTGTGATCGTCTGTAGTTCCGCAAAAGAGATGTGGGACAAATTGATAACTATGCACGAACAGAAGTCTGCATCCAGCGTAGTGTCAATAACGCCAGTGGCGGATTTACCAGTAGGCTGAGTAGGCTTGAGCCTAGGGCGGCAAATTTTAGGGGCGGCAAATTTAGGGACCGATTTTTTTTTCTCAGCTGTCTTACAGAAATCAAAAAGATTTCTGATTTCTTACAAAAATCAAAAAGATTTCTGTAAGACGGTCTCCTGATGTCCTGCAGAAAGAAGTCTACAAGACGTCTTTCCGATGACTTTTCCCTCTTCCCTTTCATTGTATACATTCAACGGTACCGCAAACTTCTATATTCCATGGTAAAACACGCAGTTCGGGGCCCCAACCAGTAATCGGCCTCCGCCCACACTTCGTATGAGTGAGAAGAGATGAGTGAAATTGCGGAAAATATATTTCACACTCTTCCCACTACCCATGTATACAAGTTCGACTACTGGTTGGGGGCTACGAATTGGGTGGTTTGTGTATCTATTACCTATAGGTATTTGGTATTATTTGGGTATATCTGATGGATAAAAAATTGTTGCAAAGAAAAAATGTTTAGTATAAAATATTCTTCGTTTTGAATGGATCAAAAGATTTAAAAATAATAATCGAATAATTTTATCGATTTTAATCTTATGTGTTGACTATTGTTTGTTGAACATGTACTAACTTTAGGAAATTTTATTTGAATCATTTGAATGCTAAGAAAAAAACTTCAGATTGAAAGCTAGATATAATCGACGACGTTGAATATTCGTACGTGCGAGATCATCTGGAATCTAGTTGTTATGTTTTATATTTATTATGATATGTTGATATAGAAATTAGAAATAGCATAATTATCAATATTTTATCCTAACTCGGACATGGCTCTTCGTATGACATTATGTACTCCAGCGACAAATCGTTCGGGTAAGAGAAGCTTTTCTTGTCTGAAAAGGGTAAAAAATTATCTGAGATCGACCTTAAGGTGGTTCTTCCGGTAGAGTCCCACCAAACGTGGGTTTCAGAGAAGATTTTGAATGCCTCTCAATGGAAACAAAATCTGAAAAAAATCAAGCATGTAGAAGATCCTCGGGAGATTGATTTTGCATAATAATAATAAGTCAAAAAAGTTATCAACAAATTGATGGAAAAAAAACTGTTCAAGAAATTAGCCGGTGACCCAACTTTTTTTTCGGGTGAAAATGATTTGTCAATTTTTCTAAACACGTATGAATTTTTTACGAATTTTGTCAACTTTTTGAAAACTGCGTTTTTGCATACCTGACAAAACGCAATTTTCCAAAAGTTGACAAAATTCGCAAAAAATTCATACGTGTTTCGAAAAATTGAACAATCATTTTCACCCGAAAATGAACAATGGGTCACCGGCTAATTTCTTGAACAGTTTTTTTTTTTTCATCAATTTGTTGATAACTTTTTTGAATTTAATGAGGATCTTCTATATGCTTGATTTTTTTCAGATTTTTTTCTCATCGAGAAGTATTCAAAATCTTCTTTGAAACCCACGTTTGGTGGGACTGTACCGGAAGAACCACCTTAAGTCAAGAAAAATTAAACGCTTTAGCTCTTTTGTGCATAGAGTCGAAATTAATGAATAAGATTACTTACGACGATATCATCGATGATTTTGCCAACAAAAAATCGCGCAAAAAGGTATTGTAAGAAACGTTCATAACTTAATTGAATTTATAATTTTTCAACTGTTTTTTAAGCGCGACAAAGATTATTTAGAGTCATTAGGGGTAAGTGTGCGCAGTGGGTAAGTGTGCGCACCTGGCTTATCTCCGAACGGAATGAACGGGATTAACGCTATGCTACAGCACATCAGACCGGCCTTGATGAAGAATTAGTTTAGACAAAAAAAAGTGATGCGCTGCGCTGCATTTATTTTTTTTGTTGAAAAAACGAAAACAGGCGATCCCGAAATAGTTTTTTCTCTCACGGCAAATAGTGTGACGCCTAAACCCGGATCAAAATTGAAATAAATTTATTTTATTCATATCAGGAATTCATTTAAGCTTAAGGCTCGGCAAAAATTTCGAAGTTATATTCGGTGCTGGTGAAGTTTTGAGCATCTATATACAATTTGTCTCGCTGGGGTAAGTGTGCGCGGGTAAGTGTGCGCAGGCTTAATCATTGGTCGAAGACCAGATTATGCCTCAAGTTGAACAAAACGTTCTCAATACAAAAAATGGATCTTCTAGTAACAATTTCGACCAGCCAATGGTAGGGGTTGGGGCAAATAGTGTTCGCAACAGTCAAACTTGGGCTCCCGAAAACGCCTCCATAAGTGACCCTCATGTAGAAGGACATTTATGGAGATTTACAAGTTTTGGTCAGATAACTTGCTTATTTTACTCAAATTTTATTGTTCAGAGCATTCATATTCATAATTGTGCAAAATGCACTCGTATTTCCAGGGTGCGTATACTTACCCCACAGGAGTGCGCACAGTTACCCGCAATACGGGTCAAGTGTGCGCATTCTGAGTTTTCTTAATTAATTTTGTTTTTTTCTCAAGTGTGACGGTTTTTTGTAAAACTACTTTATTTATTCGATAGTCAAATAAATGCTCTATCCAACGAGTATGGGTTGTTTTTTGTAACCCTTGTTTTTTGAGCTTGAGAACCCTCCAAAGAGCAAAGTGCGCACAGTTACCCCTAATGACTCTAATTACGTTTACCGAATGTACATTATTGTGTAAGTAGCATACATTACCCCGCCTTATTAGTCGTACACGATTGAGCTTTGATTAGCTCAGAAATATACCCAACAACTATTTCTTGTGCAATTTCAACCAAATTGTTGGGTTGTATAAATAATCTAGCAACTGACAATTGTAGAGGTAAGGGCGGTAAAAATTTAACAGCCTATACTTGGAAAATGTGTAAATCCGCCACTGAATAACGCAGCGGTTTTACGTGTACAAGATGGGAACAACAGACTCAGTGATACAGCATGTATCACATGTACAGAATCTGGCTAGACAGCACTCGGATTTAGGCCAACCGCTGTCCGATGTGGCTGTAATAGCTAAAATTCTTGAGAGTCTAACCAGCAAGTACAGTGTTCTACAAACAGCGTGGGACAGCGTAGATCCGGCAAGACAAACTATAGAAAATCTGCTCGAGCGATTAATCAGAGAGGAAGGTCGACTTGACGCAGAAGGTGCTACAGCTAGTGCGCTGGCGGTTACGAAGAAGGCCAGTTCGAAAAAACGAATCGAAAACAAGGGGAGACAACAAGAAGAAGAAACAGCGGTCAAGAAAGGATATCGAGTGCTATCGATGTCAAGAAAAGGGGCATTACGCAAGTCAATGTCGACAAAAGAAAAACCAGGGTGACGACAATAACAATCAGTCAAGTGGGTGTGCGTTTGTTGTGAGTGCGTCCGAGAAGGACGGGACAAAGCCAAAGACAAACGGTCGGAATCAACATCCGTCGATAGAACAGACTCAGCAGTTACTAAGTACCGACAACAAAGATGTATGGATTACCGACAGTGGGGCGTCGGCTCACATCACGTTTTGAAGAGACTGGTTGGAGGATTTTCGTGCGGTAAGTGGGGAAACGATCTCACTAGGTGACGACGGCGAGTGCGACGTTATCGGCATCGGAAAAGTTCGGATCGAAAACTCGTAAACGGTGTGTGGCAAAACGCAGTAATCGAAGATGTACTCTTTGTACCACGGGTAACAAAGAACCTCTTCTCTGTCGGCGTGTGTACTACCAAAGGGTTTCGGGTGGGTTTCGAGAACGGGAGTGTCGAAATATCGCGAGAAGGTGTCGTTGAAGCCGTGGGAGTGAGGCAGACAAACTGTCTGTATAAACTTTTCTTCCGGGAACCGCAAGCGAGAAATGAAATGAATGCAGCGGCGCTAAATGTGAAAATATGGCACGAGAGACTCGGTCATATTCACAAGCGTGCATTGTGCGACCTGGTAAAGCGGGAACTAGTGAGCGGTGTGAGCCTGAAAAATATGGAAAATTTTTTTTGCGAACCTTGTCAACTAGGGAAGTTACACAAACTTCCGTTGAAGGAAACTGTAAGGGTGACAAGAAATCCCGGGGAGTTGTTTCACAGTGATGTGTGCGGGCCGGTTCCAGTGCAGTCATTAGGTGGTACAAGGTTCTATGTACTTTTCGAAGACGATGCAAGCAGTTTCAGATACGTGTATTTCATGCGACACAAGTCGGATGTGTTCGAACGGTTCAAGGAGTTCGAACGCATAGTGTTCAACAAGTTTGGGCGTCCAATGCAAACGTTGCGCACTGACAATGCCACAGAGTATTGCAACGAGAAGATGCGCAACTATATGAAGCTTCGAGGAATCACGTTGGAAACAACTGCACCCTATACGCCCGCACAGAATGGGGTATCAGAGAGGGATAATCGAACGATTGTCGAGTCCGCAAGAACAATGCTGCAGGCGAAGAGGTTGCCAGCACATTTGTGGGCGGAAGCCACCAATATTGCAGTATACACGCTTAACCGAACCGGACAGTCAAGGTCGGCTGGAGACAACACCCCCTATGAGATATGGATGGGAAAGAAACCAGATCTGAGCCACATGCGAGTCTTTGGGAGTGTTGCGTATGTACACATACCAAAATAACACACAACGAAGTTTCAAGCACGAGCAAAGAGGGCAATTCTCGTGCGCTACAACAATGAATCTTCAAATTAGAGGTAGTTATGACCCAGAAACGAAAAGTGTGTTTGTTTGCAGGCATGTCAGCTTTAGCAAACAAGCGACCAGCGGAGACTCGACAGAAGAGATGGCGTCAGAGCATCAAATAACCTTACCAGCTACCACCGAGGATAACTATGAAGAAGAGCTCGAAGGAGCAGTCGGTAACCACGCAGACGGTAACCACGCAGTCGGTGACCAAGCGGTTGGAAATCAGGCAGCAGTCAATAACAGAGCAAACATTTATCAGCAGCAGGGAGCTGTCGGCACACCTCATAGCTTGAGGAACCGAGCGACGCTGAAGATGCCAGCGAGATATGATAAGTAAATCTCGCACAATACAATGTTCCAGCGACATATCGAGAGGCTGTCTCAGGTCCAGACGCTGCTCAGTGGATCGAAGCGATTAACGAGGAACTTGAAGCCCACAGGAAAAATGGTACGTGGACAATTGTACCTAGGGTTCCAGGCACGAAGCCAATAGACTCAAAAGGGGTCTTCAAAGTTCTACAAGATGTGGATGGCAGCGTGTGCCGTTTCAAGGCACGTCTGTGCGCTAGAGGATTTCTACAACAAGAAGGACGAGACTACCATGAGACGTTCTCACCTGTTGTAAGGTACGACTCCTTGCGAGTACTACTCGCTGTCATCAGGCAAGAAGATTTGGAAGCTGTCCAATTTCATGTACGAACTGCATTTCTTCATGGACAACTGAACGAACATATCTGGATGGAGCTACCAGTCGGTCTCAGTGGTACCAATGAAGAAAGTGATCGTGCGGGTGTAGTGTGTAAGCTAAATAAGGCCCTGTATGGACTTAATCAGGCCCCACGATGCTGGAATCAAAAGTTCTCTAGTTTTTTAAGAAAGTATAATTTAAGAGAAACTGACGCAGATAAATGTATATTCTTTGGCACTTATGACGGAGTCGAAGTGCACCTTGCGTTGTTTGTTGACGATGGAATAATAGCGTCAAAATCGTTGGAAATTATAAACACTGTAATCAGAGCGCTGAGAGAAGCATTTGAAATAACAATCGGGGATTGTAGCATGTTCGTGGGTACGCAAATTTGTCGCGATCGGGCTAAAAAGACCATGTTTGTGCATCAGAGCACATACGCAAAGAAAGTCATTGAGAAGTTCCGTATGATTAAGGCAAAAGGGGCATCTGTACCGGCAGACCCACACTCAATCCTGTATCCGGTAGAGTCAGAGGAAGACGAAGTCAATGTACCATATCGGGAAGCCGTAGGGTCTCTAATGTTTATGGCGATCGTCACTCGACCTGATATCGCATACGCTGTGAATACGGTCACCAAGTTTCTGAACAACCACAGTCAGAGTCATTGGCAGGCAGTGAAACGTATTATGTCTTATCTAGTCAATACTATAGATTACGGAATAGAGTATAAGGCTGGAGGTGAGAAAGTAAAGTTAGTAGGATGCTCGGAAGTAGACTTTGCGAGTGATATCGAGACACGCAGGTCAACGACCGGGTATGTTTTTTGTATCGCAGGAGGAGCTGTCACCTGGTCGTCGCAGCGACAGAGACTCGTGTCAACGAGCACGACAGAATCAGAGTATATAGCGGCAGCAACTGCCACGAAAGAAGCCATATGGCTGCGCACATTATTAACAGGTATAGGACACATGTGTGAGCAGCCAACCACGTTGCATATAGATAATCAAAGTTCTATTCGTCTTGCACGCAATCCTCAGTTGCACAAGCGAACTAAACACATAGATGTGCGCTACCATTTTATTGGCGAGAAACTTGAGAGTCTCGAGATCGAAGTGGCGTATGTGCCGACAGAATCCCAACTAGCGGATCTGTTTACAAAAGCACTGCCAAGGAATCGTTTTCTGTATCTATGCTCTAGTCTTGAAATGTCTTCAGCACGCTTAACAGGCGGAAGTGTTGTAGTTTGTTAGCGCGTCCTTGCGTCAGAGGGGCGAGTGCGCATGCGCGTCTCCGAGGATAGCCGAACGGCGGCGAGGCCGAGCGCTGTTCGAAAACGAACGACGTTAGTCTAAGTCTAAGCGTTGACTGAGTATTCTAAAGACAGCTCACCCTGGGCTATTCCGTGAGCCGACCAAGTGGGCTTCAAGTGGGCTTGGGGATTGAAGAGTGCCCGAAGTTACCGACCGAATTAACATTGCAGTATATCTATATATTCGTACACTATAGATATACTGCAATGCTATTTCAGTCGATAACTTCGGGCACTCTTCAATCCCCAAGCCCACTTCCAGCCCACTTTGCCGGCTCACGAAGTCCCATAAGGGTAACCGTCTCTATAATATTCAGTCAACGGTCTAAGTCTAGTATACGAGAGTCTATCTATCACACATTATAATTATAATAACGTTAATTTGTTCATCTAGATAAAGTGTACTCTTTAATTTCAAGTACCTCTCCTATCCTAATAACTATCAAAGATACGCAACAACACTATTTTTGATAAACAGTTCTCTTTTCATTGCTTTCGTGATTATTGCGAAATACGAGAAAACAGTAGTGCCTTGTCGGCAGAAGGGGTACGTTACGGATCGCTATTTCGAATGCTTTTGAGGTCAAAGTGCACATAGAGTGTAACGTGGCGGGAGTTAAGTCGCTGAAATCATGGCACGAGAGATTAGGTCATATCAATGCCGGGTACATTAATGCAACGGAAAGACTTGATGCAGCAAGTGGTCTAAAAATCACAGATAAATCCGATTTTTTCAGTGAAGCATGTGTGCTTGGTAAGCATGCTCGAAAGCCACATCCATCAAGTAAGAAACAAAGAGCCGAAAATCCTGGAGAGAAGATACATTCAGATGTTTGTGGTCCAGTCAACATACAGTCGACAAAAGGTTCGAAGTATTTCTTATTATGCAAGGATGATTGTTCAGTTTTCTTCATGCGTCACAAGAGTGAAGTATTTGGAAAATTTAAGGATTATGAGGTGTTCGTGGCTAAGCAGACAGGTAATAACATAAAAGTGTTACGCTCAGATAATGGCGGAGAATATCTGTCATATCCCTGACTAAAATTCCATCAGAAACAGACAGAAGATGAATCCTGTCCGTATCGTATGTGTTTTTGTCACTGCAATTCCGGATAGCAGCAGTTGGAAGTACTCGTCCTATACGCATCTGTGTGCAACAGCGGACAGAAATCCTATCCGCGCGTGCCTGATTCTATAACGCATTTTGGTATCAAATGGGCAGAATTTCTATGCGCATCTATCTGCAGTTCTGTCGCACGCGTTGCCTATCCGGAATAATGAGCAAATCCAGATAAGAATGCCATCCATAATCTATACGCAGTTTGATAGTTCATCCCACCCGCTTCTAATGTATCTCTATCCGCACCTGTTTCAATCCCATCCACATATGAATTCTGTCCGTATCTATACGCAGCTAATAAACTAGTTCATTCCGTCATTTTCTATTGATGTACCTGTATCCGAATGTTTTTACATGCTAATGTACATCTTTAGAGCACTGCCTTTTATATGTGGATCGACAAATCCCAAATAATCTTTTTGTTCGGAAATCAAAGTTTGGATTTAGTTACCCTAGTAACCAAACGTGATGATCACGTCTTGCATTGATCTGTCGCAAGCATCTTCTAGCAGAGTTGCAGCGGATTTGTGAATGAATATTGTAAGAAACTTAGACAATCCTCTTGCGCAAGCATCTTTCGGCAGATTTGCAACAGACATTTGCATGATTATTGCAAGACACTCAAAATTCTGCTTGAAACGGAAACCTTCAACAAACTTTGTGTAGGGTATGCAAGCTTCTTGCCAGATTCTTTCAAAGCATTCGTCGGCACTTTCCGACAGCAAAAATGCAGCATATTAGGGCATAGGTATCTTGCAAGATCTTACGAGATTCGTAAAGTGTACTGTATTATTGGAATAAATATATATATTCACACTCACAATATTTGATCTTTGGGTGGCGAGCAATCGTCGTATTATAAATGCATAGATTGCGAAAGGTTTTTGAGCAGCATTAGATGAACTTTGGGGGGGGGAGGGAGGGAATCATCACATTGGCATGGAATGACCCATACAAAATTTGGAGGGCAGGGAAGTGGCAATTTTTTCCCACAGAGCAGCATTCTCGTGGACCAATTTGTGAGAATTTACAATTTTCACGCCCATTATTAGTCCCACAGTAAAATAATAACTGAATAGACCGCGAAACCCCGTGTATTTTAATCGGAAAAGTTCATCCTCTGTGGTCAAGGGTCAAGCGTTAAAATAAACATCTGAAAAAATTACAGGATTTGTTTTGATTTATTTGGAGTTGATTTGGGGGGCGGCCGGGATTTTTTTTTTTTTTTTAATTGACAACCCTAATATTCATGGATTGGAGCGGAATTTTCATCGTAATACAAAAAAAAAAAAAATACCGAATATGCCATCCCTTCTCATTCAAAAACAGATAATTGGTTTGCTCTTCCTTTTCGTCCGTGATCAAATTTTACTCTAGGAAAATAATAAATAACAGCAAGCCTGCTATACGCATACCCCGCATGATCCTGCGCGTTAAAAAAAACTGATAGTGAACAATTCAAATATCCAAAAACACTGTTAATGACAATCTAATTGTGTAATATTTTACAGCATTTTTGGAGGACGTTGAAACCAGGTCCTATCAGTGTTTGAAAAACGGCAATAGTTATACAGCAAAATATTCTTGCAAGATCTTGCAAGAGAGGATCGAAGAACATGAGCTTGCAAGATCTCTCAAGAATCCCGCGGGATCTCGCAGAATCAATTAGGAAACGAAGATCTTGCAAGATCTTACAAAATTCTTGCAAGATTTTCGCTACAAAGTATCTTGCAAAAGTTCATAGCATGCATGCGGAAGCAGACTACTAGTTGTTCATATGTAAGCATCTTGCAAGAATTGTCTGCAAGTCTTTCGAAAACCTTGCGTCAGATTGTTACTAGGGTAGTTTACAGATAAAGGAGAACATTTGATTTGTTTCTGTACAGTTATGTGTAATCATATGCACTATTGTGTACAAAAAATAAACAACTGCGAATTGATGTGAAATTAAACTTTGAATTAATTCTGAAAGGCTGACGCCGTATCCTAAACAGATGCCTAACTTCAGGAAGAAATGAAACACGCGCGTTACCTATACAGACGTGCGAGTGCATGAGAGATAGCTGAATAAAGGCCTGCCACAGTGCCACGGCGGGAGCGAAATCGAACGCCCGGTAACGTTTTTCATTTGCTTTCAAGCCTACATTACATGAAGACTCACCTGGACGGAGACTAACATGTATAGGAGCGGATCCACGTCACTTCACTCAAAAAAAAACCGTCAAGTCACGGATCTTTGCGCCATTCGACATATCTTTAGTACTATGGGAAAAAAAAATACGACTTCAGGGATTTTGAAAAATTTTCAAAAATGGCGGAGTTAGAGCTATTTGAATGTTGATAAGTCGCTGTTGCACCGCTATGTTTGAAAATTCATATCTCCGAAAGTATTTATTGGAGCGGACTGATCCTGGAATCATTTTGTTCGTAAAAGAATGCGCTTTCATAAAAAAAAATGATGTTTTCAAAAAAAAAATTCTTTCCATTTTTTTTCGTCGTTTTTATTTTTAATTTCGCTGCCATTTCCGCGGGACCTACAGGAATCCATGGAGATAATTTTTTTCGGATAGCCGAATCTTTCCCCTTCAACCCTAAAAAAAAAAATTCATGGAGAACCTATTTGGGCCGGAGAAAAAAAATAAAACGTCTTGTCGCGCGTCGCCCCGCGCCGATCTTTTGCAATATTTTGGTGGCTCTGAAAAGGGCCGATGTTTCTAGCGATGATTTGCTCGATGGCACTTAGTGTAGGACACCTCTGTTTGAAATTAATTCATAATTTTCATGGATTCAAAATTTTCTGATGCGGAAAATAATTTTGTTTTGACGAGTTTATGAGATATTGGAATGACCGCATGTAATTTCAGAGTGCCACGAACTGTCAAGGCTTTATCAAATTGATTTTGTAGAATAGATTCTTCCGCTTGATGTTCTGCAGCCGTACAGTACGCAAAAGATATGCTTCGAAAATAAGAACATGCCCAATTATATAGATCCAGCGGTGTTTGAATAGGATCAGAGTTGCCAATCAGTTGTAAACTCGCACGTGAAGGTAATCTCTTAACAGTTCCACCTACTCCATCACACGGCCCTTTTCCACGTGATGTAGCAAAGAAATGCCATTCGGCGTGGCATTGAAAGTCTTCAAAGTGATGTGTTAAATTTATAAAATTCTTTTTGTTCTCATATTGGGAAGCTGCTCCATCAGAGAAATAAATTATTTTTTCTATGGGAATTGAATCTTGGAACTTCTCTTTCATGAAGTTGACTAATTTTTTTTGAAATAAATGAACCGCAACTGTATTATGTTTTAGATGCTCTGAAATTATCACAAAACTAAAATGTCTCAACTGGTCGTCACCGTAACTTTTATAGTAAACCACGGTTGGATGAATAGTCGCCTGATTATTGCTCCAGTGAAACCCTTAATGCGTGGAATCTTGTACAACAATTGCATAATTCTCAGCGAAATCGCATACCACTAAAAATTCGCCAACTTTCAAGCTCTCTTTCATCTTCTGCCAATAACTACTTTGCTGCTTCGCAATGAAATCATGTGCAACCAATTTTGACAATTGATCACAGAAGTTATCCACAAAATCCTCGGACTTTTTGGTAAGTGTCTCCAAAGCCGTTCGATCCACTGATATCCACTGTTTATAAGTAACATCGCTGATGAAATTATCAAAACAACCCCGTAGATTGAGGGATTATATTCCGATACAATTGAAGGGATTAGTTACTTTTAGATATTTAACACAAAACGTTCAGAGTTTGTGCAGTTGGTGACTTCGAATTTCCAGAACAGGTATAGGTATATGTAACTCCGAGAAAACATGACCAGTAGACGGATAAGCGAAGACTAAGGTGGTTAAACAACTATTTTCATACACAGCCTTGAAAAGAAGGGGACTCAGTCAAGTGGTGGGGGTACAGGCCGTCAAATAGCTGAGGCAGAGTCGGTCAAATAGCCGAGTTCGTAAAATAACTGATGGTAAAATAAGTGAGGTTCTAGTGTATGTCAGTTATATGTGCGCATGATATATCAATTAGCACATATCAGATATATGCGGTTGTATACCCTCGCTATAAATAACCTATAGACTTATAATACATATATGTATATTGTATATATATATATATATATATATATATATATATATATATATCTCTATATTATAAAGATATATCGCCGCCGCCGCCGCCGCCGTGGCAGACTTTCCATGGCCTTCTCGACCCCGCTCGCTACCCCCCCCCCCCCCCCCCCCTTTCCATGGCCTCTTCGACCCCGCTCGGCTCTTTTCGCCCCTTCCCTCCCCCTAACCCTTAGGATGAGTTAGGTCGTGTCAGGTTAGGTTAGGTTGCCTTCGTCAGGATAGAGTAGGTTAGGTTGGTAACCTGACCTAACCTTACCTGACCTGACCTTTGAGGTGTTAGGTAACCTAACCTAACTAGGCTAGGTTAGGTCAGGTCAGGTTGGGTTAGGTTGCCATGGTCAGGATAGAGTGGGCTAGGTTAGGTTAGGATGGGTTAGGTTGTGTCAGGTTGGGTTGGGTTGCCTTGGTCAGGATAGAGTAGGTTAGGCTGGTAACCTAACCTAACCTAACCGTACCTGACCCCTAACCTTACCTGACCTGACCTTTGAGGTGAGGTTAGGTTAGGTCAGGTTGGGTTAGGTTGCCATGGTCAGGATAGAGTGCGTTGGGTTGGGTCGGGTTGAGTTAGCTTAGGTTAGGTAATCTAACCTAACCTTTGTCAGTATCCCAGCGATCTCGGCTCCGCTCGGCTTTTGTTTATCCCCCCCCCCCCCCCCCGTACCTCTTGCCCTGGGCCTCCTTGGGCCCGCTCGGCTCCCCCCTCCCCCCCCCCCCCTCGCCCTCGGCCTTCTTGACCCCGCTCGGCTGTTTTCGCCCCCTCCCCCCAGCCCATTCGGCTTCCCTATCGAAAACTATCCTGAATAGCCGAAGATAGCCGAGGACAGCCGAGGAGAGCCAAGGGGAGCTGAACCCGGTCCTTCCCTCGGTCCGAGGGCCCAGGAAAGGGAAAGGGGGAAGCAGAGCCGAGGAGAGTCGAAGAGAACCGAAGAGAGCCGAGGATGGCCGAAGACAGCCGAAGATAGCCGAAGATAGTCGAGGATAGCCGAGGAGAGCCAAGGGGAGCCGAACCCGGTCCTCCCCTCGGTCCAAGGGCCCAGGAAAGGGAAAGGGGGAAGCAGAGCCAAGGCAGCCGAGGAGAGCCGAAGAGAACCGGAGAGAGCCGAGGATAGCCGAAGATAGCCGAGGATAGCCGAAGAGAGCACAAAATGTCTGACACGGCGGCGGCGATATATCCTAATAATCTCTACACACGACTTCAAGAGATACGAATCCGAGGACCTGGATTACGAGAAATACTCAGTGAAAGACTTGGACAACAAGGAATACGAAACGAAGGACCTGGGCAACGAGAACTACGAGGCCGAGAACCTGGACTACAAGAAATACTTAGCGAGTGACCTGGACTAAGAGATCTACGAAGCCCAGGACCTGGACTACGAGATATACTCACTGAACGACCTGGACAACGAGAACTACGAAGCCGAGGACCTGGACTACTAAAAATACTTGGCAAACGACCTGGACAACGAGGAATACGAAGAACATAAAATCCACGGATTATTTGAATTTTAGAAACAACTGATACAAATTAGAATATGGGGGGTTGGCGCGCATAGCGCGCAGGGGGGCGAAGCCCCCCTAGTATATATATATATATATATATATATTAGGGTGGTCCTTATTTGGGGCTCGGACGAATTTTTTATCAGACGCCCCCCAAATCGACTCCAAATAATTCAAAAACTATACCCTATTTTTTTCAGATTTTTATCTAGACTCTAACCCCTCCCACCGGGAGGGTGGATTTCCCCATTTGAAATACACGTGTTTCGGCCATATTCTCAGGATATATTTTATTCTAAGAGTAATAATTATTGAAAAAATCTGTAACTGTGAGATTTTAGTGTTCATTGGTGCAACTATTTGAGAAAAAAATCACATTATTATACGGGCCATTCTAGACAAACTGCATACCCTTTAATCTGATATTTTTTTTTAATTCAACAGAATATGGTATCAATATGTGAAAATAATGAATGTTTTGTAACTTTTCTCCTCTTAAAGTCACATAGCATTGTAAGGTAGGACATTGCATACAAATTTTCGCTCACAGGACTATGCAAACTTTTTTTTGCTTCTATTTTTCTACAACATCGTAATACAAAGCTAAAATATTTACTTTTTATCAAAATAAAAGGTATTCGGGATCACCTAAAGTTAATATAAATCGATTTTTTTACCCTATTGAGCGTAACATGAGCCTTTCCGAACGGTTTCTCCTATTTTTGCGGATAAAATGGTAAATGTTGGAGGAAGAAAACGCAATACAGTTGAAAAGTTTAGTGAATTTTGGTAGAAACCGATTTATTGAAGATATAAAAAAAACAGGTCATATAAAAGAATGGATATAACTGGATTAAAAAGGTTTCATCACCGTTTCTTTTTTTGCACCTGCGAACATTCTTTGATGTTCACTGACGAGCTGCATTATAAATTGTTTTTGTTCTTCGTCTCTAGTGAGAATTTCGTTGTACTCTGTAAACAACCGAACGCCTCTTTCTGCCACATCGTTCACGACTTTCAAATTCTTCACAATTTTTGCACCATTCTGATATCCTGCATTCTCGTACCAAAGAGCTGGATCAGTCTCCAAAAACTTCTCTTCAATCTCAAACCTCACGAAAAAGTTTCTTGTTTGGGGCGTAACAAAATGATCGATTTCTTTGTCGCGATAAGCTCCAATATCAGCATAATTTATCTGGATTCGTTTCGGAAAAACTTCGTCGATCTCATCGTATGGGTTCAAAGCAGCAACCATCTTGCGTTTGATATCCAACGATACATTCACATCGAAAAACGACATCGCAACTGTTTCAGGATTCAAATACCATAAATGGGTTCTGAATTTCTGAAGCGTGACATTTGACACTTGCTCATCAATAAATTTATATTCGTAGAGATGTTTTAAAAATTGCAAGTCGTGATTCGGTGCTGCCGCTGCAAGTGGTACAGTGAACCAGGCTTCGATATACAACATTACAATGAAAACGCAAGTGTCCCGAACGGCTACCTTATCTTCTCCACTTATTCCATATTCACTGCGGAACAGGAATATTTTGAGGCAATAAATTGCTTTGGACATCCACCTCGCATGATGGAAGGCTCCAGGATAGCGAAATGTCACTTTATCTGATGGGACTTCACCAAGAAATATCAGAGTTAACTCCAAAAGTTCTTTGTAGTCATCTCGTGGTTGAATTTCCGTCAATGTCTTGTGTACGAATGAACTTATCCTCTTGATATGCTCGGGCGTCAGTAATCTATTGACTTGTGGATCTTTCAATCCACATTCGAATCTTGTTTTGTCAATTTTACCCCAAGCGTCTCGAAAATTCTTGAAGAGTGGAACGTTTGGTCCTGTTGTTATGGGCAATTTTGTCTCGAACACACTGCGCAATATTAATTCGAATATATGATGTCTGCAGGGCAGATACAGAATATTCGTTTGCAACAAACGTTCTAAATAAATCGCAGAACCATTTTTGTGTCCTAAATTGGACGCTGTTGTATCGCAGCACAGAGCTTTGACTGATTCTAGAATACCCCAATCTTCAAGAACGTCATAAATCGCTTTCGCTTGAGTGATACCTTTGCTGTTTTCCAACGCAGGAACGCCTAAAAGCTTCATAACCTCACCATTCGTCACCACAACAGGAAGTCTGTCAACCATTTCATGTTTGACCAAATCGCGTAGAAGCTTCCCATCCCAATGCAGAACGAGAGCATTGAACTGAACATTTTGAAAAACATTCTTGATTTTGGAAGCTCTAGCCTCTCTGACTTTCCGTCGATATGTACGAATCGATGATCGGTTGAGAGATAAAGACTCTAAATCGGCGTGTAAGCCTTCTGCTATAGCAGCGACTAAGTAAACAGCATCTCTATCGCTTATTTTGCATCTATCAAGAACCGCAACGATTTTATCGGTAAAAATGTTGACAGTGCCTCGCGATTTCTTCGGTGCTGATGGTCCAGCCTCATTTTCATTATTATATTCCAGAGAAATACTCGAATAAGTACCAATACTTTTTTGACTGAGACTCTGGGAGGGTCCTTCGTCACTCGAAGTTAATTCGGAAAAATCATCTACAACAAATAATCAGAGAATTTTTTATTTTTTTTTAATCATTCCATATTCGTTATCAGCGACCCCAAAACTCTCAATGTACAAAATTTTAAAGCTAGAGCGATATTCTCAATTTTTTGGTCGGCCACATTGGATCCATTTTGAATTTTCAGAATCTAACGTCATATTCGTGATCAGCGACTATTAAAACCCCTAGATACCCATTTTCAGTAGAATTAATTCAATATTAGAGCGGTGAGGTGATTTTCTTGTAGGGTGGGACCGTAGCGGTCCCAATGTGACTGAAAGGGTTAAAATGAGTACTTTTTAATGATGGATATCTTACGTAAAATGTTTTGGTCCATTTGGCTACTTTTTTGTCCCTGAGTCATTATTTGATTCTTTCGTTCTTCTTCTCGTTCCATTCTTTCGAATATGCCCTCGATGTTGTTGATGTAGCCGATCCGATTCTCTCGTCTTTGGTTTTCTAGGAACTCCCTCCTTATATCATCAACTGTTTCAAGAATATTCCCGTGAGCGATATCAAATAATTTCTTGATGTCATCACAGAACTCTTCTTCCTTTTCGAAGTTCGATGGTTTTCCTGAACGTTTTTGCAAAACAGCCCATTTCTGGTGCAACGCCACTACCTTTTCTATGCACCGACAGTCTTGTTGAGTGGGTAAGCGAGATTTTTCCCAGAAAATTTTCACTTCGTTCACGACTAACCTTGCACTCTCTCGAACACTTAGTTTTACTTCTCTGATGTTGAAAAACAAAACTTTAAGTACTTGCTGCTTTGATGGCAATTTATTTCCGTAAATCTGCGTATCTAGATCACCGATTAGAGAAATGTTTTGTCGCAAATTCGGTCGCATAGACATGGTTGCGACGAATAAATTTATTCGACCTGAGAAAGAAACATCGAGCACTCGTAAAGCACGATATCGAAACCACAGTCACTATCCAAATGAATAATCCCGATGCATAGTTTGTGAGTTTTCAATGGTTGAATGAAAAAGTTTACTCAGTCGATAAGAATGGGACGAGTACACCACGAGTCGATAAGCAGAGCTGTTTCGCGCGTGTTGGGCACTGAACTCTATAATATACTGGAACCCGCGCGATGGGAGTGGGGGCCGGTGAGAAAGAGATAGTTGTGGTCGGAGTCTGTTCGCTCGTGTCGCACGTATATCTACTGCCTGAGCCACAAACATCGACCGGGAACGAAACACACCAGTTTCTTCTCTATAACGGTCACTGTTTTCATGCGAGATAGTTCCTGTACATTAGACAAGTGCATCCGACTCCGACCACAACTATCTCTCTCTCACCGCGGGTCGCTACACGAATTAGAGGCCCGCGCGCGTTCCAGTATATTATAAAGTTGAAAAAAAAAGAGTAAAAAAAATGACATGGTCCTGTGAGCGAAAATTTGTATGCAATGTCCTACCTTGCAATGCTATGTGACTTTAAGAGAAGAAAAGTTGCAAAATATTCATTATTTTCACATATTGATACCATATTCTGTTGAATTAAAAAAAAATATCAGATTAAAGGGTATGCAGTTTGTCTAGAATGGCCCGTATAATAATGTGATTTTTTTCTCAAATAGTTGCACCAATGAACACTAAAATCTCGCAGTTACAGATTTTTTCAATAATTATTACTCTTAGAATAAAATATATTCTGAGAATATGGCCGAAACACGTGTATTTCAAATGGGGAAATCCACCCTCCCGGTGGGAGGGGTTAGAGTCTAGATAAAAATCTGAAAAAAATAGGGTATAGTTTTTGAATTATTTGGAGTCGATTTGGGGGGCGTCTGATAAAAAATTCGTCCGAGCCCCAAATAAGGACCACCCTAATATATATATCTTTGATATATGAACGCCTATGTTTGCGGAGATATACAAGTTGCATATATGTAGATATCCTTTTGCATGTATCTCAAATATATTTGACTTATATCAGTACCACACGAACATGATATATCACCCGATCCATACCCAATGTAATTAGTTGTATAAAATTCATATAAATGTAGTTGAAATGTACATATCACTCTGGTATATGAAGCCCAATATTATATTAGCGACATACACACCTTCCTGTTATATCAAGAAATATATATTTGCTTGTATGTTCAATATATTTGGCATGGATCACCCATGTATGCGTTCGATATATATATAACCAAATAGTTTGTCTCATGTAATGCTTTATATAATTCATATATATTCTATATAGGCATACTTATGTTTCTCATATATGCCCGCCTTTATTTGTGACCGAAAATTTCCATAGTTCTACATATACGGCACCCTATATCCAAGATACATTCCAGTATACATCGACCATATATAATGAGGCAATGTCATCTGATGTATGCCCATTATAAATGATTTTATATAGTTCATATAAATATGATATAAACGTATATATCTAAAATATATGAATATTTATACGAGCATCATATAAACTTCTCATATCTGTGGATATTTGTTCACTTATATATCGATTATTTTCTCCATATACGAATCATACATCAGCCAATATATAACTTCCGTGTATACGTTTACTATATAATATCATATACCGAAATTTATATAATTGTTATAACTAGATATATATATTTGAATCATATATTTTCACATATATTATTAATATTTTCATGAATATATTATTTATATATAAAATATATAAATGTTGAAAATACAACATTTTCATATTGTGTTTTTATATGTTTTATATATATTTTTTATATTAGCTTTATATCAGATATATCTCATATATCATGATATATTTCCTCACATATAAATTAATATATATTTTTCCATGTGGGAAAAACTGCTTGATTCATAATAAATTGATTGCAAGTCAAACCTGATATTGATTAATAATTATTTTGTTGATCGATTGATTTGAATCATCTTCCTCACCTGGTCCAGTTTTCCCGCAACTTCACCTATTCGCACGATTTATTTATTCATTTTAAATTGAACGCCTAACCTTCAAATTTTACGCGCGCTGTTCTCGGGTTCAAACAGAATAAACATAGCTTGAACAGGGTATGGTTGAGCGCAATTCCACTAGCCAGCATAACTAGTGATCTTACTGGAAACATCTAGTAAGTTACCAAACTGCTGCTGCAGTTTACTGTATGACCTACGCCTATGGAAATAGCAAAAATTTCGGGTTGGTACCCCTAGCGTTCCGCATACAGAGAACCTCGCGGTATATGGCCATATCTGATCATATATGGAACTTTTTTTCCCGGGTAACGGAAGCGGATAGAGACCTATAGAATTTGTGTACGCAATCCCAGACAAGAGCTGATGTCTCGTTGCGAGTATCGGACGCGGATAGAGGCCAATAGAATTTGTGTACGCAATTCCAGACAGGAGCGGATATCTCGTTGTGGATATCGGACGCGGATAGAGGCCCATAGAATTTGTACATGCAATGAGGATGCCGCGTGACACTTTGTGCCGCTAGGGGCGCTGCTGAGGCAGAGACCATGTGCAAGACAATAAGTGGACATAAATTCCCGAGGATGAAGAATTTGAAAAGAAATGGCTGATAGCTATTAGATGTGAAAAACATTTCATATAAACTCTTCATCGCGCGTGTGTAGCTGTCATTTCAATCCAATGTTAGGTTTCAGCCTCGGTGCTGCCACCTACGTAAAGCTTGTCATGTCGGGATCCTCATTGCGGATGGATCCAGACGGGTTCGGATGCCGCTCAGCGATGCGTACAGATGCGAATAGACGGGCTTTCTGTAATTGCAGTCAGAAGCGGGTGGCTCGTTGTAAAGAGCGGATGCGGACAGATGCTGATAAAATTTGTACACGCTATTGCGGATAGATGTCGTAAAGCAGTCAGAATTCCAATAGATACGGTTTGAAATTCATAGTGATGCGTACATAAAGCTGATAGGAGCTGATAGAAATTAAATGTTGGGTCACTTTTGCAGATACAGCGGACAGAATTCCGTCAAGTTACTATACATTGTGGTTTAATATTCGGTGGGTTTCTGATGGAATTTTAACCAGGGATGGGTTCGAGAATTTTCTCAGAACCCGAGTCGAATTTTTTGACCTGGGGAGTTCTTACATGAATAGGACTTCTCAGGGTATCATAACACTTGATCGAACGTAATAGGTTTAGTTTTTATATTATAAACAAGGCCTAATGTAAAATGTTACTTATGTCTAATTAAGGAGGTTTTCAGTTGTACCCAGGATATACGCAAAACCTGAGCAGTCCTTTCATCACCTCTAGGAGTACTGCATCGTTGACCCTTGCAGACCCTTGTGAGCCCTGTTCGATCCCATTGCCCCCCCCCCCCCTCCCCCCCCCTTAATCACTCTAGTAGGAATAAAAAAAGTCGACTAATAATGCTTGAAATAGAACACACAAAATATTTTTATTCAATTACATTTGATTAACGCTCGCAATTCAAAAAACAGTCTTTTTTTTACTCCGACAACTCATAAGGATCTCCCCTGGCAGATGAAAATTTTTTGGAGTAGTTTTCATCTATATACTCTCATCGACTTCATTACCAGCTGACTGACGTTTATTTGAAACCTGTTTATTGATGTGATTCAGGTAGTCCTTCATATCAATAACTTCTCCTTTTCCAACTAACTTGCAAACAAACTCTGTGAACCGGAGTGGTGGCATTGAGTTCAGATCTTTTTTTTTTTTTTTTGTATGAATGGAAGAAATTTACTCACTATATATCCCTGTGAATAAGCGTTTACAAATGCCGGGTCTTCCACCTTTACGAAGCCCACGTGCACAAAAATCTGACAATCTCTCTCTGTAGGTCTCTATAAGCACTCTATTAACAAAATTTTCCCACTGGAATTTATCATTTTGGTCGACTGCTGCCGCTTCTGCATACGTCAGAATATTTGTGTGCAAATAAAATCCGCAACCATCGGCTATTTCCTTCTGAAAATTGAAACATAAAATAAAGTGAAGAAATATTTATAATTGTAAAACATTTATCAATATTTTTCATACCATACGATCCCCAGGTTCATAATGGATGCGTTTTAATTTAAAACGCTCGCATTTCTCTTTAGAAATGGGCATTTTTTTGTCACAATTAGCTGGATTATAATGCAATGCAGCTACCCTAGTAACCATCTGCCGCAAGGTTTTCGAAAGACTTGCGGACAATTCTTGCAAGATGCTTACATATGAACAACTAGTAGTCTGCTTCCGCATGCATGCTATGAACTTTCGCAAGATGCTTTTTAGCGAAAATCTTACAAGAATTTTGTAAGATCTTACAAGATCTTCGTTTCCTAATTAATTCTGCGAGATCCTGCGGGATTCTTGAGAGATCTTGCAAGCTCATGTTCTTCGATCCTCTCTTGCAAGATCTTGCAAGAATATTTTGCTGTATAACTATTGCCCTTTTTAAAACACTGATAGGACCTGGTTTCAACGCCCTCCAAAAATACTGTAAAATATTACACAATTAGATTGTCATCAATAGTGTTTTTGGACATTTGAATTGTTCACTATCAGTTTTTTTTAACGCGCAGGATCATGCGGGGTATACGTATAGCAGGCTTGCTGTTATTTATTATTTTCCTAGAGTAAAATTTGATCACGGACGAAAAGGAAGAGCAAACCAATTATCTGTTTTTGAATGAGAAGGGATGGCATATTCGGTATTATTTTTTTTTTTTTTTGTATTACGATGAAAATTCCGCTCCAATCCATGAATATTAGGGTTGTCAATTAAAAAAAAAAAAAATCCTGGCCGCCCCCCAAATCAACTCCAAATAAATCAAAACAAATCCTGTAATTTTTTCAGATGTTTATTTTAACGCTTGACCCTTGACCACAGATGATGAACTTTTCCGATTAAAATACACGGGGTTTCGCGGTCTATTCAGTTATTATTTTACTGTGGGACTAATAATGGGCGTGAAAATTTGAAATTCTGACAAATTGGTCCACGAGAATGCTGCTCTGTGGGAAAAAATTGCCACTTCCCTGCCCTCCAAATTTTGTATGGGTCATTCCATGCCAATGTGATGATTCCCCCCCCCCCCCCCCCCCCCCCCCCCCAAAGTCCATCTAATGCTGCTCAAAAACCTTTCGCAATCTATGCATTTATAATACGACGATTGCTCGCCACCCAAAGATCAAATATTGTGAGTGTGAATATATATATATTTATTCCAATAATACAGTACACTTTACGAATCTCGTAAGATCTTGCAAGATACCTATGCCCTAATATGCTGCATTTTTGCTGTCGGAAAGTGCCGACGAATGCTTTGAAAGAATCTGGCAAGAAGCTTGCATACCCTACACAAAGTTTGTTGAAGGTTTCCGTTTCAAGCAGAATATTGAGTGTCTTGCAATAATCATGCAAAGGTCTGTTGCAAATCTGCTGAAAGATGCTTGCGCAAGAGGATTGTCTAAGTTTCTTACAATATCCATTCACAAGTCCGCTGCAACTCTGCTAGAAGATGCTTGCGACAGATCAATGCAAGACGTGATCATCACGTTTGGTTACTAGGGTAAGAACTTTGTGTGATAGTCTATCACCGCTTAAGGGACTGAAATTTTCATAAGATGAGATAATATAATATAATACAATAATATAATAAATAATATATAATATGTAATCTCAGAGTATTAGGGAAAAGGACTGAACTCCATGAATGCTAACCTGGACGTGGCAATAAACTGGCAAGGGTTACAATTTCATTGTCGACATTTTCTTTTTTGGATGTTCCATCGTCTTCTGTGTCGTTCTCATCAGTTGTGTCGTCACGCCGATTCCCATCATCATATCTTGTAGAATCAGTAGTCCAGTCGGATTCGACATAAAATCGACCGACTCCTATTCTTTCTGAGTACAGTTTTGCCGATTTTTTTGTAGGTAGATTTGACCTCGACAAATAAGCCCCTGATTTTGCGTGTTGATGAAATGTGTGGAACATTGTTGAAAAAAATGTTGAAAAAAAAAATTCGTCATTTTGATTTTTAATTTCCTTCATATGCGTGTGAGGCAAAAATGTTGTATATAAAAGTTGCATGTCTTATCCTCGTGTTTAATAGAAAATTTTGAAAATTCAAAAAATGTCGGTTCGTCTAGTCGCAAAATACAAAAAACCAAATTATTTACAAATTTTTTAATTTCGTTCCTGTCCCCTTAATGATCAATGTATACCCTCGAAACTCACATGACGCGTATAAAACCTGTGCTGCAAGAGTCCGTCCAAAAATCATTCGATTACCTCGCATATTATAGCAACAAATAGCGATTTTCGAAAAATATTCGAATACCAATAACATTTGAGCCAATGGGATTACAGCGTCTAACGAAAATTCTGGTGGTAGTTTAAACTATGCAGATTCAGAATGTGATTGAAAATTATTTTTTTTTCCATTGAAAACAGTAGAAAAAAATGAAATAAAAATTTTCTCAATTAACAAATAGTATTGGGACTGAAATTATTGACTTGCGAAAATCACTTTTTGATATTGCTATTTCTTTTTTCGAGGCGGAAATTTTGAAAAAAAAAAAACATCATTATCGTCATTAGAACCGTAGATACACTTTTTTTACTCATTTGCAATTTATTATCAAAGTAAATATTATAAATGTCGACGGGACCGGGGCCCCTCGGTGACGTTGATCCTCAGGCAGCCACAAGAGACGAAAGAGAGAAAGAGAAAGCTGCGACTGAGGGGGGAGCGGGACCACTGGCCCACCACGGCCCACGAGAGGGCCTCTCTCAAAGAGGCTCATCGAAGGGCTAGGAAGGGACTGGAGGCTCTGCACTCCCCAGCGTAAGCACAAGAAAGGGAGGCCGAGACAGCGGCACAGGAGGGAGCACCGGACACCGTAGCTGTCGACGGGACCGGGGCCCCTCGGTGACGTTGATCCTCAGGCAGCCACAAGAGACGAATGAGAAAAAGAGAAAGCTGCGACTGAGGGGGGAGCGGGACCACTGGCCCACCACGGCCCACGAGAGGGCCTCTCTCAAAGAGGCTCATCGAAGGGCTAGGAAGGGACAGGAGGCACTGTACTCCCCAGCGTAAGCACAAGAAAGGGAGGCTGAGACAGCGACGCAGGAGGGAGCACCGCGCTCGGCGACGGAATCGGGGCCCCTCGGCGACGTTGATCCTCAGACAGCCACAAGAGACAAGAGGACATGGGGGTGGGAGGGCTACGGCATTTCGCTAAAGCGGCTCACCCGACCCTAGCTCCTACCACCTAAGGCGCCCTCACGGGCTCGGGCACAATGGTCCAGAAGGACTGAGCGCCCGGTAAAACCTCAGAAATACAATACAATACAATACAAATATTATAAATAATTGAAAAAAAAACCGTACCTCGTCCATACTAAAAGGATCAACCATGAATTTTTTGATTCAGATTTGAGCTCCGGTTTCGTCAAAATTAATTATGGAATTGATGCAAATTCTAGGCGTCGCGTCCCAGCGGCTCCGTGGCCGCATATGCGAGCGAGCGGTCAAACGTCATTTGTTCAAATAAAATAATATCTCCGGTAAGGAGTATCGTAGAACTATAATTTTTGGTTATAATTGAATTATTTTTTCATCAACAATCGAAATATGATATCAGCTTTTCATTTTCATCAATGCTTTATGATTTTTTTTATTACTTAAATCTCATCACACGTCTGTTTATTAAAACATGATACCCTACCGGAGATATCAATTGAACAAATGACGTTTGACCGCTCGCTCGCATATGCGGCCACGGAGCCGCTGGGACGCGACGCCTAGAATTTGCATCAATTCCATAATTAATTTTGACGAAACCGGAGCTCAAATCTGAATCAAAGAATTCATGGTTGATCCTTGTAGTATGGACGAGGTACGGTTTTTTTTTCAATTATTTATAATATTTACTTTGATAATAAATTGCAAATGAGTAAAAAAAGTGTATCTCCGGTTCTAATGACGATAATGATGTTTTTTTTTTTTCAAAATTTCCGCCTCGAAAAAAGAAATAGCAATATCAAAAAGTGATTTTCGCAAGTCAATAATTTCAGTCCCAATACTATTTGTTAATTAAGAAAATTTTTATTTCATTTTTTTCTACCGTTTTCAATGGAAAAAAAAATAATTTTCAATCACATTCTGAATCTGCATAGTTTAAACTACCACCAGAATTTTCGTTAGACGCTGTAATCCCATTGGCTCAAATGTTATTGGTATTCGAATATTTTTCGAAAATCGCTATTTGTTGCTATAATATGCGAGGTAATCGAATGATTTTTGGACGGACTCTTGCAGCACAGGTTTTATACGCGTCATGTGAGTTTCGAGGGTATACATTGATCATTAAGGGGACAGGAACGAAATTAAAAAATTTGTAAATAATTTGGTTTTTTGTATTTTGCGACTAGACGAACCGACATTTTTTGAATTTTCAAAATTTTCTATTAAACACGAGGATAAGACATGCAACTTTTATATACAGCATTTTTGCCTCACACGCATATGAAGGAAATTAAAAATCAAAATGGCGAATTTTTTTTTTCAACATCTTTTTCAACAATGTTCCACACATTTTATCAACACGCAAAATCAGGGGCTTATTTGTCGAGGTCAAATCTACCTACAAAAAAATCGGCAAAACTGTACTCAGAAAGAATAGGAGTCAAGTTGAATCCGACTGGACTACAGAGCCAGAATCGTTCGACCCCACTTCTTCGTCATCTTCATTTCGTGAATGAATCACAACTAATTCGAGCGGGGCATCAAGTTTTTCTGATTCGTCAAGTTTCTGGGTTCGTTGTTCGTCCTGTCTTTTAGCTAGAACTCCAGGCGCACCCTCCTGGCGTATGTTTGATGGGGGAGATGTGACTTGACAGTTTTCATTGGGATGGATCTGACTGCGTTCATATTCACCAATAATTGACAAATTTTGCCCAAGGTTTTTATTTCCATCAGAAGCAGTTTCATTCTCAATCGGTGTCAATAGTGTAACTTCTGTGTGCCCAAAATTAGTCACAGTTTGAATCAGATCAGCTTGTCGATTCTCTGTCGGTGGGAAAGTTTTTGATCCTTGCCGTCCAGCCACTTCAGACTTTCCTGGAGTATTGCATTCAGTTATTGCTGCTATATCTGCAGACTTTTGTGTTGTGGAATAATGGTTCCTGCCATCTCCGATAGATCCAGCTTCATAAACTGCAGGACTTGATCGGTATTGTTGAGCCGTATGATAATTATTTGGATGCATTCCAGGGCCGTAGGTCATCTGTGGTCCGTACGAAGGTGGACATTGCTGATACGACATGGGAAAATCACTGCGTGGAAATTGTTGAGGAATTTGCGGATTACCAAAATGGTTACTTCCATAGTTGCCAAACTCACTGGAGTTATAATTAGTTGGTCCGGATGATTGTTCAAATGACTGATGAGCAGGTGCCTCCGATTCTCGACGGAATGGATAGTGATCATGAATATATCCTGATTGATGCCAAGGACTTGGAGACGGTGCCATTTGATTCGGCTGCGGGACCAATGAACGTGGATACATTGGGGAAGTAGAATCCATGAATCTATTTTGCTGTTGATCTGCGTTTGAATTTGACATCGATCGGGCATCATCCAGACTCACTTATTGATTGAGCTGTTTAGCTTTGGACGGAATTGTTATCAGCTCTGAACGAATTTTCACCATCCTCGAGGCTCTTTGTGGATTAGCTGTCATTTTCGTCACCTGAGTGTAAGCTCCACTGGTCTGAGTGCAATTCTTTTTATCAGAAAGTTTTCGATGTTTTTTCGCAGCAGGTGAATCCATCTTGGGGAAGATTGGTGAAGAAGAGAGAATTTCATTGTTGACCCTTTTTTTATTTGATTGTTTTATTTCTGTAATCATTTTCTCTTGCTGCGATATTTCTGCTTGATGTGCAATCACATCAGCTTCAAAAAGTTTTGAGGATGCGTCTGCGATGACGCCATCATCGGTAAGATGAATCTTCTTCAATTCCTGTTCACTCTCTGGGGAATAATGAAAAAAATCAGATTCACGTCTGTCTCCTCTTCCGAATTAATTAATAAAAATATAATCACGCTATGCAATACTTCTAAAAATTACTGCAAGTAAACGCAATAATAACGAGCAGCTTAAATAAATGGAAACTTAATAGAAACTCAAGAGACAATTAAATTGACGTACCTCCAATAGCGATGAGTTTGGCTTTGACGGAAGTGCTTTTCTTTCCATCTGTCCATTTTTGAGTTGTGTAGCCACTAATTATGCGATTGGATTTTTTATTTAATTCAAATTGATGATATCTTTCTTCCCATCAGGCCACCAAATAAGTGCATACAATTTTGTTCTTGGCATTTCCATAATTTTTAAAAAAATTTCTCTATACGCGTTATGTGGTATGATATTTTACATTTATTACCCCGTTGTGTCTACAACTCCAATGCGTCTACCATATTGGATGGTAGCGTGTAGACCGATAAACAGTCAGAATTGGCAATTTCATGATTAACAAATGCGTTCATTGTTATTATTCTGTTAACGCTCGAATGCCCACCAAAAACTCCGGTTCGTGTTCTTTATCGAAAAAGCTTAGGTTTGCAATTAAAAAAATCGCACCTGTGTAGTGATATCATTTTAAAGACTATATTTATTTGAATAAAAACATTCTGAAATATATGTCAGAATGTCGCGTAAGCCATTGCATGAATTGAGGGGGGATTCTCTTTTTTCTTTGCTAAATTTATCACTTTCTTCTAATTTTCCGATGAAGAAACTGTACAACGGATCAATGCGAAATTTGGCATCTGGATTTATTTATCTCTTATCTATTCACAAAAAAATTAAAAATCATCCTCTCCCAAAAATACGCCTCCCACCTCCCTCGACGCGCGATAATCCCTAGTTGACGATGTGCAGGATTTGAGTCTTCCCATCAATCGTGCAACAAAAACCCAAGAACATTTCACTTTACACACATGTAGCTATCGTTCGACGAAAAAAAAAAAAAACAATCCGTTGAATATTTTCTTGTTTATAACAAAAAGATCGATCCATTTATTTGGATCAATCGATATTTAGAGTTCAAAACATCACCGGATCCTCAATTTTTTTTTTTTTTTTCGCTTCGTCAAACGATTGCTACATGTGCGTAAAGTAAAATATTCTTGGGTTTTTGTTGCAGGATTAATGGCACGACTCAAATCGGGCACATCTTCTACTAGGGATCATCGCATGTTGAGGGGGGTGGGAGGCGTATTTTTCGGAGGAAATGATTCTCAATTTTTTTGTAAATAGATAAGAAATAAACAGATCCACATGCCAAATTTCGCATTGATGCGTTGTATAGTTTCTTCATCAGAGAATTAGAAAAAATCGATAAATTTAGCGAAAAAAAAAGGAATCCCCCCCTTAAGTCAAAAACAAAAACTGAGTGTTGATCTGTTTTGAACGTGGAGATCGGAGTGAAGTGAAGAAGAACAAAACATGCAGTGGGATGGAAGTGAGCGAGATCTGTCTGATGAAGAGGAAGAAAGTGAAGAGGAAGTTTTAGGAGAAACTGATGGCGAACAAGACCATGAACAAATGAACATCGAAGGACCACCAATAAATGATGATTGGCAAAATTATCGACCGCTGTATCAGGGTGCTCCACTGGAGTTGGAGAAAGTATGCTAATGATTCTAGCTTTGATGTTGAAGCACGATTTAAATATGCTTTGTATAGCAGACATCATCGCTGTGATGAATTCACATTGCCAGCAGCAAGGTTTAAAGAAAAATAGCCTTGGAGCCTTTGAAAGATACTTCGCATTGGATACCTCACCTGTAAGGCCCGCCACGAATAGAGTAGGTTAGAGTAGGTTGCCACGAGGCGGCGCGAGCGAGGTAAAGAGGGCGCCACGTAAGGGGGGCAGTCCTCGAGTGGTTGCTGCGAAGAGAGCATGTGATCGCGTGACGAGTCAATAAATAGAATATGGGGTATTCCACCTCAACTCGACGTGTCTCCAGACCTTGACAATTCCGATATCGCTAATTTTTTTTGTGCATGTTGCACCATAAGATACGACTACTCTCACCGAAGCTTTTGGGGATCGGTCTCATCGTTTCGATAAGGCAGAATACTGAAATTTCGTTGTTTTCGTTGACACGAAGATTTCAAATGTATGTAACTCGGAATCTATCAGTCCTATCGAAAAAATCAAAATTACTAAATTTCTTGTTTTTGAACGTTCTATTTGAAAATCATTTTTTCGGAATTCTTTAACCCTTGTGTCAGTTGTTATTCGCGAATGAAAATTTAAATGATGTTTTTCGAAGAATAGGCCACCTTTGATTTTACTGAAATTTTTACAAGATATTCCACGAAAAATTACGCGAATTTCAAGGCCTTGTTTGAGATGGCACGATTTTTGGTTTAAAAGTTATAATCATTTGAAAATCTGTAAAAGCCTATAATATACAATTAAGGATTGGAAATTAAAACAGTCATACCTAGTTTGCGTAATAACTTGATGGCGTGAAAAGACTGATTATTTATTCTGTTCTTAGTAGTGAGTACAGTATTGACAGGTTCAGTAACTCATATTCATTATAGTATGGATTTCAATTTGCTGTGTACGGTCACAACCCTTCATTTGTCTTTTTATTTTCAAGGATGTTTGGGAGATATATTCAAATAGTGAAAAATCTTCGAAATTTTTATCATCGAAAGACAGATAAATGATATGCTCACTGCCAAAATTTCAAGTTGATTCACTACACCGTTTTTGAGAAATTAATTTTTCAATTTGCTTTTTATACACGTAGAGGTATGGAAAGCCGATAAGGTTGGTATGAAATCTCTCGCATCACCCGCGCGGTAAGTTAGATTCCATACTAACCTTATCGGCTCTCCATACCTCTACATGTATGAGAAGCAAATTGAAAAATTAATTTCTCAAAAACGGTGTAGTGAATCAACTTGAAATTTCGGCAGTGAGCATATCATTTATCTGTCTTTCGATGATAAAAATTTCGAAGATTTCTCACTATTTGAATATTGTGACGTGGATTTTTATTAGTCCTCGGATTAGACCGGAAAGCTATCCCGAGAACCGTCCACTCGACAATTGACCAAAGGAAAATTAATAATAAAACATGATGCTGGGCGCCAGGCGTATAACCGCCACTTTCTGAAAATATAAAAAAAAATACGAACTACAGATACTTGAGCGCCGGCTAGCGTCAGTACCGCGGAGAGGGGTCGGGATTTTGAAGGATTAGCAGGGCGTTGATTAACGACTCGATGTATTTGAATTTAATAAAGAAAATAGAATTTATTCAAGTAAAATAGAAAATAGAAAAATATAGAAATTAACAAATCGTGTACCCGGAGGTACTCCCTCTCGGGTATAAAACGACTACAGGTCGTGTAAAGGCGACCTGGCCACGTTTGACGAGTTTTACAACAATAAATAAGTAACAGCTTCCACGTAGGACAGCAATAACAAGGAAAAATATAGCAAAATTAAATAACTCGACAAATTAGGTCCTCGTAGGACAATAAACTAGCTAAAACACTAGATACTTTCCACGAGGAATACTAACAACCTCAAAACTAACAATGAAAGAGCCCTAGGCTCGCGATAATAACAAAATAACAAAATAACAAAATAAGGAGGCTCGCGATCTAAGCAAATTTACAATAATAAAGAATCACCTAAGTGTTCGTTAGTCGTTTTGGTGTGACTAGCTCGCCTCCGAGAGGCGAAGCCTCCCGTTAAAGAAAACTTTCCAAAGAGTTATTATTTCCAAAATCTACTAACACTAACTTAACCTAACTCTGCCATCGTAGGCTAAACAAAATTCAAAATAAGATCACGATCTGAATCTCCTCGCGAGAGGAAGAGAGTGCGACAGTGACGTACTACGGCTATCTTTCTCGCACTCAGGTGCGAAACCTACGGTTCTACAGAATGACTAATACGCAACACAAAACTCGAAAAATCTTATGCAAAACTGAAACGCAAAACTCTATTATGATGTGAGACACTGGTGGCAGCCTACCGACTCGAAGGTCGTCTTAATTTGATTCCAAAGATATTAATTAGCCTCGTGGCTCGGACAAGACAAGATGGCTGATGGCCGTTTGCCGAATTCAAATTACTTTGAGTCAAATTGGCTAACGCTTACCGTTTTCCAGCCAGAATGCAAGGCCTCGTGGCGTCTCGACGACGAGCCCTCAGGTGCACTAACTCGAACTCAAAAACTCAAACGCTCGTAACAAACAGTCCCTCGAAGGGAGTACTACAAAAATACCATTAGAGCGAGCACTAGAGCTCCGCGCTCTACCTGCTAAGCAGGCCTACGGCAGAGTGATCTTTCACCGCCGGGTGCCGATAGTTCGCACCCTGGTCATATGTTTGCCTAATAATTTGAGTATTGACCACTAGATCGCCTCACGTAAGGTCGTAGATCTTGGCTTAGCGCTAAATTCGAAGTTCACCACGGTGTTAGAAGCTCGCTAAATCGGAGGATCACGGGTTGCAGGTTCTTCTTGGTGGCGGGAATCTCTTCCACCACCGATATCCCACGCTGTAGAATGCCCTTGGCACTCCCCCGTGTCCTCTCTCTCGATGGTGGAGGTAGCCCTGCAGTGGCTAGCCTCCTGAGCTTTTTGGTGGCGTTCGTCGAAAAGGATCCAATGCAGTTCTCAGTTTCTTAGTCGTCGTACAGGCCTCGTACTCGTAAATATCGGCCAGGTCTCCCACATGATAGAGAAAAGGTAGAAAAAGAATAAAAGAATAAGAAATAGATTCGATAGTCTTAGATCGGTCACGGTCGCCTCTCGGAGAGTTCATAGCCTCGGGGCTAACCTAACGCATTCATGCTTCTTTCATGCATCCACCCTACGTAACTAGGGTCGTCTAAGGGTTCGGGAGTCACTAGTAACACGCGTTGCAAAATGCAATGTTACAATATATATCTCCCGAACATCCTTGAAAATAAAAAGACAAATGTAGGGTTGTGACCGTACACAGCAAATTGAAATTCATACCATAATAAATATGAGTTACTGAACCTGTCAATACTTTACTCACTACTAAGAACAGAATAAATAATCAGTCTTTTCACGCCATCAAGTTATTACGCAAACTAGGTATGACTGTTTTAATTTCCAATCCTTAATTCGTTCCGTTATAGGCTTTTACAGATTTTCAAATGATTATAACTTCTAAACCAAAAATCGTGCCATCTCAAACAAGGTGTTGAAATTCGCGTAATTTTTCGTAGAATATCGTGTAAAAATTTCAGTAAAATCCAAGGTGGCCTATTCTTCGAAAAACATCATTTATATTTCTATTCGCGAATAACAACTGACACAAGGGTTAAAAAATTCTGAAAAAATGATTTTCAAATGGAACATTCAAAAACAACAAATTTAGTAATCTTGATTTTTTCGATAGGACTGATAGATTCCGAGTTACATACGTTTGAAATCTTCGTGTCAACGAAAACAACTAGATTTCAATATTCTGCCTCATCGAAACGATGAGACCGATCCCCAAAAGCTTCGGTGAGAGTAGTCGTATCTTATGGCGCAACATGCACAAAAAAAATTAGCGATATCGGAATTGTCAAGGTCTGGAGACACGTCGAGTTGAGGTGGAATACCCCATACGCAGAATATTGAGTACCTTTTTTTATGTGTCCCGACCACCCAACCCTTCCTTACAATATCAGAAGTGGGATCGAAGATCTGAAAAAAAAAAAAAAAATAAGGATCCGGGACACGTGAGTGGCTGTGTGCATTAGACTCGCGGGGACAAAGAAAAAAGAACTCGCCATCTTGGAGAGCCGCGTGCCATTTGAGACTTTAGTTTAGCTGTGTGCTAATTACGACTTTAGTTTAGCTGTGTGCTGTGTCAGACTTTAACTGAGCTGTGTGCTATTTAAGACTTCAATTTAGCTGTGTGCTATTTCAAACTTCAATTGAGCTGTGTGCTATTTAAGCCTTTAAGGGGGTATACAGGGTGGTCCATTTTAATCGATGCAGGCGAATATCTCGAAAACTAACAATTATAAAAGAAAAAGTTTTATACAAAACTTGAAGGGTTTCGAGGGGGAAAGATAATGCTGATATGTGTTGACTTGTGGACTTCGCCAATTCCGAGATTTCGCAAGCAACTTCGGATTTTAGATAGGGAACACATGTTTTGGTTTGGGGCATCTGATAGTGCGATGAAAGACTCATTCAAACACGCAAGCAAAAAAAATTGGAAAAAAAAATTTTGCAAAAAAAAATTGGAATAAAAAAATTCGCGAATTTTTTTTTTTTTTTTTGCAAAAGATTGCTTTTTTGTCCCTAGCTTTCGAACACATTCATTGTTCATCACTCTAGCTCAAAATTTTTCTCGCCAATTTTGAAATTGGAAAGATTGAATGTACCAGATTATTGAAAAAAAAATCGTAGATCAATAACGCAAAGTGATGAACAATGAATGTGTTCGAAAGCTAGGGACAAAAAAGCACAATCTTTTGCAAGAGAAAAATAAAAATTCGCGAAATTTTTTTTTGCAATATTTTTTTTCCAATTTTTTTTTGCAAAATTTTTTTTTTCCAATTTTTTTTGCTTGCGTGGTTGAATGAGTCTTTGATCGCGCTATCAGATGCCCTCAACCAAAACATGTATTCCCTATCTAAAATCCGAAGCTGCTTGCGAAATCTCGGAATTGGCGAAATCCACAAGTCAACACATATCAGCATTATCTTTCCCCCTCGAAACCCTCCAAGTTTTGTATAAAACTTTTTCTTTTATAATTGTTAGTTTTCGAGATATTCGCCTGCATCGATTAAAATGGACCACCCTGTATACACCTTTGAATCTTCAAAAAATCGTTTTTGTTTTTATATTTTTTTTTGGAATGCTAGTGACCTACTTTACCTGCAAATAAATTAGCGTCCGAAAATCTAGAGGATTTGAAAAGTTACAGCCATGACAGTCCCCAATTGCGAAAAAGCGCCGCCGCGCGGCGCGCGGACGCTCATATTGGTCCCGTAAATATTGTACAGTACCGCCAACACCACTGTCTTGCTTTTTTTGACGTTTTTATATATTTTGCTTTTGAATTTTATTTTGTGATTTTTCAATTCTTTGTAATTATGATTTTTATACATATTTAATTTTCAATATGGGCAATTCCACCTCAAATCGGCCAATTTTGGGTGTTTTTTGACCTCGTATTTTTTGAATCGCCTTAAACTTTTTTTACGTGAAATCTACGTCAAAAAAGTAGACCCGTATTTTTTTGTTGGTCCAAAAAGTTTTTTTTACGCTAGTTATGAATTATCGAATTTTACTGTAAAAGTAGCGCGAGGGCGGCTTTGAGAATTAATATCTCGGGTCCCCTTCACCGTAGAGAGATGTTTAAAAACGCGTTTCAAAGGCGATGAAAGCCACTTTTCGATAAAATTTTTCAATTTTTCAAAAAATATAGTTTTGTTATTTTTATGAGCAATAAAAATGTTTATCGATTTTTTTCGCAATCTAAGGCCATTTTTAAAATTCTGAAAAAAATATGATCGCATTCCTTATTCAATTCTGAAGATGATGATTTTTTAAAAAAGATGGAGCTATTTTTCTAAGTATTTTTTTTACAATTATTTGTCCGGCGTTGCGTGAGGTTGCCGCGCTGCGCGCCTTGCTACTACCGCGTTATTCTATGTATGGAAAACCGCGCGTCACGCCATTGGCCGAGCCCCGTACACGTCGGTAGTAGCGAGGCGCGCGGCGCGCCAACCTCACGCAACGCCGGACAAATAATTGTAAAAAAAATACTTAGAAAAATAGCTCCATCTTTTTTAAAAAATCGTCATCTTCAGAATTGAATAAGGAATGCGATCATATTTTTTTCAAAATTTTAAAAATGGCCTTAGATTGCGAAAAAAATCGATAAACATTTTGATTGCTCATAAAAATAACAAAACTATATTTTTTGAAAAGTTGAAAAATTTTATCGAAAAGTGTCTTTTATCGCCTTTAAAACGCGTTTTTAAACATCTCTCTACGGTGAAAGGGACTCGAGATATTAATTCTCCAAGCCGCCCTCGCGCTACTTTCACAGTAAAATTCGATAATTCATAACTGGCGTAAAAAAAACTTTTTGGACCAACGAAAAAATACGGGTCTACTTTTTTGACGTAGATTTCACGTAAAAAAAGTTTGAAACGATTCAAAAAATACGAGGTCATTTCTCGGCCGATTTGAGGTGGAATTGCCCATATTCTTTTGAATTGTGATAATTGACAGAACACATGGCTGCGATCTACATTTTTTCGAGGTTAGGTGTCTACTTGTTTGTAAATAGTCGTGCTGTCATTGCGAATTCAAACCAATAGTAATTTTCAATATTGAACGAACACAGTGTATATATCTGAGATGAGATGAGACGTCGGAATCGAAAGAAGATGATCCATCAAAAAAGTGCATTTGAAATCGATGCCAAGAGACTACACATTCAGATTTCTAAAAAGATGAGTATTTCTATAATATATTAATTGCGAAAGTTTGATAAATATTATAAGAAAAAAGGTATGATCGATGAAAGATGGGAGAATTTTTGGAGTAATGACACAAATTGTGCTAGCATTTTCTGAATCTCGAAAATATTGAAGATTAAGGGGAGACTTCGGTGAAATTTTGAAAATCGCTATTAGAGGTTGTATAAAAAAATCCTTCCAGCAGTTTTTGAATAATGTCAGTATAGACGGTGAAAAAAAATTTCAGCCTCCTGCGATGAAAATGTAAGCGCAAGGAACCTTGCGAAGAAGATTTTTCTCACCGCTGTCAAAAATTCCTTGCGTCTACACTTTCATCGCAGGAGGCTGAAACTTTTTTTTCACTATCTATACTGACATGATTCAAAAACTGCTGCAGAGATTTTTTTATACACGTCTTTATAAAGTTGCAAGAATTAAAAAAACCTGTTTTTGCCAAAAATTTCACCGAAGTTTCCCCTTAAGAATTTTGAAGGATTTTTATGTTTTGAAAAATTTTGATCAGATTTTTCCTGACGCAATTCATTCTTTTTCTAGCAGTCTTACTGGACACCTACCGGACACTGTTGTTGGACAGAACAGGTCAAAACTCACTACAAACCTCCGCCTGGCACATGTGTCTAGACTCGACTCATAACACATCGATGCGAGAGCAGCTGCGGATCCAGCATATTAATCATTAGCAAAATCTTAGAACTTGATTTTCTGTAGCTACATTTCCTTCTCTAGGAGAAGTAGAAAATAAAAAAAAAATAAAAAAATGAAAAGTTTAAAAGTTGATTCCTGAACAATCATTATTTTGACCGGTTGCCGTAAAGAATAAAATCAACCGTTGGACCGATCTTTGATTTTTAGGTCCTGAATTATTCAAGAGAGATGCCTCTATCAGATGAACAGAGAACTTTTTGATAAACCCATTTTTAGTTGAAATATTAGAAAAATAAGCAACATTTTTGTTCAAATTCAGAAAAAAAATCGAAAAAATTCAATAACTCAAGTAATTCTTGCAATATCAAAAAGTTCTCTGTTCATCTGATAGCGGCATGTCTTATGAACAATTGAGGACCAAAAATTCCAAGATCGGTCCAACGCTGGGTCTGATTCTTTACGGAAACCGAGTGATTTTGTATTTTCCTGTCTTCAGCGCAGCCACTATTAGACTGGAAGTAATACATGATGTAATATATGGATAATGAAGGTCAAACCCTCCCCAAACATGACGATTTTTTTGAATTTTATCAGAGTCTTCAAGTTGAAAATAGTACTTTATGCAACGAGTGACGAAAGCCGGGAAATGGTGATGAGCGTGCGCGCGCAGCACGAGTCGGCGGCGAGCCGAAGGCGAGCCGGAGACGAGTGCGGAGCTCGCACGCGAGTCACCATTTCCCGGTTTTCGTCACGAGTTGTATACAATATTTTTTATCATAAATGCGTAGAAAACGAGGTTTCAAGCCTTCGCGGGGGTAAAGGGGGCTTTGAGTCCAAAGATTTTGGAAAAGCTGACTTGTGACAGACCACTGTGCGTCACCCACTGTGCCCACACAAAATAGAAACAGAATTTCGATTGAAAAAAAATAATAACTCAAGTTTACTTTATTTTAATGAGTAATAAACTGGCATACCTGAACACAGCTCTAACTCTAATAGGAACATACATGGTTTAATAATGGTTTTAACAATAATAGAAACAATTTAACTTATCATATCATGATTTTTCATGATCCGCATTTTCCTTAAACTTTTTGGAACTCATATTATTAGAAATATCTCCATTTATCGTATTTTTTCTTCATCAATAGTAACATCTTTATACTTATAACATATATTTTCTTTAATGACTCGCATTTTTTGTACTTTTTATAGAAATATAAAATAACTTTAATAGTAACATCTTACGTTATAAAATATGTATTTTTCTACCATGACTCGCACATCTTTGTTTTTTTTACTCAACTAACCTTAATATCAACATTTTCACTCATAGTACATATTTTTTTCTCTTTGATACTTTTTCGACTTAATATTAATAGAATATCTTTTTTTTTTTTACCAAACTAACCTCAATATTAACATTTTCACTCATAGTATATTTTTATGTCTTTGTCTTATACTTTTTTAACTTAATATTAATAGAAACGTTTAACCTTTACTGCATCTGCAAAGTAGTTACAAAACAAAAAAATCACATTGTATTATCCATCAATGTTTATGAAAAACTGTTTAGTGACTCGAGTTTTTTCAATGTTCTTGGAACAATCGTAAAACAAATAGATAGGTATACCATTCATTTTTGACCAGTCAAGAATGTTAAATTAGAACAGTTATGCAGATTAAATACATTTGTCACACTATTTGGTGATGCTGTAGACAAGCTGATAATCTCATCATTTGTGCCAGGGGCTGACTTTGTTGAAGTTGATGCTGAGGGTTGAAGATTCTCTGCATTTTCACAAGTGTTAGAGTCTCTTGATGTAACTGTTGCTGATGGGCAACGTACTTGGTCGTCACCCTTTGCGCGTTTTGCTGGAGGTGTATCGACAAAGTTTTGGCTCAAAGCAAAAGGAATTAACTTTACGGATTCCGTTATCTTTTCATTAATCTTTTGCTTGCTGTGTATTGAATCCTCAATATAACCTTCAGCAACCCTGTCAGATTTCCATCCCCCGTGGCGTTTGAGAGTGGTTAGATCTGCTCCGGCATCAGCAAGCAGCGTTGCTGAGGTTCTACGCCAACTGTGACCAGTATATAGGTCGGCATCTTCCAATTTCAGATAATTTGCAACTTGTTTTGGCATATTACCTATTTTGTTGATTCCAATATTTTGTAGATAACATTTACCGTTACGATAGTTTAAGAAAAACCGATTGGAAGTTGCATTCTTCGGCCTCAAAGATCTGTATCTTTCAACAATATTCATAAATTCATCTGAAATTACAAATGATTTTGCTTTCTGAGTTTTGGTATCTGGAATATGAACTTGAAGCAAACGTTTCCCTTGGCTTGAAGTCAACGATACGAATTTGTCCACCGTTAGATCGGTGAGTTCATGTCTTCTAAGTCCTCCGGTTGTTCCAAGAATACACGCAACCTGCAAATCATATGATAAGCTTAGTTGTATATCAATCAATGATAGGTTTCATTGAAAGAAGTGTGAATTGCGAGCTTCTCTGAATACAAAATGATCTGTGCCTTCGAACTAGACAACTTTTGGCTCAAAGTGGCTCTACTGAGAAGACCGAGGATTTACTTCTTTGTACGACTATGACTTTAGTCCTTGCTCTAGTACACTTGACGAAATTGATTCTGACGTAGCTACAGTTTTTTGGACAAGTTGGTTATGTTGGTGTTGCGTGCGCTTCGAACCTCAACATTTTAGCTCATGACAATTTTGAGGTTAGAATCCCATGCAATACCAACATAACCAACTCCTTTGAAAAACTAGCTGCGTTAAAATCAATTTTGCCAAGTGTACTTCTTTGCGAGCATGGATTATATTGCATTCAGAGAATCTTACAGTTTACGTATTATATTATTCATACCTTGATCACTAAATATTCGTTATCAGGCGCTTCATTGACGAATTTTTGAATCTCGCTTGCCGTGAAAACTTTTGACTTTTTGCTTTGAAATCCAGCAGCCTGTCTCTTTAAGAAAGCAGTCAATTTTAGATATTTAGCGATATCAATATTTTCATAATTCTTCAAGGTGCAGTTCAGCATAGAATAGCGTGACCACAATGTTGATGGTTTGTATTTGTTCTTGTCCAGCAACTCTTTAAAATATACCAGCAGCATTTCCTCCGACGACGAACTTGATTTTTTGATTACTTTCCATTCCTTGAAATGTTGGTAAGCGGTTTCGTAATGTTTTTTCGACTTCTTTGGCAACAAATCTAAAGTAATATTGTTTGCTTCTTCCAAAATTTCACATGGCACGTCGTCGTTGTAGTCACTGTCACCAGGATCTTGATTTGAACTCATTGTTTTTTCTTTTCTTTGCAAAAAACGCAACTTATGCCTCAGATCACAACAACAACTGGTGGAAAATGGCGTTGCAACGTCAGCTATGTAACAGACCTAGCCTAAGTCGGTTTGCTTCGAGTGCGCATGCGTAACGGTGCACGGTGCTTTATACAAACCAAAGTGCGCGTGCGTAGCAACGCACAGTGCTTTATACGATTCAAAGGGCGCGTGCGTAGCAACGCACAGTATTTTTCACGATTCAGATTACGCAACAGCGCTAGAATTCGCCATTTTAGGCACGTATTACAGGCATCGAAAATCGAGTTTTTTACGCATGTATGATAAAAAAAAAAAAGGAAAATTGTTTTTCAGAAATTCAACCAATTTAAAGGTGTATATACCCCCTTAATTTAGCTGCGTGCTATGTATGAGATCCAAGTTTAGCTGTGTGCTATGTATGAGATCCAAGTTTAGCTGTGTGCTATGTATGAGATCCAAGTTTAGCTGTGTGCTATGTATGAGATTTGAGTTTAACTGTGTGTGAGACCGATAGTAATACAAACCCACCGCGTGAAGGCGCCACCTCATCCTCTATTCCGTGACGACGCGCCATCTCTGAACGACCATTCGAAGTGTAACAGAAGTAAACAACGTGGTCACGTGAACTATAAGCTGCGTGCGATAACTCAAATACGGTGCTAGAATCGCAACTGTGCAGTGAATCGGAAAACAATTATGACAAACCCGAACGACTTTACAGTTGAGCAATTAAAAGAACATCTAAGAAGAAAAAACCTCCTGACGACCGGCCTGAAAGTAGAATTAATTGCTAGATTGATAGCCGAAGACCCTACTGGTCAGTGGATGAACGAAGCGCTTGACGACTCGACGGTCCTAGATGAACCGAATCATATTGAAGATAACCGCGGTACGGTACAGGTAAACATAAATCCACCCGGCATGGACCCCAACGAGGCAATGCGGCGTGAGCTCGAAATAACGCGTCGTGAGAATGAACTACTACAACGTGAATTACGTCTAGTTGAACGTGAGAGAGATGTCTCAAGACAGTCATCGAGTTCACAACCAAATATGAACGAAGGACGACCCCATGTGAACATTAAAGCAGTAAGTGACTTGTCAAGCGAATTCAATGGTACAGATCGGAACTTTGTCGAGTGGGAAAAACAGGTACAATTGCTATGTACCACCTACGGATTAGATGATAACCTAGGACGAATCCTAATCAGCTCTAAGCTAAAGGGCAGAGCGGCAGCCTGGTTTCATTCCCGTCCCGAACACCTCGAGAAGGGAGTAACAGCGCTGTTCGAAGAAATGCGGAAGATGTTCGATCAGCGACCTAACAAACTAGAAAGAAGAAGACAGTTCGAAGTACGGAAGTGGCAGAAAACTGAATGCTTCAGTGACTATTACTATGATAAAATAATTCTAGCAAACCAAGTACCAGTAGCAACAGACGAAGTGGTCGACTATGTGATCGATGGGATACCGGATGCACAACTGCAGAATTAAGCACGCATGTTGGCGTTCGAGTCTACGGAAGGCATGCTAGAGGCTTTCAAAAAGATAACGCTCAAGCCCGAAGGGACAAGTCGAGCGAGAAACGAAACTCAACCGACCCAATCAGAGGGAAAAACAGAAGAAAGAAAACCACAACCGAAAGGAATGGAGCAGCATAGATCCACGAAGTGTTACAATTGTAACAGGTATGGACATGGATCGTGGGAATGCAGGCAACCCAAGAGAGAACCAGGTTCCTGTTTCACATGCAACGGAAAGGGGCACATATCGAAGGACTGTCCTAAGAGGAAACAATCAGAGGAAAAGAAGCCCCAAATCAATTTCTGCAGCGAGCTCCAAGATGAAGACTTCTTTAGGCAGAGCGTAACGTATAATGTATCCGATAGTAGAATGCGTTACACCTTTCGGGTAGATACGCAACTTGATACAGGTAGCCCGATAAGTTTTGTGAAAGAACAATTCATACCCAAGCAAATAATTGAGAGCGTAAATAATGATAAGTATTATAGGGTTAACGGTTCTAAGTTACAAATTATACTCTCTTAAAAGGAATCAGTGGAATTTCACTGATTCACCAGTGGATCTCACTGATTGTCCAGTGAAATCTCACTGATTTAACCAGTAAACATAGAAGTGGGGATAATTCACTGATTCAACCAGTGAATTCCACTGATTGAACCAGTACATGTGAAGTATGGCCGCGATCACTGTCAGAACCACTCAGAACATAACCAATATAATTATACTTACGCGCATGCGCGCGCACAGCTGATCGAGGTTCACTGGTTAAATCAGTGAACCCGGACTCACTGGTTGAATCAGTGAAATTCCACTGATTCATTTTAAGAGAGTAGGTAAGGTATGGGTTCATGTCACGTTGGACGAGATTACCCAGACCGATATTCCACTATATGTAGTAGACAATGGAACAATGTCAACCTACGCTATATTAGGACGGGACGTACTTAAAAAATTCGGTATAGGATTATCCGGGCTAGCGAACGTAGACAATGCGATCCTGCAAATAATATGTATAGATACGCGACAAACAGCCAAAGAACCCGCTGATTCGTTGGATATCAACCCCAAGGCGCCATGTAGAGTCCAGGTCGATTTTCAACGAATTTTTGAGACAGAATATCTGGAACCGGAGCGACCAAAAACCCCAAAGGTTAAGGCAGAACTTAGGTTAACACTAAGCGACCCCAGACCATTTCACTTTACGCCGAGAAGACTGTTGAGAATTGTTACTCATCATTCCATTACATTTCGTAATTAGGCTATCCTAAATAATTAAGCAAGGCATGACCTGGAATGCGACAAAGCGCATCGCATTGCAGGTTACGCCAATAATCGAGTAAGCATTATGTAACTATAAATTAGGTTAAAGACTGAACCGCGCTTCAGTCTTGAGCAGATACCTTGAAGAAAGCGGAGGCTATCTCCGAATACTCATTGACTCGAACCGGAGCAAGTGCTCCAAACGCAATTCTTTTGTACTTGGTTAAATATTAAATATCAAATAAAACTACTTTGTCGCTATCAAGCACTTGGAGTGATTGTTAAAGATCACCTCTGGGAACAACCCTCTAATTCCCCATTCCTTGAATAACGGGAGTTAAACAAATTACAACAAGACTTTCTTATGCGGAGAAGGAACAATTACAGAATATTATAGATAGCTTACTAGCAAGAAAGGTCATCCAACCGAGCGATTCGGAATACGCGTCACCAATCGTTTTGGTGAAGAAAAAAACCGGAGAATTGAGAATGTGTGTGGACTACCGAATGTTAAATAAAGCAACAGCCCGCGATAATTACCCTCTTCCGCTGATGGAAGATCAGCTAGATGCGTTACGCGGGAAGCTGTTCTTTAGTACGCTGGACCTAAAAGATGGTTTTCACCACATCGACGTAGCTCCTGAATCGGTCAAGTATACATCCTTCGTAACGCCACTAGGGCAGTTTGAATATTTGAAGATGCCGTTCGGGCTGAAGACGGCACCTTCGACCTTTCAGAGATTTGTAAACAACTCGCTTTCCGAATTAATCAAGTCAAGAGACGTAGTTGTATATATGGATGACATACTAGTTGCAACGCGAACTTTTGAGTGCCACATCGAAGTCTTGAGAAAGGTCTTCACCATCTTGATACAGAACAAGATGGAATTGAGATTAGACAAATGTCGATTCCTGTACAGGGAGGTCCTTGGCGGCTTTTGGTTTGCGTAGAATATACGCTGTATGTACCGGGTAAATACGGTATGAGTATGATGACGGTAGCACGACCGCATCTAAACGTTGTTGTACCGAATAAAGACGGTAGATTTGCGCCCAAAATGAACAAAGTTTGAACCGTATATATACGTGATTATACGATATGAAAACCGTATGTGCTTCATTCGAAGTGTTGCAAATTAACTCTAGCAGGGGTTTAAGGGTGAAAGAAAGAATATGTTAGGTTTAACAGAAAAAGGCAATATATGCTTTATTGTAGTTCTCCAATGATACATGTGCGTCACCCATGTGTAACGCCAGTAGACTGACTTCCATGTCTTGCACGCTCGTGGAAGGGGTAAGCTTCATATGTACACTTCCATGAGCGTGCGACAGGTCGCGTTAGTGTAAGCATTCAAACAGCCTCAACACTTCCGCCGTTTGTGTGCTTACTCACTCTCTCTCACACATACCAATACTCTCACACATCCGAACAAATGTGGCTCTTGGCAACGCCTTCGTAAACATATCTGCACGTTGTAGTTTTGAGCATACGTGTTTGACTTGTATTGTTTTGCTCTCAACCAGCTCTCGAATGTGGTGATATCGGACACTGATATGTTTCGTCCTCTTATGAAACTCAGGATTCTTTATCAGTTTGATGGCGCTTTCATTGTCTATGTATAACATAGTTGGTTGTGCACACCGGTGTCCGATGTCACCTAACAGGTTTCGTAGCCACACAGCCTCACTCGCAGCAGCAGAGGCTGCAACATACTCTGATTCGGTAGTACTCATGGTAACTAATTTCTGTCGTTGTGACGACCACGATACTATACCATTTGCTATGTTGAAAACATAGCCTGTAGTCGACCTACGCGTCTCTACGTCGCTTGCGTAGTGTTGTAATTGGGATCCTGGGATCTTTCATACAACTACGATTTGTTTAAGGATCCGTTGTCGAATTAGGAGTTGGAACTCGGTCGTACAAAGTGATTCAAGTTTATTAATGTATAAAGAGTTTACAAAAAGTGATTTACTACGTCTAACTGAGATCTGGCATAACCTGCCCTAATATCGGTCTTGATGTTCTGACGATGAGTATTATAATCATCGCTTATTTATTACGTATAAGGAGGTCGCCTTGTTTCTGCAATTGTTGTTAGTTGCGTCAAGCCTCGCACTTGCACATTCCAGAGTATTGCCAAAGTGTGTCTCAAAACATCTGGATTGCAACACTTTGATACTCTGGTTGCAACATCCCTCCCCCCTTAGAGAGAAAAGCCCTTAGGATTTTCTTCTGAAATCAGACAAATCTGCTGGCTTGCGTCGTTGTGCGTACGCTTGCCTATTATGTTATCTCTAGATTAGTGGTTTACATAATGTATCCAGTTACAATGTTTTTATATAATCGTTTCTTAGTCTAGGTTAGTATGACCTATTTTCTATATCATTTTTCTATCAGTCTAAATTGTTTCAAATTTCTAGTTCCAAATTTCCTACTCAAGTCATATTATTCAACAAAAGGTTTCAATCGATTTACATGTACTCTGAGATTCTTCCTATTAACCTTTATGGTGTAATTAACGTCTGAGTTTACCTCTAGAATAGTATAAGGACCAATCCATTGAGATAATAGCTTCTTCGATCTTCCTCTGCGTACAGTCTCGTCGTATAGTAATACCTTATCTCCAACTTTGAACCCTTTTTCTTTGGTTCGTCGGTCGTACTCGATTTTTGACTTCTCCTTGGCTTCTTGCAGATTTTATTTGGCTATCAGATTGCTAGCTCGCAATCTCTCTCGTAATTCTCGTGCGTAGTCGTCATAGGTGTACGTTGGTTCTGGATCCTTTTTCAGCGATGTTGGTAGTTCAGCTCGGTGTCCATACACCAGCTCGAATGGTGTAAATCTCGTTGCAGTGTGGGGCGTCGTGTTATATGCAAACATAGCATATGGTAACCATTCGTCCCAGTTGCTCTGTTCTTCGTTTATGTAATGTCTCAGATATTCAGCTAACGTCCTATGTGATCGTTCTAAAGCTCCATTGGATTCAGGATGATAGGCCGTCGTCTGAATCTTGTCGATCTTCAACAATTTACAAGTATCTTTGAAAACGTTACTCAAAAAGTTCGTACCTTGATCGGTGAGTATTCTCTGTGGTATTCCGTGTTCGCATACGATCCTGGTCGCGAATTCCTTAGCTACAGTGTTAGCTTCTTGGTTCGGAATAGGTATTGCCTTGCTGAATTTTGTTAGACAATCTTGAAACGTAAGGATATATTTATTTCCTTGTTCTGTTTCCGTCGGTGGTCCTACGATATCCAATGCACATTTCTCAAACGGTTGATTGGGAGTGTCGGTTATGACCATTGGTGCCTTCGTCTTCTTGCTGAGTTTATTCTTCTGGCAATTCTCGCATCTCGAAATGTGTTCCTCGACTTCCTTCCGTAATCCAGGCCAATCGTGCTTTAATCGGATTCGTTCGATCGTTCGATTAACTCCTTGATGTGCTCCTAGTGGCGTATCGTGGTACTCATAGATGATCCTGTTCCGATCTTCCTCGGAATATTCTTTTTCTCGGTTGTTCAATTCTTCCTCTTCTTTCCGCTGACTTCTGGTCACTGCGTACATGCGACTCAAGGCATCTGCGTTGGTATTTGCCTTCCCTGCCTTGTACTCGATCTCATAGTCGTATTCTTCCAGCTTCAGTCGCCATCTCATGAGTCGTGATCCTGGATCTTTGACTCCGAATAACCATGTGAGTGGTTTGTGATCTGTAACAATCTTAAATCTGGTACCATATACATACGGTCAGAAATGATTAACTGCCCAGACTATGGCTAATAGTTCCTTTTCTGTGGTGCTGTAATTGCCTTCTGCCGAATTGAGAGTTCTACTTGCGTATGCTATTGGCAAGTCACTTCCTATTATTCCTTGCGACAGGACTGCTCCGATAGCCTTGTCGGATGCGTCTGTCGTCACGATGAACGGTTGCTCGAAATCTGGATATTGTAGAATTGGTGCGGTCGTCAACGTCTTCTTCAAATTTTCAAAAGTTTCTTGTTCCCTCGAAGTCCATCCAAATTTCACCTCTTTCTTTAGCAAATGTGTAAGCGGTTTTGCTAAACTCGAGAAATTCTGTATAAATCGTCTGTAATATCCGGCCAAACCCAGAAATCCTTGAACATTTTTTACAGTCTTTGGAATTGGAAATTCTTCTACTGCTCGGATCTTCTCTGGATCTGCTTTTATCCCATCTCTAGTGATGACGTGTCCCAAGAAGTTGACCTCTTTCCTCAGAAACTCACACTTGTCAGGTTGTAGCTTCAATGAATTCTGTCGTAAGCGTTCCAGTACCTCTTCCAGTCGTTTGTTATGTTCCTGCAAACTAGGAGCATGTATGACAATATCATCGAGATAGACATAACACCTAAGGCCTTGTATTCCTGAAAGTACAGTATTCATTAACCGTTGAAACGTAGCAGGTGCGTTCTTCAGTCCAAAAGGCATGCGATTGTATTCGTAGTGACCATGTGAAGTGGAAAATGCCGTCTTGCACTTATCCTCCTCTTCCATTGGAATTTGGTGAAATCCTGATGCTAGATCTAGTGTAGAGAAATATTTTGCCTTACCCAACTGGTCCAATATCTCGGTAATATTAGGCAGTGGAAAGGAGTCTCCTACAGTAACCTCGTTCACCTTACGGAAGTCAACTACGACTCTCATCTTCGTCTTTCCTGATGCGTCTGCCTTCTTCGGTACTACTAGCAGTGGTGCATTCCACTGGCTTTTGCTCTGTCTGACTATCCCGTCGGCAAGCATTTTATCTACCTGCTCGTTTATCTCCTGCTTGTGTTTTTCTGGAAGTCTATAAGGTCTTACATTTATTGGCGCGATATCTGGATTTGTAGTAATTCTGTGACTAGCTGCGTTCGTGTAACCCAGATAGTCTCCTTCTAAGTGAAATACATCATGAAATTCTTCACAAATATCCAGTAAGCTTTCTTTTTCTTCTCGATTCAGATGACTCGTACGTAGGTTGTCTCTCAGCTGTTGCATTCGGCTCGCGTTACTCGGTGTCATTGCTCGACATGCATAAACTTGCGTCATATCTGTGTGCTCTTGGCCTGATGCTACTATTTGTACACACGGCTGTTCCAGTTCTACATCATAATCGTTTGTATTCAAAATGCTGACTTTGCACTCACCGTCGACTGCGTTGGTGATGCAACTCCCCATGTATACTCCTGGCTGTAACTCGATTCCTTCGACGATACCTTCCGTGTCGTCATGTGTCTTTGCACGGACTATCTTCTCGCTTCTTCGTTCAAGCGATATGTGAGCTCCTGTGGCTCCTAAATTCCATGTCGTTCCGTACAATCTTGCGTATTTTCCAGATCTGAGCTCGACGTCATGCTTCTCGAGGAAGTCGCCTCCTAAGAGACCGTCTGCTTCTAGTGGAAAATCGTCTTTAACTGCGTAAAAAGGGTGCGATATGTGCCTACCACCAACCCTTATATTTAACCTGACCTTACATAAGGTCGCAACCGGTGTTCCGCCTATTCCTCTGAGCGTGATCACACCGCCCCCACGAAAAAAATATATATGCTAGGATATATGCATGGAATATATCCTAGCATATATGAAATTATATATGCTAGGATATACTCAGATTTGCCCAAATATATATCCTAGCATATATGTCAAGATCATATATCCTGGGATATATGCTAGCATATATTCCGGCATATATTCTGGTATATATTTTAGCATATATTCTGGTATATATTCTAGCATATATTCTGGTATATATTCTGGCATATATTCTAGCATATATTCTGGCATATATTCTACCATACATTCTAGTATACAGGGTGGTCCATTTTAATTGATGCAGGCGAATATCTCGAAAACTAACAATTATAAAAGAAAAAGTTTTATACAAAACTTGAAGGGTTTCGAGGGGGAAAGATAATGCTGATATGTGTTGACTTGTGGATTTCGCCAATTCCGAGATTTCGCAAGCAACTTCGGATTTTAGATAGGGAATACATGTTTTGGTTGAGGGCATCTGATAGTGCGATCAAAGACTCATTCAACCACGCAAGCAAAAAAAATTGGAAAAAAAATTTTGCAAAAAAAATTGGAAAAAAAATATTGCAAAAAAAAATTTCGTGAATTTTTTTTTTCTCTTGCAAAAGATTGTGCTTTTTTGTCCCTAGCTTTCGAACACATTCATTGTTCATCACTCTGCGTTATTGATCTACGATTTTTTTTCACTAATCTGGTACATTCAATCTTTCCAATTTCAAAATTGGCGAGAAAAATTTTGAGCTAGAGTGATGAACAATGAATGTGTTCGAAAGCTAGGGACAAAAAAGCAATCAATTGCAAAAAAAAAAAAAAAAAAAAATTCGCGAAATTTTTTATTCCAATTTTTTTTTGCAAAATTTTTTTTTTTCCAATTTTTTTTTACTTGCGTGTTTGAATGAGTCTTTCATCGCACTATCAGATGCCCCAAACCAAAACATGTGTTCCCTATCTAAAATCCGAAGTTGCTTGCGAAATCTCGGAATTGGCGAAGTCCACAAGTCAACACATATCAGCATTATCTTTCCCCCTCGAAACCCTTCAAGTTTTGTATAAAACTTTTTCTTTTATAATTGTTAGTTTTCAAGATATTCGCCTGCATCAATTAAAATGGACCACCCTGTATATATTGCTGTAGGATAAAAAAAGCCAAAAATTCTTGATATGATTACGTGAAAAAATTAGCGGCAATTTTCCTTTTAAAATATTTATTTTATATATAAGACATGACGATACAAATTTTTCAAGTAAAAAATATCTATATTAAATATCTGACTTTTCCGGTTTGTTTGAAACCTCCTAACATTTTGAGGTTTTCCGGTAATGTACCCTGGTGGAAATTTTTTTCTGAAAATACTCAGATTATTTCTTGTAGAATTCGGAAAAAGAATTGAAAAAGTCTTACTTTCTCAGAAAATCTCAGAAAATCTCAGAAAAAGTCTTATAAAGACAGACCAATGTTTTATAAGACTTTAAAAGAAAGAAAACGCTAAAATATTGAGACTCTGTCAGAAGAGTTATTCAGAGTTTTAAAAAAGTTTTTCAGAGAACTAATAGAACAAAGAATAACAGTTTTTCAGAGTTTTTCAGAGTTTTTCTGAGATTTTCAGTAATTTGAAGAGTTTATTGATTCATATTAAAAATAATTATTCTGAGTTTTTCTTGAATATTAAAATATTGCGTAGAATTGCTGCAACGGTAGGAAAATTATTATTTAAATAAATAGAATCCACAAGTTAGGGAGTGGCAAATATTAATTATTCGTTTATTTAATGACATAAATTATAAATATTTTTTAGTACATTCTTCGTATATGTAAACGTTATCTGTTATCAAAATTTTTCTTGCCTTAAACAATATCTATTAATTTTTATGACAAAATATTCTTAACAAATATACATTAATCAAATACCTTAACCATAAATAGAATATTTATAAACATAGATTATCAACATTTTCATAAGTAATTGGAATATTTAAGCAGTTTTATAAGACTTTAAGGTTAAACATAAACTTTTTTTCTACGTTCTCGAAGTTTCTATAGTAATTAATGTTGATCCGTATAAATTATAAAGTTTTTTGATAGTCAATTTCGTGAGCTACTGAATATCTAATACATTGAATATAGTCATTATTGTACATCAGATTGATGAAATTCTTCATCCCAGGTATAGAGGATGACTTTATTCTGTGCCTATTGACACATTGCTTCTCTTTGTTTATCGCTCGTGCAACATTCATTCGGTGAATTTGAAGACTTCTTCCCACTTGAAAAATGTTGAATGCGTAGTCAGTCTTAATACTTCCACTGGCAGGATACAAGATTCTGTAATTCGCCATAAAGTATCAATTTCATCGCAATATTATATTCATTATTTCAGAAGAATATGTATAGGTATACCTATATAATATATATACTTATCTCATGGAATGGAATGGCATTGTGGCACAATAGGTGAGGTTAAGTTGTCCGATTAATCGTTTATGGGCGACAGCCCGATTTAGAAACAAACTGCTACGCAAAAACCTTTCCTGACAATAATTGGCATTTACTCTTCACTGCACAATATTTTTGGATTTCTTTGATTTAAATATTTTCTGTATGGATTAAAGTATTGACGTCGATCGTCGCGCATGCCAGCCATACTCGAAACTGCCTTTGTAAAAGCGTCGTCTGCCAGGAGCAAAAACGTGTTCGAACGAGCAAAGACGTGTTTCTGCGATCGAGTATGGCTGGCATGCGCGACGATCGACGTCAATACTTTAATCCATACAGAAAATATTTAAATCAAAGAAATCCAAAAATATTGTGCAGTGAAGAGTAAATGCCAATTATTGTCAGGAAAGGTTTTTGCGTAGCAGTTTGTTTCTAAATCGGGCTGTCGCCCATAAACGATTAATCGGACAACTTAACCTCACCTATTGTGCCACAATGCCATTCCATTCCATGAGATAAGTATATATATTATATAGGTATACCTATACATATTCTTCTGAAATAATGAATATAATATTGCGATGAAATTGATACTTTATGGCGAATTACAGAATCTTGTATCCTGCCAGTGGAAGTATTAAGACTGACTACGCATTCAACATTTTTCAAGTGGGAAGAAGTCTTCAAATTCACCGAATGAATGTTGCACGAGCGATAAACAAAGAGAAGCAATGTGTCAATAGGCACAGAATAAAGTCATCCTCTATACCTGGGATGAAGAATTTCATCAATCTGATGTACAATAATGACTATATTCAATGTATTAGATATTCAGTAGCTCACGAAATTGACTATCAAAAAACTTTATAATTTATACGGATCAACATTAATTACTATAGAAACTTCGAGAACGTAGAAAAAAAATTTATGCGACCCGTTGTTTGAAAGTTCACTTTTTGAGCATCGGATTTAGGCCGCAAAGTGACCAATTTCAGGTCACTGAAATATAGTCAAATATTATAGGACAGGAGCCTATAATGAAAATATTATCGTACAATATGAATATGTTTCATTAAAATAAACATAGTCAGGTTATTTTTTACTACGTTCACACATTATAAACCAAAATGTCTGAAAATGTCAAATGTCTGAGTCCAAACGTTTTGATACAGAAAGATGCAATAACACCAGTAATTTTAGAAACTAAAGTAAGTATAACACTGATTTTCCAAAAAGTGAACTTTCAAACAACGGATCGCATAAAATATTGTATGTGCCAAGTCCGAGAAGTGTCAAATCCGGTATGGGTAATTTCCAAAATTCGCCTCTGAGTCTGCTGTGTCACAGAAGAATGAGTGTGAATTTATCGCTCGAGCGCAGCGAGGGCGATAAATTCACACTCATTCTTCTGTGACACAGCACACTCGATCGGCTCATATTAGAAATTACCCATACCGGATTGTGACACTTTTCGGACTTGATACATAAATAGCTATTATGTTTAACCTTAAAGTCTTATAAAACTGCTTAAATATTGCAATTACTTATGAAAATGTTGATAATCTATGTTTATAAATATTCTTTTTATGGTTAAGGTATTTGATTAATGTATATTTGTTAAGAATATTTTGTCATAAAAATTAATAGATATTGTTTAAGGCAAGAAAAATTTTGATAACAGATAACGTTTACATATACGAAGAATGTACTAAAAAATATTTATAATTTATGTCATTAAATAAACGAATAATTAATATTTGCCACTCCCTAACTTGTGGATTCTATTTATTTAAATAATAATTTTCCTACCGTTGCAGCAATTCTACGCAATATTTTAATATTCAAGAAAAACTCAGAATAATTATTTTTAATATGAATCAATAAACTCTTCAAATTACTGAAAATCTCAGAAAAACTCTGAAAAACTCTGAAAAACTGTTATTCTTTGTTCTATTAGTTCTCTGAAAAACTTTTTTAAAACTCTGAATAACTCTTCTGACAGAGTCTCAATATTTTAGCGTTTTCTTTCTTTTAAAGTCTTATAAAACATTGGTCTGTCTTTATAAGACTTTTTCTGAGATTTTCTGAGATTTTCTGAGAAAGTAAGACTTTTTCAATTCTTTTTCCGAATTCTACAAGAAATAATCTGAGTATTTTCAGAAAAAAATTTCCACCAGGGTAGCCAACATGTTATAACGTGCGTTGGCAATAATATTAGCGTCATTTACACTCAATTTAATTTTTTCAATTTCTTGATCGTCAGTATTATTAACAGCCGATGATGAAGGCCCGGAGACATAATTCTTTCAGGTGCCTCAATTTTCCTCTCCAACATTTTAATTGAACCTAAAACAATCATGTACAATTAACTACCGAATTCATTATGTAAAAATGTATAATTTGAATGAATTGATAATTTTAATAATACAATAGGCTCTCACCGGATATTTCAATCATCATTGCGTGGAAACATTTCCAGCCACCAAGTGCCATTTTCTTCGTATCGTGTCATTCAACCATACGTATACATTTTTTTCGGATCATGATCTTCGCTCAAAAATTCTTCGAAATCAAAATCCTTAATGTCTTGAATATCGATCCCTGGCGTCGTCTTCTTGTCATCTATCTTCCACCTACCCATACTAATACCCACATTTTTTTAATGACCAAATAATTAATCGATTGATTATTTATTAAACACGTTCACCTCCGCCAGCCCTATATGTTTTGACAATCAACAAATGAAGACGAGCAAATCCTGACTCTGTGATAACGCTAATACCGACGAGGGTTTTTTATTTCTCAATTTAGCGTTGTCGCAGAGTCAGGATTTGCTCGTCTTCATTTGTTGATTGTCAAAACATATAGGGCTGGCGGAGGTGAACGTGTTTAATAAATAATCAATCGATTAATTATTTGGTCATTAAAAAAATGTGGGTATTAGTATGGGTAGGTGGAAGATAGATGACAAGAAGACGACGCCAGGGATCGATATTCAAGACATTAAGGATTTTGATTTCGAAGAATTTTTGAGCGAAGATCATGATCCGAAAAAAATGTATACGTATGGTTGAATGACACGATACGAAGAAAATGGCACTTGGTGGCTGGAAATGTTTCCACGCAATGATGATTAAAATATCCGGTGAGAGCCTATTGTATTATTAAAATTATCAATTCATTCAAATTATACATTTTTACATAATGAATTCGGTAGTTAATTGTACATGATTGTTTTAGGTTCAATTAAAATGTTGGAGAGGAAAATTGAGGCACCTGAAAGAATTATGTCTCCGGGCCTTCATCATCGGCTGTTAATAATACTGACGATCAAGAAATTGAAAAAATTAAATTGAGTGTAAATGACGCTAATATTATTGCCAACGCACGTTATAACATGTTGGCTACCCTGGTGGAAATTTTTTTCTGAAAATACTCAGATTATTTCTTGTAGAATTCGGAAAAAGAATTGAAAAAGTCTTACTTTCTCAGAAAATCTCAGAAAATCTCAGAAAAAGTCTTATAAAGACAGACCAATGTTTTATAAGACTTTAAAAGAAAGAAAACGCTAAAATATTGAGACTCTGTCAGAAGAGTTATTCAGAGTTTTAAAAAAGTTTTTCAGAGAACTAATAGAACAAAGAATAACAGTTTTTCAGAGTTTTTCAGAGTTTTTCTGAGATTTTCAGTAATTTGAAGAGTTTATTGATTCATATTAAAAATAATTATTCTGAGTTTTTCTTGAATATTAAAATATTGCGTAGAATTGCTGCAACGGTAGGAAAATTATTATTTAAATAAATAGAATCCACAAGTTAGGGAGTGGCAAATATTAATTATTCGTTTATTTAATGACATAAATTATAAATATTTTTTAGTACATTCTTCGTATATGTAAACGTTATCTGTTATCAAAATTTTTCTTGCCTTAAACAATATCTATTAATTTTTATGACAAAATATTCTTAACAAATATACATTAATCAAATACCTTAACCATAAATAGAATATTTATAAACATAGATTATCAACATTTTCATAAGTAATTGGAATATTTAAGCAGTTTTATAAGACTTTAAGGTTAAACATAAACTTTTTTTCTACGTTCTCGAAGTTTCTATAGTAATTAATGTTGATCCGTATAAATTATAAAGTTTTTTGATAGTCAATTTCGTGAGCTACTGAATATCTAATACATTGAATATAGTCATTATTGTACATCAGATTGATGAAATTCTTCATCCCAGGTATAGAGGATGACTTTATTCTGTGCCTATTGACACATTGCTTCTCTTTGTTTATCGCTCGTGCAACATTCATTCGGTGAATTTGAAGACTTCTTCCCACTTGAAAAATGTTGAATGCGTAGTCAGTCTTAATACTTCCACTGGCAGGATACAAGATTCTGTAATTCGCCATAAAGTATCAATTTCATCGCAATATTATATTCATTATTTCAGAAGAATATGTATAGGTATACCTATATAATATATATACTTATCTCATGGAATGGAATGGCATTGTGGCACAATAGGTGAGGTTAAGTTGTCCGATTAATCGTTTATGGGCGACAGCCCGATTTAGAAACAAACTGCTACGCAAAAACCTTTCCTGACAATAATTGGCATTTACTCTTCACTGCACAATATTTTTGGATTTCTTTGATTTAAATATTTTCTGTATGGATTAAAGTATTGACGTCGATCGTCGCGCATGCCAGCCATACTCGATCGCAGAAACACGTCTTTGCTCGTTCGAACACGTTTTTGCTCCTGGCAGACGACGCTTTTACAAAGGCAGTTTCGAGTATGGCTGGCATGCGCGACGATCGACGTCAATACTTTAATCCATACAGAAAATATTTAAATCAAAGAAATCCAAAAATATTGTGCAGTGAAGAGTAAATGCCAATTATTGTCAGGAAAGGTTTTTGCGTAGCAGTTTGTTTCTAAATCGGGCTGTCGCCCATAAACGATTAATCGGACAACTTAACCTCACCTATTGTGCCACAATGCCATTCCATTCCATGAGATAAGTATATATATTATATAGGTATACCTATACATATTCTTCTGAAATAATGAATATAATATTGCGATGAAATTGATACTTTATGGCGAATTACAGAATCTTGTATCCTGCCAGTGGAAGTATTAAGACTGACTGCGCATTCAACATTTTTCAAGTGGGAAGAAGTCTTCAAATTCACCGAATGAATGTTGCACGAGCGATAAACAAAGAGAAGCAATGTGTCAATAGGCACAGAATAAAGTCATCCTCTATACCTGGGATGAAGAATTTCATCAATCTGATGTACAATAATGACTATATTCAATGTATTAGATATTCAGTAGCTCACGAAATTGACTATCAAAAAACTTTATAATTTATACGGATCAACATTAATTACTATAGAAACTTCGAGAACGTAGAAAAAAAGTTTATGTTTAACCTTAAAGTCTTATAAAACTGCTTAAATATTCCAATTACTTATGAAAATGTTGATAATCTATGTTTATAAATATTCTTTTTATGGTTAAGGTATTTGATTAATGTATATTTGTTAAGAATATTTTGTCATAAAAATTAATAGATATTGTTTAAGGCAAGAAAAATTTTGATAACAGATAACGTTTACATATACGAAGAATGTACTAAAAAATATTTATAATTTATGTCATTAAATAAACGAATAATTAATATTTGCCACTCCCTAACTTGTGGATTCTATTTATTTAAATAATAATTTTCCTACCGTTGCAGCAATTCTACGCAATATTTTAATATTCAAGAAAAACTCAGAATAATTATTTTTAAGATGAATCAATAAACTCTTCAAATTACTGAAAATCTCAGAAAAACTCTGAAAAACTCTGAAAAACTGTTATTCTTTGTTCTATTAGTTCTCTGAAAAACTTTTTTAAAACTCTGAATAACTCTTCTGACAGAGTCTCAATATTTTAGCGTTTTCTTTCTTTTAAAGTCTTATAAAACATTGGTCTGTCTTTATAAGACTTTTTCTGAGATTTTCTGAGATTTTCTGAGAAAGTAAGACTTTTTCAATTCTTTTTCCGAATTCTACAAGAAATAATCTGAGTATTTTCAGAAAAAAATTTCCACCAGGGTACATTACCGGAAAACCTCAAAATGTTAGGAGGTTTCAAACAAACCGGAAAAGTCAGATATTTAATATAGATATTTTTTACTTGAAAAATGTGTATCGTCATGTCTTATATATAAAATAAATATTTTAAAAGGAAAATTGCCGCTAATTTTTTCACGTAATCATATCAAGAATTTTTGGCTTTTTTTATCCTACAGCAATATATACAGGGTGGTCCATTTTAATTGATGCAGGCGAATATCTTGAAAACTAACAATTATAAAAGAAAAAGTTTTATACAAAACTTGAAGGGTTTCGAGGGGGAAAGATAATGCTGATATGTGTTGACTTTTGGACTTCGCCAATTCCGAGATTTCGCAAGCAACTTCGGATTTTAGATAGGGAACACATGTTTTGGTTTGGGGCATCTGATAGTGCGATGAAAGACTCATTCAAACACGCAAGTAAAAAAAAATTGGAAAAAAAAAAATTTTGCAAAAAAAAATTGGAATAAAAAATTTCGCGAATTTTTTTTTTTTTTTTTTTTTTGCAATTGATTGCTTTTTTGTCCCTAGCTTTCGAACACATTCATTGTTCATCACTCTAGCTCAAAATTTTTCTCGCCAATTTTGAAATTGGAAAGATTGAATGTACCAGATTAGTGAAAAAAAATCGTAGATCAATAACGCAGAGTGATGAACAATGAATGTGTTCGAAAGCTAGGGACAAAAAAGCACAATCTTTTGCAAGAGAAAAAAAAAATTCGCGAAATTTTTTTTTGCAATGTTGTATCACAACAGATATTGGAGGAAGGAGATCGGTGGAAGATGAAGTGGCTTAGTAACAATATATATATATTGACCCGTGGTTGGTTGATTTAACTATTGTTTTATTGTATGTATCAACTTAATAACGAAAGAAGTGGTTGGATAATAGATATCCGGAGTTGGTAAGTGATCGGTTGTGCAGTAGTTGGTGATAAGTGAATAGGTCGGAATTAGTCTGAGAAGTGTTTGAGTGAGAGTGAGAACTGGAGAAGGTAGGCTCGGTTTTAGGAGGGGTTTTTGGGCGAGTTGCATTCTAGCGGAAACGGAGGATCAGGTAAAGCGTGCGGTGGAAAGGAAGTGACGGATCGGATGGTTGCTGGGAAAGAGACGGGTCATGACGTAACACCCCCCCCATTAGAGGGAACATAGGGGTGCATTACCTATGTTACCATATGCGTGGCATAAGGCAATATGTGTGATTATACATAGTTATGAATGTAATAGGCTTAGTACTAGGTATGATTATGTGAAAATTCAGTATGGCATAATATATAGCGTTCGGTGTGCTTTATAATGATTATTGTTTACTGTGAATGTATGTGTGTATGGTAAATGGACCAAGCAGTGTGGTATAAACCTTTATTCAGTCCGATGGTACATATGATAATGTGTAGAATATGATGGGTTATGCATTATTCCTATATGTTTAGGGCTGCCCTTGGTAATTTTGGCAGTGAGCTAGAGTAAGCTTATGATCTAGGAGAAATATAATATAACGTTTAAGGCTGTAATTCTAATAATTCTATTCCCTTTTTACTACATGATTGTGCTACATACATTTATGTTTTTTTTTTTTTTTACATTCCAATTCTTATCTACTTTTTGTTTATTACTATCATTATTTTAATTTTCTAACTTATCGTCAGGAGATCTGTTTCTTAACAGTAAATAATGCTGACATGTGTCGCTTATTTGTTGTATCTAGGTCATACCATCGACTTATTTGTATTTATTTAAAAGAAATCTGTGATTTCCCTGGTTTCCAGAGGGTGTTTTTCGGTGTAGTCCATAGGTAGGATTCGGGGTTTAGGTGTTTTTATGTTAGAGCTGTTCTTACTTATTTTAGGTTCTTCTGTGGGAACGGGTGGCGGCAATGGTTTCAAAGGAATGTTATGTATTGTATCATTAGTTCCACGAGTTCCGGTATTGAAATGTGGGTGTACAATCTCAAGTTCTACCGGTGCCTCACGAAAGGTGCGTTTGGCATATCTACTATGTTTCCGTTTTTTACACGGGCAGAGTTTAATGAGTTTGAAAATCGCGGAGAATGCTGAAAATCTATACATAAGATATATTATTCCTATTGAGCCTAACCCTACTCCCGCGAATGTTAAGGCACTTTTTAAGCTACCTGTTTCCTGCCTATCGCGATGGTGCGTGGTTATTTCCGTCGCTTGTTTAATGATTTCCTTCAGCGCAACACTATTGGCTCTCAGATCGTCCGTATTTAAGTGTAATGGTTTAAACGCATGAAACATTGGTATTGATGACAGATTTGTTGAATAATTCTTGTTAAGATCGTCATATATTTCTGAAAGGTTTAGCGTGAAGTCTGGCACGTAAGCACGGTGTTCGAGAGATACGTAGGTATTTGTTGTTGTTAGTGTTAGGGATTGTGAAAATGCTTTACACTGGCTATCTAGATGTTGACTAATTATGTCGCAGTATTTTCGTAACTTGTCTGACTCATCCGTGAACTTCCGTATGCTCAAGAAATTTACTAACTTCCACTTGTTGGTGAACGTCCGCAAGTCTTCCTTTTGTTCGTAGTAAATTCCCGGGTTTTCTTTGAATACCGAGACTTCGTATGGTTTATTGGTTGTGTTCGGTTTAGTTAGCCCGACCCTGGAATTTATAAATTTTCACTTTCAGAACGTGCTTTCGTATGACTTCAAGATTTTGTTGGTGTTGTTCTTATTTATAGATTGTATTTCTTACATGTCTATTCGGCGTTAATTACTTTCGTCACGTATGTGTGCTAGTTTCAGTTTGTTTAGATGAACAATTTTAGTTTTATTCGGTGTCAAGCAGACTTCCGCGTTTATTCCGTCAATTATTCTCTTAATTATGTATGGGCCTTTATATTGGTCCTCGAATTTTGTGCGGTTTTCATTTATTAAAAATACTCTCTGTCCGGCTTCAAAGAGGTGTTCATTGATTTTTCTATCATAGTATGCTTTCGATTTCAATTTTGCGTCCTTTAAATTTTGTGCTGCTCTTTTACGAATTTCGGTTAAGTTTGTTAGTAGATCGAGGGTAAATGTGTTGTATGAGTTTGTCGTCGCGACGGTTGTTCGTAGGTCCGATGGTAGTCGAGCCTCTTTACCAAAGATCAATTGGTGCGGTGTGAAATTCGTACCTTCGTGTACCGCGGTGTTGTAACAGAAAATTGCGAAACGTACATACTTGTCCCAGTCTTTACCGGTTCTTGTGTAATGTTTAATGTGTTCAATAAGTACAAGATGGCTACGCTCTAAGGAGCCATTTGATTGCGGCCGATACGCGGTGGTTCTTACTTGTTTAATTTTAAATAACTTGCAAATCTGTTTAATCGTTGTACTCATAAAATTTTGGCCTTGATCTGTTAGTATTATTCGCGGTGCTCCGAAACGTGTAATGTACTCTTTCGTAAATGCCGTGCCTATTGTCTGGGCCGTCGCGTTGGGGAGAGGTATGGCATCTAGAAATTTTGTTAGATTGCATTGAATTGTCAATAAGTATTGGTTGTTTGATTCCGTCGTGGGAAGCGGTCCTACTATATCTAGTGCAACTTTATCGAAAGCATCTGCTGGGGTGTCTGTAATCAGCATGGGCAGTCGTGTTTTGACCCGGACTAACTTTTTCCTCTGGCAACTGTCGCAGGATTTAATGAAATTTTGAATTTGGTTTTTTAGATTCGGCCAATAGTACTTTTCTCTAATTCTGTTGTAGATTTTTGTTACACCTTGATGACCACCTAGCAGCGATTCGTGATATTCCTTAATGATCCCTGCGCGTAACGCTACGTCGGGTGTAATAGTTTCATTTGTACAAAGTGTGATTCTTACATTCGCATCTCTGAAAATGTAATAAAATAGTTTCTTGACAATGTTCCATTGGAGAACTTCTAACCCTGGGTTTGTTTTGAGAAAGGAAAATGCTTCAATTTTATACATGTGTAATAATTGTTTTAGTCTAATTAAAGTACTATAAAGGTCTTCTAAATCTATTCCGCCTGAGTGCTGGCCTTTGACTACGAGGGTTACAATATATTTGTTTCCGGATTTTGATACGGCTATTCCACGTTTGCTGAGTTTATCGATAGTGAACGTCTCTTTTCGTAACATGCCTTTGTCTAATAATTGCTTTGTTAGTTCGTCGTTCCACATGCACCCGGCTGGTACGCAATGAGCAATATTTGCGCTTTTCACGAATATTCCGTCTTTGGACTCCGTCACGTTAGTCGTTGGCATTATATTATTTATGTTGTCTATAAATTCTTTGAAGCTAAGCGTGTCTGTGCCTTGTTGTTGTGGAGGACCCTGGGCGCACTGCGGTCTTTGGTGTGTATTTTCTTCATCAGTAGTGCTGATATTATCTGCACTGTCCGAGACCGTTGAGTCATCTGCTGATGATAACATTGGTTCACTTTCAGAGTCTGAGATTGCATTAGAACCGGTAAAGTTTTCGGTGTTTAGTTTCTGTGTAGGGTTACGTCTGTCCGAATCGTTATCCGTTGGTGTGGGGATAGTTGGGGGAGTGTCCGATATCGGAGGAATCAGGAGTCCCCCAGGAGATCGGGTAAAGTTTTTCGTCGCAGGCTTAGATGACCTATTTTTTATTCGTCCGTAAGGTAATTCGGGTCCCGTTGGATTTTCAAATCTGCATATGTTGATTTTGATATCCGAATCTTTGAATATATAGTGAATCATGCGGCTTACCCTGTCCCATTCAAGTTTGTCTAAACCGCAACCGAGTTTTGGTATCGAGAGTGACTTCTTTTTATCCCTAATTAACGCTGTCTTCAACTTCACTAATGTGTTGTACATTATTTCATTTGTTGGTTTGTCGAAGTGTCGTTCTTTCGTGACTAAATTGTAAATTGTGCGTCGGGGATACTGAACTATAATAATATCTGTTACTCGCGGGTTCATTGATTGTAATCTTTTGCGCTGTATGAGTCCGTTCTTTACCATCTGTTTCGCGATGCTCCGCGATGTTTTACAATCAGCTGAGATACAATGGGCTAAATTGTCTTTTTGCTTTAGTAAGTCTCTGTCTATTTCTGTGATATTTCTATTCTGTGTCAGGGGAAGGAAATCTAAGTCTACAAGAAACTGTGTATACGATGGTGTGGAATCTGGGGATTTGTTTGTAGATGTACTGGGCTGTGGCTCATGAGCTATATCTTGTAACCCGACTCCGCGTTTCTTGTGTATTCTTGAGTTGTGTGGGTCTTGCGTAGAGTCTGTAGGAGACTCATTAGTCGGTATGGACAATTTCCTATATATTATTTTACGTTTATGTACTGAGGTTGTTGTAGTCTTATTTGAGTGTGTTTCAGTCTGATTGTCACCACAACTTTCTTGTTCGGTAAAATCGGTTTCCAATCGGTTCTTTTTCTGTATTCGGCTAGTACTAGACGATTCTGTATGTCTTTTTCCTTTAGGTAGTGTCACTCTGAATGGAATGGTTTCTACGTCCGACTCGTCTGTCGAGTCAAGGTAGCCTAGTTGTTTCGTCAATTTCTTTCGCGGTGTTGGATTACCTGAGGATTCAGTCATTCGGGGTCGTCTGGACGGTCCTCTTGTTTTATACTGTCTATCGTAATTTACTTCGGTATCTGAGTTTTCTGATGTTAGGGTTTCCCGTGCTTTTCGTAGTTTGGTTGGTGCGGGGTTTGCCGAATTGTCGGTATCTTGTCTAGGACGCTTCGGAAATTGATATGCTATTTTTTTGCGTTTATTTATTTCGGTTTCCGCGGTACCCGACTCTGACCGAAAGCGTTTGCCGTCCATGGGTAAGGCCTGGGTTACTTCGGGAGGGGGATTCCTTGACAGTGCGTCTGCGTTTGCATTAGCTCTTCCTTTTTTGTAAACTACAGTGTACGTGTATTCGTCAAGTATTAATCTCCATCGTAATAGACGTGATGTCGGGTCTTTGGCGCTGTTTAGCCAGAGCAGTGGCTTATGGTCCGTTACGAGTGTAAATTGTCTTCCGTATAAATATGGTCTGAAATGTTTTACAGCGTCAATGATGGCTAATAGTTCTTTGTCAGTTGTCGAGTAATTAATCTCTGCTTTTTGGAGTGCTCTTGATGCATAGGCTATTGGTAGGTCTTCACCAACTTTACCTTGGCTAAGGACTGCACCGATGGCAAGGTTCGATGCGTCCGTTGTCAGCACGAAAGGTTTTGTGAAATTAGGATACTGTAAAATAGGTTCATTGCAAAGACTGTCCCGTAAGGTTTCAAATGCCGATTGGTGTTCGGATGTCCAAATATAGGAAGTATTTTTCTTTAATAGATTATTTATAGGTCTCGCAATTCTAGCTAGGTTAGGAATAAATCTACGATAGTATCCAATTAGCCCCAAGAACTGCTTTATTTGTTTAGCATTTTTAGGGACCGGATAATTCTTGACAGCTGTTATTTTATCAGGGTTCGGTTTTACTCCGTCCTGAGTGATGATATGCCCTAGGTATGCTACTTCTGTCCGTAGGAACTCGCATTTTTCGGGTTGAAGGGTCAGTCTCGCGCTCGATAGTCTTTCCATTAACTTTCTGAATCTTATTGCATGCTCCTCCAATGACCTTGCGTAAATAACAATGTCGTCTAAGTATACAAAAATTTCGTTGCCTTGTAATCCCGTGAGTACCTGATCCATAAGGCGTTGGAAAGTGGAAGGCGCGTTTTTCTGACCAAAAGGCATTCGGGCGTACTCAAAGTGACCACGTGGTGTTGAAAAGGCTGTTTTAAGTTTGTGGTCGGGGTGCATAGGTATTTGATGAAACCCCGAGGCTAGGTCGAGTGTTGTGAAATATTTCGCGGATCCTAGCTGGTCTAGAATGTCTATGATGTTTGGTAGGGGGTATGCGTCCCCTATGGTTTTCTCATTCAATTTACGAAAATCGACTACCATACGCCATTTTTTATTACCCTGTGCGTCTGCTTTTTTTGGTACGACCCAGACGGGGGAATTGTAAGGGGACGTGGAATGTTGAATAATGCCCTGATCGAGGAGCTTAGTCACTTGTTTTTCAATTTCATCTTTGTGAGCTTGTGGGTGTCGATATTGCTTTGTGTGTATCGGTATGTCGTCTGTAGTTGGTATAGTATGGCTAACCACTTGGGTGTGCCCTAGTTTGTCACCTGGTAAGAAAAATAGGTGGTTATATTCAATTGCGAGATTAATTATTGACTGCCTTTCTTCTTCATTTAGGTGATTTAGTCTGAGGTTTTCCCGCAGGGTTTCAATGCGTCCCGCATCGTGATTAGTTGAGGTTTGGAGTGTCTGTTGTTTTTTATCAATGTTAATGCCGCGACGGTCACGAGTAACTCGACTTGCTTCGCTGTAAGCTATGTGTGAATCTGTGTTTGTCGCGGGTTCGTCTACCTCTTCTAGAGTTACCACAGGTCGTCTTATCTCTACAGCTGTTTCACCGCTGTTGATGGCATAAGCGTACGCCAGACCTTGTCTATTCGTCACGAGGGCATTGCCTAATAAGATATTCGGGCCTAAGTCTAATTTGTTAATTATTCCCGTTTTTGGTGACAGTTTTGTTACTTCTAATGCTATTACTACTCTAGTTCGGGCAGGAATTGATATGATGTCTTCATTAAAAATGTTTAGTGTTTCGTTGTTATTGGAGGTCACTGTATTCATTGGGAAGGAAATCGTAGCGCCTTCGTTACGTAAAAATGTCATGCTTAAGATGCCTGCTTCCTTAATGGGGAATGAATCATCTACTATATGGAACTCGTGAGTATTGTACCCGATTTGGATGTCTATCGTTCCTGAAGTCTCCGCAGTATCTTCTGTAATGCCTATTATTTTGATCTTGTCGGGTCGCGTATATGCGTCATCCTTTACCGCGCCGCGCTTTATTATGTTTATATCAGCTCCAGTGTCAAGAAGAAACGTAGTGGTTTCATTCGCGAGTTGCGGAGTTGATACCCGAGTCTTGGACGCGTGGAGAGACGACGTTGTTAATACACGACAAGTATTGATATTAGCACCGTGATTTCGATAAGATAGTGGAATTGTGCCTGTGTTTCGCGAGAAAACCTGATTCGTTCTAAAACATATAGTCATATTTTCAGATCGCAAAAAGCCTATACTTAGAATTCCGTCTTCTTTAATCGGGAATGAATTATCTACCAGGTGGAACTCGTGCCGGGTCCCGCAGAATTCCATATCGATACTTCCTAGAGTTTTTACAAATCCTTCACCTATTCCTCTGATGTTACGCGTGTCCGTTGGTGTAAAACGAGTTTTTAATGAAATGACTCCGACTTTAATTACATTAATATTCGCGCCCGTGTCCACTAAAAGTGAGGCAGTTTTTCCCAGGATTTGTTCCGATTTTATTACAATTATTGGTGACCCGGGAAGTAATTCTCCATCATGACCGGACGCTCTTCGTCGGCTCGGGATATCGCGGCGTCCGTACGAAATTCCCGTTGCTCGTTTAAATCCTCATTAGCTTGTTCTGCGTTATCGTCTACCGCAACATTTACCCGCCCGTTGTTTCTCTGTTGATAAGATGGATACTGTCCGTAATTTCGGTTGTTAAAATGGTTCGGTCGTCCACGTGGACTATTATTCCCTTGGTGGTTATGTGATTGTGCATTACCCGGTCCGTGGCTACTTTGTTCGCGTTGGTTGTACTGAGTGTTCTGAGGATTGGTACTGGGAATGTTAGGTTGGGGATTTCTTTGATTATGTGATTTCCGCGCGCGGCATTCATCAAATGTGTGACCAATGACTTTACAAAATGTGCAGTGTTTTCCAGCACGTTCTCTCGGTCCACAGATATCGATGGTATGGCCTGGTTTTTTACAATAACTACAGTAAGGTCTAACTTGAGATTCTGGTCTCAAATTCTGTTTTGCATAATATTTGTTTACATAGTCTGGCATCAGGATGGTGTCGTGAGACGGTTTTAAGGTTTTTCTTTCGTCCAAGAACTTTTCAAATCGTATTGCTAAATCTATAGCTTCCCGTAATGTTCCCGGCTTCTCATAAGTTACTCTTATTTCAACCTCGTCCTTCAAACCTTTTATGAACGATCGACCAGCTAAATCTCTTATAAATTTATTTGTCATAACGACTTGGTCTGAGTTTTCTGAATTTCCGGATATTTCTAATGCCGTCTCTACGAGTTTTTCCATCCGCATGCCGTACTCTAATGCACTCTCGCCCCGGTTCTGCACTGCTCGTGTGATTTGCGCCTGTACATCCGGTAACAACTCTTTTGATTTGTATGCCCGTTTTAAATCTTTTAGTAGGTCATCCAATGACGTTAAACTCGTTTTTTGTATATACTTTTCTGCGGCGCCTTCGACTTTTAAAAATACGAGGTTTGTAAATAAAGGCAAGTCTCGCGCATGAATTGATTGCTTGATACTTTCTATTTTCCGAATAAACGAACTTATTGGTATGTTTGCACCATTGAAACTTGGTATCAATGGTATCACTGCTTGCAGTGGCAGATACGGGCTGGGAGTGGTTCCGATGTTAGGATTCTCATCGTGAGACATCTTCTTATATATTTTACGCTTAAATGATAAACTATCTAAGACTTACAGAATGGTGAGCACTACAAACGTTGATCTGGTCAGCTGCATCCCCAGGTTGTAGCCCGTAGTTCCTAATCGCGTTGGCGATACCCGTGAAGCGTTGTAGTTCAGGAGTACGACGAATCCAGATGGGCCTCCGCAAAATGGGACGTGTTCAGGGGTCGGAGACTCGACACCTTGCTGATCCTTCAGTGGTATTGGATTCGTCTAATCCGTAGTTTTTTTTTTTTTTTTTTTTTTTTGCACTTCGTAGCGAGGGTCTTTGTCGTTGCCTTATTTTACGATTGTGATCGTGGGTTCGTTGAGTACGTGCCTCTCTCTCTCTCTCCTCCTTTGTTTGGATATCTGCTTCTTGGATTCGTGCCTCGTTTTTACATCCAAGGATAACCGGTTTTAAGTGGTGGATAATTCACTAATTTTAGCACTATATAGTCCGGTAAACGAGGGGTACCGCTGCCACCAGTTGTTGTATCACAACAGATATTGGAGGAAGGAGATCGGTGGAAGATGAAGTGGCTTAGTAACAATATATATATATTGACCCGTGGTTGGTTGATTTAACTATTGTTTTATTGTATGTATCAACTTAATAACGAAAGAAGTGGTTGGATAATAGATATCCGGAGTTGGTAAGTGATCGGTTGTGCAGTAGTTGGTGATAAGTGAATAGGTCGGAATTAGTCTGAGAAGTGTTTGAGTGAGAGTGAGAACTGGAGAAGGTAGGCTCGGTTTTAGGAGGGGTTTTTGGGCGAGTTGCATTCTAGCGGAAACGGAGGATCAGGTAAAGCGTGCGGTGGAAAGGAAGTGACGGATCGGATGGTTGCTGGGAAAGAGACGGGTCATGACGTAACAGCAATATTTTTTTTCCAATTTTTTTTGCAAAATTTTTTTTCCAATTTTTTTTGCTTGCGTGGTTGAATGAGTCTTTGATCGCACTATCAGATGCCCTCAACCAAAACATGTATTCCCTATCTAAAATCCGAAGTTGCTTGCGAAATCTCGGAATTGGCGAAATCCACAAGTCAACACATATCAGCATTATCTTTCCCCCTCGAAACCCTTCAAGTTTTGTATAAAACTTTTTCTTTTATAATTGTTAGTTTTCGAGATATTCGCCTGCATCAATTAAAATGGACCACCCTGTATACTAGAATGTATGGTAGAATATATGCCAGAATATATGCTAGAATATATGCCAGAATATATACCAGAATATATGCTAGAATATATACCAGAATATATGCTAGAATATATACCAGAATATATGCTAAAATATATACCAGAATATATGCCGGAATATATGCTAGCATATATCCCAGGATATATGATCTTGACATATATGCTAGGATATATATTTGGGCAAATCTGAGTATATCCTAGCATATATAATTTCATATATGCTAGGATATATTCCATGCATATATCCTAGCATATATATTTTTTTCGTGGGGGCGTCTTCAGCCATTACTTCGCCGTCAATTTTTCCAACCTTTACTAAGCTTACCTCAGCTCCTGAATCTAATAGCATTGTTCCGTGTCTCGTTTTGAATTCATCTGCCTTGATCGTTGCATGGTTTTTCTGTTTAGATCCGTTTATTTGGCAATTTACTGGTACAACGCGATACGGTTGCCTGTCCGCCGCGCCTGCTCCTCGTTTCCCGAATTCTCTTCGTCTCGCCTGCTGGCGTCCCTAGAATGACCTGGTTGGACCCGTTCCTCTCTTCTAGGAGGTCCCTGATTTCTTCCATAGCCTCGCCTATTTTCTTCGGCTAATCTGGCTCTGCAATCTCGAATAAAATGCCCTGGTTTTCTACAAAAATGACAAATTACCTCAACTCTTCTCACGTATCTGCTTGGTGTCGGCAATCTCTGCGGATAACTGGATCCTGTCGTCGCTGAGCGACACTCTCGTGCAAGGTGTCCTGGCTTTCCACAGTTATAGCAATTATTTCCTCTGTTACCTTCTCTGCTGTTGCGCGGTTGATTGTGTTCCCGATCCGATCCACGAATGGGGCCTAAATCTCGTTCTTCTTCTATCGCAAGTGATATGGCTTCCCTAAGATTTTCACACTGTCGGCTCTTGACCAATATCTTCAGCTTGTCGTTCAAGCCTCTGATGAAGATATTGACAGCTTGTTTTCTGACCTGGCGTTCCAGCGTCGGTTTCGAATCCTCTTCTGCAGCTTCCTTCATCGTCACTTCGATTACCTGTGCAGTTAGTTTCTCGACTCGTGCTCCATATGACTTCGCGTCCTCGTTGTGACGTTGTCTACAGCTGCTGAATTCCACTTGTAACGAAGCTCATGTCCGTGTATCGATGCTCATCGACTTCAGTTCTTTCTCCAGTGTCTTCCAGGTATCAATTGATTTGTATTCTAAAGCTCGTGCCGGAGCACCTTTGATCCGCGTGCTCATAACAGCTTTTAGTAGGTTTTGCGTATCCTCAGGTCGTATTATTTCACGTGCATATTTACAAGAGCGTATAAAATCACAAACTTTTCCTCGGTCACTGCTATCAAAGATCTCGATGTCCTTCAGCACTTGTCTCACGGTAATGGTATTTTCTGCCATGTTAGTTAGAGGTTGATTATTTCTTTCACGATGCCTGCTTTCGGTGCCACGATCACTATTCTTCTGATTCACTCGCTCGATACTTGATTGACTTGTACGATTCGACGATCCCTGCCGCTGCCACCAGTTGTTGTAATTGGGATCCTGGGATCTTTCATACAACTACGATTTGTTTAAGGATCCGTTGTCGAATTAGGAGTTGGAACTCGGTCGTACAAAGTGATTCAAGTTTATTAATGTATAAAGAGTTTACAAAAAGTGATTTACTACGTCTAACTGAGATCTGGCATAACCTGCCCTAATATCGGTCTTGATGTTCTGACGATGAGTATTATAATCATCGCTTATTTATTACGTATAAGGAGGTCGCCTTGTTTCTGCAATTGTTGTTAGTTGCGTCAAGCCTCGCACTTGCACATTCCAGAGTATTGCCAAAGTGTGTCTCAAAACATCTGGATTGCAACACCTTGATACTCTGGTTGCAACAGTAGTCTGCATCTGAAAAACCTGTCAAATCGGCCTCGCTTCCGCCGCTTTGATACTGTATCCCTAGACTCGACGTTCCGACCAAATAGGCAAACACTCTTTTTACTGCTTGCCAGTGACTTAGATTATGATCGTTTAGGAACTTACTCACATTGCTTACCGCGTAAGCAATATCAGGCCTTGAAACTATAGCTAAGAACATCAATGACCCTACGGCTTCGCGATACGGTACATTTAGCAATTTCTCTTCATGCAGTTCTACCGGGGAGAGTGCAGCGTGAGGGTCTGCAGGTACACTTACTGGATTTGCGTTATTCATTTTAAATTTCTCAAGTATTCTCTGCGTATATGAGCTCTGATGAATGAATACAGTCTTGCGTACTCTGTTGCGATCAATTTGCATACCTACAAAATTGCTAGCGTCGCCCGTCGTGATCTCGAATTCTTTGCTTAACCTACTCGTTATTTTACACAGAATTTCTTTACACCGGCACGCGACAAGACCGTCGTCTACAAACAGTGCTAAGTAGATTTTCTCGCCCTCATACTCTCCGTAGAACATGCATCTATCTGCATTACTAGACTTTAAGTTAAAAACTAACAGAAAATTACAGAATTTTTTATTTCAGCACCTGGGTGCCTGCTTCAGTCCGTACAATGATTTATTCAATCGACACACCCATTCCACCGCACATTTTCCACTGTCACCTAAATCCAGACCTTCCGGCAATTCCATGTGGATCTCCTCCTCGAGATCGCCGTAGAGAAATGCTGTCCTCACATCGAACTGCGTCAGCTCGAGGTCCTCTTGCGCGACGATGGCTAGTAGAATACGAAGTGAATCGTATCTGACTACCGGTGAGAACGTCTCTTTGTATTCGATTCCCTCTCGTTGCAGAAACCCTCTTGCACATAATCTGGCTTTATGTCGATAAATGAAGCCTGTGTCACTTTGGAAGACTTTAAATACCCATTTAGAGTCAATCGTTTTCTTTCCAACTTCTCTTGGAACGATCGTCCAGGTTTTGTTTGTTTCATGAGCTAGTAGTTCCTGGCGAATTGCCTCTGTCCACTTTGCAGAGTCCTTACCAGCGACTGCGTGTTGGTAAGTCTCAGGTACTTCGTATGCTACGAAGTTCAGCTCGAGCTGTCCGAGTCTTGTAGGACCTTTCAGCAGCGTACGATCACGGAGTCGTCGTTGCTCGATAGGTGGTTCCCGTCGCTCGTTCTCTACCTCTGGACGTGCGACCACTGCATTTTCGACTTCAGGTTCTGCCGGTGCCTCTAGTACGAGTCCTTCTTGCTCGACATCTTCTCCGCCTTCTTCGTTATCCTCGTCACTGTCGTCTGTCATTGGTAATGTCACTTCCATTTTTCCGGGTTCGGGTTTTCCGGCTTTCACTAGTTCCTCGTGAAAAACTACGTTCCTTGAGACCGTGATTTTCCTTGTTTCAGGGTGATACACCCTATAGTTCGACGAGTCTCCCTCATATCCGACGAATAGGACCTTTTTCGCTCTTGAGTCGAACTTCTTTGTGAATTCTTTGGGCACGTGAACAAAAGCCTCCGAGCCAAACACCTTCGCGTGCCTTAGATTTGGCTTTGTTCCTGTCCATATTTCCCATGGCGTTTTTCCTCCTCGTCTTTCGGACGACAACACTCGATTCTGTAGATAGACTGCCGTGTTGACAGCTTCCGCCCACAGGAAAGTCGGCAACTCTTTCGCCTTTAACAGCGTGCGCGCACACTCAACAATTGTCCGGTTGTCGCGCTCCGATTTCCCGTTTTGTTCCGGTGTGTACGGCGCACTCGGCTCAAACTTAATCCCGCGCGACTGTAGCAGCTGCGTCATTCTCTCGTTCACGTACTCTCGACCATTGTCTGACCTCACCACTGTCATTGGTCTCCCGAATTTATTTGCGACGAGTCTTTCGAACTTCTTAAAGCATTCGAACACGTCCGACTTATGTTTGAGAAAGTACACGTGACGGTATCCCGACGCGTCATCTACGAACGTCACAAAAAACCGCGATCCACGAATGGAATTCTCGGACATTGGCCCACACACATCACTGAGGAACATTTCTCCTGGTTCCGTTCTTATTTTCCTGTCTCTCTCGGTTTTGAATGGTAAACGATGAGCCTTGCCCAACTGGCATGCATCGCAGAAGAAATCTTTGTCTTTCGAGATTTTCACTCCTACCACGAGTTGTTTTTCCACGATTTCACTCAGTGCACGCTGATTGAGATGCCCTAGACGTTCGTGCCACAGTTTAAAACTTGTCATTGACACATTCGCTTCCCCCATCTCACGCGCACTCTTCACTCGGAAAAACATACGATAAATCCCGTTTGACTGTTTAACTCCAGTCGCAACGACCCTGTTTTTTTCACTAATATGCACACACTCACCCGTGAAGTTCACTTCAAAACCCTTGGAGGTACATGTGCCCACTGAGAAAAGGTTTTTGCGCACTGCCGGTACGTACCACACTTTCTCAAGCCACGCCGCGCACCACTCACCATTGACGAGCTTCTCGATCAGTATTGTCCCTTCGCCGGCAACCTCGCACACCCCGTTATCGCCCAGCGATACTGTGTTGCCTCGAGTGGGCTGAAAGTCACTGAACCATTCCCGTCGGTATGATACGTGTCTAGATGCGCCGCTGTCGGTAAGCCAAATGTCTTGCGATTCTACTTCTAGCAACCTCCTCGTTTGCTCAGTAGACGGCCTACTATACCGACCTCGCATTTGAAAGTCTTCCGCGCACCCCGTTCCTTCGACAACAAACGCACACTCACGCGACTCACTTTTATCACGATGAGATTTGTTTTGTTTTCTGGTCGGGCAGTCTCTAGCGTAATGTCCTTTCTCCTGGCAACAATAGCACTCTATGTCTTTCTTTTTATTCTCGCGACGAGCCTTCTTGTCGCCTTTGTTTTTCGAGTCTACTCTGTTTCGAGAGTTTCCGGCCTTCTCGCCGTTATTTCTTATTACTGCTAATGCCGTCGCGCCGTCACTCTCCGCGTTGAGACGTATCTCTTCCTTGATTAACCGTTCCTGTAGATGGTCTAGGGTTTGTCTCTTCGGATCCACGCTGTCCCACGCTATCTGTAGTGTGTTGAACTTTGATGTTAAGCCCGCCAAAATTTTCGCCATTATTGTGACGTCAGACACAGTTTCTCCAAGATCCGACAGTTGCCTCGCCATATTTTGAACTCTCGCGATGTGCTGTGAGACTGTATCGTTCACGCCCATTGTGTACTAATGAAATTTTTGCGTCATTAGGAGCCGATTTGTCGCCGAAGTCTGCTCATGAATGGTCGACAATTTATCCCACATCTCCTTTGCCGTCTCACAGACCAGAAGCCCTTCAAGTTGATCAACCTCAAGCGAAGACGAAATGATGACCATCGCTTTCGCATTGTCCTTGATCCACACTTTTCTCGCATTGTCTTCTGCCGCTGTATTACCCGGCTTGACTCGTGCACCCAGTACCACATCGTCGATGCCATGCCCGACGAGCAGTGCTTTGATTTGAAATTTCCAGCACAAAAAGTTTTTCCCGTCAAACTTGGTTACACTTTTCACCGAGAATTCGTCAGGCATTTTTCAAATGTTCAACGGACTCGATCTTGCTTACGCGACTTTTTTTTCCAAGCTGGCTAACTAACGACTCGCGACGCGCAACACGTTCTTTCTTTCCACGCAGTGAAACCGCACCTGGGCCCATAACCTGTTGCAAATTAACTCTAGCAGGGGTTTAAAGGTGAAAGAAAGAATATGTTAGGTTTAACAGAAAAAGGCAATATATGCTTTATTGTAGTTCTCCAATGATACATGTGCGTCACCCATGTGTAACGCCAGTAGACTGACTTCCGTGTCTTGCACGCTCGTGGAAGGGGTAAGCTTCATATGTACACTTCCATGAGCGTGCGACAGGTCGCGTTAGTGTAAGCATTCAAACAGCCTCAACATGAAGTACGGATAAAGTACGTATAAAGTACGGATGGAAAGGGTATAAGGTCAGCAACCACGACGTATATAATACCACATTTATACGGTATGTATCGAGTCAAATTCTGTCGTCCATTAAACATCACTCATGAATCACACACTTCCGCATAGTTATTTGAATTCTTATTGAATGCTGAATGCGAATGACCGTGTTGGGCCGCATTTAATTGTAATATATCACCTGTATATGTATCACATATGGATATCGCCATGCAGCGAATAAAATACATATTTCGTTAAAATTTCAATATGTCCCTTTTACTAATATGAGAATATAGCGACGCCTCAGCGAAAGAACATATATCGAATTTAATTCTAAAATTATGCTGTCTCGTCCGATAAAGATATATGGAACAGCATGATTTTTTAATAAAGCTGTATGTTCTTTCACTGAGGCGTCGCTATTAATACCTATGCTGAAATTTAAGATAAGTTTTTTTTTTTTCATCGCGGTACGGTTCGTTTTCAATGCGGTATGATTATGGTGTGAATGCGGTATGGATACGATACAATGAAGTACTGATACCGTATGACCGCGGTATAGATATCGTATCTTCACGTATATTTTGGAGGGACCACAAAAGGTCGCACATTGTATAGGCGGATGGACGGTATGTACACTGTGTTCAAACCGGATGTTGAGAGTCTTAAGTACCCATACATACGGTATAAACTTTGTTCATTTTCGGCGCAAATCTACCGTATTTACTCCATGTTTATACGTATGACAACGGTGATAAAACGGTGAACAGACGATATATCTACGGTATATCAAGCGTGTCACAGAAGCCGCCAGGGGTAGAATACTTGGGATATCGTATCTCGAGACAGGGAGACAAGCCAACCAAAAGTGGTATAGAGGCAATAGAGAAATTTCCAATCCCGAAAAATATACACGAGGTACAGAGCTTTTTAGGGTTATGCCAGTATTTTCGAAAATTTATCGAATGGTTTTCGTTGATCGCAAAACCAATGTACGATCTCCTCAAAAAAGACGTACCTTTCAGATTCGCAGAAACAGAAATAGCAGCCTTCGAAAAATTAAAGAAAAGATTAATCGAAGCTCTTATATTAGCAATATATAATCCGCGAGATGAAACTGAACTACATTGTGATGCTAGCGCTCTAGGCTTCGGGGCAGTTCTTATGCAAAGGAAGGCCGATCGGAAGTTCCATCCGGTTTTATATTTCTCAAAACGAACCACCCCAACGGAGTCCAAGTATCACAGTTTCGAACTTGAGACGCTCGCTATTGTGTATGCTACGCGACGATTCCGTGTTTATCTACAGGGTGTCAAATTTATGATCGTGACCGACTGTAATATGTTGAAGTTGACTTTAGAGAAGAAAGAGATCAACCCGCGAATTGCCAGATGGGCACTAGAGCTGCAAAGCTTCGATTACGTTCCTGAACACCGCCCAGGAACTCGCATGAGGCATGTCGACGCGCTAAGTCGTTCCATGACTGTTCTAGTAATAGAGGATAATTCATTCGAGTGGAACCTGTCAGTATGCCAAAGTCAAGATATCGAAATAAAGAACATACGTAAGAATCTAGAAGCTCGCGAAAGTAGTCAATACGAGATGCGAAATGGTCTAATATATCGGAAGAGGGGGGGATGACCTGCTGTTCTATGTACCCGAAAATATGGAAAAGAACGTAATTTACAGATACCATGATGAAATGGGGCACTTGGGCCCCGAAAAAGTTAGAGATAGATAGATAGATAGATAGATAGGTTTTTTATTATGTCACATGATTGGGCAAGAGAAGCTATGATGAGGACCTACTGGTTCCCAAAATCACGCGAAAAAGTCGAGGGACATACTGCGAATATTCGGTGAATCTGAACGACCCCCTTCCTACGGGAAAACCAACACAGGCGCGCACTGCGTGCGTGAGGCTCGGCGGGCGGGGCCAGGCGGCCAGTGGTGCTTCTACCGAATCTTCCGTACTATGCCGACTCCGCATAGCCCATCCGCGCTAACTCGATAAATACTATAGCTCATCCGCGGTAACTCGATAAATACTTAACTTAAAAAGCAATCATCACGCTGAACACGGAAAAGAATGAATGCGAATAAAACGAATTCACCTGATGTGAACATTTATTTTCAAAGTTTATCAACGAATTTAAAATCAAATATCAATTAATTGGGTGTAAGTATTGATTATCAGTGTCTAGGATCGATATTTGAGACGAAATGGAACAGGTAAGTGGAGGGTGAAACATTGAAGACAATAATTGGTTTATTTATTGATTTATTTATTTATTCATTTTTCAGAACTCGATTTTATTCAAAACGTCTGTTCGGAATACAAGTATTCCATCTAATGAACATTCAGAATTCGTGAGAAAGTTTTCAGTGTTTGTGTCAACTTTGGTTTCATAATAACATAATGAATCATTTGATCAGAGTACAATGCAGAGAATGGAGTCATCGAAGATAAGGCTACCACCCACAGGCCACGTCCTTAGGTCTGAAACAGAAAAATGAAATTTATCAACGATTATTGGTTAATCGAGGGATCTATTGCTGTTGAATTATGGTGTACGCACAAACTTATCAGAGATTGAATGCTTGGGAATCGAAGAAAGGCTATCGATGAGTTACTGTCGAACGTAGTACACTTTTACGCAAACCATTTTTGTCTCTCAACGATTACTTCTATCGGAGAACCTAGTGCTGACACGTACCTCAGCGAGGCTTCATAGCGTGCGAAGGGGCTTTGCCGCAGGAGTTTGTAGTGCGACGAGGCAGCGTACGAGAAGCTTCGTTGCAAGGGTTTGTAGCCCGTCGACGATATTCACCGAACATTTCTTACTCGTCTAACGACCATTCAACGTTCATGTCTCATAGCAGGCGAAGGAGCTTCGTCGCAGATGATCCTAGTGCGACGAGGCAACGTTGAATGGTCGTTAGACGAGCAAGAAATGTTCGATGAATATCGTCGACGGGCTACGAACCCTTGCAACGTAGCTCTTCGTACGTTACCTCATCGCAACACGAACATCTGGGCCGAAACTCCTCTGCCTACCACGAGACATGAACGTTGAATGCTCGTTAGATGAGTGAGAGTTGTTCGATAAATATCGTCGACGTGCTACGAACCCTTGCAAGGAAGCTCCTCGTTCGCTGCCTCCTCACACTACGAACATCTGCGACGAAGCTCCTACGCTTGCTACGAACCCTTGGAACGAAGCTCCTCGTACGCTGCCTCATCGCACTACAAACTCCTGCGACAAAGCCCCTCCGCACGCTATGAATCCTCGCTGAGGTACGTGTCAGCACTCGGTTCTCCGATAGAAGTAATCGTTGAGAGATGAAAATGGTTCGAGTAAAAGTGTCACTACGTTCGACAGTGGCTCATCGGTAGCCCTTCTTCGATTCCCAAGCATTCAATCTCCGATAAGTTTGTGCGTACACCATAGTTCAACAGCAATGGATCCCTCGATTAACCAATAATCGCTGATGAATTTCCTTTTTCAATTTTGATTTTCATGAGATTGAATACTAGTATTCCCAACAGATGTTTTGAATAAACTCGAGTTCTGAAAATAAATGAATAAGTGAATAAATCAATAAATAAACCAATTTTTGACAATGTTGTTTTCAATGATTCACCCTCCACTTACCTGTTCCACTTTGTCTCAAATATCGATTCTAGACACTGATAATCAATACTTAAATCCGACTTAAGTCCAATTAATTGATATTTGATTTTAAATTCGTTGATAAATTTTTAAAATAAATGTTCACATCAGGCGAATTCATTTTATTCGCGTTCATTCTTTTCCGTGTTCAGTGTGATGATTGCTTTTTAGGTTAAGTATCAAGGCGCGGATGATTCGGTAGAAGCACCACTGGCCGCCTGGCGCCGCCCGCTGAGCCTCACGCACGCAGTGCGCGCCTGTGTTGGTTTTCCCGTAGGAAGGGGGTCGTTCAGATTCACCGAATATTCGCGGTATAAAAAACTGCCTGAAGTGCATTTCATACTCACCTTCTTCCGGAAAGAGTGAAGGTTACCTTCACATCGCACAGTGGGGAATTTTCACGAAAACGTGGCCAAAATTCACAAAACGAACTTTCCCATACAGGTATAACGACCGGGGGGATTGGTTAAGAACTAATTTCTGCGTAACCTCCCGGTTATCCCGACCCTTTAACCCTTATAGTCTCTTAGATATTTCAATTCAAAGTTGACCCTCGTCCGTGACAGTCACGTACCTGAATTTCGGTTTTATATTCGCTCTAACTTTGAACACTTATAACTTAACAGTGTAAAGTGATAATCAATTTCGACAAAATGGATGATCTTCCTCAAGGTATGTAGAAAATTTTGCTTATTTTACAATTAAAAAATAGTCTTTATTGTCCATGTTTACGTAGTCTAACGATAATCCCGAAAAGTGCCTTCGTTCGGAAATAAATATTGACTTTTAGTTGAGAGTCCCACGACACACAGTGGGACGGAATCCGAAATTCCTGGCCAAAAGTCGAAAAACGAAGTTTCGTTTTCGGGGTTTTGAAGTGGGGGGTTAGGTAAAGTAATAGTCAGAGGGTCAGATTGCAGACAGGGGAGGGGACCATCCCTTATACCTGCTATTGTATTCCAGTTCAAAAGTGACCCTCGCTCGAACTAGACGCATCGCGCTCTAACCGAAATTTACAGTGCTGTGTTCAGAACGTCGCCAAGATAGTGTCTTTGGGAACTCGGCTCGGCCGTCATACCTGATATAATAAAAAAAAAAATAAAAAAACGTCGCCAAGCCCAGACGAATTACGTTAAAAAAAATCCAAAAAATGCATTCGAAAGGGGAAAGTAAGTTCAATATCATCATGGCATTCTAAATTTATAATAATGATGTATGTGATCACAATGAAAGAATGATTTGTCCGCAAATTAACGTAAAATTGCAACGGGAAATTGTAAACACGTAGAGAAAAGTTGAATTGCACCCCAATGTCCCACGGCCGGACTTGTTTCAGGGTGTAGATTAATCTATTCTCTGATGGGAAAAACAAGAAAAACTTGCGATTTTTTGCGCCACCGCTTTTGGCGCAAGTTTTTGTAATGAAAAGTGTATTTTTCTTCATTTTGAACAACCAAAACATAAAATCGGGAGAAGTGGTTTAGATAAAAGTTTTATGGTTTTGAAAGATCCATCCAGGGGTGTACTCACATTGTGGGCCCAGTGCCCCAGGTGGGCCTGGTAAGGCCCAAATTGATTTTTTTCCCCATTACCCTCATTTTTTATAGCGAATTTATATATCACGCTTCAAACAAGGAACATTTTGTCTCAAGTCATTTTTTGCTAAGCCCCTTTTAAAAGGCCCAATAAATAACGAAATTTTTTTTCTCCATTTCGTTGTTTTTTCTTTACATTCATTTTACGATGCACTATTCACGATCATGAATAATTCAAGAATTATCAATGACTAGTTATGAATAATATTGTGGAGCGGATAATAGCAAGTAAGATTGAATATGTAATTCCTATTTATATGTATTACACTTCGACATTTCAGAATCTGCTGCCGATCATCCTGCAGTACCTGGTTTATCCAGACAGGATATTTTCCTGCTCATCAAAAATCAGCTTAATGATGGTGCAGCTACAGCATACGAGAAAATTGAAAAGGCCATGTCCGAAAAATTACAACGTCCTTTCACGCTTTCGGGTGACGTGAAATGTCTCATACGTAAATTGTTGTCGAAATTTAATAATAAGTGGAAAAACGTTTCGAGGCACGAGGACAAATTCTTGGAGAAGTTTTCCGAATGGCTGAGCGTGTTCGTTTCGTTTGAACAAACTCCAGAAGATTCTCAGAAGTCCAGCAACATGGGTCGGCCTTCTTTGGAATTTTCCAAAACTAGTGAGCGTACAAAACGGAGAAAGACTGAAGAATTGCGTGCCGGAACAAGTACTGAAGAATTGTCTTATGCGGTTCAAATGAGCCTTCGAGAATCCGGCAAATCAGATGCCGCAAAAGTTATCCAAGATGTGACACTGGGAGGCCCATCAAAAGCTAAACAGTATAGAGAATCTATCGGATCGATTTCAGAAACCCCTCTTTCTCCTGATGCTGCTTTGTCGGTTATAGTTGAAACGAATTTATCAAAATCACAGTACCAGAAAATTCGTAATGCAAGCAGAGAAAATTGCTCCACTTTGTTTCCGTCGTACAATAAAGTACATCAAGCGAAGCTTAAATGTTATCCAACAAAATCAGACATTTCTGTAACGGAGTGTAGTGCCGAAGTAAAATTGCATGCTTTGCTGGATCACACAATCGAAAGAATCTTGTTAACTCAAACGGAGGTGATTAACAATATGCCTTACGAAAAAGTTCGCAACTTGAATTCAATTTGTAAGTGGGGTTGCGATGGCACTTCTGGCCAAAGTACATTCAAGCAAAAATTTACCGATGATGACGGAAGCAAGTCTGATGCGAACATTTTCGTCACTTCACTCGTTCCATTACAGCTTTTATCAGTCGACCAAGAAACACAAAATACACTGATTGTATGGAAAAATCCAAGGCCATCATCTCCTCGTTTTTGTCGACCAATCAGGATTCAATTTTTGCACGAAAATACTGAAGCCACTGTTAACGAAATGGAATTCATTAAACAGCAAGAGACTAACCTTGTTCCTTACGAAACTGTCATAAACGCAAAAACCATAAACGTTTCTTTCAAACTTGCTTTCACCATGATAGACGGTAAAGTCTGCAATGCAATCACGGATACTGCATCCGCTCAACGTTGCTATTTGTGTAGAGCAACTTCAAAGGACTTCAACAATATTGATGCGATGTTGAAAAGGGAAATCAATGGGGATCGTTTAGAGTTTGGGTTGTCAACTTTGCATGCATGGATTCGATTCTTCGAGTGTTGTTTGCATGTAGGGTATAAACTTGATATCAAAAAGTGGCAAGCGCGTGATTCAAATGATAAAGAAAGTGTAAAAATCCGAAAGGAAGGAATACAAAAAGGTTTCCGTTTACGATTGGGACTGATAGTCGATCAACCGAAGCCTGGGTTTGGTAGTTCGAATGATGGGAATACCGCTCGACGATTTTTTGAAAACTCTGCAATTTCTGCATCGATTACAGGGGTGAATGAAGATTTAATCAAACGTTTCTATGTTATACTGTAGGCGCTTTCGAGTGACCATGAAATTAATTCGATCAGATTTCAAGATTATGCACTACAAACAGCTCGCGACTTTGTACACTTGTATCCGTGGTATCATATGCCAACTACAGTTCATAAGGTTTTAATTCATGGCGCGGAAATAATAAATTCTGCACTATTACTGTTGGATATGAGGACGAGATGGGAACAGTAATTAAACAAGAAATTATATTCATTGTGTAGTGACTCTATCGTTCGAAACCTATTAATTCATACCATATGTGAATTTATCGGACCAGTCGAACCAAATTTTTTTTAAGTCTTCTAACTGAAGCTCACCTCTATATAGAGCGTGCAATCTCCAGATAGACCGAAAAAAACGGAAGTGCATCATAATTATTTTTTTCAAGTAAAAATTCCTTCAGCCCGGGTTTGAACCGGGACCTCCGTATTTGTACTGCGACGCCTTGTCCAATTAGACCACTGAAGGACTGAAGGAATCTTTACTTGAATTTCATGTTATTGTCATTGACCTCTTAGTCCACAGGTCTGTGTTTTTTTTTTTTTTTTTTTTTTTTTTTTTTTTTTTTTTTTTTTTTTTTTTTATAAATTTTTAAATAAACACAGACCTGTGGACTAAGAGGTCAATGACAATAACATGAAATTCAAGTAAAGATTCCTTCAGTCCTTCAGTGGTCTAATTGGACAAGGCGTCGCAGTACAAATGCGGAGGTCCCGGTTCAAACCCGGGCTGAAGGAATTTTTACTTGAAAAAAATAATTATGATGCACTTCCGTTTTTTTCGGTCTATCTGGAGATTGCACGCTCTATATAGAGGTGAGCTTCAGTTAGAAGACTTAAAAAAAAAAAAAAAAAAAAAAAAAAAATTTGGTTCGACTGGTCCGATAAATTCACATATGGTAAGAAATTATACCGGGTGTCCCATTTTAAAGTACCACCTGATTTATCTCGAAAAAGACTGCTCTGATTGAAAATTGACTCGAGTGAAACTTCTAGGGTTCGAAGGGGGACGTTCGAAGAAAAAATTGTTTTCAGTCTCAAATCCAAAATGACGGCGCTACGATGGCAGACATGTTTTTTTTAAATGGGAACATGACTTTTTTCTTCTACCAAAAAATTCATCACATCAAAACTAACAACTTTTGCATGACCGTTTTTCGGATTAAGTCCGTAATTTTTGAGTTACAACGCAATTTTTGACTATTTCAGCGCTATCCAGGATGTACCACGAGGAGGTAAAGTCTTAACATCCCATGTGTAAATGTGTGTGTGTGTGTAATGTGTGCGTACGAGGGTGTGCGTATGTGTGTCTGTTCATGTGTGTTTATGTGTTTCGCGAGCCGCAGAGACCTGATCCTTCGAAATGTTTTACACACATGAACACACACACATACGCACACCCTCATACGCACACATTACACACACACACATTTACACATGGGATGTTAAGACTTTACCTCCTCGTGGTACATCCTGGATAGCGCTGAAATAGTCAAAAATTGCGTTGTAACTCAAAAATTACGGACTTGATCCGAAAAACGGTCATGCGAAAGTTGTTAGTTTTGATGTGATGAATTTTTTGGTAGAAGAAAAAAGTCATGTTCCCACTTAAAAAAAACATGTCTGCCATCGTAGCGGCGCCATTTTGAATTTGAGACTGAAAACAATTTTTTTTTCGAACGTCCCCCTTCGAACCCTAGAAGTTTCACTCGAGTCAATTTTCGATCAGAGCAGTCTTTTTCGAGATAAATCAGGTGGTACTTTAAAATGGGACACCCGGTATTATTTAATATATGTATTTATTCTCTTCTTAACACACGTCTTATATGCACGTCTAGTCTCGTCTATATCTTTAGGCAAGTGGGGTAAGTGGTTTGTATTAGACCACCGCGAACCGAAGGGTTTGAATATAGTCTCCACTACTGTCCGCTAGGGGAACGCAGCTGTAGACGTATATTTCTAACAATTACCAATCGGACAAATGTCTGAAGACGCTCAAGAGTCTAGTAATAAGTACATTAAGAAATAGAGAACAGATTTTGCGAGAAAGTGTTCCCGAGTGAAAACTATGGAAGACCTTTATGCACGGCTTCTATTAACATCCGACCCATATATTTCTAGCTTGCGCAAATTACCTTGCAAAAAAATAAAATCATTGCTGCCAGAAGCATTACAGTTATTAACTGCGCCAAGCATTTCAACAAGTGAGGAAAGCTCAAGCTATTTCACAATTGAATCCACTGACTGCGAATCAAGTGATTCTTCTGATGACGACTACTAAAGTTCCACGTAACCAACTAGATTATTTGACGAATAAACATTTTAGAATTTTTCATGTTTCCTGGCATTTCCTCATTTTATATTTACTTAAAAGTTTAATGATAACTAGCTCACTGCGCGCGCTTCGCGCGCGTCTGAAACTAATTTTCCACATCTGTATTTTTGAATCGTTCGCTGATTTATTCTTCTTCTTCTTAACGTAACACAACGGAACATACCTATAGTTTTGAAAATTAGCGAGCGCGCCCGCGTTTTGATGGATGTTTCAGAACTATAGGTATGTTCCGTTGTGTTACATTACGTTACGTTAAGTTCATCGTGATCCCGGCTTAACTCTATACCCTCGAATATATACCATGGTATTTGCCATCATGTAAATATTCACTTATTATAAGTTACGCCTATTTGCTACGTTGGTGTAAGCACTCCGGCAGGTGATTCGTGGTGTACCCACTCCCTGCATATTTCGCGGTCACCTCAACTATGCTTGTACCAATTGAATATTAATAATATATTTTCTAATTTTTTGGGAATTGCAACATATCAGGTACGTAACCCAAAACTGTTAGATTCGTTAAAAATAAAATATGAATAAAAATTCTCACTCAGGACTTCAGAGTCGATCGAAGTACAGAATACAACTTTTGTATTTAAAGTATTATAATGAAGATATGTTAATCCTCATTTTCAGAATGCATTCAACTCAGCAACATTCAACCGATAATATTGACATCTTGACGAATAATTGGTAAATTTAACAGTTCATTAATAGTGATTTGCCTCTGACGACGCAGACATTGATTTGCATTATTAGTCCATCCATTAAATATACATTTGAACATGAAAATGAACCGAGAAAGCTGATTTTTGGATGTTGTGTAGGGGAGGGATTAGAAAAGCTTATCCTCAAATTGTCGACCAAGATTTCCTATGTGCTTTCTCCGTCATCTTGAAAAAAGGGGTAAATTTTGATTTTTTCGCGATAACTTGGCTCCCCGCCGTAATACGAGAATTCTGACTGATTAAGCCTCGCGTTTTTTGCGCTCTACGATTCAAGTCCTGTAACTTTTTCACGTGCTGTCGATCCTTTTCGAGATATCTGATGAGAATGAAAAAAAAAAAAAATATATGTTTCACCAATAAATTTCTTAGATGTGATTAAAAATGTTATTGTTTTATTCATTTATATTGTATTTTAATGATTTTATCTTGAACAGTAAATCTGTCGCAACGAAAATTTATACAACCGCGCGAACTTCGGAATTGAAACTTCGCATGGACTTGCCGACTTTACATGAGCGCGCTAGAAGTCGTAAGTTACATCCTAAGAATAAAAGAAAAAAACGAAATTGTAGGTATTAGCATGCTCTACAAGCTTTGCTAAGCAGCCGCCGCCCCCCCCCCCCCCCCCCCCCCCCCCACCCGACATATTATCCAAAAATCAGCTTTCTCGGTTCATTTTTACGTTTTCGCCTTTTTTTCGGACAGAATGACTGGACTATATTTCTCTCCCTACGCGCGCGTAGAAACTCCTCCTCTTTTTCAACGGTCCGAATGATCTTACGACGTGGCATTATGAAAACAAATCTGAACCAACGTATAACTGATTTACAATTGTATAGGTACTCATATTTTCATCAGTACGTACTCGTAGGATTCATATAGGCACTCGTATGATTCAGATAGATACTTGTAGGGTTTATATCTAGGTATCCTTGTATGGTCTTATCAATCAAGTACTCGTAAAAATATTTCTTGTAATTAACAGTTATTGATGTTTATTTTATCAATCATCTCATATATGTAAAAAAAATTAAATTCAAATATTACCATTTTATTGGCAAACAAATTTCAATAAATATACAGAGCAAACATTAAAAACTATTAATTGATGTGACAATTTGTGATTACTTTGCTATATATATGGGGCTGTCCACATCAACTCGACACGGCTCCAGACCTCAACATCTCCAATTTGATTTTTAATTTTATATGTTATTACTCCATGTCTGGAGAACCTTCCAAATTTTTTTGGGATATTTCAAATGAACACTTTCGGAGTTAAGATTTTTTTCATCCTTAAAAAAAGGACCGTTTTTAAAATTCTGAAAAAAATCACTAAAATCCTGTTGATGATGTGGAACGACCTCCCATTCGCAGAATCGTGGGCAGAATTTTCCAGAAATTTTTTTTTTCCATTTTTAACAAATTTTTTTTCCGAAAAAGGCTTATCTAATGACATTTATTGGCAAAACATTATTATGATTAATAATTATTGTAAAAACGACAAAAAATTTTGATATAGTTTATAGGAAAAAAAAATACGCAATGAAATTCTCTTCCGAAATCCATTTTGTAATTTGATTTTTGAGCGAGTGAGAAAAATAATGTTCAAGACAATTTTTTTGAAAAGGAAAAAAAAAATATAAGGAAAATTCTGCCCACGATTCTGCGAGTGGGAGGTTCTACATCATCAACAGGAGTTTTATGATTTTTTCAGAATTTTGAAAAAGATCCTTTTTTTAAGGATGAAAAAAATCATAGCTCCGAAAGCGTCAATTTGAAAAATCAAAAAAAAATTGGAAGGTTCTCCAGACATGGAGAAATAACACATAAAATTAAAAATCAAATCGGAGATGTTGAGGTCTGGAGCCGTGTCGAGTTGACGTGGATAGACCCATATACTTTTTAAATGGGTGTACTCTTTCTAATGCTGACCTGAAAAAAAGAAAAGTATAATACAGTGCTCGCTCACTAATTTTAACCTCTCTAACATTTTACCTCTCCGCCGTCGAAGGGAAGTAGGCGCCCCCACTATGGCCTGGTCGTTTGGTTCGGCGCATAACGATGCGCAGTAACCACGTCACATAACCTCAACAAACCTGTGGTTTTCTAGTAAGTCAGCTGTCAGCTATTTCCCCTCAGCTCCCCGTGCGCACATCATAAACTCCGCCCATGGACATAGTGGGGGACCTCGCTAATATTATCTATACCCCGGATCCGTGAAAATTAGTGAGGGAGCACTGTAAATACAAAAGTTGTATTCTGTACTTCGATTGACTCTGAAGTCTTGAATGAGAATTTTTATTCATATTTTATTTTTAACGAATCTAACAGTTTTGGGTTACGTACCTGATATGTTGCAATTCCGACCTGCTGGATATCACCGACAATGACGCGTAGATAATATAGAGATATTATATCACGTATTACAGTATAATATACATATTATTTGTATATATATGTTATATTATTTAACGAATCTTTTCTGCTTGAGCTGTTTTTATTCAGCTGCTTTGCATCGACAACACGCTGATTTGACAGTTTTGACAGGATATTTTTTTTCAAACAAAAACCCCGCGCTGCTCCTTGCCTGCGCATTGCGTAGCGCGCATTTCGCGGTGACGGAAGTTCCGTTACAATCTCTTTTTTACTGAAGGGATTTCTATAGTATCTAAACTGTATACATCATTATAATTTCAATATTCCTGTATCAACCTAATTTTAAGCAAATCATTGTTATTTTGGTATGAATAAAACGTTTTTTTAAATACAAGTCGTACATATTGGATCCTTCATCTTGTTTTTTTTTCAAATTTTGACTTCAGATTCGTGATCAGCGACCCTAAAAACCCCCGACTGCTGATTTTTGTCCTAATCGAATGGTTTTCTAAGGAATTTTTAGCCGTATCGGATCCACCATTTTGTTTTTTCAAATTTTGACTTCAGATTCGTGATCAACGACCCCAAAAACCCCCGGGTACTGATTTTCACCCGAATTGAATGGTTTTCTGAAGAATTTTTATCCGTATCGGATCCGCCATTTTGTTTTTTCAAATTTTGACTTCAGATTCGTGATCAGCGACCCCAAAAACCCCCGAGTACTGATTTTCACCTGAATTGAATGGTTTTCTGAGGAATTTTTATCCGTATCGGATCCGCCATTTTGTTTTTTCAAATTTTGACTTCAGATTCGTTATCAGCGACCCCAAAAACCCCTGAGTACTGATTTTTACCCGAATTGAATGGCTTTCTGAGAAATTTTTGGCCGTATCGGATCCGCCATTTTGTTTTTTCAAATTTTGACTTCAGATTCGTTATCAGCGACCCCAAAAACCCCTGAGTACTAATTTTTACCCGAATTGAATGCTTTTTCGACTTTTGGCCAGGAATTTGGGATTCCGTCCCACTGTGCGACATCCCGCCTTCGTTTTTTTTTTTAAATTGTAGCTTAGAATATCAGCTTTCGAATGAAGTGTGGATCAGACTGCGCAAACCTGCGCGGGCGGATCCAGAGCATTTTTACAGAACGTATGCGCGTTCCGAGAAGGCCCCCGGCGCGGCGGCGCTCGGTCGGCGCCGCTGCGTTCCATGCCAGTTCAGCTGCCTAGTCAGCTGAGCTGGACAGGTAGCTCGCTTACTTGGAACTTTCTCACCCTAAGCGAACTCGGTCGACTGGTTTACTCTAACAATGGATTCGAAATATTAATATATTGTTAATGAAAATTCTGATACCTGATTTATCATACGTAGGCAATTTGTTTCCGAGAGGCGAAGGGATTTATTCGAAATTTGTTATTGTATTCGGAACGCCAAATCCGCATTCTAATGTAATGTTACTAAATGCACAAAGGCGTATCTCTTATCCTCATTCGGATTACAATGCTATTTATAATTAATACGAAATACTATTCTTTCTATCTAGGTTCTGGAACTTCTCCTATCATCTTCAAGCGAAGGGAAATCCTTTCAATAAAAAAGGGAGCAGTTTTCGTCAGAAACCATTATTCCACTATTAGCGAGCCCGACTATCACACATGAAGATCTCTATCCGGCTTCGGATTGACTTATGACTTTTAATTTCTGGAAATAAAGACTTTGTTTACTATATTGCAAGAGAATAATTATTTTCCCCGAAATTCCCGAATCTATTGTCTAATTTAGTATAGCACATATATTTTAGGTACGCCGTTTTATTTTTCCGAATTTGAATATCGGATTCGTAATCAGCAACCCCGAAAACATCAGTAAAGTGTATAATCAATCGTGTTTTCTGTGAAATTCATGTCTGAGTCGGCCATATTAAGTCCGCCATTTTGTTTTTCCAAATTTGAATATCAGATTCGTAATCAGCGACCCCAAAAACATCGGTAAAGAGCATAATCAATCGTGTTTTTTACGAAATTCCTGTCTCCATCGGCCGTATTGGAGCCGCCATTTTTTTTCTCCAAATTTCGATATCAGATTCGTAATCAGCGACCCCGAAAATATCGGTAAGGTGTATAATCAATCGTGTTTTTTACGAAATTGATGTCTCCATCGGCCATATTGGAGCCGCCATTTTTTTTTTCCAAATTTGGATACCAGATTCGTAATCAGCGACCCCAAAAACATCAGTATATCCAATATCGAAAAATTCCCATGATCCCCTGGATTATGGCCACGTTTTCGTGAAAATTCCCCACTGTGCATCGTGCCTAAGGGAGATGTCCCCTTTGCCACAATACATATTGACCACCTAGGTCAGCTCCATATACTTAGCCCCTCATCTGACCCGATCGCGTCAATTCTGTTTTTAATCGATTGTTGGTCGTTTGTAGGTGTTTGATATCTTATTCCCGACGTTTGATAGTAATTAGTTAATTGATAATTAATAAAACAAATTTGCCTAGGGAATTTAAGTGACGTCAGCCCCTCATAACCCTCAATTATTATCAGATTCGATTTTTTAGACCAGCAATCGTTTGTTGGTCGTTTGTCGGTGTTTATTAGCGCTTTTCCAACGTTTGATAGGCAACCGATTATCCGGAAAAAATTAAATAAATCTGTGCGAGTGATTTTGCCTAGTGATTTTCCCTAGGCTGGTTTTCCCCAGATAAGAGTGACCGAAAGTAGCTTTTTCGATATGCGCAATATTTATTTGAACTAATAATTTAATAAAACTATCGTTCGCAAATAGTTTGTGGGTGATTGTAACATATTATGAACGTTTGATATTCGATCGATTTGGTTCTTTCCGCTATACTGGAATCGGAAAATTATCATTAGATCGCTGAAGTTACGACGCGAATGCGCCTCAAGCTTCAGCAGGTGTGATAATCCAAGATGGATACTTAACTACCTGTCGAGTGCCGCTACTCATCATCTGTATAAGATCATTTTGGAGTAAGTGTGAATTTTGCACTTCTCATGTTATAGTCAATTGGTCCCTCACAAATGAGTTTACACGTGAATTTTTTGTCGATTCGTATTACGGCACTTCTCTTTTTCAACCACTTTTGTTGAATATTAATGCTCAAAGCAGTATATTCAAGCCATACGAATCCCAACTCACATGCTCCATAGAGCAAAAAAGTAATGACATATCTTGTTGTAGGGTTCATGGTACTCCGCGATGTTATTGTGCAATCCCAATGGTACCTACAGAGGTCGTGAAATGATGAGCTGGGCAATATATTGTAACGGATCAGACAACCTAGGCCTGACCGTTAGCAATTCAAACATCAGCCGTTGCGAACGTCGAACGATCTAGAACATTCGACGAGAGCGACAAGTCGCGTGACGTCATAGCAAGTATATAAGTCGAGACACAGCTCTCAGCAGCAGCAATTCTACGGTCTAGCACCGGGTTGACTCGCAACACTCTCTCTCAATAGTCACAATAGGCAGAGCGCCTTGTGAACTAATAGCTTCACTTCAATATAAATTCTACTCTATTTTATTCGCGAGAGTCAACTAAAGTTAAATAAATTCCAAAATATAATAAAAGAAATAAATTTAGAAAAAAGAATATTATTTAGTCAATAGATTCATAGTCATACGAAATCAAAGTATCTAATAAAATAAATCAAATACGAAACTGTCAAAATTCAAAAAACGAATAACGAAAAACGAATAGTCTTCGGTATTAAATAATTTAGTAAGTAAGCAATCACTGTAAATATAGTTTAGGAATTGGTTGCAACCGCTTGTTTTGGTAAAATTAAAATAAATCGAATCTCTTGATGATCTAAAAGTAAGTTACTATATGCAGATCCCTTATCCGCCATTTCCAGGTTCTTCTTCGTCTGTATAACCAACCAAAGCTAAATACAGCCTTAGTGTGTCTCTGACGCACTCAGGTCTGGCACAGCTGGTTGTATTGTTTAGAAAACTTGGGAATAAACTAACTTTAACATAACTGAAATCAAAAGGTTAGGTGGGTAAAGTGCAGCCTTAGCGCGTTTACGTGTTCAGGTCTGTGGGGAGGCGGCTTTAGTTGCACGGCGACTCAAGTCCGTAATAGGGAACATTAAATTATTGATATAAAGGTCTAGAACATATAAAATCGAGCAAAGAACTCACAATTACACTCGGTTCGCGATACCGGTGGTATCGCTCAAGAACCGAAACGTAACATTTGTCACGCAACGTGGGGCTATCAGTAACATTTGGCGCCCAACTGAGGGGCTTTTATAATCAATATTTAATAAAAAAACGTACTTAAAAAATATCTAGAGTCATATATTCAATTTAACTTAACTTCGTTGCACTAATTAATTTAACTTCATTGCTGGTAGAGTCATTTTTGCGGATTATGTCAAAGTCCGGTGTCACAACCAGGCAAATGGCGGACAAGGGATCTGGCATCAGTTCGGCTACGGAGCTAGGGTTAGGTGACAGGAATCAAGGACGGCATAATAAAGAAAAAGACGCAGCAATTTTAGATAAAGCATTTATTGATACAGAAAAAGAAAAAGAGAAAGAAACAGAGCGTCGAAGGCAGATGGTCGTCGAGCAATCTTCGGTGATAGAGGCACTGGAAAAAATTCATAAAAAGATAGATGAAAATTATGCTAAATTAGAAAGAACAATCGTCGAATCAAAATCAGTAAATACCGATAACATATTATCAAGCGAGGATAATTTTAGAAAAAGACTCGAAGAGCAATCATTAAAATATAGAAAACAATTAGAAGCATTAGATAAGAAACTAGATATAAATAGCGAAATATTCAACGAAAAATTAGAAGAAAGTCAAAAACAATACAATAAAGAGCACGAAACGATAAGAGAAGAGTTTGGCGACGGTCTAAATTGTTTGGAAGCTAAAATAGAGAAACACCAAAAAACCAATGTAGAAAAGTTGATAGAGATCGAGAAAAAACATGATAATTTTCGAACAAGCGTAAACGCTGAAATTAGACGAGTAAGATCGAACAATTGTAATCAAGGGAGTGACTACAATTGCTTAATTTCCAAACATGTTAGACTGCCGCAATTCTCCGGAAAATGCTGGGAAAGACCGGCTAATTATATAAAAGAAATTGAAGAGTACTTTACCTTCATCGATGCACGGCACGATGACATTTGTTTAAAACTAGTAGGGCAAAGTCTCACTTTGGATGCGAAGGATTGGTGGATCGCGCGTCGCGACGTAATCAATTCCTGGGAAGAATTTAAAAAACGATTTCTAAAAAGATACTGGGGAATCGAAACACAGCGGGAATTAAGAAAAGATATTGAGTTCGGGTATTATATTCCAGACGCGAGGGTAACGTGGTCTGAATATGCAAATAGAAAATTCGCATCAGCCGTGGGTTTAGATCCGTGCATGTCAGAAACGGAGATTGTTCGTAACCTTACACGACATTTCGACGAACCGATAGTAGAAGCTGCTAGGTGCCGCAACATAGTTGACATCGACGCACTACTAGAATTTTTAGACGAAATGCAATTCGGTGGTAGATCTAACGCACCAAGACCGAAAAATACGTACACGAACAAACAATATCAAACCGTCAACCGTCCGAGCGAAAACCGAGACAAACAAGTGTCATGGCGGAATGAAATGACTAGTCAGAATTTCAAACCAACAAACAACGAGCATGAGACGCGACATCAACCTGGACAAAGCGAACATGACAACAATAGGTTGAACTGGACAAATCGCCAAATCAAAGCGACCGTTGTAAATACAGATAATGACCAGTCGGTAAACGATGTCAATTCAACTATTGCGGGAAACTAGAAGGCGCTGTACTGGAAGAAGAATTCTTACCGACACCAGTACAGCGTGTTCAAAGCATTTCGGCGGTAGAATTAAATGAAAATAACACAGAAAATAATTTGTTCGAAAATCCGTTTAATTATCTTATTAAAGAGGATACAGGAGAAGGTCAACCATTAGTACAATGTCCGGAGGTTCTCTTGCACATTGAGAATGTCGAAGTAAAGGCTCTGATAGACACGGGTAGTCATATAACGTGCGTGTCGGGTAGCTGGTACAATCGACATAAAACATCTTTAGCAGACTGCGCAAAATTTCCTGTAGTGAACTTTCAGATATCAGGAGTGCTAGGGGGCAAGCCTACTCGGGTAAAAGAGCAAATATTAGCGAGAATCAAGATCGGGTCGTCATCCGATGAGATATGTTTTCTCATCGTACACGGATTAAAGCAAGATGCCATAATCGGGATTTGACACCTTACATAAATGGAAAGCCGACTTAGATTTAGACTCAAATAAATTACAGTTTCAAATAAATACAAAACATGATCAAGTTGAGATAAATACAATGAATGAAAATAAAAACGCGAACCGGGATAAAGAGACAATTTCAAACATCGAAGCAATTAATAGTCATCAGTCTGGACATAATCCGGGATTAACTGATGATGAGATTAATAGCAAATTATCAGAATGTCAGATACTAGAAGCTTGTGAGATTAACGCCTTTTCAAACTTGTTAAAAAAGTATCGCGACATATTCTCGAAAATACCTGGTAGAGTCACTATTTACGAACATAAGATTAAAATATATGAGGATCGACCCTTTGTAAGACGATCATACCCAGTGCCGATTATGCACAGAGATAAAGTCAGAGAAGAGATTGATAAAATGTTAAATCTTGGTATCATTGAGCGCTCATACAGCGAATATATAAACCCTATAGTGGTGGTAGCTAAAAAATCAGGCGACATCCGGTTGGTATTAGATGCGCGTTACATTAACAAGCTAATAGTACCTGACCATGATTGTGCGCAATCTACTGAGGTTTTGTTTCAAAAGTGCGGAAACAATTCCGTTATGTCCAGCCTTGATCTAACTGCGAGTTTTTGGCAAATACCATTACATAAGGATTCAAGAAAATATACTGCGTTCATGTACGAGGGGAAGACATATCAATTCGCGGTGACACCCTACGGCTTGAGCACCAGCTTGGCAAGTCTCATCCGCACTCTTGATTTAGTCTTGAGGGAAACAGAGGAATTCACCATCAACTTCGTTGATGACATACTGTGTCTATCTGATTCGTTTCCGTCTCACTTGGCACACCTGGAGTTATTATTTAGAGTTTTTAGAAAGCACAATATGACCATAAATTTCAATAGATCAAAGTTTTTTCGTGAACAAATTGATTTCTCAGGGCATCGGATTACCAAAAATGGAATCTTGCCACAACCGGAAAAAATAGAAGCAATAAGAAATTTTCCCGTTCCAAAAAACGTTAAACAATTAAAAGGATTTTTAGGTCTGACAAATTATTACGGTAAATTTGCGAGACATTACTCAGATGCGACAGCTCCATTGCTTAAACTAGTACGAAAGGATGTCAAGTGGGATTGGAACGAAGAAATGATAGCGCATTTCAATAAAGTAAAACAATTATTTTGTAAAGAGATGATCATTCATCATCCAAACCCGAAAAAACGGTATTATCTGCAGTGTGATGCAAGCAACTTTGCGATCGGTGCCGTATTGTATCAGTTATCCGACAAAAACGAGGAGTTGATTGTAGGTTTTGCTAGTCGTACGCTCAAGGGGGCGGAGCTTAACTATTTTACATCGGAAAAAGAGCTTTTGGCGATAGTCTTTGCGCTGGAGAAGTTCCGGACATTTATTATCGGTGCTCAGTTAACAATTCGGACCGATCATCATGCGCTTACATTCATGACGACATGCAAGTTAGTCAGTTCAAGGTTGGCGCGTTGGATATTGTTTGTTCAAACATACGATTTCGAGATTGAATACGTTAAAGGCAAAGACAATATCGTTGCAGACACGCTTAGCCGATATCCACCTGACAAGATCAACGAAATGCCACAAATAAACAAACTGCAAATAATTGCGCCGTTAGCAAGAAATATAAACCAACAATTAGAAAATAAATTGAAAATTTTCGGACAGCTTCAAGCTGATGATCCGCATATTAGACTCCTCGTCGATGAGGATTTGACAAGGAATAAAAAACGATTAAAATTGGAGGAAGGGATTTGGTACCACTTGGAACCAGGGGGCTCCAAGAGAGCTTATCTTCCGTCGAGTTTGATAAAAGAATTAATAATCGAGACACATGAGGCATACGGACATGTAGGGGCTAGAAAATGTTACAAATTATTGAATGAAACTTTCTACTTTCCGAAATTCGCGCGGTGCATTCGACGAATTCTAGCTAGCTGCGAGCGATGTCAGCTATGTAAAGTACCTAATCGTTACAGCTACGCTCGCATGCAGAACATCACACCGAGTGAGGTCGGGGAATTGGTTTCTATTGACTTTTTAGGCCCGTTACCCGCGAGTAAAGGGAATTACAAATGGTTGTTAGTGACCATTGACACATTCAGCAAGTTTGTGCGATTGTATCCGTTGAAAACTGCCGACGCGCGCTCCACAATCCGATGCATTTTTGAGAAGTACATACCGGAGCTTGGAAAGCCGAGCAAAATCCAATTCGACCATGGGACACAGTTCACGTCAGCGCTATGGTTAAAGAAACTGAAAGAGGAAAATATAACACCTATATTCTCATCAATTAGACATCCACAGGGAAATATGGTCGAAAGAGTAAATCGTGAATTAGGAAGGTTCTTTAGAACTTTCTTGACAGGAAAACATACCTCATGGATTGACTGGTTGAAGGTTATCGAAAGCTGCGTGAACGAGGTATACCATGAGTCGACTGGATTTTGCCCGTGCGAAATCCAGCTCGGTGAACCGCCTACTCGTTTCTGGAAAAAATGGTTTAAAATAGATAAAGAAGATATATCACAAGAATTAAAATTAAGCTTAGTTAAGAATAATATTAGGAAGAATGGAAGTAGCAGAGCCAGGAGGTTCAATGAAAGTCATAAAATGACAGAATTTAAAGTAAATGATTTGGTTTTGGTAAGAGCTTTAAATGTCTCTGATTCAAAAAATAAAACAATGGCAAAATTTCTAGCTTTATATGAGGGACCTTACCGTATTTGTAACCGAATTGGCGAAGCTACATTTGTTCTAGAAAATATAAACACGCGAAAAGAGCGAGGTCGTTTCCATACAAACATGCTGAAGCATTATGTATTGCCTGAAATTTGAAATTTTAACGACGTTTAGCACCTAGGGGAGCTGAATGTCATCGTTTGCAACGGTTGTGTTTGAATTGCTAACGTACCTTGGTTAGGTGAGACGAAGAGGACGATATAAAAGCTCGAGGTCAAGTATGAGTCATCACATTCACTTATCATGTTCGGGTACGGATACATCAGTGTACAGGATAAGGGTACGCAAACCCAAGCCGTTGACGATGACTATCATGCATCTGAAAATGAAAAAGTTATAGTTAGTTCAGGAAAATTTAAATCCGGATCTGGAAGATATGTAATCGGGAGAGGCTATCAAACGGCAGCACACCTCATGGATCCATCACGTTTGAACCGCCGGCGAAATTTAGTGCATACTAGTCAACCAGCTACAATTGAGCCGGTGGATGCAATAAATAATGCGCCGACCACCAGCGTAGATCCAACGATAGATGTGCGGGAGACCAAGGTAGATCCACCAATTACGGCAGATCAAAACAACAATCTGGTGTTGAAGATCTGCATTCCACGTCTGAAGTTATCTGAAAAAAAAGAACTGAAAGAAAAAACATTAACATCTAAAACCAAAGATAAAAACAAGAATCCACCTACCATCAGGAAGATTGAGGCGTTGGAACTCAGTCAGCCAGAGATCCGGAGATTTAAAATACCTCGTATAACTGACAGATCCTGTGACGTTTCAACGACCGCGGCGGAAAATGGACGAACAGCTATCCACACTATCACTGAGACTGTTTCGACAACCGGCGCAAAACGAAACCGCATTGCGGACTATGATCGGCGAAAGAACCGTAAGCCGGAGGAATTGATAAATATGCTCCGAAATTTTGGGACGTTAGATTTGTCAGATGACGAGGGAGAAGAAATGACGTTACGGCAACGACAGGAACAGAGGGCGAAATCAGCAATAAAATCATCAGCTGACCAGCGCAGAAAACTCCATCGGTCATCGACCAACGATACTGTGGAGATACCCGTACTCATGGATCCCACAGACCCACTTGGTTTAAAGAGGGGATAACTCAAAATTTCATCTTGTTCATCAAAAAGCCACATTCAGCATCAAGAATCGATCATCAGCCTAGACGTATCATCAGAGATCATCCGACCATCAGATGATCGAAGGGGGCAATGTAACGGATCAGACAACCTAGGCCTGACCGTTAGCAATTCAAACATCAGCCGTTGCGAACGTCGAACGATCTAGAACATTCGACGAGAGCGACAAGTCGCGTGACGTCATAGCAAGTATATAAGTCGAGACACAGCTCTCAGCAGCAGCAATTCTACGGTCTAGCACCGGGTTGACTCGCAACACTCTCTCTCAATAGTCACAATAGGCAGAGCGCCTTGTGAACTAATAGCTTCACTTCAATATAAATTCTACTCTATTTTATTCGCGAGAGTCAACTAAAGTTAAATAAATTCCAAAATATAATAAAAGAAATAAATTTAGAAAAAAGAATATTATTTAGTCAATAGATTCATAGTCATACGAAATCAAAGTATCTAATAAAATAAATCAAATACGAAACTGTCAAAATTCAAAAAACGAATAACGAAAAACGAATAGTCTTCGATATTAAATAATTTAGTAAGTAAGCAATCACTGTAAATATAGTTTAGGAATTGGTTGCAACCGCTTGTTTTGGTAAAATTAAAATAAATCGAATCTCTTGATGATCTAAAAGTAAGTTACTATATGCAGATCCCTTATCCGCCATTTCCAGGTTCTTCTTCGTCTGTATAACCAACCAAAGCTAAATACAGCCTTAGTGTGTCTCTGACGCACTCAGGTCTGGCACAGCTGGTTGTATTGTTTAGAAAACTTGGGAATAAACTAACTTTAACATAACTGAAATCAAAAGGTTAGGTGGATAAAGTGCAGCCTTAGCGCGTTTACGTGTTCAGGTCTGTGGGGAGGCGGCTTTAGTTGCACGGCGACTCAAGTCCGTAATAGGGAACATTAAATTATTGATATAAAGGTCTAGAACATATAAAATCGAGCAAAGAACTCACAATTACACTCGGTTCGCGATACCGGTGGTATCGCTCAAGAACCGAAACGTAACAATATACTGCATTGTGAGTTTTCTGATGGAACTTATCTTCATCTATTTCTCGGTTTTTTCACACATAATGACCAGTGCAGACATTACATTTTTTTGGTGATCAAGAGGCCTGTGAGATTCCTCTTATATTACCAAGCATGCTTTCACGCAAGGAGCTTAACTGGTCGTGCTAATTTTTAATTTATACATTATAATTCTGACTGACGTAATCTTCGATTAAATGTTGCATTCAACAGATATACATTTTGTTCTTCAAATGTTGCAGATTTATGAGGAGCATGGAAGTTTACCTGTCATATACTGCGGCTGTCATGTCTGCCATGCGTCGCCTTGAACAGCAAAGGAAGATGATTCACTTTCAACCATCCCGTACCAGACCATCTTGAATATGGCTCTGTCCTGATCTATTTACGTGATCATTAGTTCATTAAATTATGAAGTGCAACAAATTGAACAAGAGTTTTATCATAGCTATGAAAAACTCAATGGGAAAAGTCTACAAGATACTGGATGTGAGTCACATCTTGTTCATCTGTTTACATCACCAATTCTGAACTGATCTTCTTGAAAGAAATCTTCGGCAATGCCAAACAAAATGTTCCTTTAGTTTTCAGATCCTTTATATACCTAATACTGATGGCACAATCACCAGCTATTAGCCAATTGTATCCGCGAAATGTGCCTTACTATTCGCCAGAACAATACTACTTAAACTACGATGGGAGTTATAACTTGAGATTTCTACTCATTACCTTTGTCGTTTTGTTATTTTGTCACAGGTACAGCTATGGTTATCTATAAAGTATCTTCCAACAATATTCATGTTGAATCCATCTGTTATATTTGCTGTATCCGTCGATATATTTCTTCGTTCACTGAATATGTGCTGTGACGTCATATTGTGAATATTCGATGTGGAAAGCAAAATGTTACAGCATATCTCGACTTTTGCAGGACGGGCAGCCAGTCTATTGAAGAAGCGATTATCAAATTGGTGGGACCCCTTTTTGAAAACATAATGCAGCTATTTCCAAGTGGGATTTCATCATCTGATTACAAATCTGCTGGGTTCGAAAATACCACGGTATCCGGCATAGGGCACCTCTACCACTTGGGCAGCTGCAGTAACTGCATCATTTTGGAATATGGACTGTAGGCTATGTTATATAATATTAAATGAGTGCAGACAGACAATGATGCTACTGGTGCATCTTGACCCCAAGGCAACAGCTTTTTATCTGCGCACTATATTCCATTTGGGTTTGGATGTGACATAACAATGACTCAGTTAATCTTGAGGAAACTCTTTGATGAAGTCGCCATCTATAACAAAACTGTTCATAAAATGTCAGTATAAATTACATTGCTGGTTCGTTTTTACTTTTCATCAACTTTGGTGATTTAAGAAAAGTATTGGTTTCGGTCGAAAAGTGGATTTGCTAATTTCAACGAATCTTTACGTTTCCTACCGTCTGGAATCCGAAAAACAGGTTTTTAGAAAATGTCGGTCTGTCTGTCGGTCTGTCGGTCCGGCGGTCTGTCGCATAAATCCGCGCAATGTTCTGGGAAACGGCTCGATAGAAAATTCTGAAATTTTGAGGATTTGACATTCGAATGACGGGAATGAAAAATTGCCATACCCCATTAAATTCGAATGTTCGCTTCCATCGGAAATTAATTGACTTTCAATTTTATATGTGTATATTTTACTTTTTCTTTCTTTTACTTTTCATTTTTGATATTTCAAAATCAAAATGATGAAAAGTGCTGCGAAAAACACCGTCTTTTTCGTCTTTACTGATTTTTTAACATGTTTCTCAAAACTCAACTCATTTTCGAATCTGTAAAATTGAGGAGTTTGATTCAACGCAATAAAAGTTTACATCTCATTATCATGGTTCAAAATATTTGAGATAACGCCACCCACTCCTTCATAAATATTTCGACGCAATCTTTTTAGCTTATTCTAACATTATACTATTGATGCAGTAATAGTGATTCCTGATCTTGATTTGCTTGATTGAGGTTTGTTTCTCAGATATAAAGGTCATAGACAACGATAAGTAAATTTAACGTTTCGGCCCGGGTGTGGGCCTTCAACAAACCCCTATCATTATACTATTGAACTCATGTATTCGAACAAAAAAAAAAAAATAGCCAGTCGAAATTTGAACTTCGCTTTAACAGAAGTGTTAAACAGTGTCATTAATTCATTAAATAAGGGCACCATATCAATGTGGTACTGAGACTGAATAGCACTGAATAGCATAAATAATTACCTGTTACTGAATTATTCATCATATCATTGTCAGTACGGCATATTGACTCAATATTCGCAACAATATATTCAACATCATTGAATGATTCCAAAGTGTTTCACATGAATAACGAAAAAAATAGTTTTTAGAGGAAGGTCTCAATCAATCAAGTCGAGTCAATTATTCTTTTTAGTCAAAATTGCCTGACGTTTCGGCAGTCGTGTTCTGCCCTCATCAGAGGCTGTTTATTGAAAAAAAAAAAAAAAAAAAAAATATTACAGAAATTTAGTTATTTGACACATGTGTACATTAATTACATATGTTAAAAGTCCAATGATTAAAATACAGCTTACAGCAGATAATACAATGGAAGTCAAACATTTAATGAAAGTCGCATTTGAAACAAAGTAAACAAACGGATAAGACCTAATGACAATTCGTAAACAAAATTTTAATTACCTTAATAAATTGGTGTTAAGTGAAAAAACTTGGCATACTTATTATAGCCATTGTCACACAACAGGATGAGCAGTCTGTCATCCTGTGATCGTGGAACGCTTATGAAAACAAGGGGGTGTGACAACTCTTATTATATACGGACTCTGCAGAGGCTCGTCATGTTGACAAACGTCACAGGTGATAATGTAAATAATTTAAACTTCGTGACGTTAGCGAATGACGTCAATGACTGACGTCAATGGTTGTTTATATTCTTCTGAATAGAGCCCGCTCTCATAGACAAGTTTTTTCACCAACAACAACATCTAACAAAACTAAGAGCAGCTTTTAGATCTTAATCTGTGAAGCATGTTAGAATAAGGTAAATGTAATTTTTTAGTGTCCTCTTTCTTGTTCAGACTGTTCGGTTGCAAATTAATTCGTAACATCTCGGAGGTGATCCGTTTGGACCAAACTGCTTCCCTATCAAGTATAGATGTCTTATCCCAATCAAAAACATGGTTAAATTCAATTTGATGTGAGGAAACTACAGAATGTGATTCTGGGTTTTTCTTAAGATTGTCTTGGTGTTCTTTCAGTCTAGTCCTAAGCTCACGTTTGGTCTCACCTACATAAGACGCCGAGCAACCCTTACATTGAATCTTATAAACTACATTACATTTGTCAAGTTTGTCCGTGAGGTCTTTACCTTTGGTAACGACAGACCTAAGATTGCTGTTGACACTCATGACAGGTGTTAAGTCATATTTCCTGAGTGAGCTACCTAATCTCTCAGAAAAACCTCTGATGTACGGTGTCGGTACTAATTTGCGTTTCGAACGGACTGGACCACTGACCACTGTGATAACCGACGTGTTTTGTTCTGGGTCAGTTAACGTGATAACTATGTTGGTATTCTTATTCTGCAGGTTCTTAAATTTCAAATGTTTGACCCTTTTGATTAATAACTTTTCATAGAAGGAATCAGGATAGTTATTATCACGTAGCAAAGTTCTTACCAAGTTCAAATTCTCAGTATGGAATTTTGGGTGGGAAAGTGAAATCGCCCTATCCACTAAGTTAAAAACCATACCTCGCTTTTGAGACTGAGGGTGTGATGAATTAAAATTTAAAAACCTACCAGAAAACGTTGGTTTACGATACCAGTTAGTAATTATCATGTTGGAATCGTCCCGAATCACATGAATGTCTAAAAAACTTAGCCTACGTTCTTCCTCCAGTTCATGCGTAAACTGGAGGCGGTCATGATAACTGTTGAAAATGTTAGTCACATATTCAACGTTAGCCCTGGGTATGCACATGATGATATCGTCGACGTAACGGTAATAAAACAATGGTTTGAAATTCAATTTAGACAAACAATCGCGTTCTAGATCTACCATGACAACGTCAGCTAGAACCGGTGAAATTGGGGAACCCATGGGTGACCCAAAAATTTGTTTATAATATTGTTTATCAAACTGAAAATACACGTTCTCTAGTAAATAAGTTACACCCGCTAATACTTCACTTAAAGGCATAGTGGAATGTTTCGCTATGAAGGAGTATCTATTCACTATCGCTGACTTGACTAGTTCACTAGGTACATTCGTAAACAAAGACGTCACATCTAAGGAGACTAAAACAAAATCCTTAGGTACCTGGACATTTTTGAGTTTATCAATCAGGTCCCAACTATGTTTAATGTACGAGTCAGGCTTAGGAAAACTCCTGATTAGTAGATTACTAAGAAACTTAGAGATCGAATACGTCGGACTGCCTATGGCTGAGATAATGGGTCTCAGTGGTATGTCTTTTTTATGTATTTTCGGTAGTCCATAACCTTTAGCTAAACAAGTGTTAGTTTGCGTTAACTCGTTTTTATGGTATTGTTGAGATAGGAAACAATTAGTGTTCCATCTGTCTAAAATTCTCTGTGCAGTCTTACGTAACGAGACTAGTGGGTTCTTGTTTACTAATCTATAAGTGGTGGTGTCAGCGAATAGCGTCCTCATTTTGTGTGTGTAACTGTTTTTGTTTACCGCTACTGTGACATTACCTTTATCTGCGTTGGTGAAGAAGATGTTATTATTATTTTTCAAAAATTGACGAGTAGTGTTAAGTCTCTGTGCAGCAACCCGGTCTTCAATACTAATATGTCTGTTATTACGAGAAAAATGTTCAACATTCTTAATCAATTTACTTCTTAGCTCTTTTTTATGCTCTTCCGGAAATGACGGTGCGTTAACGGCATGCTCTACGTTCTTTATAACTTTAATTATGGTCTCCTGGTCTAAGCTAGTAGGTGGAGAGAATTTAGGACCCAAGGATACCGTAGCAATAACATCTTCCGGAATCGGTGTATCAGTTAAATTCACAAACCAACGTTCATTAGGCTTAGTCAACACTGCTGGTGTGCCTTGTGTGTGTGTATGTTTAACTACAGGTCTGTGCGATAAGCCATTGAATTTACGTGTGAAGCTACTATTCAGTTTATCAATTAAGAGGTCTAGATTATCATGTTGATACTTAACTAAGTCATTGTACACCTCGGGGGGTAGTAACTCCTGTAGTGAAGTATCAAGCTTATCAAACTTTCTCTTCAAGAAACACAAATGAACGTGTATGTCTTCGATCTCTATATTTAACATTAGTTTCTACAATTTGCTGACCAAAGTACATGGAAGTAAAATTACGACCATCTTCAAGGAATGGGTTGACACAAAGAGAAGAATCACCATTTCTGCTGCACAACGACGGTTCCTCCTAAGATGTAGGACCTACGACTCAAGACCGAAACACATACAACACATTGGAGACAAACTGGAGTCTATCACGTGTCATAGCAAGACGGGATTCCTCCTGTTACGTAAGAGTATCATCCAACTTACAACTAGTTTACTAAATATAGAGATCGAAGACATACACGTTCATTTGTGTTTCTTGAAGAGAAAGTTTGATAAGCTTGATACTTCACTACAGGAGTTACTACCCCCCGAGGTGTACAATGACTTAGTTAAGTATCAACATGATAATCTAGACCTCTTAATTGATAAACTGAATAGTAGCTTCACACGTAAATTCAATGGCTTATCGCACAGACCTGTAGTTAAACATACACACACACAAGGCACACCAGCAGTGTTGACTAAGCCTAATGAACGTTGGTTTGTGAATTTAACTGATACACCGATTCCGGAAGATGTTATTGCTACGGTATCCTTGGGTCCTAAATTCTCTCCACCTACTAGCTTAGACCAGGAGACCATAATTAAAGTTATAAAGAACGTAGAGCATGCCGTTAACGCACCGTCATTTCCGGAAGAGCATAAAAAAGAGCTAAGAAGTAAATTGATTAAGAATGTTGAACATTTTTCTCGTAATAACAGACATATTAGTATTGAAGACCGGGTTGCTGCACAGAGACTTAACACTACTCGTCAATTTTTGAAAAATAATAATAACATCTTCTTCACCAACGCAGATAAAGGTAATGTCACAGTAGCGGTAAACAAAAACAGTTACACACACAAAATGAGGACGCTATTCGCTGACACCACCACTTATAGATTAGTAAACAAGAACCCACTAGTCTCGTTACGTAAGACTGCACAGAGAATTTTAGACAGATGGAACACTAATTGTTTCCTATCTCAACAATACCATAAAAACGAGTTAACGCAAACTAACACTTGTTTAGCTAAAGGTTATGGACTACCGAAAATACATAAAAAAGACATACCACTGAGACCCATTATCTCAGCCATAGGCAGTCCGACGTATTCGATCTCTAAGTTTCTTAGTAATCTACTAATCAGGAGTTTTCCTAAGCCTGACTCGTACATTAAACATAGTTGGGACCTGATTGATAAACTCAAAAATGTCCAGGTACCTAAGGATTTTGTTTTAGTCTCCTTAGATGTGACGTCTTTGTTTACGAATGTACCTAGTGAACTAGTCAAGTCAGCGATAGTGAATAGATACTCCTTCATAGCGAAACATTCCACTATGCCTTTAAGTGAAGTATTAGCGGGTGTAACTTATTTACTAGAGAACGTGTATTTTCAGTTTGATAAACAATATTATAAACAAATTTTTGGGTCACCCATGGGTTCCCCAATTTCACCGGTTCTAGCTGACGTTGTCATGGTAGATCTAGAACGCGATTGTTTGTCTAAATTGAATTTCAAACCATTGTTTTATTACCGTTACGTCGACGATATCATCATGTGCATACCCAGGGCTAACGTTGAATATGTGACTAACATTTTCAACAGTTATCATGACCGCCTCCAGTTTACGCATGAACTGGAGGAAGAACGTAGGCTAAGTTTTTTAGACATTCATGTGATTCGGGACGATTCCAACATGATAATTACTAACTGGTATCGTAAACCAACGTTTTCTGGTAGGTTTTTAAATTTTAATTCATCACACCCTCAGTCTCAAAAGCGAGGTATGGTTTTTAACTTAGTGGATAGGGCGATTTCACTTTCCCACCCAAAATTCCATACTGAGAATTTGAACTTGGTAAGAACTTTGCTACGTGATAATAACTATCCTGATTCCTTCTATGAAAAGTTATTAATCAAAAGGGTCAAACATTTGAAATTTAAGAACCTGCAGAATAAGAATACCAACATAGTTATCACGTTAACTGACCCAGAACAAAACACGTCGGTTATCACAGTGGTCAGTGGTCCAGTCCGTTCGAAACGCAAATTAGTACCGACACCGTACATCAGAGGTTTTTCTGAGAGATTAGGTAGCTCACTCAGGAAATATGACTTAACACCTGTCATGAGTGTCAACAGCAATCTTAGGTCTGTCGTTACCAAAGGTAAAGACCTCACGGACAAACTTGACAAATGTAATGTAGTTTATAAGATTCAATGTAAGGGTTGCTCGGCGTCTTATGTAGGTGAGACCAAACGTGAGCTTAGGACTAGACTGAAAGAACACCAAGACAATCTTAAGAAAAACCCAGAATCACATTCTGTAGTTTCCTCACATCAAATTGAATTTAACCATGTTTTTGATTGGGATAAGACATCTATACTTGATAGGGAAGCAGTTTGGTCCAAACGGATCACCTCCGAGATGTTACGAATTAATTTGCAACCGAACAGTCTGAACAAGAAAGAGGACACTAAAAAATTACATTTACCTTATTCTAACATGCTTCACAGATTAAGATCTAAAAGCTGCTCTTAGTTTTGTTAGATGTTGTTGTTGGTGAAAAAACTTGTCTATGAGAGCGGGCTCTATTCAGAAGAATATAAACAACCATTGACGTCAGTCATTGACGTCATTCGCTAACGTCACGAAGTTTAAATTATTTACATTATCACCTGTGACGTTTGTCAACATGACGAGCCTCTGCAGAGTCCGTATATAATAAGAGTTGTCACACCCCCTTGTTTTCATAAGCGTTCCACGATCACAGGATGACAGACTGCTCATCCTGTTGTGTGACAATGGCTATAATAAGTATGCCAAGTTTTTTCACTTAACACCAATTTATTAAGGTAATTAAAATTTTGTTTACGAATTGTCATTAGGTCTTATCCGTTTGTTTACTTTGTTTCAAATGCGACTTTCATTAAATGTTTGACTTCCATTGTATTATCTGCTGTAAGCTGTATTTTAATCATTGGACTTTTAACATATGTAATTAATGTACACATGTGTCAAATAACTAAATTTCTGTAATATTTTTTTTTTTTTTTTTTTTTTTCAATAAACAGCCTCTGATGAGGGCAGAACACGACTGCCGAAACGTCAGGCAATTTTGACTAAAAAGAATAATTGACTCGACTTGATTGATTGAGACCTTCCTCTAAAAATTAAGAAGTTCGAGTGTTACCTTCATGATGAATAATGAAAAAAATAGTTGAACAATATTTTGGGCAATATATTTTTCAAATATCAATTTCTTACTATTTGTTGAAATCTGCCCATATCTTCACCAGTGTAATCATACTTTCCACGGATGATCCACAATATGTCAATCATGTTTTACAAAAATATATATCTATTGATGAATCTATGAGATTAGGTTATAAATATGAGGTTATAAATATCTTGCACGCGCTTTTCAAGTATGTTGTGCTGTGCGGAATATTTTTACTGCATCCAACGAATTAATTATATTACATTTTTACATTTTTGGATCTGAAAAGATGTTAGCATAGATTTTTTTTTAAATGCGGACTTTGAAAGATTTTCGTTATTTTCGGTTCATCAATTGAAATCGATTAGTCGATCACGCACCATACTTATTTTCAGTTATGTTTTTCTTTCCGAATCAAATTTTATCGTAATATTCAAACGTGAACCAAAGTGGTTTTTGCAAATGAGCGTTCAAAACAAATGAGTAATTATCCTTTTAATGAAAAAATAAAAATCATTCAAAATAACGTCATCATCTATATCATTAGACTACCGAAATGACCAATCAACAATCATATTCAATAACGTGCCATGGCATATCGGTCGATATTCGCGCACTTCCGCTGTCTGAATCAGGGTGATCCAAAACAACTACAAACGTCTTTCCTTAGGGTTAAAGTGACGCGGAAATCACTTATGTACCCGAAATTCAGCGATATAATTGGCTGAAATTATTAATAATAAATAAATAAATAATGTAATTGGCCGCGTCATTTTGACTCAAGTCCCTTTAACTATTATGGGAAAGCGTCTTAGGAATCCATTTCAAATCCTATACAAAACGTTCGAAAAATATACTGTATGCATCTTATTGCGGCCATTATCTGGTATTGTCTAATGTGAACTCATCACCACACACTGTAATTTTCGAGATGATTGTTCTCACATAAAGGTAGCGCCCTGAGAACTTGTTGATGTATATAATACGTAATATCACGTTCTACGCGAGTATAGAATTTACACGAATTAAATGCAAAATTGATTGGTTATAAGGTCGAAAAAAAGTTGTATAGCTTTTGTCGTCTTCGGGATATTTACAAAAAACGTATTTTTTCCGAGGGAAAAAATTCCCGTCTTTTTTTTACTTCAACTCGCTTAGCTTACCCAATTTTTGGAATTTTTGAACGAAATTCGCAGGAATCATAATATATATTATAGTGTTTCAGAATTGATACAGGATTGAGTGTATAATTCCTGATTATTTTTCCCATCCAAATTTCAGCCAATAGAATTGCACCATTCGACGTTATTTTGCATAGCCTACACGATATTTAACTGATAATTTTGACAATTCCACTGGTAATTTCACGTGTGCTTTCACCGCGGTAATTTTAAAACATGCGAATCTGACAGATTGAATTGTGTCAATCGAAAAATTTTGTTGAAAATGAGTAGATTTGGGGATTTTTCTCTGGAATTAATTAATGAAAAAGTGAAGGGAAATGTACCCATAAACACGATCAAGTCGGGCACGTCCGTGTGGAATCAATTTCTTGCCTTTTGTAAGCAGAGAAACTATGTATTGACGGCTGACAAAACTGAAGAGGAACTGGCGGATATTTTAAAAGACTGGGCATACAACATGAAGAAGTTTGATGGAGAAGATTACAAGGAAAGTACGGTAAAGACAATGTGGAATAAAACTGCGAAGTTACTCCAGGATAAATATTCGGCCGAGTTCAACATGAAAATTGATCCATTCGCTAATGTGGTTTTCAAAGGAGCCAGAGGGGCTCGTGATGCTAAACGCAAGGCTCTGCAATCCATACCAGAAAAACGAAAGGCGAGTGCAGTAGCTCTGGGTGAGGAGGATTGGAATTCAATGATTGAGGCCTGGGATGAAGAAACACCTAAGGGATTACAACAAAAATTATTTATGATTATCTCAGTTGAGTTGGCTTGGCGAGGCGGTGAAGGATCCAAGGCAACGATATATCACTTCCGGGAAGAGAGAAAAAATGATGGAGAACCCGCAGATAGAATCGAATATAATCCGATTTTTATAAAAACTACCCAAGGTGGTGGCAAGAGGTGTGCTGATAGTAAGTGGTTGACCGAGAACGAAGAAGCCCCCAATAAGTGTCCAGTAAGACTATTTAGAAAATTGCAAGGGAAGAGAAATGAGAAGACAAAGACAGACAGACTTTTCCTGACTCCAAATCCAAACTGGAAAAATCCACGTAGCAGCTGGTATAAAGATAGTCCAGTAGGCCAGAATATGATAGCAAAGTGGGTGAAGGAGTCAGCGGAGAAGGCTGGGCTTGATGTGGCAAACAAAAAAATCACCAATCATTCCAGTCGAGCAACAGCGGTTTCAAATCTGGCCAAATCAGGAGTTGGAGAACAACAAATTATTAAAATTACTGGACATGCGAGCACTCATTCAATTCAGCCTTATCTACAACTGGATCATACACACCATGAAGCGATTCTAAAGAAATTGCGAAAAAAAACGGCCAATGAAGTGAATCCGATGAATAATTCCATTTCCCTTCCCCCTCCACTTCTACAGCCTTCCACTTCCTCTGGAGCCATCGTCAGTAATACTGACTCAAAGAAGAATTGTTCCAATGTCTATAACAATTGTATTTTTTATAGCGACACTTTGAATATGAATTAAATTATAATTCTGTGACTTCCGAATTTTGAATTTTTAACTGTGGATTTTGTCTCATGGTGTAATTCTATTTGCCGAAATTTGGATGGAAAAATAATCCCCCGAATACCACTCGAGCTTCAAAATTAATCGGGTATTTCCCTCAAGGTTCCCTGCAATCAAACGAACTCGTCAAGTTTTTCAGAAAAATCACTCGCGCTTCGCGCTCGTGATTTTGTAATCTGAAAAACTTGACTCCTTCGTTTGTTTGCAACGAACCTATCGGGAAATACCCGATAATTTTGAAGCTCTTGTGGTATTATATGTGAAAATTTCGTTCAAAAATTCCAAAAATCGGGTAAGCTAGAGCAAAGTTGAAGTGAAAAACGACGGGAATTTTTCACCTTGGAAAAAATACGTTTTTTGTAAATATTCCGAAAACGACAAAAGTTACAACTTCTTTCCGCTGAATCAATTTTCCTATGAGAAGGCATGTTTGAAAATTCGAAACTCGTGATTTCTTTTCTAATTGCTCAGAGGCCAACTGTGCGGAGCGAGAAAAAGTTATATCCCCTTATTGCATCCGTCTTCTCAATTATTAAAATAATCATTATTAGGTTACGATTCATAATCTAGTTTGTGCAAAAGACTTTCTTTCAATTTTCAATTGCGAACCCATCTGTTGATTCTGAATATGCTATTTTTCAAGCTTCACTCACAAAGTGGTTGGTGGTGGTATAAAAAACCACCAAGTGGTTTTTTCAACGTAACAGTAGAAGTATTTTGTCAATGGACAGGTGTTTTTTTTTTTTTTTTTTTATTCGTTCCCGATTGAACCGCAGTGTTTCTTCCAGATGAATCTAATAATCTAACTTTAAATTATTTATTTCATAGGTTCCAGCTACTTCGCCTACACAATGCCACGTGCTTCTGTGGTGCCTTTGGATGACGCCGTTGCAGTTGTTGAGAAATTCTTACATTTTTTTTCAAACAAAGCATATCCTCCATATTCTTCCCAAGTGTGGAAGGATATGAGCAAGTCTTTGGGTGGACGATGGACGCCTCACAATGTGTATACCAACGTAAGAAATAACCGTCGATCGATCGTGGCAATTGCACATGCTAATAAAAATATTCCGTTTAATGACAACCGAAATGTGGACCAGAATCTCAACAATACCACAATCAATTCTACAGTGAACGATTTTTCCACTCTTGACATTGTAGAGGACCTGTATGAGTCAGAAGAAGAATCTGCTGGTCTTGAACATTTCAAAATTCGTATTACGCAAAAGCAATGGAAGTCAATGCAAGAACCTCCGGTCCAATATGGCAATAGAACATATCCAATTTTCAGAAGAGGTGCGTGGACAGATATATTGTCACTTGCCATTTTCCGACAAACACAACTGCCATGTGCTTTTACGTTCAAAAATTCAAAAGTATATGTTATGCCTGGAAGTCGGCACTATGCACGTGTTAAAGGACACTGTAAAAGTGCAAAGTGCGGCAACCAAATATTTTGTTACGTTGACAATGACCCAGGTGACACAGAATTTGATATGACCATACGAACACGGGATACCATGTATGAGAAGCACGAAGATGTCAAACGGCCTCTCAGAGGTTTAAGAAGACAACAAGTTGGTCAGGCGGTGTTCCATGAAGGATGTGGGAACTGGCAAAAGCAAGAAGTCTTGAAAGAAATAAAATTTGGGGAGCGCGTTCCAATGCATATTCCGAACTTGGATGTTCTTCGCCAGTCAAAAATGGAATATGTCAACAATAAACTTAAAGTGCAACGGGGAGATGAAAAAGACATAGTTAATACAATAGAAAAAATGAAACATGTTTTTCCATACAACGGATTTATCCACGAAGTAAGACGCGATAAGTTTTATGTCTCCTTTGGGACGCCAGCACAATTACACGCGTATAAACAATACTGTAAAATTTCAAAACCAAATGCAACAATATCAGTTGACGGAACAGGAGGTATAGTGAAACCATTAGTAAGATATGATGGATCCCTATCAGGGCATATATTCCTATACTCTGTTGTAATTAACTTTGATCGCACAACATTAGCAGTATACGACCTTTTGACGGAAAGTCAAGGAACCGATGTCTTTGTGTGGTGGTTAAATCACTGGCAGAAACTAGGTGCCCCAAAACCTGCCTTTGCTGTCTGTGATTCGTCAAGAGCCCTCATGAACGCATTATCGCTAGCTTTCAATTATCAGACGATTAAAACGTATGTTGAAACTTGCTTTCTGTATGCTATGAAAAGTGATGAATATTACTACCGTCCACCAGTGAACACCTATATACGACTTGATGTAGCACATTTGATGGCCATGATCCGGCGATGGAAATCTGTGAAAAACATGAGGCATACTGTGGTCAGACAATTCTTTCTGTATTGCGTTGCTTTAATGTGCGATTCTAAGACAATCGAGCAATTTAGAGACATATTCACATTGACATGTACAGTTGCACTTCACGAATTTCAAGATTCCCAAGTTCGAGCTATGAATAACAGTACTGTCAACGATGCCAGAAAGAAATTGGAATCATACATTGCCACACGCAATGTCATGTTGGATCAAGAAACCAATGTAGACGACCGAGAAGAGATTACCTATGGACACGACAATGAAGACAACTTAGCCACCAACCGCAGCCGGATCAAAAATTGGATTAACGAACTAGTATCAACCACCAGAATCATTGAAAGCCAAGGCACTGAACCAAATTCTTTCTATTTTCATGACTTCATCGATCAATTACTTCCAGTTGCTTACGAATTCCCTTTATGGACAGGGGTTGCATTGCCTCATGAGGTTCCACGTGGGACGTCGACGTTTTCCGCAGGCCATTTCAATGATCTCAAACATAGAGTATTACGAAATTATCCTAGGCCATTGAGAGCAGACAAGTTTCTCAAGCTGGAGTTTGAAGATAATAGTGGTAGCGCCACAATTTTGACATCAAAGTTAAGGAATTTCAACCAAGTAACCATGTCTTGTCCTAGCCCTAGTACACCAGTGATGGAAAATGAAAAGCCTCGACACCACGCAGAATTGACTAGTACTCCCAATTCCAAGGAACTTTCAGATGCAGACAAGTTTATAGATTTGGAAACAGAACATATTGGTGATAGCTCCGCAGTATGGACATCAAATTTAGGGAATTTCAATGAAGATGTATTGCCTCAAAATAGTCCAATCAATCTGTGGGACAACATTGCTACGATTTGGAAGGTTTGCTTTACTTCAGACCCTAGTGCGATTGATTCATATCACTGTTTACAGTGCGGTGATTATACTTCACCTGCATCAACAATAAATGCCAACCACAAAATTATTGGTGAACGAGGATTCGAAGCACTTCAACATGCCTTAGAACTTTACGACCAAACTAAATTGCTTCAGTGCATGAACGAAAACTGTTCCGAAATATGTAGAGTTAAACGCGAGTATGGCATTCAGGCATTCATTGAACTTGATATCCGGCCAAATCTTTCATGGAATACAGGTGTGACTTGTCAACTCAGAGCATTACCGGTAACTCTACAACTAGGTGGTCACCAATATCGGTAAGAACATTTTTGATCATACAGTAGAGCCTCGATTACTCAAGCTATGGTGGCTCTGCATAGCTCGGATAATTAAGGTTCTACTGTACATTGACTCCTATAATTATTCCTTGTTGGTAAGCCGTGCAATCAAACTCTCTCACTCTGTAACGTATTTCAGACTCATTGGTATCGCAGCTCGAATTCCTGGTCATTTCATAGCATATTGTAAGCGAGGTAACAATGTATGGGAATTATGCAATGATCAGAATTTGAACGTAGTTCGTGCCAGCCCAACAACAGTGGTGGAACCTCACGGTGCCATATACACAAAAATCATTCCAATAAATGAGGAACCCTCACTGCAAACATCACCTGCTCAGAAGTTACAAGACTTTTCTGTGAAAGTGCCTTTCAATGATTCTGATGTCACTTCTCAAGATAATTGGCGGAACAAGGGAAGTTCTGAACAATTTTGTTATGGATCTGAGGAGGATGAAAATAACAACTTAAAAGATGTATCAGAAATAATAGAAGCCCATAAAGGAGAAACCATCTTGATTGATGGCGAGCCTTTCCAGGTCCTTGGTTGTTGTTCCTTAACAGAATGATACATCAACTGTGATAATAATTCAACGAAGCAAAAACTACTGTACAATATGCCTCAGTTTTTATCACTAGAAGGCCAGAGTTGGGTTACTTTTAATTATCGTATACTAAGACTGAACTACCTGTAATAATTAATCTTCAGTGAAAATAGGTTGCTCTCTGTGATTATAGCATAGCATTTCTTATACAACATGCCTTAATAATAATTCTATAGTTCCTTTTTTTCTTTCATCGAAAAGCTAATGAACAGAATTTCTCTGCGATTTTGAAAGCACTCAGAGTATTTATAACTGTGATGATATCAACGAAGCAAAACCAGCGTTCAATACAATGCCAAATATTAATGATAAGAGCACTGTGCCTTGTGATGGAAAGTTGCAGTATGAAAACTGTGACAAGTACCATAACCGAACTACCTGTGATAATTAATCTTAAGTGAAAATAAGTTGTACTCTGTGGTTATATAGCATGAAATTCTAAATACAAAATAGAAATTCTGTAATGCCTATATTACATTTCATATTAAAGCTAACGAAACAAATTAGCTCTGATTTTTACAGCATAATTCGTTTTTATTGTAGAATCGTTCAAAGTTTATTTCATCGTGAAACTCGTGGAACTTGACAAATTCATTGATTTCAATGTTTCTCAAATAATATTTCAATACAGTTCGAAGAAAACAAATGAGAGTGAAATTGAAGCATGATTGCTTTTAATTGTCGTATTTCTTCTTGTTACTTCACGATTACACAAATAACAAAATAAATCATCTTCGCATTTGTGACAGATGTCTTGACGTCGCGTAACCATTCGCTAATGTGAGGAAATTGCAGAGGATAAAAAAAATCTTAAAACGACTTTCTGATTTATGACATTTTTATTAATAGTTTATCAATTGTATGTGCATACATGAAAGAATAACACGAATCAAAGAATTATCACCATACTCGTCTGTCAGATATCCTGACCTCACATTACATTTTGCTACAGATTGATAAAAAATTATCTAATAATAATTAATTTAGCGAACGAAAATCAGAGAATGATTGCTTTTATGAGTTTTATGCCTGGTTTACGCAGCGCGCGCCGTAACTCGACTTAATTGAAGGATCGCCTAGTCAGGAGGGTTGATTTACCTGGCGCGTGGCTAAAGCAATCTCCTGATTAGTGGATTCTTAAATTAAGCTAAGTTACGGCGCTGCGTAAACCAAGCATTACTTAATTTTTTCGAATAATCGATCGAATATCAAACGTTTATAATATGTTACAATCACCTACAAACTATTTGCGAACGTATCGTTTTATCGTTTTATTAAATTATTAGTTTAAATAAATATTAGCTGTGTTCGTCTTAGCTACACTTTCTACACTTTTCTTACACTTTTTACGCTCGCCCAATAGGAGGTGTGGATTCCTAGTGAAAAGTGTAAAATCTAGTAAAAGTGTAGAAAGTGTAGCTAAAACGAACACAGCTATTACGAATATCGAAAAAGCTACTTCCGGTCACTCTTATCTGGGGAAAACCAGCCTAGGGAAAATCACTAGGCAAAATCACTCGCACAGATTTATTTAATTTTTTCCGGATAATCGGTTGCCTATCAAACGTTGGAAAAGCGCTAATAAACACCGACAAACGACCAACAAACGATTGCTTGTCTAAAAAATCGAATCTGATAATAATTGAGGGTTATGAGGGGCTGACGTCACTCAAATTCCCTAGGCAAATTTGTTTTATTAATTATCAATTAACTAATTACTATCAAACGTCGGGAATAAGATATCAAACACCTACAAACGACCAACAAACGATTTCAGGTCTAAAAAATTGATTGCGCATATCGAAAAAGCTACTTCCGGTCACTCTTATCTGGGGAAAACCAGCCTAGGGAAAATCACTAGGCAAAATCACTCGCACAGATTTATTTAATTTTTTCCGGATAATCGGTTGCCTATCAAACGTTGGAAAAGCGCTAATAAACACCGACAAACGACCAACAAACGATTGCTGGTCTAAAAAATCGAATCTGATAATAATTGAGGGTTATGAGGGGCTGACGTCACTTAAATTCCCTAGGCAAATTTGTTTTATTAATTATCAATTAACTAATTACTATCAAACGTCGGGAATAAGATATCAAACACCTACAAACGACCAACAAACGATTTCAGGTCTAAAAAATTGATTGTGCATATCGAAAAAGCTACTTCCGGTCACTCTTATCTGGGGAAAACCAGCCTAGGGAAAATCACTAGGCAAAATCACTCGCACAGATTTATTTAATTTTTTCCGGATAATCGGTTGCCTATCAAACGTTGGAAAAGCGCTAATAAACACCGACAAACGACCAACAAACGATTGCTGGTCTAAAAAATCGAATCTGATAATAATTGAGGGTTATGAGGGGCTGACGTCACTTAAATTCCCTAGGCAAATTTGTTTTATTAATTATCAATTAACTAATTACTATCAAACGTCGGGAATAAGATATCAAACACCTACAAACGACCAACAATCGATTAAAAAAAGAATTGACGCGATCGGGTCAGATGAGGGGCTAAGTATATGGAGCTACCTAGGTCCTATAAATAAGAAGATTTTAATGAAGCGACATGTTTTCTTATTGATCGACGCTTTTACAAACTTCGTGAAGTTATGTGCGACGAAATCCACTGCGAGCGCAGAAGCAATCGTTTGCCTGTCACATTATTTTAAAGATTATAGTAGACCGAATACTATAGTATCCGACCGAGGAACTGCGTTCACATCAAAGGAATTCGAAGACTTTGTATCCGAGAATCATATAAAACACGTCAAAATCGCAACAGGATCCCTACAGGCTAACGGCCAGGTAGAACGGGTGAATCGAGTGCTCACCCCAATGATCGCGAAGACTTTCGACGATAAAGTCGGCAAGCAATGGTACAAAGTATCTACTAGAGCAAGCAGAGTATGCGTTAAATAATACGATTCACAAGTCGACTGGCGAGACGCCTAGCAGGTTACTTTTTGGAGTAGGTCAGCGGGGTAAACTAGTCGACGATATTAAAGAATTTGTAGACAGTAGTGTAAAAACCGAGACAAGAGACTTAGATACACTGCGCCAGCAGGCATCTGATAAAATCGAGCGTGCGCAATCGTATAATAAGCAATATCACGACAAAAGATGTCAACAACCACACGAATATACCGTGGGTGATTATGTTATGTTAAGAAACTTTGAGAGCACACCAGGTGTGTCTCAAAAGATGATTCCTCGATTCAAAGGGCCGTACCAAATAACCAAAGAACTGCGTAACAATAGGTACGTGGTTTCCGACTTGGAGGGCTATCAAAATACCCAAAGGTCATACCAGGGTGTGTGGGAACCCGCGAATATGAGGCCCTGGTGCGAAACCGAGGGACACTCTCAAATTGACGATGAGCCTGTCATAAGTTAAAATTAAGAGTATAAAATATTACTATTGTTGTTCACCTGTCATAAGTTAAAATTAAGAGTATAAAATATTACTATTGATGTTCACCTGTCACAAGTTGAAATTAAGAGTATAAAATATTACTATTGTTGTTCACCTGTCATAAGTTCAAATTAAAAGTATAAGATATTACTATTGTTGTTCACCTGTCATAAGTTAAAATTAAGAGTATAAAAGATTACTATTGTTACTGATGTCGTATTCTTTCAAATAGTGAAGGACATTTTAAGTATATCACAAGTGTAGTAAGTCCGTGACGGACTACTGTCAGAAGGGCCGAATTGTAAGGCCCGCCACGAATAGAGTAGGTTAGAGTAGGTTGCCACGAGGCGGCGCGAGCGAGGTAAAGAGGGCGCCACGTAAGGAGGGCAGTCCTCGAGTGGTTGCTGCGAAGAGAGCATGTGATCGCGTGACGAGTCAATAAATAGAATATGCAGAATATTAAGTATCTTTATTTATGTGTCCCGACCACCCAACCCTTCCTTACACACCTGTCAACAAGTATTTCTTCTGCTCCAAGTGTCACAGGAGTTTAGAATCCGTTGACGATACCTGTCCATCATGCCCAAGAACGAAAAATTCTTACTTCATCGAATTACCGTTTATCAACCAATTACAAGAAATGTGTAACGAGGCAAGACCGCCGGTAAGGCAGGTATCGACATACCTTCCGAAATTAGCCTTACCTCATTACAATTAGAGGCAGCACCTCACGGCTAGCCAAAACCATAGGTCGAGGTGGGGGAACTAGCCACACACCCCGACCACTAGGCGGCTACGCCAGCCACGCGCCACGCTCGCTACCAAAGTAGAACCGGAGCGTGGCTAGATAGGCACTCAGAGCGTATGCAAATCAGTTCTCTAGCAGTCGAGCATTTACGACTAGAAGCTAGCAGAGCTCCGTCTTTACAGACGTATACGGACCGCGGGACGAGACCCCGGACCGCTAGGCGCGTCGCGATAAGGAAGAGGCATCTCCTCTATCCAAATACCGTACCGTACTAGGTCGCGACTAGAATCACTAGTTTTGAAATGAATAAATTCTTTTGCGCAGAACATAAAGTTTATTAACTAAGTAGACATCTATTATTAACTAAGTAGACTATACATATACTCGGCCTTTTTGCCGCTTAAGAAGAATTCCTTCGGGAGATAATACGCCACGGCGTAGCCGTAGATATAAGTTAGTTCTTTTTAGTTAACTAAGTCCTCTTGTAGATATTTTTATAGATAGATAAATTAATAATTAATTGAATTAAGTATTCTAGAAAAGCATAACCGATAGGTCCAATAATTAGAAATCTAATTAGTATGTAAGTTTAGATCTACGATCACATTCGTTTTCTTGACGCACTAGTATCTTTTTGTTTGTTCTTTATTTTGCAGTCTGGAACCTCCTGGCCCCCCAGAAGCTATGTCTTTAACTTAAGTTTAAAAAAATGTTTATTTAAATAAAGATTTATATTTTTGTTAATTAACGCTCTCTTTATTTCCACTACCTCCATCTCCCGGTGGTCACGAGCATTCGGTGGAGGGGGACGAAACCCCCAGACCCAGTTGCGGACTACCCCGGGTCCTAGAATTACCCCACGTCCCACCCGGACTAGTCCCGACGTTACAAATGTATCAACGACAAGAGTTTTACAATCTTACACAACATCGCTTCAACCGACCAGACCAACCTCCGGGCAACATCAGTGATGTTTACGATAGTTCTTTGTATAAAGAGTGGGTGGAAAATGAATTCTTGAGAGATCCAAACAACATATCGTTCACGTGGTACACAGATGGTATTCCAGTTTTTCAAGTCCTCTCAAATAAGTGTTTGGTCATTATACTTGAGTATTAATGAATTACCATTCGAGTATAGGAGAAAAATCGAGAATACATTACTCGTGGGACTGTGGTTTGGAGATACTAAGCCTGAGGCTAACCTTTTTGTTCACAAATTTCGACCGCAATTGGAGGAAATATCTAATGGGGTCAACATGCATTTACCTCAAGAAAATTGTGCGATTACTGTTCGAGGCATGGTTCTGATGGGCACGTGCGATTTAGCAGCCAAAGCTGCGTTCCTCAACTTCACACAGTTTAACGGTCTGTACGGATGTCCAGTATGCTACTGTTCAGGGCACAGTGAGCAGATTGGACCACGAAGTCATGTTTGGGTCTATCCATACGAGCCTGAGCCACATCTCAGAACTTTAAATGAATGTGAAAATTATGCTCGCATCGCAAGTCCCGATGCCCCAATCATGGGAGTGAGAGGGCCAACAGCATGGTCCAGAATTATGCCTGATTTTGTGAGAGGTATGGCTATCGATATAGGATGCACAGGATCGAAGGGGGTGTAGTCCAGAAAATGCTTGATCTTCTCTTCAACATTAAATACAGAACATACCCATTCTCGTTGTACAGTTTTAAAGATCTCATAGATAATAAATTAACAGCGATTAAACCACCAAAGTTTGTACACCGCATGCCCCGCTCTGTAGATGACCTGACCCATTGGAAAGCCTCTGAGTTGAAAATGTGGTTCTTCTATTATTCAGTTCCAGTCCTAGAGGGAGTATTAAGAGCAGATTTCTTTCAACACTACCTGCTCCTAGTAACAGCACTTTTTTTGCTCAACAGTGACACGATAACTCCACAAATGCGTGAAATAGCAACAGATTTCTTGCACAGATTTGTTCGAGAATTCGAAAATTTATATGGACTCCGATTTTGCTCACTGAACATTCACCAGTTACTCCATTTACCCAGCATTGTTCTTAATTTAGGACCATTATGGGCTTACTCGTGTTTTCAATTCAAAGATTTGAACGGGCAGTTCTTAAAATTAGTTCATGGAACGTGGCATCTTGAAACCCAAATTGCCAGAAAACACGAGCAAATCATAGCCATGGTCAGAATGGTAGAGAGATTACCTGAAGGACGAATCAAGGACTTTTGTTTGAGCAAAAAAAGGCAGGTCAAGCTCATCGAAAATGTTCTTCCACGAACTTACAGTGCTGGGAAATATAAAAGGTTGATGGAAATACCAGATATCATTGCTCAAGCCTTCTTAAATGGAGGATATGAACAATATGGCTTAGTCTTTCAGTATGAAAAATTGTTGAAAGATAAAAAATTATATGTGTCCAAGATACTATATCCACAGGTGTTACAAACCGAGTCCTATGTCATGAAATACGTAGGAGATCATGGTGATCGGGCTCTTGGTGCAATTCATAGCTTCATTAAACTAGCACCCGGTTTTGCGAATCGGGATAAACTCTTACATTTGGAGAAATACGATTTTAACAAACTTCAAACCTCCCTATGAATTTCATATTCTATATACCAACCTACCATCAAACCTACACAATTTCCCAAAGATATTAACACAACCGTCACGAACAATGCCTTTCACTTTTCTCCTGAATGACAATGAAAGCCTAGCCTACCATACGAAGTGAAGATACATTTAAGTGGGCCACGATTTTAGAGGTAGACGGATATTAAAGTACCTCGTTGTAATCCGATAAGACATTTCAAACTGCATACAAATTGACGTGGATAAGATTTAGGTGAAACCTAAACATGTTTACGTCCGTCATTTGCTTCCTCAACTAGGGAAGTTTGATACTTTATTACCATGGTACCTACCATGGTACGAGATGTGGTGCCACGGGGTCGTTTACCCTTTAAAATTTCTATCGATCAGAAGTACCCGTGCCTCTTTTGGCGAGAGAAAATTTTCGTCCATAATCTAAATCGGTTTCATATTTTTTTGTAGCCAATTATAATAGAAGAACGAAGTTTCAGGTCGAATAATTCTATAATTCGTGTCTAGGTGCAACGAATGATGGATTATGAGCTAGACGAACACGTCCTGTATCGATTTGATATCCGGTTTTATTGACGCGATGTATTGCGCGGGGTGACGTGAGACTGGGTGGCCAAGAACCGACAGATACCATCGAATAACGATCTACTATATTTCGTTTTATCGACGCGTTCGCAATTGGCCGACAGTCGAACCCCAAACTAAACTGTAGTCGTCCCTGTCGAATATATATCCCATGGGAAATAACATAACCGTTTGCCACGACAAGCCAGCTCCGTTTAATCTCGTCAATACCATGCGAGGATGAGGGCTCGTTCGTTCTCCTCCAGCTCCTGCGATTCCACTTTATGACCTGCTTAGCTATTTTAAAACAACTAATAAAACGAAATATGGCATCCTGTCTGGTATACGTACACGCGGCCAGACGTAAATACCTTACTCTGTTTCCTGCTGTCTCGCAACACCTGAGAAAAACCACCGCAGAACTTTCAGTGATGAACCGTCATTACTTATTCATAGCTTTCTACCACGAGCTCTGTTTTTACACGTCCATGCAAAACCACTCTATACATGGATTGGGTCGTTAGTAGATATGCCGATGATTATAATCGATAGATAAAGTCGTTTGATAACTACTCGCCGATACGACGATGTCCTTTATCATGATTGATAACGATTGTACTGTCTGTACTCTATATGGAGTTTAATAATTCAGATTCAGTTCTATATGATTTTCTCATTTCTCCTCTTCGCCATCTTCCCGATGTTGAACTGTGTAATAATTGATGAAAAGGCGATGTATACAAACAGCGAAGGAAACAACGTATTGTCGAGAGAAAAACGTTAGAATTTTTGCCAGCCGAAGAAGTAGGTATACACTATACATACATATGTAAAGAAAGTACATGACCGCACTTCCTTCAATTGAATCGGCCGCTCACTTACGAACGGCCATTAATATAGTAGGATAAGTAGGAACCGACATAGACGTCAGAAAGACATAATAAGAAAGAGCAACCACGTGGAAGTTCAGTTCGACGAAAATCAGATGAAATAAATAAAAAGAATACAAAAAGGGGAATGACACTGAAAAATAAACTTTAATGTCGTGTCTCTAATTACAGAAACTCAATACCGTTTGTTGGATTGTGTCAAAACCCCAACCCAGACAATTATCATTATAAAATGACATTTCTGGGAAACTTTTGAAGAAAAATGGAGAAACTCTTATTTGAATTTAAGGTGAAACCACCGGCAGAGGGGAAGTCAAATGTCATGTGCATAACCTCAATCACCACAGAAGCCAATCGAACCTTCGAGATACCGGAAGAATACCAATCAGTAAGACTACACACCGAAATCTTAAACACAGAGACATTCAGAAAGGTAAAAAATACATTACAAAAAAGACACCAAGCAAGAAAGGTTTGGATCGCTTTAACTAAAGAGATAGCCCAGGTCTATACAGATGACGAAGGAAATATCCAATTTCGAGACATCTTCTTAGAAGAAACAGAACAACTTGCTTCCGACACAGGTAGCACAAGTCAGCTAACGAAGATCATGGAAAAACTACTGGAGACCAAACAAGCCTCTGCACGACTGAATTTGAGCAATATATCGGAAAAGTTTGTTTTGGAAAAGTTCACCATGAAAAATTCTAACCCAAACCAGTGGATCGATGTCTTCGAAAAAGAATGTGAGCGTTTCGAAATAACAGAAGATCAAAATAAAATCGAAATCTTTAGATTATTCCTGGATAAATCGTCCTTAGACTGGTACAGCGCGATGGTAATAAAACTAACATTAAATTCGGAATGGAATGTATGGAAAGAAAAATTCTGTGAGACATATGCAAACAAAGGATGGGACCCAGTAATATACGCATTGTCGTTTAGATACAAAACTGGGACATTACTGGAGTACGCTATAAAAAAAGAAAAACTTCTATTAGAAATAGACAGATCCATAAATAAGCAGACGTTGATTAATCTTATTGCAGCCGGCTTACCGAAACATGTATTGAACAGAATCAACAAGGAAGCACTTGAGCAAGTAGAAGATCTCTACAATGAGATTAACAAGAATGAGTACTTGATTGCCAAGAAGACGTTCGAGAAAAGAGATAACGCGAGCTCTGAAGTTAAGGAAAAGGTGGAAAGGAAGAAATCATGTAGAACATGCAAAAGAATGAATAAAGGAGCACGATATCACCCGGAGTCCTCGTGCTGGTTCAGAACAAAGGAAAAAGAAGACATCAAGTATACAAATAATAACGAATTAGAAACAGAACTAAATGAAGAGGGTTAAAAAAACTGGTATGGCCACCATTAATCAGGACAAGAGTATTGCTGAACGACACCTTAGAAACCTTCGGTGTATATGATTCAGGTTCAAACGTGTTCCTGATTAATTCAAAACTGTTAAAATTAAAAGATGGAAAAACAAAAGCTGAAAAGAGCGCAAATCTAAGAACGATTAATGGTGTGAGCAAAACAAATGGGATGGTAACCATAAAAGCCAAAATATTCGATATAGAAAAAGAAGTTAATATATTTGTAGTGGATGAAGAGAATTTTAGGCATGACTTTCTAATTGGGTTGGATATGATAAAGGATTTCAGACTAACCCAGAATGAAGACCTAAAAATTACACAAAAGAAAACAGATCTCCCGGATACAAATAGTACAGTGGGAAAATATGAAGTAAACTTCAACGAAAAGATAAACGAAAAGAGATTTAACATGACAGTAAATCATTTAAACTGCCAACAAAAAGAGACGATAGACAAATTGATAGAAAAGTACAAAACAGTCTTTGCAAAAGATAAGTACGATATAGGTACGGTGAAAGACTATGAAGCCAGAATAGACCTAATCATCGATAGATACCGCTGTAAAAGACCCTACAGATGCAATATAGAGGATAAGCAGGAGATAGAAAAACAAGTCTCAAATTTACTGAGTAAGAAGCTAATGAAGAGTCATATAGCCCATTCGCGGCACCAGTGACCCTGGCGTATAAAAGAGACGAGAACAAGAGATCAAGGTTATGTATAGACTTCAGAGAACTGAACAAGATTGTGGTTCCGCAGTCACAACCCTTTCCGATAATCGAGGACCTGGTGGTAAAAACCAGAGATTGCCGATTTTTCACAACACTGGACATAAATTCGGCCTTTTGGTCGATCTCCTTAAGAGTCGAAGATAAGCGAAAAACAGCATTTGTGACACAAGAGGGACATTTTCAGTGGACCTGTCTACCATTTGGACTGAAGACCTCGCCTGCCATATTTCAGAGAATACTCAGTAACATAATAAGGAAACACAAAGTAACAAACTTTACAGTAAACTACATAGACGATATATTGATCTTTTGAAAATCTTTTTCCGAACACATAGATCACTTGACACAACTGTTAGAAGCAATAATAACCGAAGGTTTCCGACTTAAGTTTTCAAAATGTGTATTTGCTTCAGACACAGTAAGATATTTGGGACACGTGATAGGGAACAATTCAATACGTCCATTAAAAGACAACAGTAGTAATACTATGGGGGTTCCAAAATATCGGTCACTTACCATCAGAATCGATCACTTACCATCAGTCGATCTGATCCATGATCTATGATCGATAATTACCATTGGTCGATAAAGTCAATTACGAAATTACTATCGGATTTTAAAACTATGATCGATAATTACCATCCTGTTAATCATACGATCGATAATTGACATCAGTCGATAAAACTGTGATATTATTACCATCCGATCTATGAGTCGATAAAACTGAGCCATGACCTATGATCGATAATTACCATCCTGTTAATTATACGATCGATAATTGACTTAATAGACAGCATCCGATCTATGATCGATAATTACCATCATAGAACCATCAGTCGATACAATTTATCAGTTAGGAAAATCAGTGATCTAGTTCTTATAGCATTTTTAAATCGTTGAAGAAGATAAGAAGAAGGAGAAGAAGAAGAAGAAGAAGACAACCTAATTTCAAATAGGTTCGATACAATGTATGCATTAACAACACTAGATAAGTATATTAATAACTATATTATTCTAATTTATTCAAGAATATAACGCTGCATAATAACTAAAGCACGTATATTTCAAAGAGGTTGCATTTATTCACAACCAGAGGTTGCAGTTCTTTCATCAATAGCTTTCAGAAAACAAACTATGACATTGTATGCATTTGAATTAACAAAGTCACAGTTTAATGGGGCTGTTACACAGAGCGCGTCGCGTCACGCGGCGCGGCAAACAATATGCAGTAACCAATGGGAGGGCTGCTTTTTCGTATACACGCTTAAAAAGCAGCCCTCCCATTGGTTACTGCATATTGTTTGCCGCGCCGCGTGACGCGACGCGCCCTGTGTAACTGAGCCATAAGTAAGTATAGAAATTGATATATTATTTTAATTCAGTGGCACAGGTGACAATGTATAATAGTCGTTGGATACTATTTACGCATATGAATTATACTTTCATGCAAATGCAACGGAGTCTACGGTTTTTTTCTTTTGCAGTATGTGTTTGCATATGGAATTGTTATTAAAAACCGATGATATCCTACTAAATATTCCGATTTCTCCGTTTCCAAGAATATTCAACTCCTGACCGAGTTCTTCATTTGTAAATAAACCCTTCGTTTATATCACAGTTGTTAAGATGATAATAATATAACTCTCGCAGTATCAGAGTGCAAACCCTCCATTGATACTGAACTTGGTACGTCTATGGAACTTTTGCAGTATGAGAAGGAATATATATTTATCGAACCTGATCAGCATCCGTAATGCTGATAGCAGGATGTAGTGAGAGGAGGAGGAGGCTTTAATTGGTTCATCGGTTGGTATATAAACTTTTACGATTAGTTTCAATCCGTAGTGACTTACAATGGAAAGCGTCGAATTTGAACAATTTTGCTACACTTATTCGCAAGTAAAGTTTTATTTAAGAGACGTGATTGATGACGATAGAGCTGTGTTACCACCCCCCCTTTTAATTCATACACGGGAGGTCCACACTTCCTGCTGATGTGTAATTGGTGTTCGCTACTGAGATTGGTAGCAAACATCAAGGCACACTCGACTACGTCGGCACATTTTAGATCTAATTTAGATTTCAAAGGAGTTTTAAGTAACTGCTGTTACGATTGCAATTTGCCTTTCCTGATTCAACGTCCAAGTACTGCTTGCGAGGGTTGCTACAACGAAACAATGCAATTGGTTGAGGGAGTGGCCGAGTTGCGATGTGAAGTGAGACATTTAACACCTCATCCAGGAGTTGAACCCCTCGCTGAATATGCCCGAAATGAGGAGTGAAAAAAAAATTTCATTTTAGATTTTATATTTCATATTTTATATTTTTTATGATATCGAATATGAAAAATAAAATGACTGAATTAATGAACCCTACATAAAATTTCCGATAGAATTCTATCCGGTTTTTCCAATTTCCGGATAGGATTCTTTACGCTTTATATGTGCATTTGTCTGCATCGTATTCGAACTAAAAAAGTCTATGTGGGTTACATACGGGTGTTTCCGGGGTTGTACCCGGATGAGTAAATGACCACACTGTCGTGTAATTGTTTGTATCCGCACTCTTACCGTATGCCACGGAACTTATACGTACGTGTCCGTTTTCATTCCGGCACCGATTATCGCAATCCCCGCGATGTATCCGTCTTTATCTGCACTCCATCCGTATTCCAAACGCCGAACGGAACTTATACGTACGTGTCCGTTTTTATTCTGGCACCGATTATCGCGATTCCCGGAATGCATCCGCCCTGATCCGTACTCCATCCGTATTTCGAAGCCGAACGGAACTTATAGGTACGTGTCCGTTTTTATTCCGGCACCGATTATCGCATTCCCCGTGATGTATCCGTCCTCATCCGTACTCCATCCGTATCCCAAACGCCGAACGGAACCTACACGTACGTATCTGGCCTTTGTACGGCAAGCTCTTATCGCGATCCCCGCGATTCATCTGTCTTTATCTGCACTTCATCCGTATTCCACGCCGAACGGAACTTATACGTACGTGTCCGTTTTCATTCCGGCACCGATTATCGCAATCCCCGTGATGTATCCGTCCTCATCCGTACTCCATCCGCATCCCGAACGCCGAACAGAACCTACACGTACGTATCTGGCCTTTGCACGGCAAGCTCTTATCGCAATCCCCGCAATTCATCCGTCTTTATCTGCACTCCATCCGTATTCCACGCCGAACGGAGCTTATACGTACGTGTCCGTTTTTATTCCGGCACCGATTATCGCGATTCCCGTAATGTATCCACCCTCATCCGCACTCCATCCGTATTCCAAACGCCGAACGGAACTTACACGTACGTGTGGGTTCTTATTCCGGCACCGATTAAGTCTGGGCCCTGGAGCACAAACTTTTCGCGTCGGCTCACCTACGGAGATCGTGAACAGTGTACAGTCACTCACACGCAGTGCTGATCAATTACAGCTATGTGTGAGCAATCGTGGCGCCTGTAGGTGAGGCCGAACACGGGACACGAAAGGTATGTGTCACCAGCATTATGGCCAGCCACAATCAGCCCTAGGTACCGTACCGTAGAACGGGCTCACGCGCGCATCGACAATATCATTGATGTTCGGCTATGACGGCTAGTAGAGCTGAGTGTGGACTGGCCATTTTACCGATTTCCGTAATTCATCCGCCGCGAAGCGGACCTTATGTTCCTTATGTTCTGCAAGTTGTGGACCGTATCAGAACAACAATTGAACGGAATCCGGAATGACATCACATCCTCTACTGTCAAACCTCCGCGTCTGTAACGGAGATTTGAAGAAGTAATGATAGTACTGAAGAGAAAGAATTGGAGAGGTATTACGAAAATATCGTTTTCATGACATCTGCTCTGAAACTGCAAGTTTCGTTGCCAGTTTTGTCAGTTGAAAGAGGCTGATTTCAGGATGATGCCGTGAAAAGTTGTCAAATCGCGAATTCAATGAATCAACGGTGTGAATTGGTGTTTTTCAATCCCTTGGGATTGCAAAATGGGTCTATTACAATCCCTTGGGATTGCAAAGAGAAATAACTGCCCTGTTGCAGATTTCAGACTATTGAAATTGACAGTTGAAGTTCCAGAGCAAATGTCATGAAAAACATAGTGTGTGACACGGGATGAAACATGAATGCAGGCACGGGTGATGTCTGCCCTCGCCTTCGCCTTCGGGCAGACAACTTCACCCTGGCCTGCATTCACCTTGTTTCATCCCTTGTTACACAATATACTATCAATGAAAACTGTTTGGAGGCACGTTGATATTTTAAACTGTGGTTTTCGTGCTCAACGGTACAGGAGAATACCGGTGGTTCAACACAGGCTCTTTAAAAGAAATACACCCAAACGTATATTGAAATGTAATACAAAATATCCTTTATTTAGTAAATACATTATACTGTACAAGTTTTCAACTTTAACCATTTAAACAAATCAAAGAAGATAATACACAAAAATATCATCAATACAAGGATAATTTCCCTACAAAATAACCGTCGCCGTAGGGGTAAAGGCCTATACGTAAGTGAGAAAGATATAGGCCATATTACACGCCTCATACTCATCAGCTATACTATGATATTCCATTATGTCCTATTCTAGTTTATTCTATTCTATACTATGTAATTATAGTAGTACGACTGCGTAAAGGGGATTATGAACCCGGCATTCTAGTTTATACCAAAAGTCGTGACAATGGGGCCGTATAAGTTCGAAGAAATCTTCCGGATTTGCCCATTCGGGTTTTTTTTAATCCGGATCGTGTCCGCATTTTTACGAACCGAGAGGCTATTCATTCGAGGAAGCACGCCGGGGATCGCGGGAAATCGCTGGTGATCTGGGACTCACTGGGACTTGATATTTTATTTACTTATCGATCATCGTCGACACAAAAAATAGATTACAAAAATGATAGCGCAGATGGCTAAATTCCGGTCCACTTGCGTCAATTAATATCCGCAATGTTAAGTGATGGAGAATGACTTCCAATGACTACGTAACAGACGTGTTTTATTGTATTTCTATTATGTTTGGCATTCTCGAAATGTATGTTTCCTCATCGACCTTGATTCGTACACATTTTTCGCTTAATTGCTTAACGCGTATGAGTTTATTACCGTCGTCCCTCACTACTCTTACCAAATGGTGTACCGCAACATCTCCAATTTCCGGGCGTTCTTCACACTGTTCGGGCTCGCAACGTACAATCACTTTTTCGACATCAAAGCACACAACTTCGGCAATCGCTGTTTCACGATATTTTATCAAATACAAAACTTGTACGAATTTCCCTGTTTTCGTACGGAAAACGGTGTCGTCGCTTTTCAACGTAGTTTTATCGTACGCCGCACTGTGAATCAGCATGCCTGACGAAATACAACGCTTGAACGCCTTAATTTCATGCTGTGGTACATGACGAAATTCAGGAGCTCCACCAGTGTACGTAACACCGTTTCCTAAAAACACGACGGACCCAATTCTATCGTGCGATGCGACTTCCGTTCTTCCAAACAACGATCGGTAAAAAGCTAAGCAAGCAGGAGATGTGTCCGCTTCTTCCAACAGACTGCGGAATACATTCCGCTGCATCGTTTTTTTAGTGATCTGTTCGCCGACGCTTCGCGCCCCTTGGACACACTATTTTAAGGTAGTAGTCTCGCTGCAATCGTTATTAGATTAATCCTTGATTTTGAAATATATATGAGTTTATGTGATGAACTTTTATATAAACCTAAGTATTTGGTACCTTACCGGAGATTTCAAGAAGTAATGTTACGTCGAAAATGTAAAAATTAACTTGGCGTCTTATGGGAAAACTGTTCCGCCAACATTGTGATTGCCGAATTCATGCCCCTATTGATTAGATAACGTTAATAATAAAGTTACTACTTGTGCGAATTAGATTCTGAGGATTCCAACGCGACTATAAAAGAATATGGTCACCGAATTATTCGAAGAGAACGTTTAAGATATTCTTGATAAAATGTTAGTAAATAGCAGAAAATCGACCGCCATGAAGTAGTTGATCATAATCTATCGACTGCCATGAAGTAGTTGATCATAATCTGCCGATCATAACCAAATCAAATCAGCAGTAGTAAATTATTTATAATCATAAATCATAAAATTTGAATTTGTATCCGTGAAGTTTAAATCGACCAAAGACTTATGCAATACAGAAAATACAGAAAACCTTTTTTATCATTCTGTTTTATTTCGACGATTGATAAGCGGTCATTTGACCACAACGCAGCGAGACTACTACCTTAAATCATGTATGGTGCTTTCGAACGGGAAAGCGGAAGTCGCCCACAGCGGGCCACAACACTTAACGCTGTCTACAGCATGCCTTATAGTATGAACGTTGAACGTAATGTATCTTGCACCATACAGCACTTCGAATATTATTACAAATTTGTCTAAATAATTCTGTGCCCTTTTCAAATCCGTATCACTGATACTTGTTTGAAGAAGTGTGAAGATACCGTTTACATACAGAGCTAAATGTTGCAAGGCGTAATCATCCAAGATTCCTGTCAAGCATGGAATCGCATAAAAAAGCAACCAGCTACGCCATTCGGAGGCTTTCCACTTGCACCTCTCCGTTTTTAAAGGTCGCACAAGTCTGTGTACCTCATGCGGGGGGGTCATTCGCATGAGCCGTTCGTTTACGACGTCCATTTGCGCCTTTGTAAGTCTGATGGGACAGTTCGAATCGCAAAACATGTTAATTAATTGCAGCGTAGCACCGAATAAATCCGCGTGTAAGTAATCTCGCGAAAAGCCCCAAACCATATCCCATGATTCCAACAATGTTAAAACGGAATTACCTCGAACACCGCGCACGGTACACTTTTTAGTTTTTTCCCTAGTGTGGTGATTCTTTCTTACGGCTGCTCGAACGTCAGCTACATGATCACGATGCGTTCGATTCATCGCATCGGGTTCCTCCATTAGGAAACGCATGCAACCGTTAATGTGCTCACCCTTCGAGTAACACCATGAGCAACCGAAGCATCCATTAAACTGCAATCTATTCTGCAGCAGTGGTCTTGCAACGCTATCGACAGCGCACAACAATGGCTTCACAACAAAGTGAACCGTTTTTCCACCGACTCGTGCCTGTTAGCCTACCGTACCTAATATCTGTAACGCTTTCATGAACGGTCTCATGTACGTGTTCATTAGATCCGGAGACGGTTCCTTTCGGACAATACACATACCGGCCAACAACGGGTACCGAAACCTAATGCGTGGAGATAGCTCGTTGATTATTAGAAGGACTGGCCAAAACGCACGTTTGGAACTATTGAACAGAGGTGCACCGTCTGTATTGAAAGCGCAGGTGAGAAGTCGCGATTCGCGTGGTGTTTCGGAAAGTAGTTTCTTGTAAAGGCTACCGTCGTATACGTCGCGTATGTAATCATGAGAACGCGACACGTCGGGATCCAAAGTTGCCAAATTTCGTGCAAGATCTTCGTTAACTACCTTCAAATTTAGCAAGGACTTTATTTGATACTCCAGGTCGAGCGACACGAAAGAATTTGGTGCGTCAATGGTCAACGCATAACGTTTCGAGCATTTGTGACACATCGTTGTGTGATTTTTGAAACGGCCCTTAGACACAGGCGTTTCCAATAGTTCACAACACAGCTCACAATAGAGATGATACAGGGTTGCCTCGTCGGGTGGATCAAATATTTTACACAAGTAATAATCAGTTATATCCCAATTAGTGAAACGAGGCCCCGCAAATAATTTTATAGCGTCAATCAGGGCACGCCTAGCTGGTCCGTTCATCGAGAATCTACTGCACAATCCAAGTACAACCAATACCACTTGGCTACACGTCATATTAGATTCAGGAAACATTACGGTATCGCCTGCAACGGTGCGGAGATACTCTTGGACCTTGTCCGCTGTGTAATTGTCGCGATCGAAGTCGGCTCGTATCGGCGACGACGCGCCATCGTCGGTAGGTTGCGATGATGACTGATCCATCGACGGTGAATCCTCACCACCGGAACCAATATTGTCGTCCTGCTCAGACTCAGACGAAGAGTCACTTGCTGTGGCATCATTGCAGTCCAATACTTCGGCGCTGTTTGACGTAACTGTCGCAGAGTCATCGTTGGGCGGATACAGCTGCTGCATTGCGACACGTTGGCACTCGTCGGCCTGCACGGACGCATCCGTTCTATCCGGCGTATCTGAGACAAACGAATGAACAATACTTATAAACGAAGTAAAGTGTCCTACACATGTTATACTTCGACCACCGCAATCACGGGAACGGTTATACAGGGTGTTACAACTAACTATGTCACCCCGACGGGTGGTGATAGGGGGGACTTCAACTAACATTTTCGATATTGGAACCCATGTCCGGAAAGTTTACGTTAACTTGATAAGAGGGATTCAAAGTTTTCAGCGAACGCCTGCAACGCTTTCTCACAGGCGCGGCGAAATCGTCGAGGATTTAGAAATAATCTAAGTCTAATTCAACTATTTATTAACAACATAATGAATCTAACGCAGTGTTCCAAATGTCACAGAAAATAAGTATTTTCGTCGTTAAGGGGAGACTCCGCAGGTTTTGTTGAAAAAAACACGTTTCTGCTCTTGAAATCACGGAAAAACATCCAATCGAAAATTCCTGACAGCAGTTTTTCGATTTATAATATTATGTGTCTTGAAAAAAATGTCAACCTCCTGCGATGAAAGTGTATGCGCAGAGGACCTTTCGCATTTTCTTCGCAGTCGCTTCGCTGCAAAAGGTTTTCTGCGCATACACTTTCATTGCAGGAGCTTGACATTTTTTTTCAAGACACATAATATTATAATCAAACAAGGAATTTTCGATTGGATGTTTTTCCGTGATTTCAAGAGCAGAAACGTGGTTCTTTCAACAAATCCTGCGGAGTCCCCCCTTAACGACGAAAATACTTATTTTCTGTGATATTTGGAACACTGCGTTAGATTCATAATGTTGTCAATAAATAGTTGAATTAGACTTGGATTATTTTTAAATCCTTGACGATTTCGCCGCGCCTGTGAGCAAGCGTTGCAGGCGTTAGCTGGAAACTTTGAATCCCTCATATCAAGGTAACGTCAACTTTCCGGACATAGGTTCCTACATCGAAAATGTTAGTTAAGGTCCTCCCTATCACCACCCGTCGGGGTGACATAGTTAGTTGTAGCACCCTGTATACAGTCACATCCGTCACATATATATCAGGTATGCAATACATGATTTCTGTAACATAATCTAACTCTCACCGGAATCAGACGAATGCACGTCATCAGTATACTTTCGTACTCGCGGATTTAGGCCGGAGCCGGATGGTTCCAGCTGCGTATCCGCCCCGACATCTTCCGGCAGCCTTATCCGTTTGCGATCCTCATCTGCAGGTGAGAATGCACCGTATAATCGCCTGCGTTCTGTAGCAAAAATCGTATCCGAAATGTGGGTCACGTACGTGATTGAAAGCGTTCATTGCACGTATGCCTTTCCGGATACGTGTATCCGATTTATTGCGTTTACCTTCAGCAAACTTGCGTTGGAGAGCTTTACGTTTACGTCGTATCGTATGTTGGGACAGCAGTTTCATGCCATCAGGGCCGTACGCGCTCCTGCGTCGTTTTATCAGCGGTTCTTCTCTACTCATTTCGAATAAACCTCAAGATAGACACTACCGATTACACCTGTGCGGATACAAAAAAAATGTGTACCACCGTCTGATTGATTGATTGATTCATTAATTGATTGTTTATTAATGCCTTGGTGAACCTTGAGGCAAATTGGGTACATAAAGTAGACTTAGTATTACAGAGAATTTTTGAATTTTACATAGCAGCCCAGCATTGATTAGAGTTTGAAGAAAGTAGTAACACATAAATATGCCCTGAGGCGATTTGTAGATAGTAGGCCAGCATTGCAATTAAATGTCTAATAGTGCAGCAGGTTTAGAAAGATGTAAAAATAAAAATAAGTAAGTTAAAATAAGTACATAAGAATTACAATAGGTAATATGTGGTCTTAAGACTAAAGTAGGCATACTGGCCTTGGGACTACATAGCAGAGAGCTCACCCTATATAATATACCTATGTGGGGACTCACATGGATAATACTCTCAGATAGGACTTTGGATAAGGTCCGTATACAACACGGATTCCAAAAGCGTTTAAAAATGCGGATAGGAACCCTATGTGATATAGGATATCTATGTGACAGTTTCAGTAGGGACAAAACCTAACCTCACAATCCTACCTTGCACAAATAGATTGATTTATACATGCTCACCGTTATTTCGATCTTCCTTCGAGTCCTTATCTCGTAATATTTGGTACAGTCTCTCGTATATGTCACTTCAGATTTCAAAGACACTTCATCATATTGTTAAAACAACGTCACGATCACTTTATCCGCGCGGAGGCATTTTCGTCTATATATTGATATTACATGTAATACAGAAACTCCGCAAAGCCAATTTATACAAATGTACCACATACGATTTATATTAAACGGCCCATGTAAGTGAGCAGCCATCGATCAATGCAATACAAATAGTCAATAATACAATAGTCAATCGCACTACTCTCGAGTGGTTGATATGTTTATGTTCAATATATGATTGTGAGCATTATATACATTATATACCTGGAGTCACTATTCGCGGTATTTAGGAAGCATCACATGACTATAAATTTCAACAAATCAAGATTCTTCCGAGATCAAATTGATTTCTTAGGTCATCGGATTACCAAGAATGGAATCTTACCGCAGCCAGAGAAAATAGAGGCTATAACTAACTTTCCTGAGCCGAAAAACATTAAACAACTAAAAGGATTTTTGGGTTTGACCAATTATTGTAGTAAATTCACGAGATATTATTCGGATTTAACTGCACCATTACTGAGACTTGTGCGAAAGGATGCTAAATGGGAGTGGAACGAAGAAATGATAGCACATTTCAATCGAGTAAAACAGACTTTTTGTAAGGAGATGATCATTCATCATCCAGTTCCAGAAAAAAGATATTATTTGCAATGCGATGCTAGTAATTTTGCTATCGGTGCCGTATTGTACCAGCTGAACTACGCGAACGAGGAACTAATTGTAGGCTTTGCGAGTCGCACGCTAAAAGGAGCGGAATTAAATTATTTTACGTCTGAGAAAGAGCTTCTGGCGATCGTCTTTGCGTTGGAGAAGTTCCGGACATTCATAATCGGAGCGCAGTTAACTATCAGAACGGATCATCGCGCACTGACATTCTTGTCGACCTGCAAGTTAGTAAGTTCACGTTTGGCGCGCTGGATACTGTTTATTCAGACATACGACTTCGAAATCGAGTACGTGAAGGGGAAGGATAATCTTGTAGCGGACACCCTAAGCCGATATCCACCTGAAAAAGAAAAATCACAAATTAGTAAATTACAAATAGTTGCACCATTAGCAAAAGAAATAACACAAAATTTAAACGATAACTTGAGAAACTTCGGAATGCTTCAAGCAAACGATCCGAGTATAAGAGATCTCGTAGAAAAGGATCTAACGAGAACTAAAAAAAGATTAAAGTTAGAACAAGGTATTTGGTACCATGTTGAACCAGGGGGCAATAAAAGAGCTTATCTCCCAGAAGGATTATTAAAGGGATTAATTATCGAGACACACGAAGCATACGGACATGTGGGGTCAGGGAAATGCTATAAAATGCTTAAAGAGAATTTTTACTACCCGAAATTTGCGCGTTGCATTCGAAAAACTCTAGCAAGTTGCGATCGATGTCAGCGATGTAAAGTACCGAATTTATACAGCTATGCGCGGATGCAGAACATAACACCCAGCAAAGTTGGAGAACTAGTTTCTATTGACTTCTTAGGCCCGTTACCCTCAAGCAAAGGAAACTATAAATGGTTGTTAGTTACCATAGACGCGTTCAGCAAATTCGTACGCTTATATCCACTAAAAACTGCCGACGCGCGCTCCACAATCCGGTGCATCTTCGATGAGTACATACCTGAGTTGGGTAAGCCGAACAAAATTCAGTTCGACCATGGGACACAGTTCACGTCAGCACAATGGTTAAATAAACTAGAGGAGGAAGGAATCACTCCTATATTTTCATCGATAAGACACCCACAAGGGAATATGGTCGAAAGAGTAAATCGAGAATTGGGAAGATTTTTCAGAACATTCCTTACCGACAAACATACCTCATGGATTAAATGGTTAAAAGTTATTGAAAGTTGCGTGAACGAAGTGCACCATGAGTCGACTGGATTTTGTCCGTGCGAAATTCAACTCGGCGAGCCACCCAGTAGATTCTGGAAACAATGGTTTAAAATAGATCAAAACGATATTGCACAAGAATTAAAATTAAATTTAGTTAAGGAAAATATAATAAAGAATGGAAATAGCAGAGCCAACAGATTCAATTCGAACCATAAATTAACGGAATTCAAAGTAAACGATTTGGTATTGGTGCGAGCGCTTAACGTCTCGGATTCAAAAAACAAAATAATGGCCAAATTCCTAGCATTATATGAAGGTCCATACAGAATTTGTAACCGTGTTGGCGAAGCTACATTCATTTTAGAAAACATAAACACACGAAAAGAGCGTGGTAGATTCCACACAAACATGCTAAAGCGGTACGTATTACCCGACGTTTGAAATATAAACGAACGTTAGCAACTAAGGGCACTGACTGTCATCGTTTGCAACGGTTGTGTTTGAATTGCTGACATACCAAGGACAGATGATACGAAGAAGATGGTATAAAAGCTCGAGGTCGCTTATGAGTCATCACAGTCGTTCACCATGTCAAATTCCGGATACATCAGCGTCCAAGACAAAGGAGTGCAAACCGTTGGAGATGACATCCAGATCACTGAAAAAGATAAAGTTTTATTAAGTTCGGGAAGATTCAAATCAGGAACGGGACGATACGTCATCGGTAGGGGATACCAGACTGCAGCTTACCTGATGGATCCTACGAGGTTGCAGCGTCGACGCAGGGTAGCGCATCCTGAAGTAACGGATACCGCCGAGCTTGAAAATGCACTTACCGCTCCGCCGACGATCAGCAAGACACCAAGTCCGAGCGCAACTGCAGCAGCCATAGAACCATCGGTCACTGCAGATATAAATAACAACCTGATATTGAAAATCTGCATACCACGAATAAAAATCCCGTTCATCGAGGAGAAGAAAATAACCGAGAGAAAGGGCGAGCAAAACGGTGAGGTACACCAAAAGCCAAACATACCTTCCATAACGAAGATCCAAAAAGTATCAAGCAGCGATCCACGGCTGAAGAATTTCAAAATACCACGGTTGAGCCAGACATCGACGGAGACTGCAACAACATCCACCAGCACAAGCCAACTGGCGCACGCAGAAAGCAGTACCCGCGATAAAACCACCGGCTGCAAGCGACCGCGGGTTGCAGATTTCGATCGCCGCAAGGACCGGAAGCCGGAGGATCTTATTAAAATGTTACGTATCTTCGGTACTCTCGATCTATCGGATGAAGAAAACGATCAGCTGACAGCGACCAACAAACGGCGTCGAACAGCTGTCATTGAACGCAGAAAACCAGCGATCAGGCGTACCATAGTATCCGATAGACCGAGGGTCAACGAAATCATTGAGATTCCGACTTTAATCGATCCGACGGATCCGTTAGGACTAAAGAGGGGATAGACGGACGACCATCACCATCAGCAAATTCATAAAAGACCCGGCATCAAGAAAAACATCGATCATCATTCCTTCGTACCATCAAAGATCATCCGAACACCTGATGATCGAAGGGGGCCAATGTAACGAATCAGGCAACCCATGCCTGACCGTTAGCATTCAAACATCAGCCGTTGCGAACATCGAGAACAGTCTAGAACGATCGACAGCAGCGACGAGCTGAGTGACGTCACGACCAATATAAAAGTCGAGGCGCCGCTCAACTCACCAGCTATTCTAGGGTAGATACCAGATAGACTCACAGTGACTTGTTGGTCATCACGAGCATAGAGCTCTGATGAACCGTTAGAATCATCTATTCATTTCAATACAAATAATAAATTCAAGAATATTTCAGAAATCCAATTATTTCAAATAAAGACATAAAACTATAGAAAATCAGAGTAAATCACAGCATACAAAAAATTATAAAGAAAATATCAGAACAACTGTATTTTGCTAGAATATTCAAATCTTAGTCAAAATAGCTACTGGTCAAAATCGTATCACGATATCATTGTTTAACGTAGAAATAACGTAAGTAAAGATAAGCAACGTGTAAATATAAAATAGGGTTGCAACCGTAGGTTTAGTTAATTAAATAAATAGATTTTTGAACGTTACAAAAAAGCAATTTAATCAGATGTCAAACCCCTTCCTCCGCCATTTCCAGGTTATAGTTTAAATCTAACAGAAAGCTAGATACAGCCTTGGTGGATCTCCGATCTACCCAGGTCTGGCACAGCTATTATTTGGGAATAAATTAACTTCATTAAATTAACATTTAACAGTTAAGAGGGTAGAGTGCAGCCTTAGTGCGTTATCGTACTCAGGTCTGTGGGGAGGCGGCTTCAGCTACACGGTAGTTCAAGTCCGTAATAGGCACGGCTAATAATTAATAGTAGAAGTCTCAAACAAAAATAAAAATCGAGTAAAGAAAACACAATAACCAACCGGTTCGCGTCACCTTCAGTGTCGCTCACTATCCGTAAAGTTACAATGTAATCACATATACCGCAATTATACGTTTCAATTGTAATAATAATATTTTATCTCGTATATATGACATCAGAAATAGATGTTGAAGTCTTGATTAATGCCACAACTCCAAGCGACGTTGTGACGCCTCTATACTTCCGCCCTGAACTTGATTACTGTAGTAAATATTTTGACTAGGAAGTAAGGTATACTTCGTCCGCCTTCTTCCTTTTTCCTCTGACTGGCTAAGAGTGAACGTACCTGTGCTTAAGATTTAATTTGCATATTAATAAAGTTAAAGGGGAACGCGGGGCAAAACGGGCACCAAATCCAAAAAAAAAAAAAAATAATGTGGCCGGAAATGATTTTTTATCAAATATAGTGACGGATTTTGGATCAACAATGACACAAAAAAAAAGATTCACTTTTTTTTATTTTTAGTGTCATAATTGATCCAAAATTCGTCACCATATTTCATAAAAAATAATTTCCGGCCGTATGATTTTTTTTAGATTTGGTGCCCGTTTTGCCCGGCGTTCCCCTACATCTAAGTAAATGAACCTAAATAATCAGTTATTATTATTAACCCTCGGACATCACAGTGACAATTAATAGGATCAACGTTTATAACTGCAGCAGATCGTAAGTATATTATATAGTTGTCATTCCTCTATATATATATATATATATATATATATATATATATATATATATATATATATTTATATATATATATATATATATATATATATATATATTATATATATATATATATATATAATATACATTAATTTCGGTTATCTGTAAAGTTCCATGATGCGGGGGTGTAAAAATAAATATTCTCATGCGCGCAAAATTATGGACCGTACAAATATGAAATCAATGGTTATATTATGTTATGGCTATATTATAGTTTATATTATAGTGCGACGAGTTATTCATTCAAAATTTGATTTTCGTGCGTTTGTTGAGGCACGTGTCGCAGCGCGTCGCTGGCGCTACGAACGCGTCAGCCATATTTATTGTCCTTCGCGAGGCAAGCGTCGCGTGGTAATAGTGTATATTATACCGTCGCAGCTTGAAACACATTCTTGAAGTGTGTAGCAATGGAATTAAATGGAATGGGATCCAATGATCCACCTGTGGATGCAGCCAAGATTAAGTACGCGTATGTGAAGTTCACTCACCGTTGTACAAACGTGGGACCAAAACATGCTGATACAGACGTAATTCCGGTAACTAACATCGAAGAATTCGACCCGAAAAAATTGGGAAAACGAGCTTACCGTGTGAAGTGCGGCAACGTCATCTGTCGAGGCACCGTTTCGGTCGTCGGAGGTAATAAGTTTGTATATAAATACAATAGGAGTAAGTTTCGTCGGAGACGGTCAGAAGGAAAAAGAAAAATTCTTTTCATTTTAGAACTTTTTTATTGTGTGACGTTTCGGCAGGCGACGGCCGGCGACGGCCGGCCATCTTCAGACTGTTGAAAACACGTATTTTTTTAACAAAAATTAATTATTGGCTAGAATTTTTACTAAACAAATAATAATAACATAGTAAGAAATCTCTGTTCAAATGATCGAAATTAGGAGGTTAAGCCTCTGTAACATACTAAACTAAAATTACGAATTTTAAGCACATGGTTAAGCACATGGTGCAGGATCTATTTTTTTGTAAGAGATAGGAGGTAAGGTCCTTATAATATTTTACTTGTTATGTTATCATTTAGTGCATATTATTTACCATTTAATAAAAATAATATGTGTAAAATAAAATAAGGAAAGGAAATTACCACCACATGACGTTCCTCATCGCTTAAGATGTTATCGGTTCGGCGTATAGACGGGAAGTGCCGGTTACCGTATTAAGTATAGACAATGAGGTGTAAAGGTGTCCAGCTTAGTTAATACGAGTAGTTGGACAAGTTGTCATTGTATCCTTAGACTACTTAGATCTTATGATGTCGAATTCGAGAGTAAGAGGGAGTAACCAAACGTTATGTTATTCTTTCAAGCCTGAGATGTTTTGAAAGAGCGCTGTTACAGTTTACACTATCACCTTAGTAATAGAGAGGTATAGATGGTGACGAAGCTATTCCACACTCTGGACTAGTTAGATTTTAAGAATGTCAGAATAGAGATGACTCAAATTCTGAATGTCAGTCCTTTTATTACAGGTGGTGTTACTGTGTTTGGTGATATGAATCATTTCCTTGATTAAACGTTTTTGGTTATTACTCTCTGTCCCAAGAATGGAGGCATTTTTGAAATCAAAATTGTGGTGTTGTGTAAGTGAATGTGACACAAGAGCAGATTTATCCGGATCCCTGGTTTTTAAATCCGTTTTATGACCTCTAATCCTATTTTTTAAGTGTTGCGAAGACTGTCCTATATAGCAGGAGCTGCAATCAGCACATGGAATCTTATATATGGAATGAATTTTGTCCTCAAGTGGAGTTGTAGATTTTAGATTTGAGAAAAGTACTACAAAGTACTACAAATATGAATCTCATCGAAGAGGATTATGGATGTCTCAGCCAAGCTCACAATAATTACACTTCTACATCTCCACAACTAGAGAAGTCTCTTCAATTAAGGAAAGGAATCACCAGACTACGACTCAACATCAGCAAAGCTAAGAACCGTCGTATCTATCTACTTAAGTGCCGCTCAAAAGGACTTACTCCCAATTTTTTAAAATTTAACTTAAAAAACCTAGCTCACCTGGCTAATGAGAAAGAATTTAAAACTAGTTTGCAACAATTTCAAAAAACTATAATCAATCTTGAAATCAAACATTGTTATCGAAAAGTGAATCATCTCTCAAAAACATTAGATGAACGTATAGTTCAATTCCATGTCAATGATCCGACTTCCGTAGAATTGGCTAAGTTCACGTCTGATACACGTAGATCTGAGGTAGTGTTTGATAACTTGAAAAACAATAGCATAAAAAAACTGCATAAACTTGAATGTTTCATGAACAAACCTAGGGATGTACCAAAAAACTGGATTGTGAATTCAAGTAACCAAGTTCTTCCTACTTCGGTACACAACTTTCTAGCTCTAGGTCCCAAGCACTCGATTCCAGTGTATGAAAAATCTCACATTGAAGACATTGTTTGTTCAGTTGAAATATCTCTAACAAAGAAAGACATTACTACTAAAGATTTAGTTCGATCCAAGGTCTCGAACACTATCTCAAATCACCTACGTCAGAATCCTGTTACTAACAATAGGTCACCAGAGATTTCCAAGTTCAAAGAAGCCAGAGAATTTTTAAAAAAACATAATCAACTCTTAGTCACCAGGGCGGACAAAGGAAATGTCACCGTAGTTATGAACAAGATAGACTTTCAACGTAAAGCCCAACTCTTATTAGATCAGAATGATACCTATGAACTTTTAAAGAAGGATCCAACAAAAATCTCTGAAAGATCCGTCAATAAAATTATCACAGACTGGACAAAAAAAGGTTCTATTTCTTCATCACTCGGTAGATATCTCAAAACTCACAATTCTCTGCCTTCCAAACTTTATTTTCTACCTAAAATTCATAAAAAGGATACACCTCTTAGACCTATTGTTTCTAACATTGATTCTCCTACGTACAAACTTTCAAAACACCTAGCTTCGATACTTTCAGATGTTGTAGGAAAGACTGACTTCCATGTCAAGGACTCTTGGTCTTTCGTACAACATATGAAGGATGTGGTCATTCCTCCTGATCATATTCTCATCTCGCTGGATGTAACGTCACTGTATACCAATGTGCCTGTCAACTTAGTCTTAGCTGCCGTAGGTAAAAATTGGAATTCCATTAAAGATCACACCAATTTAGACAAAAAAGATTTCATTAAAGGTGTTAAACTTTGCTTAAATTCCACTTTTTTCACTTATAACAACTTGCATTACAAACAGATTTTTGGTGTTGCGATGGGCTCTCCAATTAGTCCAGTAGCTGCAAACCTTGTCATGGAACTCTTGGAACAAAAAGTTATAAAACATCTACCTTTCAAACTTCCGTTCTATAAAAGATATGTTGATGACATCATCACCTGTGTACATAAGGATAGCGTTGATTTTCTCTCAAATAGCTTTAATAATTTTCACCCACGGATTAACTTCACGTCTGAATTAGAAAATAATGGAAAAATAAGCTTCTTGGATACCTATGTCATAAGAGAATCTAATCATCTTATCACGAACTGGTATAGGAAAGCCACTTGGTCCGGTAGATATCTCAGTTTTGACTCGTACCATCCACACCAATACAAACGAAGTGTCGCTATAGGCCTTTTTGATCGTTGCCTTAAACTTGCACATCCTAAGTTCAGAAAGGAAAACATCCGTATAGTGACCAAAGCTCTACTGAACAATGGCTTTCCTATTTCACTCATTGAGTCAGTTAAAAAAGAAAGGGTTCATAAACTTTACAATACTTTGAATTTTCAACAAAACTCCACATTAGTTTCCAATGATAAAATAACTTTCACTTCTATACCTTACATCAAGGGTCTTTCGGAAAAAATCAAGGCTATTCTTAACAAAGAAGAGATCCACACTTCTTACAAAGTCTCCAACAACATCGGGAGACTTTTCTCAAATCTAAAATCTACAACTCCACTTGAGGACAAAATTCATTCCATATATAAGATTCCATGTGCTGATTGCAGCTCCTGCTATATAGGACAGTCTTCGCAACACTTAAAAAATAGGATTAGAGGTCATAAAACGGATTTAAAAACCAGGGATCCGGATAAATCTGCTCTTGTGTCACATTCACTTACACAACACCACAATTTTGATTTCAAAAATGCCTCCATTCTTGGGACAGAGAGTAATAACCAAAAACGTTTAATCAAGGAAATGATTCATATCACCAAACACAGTAACACCACCTGTAATAAAAGGACTGACATTCAGAATTTGAGTCATCTCTATTCTGACATTCTTAAAATCTAACTAGTCCAGAGTGTGGAATAGCTTCGTCACCATCTATACCTCTCTATTACTAAGGTGATAGTGTAAACTGTAACAGCGCTCTTTCAAAACATCTCAGGCTTGAAAGAATAACATAACGTTTGGTTACTCCCTCTTACTCTCGAATTCGACATCATAAGATCTAAGTAGTCTAAGGATACAATGACAACTTGTCCAACTACTCGTATTAACTAAGCTGGACACCTTTACACCTCATTGTCTATACTTAATACGGTAACCGGCACTTCCCGTCTATACGCCGAACCGATAACATCTTAAGCGATGAGGAACGTCATGTGGTGGTAATTTCCTTTCCTTATTTTATTTTACACATATTATTTTTATTAAATGGTAAATAATATGCACTAAATGATAACATAACAAGTAAAATATTATAAGGACCTTACCTCCTATCTCTTACAAAAAAATAGATCCTGCACCATGTGCTTAACCATGTGCTTAAAATTCGTAATTTTAGTTTAGTATGTTACAGAGGCTTAACCTCCTAATTTCGATCATTTGAACAGAGATTTCTTACTATGTTATTATTATTTGTTTAGTAAAAATTCTAGCCAATAATTAATTTTTGTTAAAAAAATACGTGTTTTCAACAGTCTGAAGATGGCCGGCCGTCGCCGGCCGTCGCCTGCCGAAACGTCACACAATAAAAAAGTTCTAAAATGAAAAGAATTTTTCTTTTTCCTTCTGACCGTCTCCGACGAAACTTACTCCTATTAACACTACAAATATATAAATACACATATATCTATATGTATATAAATATTATACATATATATTATATTCTTTATTATATCAAATTCATACATTCGGAAGCATGTTATGTGAATCACGTTTGCGAATTATCTGAAAAATAATTCCTGTCATATCATCGGTATAACATGTTCACAAGTAATGGAATTGTAGCATAACATCTTATATCACGAACCTGGATACCTGACATACGTAGACATAACCTCTAATATTGCGGAACGGAACACGATATAAGCCGAATAACCGCGAAATATTACTGATAGAAACCAGATACACGTCGGATAACCACAACTACTGATGGAAACCAGATAAATGTTGGATAGGTACAGTCGAGGAAACTGAACCTGAAGCGCCGTTTTGTTGAGAACGAGCAACCGTACATACACGTTGTTTTTAATTGTCTTCAAGTTGGCATGAAGTTTAGATATCTGCTCATGCGATGAATCAGCTTTGCTTGTTTTTTTTCAGCGAACGTCAATTCACTAACCTAACAGGTGATTAATAAAATCGTCACATCGGATAACCCCAGAATGCGCGAATGTGTTTCCAAATTAGGTGGCTCCCAAAATAACCTATAGTTCTCGTGAAGTGTTTGAAGGGTTATAGGAGGGCTCTATGAAACTTACTGTGATATTCTTTCATGAAATCCGATCGATTTTTAATTCTCCTGAAGTGTTAGTTGAAACTGATAAGATCTGCACCTGAAATTTCCAACTCAAGCCTAGATACAGGAATTACGCACCATGATGTTCGCCAGCTATGACAATTTTGGCAATGTGTTCAGAACACTTGGGCGAAGAATCCTAAGTGTCAGATACACACTGCATATAGTCAAGTCTTAGTTCCAACTAAAACATCCTTCTGGTACTTACGCCATATGTTCTCATTTCAATGCTTGCCTTGGCTAAAATATCTTCAATAACAAATCAGGCACAAGTTAACAACTAATTGAATAACGTAAATAAAAATACATGTGACGTATTCCTAGATGATTACAATGAAACGAAGTCAATGAGGGAAAAACACAACTTTATTCAAGATAATCTTTGAAAATTATTTGATTACCATTGAAATATCATGATCAACCATTAACATGACCAATATAGGCTCTTAAGTTGTGGAAACAGGTCTCATTGTTCTAATGAGAAAAATGTCAATGGTTTAATCAACAACGCTTAAGGATAAGTTAACAGGTAGTAAAACGATAACCCATTTGAGTGTAACGCGGGAATATAAACCAACAACTCTTTCTCATTGACATTGAGGACAAAACTATTCATGAGTTATTGACGCTGAAGGATAAACTAATAGGTATAACATGCTGCGATAAAGCGTGACGAGAGAACAAATTACAAGTAAAATTCAGTACCGAATCTTACAGTAATCTGCAAACTATTTCTGAAACATGAGTTCTTCCTCTCACTATGAATATCATGATCTCAACTGTAACCCATTTCACTGTGACGTAGTATAATTGATGTAAAATATGTATATATTATTATCACAATAGGCTCTTGAGGGGTACATACACCTTTAAAATAATTTTTTTCAAATTACTGCTACACTCTGAGAAAACATTCTAGTGACTTAGTTTTTCTACAGTTGATAAGTGCTATTTTGAAACAAAGTTCATGATTTTTTCAGATTTTAGGTCCTCCGCTGAACATAGATTCAGTCCATCGAAGAAAAAGCAGTTGTCGTAGGGTACAGGTTTCTGCGTTGGATGAAATTTCTTCAACTTTTAAGGAAATATTCTGTATAAATGTAATTTCGGACCAAACCAATAATATTTGATAAATTGAATTTTTAGACATAGAAATTTTTGGTTTCAAAAGATTTTTTCCAGCAAGATGGAAAAAAAATTCTTACAAAAAAAAATATCTATGTCTAAAACTTGAATTCATGAAATATTATTGATTTGGTCTGAAATTACATTCATACAGAATATTCCCTTAAAAGTTGAAGAAATTTCATCCAACGCAGCAACCTGTACCCTACGATGGACTGAATTTAGGTTCAGCGGAGGACATAAAATCTGGAAAAATCATGAACTATGCATCAAAATAGCACTAATCAACTGTAGAAAAACTGAGTCACTAGAATGTTTTCTTGGAGCGTAGCAGTAATTTGAAAAAAATTATTTTAAAGGTGTACGCACCCCCTTAAGTTGTAGAAACAGATCTCGTTATTCTTACTTTGACTAGAACACAGCGTCAATATTAAGTCTAGGTTCTATTATACATTATATACAATATTATATATATGTATATTTACATCTTGTATTCTTTACCGATAACAAGGTTTACTCCACCGATAATTAGTTGCTTCATAGCAAATAAAAAAAGAAGAATCGATACTAAATATAACATTAAATAACAAAAGAAAATAACGTAACAGTAGGCGACCAACGTTATGATCCCAACATCCTAACCATGTGTCAGAGCAGATGTGTCACTGGCGTCAATGACTACGTTTCAATACAAATTTTGGAAGGTTTCATGATAGAATCCGATAAAACATAGATCTCCTGTATGCGAATTACCATCAACGGCAATTAATAAAGACAACAGCGCAGACATAACTAAAAAAGACAGAGTCATCTGACTATCATTTTTCAAAGATGAGCTTCAAAAAAAGAGTAAGGAAAAATAAATGCTTAACGGTTGAATGACCATTCAGTTATTTGTTTGAATTGCATTTGCTGTCATCAAACTTCCATAATATGAGGTTGAAGTTCGTAACGTTAATGCAACAAAATATTAACCAAAAAATTCTCAAATTCAAGGCTCGAACGTTTCAAATGGATCAAGAACGGTGCATAATTCCTCAAATTGTGTGAAACATGTTCATCTCACATATTTTACAAGTCTAACAACATTTGAATCAAGAAATATTGCATTTCTTCAACGAATATTCCGTTACGTTAACGTTACGAACTTCAACCTCATTCCATAATTAAGTAAGACTAGATTTCCGAAATGGTTCATAATAATAAGTGAGAAGTAGAAATTCTTAAGAAGTAGAAATTCTTCGTTGGTAATTCATATAGTCCTGCGTTGAACTTACATGGGTTAGATGCCTATTGTTCATGTTAATGGTTGATCATGATATTTCAATGGTAATCAAATAATTTTCAAAGATTAGCTTGAATAAAGTTGCGTTTTTTTTTCATTGACTTCGTTTTATTGTAATCATCTAGGAATACAACGTTACATATATTTTTATTTACGTTATTCAATTAGTTGTTAACTATTGTACCTGATTTGTTATTGGAGATATTTCAGCCAAGGCGAGCATTGAAATGAGAATATGTGGCGTAAGTACCAGAAGGATTCATGTCTTAGATGGAACCAAGACTTGATTATGCAGTGTGCCTCCGACACTTGGGATTCTTCGCCCAAGTGTTCTGAACACATTGCCAACATTTTCACAGCTGGCGAACATCATTGGTGCGTAACTCCTGTATCTAGGCTTGAGTTGGAAATTCCAGGTGCAGATCTTATTAGTTTCAACTAACCCTTCAGGAGGATTAAAAATCGATCGGACTTCATGAAAGAATATCACAGTAAGTTGGAAGTTTCATTAGGGCCCTTCTATAACCCTTTAAGGGGGGGGGGGAGGTTGACCCGATCGGTTATCGGCTTGTCTATTTTCTCCGAAACGGGGTAATCAATCGACTTGTCTTTTCGGCAGCCGATGTTTGACGAGTAATGAGTTCGAACTGGTACGTTTGATCGAACGAAATCGGGATTTTTTTTTTTTTTTTTTTCGTCGAAAAGTATTGGCGTGCCATTAATTTCGACTTATATCAGAGCCTACGCATCAAAAATGCAAAATCGGCTTCCTGAGCCCGATTCTGTGAGAAATTCTGAAAAAATTTCCGATAGCAAGATAGAAACCGGGTCCAAAAACCGTATACGCTATACGGTTTTTGTATCCGGATCCTATTAAAACCGTATACTGTATACTGTTTTTGTAGCCGGATTCTATCTTTTTATCGGAAATTTTTAGCATCACAAAACATCTTTGTTTTCGACAACGATGAAGGGGCCGCTTATATTCCACGTTTTTGGTCTAATTTTCGCCATCGTCAGAGGCTGGGGGCGGCCATTGCCGCTACAGCTGCTGATATAACGCGGTGGTTCCTAGAACGCCCGTGAGATGTCGCCACGCGCCCATCTAAACTTCACCTTTTACTAAAGTGAAAGTATAATATACTTAGTACTAGAAGTTTAGATGGGCGCGCGGCGACATCTCACGGGCGTTCTGGGAACCACCGCATTATATCAGCAGCTATAGCAGCTGTAGCGGCAATGGCCGCCCCCAGCCTCTGGCAATCGCGAAAATTATCACAAAAACGTGGAATACATAAGCTTCTCCTTCTTCTTCTTCTTCCTTTATAGACTTAACGCTCGTTTGAGCATGTAGTCAGTCCTTAATATTTCGTATAATTAACTTTATTTCCTTCACGTGGAATACAAGCGGCCCCTTCATCGGTGTCGAAAACAAAGATGTTTCGGCATGGTTGTGTTCAGAATTCCTCACAGAAGGAAGCCGATTTTGCATTTTTGATGCGTAGGCTCTGATATAAGTCGAAATAAATGGCACGTCGTAATACTTTTCGAGCGAAAAAAAAAATCCCGATTTCGTTCGATCAAACGTACCAGTTCGAACTCATTACTCGTCAAACATCGGCTGCTGAAAGGACAAGTCGATTGATTACTCCGTTTCGGAGAAAATAGACAAGCCGGTAACCGATCAGGTGAACCCCCCCCCCCCTACAATCAAATAAAATAATATTACAGTCGACATCCCCTTATAAGAGTGGTCTAGGGGCTGTAGGGGAAGTTTTTCTGAGAATTACAGTCCCTCTACTGTAGCGCGTCGTGAGAGTTCGTTCCGTCAGTTCCTTTATAAGAGTGTTATGCTTTGTTGTATCTCACATGCATTTTCAACGGTTACGTCTTGAATATTGTATATTATGTTTGACACTTATAAGGGAATGCTCGAAACCAAACTCAGAAAGCGGTGTTGGGTGGGGGAGTGGTGATCTGAGCCGAGTTGCGTCTATGGCAGGGAATGCTCTTATAATGGGATGTCTTACTGTATATCATTTTAATAAGGGGTCATAATTATTATTATCATTCTTTCGGCTATCAGCACATGAAATACAACTAGAATGAAGTCTCGTTTCCGAAAGAGTCCGAAAAAAACAGTATTAGCCACCGCGAACCCATTAATGAACATTACTGTACGTGTACCGCGTGATTCCTCGCTTACATTCCAGTAATTCGGGTAGTGGACCGTCAGTTGTTATAGTGTTGTATATCTATTAGGACTAATCATTTTGGGGTCATATTTTTTGATTTGCCCTCGCACCCCTCAAAATGTGAGTGTATGAGGTCAGTATCAGCACCTATCAATATGACCACGGTGCGATTTTTTTTTGGCGTGGCCCATTGCAAAAGTATTTTTCCCATTTAAATAACACGGGAAATGTTTTTTTATTTTATTTGGAATTTTATTTCGTTCTAACGAATCATCGTGTTGTAAAAATCAACACATATTCTTGTACGAAATTGAACGATCTCCAAAAAAGGTCTGATACGATTTTTCGCTAGGTCGAAAAAAAAGTCGTCATATACCGTTTGAGGTTGAACTTTAACCTTCAATAACTTTCAAACGAGTGGACTTAGCGAAAAATCATATCAGACCTTTTTTGGAGATCGTTTAATTTCCTACAAGAATATGCATTGATTTTTACAACATGATGATTCGTTACATTGGAATAAAATTTCAAATTAAAAAAAAAAACATTTCCCGTGTTATTTGAATGGGAAAAATACTTTTGCAATGGGCCACGCCAAAAAAAATCGCACCATGGTCATATTGATAGGTGCTGATACTGACCTCATACACTTACATTTTGAGGGGTGCGAGGGCAAATCAAAAAATATGACTCCAAAATGATTAGCCCTAATATCTATATACCGTGACTTTATGTGGATGCGGCCCAGCAGGGATACTAACCCAAGACTCGATAGCAGCAGTTTAGTAACTAACTAGATTTTTCTAGTAAAATCACTGGAAATCACTAGATTTTTAGTGATCTTATTAGGAAAATCTAGTAAGTCACTAAACTGCTCCTAGCGAGTTTTGGGTTAGTATCCCTGCTAGGCCGCATCCACATAAAGTCACGGTATATACCGCGAAGTTCTCTGTATGCGGAACGCTATGGGTACCAACCCGAAATTTTTGCTATTTCCATAGGCGTAGGTCATACAGTAAACTGCAGCAGCAGTTTGGTAACTTACTAGATGTTTCTAGTAAAATCACTAGAGATCACTAGAAATCTAGTGATCATTGGTCACTAGATTTCTGGACTTGAAATCTAGTCACTAGATTTCCAGTGATTTCTAGTGATCTTACTAGAAACATCTAGTAGGTTACCAAACTGCTGCTGCAGTTTACTGTATGACCTACGCCTATGGAAATAGCAAAAATTTCGGGCTGGTACCCCTAGCGTTCCGCATACAGAGAACTTCGCGGTAGATATACAACACTATAACTACTGACTGTCCGCCACCCAAATCACTGACTGAGATGTAAGCGAGAAATCACGCGGTATGTAGTAGCGCAATATGCATGATGTGTCGCATATAACAGGCGGATGTGTGAAGCGTTATATCGAAGTTGTAGAATCCTTGGTCGACATTGAAAAAAAGATTGCTGCGAAGAGACTGATTTTTCCACACCAAAAGGTAATCAGGAACGCTTCAGACACATCGTCTGCTTCCGAAATCAAGGTATGCGCTTGTGTTGTAATTCACAATATTACCGCCCGTGTGTTAACGCACCGCGTCCACCTAGAATAATTGTTCACAGGCTAAGAAGAGCTCATCAGTACGAACTGTCACGCAAGGGAAGACGAAAGTGATCGCTGCAATGAAGTTGAAAAGAATTAATGATCATGATGATGATGATTGCCGCACACCGAGAAGTAAAGCCGCTGTGAAGCAGTATAATCGTCCAAACGATGAGGCTAACTTATCGGGTGCGGGAAATGAGTCGGACTTGGTTGAAGCATCCAGTGGTGATCGGATGAAGTGCTCCGAAGAGACCCAAGATAGCGGCGTTGCCTCGTCGACCGATGATTATGCGCCGACTGCAAGATCTGCGGCAAAACGTAAAAAATCTGCGGACAAGACACCGATTGCAAAATCTGCGGAAAAACGCCAGAAATCTGCGGAAAAGACACCAATTGCCAAAACCGCTGGAAAGCACCAAAAATCTGCGGACAAGACACCGATTGCCAAATCTGCGGAAGTACACAAAAAATCTACGGAAATACACAAAGAATCTGCGGACAAGACACCGATTGCCAAATCCACTGGAAAGCACCAAAAATTTGTGGACAAGACACCGATTGCAAAATCTGCGGACAAGATACCAATTGCCAAATCCGCTGGAAAGCACCAAAAATCTGTGGACAAGACACCGATTGCCAAATCTGCGGAAGTACACAAAAAATCTACGGAAATACACCAAAAATCTGCGGACAAGACACTGATTGCAAAGTCTGCGGAAATACACAAAAAATCTGCGGGAATACACAAAGAATCTGCGGACAAGACACCGATTGCCAAATCCACTGGAAAGCACCAAAAATTTGTGGACAAGACACCGATTGCAAAATCTGCGGACAAGATACCAATTGCCAAATCCGCTGGAAAGCACCAAAAATCTGTGGACAAGACACCGGTTGCAAAATCTGCGGATAAGATACCAATTGCCAAATCCGCTGGAAAGCACCAAAAATCTGTGGACAAGACACCGGTTGCAAAATCTGCGGACAAGACATCATTCGCCAAGTCCATTGGAACGCACCACAAATCTGTGGACACATCAATTGCGAAATCTGCGGAAAAACACAAAAAATCCGCGGACAAGACACCTTCGGTGACTGCAGAGAGAATTTTGTCGGGTAAGATAACGATATGGTGTAATACCTGACAACCATTATAGGTGTATCATTTACAGATCGATTAAACCCATTTTGGTTTTCAGCTTTCCGTCTCGAAAGAAATACCGGCTATGAAGATTTAGGGTCATCCAGCGCTTTTGCCTTGACAAAGACCTTATCAAAACCGGCTACGAAATCGACTAAAAAAGTGTCAAAAAATAAGCAGAAAGCATCAAAAACTGTAATAAAGGATACGGCAGATGATACCGATTCGTCGCTATACGACAACCGTAGTATCGAAACTACACCGAAAACGGCACTTCGTCGTAATGATACGGGTGACACGTTACGGGTAACAGACGACGAATCGGAGGACGAACCGCTTCAGATGCAGCCGACCGATATTGACAGTGAAAGTGATATAGTATCGACGGACGGACCACTGTCAATGCGCAGCGATCCCAAAAAAGGAGGCAACGCTGAAAATGCAGACTTCCATAATACTGTAGACAAGGTTGGTGATTTATGTATATGTATATTATGATACACGATTTGTTGACCGATAACTCCTGACGAACTGCACGAATAAATAAAAAAAATTGATGCCTGCAGCTAATGGCTGAACTGAACAATAGCCACGAAGAGGATTGTAACAGGCATGGTGCGGATACAGCCGGAACGGGAGACGAACCGTCGTCACCCGTGGAGACGTCTCGTCGTAGTCTCCAGCTCGAAGTCAGGTTGCTACGAATGATGAATCTAAGACTACAACAGAATCTTTACATGAATACCGACCACGTTAAAGGTATGTCGTGGACCGTCGTACTACATACTATATAATTCATGCCTCATAATACTCGTATTGCTCACGAGGTGCCGCATATATTGTACATCGTTATAATGCATTATACTTTTGGTTTACGTATTGATATTGACTTTTTCAATTGTATAATGTATTATTGCAGCCACGCTGCAAAACGTCGAGCTCGAAGCACGACACGGTATTCACGAGCGTATCTGCAGTGGAAAGGACATGCCTGTCGGATTTAGGAATCTAGTAACCGGAAAGGTGAGATATTGATAAATATATGCATATATTTTGGTGTTAAACTAACAATAAGTGCAATATACCTTTACGTACGTATTATACGTAAGTTCTTCCCGTTCAAGTAACAACAAATTTCGGTTGACATTGACCACGAACCGGTGTCGACGTGTCAGTAATTCGCTTCCATATATGTGACAGATGCATGCAGGATATGGATATTGGATAAAGACAAGATCCTATGATGACCTGCGTACGAAGACTGCTCTGACACCTTCAAAATTTATTGCGAACATTGCGACATTAATATTCACAGAACAAATCATGAGGATATCTTCGGTGACTGGTAGGGTCAGTAACGCTCATCGGTGTAAGGGTGGGAGTCGTATGGCAGCGAAACCTGCTTTAAATCCGGCTGGTTTGGATGCCGTAGCTGGTAAGTAAAATGATAGGGTGTGAAAGTTACAATTATCGTATAGCACCGCTCATAATACTGTTGCATGTGTTATCGATTACAGCCATAACGCGTTACTGGATGAAGTCCACGAACGCTACGGAAGAGGAGATTGTACGAGAAATCAGCGGAAGTCGAACGGTTATCGCGAAAAAAATAGCTGACATGAACCGTACTTCGAAACGTCAGTCCAAGGACCGAAGTGGCAACGAGTCGGAGGCGCCTTCCCTGGAAAGTGTGAAAGACGCAAACAGTCAGGCAGAGGAAAACCTGCACGCGGACAGCCCGTCCGAGGAAGACTTGCACGCGGACAGCCCGTCAGAGGAAGACTTGCACGCGGACAGCCCGTCCGAGGAAGACTTGCACGCGGACAGCCCGTCAGAGGAAGACTTGCACGCGGACAGCCCGTCCGAGGAAGACCTGCACGCGGATAGCATGTCCGAGGAAGATCTTGACGCGGACAGCATGTCCGAAGAAGACCTGCAACACCAATCATCGACAGATGATAACGTCGATGAGGAGAATGATGAGTGTTTGGAGAAGACAGAAACCGCTAATGCTGACGAGAGCATGGCGGGAGTACATGAGTCGGATGCGAAGTGCGAAACCGATGAAAGATTGCCGGATACAGAAATACCTATCGAAAAACCAGAAACCGAACGCTCGACGGTTCTAGAAGATTTTGAACCGGACGAAAACGAGGAGAGTCCAGATGAAAGTCCTACGAATGAACGTACAGCTGCAGAAACTAAAATGATTCAGGAAAGTGCATTGATTGCACATGCATCCAGCACCGATGTACGGGACTATGAGGTGTGCGATACAGAAAACGCAGAACCGAATAAAAGAACCAAAGAACGTCACTCTGCAGAAAACACAGAACCAAATAAAAAAACCAAAGAACGTCACTCTGCAGAAAACACAGAACCAAATAAAAAAACCAAAGAACGTCACTCTGCGGACCAAGATTCAGACAAGTCCGCGCGGACCTTTAAAAAGGTGCGACTGAACGATATGTCAGCCGCAGATGATCTGCTAGCACAAGAAGGCAATAACAAAAAAGTTAGATTATAATCCGATATTCTTATTATGAAAAAAAATGCCACGGTATAGAACAGTTATTGTTCATCAATATATGAGATAAATAACGTTTGATTTGAGTTTATAAGAGACATTTATGATGTTGATATACTACTATAATAAAAGTCGACAACTGTGTTGTTCCGAAATAGCACTATTATATCGCAAAATGTACATTCAGTACATAAAACTTTTTATTTTCTATTATAAGGCATAAATATTATCTTTTTATCAGTATTATACACTTATTACCGATTTTATATAATTATCCAAAAAGGCTACGGTCACAGACTGTTAATCAAAATAGTACTACATGTTAACATGTTCATGAAGAATTTTGATATTGATATACTACTATAATAAAAGTCGACAACTGTGTTGTTCCGAAATAGCACTATTATATCGCAAAATGTACATTCAGTACATAAAACTTTTTATTTTCTATTATAAGGCATAAATATTATCTTTTTATCAGTATTATACACTTATTACCGATTTTATATAATTATCCAAAAAGGCTACGGTCACAGACTGTTAATCAAAATAGTACTACATGTTAACATGTTCATGAAGAATTTTGATATTGACATACTACTATAATAAAAGTCGACAACTGTGTTGTTCCGAAATAGCACTATTATATCGCAAAATGTACATTCAGTACTCAAAACTTTTTATTTTCTATTATAAGGCAAAAATATTATCTTTTTATCAGTATTATACACTTATTACCGATTTTATATAATTATCCAAAAAGGTTACGGTCACAGACTGTTAATCAAAATAGTACTACATGTTAACATGTTCATGAAGAATTTTGATATTGACATACTACTATAATAAAAGTCGACAACTGTGTTGTTCCGAAATAGCACTATTATATCGCAAAATGTACATTCAGTACACAAAACTTTTTATTTTCTATTATAAGGCATAAATATTATCTTTTTATCAGTATTATACACTTATTACCGATTTTATATAATTATCCAAAAAGGCTACGGTCACAGACTGTTAATCAAAATAGTACTACATGTTAACATGTTCATGAAGAATTTTGATATTGACATACTACTATAATAAAAGTCGACAACTGTGTTGTTCCGAAATAGCACTATTATATCGCAAATTGTACATTCAGTACACAAAACTTTTTATTTTCTATTATAAGGCATAAATATTATCTTTTTATCAGTATTATACACTTATTACCGATTTTATATAATTATCCAAAAAGGCTACGGTCACAGACTGTTAATCAAAATAGTACTACATGTTAACATGTTCATGAAGAATTTTGATATTGATATACTACTATAATAAAAGTCGACAACTGTGTTGTTCCGAAATAGCACTATTATATCGCAAAATGTACATTCAGTACACAAAACTTTTTATTTTCTATTATAAGGCATAAATATTATCTTTTTATCAGTATTATACACTTATTACCGATTTTATATAACTATCCAAAAAGGCTACGGTCACAGACTGTTCATCAAAATAGTATTAGGTACATGTTAATATGTTCATGAAGAACATGAAACGTGCAATATAAATTTTCGTATGACACACACACACACATATATATATACGATGACAATTCCTAACTACAGTTGAACACTCAGAGCAGCGTTGAGGTGGCTACCAGCATAATATCTCGATCGTTATATTGTTTTCGGGCTTCATTATTCGCTGAAATCGGGAAACAGTTGCCGGCGTTGAACTCTTGGCCACCTCAACACTACTCCAAGCGTTCAGTAGTTAGGAATCCTCACAGTATATGCATACATACATAGTGAATTCGGAAAATGATTGTGAATGAACCGTTTGTGATACATTTATTCAAGATACATTCATTTAATCTCAATATTACTATATATCGACGCCCGATACGAATAACAGCACATGTCAGATTCCGGGTGAAAAAGAGCACGTTTCAAATTCCGGGTGGAAAAGAGCACGTTTCAGATTCCGAGTGGAAAAGAGCATGTTTCAGATTCCGGATGAAAAAGAACACGTTTCAGATTGAGAATGAAAAATAGCACGTTTCAGATTCACTCGAAAACTAGCACAATTCAGGCGAAGCAAATATTACTCATTAGTAAGTGTCATGTAGGTTTATTATGAAATTGGAAATGCACAATTATGCACAAAAACTCGATTCAATTTTATCACTGAATGATTAATTCAATCTTATAATAAACCTACCTGACACTTGCTAATAAGTAATATTCGGTTCAACCTGAATTGTGCTAGTTTTCGAGTGAATCTGAAACGTGCTATTTTTCATTCTCAATCTGAAACGTGTTCTGTTCCATCCGGAATCTGAAACATGCTCTTTTTCACTCGGAATCTGAAACGTGCTCTTTTCCATCCGGAATTTGAAACGTGCTCTTTTTCACCAGGAATCTGAAATGTGCTGTTATTCGTATCGGGCGTCGATATTATAATACACTCTACGCATTTCGTACTACGATTAAAAAAAGACTACGGTCTAAGATTCTTTTCATTTAAAGCAATATACTGATTGTGTTGCAGTATATGTATCAACAATCAACATATCTTTCTTTCACAAAATAAAAATACGAATGAATAACAGATTCCATGTGTCGTGTGTAATATATTATCCTATCATGTCGTCATTGATAACATATAGATTCGTCTTTTCAGCCATTAATGCCGTATGTAAAAATCGCATAGATGAGTAAAATATCCGGTTACAAAGTCCGGATTTCCTATACGGCTTTTATATGTATATGCGTCTTAGTAATAAGTGTATACGATAATTACGTCCATTTCTGTGTGTAATTATACGTGGGATCAACTGTCCGCTCAAGCTTGGATAGAACCGATTGTAACAGCTACGTGGGGGAACCAACCATGGAGGATCGATTCCGCGTGGGTGCGGATAAAAACCGAGGTATATTATCGGTTATACTGCCGGATTTATACCGCATTCCAGCGGAATCAAGATGAACGAGCACGTTCCGAATCCAGCCGGATAGAATCCGGCTAGGAGGGTAACCTCGCACGTATGACCAATTCCGCATAGGCACGTATCAAAAACCGATATATTTCTGCGGATATGCTCGCGGATAAGTACCGCATATCAGGCAGATCAATGGAACCGTGCAAGTCCCGAGTTGAGCTGGATACACTTCGTCGTTGAAAAAGTTGAAAAATGTCGTAATAATTGCGTATAGGTCCGGACGAAAAGGGTATACAAAAGCACTATACTTTTCGGATAGGTTCGGATAGCGTCAAAATCCTATCGGAAATTTTATGTAGGGAATGGTGTTGAAAATATGATCGAAGCTCTTGACGAAGCATTTACAATCGTATTCAAAAACGTTAATAGTGAAAATGTAAAAAAGTGGTTGCGATTGCCCTAGTAACCAAACGTGATGATCACGTCTTGCATTGATCTGTCGCAAGCATCTTCTAGCAGAGTTGCAGCGGACTTGTGAATGGATATTGTAAGAAACTTAGACAATCCTCTTGCGCAAGCATCTTTCAGCAGATTTGCAACAGACCTTTGCATGATTATTGCAAGACACCCAAAATTCTGCTTGAAACGGAAACCTTCAACAAACTTTGTGTAGGGTATGCAAGCTTCTTGCCAGATTCTTTCAAAGCATTCGTCGGCACTTTCCGACAGCAAAAATGCAGCATATTAGGGCATAAGTATCTTGCAAGATCTTACGAGATTCGTAAAGTGTACTGTATTATTGGAATAAATATATATATTCACACTCACAATATTTGATCTTTGGGTGGCGAGCAATCGTCGTATTATAAATGCATAGATTGCGAAAGGTTTTTGAGCAGCATTAGATGAACTTTGGGGGGGGGGGGGGGGGGGAGGGAATCATCACATTGGCATGGAATGACCCATACAAAATTTGGAGGGCAGGGAAGTGGCAATTTTTTCCCACAGAGCAGCATTCTCGTGGACCAATTTGTGAGAATTTCAAATTTTCACGCCCATTATTAGTCCCACAGTAAAATAATAACTGAATAGACCGCGAAACCCCGTGTATTTTAATCGGAAAAGTTCATCCTCTGTGGTCAAGGGTCAAGCGTTAAAATAAACATCTGAAAAAATTACAGGATTTGTTTTGATTTATTTGGAGTTGATTTGGGGGGCGGCCGGGATTTTTTTTTTTTTTTAATTGACAACCCTAATATTCATGGATTGGAGCGGAATTTTCATCGTAATACAAAAAAAAAAAAAATAATACCGAATATGCCATCCCTTCTCATTCAAAAACAGATAATTGGTTTGCTCTTCCTTTTCGTCCGTGATCAAATTTTACTCTAGGAAAATAATAAATAACAGCAAGCCTGCTATACGCATACCCCGCATGATCCTGCGCGTTAAAAAAAACTGATAGTGAACAATTCAAATGTCCAAAAACACTATTGATGACAATCTAATTGTGTAATATTTTACAGTATTTTTGGAGGACGTTGAAACCAGGTCCTATCAGTGTTTTAAAAAGGGCAATAGTTATACAGCAAAATATTCTTGCAAGATCTTGCAAGAGAGGATCGAAGAACTACACGTTAACGACCGGCGTTAACTAACGCCAAAAGATCGAGAATCTCTGCCCAAGCATGATTAGCAGTGCCCCCACTCGAGTAGGCGATTTTCGACTTTCATATTGCTGATTGCTGAGCTTGCAAGAAATCTCAAGAATCCCGCAGGATCTCGCAGAATTAATTAGGAAACGAAGATCTTGTAAGATCTTACAAAATTCTTGTAAGATTTTCGCTAAAAAGCATCTTGCGAAAGTTCATAGCATGCATGCGGAAGCAGACTACTAGTTGTTCATATGTAAGCATCTTGCAAGAATTGTCCGCAAGTCTTTCGAAAACCTTGCGGCAGATGGTTACTAGGGTGTATAAAAGTATTCTACAAACACTCATCAAATTGTTAAAGAGTAAAGATTTAAATTTTTTCCACAAAAAAAAAAATTCATACTCACATTGCGAAAATAAAAACTGCTCGAGCATTGTTGTTAAATCATAATACAGTTTTCGGTTTCGGATATTCGGACGCACGAACGCTCTCATCTCCTATTACTGTGCAATGGCACGATGTACAATCTGCTTTCGCAAATCGAATCTCGACCGGAGTTGTAGTGAATTTAATAACGCAAGATTTAAAAAAATTTCTAGAAGACGCTGAACAGTTAATTACTGATAAAGTTACGAAAATAATTGAACATTTTTTTCACATTAAATTGAACAGCATACTCGCAGCAACATTTGTTCTAGACGATAAAACTGAGCAAAAGTTCTTTCAAACTAAAAATACAGTGTTATCGATCAATTTTAATTCCACAGAATGGTATGAAAATAAAATTATTATTCCGCTATCAACCAAGATTGAAGAATTTCAAGAACGTGATAGCGGATGGGCATTAAGCAGTATTGATTATATTCTCATTAACATCAATAAATATGTTCCATTATTAGGCTCATCATATATAGATTCACCTTCAGTAATAAAAAACAAGAGAGCAATAATTAATATTAAAAATAATGATAATGCATGTTTCGCATGGGCCTGTGTTTCAGCCCTCTATTCTCCAACATCCTTATATTCAGAGCCAACAAGTTATCCACACTATAATACTGTTTTTGATTTTACTGGTATATCATTTCCAGTACAGGTTCGGGATATACCAAAGTTTGAAAAAATCAATGATATCAGAATTAATGTTGACATTTTGGAAAAATCAGTTCGCGGTAGACAGATTGAGGTTGTACCATTATATATTAATCAACATTCAAATGAAAGTTTAAAATGTATCAATCTACTTCTGCTGCAAGAATACAGTGAAACGTTAGGTACAAAAACTCACTATTGCTGGATAAAGCATTTATCCCGATTGGTTGTAAGTCAACTTACTAAACATAAATCTATGATCTTCATATGATGAATTCCACGCGAAGCGGACCACAAAAAAACTTCTATGTCACGGATTTCTCTCATTTTTTGCATGAGCTTTAGTACCCTCAGAATAAGTATTTTTTATGTATATAAGACATATGTAGCTATTCTCACCTATGGTGTACGAGCTGTTCCAGTTTTCGATTACTTACGCTCTTTGATGTCTTTGGAGGCAAATATCTTAGAAACGGTATGTCATATGAAAAAAGTAATGGGGTAGTGATTTGTAGTATTTTTCACCCTCTTTCACCTCAGTCCATGATCATGCCCGTGACTATCGAGAAACATGTCGGAATATCATTTTCCAATCAAAAACTCTATTTTTATCCACTTATGTCATTTTTAGGATTTTTCTCGTATTTTTTTTCGAAAAGCTCGGGAAATTTCCCATCGAATCACGTTTGTTTTGAAATGGGACACGGCTTGGTTTGGGAGCTACAATTTTTATCCGAAGGCGAAATGAACGATTCGTACGTCCGAAAACAAAAAAAAAAAAAAAATTGACGATTCAGTTATTAGTATTGCTCTATCAGTTGTCTGTTATAATATTAATAAACTATAATATTATTTCGATAACAAAGATGTCTGCACAGTTCAGTCGGTGTTGTAAAGATGATGAAGAAGAAGAAGAAGAAGAAGAAGAAGAATTCGATACTGGATTGAATACAAACGGGGCAGAGGAAATTTTGAGTCAGCTTAAAGACAAATTTTCACTTCCATCTACAACGAATGCTCAAAAAATTCAAATCCTAACCCTTGTACCGAAGTCCTGGAGCGAACGTAGAACCACTAAAGAATTTGGAGCCAGTCGTCGCATGGTGCGCAATGCAAGAAGGCTTGTTGCGGAACACGGAATTTTCACATCTCCTAATCCCCGGAGAGGGTGTCCGTTATCTCCCGAAGTCAAGTCGTTAGTTATCGATTTTTACGAAAGAGATGAAAATAGCCGTCTTATGCCTGGTAAGCAAGATTTCAAATCTGTCAAGTGTGGTAATGAGCGCGTACACATGCAAAAGAGATTGGTGTTGTGTAATCTCAAAGTACTATATCGCCAGTTCAAGAAAGAACACCCTAACGTAAAAGTTGGCTTTTCTAAATTCGCAGCTCCGGCCAGTTCAATGCGTATTCACTGGCTCGAGTGGCACTCATACAGTGTGTGTATGCGTCATTCATGAAAACGTAAAGCTAATGCTTGATAGTTGCAAGTTATCTAAGTTGACTAAAGATTCGGAATTTCCTCTAAACACATACGAGGACTGTCTGCAATCCATTTTGTGTCCAGAACCATCGGCAAAATGCCACTTGAATCAATGTAACAATTGCCCTGGTATTGATGCATTTGCTGATGGTTTGCGCGATTTACTCGACAGTTATGACATCGAAAAGATCGAATGTAGCCTATGGCAGACAACTGATAGAGCAATGCTAATAACTGAGTCGTTACCTGTCGATAAATATATCGATGACCTATGTCAAAGGTTATTAAAACTGAAGACCCATGCGTTCATTGCGAAACAACAGGCCTGTTTCCTTCGCCATAAAAGAGAGACTCTTAAAGACGGTGAGGTTCTTGTTCACATGGACTTTTCCGAAAACTATGCCTTCGTTGTTCAGGATTCTGCGCCTTCTTTTCATTGGAACAACGACCAAGCAACCGTCTATCCTATAGTAAATTATTACAAAGAAGACGACATTCTAGTTCATAAGAGTATAATCATAATTTCCGAGAACTTAACACATGATACAGCAGCAGTGTACACATTTCAAAAAATCCTTTTCGATATCCTGAAAAAGCATATGAGGCAAATGTCCAAAATGATCTATTTCACGGACGGGGCAGCTCAGCATTATAAAAATAAATATAGTTTTTCTAATCTACTCCACCATGTAGAAGACTTTGGTGTACCTGCCGAATGGCACTTCCATGCAACAGCGCATGGCAAGGGAGCCTGTGATGGTGTAGGGGGTAACATCAAAAGAGAAGCGGCTAGGGCCAGCTTGCAGCGCTCTCCAGAACATGCTATTGTGTCTCCTCTTTCGTTTTTCCGATGGGCCACTTAAAATTTCGGACGTAATGCGACTACGGTTGTATTTAGCCCAAAATCTGATCATGACCAAACCAAAACGATACTTAGCAGTAGGTTTGATTCAGCAAAGCCATTGCCAGGCACTTTGAAGGTTCACGCTTTAGTTAATGCCGATAATGGACAATTGCTTGCCAAAAAGTACTCCTTTGCAGAAGACGGAGAAATTTTTCCAAAAAAAGTACTGCGTTGAATGATATAGGGGAGGGTTGATGTAAATGTTAATATTAATGTTAATGTTGATAGTAATGTTGTAAGCGCCAATGTTTGTTCATAAATAAAGATGTTAGACACGATTTTTCAAATTGATAAAACTGAATTATGACGTTCGTTAGAACATATCATCGAATATGCATACTCTGACATGAGTCAATTACAAAACGCATACAATAATATGACACGGCAATGTAAGCGGACGTACGAGTCGTTCATTTCGCCTTCGGATAAAAATTGTAGCTCCCAAACCAAGCCGTGTCCCATTTCAAAACAAACGTGATTCGATGGGAAATTTCCCGAGCTTTTCGAAAAAAAATACGAGAAAAATCCTAAAAATGACATAAGTGGATAAAAATAGAGTTTTTGATTGGAAAATGACATTCCGACATGTTTCTCAATAGTCACGGGCATGATCATGGACTGAGGTGAAAGAGGGTGAAAAATACTACAAATCACTACCCCATTACTTTTTTCATATGACATACCGTTTCTAAGATATTTGCCTCCAAAGACATCAAAGAGCGTAAGTAATCGAAAACTGGAACAGCTCGTACACCATAGGTGAGAATAGCTACATATGTCTTATATACATAAAAAATGCTTATTCTGAGGTTACTAAAGCTCATGCAAAAAATGAGAGAAATCCGTGACATAGAAGTTTTTTTGTGGTCCGCTTCGCGTCGAATTCATCATATGCGACAGATGTTTGCATTATTTTTATACTGCAAAAAAACTTGAAACACATCTTATAGATTGTATGCAAAATCGAAGTGTTTGTAAAATCACCTTACCGGAGAGTCCTGATGATAAATTATCCTTTATAAATATACGAAATCAATTACGTGCACCATTTGTGGTCTACGCTGATTTTGAATCATGTTAGAAACAATTTCTAACGATTCAAACGAAATACCAAAAAAAATCGTTTTATCAAAAACATGTTCCTTATAGTGTTGGATATTATTTTAAATGTGCTTACGATTCAACTCAATCATACTACAAATCTTATCGAGGCTTAGATTGTCAAGAATGGTTTATACACGAGCTTAAAATGCTATCATATAAAGTAGCTGGTCATTTCGATTCACCTCAAAAAATGTATCCACTGACTGAATCACAGATAAATGAATTTCATACTGCTGAATATTGTACGATATGTGGAGTAAAATTCGAGGAATATGATATTGATTCATTTCGGCATTTAAATTCTAGTTTGAGTAAATTAGCTTCCTACATGTTATTAGATTCAATGTTTCATTTGAAATCTGAGTTTTCAACTTTGAACGATGTGAACTTCAAGCTATTAACGCGTAAAGGTGTGTTTTCTTATGATTATATAACATCACTTGATTAGCTGAGTGAAACTACCCTACCGTCAAAAACAGCATTTTATAACAAATTAAATGATGCTCATATATCAGATGATGAATATAGCTATGCCAACCATATATGGCATACATTTAATGTACAAACTCTAAGAGAGTATAGTGATTTATATTTAAAAGTTGATGTAATGCTACTTGCAGACGTCTTCGAAAATTTTCGAAGTAATTGTTTAAATACATATCGATTAGATCCAGTTCATTATTGTACTTTACCGGGGTTTGCATGGGATTGTATGGTAAAACAAACACAAATTTGTTTGCAATTGCTGACGGATGTGGATATGTTGTTATTTATTGAACGGGGGTTGCGAGGGGGGTTAAGTCAATGTTCCAATCGATATAGCAAGGCTAATAATAAATTCATGCCTGACTATGATCCAAGTCAGAACTCTACATTTCTGATGCATTTCGATGTTAATAATTTATATGGATGGGCAATGTGTGAATACTTACCATATGGAGAATTTGCATGGATAGACAACGTTGAAAATTTTGATGTTTTTTCTGTATCAAATGAATCGCTGATTGGTTATTTCCTCGAAGTGGATTTAGAATATCCTTCCTCGATTCATACAATGCATCAATATCTTCCATTCTGTCCAAATCATGCTAAACCGTGTGGAGGTAAAGATTTGAAACTTCTAGCAACGATTGAAAACAAGTCGAATTATGTAATTCATTATCGTAATTTGCAACAGTGTGTTAAGAATGGTTTAGTTTTGACGAAGATTCATAGAATCTTACAATTTGGTCAATCACCATGGTTAAAACCATATATTGATTTCAATACGAAATTACGTTCGGAAAGTAAGAACAAATTCGAACAAAATTTGTATAAACTCATGAATAATGCTGTCTTTGGGAAAACCATGGAAAATGTGCGAAAGCATCGTGATGTAAAACTGTTAACAGAATGGAACGGGCGGTATGGTGCTGAAGCTTTGATATCTAAACCGAATTTCCATAGCAGAAGTATTTTCAATGATAATTTAGTTGCAATTGATATGAGGAAATCACAGGTATATTTCAACAAACCACTTTATGTAGGTATGGCTATTCTTGATTTATCGAAGATTTGTATTTATGATTTTCACTACGCTGTTTGTTGCACGCATAACTTTGCAAATATATCCTCAGGGCGCCTATCGGTAGGCAACCTATGCCTACACGGCTGCCTCACCGCACCGCGCGCCTCCCGCCTCTACGAGCGACCCGCGCTCTGAGGTAGGCTGCCGGCGGTACTTCCAGGCGGCGCCACTACGCGGCGCATAACCATTTCGGTACCCGCGAGTGAAGTAACCCGAGCGCTGAATAGATAAGCCGGCTATCGATTGCCGCATCACGATCATCTACATACACGTTCCGGCGTACTTAACTGTGAGGTAGAAGCCGATATTGGCGGACACTCAATAAAGAGAGATACTTTCACAAGTCGACTCTATTCTTTTTCTGGCTTCATGCCAAACGCTCCCGATACCCCCGATTCTCCGGCCGAGCTCGCAGCAGCAGCACCAGCGGTTCCAGGGGCAGAGACCAGCGACCTCTTGCAGCTCGTACAGCGGCAGTTAGAGATCCTCCGCGAACAGGAGGAAATCACGTGGCGCCTCCAACTCCGCCTGGCAGACCCTGTAGACCGGCCGAGGCAACACCCACGACGGGACCTTCGTGTGCACCGCGACGGGGAGATCACTCCAGGGATCGTGATAGACCACAGTCGCACCCCGTATCCTCCACCTAAGACATCCCGTATCCCCCAGCCAACTCGCGGTCTACCGAAGCCCGACACCAGCACCCCCGGCGTCGTACGACAACGGACGAAACCTCGGCTGGTCCCACGAGCACAGTAGCCGCAGCTGATACTCGGCACGCCGCCGAAGGACCCCCGTACTCCTCCTCCCTCTCGTCCTCTTCACCGCCCCCGTCCCTCATCTAGACTTCTTCTCCCTATCCCCCGCAAGACTCTCTTTATCTCCCCTACTCGCAAACCCCGTCGTGCCTGACATGTCCCCATAACCCAACGCATCTATCCTTCCTCCTACCTTTCCTCATCCAACTCCTACTCCTCCAAACCCCCCAACAAAGCAACCACCAGCACAGACATCCCTGTCGCACCTAATACCCCTGCCTCATTGATTGGAAGCCCCTCCACCCAAGGCCCCTCTCCCTACCATCATGTTATGTTGAAAAATTTCAAAAAAAATGGATTGTAAATTAATGTATACTGATACTGATAGTCTGATTTATGAGCTCAAGTGTGAAAATGCGTATGATTTTATTAAAAGTAATCCTGAAAAATTTGATACTAGTGATTATCCCAACAAAAATATTCATCAAATTCCACTAGTTAATAGGAAAATTGTAGGATTGATGAAAGATGAGAACAATGGAGAAATCATGACTGAATTCGTAGGTCTACGGTCAAAAATGTATTCCATAAAAACTTTAAGTAACAAAATAACTAAAAGAGCGAAAGGTGTTAAGCTGAATGTGATTGCGAATGATATAACCTTCAACGATTATCTGAATTGTTTGGATAAAAACACCTGTGAAATACGTCAACAACGAACAATACAATCAGAATTACACAATGTATATTCCGTTGTACAATCTAAAATTGCTCCAAGTTCATATGATGATAATAGCTATTTATGTATCAAGTCCGAAAAGTGTCACAATCCGGTATGGGTAATTTCTAATATGAGCCGATCGAGTGTGCTGTGTCACAGAAGAATGAGTGTGAATTTATCGCTCGAGCGCAGCGAGGGCGATAATTCACACGAGTTCTTCTGTGACACAGCAGACTCAGAGGCGAATTTTGGAAATTACCCATACCGGATTTGACACTTCTCGGACTTGGCACATACAATATTTTATGCGATCCGTTGTTTGAAAGTTCACTTTTTGGAAAATCAGTGTTATACTCACTTTAGTTTCTAAAATTACTGGTGTTATTGCATCTTTCTGTATCAAAACGTTTGGACTCAGACATTTGACATTTTCAGACATTTTGGTTTATAATGTGTGAACGTAGTAAAAAATAACCTGACTATGTTTATTTTAATGAAACATATTCATATTGTACAATAATATTTTCATTATAGGCTCCTGTCCTATAATATTTCACTATATTTCAGTGACCTGAAATTGGTCACTTTGCGGCCTAAATCCGATGCTCAAAAAGTGAACTTTCAAACAACGAGTCGCATAAAAGATATTTATTGGATAGCTCTACAGATACATTACCTTGGGGTCATGTGAATATTCCATCTCAAACAAATTGAATGCATACATTTTGAGAATCTTTTATTATTATTATTAGTATTACATACAATATGTATTTTTTGGAGAAATAAATTATAAATTATTGTTTTTATCTATCCATGAATTATGTGTTTCATCAAATCCTAACCATTTCACATATACCTTATTTCCTCTTTTTCTAATAATTTTTTCCACTAGATATACGTCAGGATACTTTACTGACTGCAACTCTTCCTCATAAAATCCTCCTTGAATAGGGTTAGATTGCTTATCAGCTAATAGATACGTTCGTGGATTAGTTACTCTAACTTTAATAATTTTAAAAATCTCTGTTGACCAATTTGGTGTGTAACTTTTGTCGAACAGAGACTTGTACTTGCTGATTCTAACAAAATCACCGACTTTATATCTGGCTTTCTTCACATATTTAACGTTGTTGTATACAGATTTTAAAAGTTGATTTGAAATTTTTTCAGTCACTTTACTGGGTGCCATACCAATTGTTCGATGTCTATGATTATTATACTCTAAAACTAATTGTGGTAAAATATTTATCCATGTATATGAACCATTCATGCTGAAAGCTTTCCACATTGTCTCCTTAAGTGTTCTATTCCAACGTTCTATGATTGAGGCTTTTAAAACACTATATGTTGAATAGTGTTTGACCCTGGTAAAAATAAAAACAGAAATCTAATAGAGACCCATAGAATACTTGATTCAAACTTATTCGAATCTAATGGAATCCTATACGTTCTATCTGCGTGAGATTAAACCTTGATAGGGTCTTTATCTGTTTCAATGAGTGACCTGTCCGCATAACAATGATTTTTATCGGAATCTTTCCGAAGTCTGACCGTATATCTGTACGTATTCGTTCATACGTGTGCAGGCTTATAACGTTTCTGTCCGCATCTTGAACGAAGCTCGAATCAAATGTTTCTGACTGCGATTTCGGGATGGACGTCTATCCGCATCAATAAGTACCTTCGAACTCTGTCAGATTCTAATGTGCGATTGCGTTCAACTTTTCACCAGTTCCTATCCGCGCGCCAAATGACTCCGGGAGCTACACTCCGCTTCTAACCGCATCAATACGTACCTTCGAACTCTGTCAGATTCTATGCGCGATCGCGTTCCACTTGTTACTGCCCGTGTAGAAATTTACTGTGGCATGCCCTCATATCAAAATAGGCAATACCAGGGGGATTTGTGGCTTGCCAGACTTGCAACACTGCCCGGGCCCTAAAGTGGCGCTGGTATTACTGTGCAAAGAACCGAGTTCGATTAATCGATTTCAAGTCGTCAAACGGCTGCCTGCAGCTCAGTTGTTGCGGTCCATCGGACCTAGTTCCGATATTCACTGGCAGTACTGCGAGTTTTCCTTGCTTCTTACTCGCGCCTGTGAGTTCGTGAATAAAGCTATCTATTTCTGACACGAGCCTGCAGTACTGGTCGCGCCGTCATCAAATTGCTACCGACGACGCCCCTAGTCAATATCGCAGGACTTGACCCTCCCACCGGTGACGAGTACCGATGCTTGGATTTAGCAAGTAAACGTACACAGTAATCTCTTAATCGCATCCACTCATCAGCGATTAAGAACGTTTCAAAATTTTGGTATTTCCCATTCATTAGTCTGTTTTTTTTGTTCCCCGGAAACGCCGCTTCAACAATACTTTACCAAGAGTTTGGCTCAATCTCTTACATATGCCCGCTATAGTCCAAACCGACTTATAATCACAGCGGCCTTTAACGATTCGTGATGGTAAGATATAGTGGCTATGATAGCGAGTGACGGCTCACCGTAATCTCCTAATCGCATCCGCTCACCACCCAAAAGTCAGCTAGTAAGAGTGTTTCAAAATTTTGGCATTGCCCATCCCCCAAGCCTATTGTTTTGTTCCCGTACACATCGCTTCAGCAATACCGTACCAAGGGTTTGACTCAATCTCTTACATGTGACCACTCGTCGAAAACCGAGATACAAGCGGTGTTTGAAAATTTTGGAGAGTGGGTGTAGGTCTGACTTTTCGTATATGTGTTTGAAAATTTTGGGGAGGGGTGCAAAGCTGGCTTTTCGTATATGTCTTTGAAAATTTTGGAGGGGGTGCAGGACTGGGTTTTCGTATATGAGTTTGAAAATTTTGGAGAGGGGTGCAAGTCTGGCTTTTCGTATATATAAAGACGTGCAGTTTTCACCAGACTACTCACAACCATCAGCTAGCCTGAAAAACGTTTTCAAACACCCAGCGAGAAAAAATATTATGTACAACTTTTCATCATGGCCGGAGAATCGGGACTTTACTGCACATCGGCCGGATACACGCACGAAATGGGTAAGTTATACTAAATTTTATCAACTTACTTGTAATACTATCACGCTGCATTACAACTCTAAACTACATTTCCGAGACTGTCATTTTTTATTATTTTCTCGAAACATTGCCTCATAAACACCAGGTGTTCTCCTCAATATTATACAAATAACTTATTTAATTGTTATCCTAAATTTCATCAGCTTACCGGTAATACGTAGCATCATAACTTTAAACTACATTTCCGAAACTGTGATTTTTATTATTTTCTTGAAACATCATGTAATACACAACCGACGTTTTCCTCAATATAACAGAAATAACTCATTCAATCTCGTAATTTGCAGGTACTGCTTTGTGGAGGCAGAAGGTGGCGGAGGTGATGCGGGCCCTGGACCCGCAGGAGGCCCGAATGTACTCTGTGAACGAGGTGGAGTTCGCGGCGGATATTTTCCGCCAGTGGGCGTTGATTCGCAAGGTCCGTGGCATGACGATGTTGCGGCGGCGTTGGGTCGCCGAACCGTGCGAGACGTGCCGCTCGATGGTGAAGGAGGCCATCGAGAAGCTGTTCGGGGCGGGCGAATTTCGTCCGTTCCCCAAAAATTTCCCGGCACGCCGGTGACATCAATGATTTTAATATGATTATAATTTGATGTACCATTTGAAATCTTCAAATTTTAAATAAATAAGTTCAGTTTCGTTTATGTAACTGTTGCGTCATCAAATCTCTAACCTTCCCTAATACTCTAGTGTAAATATAAGTATATATAAGATTAGTTTGAAAAATAATTTTATTCAAATAATATTCGATGCTCAGTTTCCGTTAGTGATATCAGTCTGTCGTTGAAATGTTCGAACTAAGCTTATCATCTTGACCGGAAATATTTCTACAACTAACACATGGGAATGGTAAAACAAGAAGGAAGTGGAGGGGGAAATCGGAGGGTCCAGAGGGTCGTGTCGTCTAGATTTAAATCAGTATTATTGTAGCCTCGATCAAACCGAGTCGTAGTACAATGTCGACACCTAAATCGAAAGTACCCATGGGTAACGCAAGTAGAATTTTTAAGAGTTTTACAAAGCCAATGAAAAAATCTCAAAGAAATCTTATTCTCGCGACTACGTACGGCTTGAACAATTCTATAACTAAAAAGATTGTTGTCGGTCTCGGACTTGGTGCAGACAAGTCATTTGTGCCAGTGATCAAACTCGAGAGCAATGTCTCGTGCTGCATTTATTCAACGCATCGGAGTGGTCCATACTGGCAGACGAGTTGGACGCCATCAGTGAATATCTGGATTCGAGCGGCTATTCAGTTGCAGATTGGTATTTCGAGCATCTTACGCTAGGCGGTTGTACCATAACTTTTACCACCTCTCACGGTTCGAAAAGTATCAGTTTTGAAGCAAATAATATCGCCGAAGAGACGGATGGTGCTGATCCTGAAGAAGAAGAAGAAAACTCCGAGACGAGCAATGGGGGTGTCAAGCGGAAGCTGTCTTATCGTCCCACGATAGTGATGCAGAAGACTACGTTTGACGGGTTGAAGACGGTGTTTGTGTGTGTAAAAGAACAGTTGCACCGCCTTCAACGACTTGCCAACAATGTCAATCAGTGTAAGAAGCTGTACATCGAGCATATGGCGGAGAAGGTGAAACTACAAGGCCCTCGCGAACCATCTCTTCATCGAATAAATCTGCTCTCTACAAGGGAGTTTGATTTTGCAAGGGCACACGTCAGGTTACAACTGGAGGAAGAATTTGTGAATAATTATTGCGACATCGTTCTGCTGGAATTGACAAAATTATTCCCGCATTATCTCGCAGTAGGAATCAAACAGAAGGTGGAAGAGGAATCGAGCTGATCGTCGTTTGCAAATTATCGTACACGCAATGTCGATTTACGTTCTGGTTCTCGCTCTACTACCACCTTTAAAAACAAATTACATGACCACATACTACGAGAGACCGAACCGACCTAATCTAACGAGGATACCTGGCATTGGTTTTCTGCAGTTTCCCAACTGCCGCGTTTCCGAATGGAGGTATCAATATCAAGACGGCTGCAGACGCACACGGCTCAGTACTAACCCTTTCTAAACCATTATAACCTGCCTTGACTAGCTTTATCTGAAAATCTTCTAGGCTTCTTACTAAATTTCATAATGCTTTTCTTATATGCACACTCACTTCAATTATTACTAACCACTACTACTTACGATTAAATCAACTAACCACCGAAAGAGATCAAAATTATGTTCAATATCTGTATACTAACTTGGCAAATTCTATGTACTGTTTAAGCGCTTGAGGGGACCTGTCCCAGAGCGCCCAATAAATACAACTCTTACTCTTACTCTGCAGAAGAAACTCGACGCAACGGCAACGGTGACATTATTGGATTCTGATAACTAGCATTCGTGTATGACATCACACCACTCAGGTGAAGAAACACCCTGTGTTAATTACCGTGTAACAAACATCGATTCTGAAGTTTTGGAGACCTACACCTTGTTGTTTGTGTCAGTGATGATTTTAATGCTGTTATTTTTTATATTGCCTTTCATTTTGTATCGCTCATTTGAATGTCATGAATGATCGCATAATTGTACGTAGCATTAAGATTTTTTGAATAAACGTATGATATGTATTTGTCGCGTCATCAAATCTCTATCCTTCACCCCTTCTGTAGTTTTAAGCGTAGATATAGTAAACAGGGGATGCTGCGTCGCTGAGATATTTCCAAGTACATAAATTTTAGAGTAGGGATAACGCGTCATCGCTTTCCAGAAGCTTCTAGAACATTCTGGAACATTCTAGAACACACGGACACGAAACGTATGATATGTATTTGTCGCGTCATCAAATCTCTTCCCTTCACCCCCGCCTCCTGTAGTTTTAAGCGTAGATATAGTAAACAGGGGATGCCGCTGAAATATTTCCAAGTAAACAAATTTTGGAGTAGGGATATCATCGTTATCGCTTTCCAGAAGCTTTTAGAACATTCTCGAACATTCTAGAACACACGGACACGGTAAGGTAAGCGCGTGTGTGTGTGGGCGGTAGAACGCGTCATCGTCCCCATAGCTGACCCAGACTAGATGTGGATGTAGATGTAGATGTGATTTATTATGCCGTGGCCTACGTATAGGCCAAAGGGCAAGTTTAAAACAGTTACAGTAATTAATATAAACGGATTAACAATCGTGAGTAACATAGGTAAATATAAGTTTACAACCATGAGTAACATAAGTAGAATATAAGATTATAGATAAAGTACTACACGCAAGACAAATATTATAAGATTAAATAGTATAAAGCATTAAGTAACCAAAAAGATCATAAGAGGGGCGCACAACCAAGGCATACGCATCAAAACACAACAATAAGGCAATAAATATACAGTTGCGCGCTACAAGTTTGAACAAATAGAGAGTACAAAAGTATCAACAGAAAAGAACAAATAGACACGCGTTTACTTAACACAATAGGCACAATAAAGTAAAAAAAAGAAAGAATTAAATAGAAATAATCTAGGTAGACAGATAGTAGGGCGGTGAAGACCTTGCAGTGGACAGTATCTAATGGGCCACTAAGTGCAAAATGCAGCGCCCCTGAAGGATAGGTCCGCCAGTATCAATCACGACTGACAACATCCAGCAATAACACGCTGAGTCAGAAGTCGACGGTCCTGATACCTAGGCTAAGCAGCGTGACACTCTAGATGATACCACAAGCAGATCGTGAGCAGCAGAATTTAGGACTGCAAATGTTAGTACTAAATTATAAATACGGATTAAATGATAACGCGCTAGTCATAATGCTAACAGCTATAGGAGATTAAGAATTACGGCTTAAGTTATTGCGCAGGTCGGTACGCTAACAACTAAGGAGAAAACGTCACCATTTAACACTAAATTATTTTAAAATTAGAGCAGGATACTAGTTAAGTTACTTCCCTACAATGGTGAGTGACGGATAGTGAGTTAAGGGTGCGCCCGAGGGTCAAAGTCATGACCTACCACCCTCATCGGCGCCGCTAGCCTCCGCGGACGATAGGTGCAGCAATAGCCTGGTCCTAAAGACACCCAAAGAAGACGAATCCCGAATTTCCGGCGGTAGACTATTCCAGAAATAGATGGCAGTAAGGACGAACGAGCCACGGTAGCAAGCTGTACGGTGGTTTGGAACGACGAACACCGGGGCACGGCCCAAGTCGGCAAGCCTGGAGGAATGACGCACAGCAGGGTCCGGTTCTTGAAGTAACTCGCCCAAGTACGGAGAAGAGGAAGTAGCCAGGATTTGATAAAGAAAATTTCCTAAGAGGAACAACCGCCGCTCTGCCACCCCGAGCCATTTCAGTTTGCGACGGTACGGCGAGATGTGAACGTCTTTCTTTAAACCGAAGATGAACCGGATCCCGACATTCAAAAGCCGTTGCAGCTTCAAATTTAGGTAGCCCGTGACATCCGTATAGACTAAACAGCAATAATCAAGGTGAGGCGTGATCAACGCGTTAATAAGCATGGTTTTTACCTGCGGCGACAGGGCTTCACAGTGACGCTTCAGCGTATACAAGGTGGCATGAACTCTCCTCGAGACTTGAGCAACCTGACCGTTCCACGATAAATCTCCCGAAATGAGAACCCCAAGATTTTTAACCTCACCGACATAAGGCACAGCCTGGCCGTTTATGGATACTCGAGGGAGAATGAGGTGACGCAACTGATCTAGGTACGGTGAACTGCCTAGAATAATCGCCTTAGTTTTAGCAACATTTAGCCTAAGACCATTTACTAAGGCCCACTCGGCTACTGCATTAGCATCCCTATTTATTTTGGAAATAGCATCCTCAATGTTGCCAAGCGGCGCGTGCAGGTAGATTTGCAGGTCGTCGGCAAACATGACGTGCTTTGAGTGTCCAAGTACAAGCGCGATATCATTGACAAATATCAAAAACAGCAGCGGGCCTAGGACCGAGCCCTGCGGAACTCCAGATTTGGTTGCCAAGAAGCTAGAGTGAGCCCCCGTAAGATCCTGAACAGCCTGTGATCTATCTGATAAGTAAGAGTGAAACCACCTAACCACCTCACCCGACAGGCCACAGTGGAGCAGCTTTGCTAAGAGCAGCCGATGATTGATGCTATCAAAAGCCTTACTAAAATCGAATAGCACTAGGACAGTAACGCACCTCTCATCAACAGCTTTTCGAGCATCATCGAGTACTCTGAGCAAGGCCGACTGGGTGCTGTAGGTCTTCCGAAAGCCTGACTGGACTGGATCAAAGATGGCGTTTTGCTCCAGGTAGGAAGTTAGCTGGGTCGCGACTGCCCGTTCAAAAACCTTAGCCAGGTGGGGGATATTGGCGATAGGCCTAGTATCAGACTCAGAGCGAGGGGGCTCACACTTGCTCAGTGGTATAATATAAGCTTGCTTCCAGATTGCCGGGAATAGGCAGCTTTGAAGCGAGAAATTGGAAAGGCGGGTTAGTTGTGGTACTAGTGCAACCAGATGAGACTTAATATGCGATAAATTGACACCATCCGGACTCTGCCCCCGCGACTTGGCAACATACGATTGAAGGATTTCCAGGACTTGCAGCTTTTCAACTGGACAAAACGAGAATTGCGACGGGACCCTAGACGGCTCCGTGAGGAGCAGGTACTGTAGTTCGGCTTGGGTGCAAGCAGGATGCGCATTTGTGACCGAGACATAAAACTCATTGAGCTGGCGAGCGTCGAAATGATGCAGTGGGGAGGCCGATTGACTATCGGAAGCAATGAGACCCAAACGCCTCAACTCAGCCCAGGTCCTAGCGGAATCAGAAAGCCTAGACAGCCGATCAACGTAGTAGGCATTTTTGGCAACTTTGATTTGAGCTTTGATATCACGTCGCAAGGCGCGGTACTCAGCTAACAGCTCCGGTGAGCCAGCGCGCTTAGCCGCCGTGTACAAATTATTCCGCAACTGGATGCGTTGCTTAATCACAGCCGAGAACCAGCCGGCCGAGGGCCTCCTGAACTCGCGCGTTACCACCGGAGCATGCGCATCAAGCGCACTCACAATTGCCCAACACAGGGCCGCAGCCCTCTCGTCAGGGTTGTCATCACCAGTCGACTGCAACGACGCGATGTTGGTATCTAAGTCTAGAGCTAGGGCTGCCGCATCACAGATGCTAAAATCGCGATATTTTTTTGTACGGTTCACCTGACTAGGAACTAGTAATTTGTACTGGAGCTCAATCACATCATGCCCCGCGATAAAAGGGGTTGCAGACTTATCATACGACTGCAGCCTATCACTTGAATCAATTATGACGACATCCAGCCACGAGTCAGAGTGTGACGTATGATGTGTACTACCATGCGGGACAAGAAATAACGACTGACTAAGTATGATCTCGCGAAGACAGTTTGCCTCAAAGCTATCGCTATTCAAATTACAATTCAAGTCCGCCGTTATGATGACATTAGAGTAGCCGTGCGAGAAATTTTCGAACTCATTGAGAAACACGCCAAGGAGGTTGCCTTTTGGCCTGCGATAAATAGTCGAGAAAAGTATCTTATTTGCCATAAAAGTAATCTCCAGAATAAGGAACTCTGGGGAGTTGGAGAATGGGGAGGGGGAGGATGCAAGAAGCTTACACTTAACAGAGTTATGGGCATAGACGCCTACGCCACCACCCGGTTTTCCAACTCTATCATTTCTAATAAGGCAATAATTATCAATAGCCACATCACGGCTCAAGGTGCTAGCGTTAAGCCATGTTTCGGTGACGGAGATTATGTGGTACTGACCATTAGCAAAGGATTCCCTGACTAAATCTATGTGTCCCTGAAGTGAGGTAGCATTAAAACTAGCTACATTAAGATACCGGGCTGGCGGCGGTGCAGTAACATCAACACACATAGATCGGTGCTCCGGTTCAGCATCAGCAGGTTGTCAGGAGCCCCCACATCGTCATACAGCAGCAGTAAGCAGGTGAAAATCCGCCTCTGAGTTTATCATAATAGGTTCAGCGGCCTCGTCCCGTTTAACCTGCACTACTCCCTTTCTAACCCAAATGAATCGGAACCCCCGCTCCTTGGCATACGACCTCGTTTTGCCCAGCAATTTAGACAAAGTCGGCGGAAGATGCTCGTTCACGAAGACAGGGGTATGCGGAAGCTCACGCGGGATGCCGAGCTCATCCGCATAAGCAGAGCCTTTAGCCCTCTTCGCGGCGAGTACCCGGTTGCGGTGGTCCACTGATCGAAGTCGGACCATAATCTGTCGCGGCTTGTTAGCGATTACAGCACTCTTCATACGGAAGATTTCTGCTATGTCAGCCGAAGGTATGGTGATAGCGAGGCGTGTCATAAAAGTGCCAAATATGGCCATTAAGTCTTCATTCTCTAGTTCCGGCACCGCAGAGATCACCAAATCCCGACTCCGCAGGTCGCGCTCAAGCGACGCCACCCTATCCTTGAGTGCTGAGTTTTCCACGATAAGACGCGAGTTTTCCAGAGCACAGGCTTCCTGGGAATTCTCCAGACCATCCACACGGGCAGTGAGCTGCCGGCTCTGCTCCGATAAGGCGTCAATTTTAGCTGCAAGCTCCACTGCACGATCCGTAGATGACCGCGACAAAGCGTCCACCGTCACTGTCAACTGATCCAACCTAGCCGGAAGTGTTAACGGACCGTCGATCTTGTTAGCAATATCAGCGGCATGCTGCTCTTGGGCCCGCGTGCAGGCCTCGACGGCTGCCAATACCCTTTCAAGAGTGGGCTGGGTCGATGTCGAATTTCTACCACGATCACTTTGCTCAGTTGCAGGGCTTAAATTTGAGGAGGCACCCCCACCCGCACTGGCTGCAGCAGAAATGCAATGCTTGCATCTTATATGCGTTTTGCCCTTTGAGTATACCTTTGCCATACGCGCACAGCTGGGGTGAAAGTAATTACGGCACCCAGAACAGTAAACAGGATTTACCACCACCTCTTTGCAGGATCTACAGGCTTTAGGTGACGAAGGCGGCGGAGAGCCGCTCGGTAAGGAAGATAAGGAACTAGGCTGGCTAGCCATGCCTGCTTGCGCTTGAGCGACAGAGAAACTCGCACAATGGGTAGCGAAGACACGAGAACAGCTGAGTAGGTGAGCTGATTAGCACTCACTGTGAGAGAGAACGCACACAGAGGAGCCGCGCTCGAATATAGTCCAAAGTCCAGTCCAGCCAATTTTGATAAACACTATGAACCAACTGTTATGGCTCGCTCCACACACCGACACACGCCAACACTAGAACGCTTCGAACCAGATACACAGGGTCCGACGTCAGGTGAACTCAGAATTTGTCCATTAATGCACTATGCACACTTGCACGAATGCCGGAAAAACCACAAGAGATAAAACGCGCAAAGGCCTCAAAGTGGGCGCAAACGCGAGGACAAGCGATCCAACAGAGAGACCGAAAATAATTAGATAAGGAGGACCGATGTAGACACTGACTGTCCTCTCAAGTACTCTCTAGGTACAGAGAGAGACAGAGCCAGACTAGGTACTAGAGAGAGACAGACCCAGACTAGAAAGAGACAGAGCGATGCACTCACCCCATAACTGACCCGGGGGGAGGTGGGGTAAGGGGGTAGAATGGTCAGGGCCAGTGACCGCGGACAGGTCGAGGGAGAGGGGGAGGGGGGGAGCTGATTAGAAGGTCCCCGTACACACCAGACCGGATATGGGCCAGACTGATAAGATAACACACTGACCCACATACCCCTTATCACCCCTTATCAGGATGAGTCACGGGGGGGAAAGGGGGGAATATCTGTCTCCCCATAGCTGCCCCTATCTACTCACACAAAGCGCATATAATATTATTACATTTGGTAAAATCACCCTTATATATTCCCGCACGGAAATATATATATGCGAAAAATATATGCGACATATTTGTTTTTTGCGCTAAAATATAAGTAACATTTATTTTTTATAAGTTTGATATAAATGTCAACATACATGTAGTGACATGTATGTCGACATAGATGTCGACATAGATGTCAACACTATGTAAAATTCATCTAACATATAGGATACATATATGTAAATGCGTACATATATGTTATAATATATGCGAACATCTTTGGATTTTGCGCACATATATGTTATAAGTGCGACATATATGTTGCATATATTTTTCGCATATATATATTTCCGTGCGGGTTAATTCTATACTAGCTAATTATTGTGCTCGTTCGCTCACTTCGCTCGCTCACTCGGTTGGTTGAGCGTTGTTCCTCGCTCGCTACGCTCGCTCGGTTGTCAGTGGTATTCAACACGTTTGGTGAGCATATTGTCGCAATATGCATTTCAGATTGGTTGGGTTAGGCCCCCCTACCTAGTCATCTATTCACTAATGAAATTCTTTCAATCGAAATAGATCAATATTCAATAATTTGTATTACACAAGCTCATAAACAGCCGTTTTATTCAATATTTTCCGATATAGCTGGATACATATGATAATAATAGGATAATAATAATAACAATTCTTTTTATTTCATAAATGAGAATTTATATCTTTTCATAGGTAGTACATTTTTTTAACGTCAGGACTTCTTCATTTGTACAAAAAATAATAATTTCATCATACAAGTTGCATATGATTTGGATTCTCAAACCCAATTTTTGCCGCCCCTCTGTAATGCCGCTCTACACTGAAAGAAGATGGCGAGCCTGGCGCTCGCACAACCTTTTGGAAGCAGCACGGTCACACGCTCACTCTGCGCGCGACAGAGCATCCCACTTTCAGAGCGCCGTCATTTAAGAATACTCATCGTGCCACGATCGTACACGGAAAAAAAAGATGTTGCTATCATAACAACAGCGGTGGAGTAAAATTTTTGTTGTACAAGAGACAGCAATTGCGATCTTAGTAACAACATTGTTATGTGGATTATGCTAATGTATATGCTAAGAATACACCAAGATTGCGGTCCGAAATTGTAGTGAATTCAGCAAGTTAGCTTGTTTAGTTAAACCACCTTGCTGTGCGTTCAACCTGTCATATAGTACTTGTGACAGTAACTTTTCGTTCAGATTTCGTCCTACCCCATGATTGTTGTAACTATTGCTACAATTCTTTAACAACAATTAAACAGTCACGGTTACATGCTACTCTGGCTGGCACAATAGTTGCATGCGATTGTGGTAAATGATAACACAATTGGGGTTACTACAACAATTTATTTTTTTCCGTGTAGCTACTCAGGGGCCTTATTCCGTGAAGCTTGTACGCGATACGGGTGATATAGTGAGAAACCGAAAGATGGCGAAAAGCACGATACAGCCCGAACGGAGCGCAAACTACTATCCACTTCGGAAAACTTGGTCCTTCGTCTCTAAAGCGACATCTAGAATTCGAATGCTCAATTTTTAGTGATTTGAATTTATAGCATCTGTTGTGAGCGTTGGTACTGGCAAGGTTTTCCTACTTTTATCGTGGATTTGGTTCCTTCCGTTGATAATTGATTTACGTCGCGTCCAGCTAATATTGTATATTCATTCATCTTATGGCTCACAATACCATGGTGTTTGGCACCCCTTGTGCGGCCTAAGCCCTGTACAAGACTTCCTCGTGCAGAGGACGCAAAGTTTCCTTACTGTGTCCTTGGCAACAAGATTGATTTTAGTTAAAAGGTTTTGACGGTATACTAGTCTCATAAACAATTAGCAATAACACTGGAAGATTGACATTTTCTACCGGTAGCAATAAGTTGTTTCTCCAGTATTTATATGTATGTACTTATTTCAACCACCAAAAAAAAAGATAAATTACGTTACTGAATTTCGTGTACTTGTTTCAACTTACTTTATTGTTTTTCAAAGACATTTGGAATTCTATCCTCTGTTACCGTACATTACACTTCACATAATGTAAGACATGTAAAAATAAAGAATAAAATATATCAAAACACATAATGCATAATGTGAGAGTCAATATTGAATACATATTGTGGATTTCAGTTACATTGCAATTTGTTTCGATTTTGTGTTCTTTTTATTCGTTTAACTAATTACTTTAAACTACGTTGAAGCGTGGGAATTACATAATACTTATAATCAGTGTGTCAAGTCACTCTGTCATATTTTCTAGAAATCGATTGCCACATAATTTAAGATTTTGATCCAAAGTGGTTCGCTCAACAATCATTTTTTTAAATTGCATCACTCAAGGGAGACTTCGGCGAACTTGTAACTATCGCAATTAGAGGTCGTATAAAAAAATCCTTCCGGCAGTTTTTAAATAATTATAGTATAGACTGTGAAAAAACTTGTCAGCCTCCTGCAATGAAGGTGTAAGCACAGGGAACCTTGCGAAGATTTTACCCACCGTTGCCAAAAATTCCTTGCATCTACACTTGCTTCGCAGGAGGATGAAATTTTTTTTTTCACAATCTATAGTATCATTATTCAAAAACTGCTGGAAGGATATTTTTATATACCTCTTTGATATTGTAAGAATTTAAAAACCTATTTTTGCCCACAATTTCACCGATGTCTTCCCTAGCTTCATTTGCTCAGTTGATAATAAGAGTTCACATTATATTTAATCCATTTTCTTTATTTTTTACATTTCGTGATTGAATAGAGCAATGAATAAGTACATTGATCATAGAACGACTACAACTTTATATCTCATATTATTTTTATCTCAATGCGTTATCTTGGGATAGTGTTCATATGTATGAATATCGCTATGTCGCTATTAGCCGTTCTTAGTTCCTTCATAGGATATGCGTGAAAACGCCTCTAAATCGCCGAATCAAAACTTATCCTTTTCGCAAAAATAATAAACGTTCGTATCGCGGTTTTCACCAGTTCTCACTCAGCAAATATATAACCCAATCTAAAAACATCGACCGTGCGCATGCGCTATGGCCGGTATATCTCACCCATGTCACAGCGACATACGTACAAACTTTACGGAATAAGGCCCCTGCGCGCGTGGTCATCGCACGGTAGGCAGGCCTATCCCGCTTTCTGCAATCCACGCGTTCTCAGACGGATAGAGCCCTACACTACAATACATGTGAGATCACCTGTAACTCACTCTGAGACGCTCGCCTTCTCGTTCTGCGAGCGTGGGCCGCGCACAACTCTCCGAGTCCAGTCGTCCTACTTCTACGACTGCGAGGCTCTTTCGTGCGAGCGCCAGGCTCTCAATCTCTTTTCAGTGTAGGCCCGGGTCTCTCGGGCCTATAGGTAAATCCGGCGCTGGTAGCGCTCATACCCAGATGAGGTTTTAGCAGCTAGTTTTTGTAGCGCTCATACCCGGACGAGGTTTTAGCAGCTAATTTCTGTAGCGCTCGTACCCAGAGGATATTTTAGCAGCTAATTTTCGTAGCGCTTATGTCCAGATAAATAGGATTAGCAGCTAGTCATGTTCGACATTTCGTTATCATCATTGTTCGTTTGCCACTGAATCGATTGACTTACCCCGCGCGGAAATATATATATATATATTAGACTGTTTCAAATGAATCGAAGTTTTTTTTTTTTTTACTTTCCATCGATGAAGCAGTTCGGGGCAGATATAAGAAATAATTTTCACCACACCTGCACGGAAAGTACGACTTTCGCTCCCTTGCGTGAGCGGGAAGTCGTTCTTTCCGATGCAGGGGGTGGTGAAAAATAGTATACCTCACACGGGAGTGAAAAAGGCCATCCCAAACTGCGTTTTTGTCACCCTCGCCTTCGGCTCGGGTGTCAATCTCACACGCAGTTTGGGTTAGCCTACTTTCCCTCCCTAGGTGAGTAATATACTATTGCACCGAAGCAGGTGCAGAAATAATTTTTTTTGAGCTGGCGCCCAGCATTTTTGTTTTTTCCATTGATTTAACATAGGAATTTCCCTAATTTTTTTTCAATAGCGAATTTCATGATCGAATATCATCTTCATTCTTTGGCGACAATTTGAGAGAGATGTTGAATACCAGCTCTAGATGTTATGACCATCGTTGCATGGAAACAAACATTATAAGATCCATATATTATTCTTTAATTTTGAATATTTCATGGGAAAGAATGGCTACAATTTTGTTTATTTCCATGCAACGATCGTCAATAACATCTATAGCTGGTATTCAACATCTCTCTCGAATGGTCGGCAAAGAATAAACATGATTTTCGATCATGAAATTCGAAATTGAAAAAAAATTAGGAAATTCCTATGTTAAATCAATGGAAAAAAGAAAAATGCTCGGCGCCAGCTCAAAAAAAATCATTTTTACACCTGCTTTGGTGCAAATTCTTTGCTATATCTGCCCTGAACTGCTCCACCGATGGGAAGTAAAAAAAAAAAAACTTATTTTTATTTGAAACAGTCTAATATATATATGCGAAAAATTTATGCGACATATTTGTTTTTTGCGCTAACATATATTGTAACGAATCAGGCAACCCAGGCCTGACCGTTAGCATTCAAACATCAGCCGTTGCGAACGTCGAGAACAGTCTAGAACGATCGACAGCAGCGACGAGCTGAGTGACGTCACGACTAGTATAAAAGTCGAGGCGCCGCTCAGCTCACCAGCAATTCCATGGTATAGCACCTGATTGACTCAATACGCTCTTATTGTTCGGACACTAAAGGCATAGCGCCTAGTGATCCATTAGAATCACTTTATCACTTCAAATATAATTTATCAAAATCACTAGTTCAAATAGAATCAAAAATATAGAAAATCAAAAATAAAAGATAACAGCGTAAACTAAGAAAATAGAGAAATTAAAAAATATCATTATATTGAATAAAACGGACAAAGAAAAAGTCACATTGAATAAAAACCTTGTATAACAAGTAAGTAGTTATTAGGCGACATTGTAAAATATAAAATAGGGTTGCAACAGTAGGTTTAGTTAATTGAATAAATAGATTTTTGGTTATTATAAAACAGCAATTCACTCAGATGTCAAACCCCTTCCTCCGCCATTTCCAGGTTATAGTTTAAATCTTAACGGAAAGCTAGATACAGCCTTGGTGGATCTCCGATCTACCCAGGTCTGGCACAGCTATTATTTGGGAATAAATTAACTTCATTAAATTAATATTTAACAGTTAAGAGGGTAGAGTGCAGCCTTAGTGCGTTATCGTACTCAGGTCTGTGGGGAGGCGGCTTCAGCTACACGGTAGCTCAAGTCCGTAATAGGCACGGCTAATAATTAACCCTTCGTTGTCACACTGGGTCCACCGGACCCATGGTCTAACTTTGTAGCTAAATATCTGTAACTGAAAGGGTACAAATGGGCCCTTTTTTACTATTTACTGTTAGTTTGGACTATCCCTAGTCGGGAGACACAGAGAGCTCTTCAGTAGAAGGGTCAGTGTTAGTGTGACAGCTGTTTAAAGAAAATCGTGCGCGAGGTGTGGGTCATTGTGACCCAAGTGTGACAATGGCGTCGACTTTTGTGAAAAATTGAAACAAAATAATTTTTTTTTTAATATTCCGTACAAGCCGTAAGTATAATTGTGGCAATCGTTATTTTATTTTTTTGTAAAATATTGGAGAAAAAAGAAACAAAAATCAAAAAGCAGTGCATTTATGAACTGTCTTTCCACCTCGTTGCGCCCTACTTGCGGACTTGGTCGCAAGTGCCAACTCTCCGACGCGACATTACTACATAAGACAGGGAATATTAGCAATTCTCAAGTACGAGGGTTCCACACCACCAAAAGAAAGACAATACTTGGAAAAAAGGGTCCGGTACAGACTGTGCACCCCACAGCAGGATCGGAAGTCGAAGGAGCAATGCTCCTCCTGTCAGCGTCCATGTGCAGCCAACATCGAGCTTTTATGTATGTCGACTGCACTGTAGCAGATTGAATACCTTTTCTGTTGACCTTTCATCGTTTTATTTTATATTAATAAACCATAATACTATTATACCATCAGTATTTGACTAGAAATAGCCATGTTTTCACACTTCAAAATCGACCTTATCTATGTGTCGGAATAAATATACTTTTTGAAACGAACACCACCGAGCTATTTTTTCCACAAAGTACCCTATTTCGAGAGCGTCGTCCATAAATTTTATGAAAAAATATTGAAAATTGAAAGAGTTATAATTTTTTACATTCAAAAAGGTCTTTTTTGCAAATTGATGGCTTTCGGATTTTTTTTTACCATGTCAAAATTTTATTTTTCAAAAAGCAACGATGGATTCTTATTCTAGAGAGTTCAAAGTATGTGAAAATATTTTGTTGATTGAAATCGGACTGATAGTTTGGATGTAAGAGCCTTTTGAAATCCGTCTGGGTCTATCTGACCCAGTGTGACAACGGCGGGATTCCTGAGAAGTGTGACAACGAAGGGTTAATAGTGGAAGTCTCAAATAAAAATATAAATCGAGTAAAGAAAACACAATAACCAACCGGCTCGCGTCACCTTCAGTGACGCTCACTATCCGAAAAGTTACAATATTTTTATAAGTTTGATATAAAATGTCGGATATATTATGTCAACATAAATGTTGCGGCATGTATGTCGACATCTATGTTAACACTATGTAAAACTCCATCAAACATATTTGTATTTTGCGTACTTATATGTTATATATGCGACATCTATGTCGCATATATTTTTGGCATATATATATATATATATATTTCGGTGCGGGACGAGGCACCAAGAACTTCTTTGTAGACAATATTTCTTGTACACGATTGATTATTAGATTTTTCACGATTAACAGTGACAGATTTCTGTGTCAACAACACTTTCAATTTGTGCGACTTATTAAATACGGGTTCGATTTTGTTAGAACCAATCTAGTGCCATTGCATAATCCCCGGGACAAAATCTTTAGAGGATTTCTTTGTAGACAATATTTCTTGTATACACCTTACCATTTGATTTTTCGATCGATTTCTTTGTCAGCAACACTTTCAAATTGTTTTTTGACCTAACTCTGGACAAAGCAACGTAGAGTTGACCATGACTGAACACGGGATTTGGTAAATACACTCCAACGCTATCGAAAGATTGGCCTTGTGACTTATTGACTGTCATCGCAAACCCTAATCTCACTGGAAACTGTCTTCTCACCATCTTGAATGGTACATCCTCTTCGCTCGGTGATAAGTCTATTCGTGGTATCAGTACAGTTTCTCCGGCACAATTTCCGCTTATAATTTCGGTACAGATCAGATACTGATTTAGCTTTTTGACAACCAGTCTAATGCCGTTGCATAGTCCTTGTGAGAGATTTAGGTTACGTAACAGACTAACGATACTTCCTACTTTTAACGTTAAGTTATGAGGTGGAAGACCATTAGGTGTCAATGAATTCATGAATTCGATGGGAAGTATGTTGCTCATATCTGTATTATCCCCATCTTCACCTGTGTCAACACTCAGATATACCACTCCAATTCCTTGGATTTTTGACATTATTTGGGTATTTATGGCAATGACATCGACATTGGTTGGAGCTAATATAACCTTACCATAATTCGAAGGATCTTGTGGATCTACACTTTCTCCGAATATTTCTCGCACAATATCACCATTCGAACGTATTTCCGTAGGAATGCTTACAACTTCGTTGTTACGTTCAAAAGAATCACAAAAAACATCATTGCCCACTCGCAGAAGCCATTGTTTGAAGTCTATTTGCCCATCGGAGACACGAATGTTGCCCTTCAATGACATGTACATGAATTGATTCCATAAGCTGCTTCTCTTAACGCAGGCTTCTAAAATTTGGGTCCGACTTCCATGTCGCACAACTGGTGAAGTTTGCCGAAAGTCACCAGAGACTATAACTATTTTACCGCCGAATGGTTCGTTACATTCACATATATCTCTCATACGTTCATCAGCCTCCAGTGCATACTTGGAGGCCATTACTATTTCATCCCAGATTATGACTTTCGCGTTTTGAATGTGCAAACCTTGTCTGGATTTCGGTTTAATATTACACGTTGAGCATTCGTTGAATTGTAACGCTAGTTTAAAAGTTGAATGCGCAGTTCTTCCTCCTTTCAATAAATTCTCTGCGATTCCGGTCCATGCTACAGGCAACACTATCAAGCCCGTACTTTGTAATGTAGTTATAATGGTGTTATGTAGATAATTTTTTCCACTACCACCGGACACCTGGAGATGGTCATCCCCGAGAAAACCGACCTGAGACGCGAGAACCACCAACCGCGTACCGGGAAAAAAAAGAAAAAAAAAAAAAAAAAAAAAACTACGAAAACCACGTGGATGGGGACTCCCGGAGGTGGTCATCCTCGAGGAAACTGACCTGGGGCGCGAGAATCACGTGTCGCGACTCCCGGACATCGTAATCCCCCAGGAAAACGACCTGGGGCGCCAGAACCACGTGTCGCGACTCCTGATCATCGTAATCCCCGAGGAAAATGACCTGGAGCGCGAGAATCACGTGTCGCGACTCCTGGGAATCGTTATCCCCGAAGAAAACGACCTGGAGTGCGAGAACCACGTATCGCGACTCCTAGACATCGTAATCCCCGAAGAAAACGACCTGGAGCGCTAGAACCGCGTATCGCGACTCCTGGACATCGAAATTCCCGAGGAGAACGACCTGGAAAGTAACGAAGCCTCGGGATTCAAATCAGAGAATATAGTAGCACACATATAACGAATCAAAATTCAAAATAACGAACTAAATTTCAAAAATTCGGAACATCCGAACATCCGTCACGTACTTTAATATATGGATTTAATATATGGATGATCTAGATCAAGTAGCCTCCCACACAGCACAGAGACATCCTGAGGATGTCGTCTGGATATCGCATTAGAACCCAGCAAACACAGAGTGCAGGGCCATTGCTAGTTAGATGGAGGAATGCCGATACATGAGTTGCCGAACCGCTGTCGGAAGACTTGTGATGGCCCTGTACCCTAGTGTCACAGTGGCCGACAGCTGGGCCAGTGCCGGCAGTGTTATACCGGCCCAACGGTTAGCCAGCGCAGAGCCAGCAATGGCCCAAATTGGTTGTCGGGCAGTCGTCAATGGCCCAACAAGAGCCCAATATTCATCAGCCGATGACCGGATCATTCGATTTTTTTTGATTTCGATATTATCAGGACAAAAAATATTTTTTTCAGTAATAGTTGATTTTTTTTCGAGCGGTAGAGCAAAGTTCATATTCCCAGGATGTTAGAAATAAGCTATTCGAAGACAAATTAGATGTATTCATGTGGGTCACACATCCGAATTCTGGCTGCCGTTGAAATTGCTTAACTTCGTTGATCGTATGATGTCCAGTGTTGATCTACACCCAAACTTCGCCTATTGCAATACTCAACACTTTTTGACTTGATAGGTAAACTTCGATTTGTGACGACTAACATCAATATGTACTTAAAAAAAAAAAAAATGACTTTGAAGATTTCTGATGATTAAATAGTATATACTTTTGTTCGATTGCATAGAAACACCTTTTTCCGGTGAATTCGGTGGAAATGTTAGAAATATTGCAGTCAGCAGAAAAGCTTATACTATGTACGCCGGTGAATCAACGACCGGATGCCGGTAGAAAAGTGCCGGAGTTGTCAATGCCGGGCCATCAAGATACAGATGCAAGTGTGTTTGAAAACGGCCAAGTAATGGCAAGTCGGTTGTGGCAAGATGCAAAATGCCCTGCAGGAAATCAGTAGTTGGTAACCAACACCGTTCCATCAATGGTTGGATACTGATAAAACTTCACCGAAATACCGCTATTTTACATGTAGTGGCGCAGCAAAGGCTAGCCTACACCAGCACATTGCCAGCACTGCCAGTGCTGGGCCATTATAATTTCGGCAGTTCTGTGTTTGCTGGGAAACTACCGGATATCCATGGATCATCCCGTGTCATCCTTCAGATATTCTATGGATATCCATAGGATATACAAAGGGCCGGTTCCACGATATCCTCAGGATATCTCTATGCGATATCTCACGATCTCCTGAGGAGATCGGAAAAAAATAGAAAAAAATATCAACCTTCTGCGATGAAAGTGTATGAATTACACAATATTCTTGACCTCGTAGTGTATATGAAGTGGGGGGGGGGGGAGTTTCTTGGAAAGGAAGGTCTGTGATAAGTCAAATATTGACGTTTCGGCCCGAGTGGGGGCCCTCCTCAGAACGAAATTTTATTTTATCTGTTCAAAACAAAAGCACAGTCTTACAAAGTTGCTCGATCGAGCTAGACTATGTAGAATTATTTTATAAATTCGCAACAATTATTAAGAAAAATTCATACTAAATTAGAGAACAAGTTTTTTATGAACGCAATTCAACAAGTTGAGTGAAATTATTCGCATAAATACAGTTTAAGCAAAGTTTAAAGTTTGAAGACACGTGGTCTTACATAACCTCACATGAGGCATGCTTTTTAAACCCTATCAGGGAAAGAGAAGAACAAAGAAAAAGAAAAAAGGCCATACCTTAATTAACATATAAAAGAAGTGAAAGTGAAATTTGTGAAACTAAAGCCTTCCGTAAATCACATCCTGAACTGATGTTAGTTAAAGCAGACAAAGGCAATACAACGGTAGCTATTCCTAGGCCGCTCTATATCCAAAAGATGAATGAACAACTTCAGGATGTCAATACGTATAAGATAGTCAAACAAGATCTCACTGATACTTTGCAGCAATAAGTGTGCCAGCTGACCTCTGGTTGGGTACGGAAGGGGTACATTAGTAAACAGCTGAGGTTCGCTGTCTCTAAGAGTGACTGCGTACCACCGAGAGCCTACGGGTTACTCAAGATGCACAAAAAAGACATTCCGGTCAGGATTATAGTCTCCTTCTTGAATAGCCCTACGTACCACTTGGCCAAACTACTCAACAGTTGGTTGAGTAGTAACATAGCCCCCCCCCCCCCCCCCCCCCCACTTTCTCGGGTTAAGGATAGTTTCCAATTTGTGGACTTCATTAGAAATATCGAAATTCCATCTGGATACGCCCACACCGAAAAAATATGTATGTGACGTATATTTTTAAATATATGTAAAATGTACTTGAAAATATACGTAAAAATATAGGTGACATATAAAGAGTTTATATGAAAACCATATGAAATTTCGCCGATTCGTATATGTCAAAAATATATTTCAATATATATGTCAAAATATATTTATGCACATATGTTATAATATATTTACGCATATATGGCAGAATGTCTCTCTACAGAGCCGGGTTTTTACGCCAAGCCTGTCTCGCCTCCTATTGAATATTTTACTGATTAACTACAGATCCGGGTTTTTACACCAAGACTGCCTATCAGACTCGGGTTTCCAACGGTTGGCCCTCGAACACAGGTTTTTACGCCAATGTCGTTCGCTTCTTCCGTTGTTCGCCAAAGCTGTAACTACTCGGCTTATTCTGGTATTTAATGCTGTCAAACAGGATGATAAGAAAATACCAGGCAAATTTTATCAGTAGTAATTTGATTTCCTGTAATTTTAAATCAAATAAAATCTCAATAAAAGAATCTTACAATATGAACTTATCCTACTTTATTCTACGCTAAAGGCTATCTCAACCGTATCTATCTCTTTTACTTTAAATGTTCGCAACAATGCTGCTATAGCTAATGTTCAAGATTATTTTATGTTTCTATACCCGTGTAGGTGATACTAGAATTTAATAGAGTTATGAGTCGCGCCGGTGCTTTACCTGGTCACGCTCGATTGGATGGATAATAGTGAGTCGCCCGGGTGCTCTACCGCGAATGCGCTGTCGAGCTCTGTCGACGCGTGTTTATATACTCTTTTGCTTACGCTTGTGACGTCACAAGCGTCGCTCGCTCGTCTATCCGAATTTGTCCAGTTTTTCGGTGTTTACGCCGACCAATCACCGTAGTCTAGCCTCGTGACGGTCGGACACGTTACAATATATTAAAATATATGTATAAAATTATTTGCTTCATGTATGCAAGAATATATATTTAAGTATAGACAAGAATATACGCCGAAATATATGAAAATAATGATTATTCAAGCAGAGGTGAGTACAAATTTATGTAAAAGTTAACTCATATAAATAACATTTTCTAAACATCATGTGTGAATTATTAATTAATCGGCTGCTTTACACTGCCTTGACATGCATTCTTCATTTTCTTCGTTTTTCTTCTAAATAAATTCACCATCTCTGACAGAGCTGGAATAATATATTATATTATCAGTGCGTGTTTGATTTTGACTTGACAGCTACAAATAAAATAACACAATTATTTTAATTAAATCAGTTACTACTTACTTTTTTAATGAACGATTATTAGTAATAAATTAATATATTTATATTAACTAATCTTTATTCTATGCCAATTGAAATTCAGAAAATATGTCAAAGTTGTTCATAACAGACTATTGAAAAATCAATTGAAAGACATGATAGTGCAGAAAAAAACAGTAGAATGTCCAAAATGTAAAAAAAGAAGTTAGAAAAAGAGGATAGATGAATCTGGTGCAATTTCGTATCGGTCAAAATCAAACACGCACTGATAACCTAATATACTAAAAAAAGATAATTTCATTTCAAACACAAACCGAGGGGCTATTCACTTGTGAAATCGCTTGTACACCTACTATTGAAATCGATTCCGAATCTATTCCATTCTTATGGAAATCACTTGAAATCATTTTTTTTTTTATTTCGAAATCGGGTGCAGTCCTTAAGAATCGTAGGAGACTCCGCGAAATCAAAGGAAATCACATAAGGTCGTAGGAAATCATATGAAATCGCTTGAAATCGCATGCAGTCGCTTGAAATCACTTGAAATCGCTTGAAATCGCTTGAAATCGCTTGAAATCGCACGGACTCCCGTGACCGTAGTAAAAAAAAATGTATGCAGTCACATGAAATCACATGAAATCGGTTTGAAGCGATTGAAGCTCGGATTGAAGTCAGTCCCAAGTCAGTCAGAATTGTCTTGGAATAAGAAAAGTTCGTCTCCGAGTTCGTTTCTCTATTCTCACTACGATTCTTCCGGATTCTTCCCTCATTAACGTACGTGCAGGCCGAGGTGCAGGCATAGCAGGCAGCGGCAGGCAGGCGTATGTACTACAAGCGCTAGCTTGTTGGTTCGGTGTTTTATTGTTTCGACTCGGATTTGACCAAGAGTCACCTTACATCCGAGATCTTCCGAGATATCATCAGTTATTTATGCGAAAAAAAGAAACAGATTGCCAGCAGGCTGAAGGAGACGAATAAAGAATAAAATGAGTACAACAAATGAAGATGACGATGGGTCCAAAAAGGGATTTTCAATTGAAAAGGTAAGTGACAGCCACACGATTTCGATTATGTCTCTTTTGTTAAATAATGAGTACCAGTAGAAGTCGAGATAAAAGTTGTAATAAGTAAATAAGGAAGCAAACAAAAGGTGGAAAACAACGTAGAAAAAAATCATAGAGCGTAGAGTTGTAAGTCGAGCCCTAGTCCTGAAAACTTGTAATTTTTAACTCATTGTGTCGGTATTGATTACAGCAAGTTACAATTCTTATCTTTTACTCTACAGTTTATTACACGCATTTTCAAAAAATGAAGCCAGAAATATATTCGATTAGAAAGCTTCTTGTTATACCGGGATGATTTCTTGATAGTATACAGGTGACTGCGCATGCGCGAGTTTCGTCGTATGCTGAGGCAGGCTGGCCTCAAATACCACTACGTGACGACTTTACCGACCAATGAAAATGAATTATTTGGCGCATGCGCTGTCACCTGTATACTATCAAGAAATCATCCCGGTATGGGCTATAGCTTGCAAGAACAATAAACACTACATTACGAGATCTTTTATCACGATGATAACCGAGTTCAAGACGTTGGTCTCGATGTTTATAACGCTTTATTCCGACTTTATTCAGAGCAGGGACCTCCGCAGGGACTCTCGGTAAATCTTATTTCGAGTCTTATTTATTTACAACAATGTTGCTCTGACAGCGCAGTGTCATTCGTTCCAATAAGAAAAAATATACAACCAATAATAAAATAAATTTTTGTAATTGCACACATTTCACTACAATGCATAGCTATAGGTATATGACGCTTGTGATCATAGATTACACGTATTACAAATCTTTTACGGGCATGCCAGATCTTGTGATTAAGGGCATAAAGAAATGAGTCCGATTGAGTTTAATTCAAGACGCGATTTTAGGTATCATTTTATGGAAATGGGTTTTGCATCGTAATTTTTTCGCACTTTTCAATTTTTAACTGAGAAAAAGACACATAAATAGAAATCGTGAAATATACTATGTATATTAGGGTGTCCGTTATTTACCAAGTTGTTCTTTTTCTTTGCGGCGCCCCCTAAATTTAGTTCATGATCTAAAAAAAAAACATCAGACCAAAATAAGCCCTTAATGTTCATATTAAACCGCGCCTCAAAGACGATACATTTTCCATTTAAATAACATGTGATTTTGTCACTTTTTACATTAACTTTTTTTTTTCTGATCAAGTGAATATATAGCAGCAAAAGACATATATTTTTGTAGGAAATTGAACGCTATACAAAAAAGATCTCCTATGATTTTTCGATAAATTAACTTTTTTCAAAGTTATTAAAGGTTAAAGTTGAACTTATAGTTATTTTTTAAATTTTTCTACTTTGACAGCAAAAGTATTACCATTTAGATATATGAATTGAATAGAAATTAATTGTTTATATCGAAGAATAACTGGTTCTCACTGTATTATATAAAAAATTACTAAAAAAAAATTTCAATACATTCAACATTTTGTATTACATTGCGCGTATTTGGTACTAGTTTCAATGATTCTTAGGACAATTACTTTTTGTCACATAAGCTATTAATTTCTACGAAATTTCGGCAAACTTCATACGCTTTTATAAAATTTTATAAAATTAGAATTTTCCAGCAACACAGTGAATGACCTAGAAATTTGACTAGTCAAGGTACTAAATTGTACTTTACTGCGCTTGCGTATGTAAAAGTGTCATTTGTTGGTAAAAATGATTGTGAAAATAATTTCTAGGTCATTCACTGTGCTGCTGGAAAATTCTCATTTTATAAAATATCCTTTAATAACTTTGAAAAAAGTTAATTTATCGAAAAATCATAAGAGATCTTTTTTGTAGAGCGTTCAATTTCCTACAAAAATATATATCTTTTGCTGCTATATATTCACTTGATAAGAAAAAAAGAAAAAAATTGAATGAAAAAAGTGACAAAATCACATGTTATTTAAATGGAAAATGTATCGTCTTTGAGGCACGGTTTAGTATGAACATTAAGGGCTTATTTTGGTCTGATGTTATTTTTTTTAGATCATAAACTAAAAATTTAGGGGGCGCTGCAAAGAAAAAAAAAAACAACTTGGTAAATAACGGACACCCTAATGTATATTCATTGTGACTGAATGATTCAATTATATTGTAAAAAAATTAGCGACCAAATTGAAATTTTGGAAGTTAACCGTCAGGTCCGGCCAGGTCGCTGCTCTTGAAAAAAGGCGATGTGTAATGGCTTGCAAGAATTATTTGTATTCCAGCTTTTGGTATTCCTCAGATTATTTTGGCAATAATTCCGAGAATTATTCCTGTCATTTATACCTACAGGTGACTGTCACGAACGAAACACCCACGGGAACAACTCTCGAAAAAAACCCAATAAATCCATGTTTGGAGTGCAGCAGGCGCGATCGTGAAGAAAGAACGGAAGCTGCAGTCGAGGCTGCAGTAGTCATTGCGAAGGAAAATGCAATAGTGTGCCGTTTTTGGAACAAATTAGAGGCTGACCTTGGCGTATTCGTCCCTCTTTACATCAAGAACATCATGCGATTTAACAACTTGGACAATCCGTTGTCTTTTCGGAACCTTACTGAAGAACTTTTGAGTGACGTAGAAAATTTTGCCAAGGATATCATGCCAGACCTAATAGAAGACCAAGCCGATAGAAAACAATACTATGGGCATTTTCACAAATGTCCCAAGAAATTTAAATTCCTGATGGGAGACAGACATTTCTTGAGGGAGTTGATAACTTACGTCAAAGATAAACCTAAAAATTATTTTCAATTATCGGAAGTGGCCCCACCGTTTAATATTCTCAAACAGGTTAACATACCTAAGGAGAAATGTGTCACCCTCGATGCATCGTCTAGCCAGCATAGTTCAAAGGATTCGAAGAGTGCAGAAACGAACATTAATACAGCGGGTGAAACGAAAAAGTTAATAACGTCGATAAAAAAATACCTTACAAGTGAGCCTGCGCTGGCTGATCAAACTGACATATCAAATAACTTGGACATCACAGTATCTATAGTAGAAGAGTACGATGGAGAAAATCTGCCACAGCGATTCACCTATTCAGCGAATATAAAGTGTCCTCTTTGTAGACTCGTCGTGAAAATTAAAAAATGTGGGGCTGAGAGACAAAAGGAAAGTCGATGGGTCATTTCTAATTTTAAGAGACACATCCACTGCCACTTCAAGTCGCATGAAAACCCGAAAGTCGCCCGAAAGCGGGTTGGTGACTCCTATCATCTTACTTCAGCAAAAAAACACCAGAAGACGGAAATACCTCCATCGACCAAGTCTTCGTCTACCATTCAAAATTGGGTCGTCAGTACTGAGCAAGGATCTCGAGATAGCAGGGTTGCGATTCAGGAAGCAGTCTCACCGATAGCTATTTCGATGCCCGCTGAAAATTCCGCTAAATCGGCTCTCTTATCAAATGAATTCACGCCGATTATTTACCAAGAGACCACTGCCGCAAACAGTAGTCTCAATCAGAATGACCATGACACCCATGACATCGAGCATGACACCGTAGATGTTGAATCTTTCTTGCAAACACCAGTGGATACTCGGTCTTCAACCAATTTAACCACGTTGATAAATCCGTTCACAAGCGCCGATGAGATTACGGGGGAATAATAGGTCGAAACAGTTTCCGGACGAACTGTTTCGATGAAAATATAACCGGTTGTAATAGTCAAGCAAAAAAAAATGCAGCCGGACCGTCCGAAACGTATTATACTAAAAAAAAGAATCTTGAAAATAACACTCGTTCATCACGTAAAATTTGAAAAAGATTGGCAGCCATTACTACTAGTCAAACGAGAATAACAAATTACTTTCCACTTGTTGATGAAATTGACATGTTAGTGAAAAGAAATAAATATTTGGAAAATATGCTGCACTCCTCGCTGCAATGTTTTATCGAACCCAGGCCGACTATGCCAAACGGCTTGCACGTAACCGATAGTCGCAATCAAGATGAAACAAGGTCGCGTAGTTTTCTCACATCTCTTATGACTATAGCCACTGATAAATGTGCAAAAAAAAAAAAACAGGGAATCCGTTATGATGAAACGATTAAATTATTCGCGACATATCTTTTTACAATCGGTGGTAGGATGCTATATGAGACGTTATCCGCTAATTTACCTCTTCCTTCACTCAGTACTGTCAGCCGTACTATCAGTCGTAATGGGTTTGTCATTTTGGAGGGCGAATGTAGGTCCACACAATTAAAATCATTTTTGATGAAAAGGAATTTACCTCTTGCGGTATGGCTAAGTGAAGATGCGACCCGTATTACGGGTCGTATTCAATACGATTCTCAATCCAATCGATTAGTCGGCTTCGTTCTACCCCTTGATAAAAATTGTATGCCGGCAAAAGGTATGTTTATCGCGACGTCTGCGAAAGCAATTCAAAAATTTTTTGAAGAAGGGAAATGCGCAAGTTTAGTTTATGTTATAATGGCGCAACCTATAGCAGATGGTTCTCCTAGCTTTTGTCTTTGTCTGTATGGTACGGATAATAAATTTACGGCAAATGACGTCGTAAAACGGTGGCAATACATCGTAGGTGAATTGAACAAACAGGGGATCACAGTTTTAGGTATCTCTTCCGATGGAGATCCCCGTTTGCTCAGAGCAATGCGCCTAGAAGCTAACCTAAGAGTTCAAAATAAGAATGAAAGTCAAGCGGAAAATCGACCTGAAAATAGTATAGGAGAAACTTTATTTATTCAGGACACAATTCACGTTGGTACCAAACTAAGATCGAGACTATTAAAACCGTCGATCGTATTGGCCGTGGGCAATTTTGTGATTTCTCTTACGCACCTAAAGATACTCATGAACTCGGTGTCCAAAGACAAGCACTATTTGAATTTAAAAGATGTTTCTCCAAAAGATAAAATGAATTTTCCATCCGTCTTAAAAATAAGCGACCCAAAAGTATGCGCTTTACTGAAAAACCACGTTCCTGGAAGTGAGGCTACTATAGCTTATCTCGATCTCATGAGGTTAACATTGTCAGCTTTCTTAGATAAGACTTTAAGTCCTTTAGATCGATTATATAATATTTGGTTTGCGGTATTTTTCTTGCGTTTATGGAGATCATGGATTGTGGATACGCCAGGTTACACAGTAAAAGATAATTTTGTAACGTTGAATACGTACCTTTGCATAGAACTTAACGCTCAAAGCTTACTTAAAGCTATAACCCAACTTAGAGATAAGGATTCGCCAAAGTTTTTTATTCCCTGGCTATGGAGCAGTCAACAATGTGAAAGTTTCTTTAGGTCTCTAAGATCCATGAGCTCAACATATTCAACAATTGTAAATTGTAGTCTTCTTGACACTATACACCGATTGAGACGTATTCAACTGCAAGCAGATATTTCTTCAGATGTTTTAGACGATTCATTAGAAGGGTTTAACTTTCCCCGCGCAAAGCCAGTTATGGTCCCCGAGATCCTACGCGAATTAACAACGTCTCTGATACTCTTCCAGACGATACTGAGATAGGAGTTACCATAGCGAGAGCAAAACGGGAAGCGATTTCATTGATCAATTCTTTGGGAGTACCAGCAGATGAATCGAAATGCGATAGTATAAATGTCAATAAGATCTTTGCGACAATGGAAAACAATTTAGTTGCAGAAGCAGAAGCAGAAGATGAAGATGATTCATGTGAAATAGCATTATCTAATGAGGGTGATCAGAATCAAACCGACGATTCCACAAATTTACTGTCAGATTTGTCGACCCTCACAGGTATCCAAGGGAGACTCGAATTTCACAATTATGCACAATGCAGCGACGAAATAACTCCGGATAGTCAATTTATTATAGTAAGCGATTCTGGTGGAAACGAAATGGTTGTTAGAAAATCGTCCATATGCTGGCTTTTAATAGTATATTATGTGGCATGCCCGTAAACCAAGTGTTTTTCGGCGAGAATAATGATTTCAGGACGAGCTAAAGGCGAGCCGAAGGCGAGCCGTAAGCGAGTTCTGAAATCATTATTCGAGTCAAAAACGGTTTACGGGTGCGCCCCATACTGTATTTTTTTCGAAATAGGCATGAAAAGTCACTTTGACGCCTGTTGAGATTCACTAGACGAAGAGTCAGGTTATGGTGCGATCTGTCGCGCACTTCGAACCGCGCATCGAAACTGCCGTATAAAGACTTTATATGGCAGCTTTGGAATGCGCACTTCGAACTGCGCATCCAGACTGCCGTATAAAGACTTTATAGGGCAGTTCTGAAACCAACCGTATAAAGTGACACTTTGTGGATCGAAAACAGGCGTCAAAAAGTGACTTTTCAATGCCTATGCCGAAAAAACACTAATTCTGGTAGCTTAAGTAGCGATAGACTACAGCGAGTTCGAGAATCTGAATTTAAAAAATACAACCGCAGTATTCAAGTCGGGATGTCACTATCGAAATGTCTACTGAGGAACGTGACGAAATGTATATCGGTGATTGGTGCTTATTTAATAAAAATGTGAGCGCAAAGGATAAGTATTGCGTAGGATCCGTTCTCAGTTTTGCTTACCTTACCCTGCTCAAAATCCCCGACAGAAAACCGGATAGGCGGAATTGTATCCGCCTGTATACGTCCGAGTTCTGGTTTTTGTGTACCTGGAAACTTCTGGTCCGGTCCGGAATTTTGACGGTCCAATATTTTCTCGTGTCAGCATTCCTATCGGGTTCTATCCGGAAAGTAACCCCGCCCTAGGTATTTTTCCTGTATGGTTCTATCCGGATCCAATTTCAAAAAATTGAAGTTTTTTTTATTTCTTTTTTTTTCGTTTTTTTTTCTTTTTTTTTTTCTCTCAAGTATATAGATGATATTTTCCGCCTCTATATATACTCACCAACTCCGATAAGTGATACTCGCGAGAATATCGAAAGCGGTGGTCGCCGCCTTACGACAAAATATTGAAGTAATGTACATTACATGGAAACCGGAAAGGTACGGACAGAGCCCCGATTCCAACTTTGAAAATCTTTGTCCGTATCTATCCGGTTTCGGTCACGCAAATCATAATGTGATTACTATATTTACATTTAATCTTCAAAGGTGGAATCGGGGCTTTGTCCGTATCTATCCGGTTTCGTACCCGCAAATCATAAAGTCATTAAATTTACATCAAATCTTCAAAGTTGGAATCGGGGGGCTGTCCGTATCTATCCGGTTTCGGTCCCGCAAATCATAACGTGATTATCAATTGATACGGCACGAAATCGGATAGAGCCCCAATTCCAACTTGGAATATTAGCTGTATTGATAATCACGTTATGATTTGCGGGAACGAAACCGGATAGGTACGGACAGAGCCCCAATCCCAACTTGGAAAATTTGATGTAAATAATCACGTGATGATTTGCGGGACCCAAACCGGATGGATACAGACAGAGCCCCGATTCAAACTTAGAATATTAGCTGAGGTGATGCGCTTGTTCCGGAAACAGTCCAGACAAAACCAATCTAAAAACCAGATTAATTTTTTCAACCGACAGGATGCCGATTGGTCCGGATAAGTTACCCCGTCGCGGATTTTCCGAGCCGGATTGAATGTAGACAAGGCTCGCGCAAAATCCAGACAGGAATTTTCGACCGGATAGGGTACAGACCACAGACAGACAGATACGCGATCTGGTCTTGTCTGGAAACTTGTCCGAAAAGCTATCTGCTCCTGTCGATTTCAGTCTGGGATTTTGAGCAGGGTAGTGGAACTACATGGGAAACTCGCGAATTCTCCAATGATTTCGCTCGCATCAAAGGAAATAAAAAAAAAATTGGCGTGCTTTGTAACCTTTATATAATTACGGACACTGGAGCCTTGAAATTTGTCTTATCAAATAAGCATGAATATTTTGATATAAAAAGCTATGTGTACAGTTTGCCTCCACCTGTTCACACAGAAGAAGGGGTAAGACTTCAAACAAATGAGTAGTAGGTGCCAGCCATGGCGAGTCATAACAAATGACGTCACGAGGTCAGTGACCGGGCGGGAGTGGGGGTTTGGCGTCAAAACAATGAGAGACAGCAGACTGTCCGATCCAAGATGGCGGCGCCCATACGCAATATTATAAACAAATATGGCGCCCGTTTTCCAATTTTTTCAAAATCCAAGATGGCTACTATTTTTTCAAAATCAAATATGGCTACTATTTTTCAAAATCCAAGATGTCTGATCTAAGATGGCCCCACCCATACAAACCAATATGGCGGCTTTTCCAAGATGGCTACTATTTTTTTCTCAAAATCCAAGATGACTACTATGCCGGCTCTGAAATAATAAATTCTTATCCTATATATATATATCTATACTAGCTGAAATTGATAGAAAATGACAGGGTATATGCAGGGATTGACACAAATTATTTTCAAATATTCGTTTATTATTATTTCATCAAATCTAGTTTTTTACAAGCATATTTTATCAGATCTACTTTTTTACAATCATATTTTATTAAATCTAGTTTTTTACAAGTATCTTTTTTTTTTTTTTTTTTAACGTAGGTACAACAGAGCGCGCCGACCCGTCATTCGCGATCGTGAGACGAGATCGCACCCCCGCATCGGTCATTCGAGACCTACCGAATCGATTAATCAAGCCGCGATCTTCCTCGTAATTCCGGTACAATCCTCCTGACTATATCTTGACGTATTCACACCTATGAGTACCCCAGGATAGAGTCGGGAGAATCATACCAGCCTTATGAGGAAGATAACAGCAGGATTTATCGCCCGGTTGATCTTGGACGACCGATGCTTGGGTACTATCTAGTCTCACGATCCGAAATACGGGTCACATTCATACAAGACCGCAACAGATCCCGATAAGAGGTCATCCGAGGCCTACAGAATCGATGAAACGAAACTGCGATCTTCCTCGTAATCCCGCTACAAGCCTCCTGACGCTAGCTTAGCCTATTCATGAATGAATACCCCAGGCTAGCGTCGGGAGAGTCATACCGACATTAAGAGGAAGACAGCAGCCTAATTCATCGATTCTGCAGATCGCGGTGACCTCTTATTGGGATCTATTTCGGTCCATATTAAGACTAGTTTTCACATTCATCCCTTATATCGAACAGACTAAACTACAGAGCGCGCTGCCCCTGGGCTCGCATCACCCGCCATTCGCAATCACGTGACTAGAGCATATCCTCGCATCGGTCATCGGAAACGTATCGAAACGATGAACCAACCAGCCTTCCTCCGCGTCAACCCAGTACAGGTGTCCTGAGACTATCTTGACATATTCATGAATGAATACCCCAGGATGGTATCGGGACGCCTATACTGAGCTCGCGCGGAGGAGAGCAGGAAGATTTATCGTCTCGGTACACCACGGATGACCGATGTTTGGGCTTGCTCAAGTCTCGTGATTCGAATCGTGCGGGGATGAAACCCCAGGGTCAACGCGGGCTGACAGTTTATTTCTCTCACACATACCCACTTAACAATGAAACCGCGCCGACATATGCCGGTAATAATGCACACACACACACACACTTCACTTATCAATTATAACACTCTGGCGTATGTCGGCTATGATGTAAGGTAAAAACAAACGGGTCAACTCGTGAAACACAACATTTAAATGGTCACTGCCAAATTCCGCAGCCAGCATGCCCCTGTGGAGCGCATCCTTCGCCGCTTCAGCCTCCTCGCACACCACGACACCGATCTGCTGCAGAGTGGGGGCCGTCATCTTTCTGGATCGCACGATGCTGGCAAAGCGACGAACCAGCAACTCCTTGCACTTGTCGACATTATCTACCATATCCTTCAGTTGAATGATATACTCGTCTATACAGCAAGCGATATGGCGCAGACCGTCAAATGTAACCTTCTGCATCACAATTACCGGCGAATAGGTTTTTCGTTTCTTCCATCCAGGTTCACCAGTGTTATCGCCCTCCTCCTCCTCCTCTTCGTACCCCTGCTGAATTTCGGCAGCGGCAGCGTCAGGATTGCTCGCATAGAATGCAACTACTTTCGAGCCGTGAGCCGATGTTAAACGCAAGGAACACCCTTCGGCTAGCGAGATGGTATCGCTCAGCAACGAACTCAGACTACCGGCGGGACGCTCGCTTTTCTCGAAATACTTTTCGATATCCTCGAGCTTTTCAGTCAGATCTTCCCATGCTTCGGCGGTGAGGGATGCACCGCTCGAGTAATTATTTACGAATTTCACCACAGGCTCGAAAGTCCCATCCAACCGGAGACGAAGCCCGACGTTCACCTTTTTCGACCACGAACCGTTCAGCCCGTACGTCCTCGACAGTAGCAGGCTACGCTCGGATTTCTTCAGCGCTATGTCAAAGGTCTTAGCCAATCGACTACACCCGTCTTTCAACGAGCCTGTTTTCGGTGTGGCCATTGTTCTTGACTGTTCGGTTGCAACTGAAAGCTCCGCACCCGATCTAGTCTTCACCGAGGCCTACCCACCCCACCATTCTGCACACCTCAGCAAAAATACGCATCACCACGTGACAATCGCGCGACAGTCGCAGCAGCATCGCGCAGCGCGCTTCAGCGAAAATGTAACCTCATACCGATCATGCGAGGATTACTGTAGCTATGATTTTTCTATAACCACGTAATCCGACGCGCAACGGACGTCGTTATCTTCCAGGTATCGTCAACACGGTCTTCGTAATATTTCAACAATAAAGTCGTATGCCGACAGCGGTCACACCTGCCTTTCGTAAAACGCTGATGGCACATCACGCCACTCCAGGTGTCCTGCATATTCGCGATGTATGCACACCCACGCACGCACACACACACACACACACACACACACACACACACACACACACACACCATTTTTTTCATACTAGTCCTAGCGAAAACCTTATAAGGGGAATAGAGAGACTCGCATTACAAACCAACAGATAGTCCGGTGAAGAAGTGTTTCTCGACAGCAACAACAGAAAAGGTATGTCTTTACGACTCTTTCCCTCGTTCAACCCTCTAATTCCGAAGGATTCTGAACAAAAAAAAAAAATGTTTAAAAAAATTCAGATGGAACGGATCGCAAGAGGTGCTCGAGTACTGCGGCTGAGGGGGGAGATGCGAGAGAGATATCTCACCAACGCGAGGGCGCTCTTGCAATTCCTGCGAGTAAACAATGTCGCAGAGGGGTTCGTTGCCGAGACCGATAATATCCATTATGAGATGCTCACCCATCTCAATAGGCAGTGGGAAATCAACGATTCTTTCGTCTACGGGACGAACCCCGCGGAGGCTGCAGGGGCTGTACAGAGCGAGGAAATTTCTTCAACCGTCGCTGAGGAGGAGGAGGAGGAGGAGGAGGAAAGAGACCCGCTAAATTTGGACGAGCACGACGGTCTGAGCATTCAGGAAGAAGAAGAAGAAGAAGAAGAAGAAGAAGAAGAAGAAGAAGAAGTAGAAGAAGTAGAGGAGGAAGACCAGGTGGTCCCAAATCGTTCGCCATCACCACCACCTCCATCCCCCGCCTCGTTACCTCGCTCCCCGTCCCCACCCCCAGAGTCCCCCCGATCACCTTCCCCCCTATTTATCACCCGCCGTTGATTTAATAATATTAATAACCTTACGTATAATTTTTTACACGAATATAGATTTAACCCTTCGTTGTCACACTGGGTCCACCGGACCCATGGTCTAACTTTGTAGCTAAATATCTGTAACTGAAAGGGTACAAATGGGCCCTTTTTTACTATTTACTGTTAGTTTGGACTATCCCTAGTCGGGAGACACAGAGAGCTCTTCAGTAGAAGGGTCAGTGTTAGTGTGACAGCTGTTTAAAGAAAATCGTGCGCGAGGTGTGGGTCATTGTGACCCAAGTGTGACAATGGCGTCGACTTTTGTGAAAAATTGAAACAAAATAATTTTTTTTTTAATATTCCGTACAAGCCGTAAGTATAATTGTGGCAATCGTTATTTTATTTTTTTGTAAAATATTGGAGAAAAAAGAAACAAAAATCAAAAAGCAGTGCATTTATGAACTGTCTTTCCACCTCGTTGCGCCCTACTTGCGGACTTGGTCGCAAGTGCCAACTCTCCGACGCGACATTACTACATAAGACAGGGAATATTAGCAATTCTCAAGTACGAGGGTTCCACACCACCAAAAGAAAGACAATACTTGGAAAAAAGGGTCCGGTACAGATTGTGCACCCCACAGCAGGATCGGAAGTCGAAGGAGCAATGCTCCTCCTGTCAGCGTCCATGTGCAGCCAACATCGAGCTTTTATGTATGTCGACTGCACTGTAGCAGATTGAATACCTTTTCTGTTAACCTTTCATCGTTTTATTTTATATTAATAAACCATAATACTATTATACCATCAGTATTTGACTAGAAATAGCCATGTTTTCACACTTCAAAATCGACCTTATCTATGTGTCGGAATAAATATACTTTTTGAAACGAACACCACCGAGCTATTTTTTCCACAAAGTACCCTATTTCGAGAGCGTCGTCCATAAATTTTATGAAAAAATATTGAAAATTGAAAGAGTTATAATTTTTTACATTCAAAAAGGTCTTTTTTGCAAATTGATGGCTTTCGGATTTTTTTTTACCATGTCAAAATTTTATTTTTCAAAAAGCAACGATGGATTCTTATTCTAGAGAGTTCAAAGTATGTGAAAATATTTTGTTGATTGAAATCGGACTGATAGTTTGGATGTAAGAGCCTTTTGAAATCCGTCTGGGTCTATCTGACCCAGTGTGACAACGGCGGGATTCCTGAGAAGTGTGACAACGAAGGGTTAATAAAAATGTAGAGAGTATATAATTCAATAATAATAACCGTAGCTATAATTTTTACATGTGATATATATATATATATATATATATATCGTGTCACTAATGCCATAAGGTCGTAACTGCCAAAAATAAAAATTTCATGTTTTTGGTGGCAAAATCTTTTTCGTGCGATATAACATCGTTTGGATATATCCACAAAAAAAATTTTTTGGCGCTTACGACCTTATGGCTTTAGTGAGGCGATATATATTGATTTATTAAAAATGTAGAACCTATATTATCTAGATTTAAGAAAAAATGTACCAAATAAATATATATATTGATTCATTAAAAAATGTAGAACCTATATTATCTAAATTTAAGAAAAAAATGTATCAAATAAATATATATATACACGTTCATATATATATATATATATATATACCCGACTCAGTTATTTGTTTTCCCGTACCATCCTCACATATATATTTACAACATCAGCATGTATAGCAAGTACACGGAAGGTAGGGGGGATATGGCAAGATCTGGTATATAAGCGGTAGGGTATTATATCTTAAATATATATATATATATATACCTATATACAGTAGTCTCTCTCTCTTTCTCATTTATACACAGACGCTCGTACGACCTGACGATGGAGAGGATTCAAATTATTGCGCTATACTGTAGGATCTGCTATAGGTGTGTGTGTGTGTGTGTGTGTGTGATACCTCGGATGTAGAAAATTTTTATAAAACCTACACCGGCCATCAGAGCATATATATATATATATATATATATATATATATATATATATATATATATATATATATTCACACTGCCTCTCACACACGTGCACGGGAGGGATTATGATTCACACACACGAGACAGATGTAGTAGATGTGTAATATCAGCGAAATCTATAAATTTGGCTGCACCTGTTCAATTTGCTCAGTTTGAGTATAAACAGGCTAAAAAATGGAAGATAATAAATTTCAACGCGAATTAACGGGCGCTAACAGGGCGATTTACCGGAGCAGCGTGATTCGAACCGTGATACGCGATGTGCTGTATTGCGCCAGGAGGTTCGCCCCTCGATTCGTGCGAGAGTTTGACGAAAATTGGTTTCTCGAGCTGGTGGACCTTCCGGCAGCCGCGCTCCTCTTTCGCCTGAGAAGTCTTTTATGGAGTTGCACCGTGCCGGATATCGGTCGTATGTACGATCGGCATGTGTTTGACGAGTCTTGGGAAAGTATGAAAATTGCCGTCGACGTGGTACGTCAACGCGGTGGTCAGTCATACCCCGAAGTCACCAGAATGGTACGGGCGTACACGGATCACGAGGGTAGGTAACAACTCTGTTCTACGGACTCTTTGTCAACGGCTCGCTTCATAGTATTGTCGGGTGTTTTTTTTCGCACCAGACAACGCGAGTAGCGAACCCGAGACGGAGTGGTTGAACGGAAAGGAGGATGAGTTCGACGACGAAGATCAACTCCTGTATGACGCTGCGGCTCGTTACGAGCTTGCCGCGCGGGAGGAAGAGGAAGAAGAGCTAGAATTGATAAGGGTGACGGAGCAAGCCGAGGCTGTCGCCGATACACCTCTGCTCCAAGATGACCCTTCTGTTCGGAGCGATAAAACGACTGCCATCGCGGTACAATCACTACCGCGCTGTCCCGACTCCCCCGGTGAGTACCAGCGAGTACGCATTTTTGAGACGCCTCGTGTAACCCGGTCTTTAACTCTTGGTTATCAGAGCAACGCCGACCCGTCTACGTCGGTGGTATCAACGAGGGTGCCGGTACATCGGGCATACAGTATGGTGGGGGTAAGAGACAGAGAGCACCGCCACCGTCTCCCGAAAATTCCTCGACAGACGATGAGATGGAGGTGGTGTTTTCCGACGAATCTTCCGGTGAGTACACCCCCGAGTACGCATTCTCCTTTTTTTAATTTTCAAGACGACTCGTGTAACCGGGACTTTACTCTTGGCCGTCAGAGCGGCGCCACGCTGTCTACGCTGCGTTGAAACGAGCCGAAGGTATCAACGAAGACGCCGGTATACAGCAGGGCGGGGGAAAGAGAGAGAGAGCCGCTAGCACAGCTGCGGACGACCAGATCGCGCGTCCTCCGGGTGTCAGATTTCTGATTGTAGACGAGAGTCGTAAATATTATCGTAGATTTGCCGTAACGGGGAGCGTCTTGACGTTGAAAATCATCACACCCCCGGAAACCGTAGACCCTGTTACCTGGCTCGAAGAAGCCGTCAGGGATATTCACAATTACGCCACGACCACTGCCCCGGACTCTGTAGATGATCCCGCTAACGATTATATAGGATTCGGCCTAGACACCCCCTCGTTTGCTCTGGGCACGGCCGGTTTGTCGTTTCGACCGGTCAGGGACTCTCGCTACGAGGATCTCTGGCGGCTCGTGTTCAGTCTCAGTCAAAGCGCCTCCGAATTTCGTGTGGATGACGCGTTCAGAATCACCGTTAACCGGGTCAGCGTACCGGTGGGTCGCGGGCGAAAGAGCAAACCTCTCACTCACGAGGAGGTGAGCAAAAGATCGCTTCTCGAGGTCGAACGCGACAATCTTTGTCTACCGCGCGCTATAATTTCTGCTCGCGCCTACCTGAACAGAGAGGGTATCGGGGGTAACGCAGCTGATCCCGCACTCCGATGGTCCAACGTGCGTCACGCGAAATCTAGACTTCAGAGGGAGGCTGCCCTGGCTTTGTGCAGAGAGGCGCGCGTAGAAGTCCCCCCAGAGGGCTGTATTATGCGAGAGATCGTTAGATTTCAAGAATATCTGGCTCCTCTGGGTCTAGCCGTCGTAATATACGATTTCAATACCTTTGGACGCGGAGGCGAGGCCGTTTACAACGGGGCGCGCGTACTGGCCGAGCGGGGTGAATGCTCCAGCGGCACATTGAACATACTGTACTTTCCACGCGGCGGTCATTACAAACCTATATTAAATCTTACCGCCGCAGCAGCCAACAGACGCTTCTGCGAGCCCTGCAACGTAGCCTATCGTTATACAGGCGATCACAGGTGCTCCAACAGATGTCCCGGCTGCAACACCGTTCCGCAGTGCGACAGATCGGGGGTACGTATGCCGTGCGTTGCCTGCGGCCGGTGGTTCTTTGGGGAGAAATGTCTGCGGAGACATCGCGTCGCGGGGTCGTTCGATCCTCGCAGAAGCGTCTGCGATACCCTGCAGATGTGCAGCGGGTGCGGTCTGTTCGTCGATCGTACTAAAAAGGGTCACTCCTGCGGCAACGCGTACTGCAACACGTGTGGATCCGTGCAGGCGGTAAACCACGAGTGTTACATGCAGCCTCTGAAGCCACCCACCGGAAACGCGGAGCATATATTCGTGTTTTATGACTTTGAGACCCAGCAGTGCGCCCCGGTGGCCGGCAGCGGAGATGTCAATCTGCACGTGCCGAATCTGTGCGTGGCGCAGCAGGCGTGCACCAGCTGCATACACGAGCCGGACATAAGTACACCCTGTCCTAGTTGCGGGCTCGTGCGCGAGTTCGTATTCCGAGAGAACCCCGTTAAACAGCTGGTGGAGTTTGTCACGCGGGACGTTTGTCGGTTCAAAAAGATCTTCTGTATAGCGCATAACGCCAGCGGTTTCGATTCTCAATTTATACTGCGTTACCTGGTAGAAAATAACAGAGATCCGCCGCAGGTGATCCTGAACGGTACCAAGATCATACTGATGGAGACGGGTCACACGCGTTTCCTGGACTCTTTGGCCTACATGCCTATGGTTCTAGCCGCGCTGCCCAAGGCATTCGGCCTACCTGTGGAATCGCGCAAGGGTATCTTTCCGCATCTGTTCAATACACCGGAGAATCGGAATTACATAGGTCCGTTGCCAGACGCGGAATTCCACTCCCCCGACAGTATGAAGACCTCGGACAGGGACGCTTTCTACAAATGGTACAGGGAAGCCACAGCCGGCGGGTACGTGTTCGATTTCAACCGCGAGCTGGAGGAATACTGCCGCAGCGACGTGGACATCCTTCGTCGAGCATGCGTCGCGTTTAGAGATATTTTTCTGAATTGCGGCGGTGTTTGCCCGTTCTCGCGAAGCACCACCATAGCGTCGGCCTGTTCCGTCGTGTTTCGACAAAATTTCCTCAGACACCGCACCATAGGAGTGTTGCCGGCCGCAGGGTACAGGTTGGCCAACAATCAATCGGTGAAAGCGATCAAATGGCTCGTTTGGATGGAGAGGGAGCTGGGTACAGAGGTGAGGCACGCCGGACGAGGTCGCGAGTACAGGATTCCCGAGACGAGGCGGGTTGTCGACGGGTATTACACGGACGCGGCTGGGGAGCGACACGTGTTGGAATTTCACGGATGCTACTGGCACGGGTGTATTAGATGTCACACGATCAATCGCGACAAAGAGTTATCGTGCGGGGATACGATGGACAGACGGTGGCAAGAGACTGGGGCAAAAACGGCGCGCATGATCGAACTGGGTTACAGGGTCACGGAGATGTGGGAGTGCGCGTTCGACCAGATGATGGATGCCGATCCTGAAATGCGCGATTACGTCGAACAGCATCCGCTGGTCCTCTCCCGCGACTCGTTGAATCCTCGAGAGGCGTTTTTCGGAGGGCGTACGGGAAACACGAAGCGTTATCACGAGGCTGCCCCGGGGGAGGAGATCCGATACGTAGACGTATGCTCTCTGTACCCTTGGGTGTGCAAAACCGGTCGCTACCCCGTGGGCCACCCGCGAGTCTACGTAGGTAGGGAGTGCAGAGCGTTGACCGGTCCCCACAACACGGACATCTCCGGCCTCGAGGGTCTCGTGAAATGCGTTATCCTGCCACCCAGGAATCTCTATCATCCCGTGTTGCCGGTCCGTATGCGGGGAAAACTCATGTTTCCCCTGTGTCGCTCCTGCTGCGAGGCTTCTCTGCAGATCGATTGTCCGCACGAGTCGGAGGCCGATCGGTGGTTCGCAGGTACCTGGGTGTCTGCCGAGCTGCAGAAAGCCGTGGCTGTGGGCTACAGCGTGATCGACGTATCGGAGATCTGGCAATACGAGAGTACGGTGTACGATCCGGCCAGCGGTCAGGGGGGACTCTTTGCTCCCTACATAGACACTTTTCTGAAAATAAAGCAAGAAGCCAGCGGGTGGCCCGGCGAGTGCACCGACGAGGCTTCCCGCGACCGTTATCTCGCGGAGTACGAGCGGGTGGAGGGTATCAGGTTGCAGCGGGAGAAAATAACAAAGAACGCCGGCCTTCGTTCCGTATCCAAGCTCTGCCTGAACTCGTTCTGGGGTAAATTTGGCCAGCGCGAAAACCTCCCGCGTACCGAGGTGATCAGAGAGCGTCAACGTCTGCTGGAACTGTTGACGGATCCCAAGAACGAGGTGGTCGATATCTTGCCTGTGACGGATCAAATACTCTACGCGCGGTGGATCAATACGGAAGAGAGCATCGTACCGTCCCCCCTGGCCGACGTTGTGCTGGCCGCCTACACCACCGCTCAGGCTCGCCTCAAGCTGTACAGCTATCTCGAGAGGCTCGGGCGCCGGGTGTTGTATTACGATACGGACTCTGTTATTTACGTGAGTAGAAGCGGGGAATGGGAGCCGGCTACGGGTAACTTTTTAGGCGATCTGACGGACGAGCTGGCGGAATACGGTGAGGGGAGTTACATAAAAGCCTTTGTTTCCGGTGGTCCGAAATTTTACGCGTTCCTGGTACAAAAGGGAGACGGGGAGGTGGCTGAGGTTTGCAAAGTGAAGGGGGTCACTCTAAATTATCAGACTCGAATGAGGATAAATTTTAATTCGATCCGGGGCATGGTGGTCGAGGCTGACGAACCTATTCGCGTCGAGCGAAGAGCTATACAGCGTACGGCGTTGCACCGGGTCGTCACCCGCAGCGTGAACAAGATATGCCGTCCCGTTCAAACGAAAAGACGCCTCTGCGACACGGGCTACGACACTCTTCCTTTTGGCTACAAATCGCACAGCTGAATCGCTGTACATCTCGCTCTTTGGCTATAGAGCGCCGCAGCGAGGCTTAGACTCTCTCTCTCTCTCTCTCTCCACCTACTCTTATACTCTGTTATTCGACACGCGCATAAACAGAGATAAACCTCGACTCACCGGACTACAGGGAGAGCACAAGTGTGCAGCGGTGACTCATCGGCTCAGTAGGTCAGTAGTAGCGGTAGTATTCGCTTATCAACCCGAGCGTAAAACGGCTGGTGCGGGGCGTGTGTGCGGCGGTCTGAGAAGCTGAGCTCACCGCACGCCGCGAGGCAACCCCCCGAGTAAGCTGACACGGGTTGCCTCAGCCGCTTAACGAGCTGCTTCTAGCCGGCGTCCCGTCTCGCTCTCTCTCGCAGCTGTTTAGAGAGAGAGAGACGGGCCGTCACCGGACGCGCGCGCGCGTTCCCAAAAGCTTGTACGTAACGCGCGCACCCCGCGGGCCCCCCACCGCGGTTAAGCCTTCGAGACAGGGATGTAGACGCAAAACCGATGATATCTATATATATTCGATTGCAGATAGGACGGGGTTGTGAGTCGCGAGGATGGACACGCGCTGGAAACATCCCTTTTCCGCCATCGTAGCCGGGCCTTCCGGTTGCGGCAAATCCAACTTTGTGAAAAAGTTTCTGCAACACGCGAGCGAGATGTGCGACACGGAGTTCGCGAGGGTGGTCTGGCACTACGCCGAGTGGCAACCTTTGTACGGGGAATCGAGCTCGGTGGAATATCGAGAGGGTTTGCCGCAACCGGCCGACTACGACGCGGACGCGCGACCCAAACTGCTCGTCATCGACGATCTGATGCGCGAGTCGTCCAACGGCGTTGTCATCGATCTCTTCACCAAGGGTTGCCACCACAAGAACATGAGCGTGTTCCTGATCACGCAGAATCTGTTTCACCAGGGACGGGGGCAGAGGGATATATCGCTGAACGCCAATTATATAGTTTTCTTCAAGAATCAGCGCGATCGCGCGCAGATACGTCACCTGGCTCGTCAGGTACACCCCGAGGACCCTCGCTTCCTGCAGAAGGCCTACAACGACGCCACAGCGCGCCCCCACGGCTATCTGCTCCTCGATCTGAAACAATCCACCCCGGAGAATTGCCGCTTTCGCACCGATATATTTCCCTCGGATTCGCGTCACTACGTTTACGTGCCTCGCAGGGATATAAAGGGTGGAGGATCGCACGCGGCACCAGTCTTTCGTCTGTGATGAAGCCCGGAACTAGACGAGGAGGAAGAAGAAGAAGAGGTTCGGCAAACAGGTTCAGCTCTTCCAACGCCGCGGCCTTGCACGCTATCTGTAAATCGGACCCCGCTCGGAGACGGGCTCTGCTGCGCACGGCCGACGACGCTCTGGTGAAAAACATTTGCGAGTGCGCTCTGAACACTCTGAGGGGTAACGTGAGCCTGAGCGCCGATCGGAAGAGACGTTTGAGCAAGCACAGAAAAACTTTACGTCGCCTGGCCTGCGACACGGGCAGCTGGAAAAGTAAAAAACGTTTGCTGCTTCAACGGGGTGGATTTCTACCCTTGCTGCTGGCCTCGATTATAAACAGTCTGATTGGCGGGTGAAGAAAATTGAGGCAATGGAGCGGGCCAAGAAAATGGTCCTGATACCGCAGGAGACAGCCGAACGTATCCAGCAGCGTAGACCCGATACGGATCCCGCGAGCCGTCTGGATAGCGAGATGCACGCTATTCTCAACGACCCGGGGAAAAACGATCGGGAAAAATGGAAGCTGTGCAGACAGGTGCTGAGACGTTACTTGTTTTTTGCCGCCGAGTCGCGAAAACCTTTGCAATTCTCTATACGAGGGGTGGGTGGCGAGGCTGCTGGTGGTAATATCGCTGGCGAAGAAGAAGCGGAAGAGATGGACGGGGTGACTGAGGGGAATGCAGCTGGTAACAGCGGCGTAGCTATACAGGATATCGTGGTGAGCGTGCCGGACAAGTTTCGGCGGAAAGCGGAGCTCTTGCTGAACTATCTGACCACCAACGGTCGCTCCGAGATCTCGTGGGACGACAAGGGGACGATAGCCATAAGGGGGACTCGGATAGCCGGGACAAACATCATCGATCTGATAAACGACGCGGTACGCGAGAGAAAATCTATGCAGGCCAGTGGGAGGGAACAGTTCGCCAGGATCCTTCACTCGATCAACACGCCGCAAGAATACATAGGTAATCCCGTTTTTCAAAAACCTACGCGTCACGCCTCGTCACGATCGACAGCCGGCCCATCTCATCAGAGGCGTACCAACGAGGAGGAGGAGGAGGACTGGGGTGTGGACGGTGACATTGACACGAACGAGGCGGGTGAGGAGGAGGAGGATACGGATTCGGACTCGATATTTGCCACACCCAAGAACAGACAACGACCAGGGCAAACCGGAAACGGTGCTTGGTTGAGACTCAGGTTGAAATGAAGATCCTCGAACGACTGTACTACGATCCGGCCAACGAGGCGGGTTACGCGGGTGCCAGGAACTTGACTCGATTCGCGGGTGAAAGAAAAAAGGGAAAAAAATACCTCGCGCCGCGGTGGTCGAATGGTTGGCGTCGCAGGACGCGTACACGTTGCACAAGTCCATACGTAGGAAATTTCCCCGAGCCAGATACAACGTGCAGAATACAGACGACTTGTGGGAAGCGGATCTGGTGGATCTCAGATCGATCTAACAGTACAACGACGGATACGGCTACCTGCTGGTGATCATAGACGTGCTCAGCAAGTTTGCCTGGGTCGAGCCGCTCGCCGACAAGAGCGCGGCTACCGTTGCCGGGGCTTTCGAGCGCGTGTTGTCCTCCACGGAACGCTGCCCGATTCAGCTGCAGACCGACAAAGGCAAGGAGTTTGTCGGAGCTCAATTCCAGAAGCTGCTCGCTGCCAGAGGGGTGCGCTACAGAGTCACGCGAAACCCCGACATAAAGGCGGCCGTTGTGGAACGCTTCAATCGTACTCTCAAGGAGAGAATGTGGCGTTACTTCACCCACAAGAATACCCATTGCTACCTGGATGTGCTGCGACAGCTGGTAGGGGCGTACAACGCCACCACCCACTCGACCATTAAAATGGCTCCGTCGATGGTGACGCTGGAAAATGCCGCAGCCGCCCGCTTCAACATGGAAAAGGCACGCGGTGGCCCGCCGCGATCCGGTGCAAAGCCACGGTTTCGAGTGGGGGAGCGGGTTCGCTTCAGTAAGGCTAAGGGTGCCTTCAAGAAGGGTTACGAGGCCAACTGGACCGAGGAGGTGTTTGAGATTCGACGCGTTCTGCACCGAGCGCCGATCGTCTACCTGTTGGTTGATTTGGAGGGGGAGGAGATAGACGGCTTGTTTTACGAGGCTGAGTTGCAGCGCGTGATCAAGGACGATGTTATGACTGTGGATAAAATAATACGGACGCGGGGAAAGGGGGCCAGTAAGAAGCTGTTTGTCAGCTGGCGCGGTTATCCGGAAAAGTTCAACTCTTGGATCGCTGCGAGCAGCGTGCGAAAACAGGCATGAAGGATCAGTTTTACATCACGCTACCCAGCAACAGCTCGATGAAATTTTTTCCCCACAACACGACGGCTCGATTCACCACCCAGCTACCGCGACGGATCGAGCTTGTCGGAGAGTGGGAAGTCGCCCTGGTGGAGATCCACTACCCGCTGACGCTTCAAAACATAAACGAACCCTACAACGCGGTGGGATTTCACGTGCATCGGTCGGACACTCCAGCGGAAAATTTTCACGATATTTCATTGTTGCCGGGGGAAAAACGAGTGGCGCAGGGTAAATTCCTCATCGAACCCGGTATTTACACGGATATTTGGGAAATTATCCAAACGTTGAACGGTTTGCCGACCATCAAGGAGCATTTGGAGTTTGGACGAGCCGACAGCGCGGACGATCGTTTGGACGTGGTCAGAAAATGCAGCTGCAAGGATGGTCACTACCTCTCGTTTTCCGGCGGCATTCGTCAACAACTCGGATTTCCAAAGCTCACGACCAACCTACGCGACAGGGTGGTGGCCAACCATCCTTTGAACCTACCAAGCGGGATACCCTCGCAGATGTTTGTCTACACGGATCTCGCGGAGCCCAGAATAGTGGGCGATGTCTACGCTCCGCTGCTGCGTATAGTGCGGACGGTGGGCAAAAATTTTCACAACGGTGTCTCGGAAAGCAAATCCCTGGCACCCCCGCACTACGTAGCTCTGCTTCTCACCAATTTCCGTACCATTGAAATCGATATAAGGGACTCTCAGGGTAGACCCATGCCATTCACGCGCGGGACGTTGACGGCTACGTTGCACTTCAAGAGGTCGCACTGATGGCTCGCTACCTTGAACATTACGAGGCGAAAAGCTACAGATAAATTGGGCAATCTGATGAAGGGGTCGGGATATAAAACGCTGCGCGGCGGACCGAGGGGGCAGTTGCTGCGGGGTCGCGGTGCAGGATCGATCGGGTCGCGTAGGAAAGGCTTCAAGAAAAGCAAACCGAGAAAGAAGAAGAAACCGGGGCTTGCCGGAATTAAAAAAAGAAAAAAAAACAACTCTCAAGAAGAAGAAGAAGAAGAAAAGCTGTTGCGGGAGTAAAAAAAGAAGCGTTGCTGATATCTTCGAAGCTCGCTAACAACGAAAATAATAAACATCGACCATGGCGTACTTGCACACACACTCCTGCGAGTGTCTGAAATCGGAGCTGGATTTGTTCTCTCTACCACCGACGCAAACCACGATCGAGAGCGGGCAGTGGGTCCACTACAAGCCTGTGTCGTCGCTCACGGATGACTCACCCAGAGAGTTTATGGTGCCCGGCCTCAGCGACGAGTATCTCGACCTCTCCCACACTATGCTCAGCCTGCGTGTGAGTCTACAAACGCTCAGCGGGGAGCCGGCGGCAAAGGGGGCTGCAAAGGCCGTCGTGGCCCCTGTAAACAACCTGCTGCACTCTCTGTTCAGCCAGGCCGACGTGTTCTTCAATCAGAAGCTAGTTTCACCGGCCAACAACGCGTACGCTTACCGAGCCTACATAGAGTCGTTGCTGAATTACAATTCGGCTGCGAAACAATCACACCTAACCACCACCCTGTGGTACGGGGATACAGCGGGGAAGATGGATGAAATCGGATCGGCTAACAAAGGGTTTGCCCAGCGGCAAAAGCTTCTAAACGGTGAAACCAGCGTGGATTTGATCGGGCATCTTCACTGCGACGTGTTTAATCAGGAGAAGTTTCTGCTAAACGGTGTCGAGTTACGGGTACGGCTCGTGCGCTCGCGGGACGCCTTCTGCCTCATGGAGAGCACCAACACACACGGCGTACACGTACTAGAGGCCTCGCTGCTCGTGCGACGCGTAACGATAAACCCCGGCGTCCTGCTGGCTCACGCCAGAGCTCTGGGTAAAGGCACGGCAAAGTATCCTCTTACCAGAGCGGAGGTGAAGGCTATGACTATTCACAGCGGTGTGCAGGGTGATACGTTGGACAATGTATTTCTGGGTCAACTGCCTAAAAGAATGATTGTGGGTTTTGTCGATAACAAGGCCTTCAACGGTGATAAAGCCTACAACCCCTTCAACTTTCAACATTTCAACATAAACTTTCTGTCGCTGTACGTGGACGGGTCTCAGATCCCCTCGAAGCCGCTACAGCCCGACTTTACGCGAAGCAAGCTCTACGTGGATGCCTACCACACCCTTTTCTCCGGAACAGGCATACATTTTCTAAACGAAGGGAACGGTATAGGTCGTGAAGATTTCCCCCACGGGTATTGCCTGACGGCCTTCGACCTCACCCCCGATCTGTCGGCAAACAGCGGCACCCACTGGAATTTGGTCAGACACGGCAGCGTTAGAATCGAGGTGCGCTTCGAGGCTGCCCTGGAAACGACGATAAATTGCATCGTGTACGCGGAATTTGACAACGTCTTGGAAATTGACGCGGCGCGGCAGGTTATAGTGGACTTTGGAGGATAGACAGCGAGGTGAAACCTGAACCACCTCCCCCACCATTGAAAAAAAAATAGCTGACGTTGCGTATCGAGGAAAGGTCGCTAAAGTCGAACGAAACACGCAGTATCCAGTTTTCCGTATACCCGCGAACACGTTCATAGCAATATGGTGGACTACTTGGTCGATGTGCAGGGTTTTCGAGACGCTCAAAACGGTTTTGCTGTCAAGGAGGTTTCCGTGTTAGCTTTGAATCGCGACCACATCGGGCACTGGGTAGCCACACCACCCTGCGCCTTTACCGATCTCCCGGCGAATATTTGTGCTCAGAACAATTATCTTTCGCGCAGCCATCACGGTATAGAGTGGTTCGACGGTGATATTCAAGACAAACAAATCTACAGAAAACTGCGCGCCGTGGCACGTTCGGCCCGCGTGATTTATACGCGCGGTGCGGAAAAGGCGAAATTGTTGCGGCGCGTTATGTCGCGTCAGGTGACGAATCTGGAGGACGAGGACTGCCCCGCATTCGGAAAGTTGCCGCCATCGGATACGTACTGCATGCATCACGCTCTGAGCAATCCCGGGGAATTTGTCTGTTCGTTGAATCGCGCGGCTGTGCTGAAATCTTGGCTGCTGGGGAGAGGGGCGACTGACGAGGTGGACGGTGGCGGGTTTTCTACAACCGAATCCGAAGAGTGCAATGAACAGTCTGGAACTGAGGAGAGTTTTGGCGTTGATATCGACGGCTACGTGTGGCGTGTACGCGGCTGATCGTATTCCTTTGCGGTGGTCCCGCCCCGCGGCCCTTATCGCAAATACCGATGACCACACACAGCCAGGAAGTCACTGGGTCGCTTTCTACAACGACGAGTCCGGTAACGGGGTGTACTTTGACAGTTACGGGGTTGCACCCTTCATCCCACACCACGTGCGTCGTCTGCGGAAAAACTGTCCGCGCTACCGGTGCAACACGCGCCAGCTCCAGAGTGCATTTTCCGACGTGTGTGGTCAGTTTTGTGTCATGATTCTCTATTATATGCATTTTGGTTACACGCTTGATGCTTTTGTGGATATATTTTCACGGATGATTATGTAAAAAATGATTCGATGGCCGCGTCGTTTTACAATTGCGTGGCTAAAAAAATTAAGAGTTGCGACAAACTCGACGCCTCTTGTCTATCCTGTGTACAGATATGTTTAAGGAAACGTTGTTAATTATAGGCTAGTTTTAAGCAATATTGAATAAAGCGAAAATTTTGTAACGAAGTAGCGTGTGTCGTTTATTGCGAGCGCATCCCACCAGTATTTCAGCAACGTCAGCAGTTTTGGAGGTGAGAATGGTCATTTAATACCCGTCGGGACATCGAGACGTTTCTTGATAAGTATGTGCCTCCATCTCCCCCCCTTGCTCTAGGTACGCGATGCAGCGAGGTATATTTCTCTGCGGAGTCGTCACTCCATCTTCAACCACCGAGTGAATTAAGAAGTGAGTGTGATTGTTCTCTGCTAATTTTGGCGAAAAGGATTGTGCAGTTTTGTGATTAAAAAAGTTTTTTTCGTTGCCGAAATGGAAGACTTCGTGGCTGCAGTGCTAATTCACGGTGACCCCCGTGACATGTGGTTCCTCAGGGAACATTTGATCGCGATGCTTGCCGAGGTTGACAGGGAGATCGAGGCGCGCGAGGCAGAGTTGCTAGCCCTTGACGGGGATCGCGACTTTGCCGAAAGCGCCTCGACGTTGAGCTCGGCTGCATCCACAATCCCTGAGGACAATGAGCACATTGTCTACGGGGGTCACGGGGGTGGAATAGTAAGAGAGAACGCAATTGAGGAGGAAATACGTGAAAATGTGGAGATTTGGATGGGCCGAGGGTGGGACGAGGGCGAGGAAGAAGAGAATGCTGGTGAGGAAAGAGACTTCGAGGAAGAGGTGAGGGAGATAGAGAGGTTGCGGGAGGAAGAGGAGGAAGACGAGGAAGACGAGGACCGGTGGTGGCTGCCGTCGGAAGACGAGGGGTACCAATTCGGTAAGTTGATATATATATATAATTATCGTCGAATTTCGTTCGGTTATTGTACTAATAATTCCCGTATGTTTCAGATGAGGTACCCCGAGACGATTAGATTGTAAATAGTTTTTAGTTAATTTATTTTAGTTTGTAAGAAATGTAAAATAGCTTTTAAATTTTTAATAAATTATTTTATACATTTTTTAAATATAATTTGCGTCATTTCCTGAATATACCCCACCATTTTGAAGAATTTCAGATTTAGATATTATTTAGTATAAGAGAGAGAAATTTAAAGCAGTCGCCATATTGGAATATGGAAAAAAATAGTAGCCATCTTGGAAAAGCCGCCATATTGGTTTGTATGGGTGGGGCCATCTTAGATCAGACATCTTGGATTTTGAAAAATAGTAGCCATATTTTATTTTGAAAAAATAGTAGCCATCTTGGATTTTGAAAAAAATAGTAGCCATCTTGGATTTTGAAAAAATTGGAAAACGGGCGCCATATTTGTTTATAATATTGCGTATGGGCGCCGCCATCTTGGATCGGACAGTCTGCTGTCTCTCATTGTTTTGACGCCAAACCCCCACTCCCACCCGGTCACTGACCTCGTGACGTCATTTGTTATGACTCGCCATGGCTGGCACCTTCTACTCAAATGTATGGGAGAAAATTAGATGTAAGATATCTCGTGAGATGTAAATTGTTCCTTACTCATTTCAATACACATGTCTGTGAATTTGCAATAAATAAATATATGTACCATGATCATGAGAACCAAATTTGTACGATGTTATACTCGTGTTATACTCGTGTTATACCCTACCTGCAGCCTGCTCTATTAGAAAAATTTTTTACATTTAGTTAATTCAGAAATATTGAGTACAATTTTTACATAACTTGATTAGGATTTCGAAAAATGTGAAGTACGCTTCAATTATAGTTGCAAATTATTTGGGAGTTTGCATGAGAAGAATTTTCAATTTTTATATGTGTATAAAGCGAGGAAATAAGTAAAAATAATTAGGGCGTATTTATTTTTTCTTTTTCATTAAAAAAGTTTTTTTTGTTTTCGGAAATTATCTGTCGCTGTACAAAATCGGCACAAAATTGTTAGTCAACCTGTGAAATCACCTCAGACTTGTATGAAATCACATTCAAATTCGCGGGATCACTCGAAATCGTAAGTAAAACCATGTGAAATCGTGTTAAATCCAAAAAAATCGCGTAACATAATCTGCAGTCACAAAAAAATTCCACGAAATCATATGCAATCACTGAATTCCCATGAATTCCCATGAAATCGCATGAAATCGCATGAAATCGCACGAAATCGCTTGAAATCATGAAATCATGTGTACACGTAAAAGGCAAGTGAATAGCCCCTCGACACAAACTCTACGGAGACACCCAGCTTGGAAATCTTAAAAGAAGTTGTACAACATGATGATTCAGAAATTAATATACCGGAATATCACCTGAAGCTTCGTTGAACAATTTCGTCACAAAAGAATGTTTAAAAAAAGGTTTTTATTCCTTAAAGTATTTTGATCTTCCATATAAATATAAATATATTTATGTTCCTGTGATTCCAGCTCTGTTAGAGATGGTAAATTTATTTGGAAGAAAAACGAAGAAAATGAAGAATGCATGTCAACCCTGCATAAAATATCCGATAGAATTCTATCCGGTTTTGCATATTTCCGGATAGAATGTTGTACGGTTTTCATATGTATTGATCTGCATTGTATCTGGACGGAAAAACTGTATGCGGATGACATATGGATTTATCGGAATTCTATCCGACTTCAGAAAGTTGCCACATCGGCATGTATCCGTCTGTATCCGCATTCTACACGTATTGTATGGACCGTATACGTACGTATCCGTTTCTGTTCCGTGCAGCGATTATCGCGATCTCCGTATTTTATCCGTCTGTATCCGTATTTGAAACGCTGAACGTAATCTATACGCACCTATCCGGTTTTCTTTTGGGCAGCAATTCTCGCGACCTCCGCAATCTATACGCCTTGATTCGGCCTCTATCTGTTTCACGAAGGCCGAACGGAATTGATTCGTGCGTATCCGGTTCTGTTGCGGGCACAGAGTACCGCGATTTTCACATTCCATCCGTCTGTATCCGTATTCGAAACGCAGAACGGAATTCATACGCATTTATCCGGTTTTGTTGCGAGCACCGAGTACCGCGATTTTCACATTCCATTCGTCTGTGTCCGTATTTGAAACGCTCAACGTAATTTATACGCACTTATCTGGTTTTCTTTTGGGCAGCGATTCTCGCGACCTCCTCAATCTATACGCCTTGATCCGGCCTCTATCTGTATCACGGAAGCCGAACGGAATTGATTCGTACGTATCCGGTTCTCTTGCGGGCAGCGAGTACCGCGATTTTCACATTCCATCCGTCTGTATCCGTATTTGAAACGCTCAACGTAATTTATACGCACCTATCCGGTCTTCTTTTGGGCAGCGATTCTCGCGACCTCCGCAATCTATACGCCTTGATTCGGCCTCTATCTGTTTCACGAAGGCCGAACGGAATTGATTCGTGCGTATCCGGTTCTGTTGCGGGCACCGAGTACCGCGATTTTCACATTCCATCCGTCTGTATCCGTATTCGAAACGCTGAACGGAATTCATACGTACCTATCCCGGTTCTGTTGCGGGCACGGAGTACCGCGATTTTCACATTTCATCCGTCTGTATCCGTATTCGAAACGCTGATCCAAATTTATACGCGCTTATCCGGTTTCCTTTTGGGCAGCGATTCTCGCGACCTCTGCAATCTATACGTCTTGCTCCGGACTCTATCTGTATCACGAAGGCCGAACGGAATTTACTCTTGCCAGCGGTAATCATAGCACGTCAATCTATTCGCTGCGAAGCGGACTGTATCCGGACGACAATTTAACACTCCCGGAATCCGGGTGTATTTCCAATTGTAGTTTTTATGCTCAACGGGAAAAGGGGGTATGGATGGCTGAATACAGGCTCTTGAAAAGAATTGGTTGAACGTATATCGAAATTCAATACAAAATATCCTTTATTAAGAAAAAATATACAGGTTTTACCAGCATCTACCTATACGAACATAGCATATGTAATGAATGATGTGGATCGAGTGGTCTTCTCAGTACATGAATGAATATAGAGTTTCGTCGGTGAGGGTCACCATTTTATTATTGAGGGCGGCGTTTCGGCCAGCCATTTTCAGTTTACAAAATTAACATTCATCTCAGTTTTCGGGCTATCATCACTGGATAACATAGACATCGCATAATAAAGTATAATTATATAATTAGCACAAAAATCATTTCATCACCCACAAAATGTACGTTAATTCGATTTATATATAATACCTTATACTGACTACATACATTTCATGATATGCTACGTCGCATACATACATGACAATTAATACATTCGTTCATTGAACAAGTTTATGAGACGCATATAGTGATAAACAACGCGTAATTCTTGATGTCATTCACTGAGCAATTATCGTAGAAACGAAACAAAAATGATAGCGTTATATAATGGATGGCTCGATTCCGAGCGACTTGTGTTAATTTATATCCGCATTTCTACGTGTTGGAGAATGACTCCCAACGATTATGTGTAGTACACGTGTTTTATTGGATTTCTATCGTGTTTGGCATCCTGGAAATATAAGTTTCCTCATCTACCCTCATTACTACACATTTTTCGATTAAACGCTTAACGCACATGAATTTAGTACCGTTGTCTCCCAATACTCTTACCAAATGGTCTACGGTAACATCAGCGATTTTCGGGCAGTCATTACGCTGTTCTGGCTCACAACGTACGATGACTTTTTCGACATTTAAGCATACAACTTCGGCAACCGCCGTTTCGCGATATTTTATCAAATACAAAACTTGTACAAATTTTCCTGTCGCCGTACGGAAAACGGTGTCGTCGCTTTTCTTCGTCTCTTAATCGGACGCCGCACTGTGAATCAATATGCCCGACGAAACACAACGCTTAAATGCCCTAATTTCGTGCTGTGGTAAATTCAGAATTTCAGGAGCTGCACCCGTGTACGTAACACCGCTTCCTAAAAAGACGACGGACCCTAATGCAGTTCTAGCGTACGACGCGACTTCCGTTCTTCCGAACAACGATTCAAGAAAACGTGAACAAGGAGGAGATACGTCCGCTTCATGTAATAAACTGCGGTATACGTTCCGCTGTATCGTTTTTCTAGTCATCTGTTCAGCGATGCTTCTCGGCCCTTGAACACACTGTTTTAGGTGATGTATGGTACTTTCAAATGGAAAAGTGGAAGTCGCCCACAGCGGACCGCAAGACCTCACGCTGTCTACAGCATGTTTTACAGTATGGACGTTGAACGTTACGTATCTTGGACCGTACAGCACTTGGAATATTATGACAAATCTTTCCAAATTGGCACCTGCCGTTGTCAAATCCTCATCGCTTATACTTGTTTGAAGAAGCGAGAACATACTCTTAACATACAGAGCTAAATGTTGCAGGGCGTAAGGATCCAAAATTCCCGTCAAGCATGGAATCGCATAAAATAGCAACCAGCTCCGCCATTCGGAGGCTTTCCACTTGCATTTTTCCGTCTTTATCGGTCGCACAAGTCTGTGTACTTCTTTTGGGGGGGTCATTCGCATGAGCCGTTCGTTCACGACGTCCATTTGGGTCTTGGTGAGTCTGATGGGACAATTGGGGTCGCAAAACATGTTCATCAATTGCAGTATAACTCCGGATAGGTCACCGTGTAAGTAATCTCGCGAAAAGCCCCAAACCATGTCCAATGACTTCAACAACACTAAAACTGAATAACCTCGAACACCGCGCACGGTACACTTTTTCTTTTTCCCCCTATTCTTTGCTATCGCTGCTTCAGCGTCACCTATGTAATCGCTATACGTTCGAGTCATTGGATCGGGTTCCTCCATCAGGAAACGCATACAACCGTTCACGTGCTCACCCCTCGAGTAACACCACGAGCAACCGAAATAACCGTTGAACTGCAATCTATTCTGCAGTAGCGGTCTGGCAACGCTGTCGACAGCGCAGAACAATGGCTTCAGTACAAAGTGCACCGTTTTTCCACCGACTTGCGCATCAAAACCTATCGTACCCAATCTGTTTAACGCCTTAACGAAAGGTCTCATGTATGTGTTCATCAGATCTGGGGATGGTTCTTTTCGCACAATACACACACCAGCCAATAACGGGTACCGAAACCTAATCCGTGGAGATAGCTCGTTGATTATCACAAGTATGGGCCAAAACGCACGTTTGGAACTACTAAACAGAGGTGCACCGTCTGTATTAAAACCGCAGGTAAGAAGTCGCGAGTCACGTGGCGTTTCTGAAAGTATTTTCTTGTAAAGACTACCGTCGTATACATCGCGAACGTAATTAGGAGAACGCGACACGTCGGGATCTAAAGTTGCCAAATTTGTTGCAAGGTCTTCGTTAACCACCTTTAAATGTAGCAAGGACGTTATTTGATACTCCAGGTCGAGCGACACGAAAGAATTTGGTGCGTCCATGGTCAACGCATAATTTCGGTCGCATGTCTGACACATCGTTGCGTGATTTTTGAATCGGCCCTTAGATACAGGTGCTTCTAATTCTTTATAACATAGCTCACAATAAAAATGATACACGGTTGCCTCATCGGGTGGATCAAATATTTTACTCCAGTAATAATCTGTAATGTCCCAATTATCAAACCGAGGCCCCGCAAACAATTTTATCGCGTCAATCACGCTACGTCTAGCTTTTCCGTTTAACGAAAATCTGTTGCATAATCTAAGTACAACCAAAACCACTTGCCAACATGTCATATTAGATTCAGTGAACATAACGGTATCACCTGCAACGGTGCATAGGTAGTCTTCGAGCTTGTCAGCAGTGTAATTGTTGCGATCGAAGTCGGCTGATAATGGCGAAGATGCGCCATCGTCGGTAGGTGGAGGCAATGATGACTCCATCAGTGCTGAATCCTCAACACCGTAGCCAACATTATCGTCGTACTCAGACTGAGATGAAGAGGCACTTGCTGCGGAATCATTGCAATCCAATATTTCGTCGCTACTTGACGTAACCGTCGCAGAGTCATCGTTATGTGGAAATAGGCGTTGCATTGCTACACGTTGGCACTCGTCGGTAATTCTAGCCGGCGTATAATCTAATGAGATAATTTAAATAAATAATACCCATAACTTATGTACTATGGTAATTACGAAATACAGTCGGGACTCCCAATAAGAGCGCTACGGGGCTGTAGGAGAAGGAAATGTGGTACCCCCACTCTCTATTGAAAAGCTCGCTCGCTCGGAACGTAAACCGGTTTCTCAATAAACAAGCACGGTGGTGGGGGTACTGCTCGGCCACGGATTAGGGGAAGCGCTCTTATTGAGAGCCCTCTTATTGGGAGTCCCGACTGTAATACTTATTATATGATTTCTGTGGAAATATGTAACACTCACCAGAATCAGACGAATCCACCTCATCAGTAGATCTTCGTACTCGCGGATTTATGCCAGAACCAGATGGCTGCGGCTGTGCATCCGTCCAGACATCTTCCGGCAGCCTTTTCCCTTTGCGCTTTTCATTTGCACCATCAGCCGCGTATTCACCGTATAATTGCAGCCTTTGTTCTGGAGCAAAAATCGTATCCGAAATGTGGGTCACGTACATGATAAGTATCAATTGATTGCAAGTATATCTTCCCGGAGTATCCGATTATATTGCATTTACCTTCAGCAAGCCTGCGGTCGAGATCTTTACGTCTTCTTTCCATCGTACGTTTGGTCACCAATCTCATGCCATCGGGGCCGTACACGATCATGCGTCGTTTTATCGGCGTTTCCTCTTCACTCATTCTGGAGCTCGAAAAAAAAACACCACCGATTGCACCTGTGCGGACAAAACACTAATTGCAATACCCAAAGGATTATACATAGCAGTATATATGGGGCATTCCATGGTAAATCACACAGAATAAAACCCGACCGATTCCGATTTGCTTCATATTTTTTCGTGTTGTTGTTATCACTGAAAAAGACGTCTGTGATTTTTTTCAGATTTTTATTGCCAGTCGTTTGGATTTTTTTTTTTTTTTTTTTTTTTTTTTCCAGTAATCGTAAATCCAATCAAACAAATGATTTGAAAAAATGATTCGGGCCAACTTTTTCGTAATTTCACGCAGTTTAACATTAAAATAATAGACAAATTTTTAAGCATCATGTCGAGCATTTTTATCTGGTTTAACGTAAAAAATATCGACTTTCGCTAAGTATGCCCCCTGCGATCCTGTTCAAAAAAATCACGAAAATTCCGCATTGAAAATCAAAAATTTTAAGCCCAAGGCCATGATGGAGAAATGATTCCTTCAGTTTTGTTAAATTTTTTTTGTAAATATTTTCCGTTGTTTTTCACTGCTTACTCCAATACGATAAAGAAAAAGGTGATGCCCATCTACCAACTCAATTTTTCTTACCAATAGCCATCATAAATAATCAATAGTTATCTTTTAAGCAGAAAATCATGATTTCAAATAATTCACATCCTATTTATATTATTCGATATTATTATTTATTATTTTGCTGGCCAGCTTCGTATTGCGAATCATTGCGAATTCATTGAGGATTGGTTTAAATTCACGCATCAATTCATTCATCAAATTTATTTACGTTAACCCTTTGTGTCACACATTTTTTTTTTTTTTTTTTTTAAACACAAAAAAAAAGTTTGAAAATTCGATCGAAATTGCTCAGAAAATGGTTATAAAACAGGTGGCACTCTCAGAGTGCCACCATGGCACAAAGGGTTAAATAAAATATTAAACGACATTCATATGGTCAAACTAAATTTCAAACTCCTTAATTTATTCAGCTTTATAGTAGGCCCGTTGAGTTTTCTAAGCCCCCTGAAGTAGAGGCACGTCTCAAAAATTATAATTCATCGTAGTAAAATAAGTAAATTCCTTACAAATTACATCGCGAAAATAATAAATAATAATATCGAATAATATAAATAGGATGTGAATTATTTGAAATCATGATTTTCTGCTTAAAAGATAACTATTGATTATTTATGATGGCTATTGGTAAGAAAAATTGAGTTGGTAGATGGGCATCACCTTTTTTTTTATCGTATTGGAGTAAGCAGTGAAAAACAACGGAAAATATTTACAAAAAAAATTTAACAAAACTGAAGGAATCATTTCTCCATCATGGCCTTGGGCTTAAAATTTTTGATTTTCAATGCGGAATTTTCGTGATTTTTTTGAACAGGATCGCAGGGGGCATACTTAGCGAAAGTCGATATTTTTTACGTTAAACCAGATAAAAATGCTCGACATGATGCTTAAAAATTTGTCTATTATTTTAATGTTAAACTGCGTGAAATTACGAAAAAGTTGGCCCGAATCATTTTTTCAAATCATTTGTTTGATTGGATTTACGATTACTGAAAAAAAAAAAAAAAAAAAAATCCAAACGACTGGCAATAAAAATCTGAAAAAAATCACAGACGTCTTTTTCAGTGATAACAACAACACGAAAAAATATGAAGCAAATCGGAATCGGTCGGGTTTTATTCTGTGTGATTTACCATGGAATGCCCCATATATATAAGGCTCACCGCATAATATAACGTATATGTGGTGACTTATCTGAATGTACTTTTTTTTATAGGGTTCCGGATATGGTCTGTATACAGTACGGATTCCGAAACCGTATAAAATGCGGATAGGTACCCACTGATCTATCCGACGTCTTCACTATGGAGTAATCAACATACATAACCTCACAATGCTGAAGACGCCTGATATGCACTAATAGATTGGTTCATATATGCTTACCGTTGTTTCGATCGTCCTTCGAGTCCTCCTAATATTACGATTATATATACTATTTAATTTAATGGGTCACTTGATTCACAAACTTGAAACAAACTAATTTACATAATTGTTGAAATAACGTTATTAAACGATCACTAATTGTATCCGCGCGTAGGAATATTCATCAACCATTATATTAGATCATAATATAATTATAAACTCAAACCCCGTAATACATCTGATATACAGCTGTAATTATATTCAACAAAAGTATAAGCCGAACACAATATTATACCGAATACATCGACGGATAGCCAGTTGGTCGTTTCTCATTCTCGATCTGACCGCGAGAGGCGTGGCGATAGCTGAATGCAAGTCAATCGCACTACTCTCGAGATGGTCTATGTTTATTTTATTTTAAAATTGTAAGCATGATGAATACCGTAATTAAACATTATAATGTTATATTTATTTTATCTGACATATGTCGTCATGCATAAATGTTAATTCTTAGATAATGCCAATAACAGCAAGAGACGTTTGGACTGCATCGTACTTCCGCCCGCAACGACGAACCTCCATTACGCTCGGTCATTCGCGTCACGCGTGTGTGCTTTATTACTGTTCATTACGTTCGGATCGTCTACAATGTTTGCGGTATATTAACATAATCTCTCAACTCGCGTCGTCCAAGATTATTCGTTAAAACAGACAAATATGGAATCAAATAATCCTGCATCAGGTGTGAATGGACGCACAATCAAGTATGCACATGTGCGGTACACTGGCCGTTGTACTAACATCGGATCAAAACATCCTGATGCGGAACCCGTTCCGGTTAGTAGAATCAAGGATTTCAATCCAACGAAATTGGGGAAAAGAGCGTATCTTGTGCAGTGCAACAAGGTCCTTTGTCGAGCCACCGTTTCCGTCGTCGGAGGTAAGTTTTGATACACATATATACATACATGCATACTAGGGTGTGTCAAAAATAAAAACGAAATTCGAATTTATTTTTTCGACCGCTGAATGTGTGTATCCTAATCTCAAGATCCACCTTGCGAACAGAATCCGTTGAGAAAAATTCTCACGATGTGCCAATTGATATTTACCGATAATACTATACATCGATTGAGCGACCTCTTAGGATAGTTCGTCCGCGCTTTCCTTTTGCGTGGTGCATTGTGAGGGGTAAATTTAAGGTTCAAGCCTTGGGGAGGCGAAAAAACACAATATTTCTGGAAATTTTTTTTCTTTTTCAAGTTTTTTCTTCAAATGTTGGAAAAAAAATGAAAAAAAAAATTTTTTTTCCAAAAATATTGTGTTTCTTGGCCTCCCCAAGGCTTGAACCTTAGATTTACCCCTCACAATGCACCACGCAAAAGGAGAGCGCGGACGAACTATCCTAAGAGGTCGCTCAATCGATGTATAGTATTATCGGTAAATATCAATTGGCACATCGTGAGAATTTTTCTCAACGGATTCTGTTCGCAAGGTGGATCTTGAGATTAGGGTACACACATTCAGCGGTCGAAAAAATAAATTCGAATTTCGTTTTTATTTTTGACACACCCTAATGCATACATATTACATATAATAAACATATATACATTGATTCACATAGCACACTTGCTACTGATTTAAGAAGTGTATATAACTCCTGTAATACCATCGGTAACATATATGCATAACCTCCAATATCAAGAACACAGATACTTGGCATACATCGACATCACCTCAATTCTGACGGATATAAACGCGATAGACTCCGTAATGGCTCAGTTGCATAGAGCGCGTCGCGTCACGCGGCGCGGCACGGCATAAACAATACGCAGTAACCAATGGGAGGGCTGCTTTTTACGCGCGTATGATGTCTTTTTCGAAAAAGCAGCCCTCCGATTGGTTAGTGCATATTGTTTGCCGCGCCGCGTGAATGTTACGTATAGAAACCAGATAGACGTCGGACAGTAGCCAGATATTATTACTGATAGAAACCACGTATACGTCGCATAGATACGCGACGAAGTAGTGACTAAACGCTCGCATATTCGATTGCGATGTATAGGATTTTTTTATTACTTAGTGCCGGCACACAAAACACTATTTACACATACTCAGCATTGCCGTACCCTACGTGGTGGCGAATTCCATTATATGCGAATAATACACTAAAAAAAAAGTATAAGTCCTATACGCATACTCTATATGTGGATATACACAATACTCAGTATCGCTGTAGGACTTATATTTTCCGTACGATACTATAGCAAGCCACCAGTGAGTATAGTAAGAAAGTTCCCGCGTTGCGCGTATCTCTAAACAAAACATAACCTTCAAATCGTTACGAAGTTTTTATACAAAAGGATTGCATTTAATTTAATCATAAGGAGTAAATTGTAATATTTTTAATAACAAATAGTAATAACACGAAAGAGGTTTTATTATTATTTTCTTTATAATGACATTTATAATGTCTTCACAACCTTTAACTTTTCAAGAAATCTGTAAGTGTGGAGCTTATACGAGTCATACGAGTATTGTGGTGGGACTAAAACTCAGTTTAAGTGTATAGCGTATGCGAGTATTGCTATAGTACAGAAATGTATCGCCGTAGGACTCATACTTTTTTTTTCAGTGTATGCATCCCCATATCTTTCCGCCCATCTAATTGTTCATGAACGCGGTGAATTTGTTGATGATGCATCGCTATGGCACAATAGTCTGAATTTAGTATTTTTCATTAACGTGTCGCTGGGCCACGTGTATATTTAACTGATTGGTAGCTAAAAAAAAATGTTCATGCTCCAAGTTGAAAAATCTTAAGTTAACCTCGAAAAAAAAAAAAATATCCGCAAAGTTTCAATGCTTTTTTTTTCTCTTTTTCTCCACTTTTTTTCCATCAAATACCCCCCTAAAGATGAGATTTTATGATTTTTAAAAGCGATAAAGAATTATTAGTGATATTTTCCTTCACAAAAAAATCATAAAATCTAATTTTTTCGGGGTTGTCTCATGAATAGAAATTTTCAGGAGTTGATTCCAATTACGTTTATTACGTTTATTACGTTGACTCCAATTTTTCAGAATTTTTTTAGAATTTTTTTGAATTTTTGCATTGAAAAAATAATTTTCTGATTTTATTTCCTCCGCCGTTTCACCCATATGACCAGGGGGCGAAATTCCGATTTTTCTCACTTCGATCCAACCTTAATGAACTCATATTGCGGGCGATTCACCCTGTGGGTGATGTACCATACGAGGAGGTACAATGCAACCGATTGGGAAAAAAATTTCCTGTGTTATTTAGATAGATGGGAATTCGAAAAGACCGTTGAGACACCCCTTAACAACGTTCTAGAGGCCCAAAATTTCACCATACATCTAGTCTGACTATATTCTCAAGTTTTTGGGGCACGCCGAGAGTGAACGAAAAAATCGTCGTTACCTCAAATCAGTCTAATATATCGCGTTACTAAAACCAAAAGGGCGTATCGTTTTTTTTTTTCATTTTTTTCAATATATTTCCTTATTTCTAACATTTCTAGGTTGATTAGAGAATTTTTTTTTTTATACGCCCTTTTGGCTCTGCAGAACCAAAAGGGCGTATGATTTGAGATACGCCCTTTTGGTTTTAGTAACGCGATATATATACACTGAGTTTTTGTATCTGCGGGTCGCTTGTTGAATGAATTTGCGCTCATTTCATTGTGAAATTCATTGTCAAGTATCAACAAGCGACCCGGAGATACGAAAATACATAGCACAATATGCATGATGCATCATGTAACTCGCGGATAAGTAAAGCCTTGGATCGAATTTTCAGAATCCTTGGAAGACCTCGCAAGTAAGCTTGATGCAAAGAGAGCGGTTTTTCCGAACCGCAAACTTATCAGGAACGCTGAAGACACGTCGACCGGCGCCGAAACCAAAGTATGCGCCATAATTGTGTTCTAATTCGTGATATTCTTGCCCCTTTGTGTTGACGCATCGCGTCAACCTATAATAATTGTTCACAGGTTAAGAAGAAACCAGCGGCAGGAACCGTTGTACATAGAGAGAAGGAATCATCGTTAGCTCAATTAAAGTTGTCCAGAATCGATGATGAAAACCTTGAACCGAAAGAGAAAGGTGCGGTGAAGCTGCAATCTAAGCGTTCAAAGACTGAGACTAACTTATCGCATACGAGAAATAACGCGGACTTGGTCAACGAAGCACGCTCTGGTACTTACATTAGGAACTCCGAACACACCGGAGATAGCGGACTTGACTCATCACACGATGATGGTGGGTACTTAAAGAGCGCGTCGGAATCGGGTGGCAAATCGTCGAAGAAACCGGCCAAATCTTTCCAAAAGACAGCTGGTGTAAGTGACCAGAAGAAAAGTATTTCGGATTCGCCTGATCAGAGAAGTACCAGTATGAAACGGAGCATCACCGGTATGAGTTACGGCGATGTAGCTGCGTCCACAAGGTCTGATCATGCAGTCGAGAAGACCAAACGGGCAACGGTTGCCGAGTCGGCGAGATGTTCCGAAGAGACGGGTAGTATAAGTAAGCAGAAGAAAAATATAGCGAATTTACCTGATCAGAGAAGTACCAGTAGGGAACAGAGCATCACCGGTATGAGTTACGGCGCTGTAGTCGCGTGCACAAGGTCTGATCATGCTTTCGAAAAGACCAAACGGGCACCAGTTGCTAAGTCGGCGAAATGTTCCGAAAAGACGGGTGGTATAAATAAGCAGAAGAAAATTATTTCGGATTTACCTGATCAGAGAAGTACCAGTATGAAACGGAGCATGACCGGTATGAGTTACGGCGATGTAGTTGTGTCCTCAAGGTCTGATCATGCGGTCGAAAGGACTATACGGGCACCGGTTGCCAAGTCGACAGACATAACGTTAAAATCTACAGGCAAGAGATCTACGGTGACGAGAAAGAAAAGCCTTATTGAGGGTAAGATAACGATTATATACTTGACAACAATAATAGATGTGTCATTTGATACATCGATTAAACCTATGGGATTTGATCGATCTATTAATAACACACCTACTTTTGGTTTCCAGTTCTCCGTTCCAAAGAAATTAACAGTGAGGAACGGAACACCGGTGAGTGTATCAGCGATGCTGCAGCCGGGTCTTCGACCGATGATTATGCCTTTATAAAGGGCCCGTCGAATCCGGCTGTGAAATCTAAAAGACAAGTGACAAAAACTCCGCGGAAGACCGCAAAAAATACAATGAGGAATAAGTCGTGTACCGCTGAAGAAACGGATTCGTCGAGAAGCAACGACTGTATCTCGAGCACAGCCAAATCGCTTATGATTCGTCCTATGGATACAGATGATATATTCACGGCGCAAGATGACGAATCGGAGGAAGGAACGCAACAGCTGATCCTGTCTAATATTGACGCTGACGCTGACACAATGAGCTCGTCAGACGGATCACTGTTACAACGAAAGGATCCCTACGAAGGAGATCAGAGGGCAAACGAATACCTGAGTGATAAATGCGCTGAGGTTTGGTATATTATATATATAATAATACACTATTTGTAGACCATCGATGTGTATGAATTTATGTAAATAAAAATATATGCTCGCAGCTCATGAATGAAATGCAGAAGGATGACATGGCAGAGGAAGAATATTACGAAAAACATGCAAATACAGCCGCATCGGAAGACGAACCGTTTTCACCCACGGATTTTTCTAATCGTCGTGTCCAGAAGCAAATGAAGCTGCTACAAATGATGAATTTCAGACTACAAGAAAAAACTTCTCATCCGTTGCGACCAAATTGAAGGTATTTCGTTGATCGACATACTATAACATATCATGCATGCACATAATATAATACTTGTATTGCTACGAGGTACAATGCATATATGATATATACAGTATATGTTTATGATGCGGTGAACTTTTTCTTCACGTATTGGTATTGACTTTGTTGATTGTATAATGTATTATTATTGTAGCCACGATCAAAGATGTCGACCTCCAAGCGCGACACGAATTACAGGAGCGTATCAACAGTGGACAACAGATGGAGGTTGGATTTATGAATCACCTAACCGATAAGGTGAGATATTATAATGTATGCATATATTTACGCGATGAATTGATAAGTGAAACATATACATCTACGTACGTCCAAATTCTTGACGTTGAAGTAAAAAAAAATTTCACTTGACAGTTAAGGGAAGACCCTAGTGAAACTGAAAACTTCTACATCATTCCTATGATCGAAATAATTTATAGATCATGTGAAAGTGTATTCCAAAAATAAGAAAATCACACCTTAAGCATTAGGATTACTTAAGAAATGTAGAAGCTACGCAACATTCAATGGTAAAGATGTACTGAACTTCACAATGCTCCTTGCGTCATAGTTTTCACTGCAACATATTCCTCTTTGTTTGAGGTCTTCAGCACACTGAGGCAAAGAAAGTGAGGGATCGGCTTTGAGATTGGATCACTCGTTTCGTTTTGAGAGAATTTATTATTTCAAATTTCAAATTTTTAGCATTTTTCCTGTTATATAAGACCAAAAAAAAATGTTCCTTTTGCAATAGAATGAAACCGACTCGTCATTTTGTGCATAAGGTATGTGTGAATCTTCACTGCGAAGGAGAAGTTGATCGGAGCAAAACTCAGACGCAAGAAGCATTTAGCGAAGCTGAAAAGATAGTTCTGAGTAAATGGCATTTTAGTGAAAACTGGTGTAAGGTAATTAAATTCTCCAGAATATATGGCGCAAAATGATTGGAACGGTCATATCATTAAACTTCATGATCAACGTATCACAGATTCTCTATTTCTGCTGCGGTGGCATCTCGGACCGCGAATCTTCTTCACCCTGCATCTGTAGATCCACCGTCCTAAAAAAGAAAATCAAAATAGGAATTGAATTAGCTATTGCGGTTTCCAGAAAAACTTGGGCTGTTGCCTTAGAACAGTAACTCACGCATCGCCCAACAGCGCTCACTGCTGCCACTCATTTTGAATAGAGCTTTGTTTGAGCACTTACATCAGATACGCTGCGGAAGAAGGCTTCCGTTGGCATTCTGAGCTCTTCTATGGCTGATCTCTCATGAAAAGATATTAGTTTCTCAATTATTAAGGATTTTTGATCTAGCGACTGCCAATTTTTAGCGTAGCGTTGATGGTTTCCTTCAATTCAGGGACATCAGTTATCTTTCACATAATTGTTCTCCTATACAGAAGTTGGATTTAGAACCAAGAAAATATATTCATGAATAAATTTTATATTTTGAGCGCTCCAGCTTTTTATTGCATTTCGGAGTCCTGCAGTACCCATACCCATGGCTATGTAGTTTATACTTTGACTTTATATCTTATGAAACTTACTTTCAATGGTGTTTTCAATAATTTCATGAAATTCTAGAAGTTCATTGTGGAAAAGGAGAATTTTTTTTTTTTACAATTTTTTTCATAAAATTAGCTGTCCGTAAACTCTAAAAAATTAGAGGGCCTTGAATATTTGTCACAAGGTGGAGACAGGCTCCTGGAGTATATTTCCAGCAAAAATGAGAAATCGAATTTTTAGGCGATTTTGTTCAAAATCTCCAGTAGGGTCTTCCCTTAACGAACTGGTGTCAACGTGTCAGTAATTCGCTGCAATATATGCTACAGATACACGCCGGATACGGGTACTGGATTAAGAAAAGGGACTACGACGATCTGCGGACAAAGTCCGCTCTTACTCCCGCTAAATTTATGGGAAACTTGGCAGTGTTGATTTTCTCTGAAAACACCTTGAAAAATTCGTCGGTGACTGGAAGAGTCAGTAACGCTCACCGATTCAAGGACGGTTGTCGGGTCGCTGCGAAACCACCGCTAAAACCGGAAGGTTTGGACGCTGTAGCTGGTAAGTAGGTTATAGGGTGCGAGAATTATACTGCAATGCTCGTGCGACACCACTAAAAATCCTGTTGCATGTCTTATCGATTACAGCCATGACGCGTCACTGGCTGAAGACCGGCAAAAAGAAATATACGGAGATGGAAATTCTTGAAGCAGTAACCGGGCTTCGAACGGCAATCGCTAAGAAGATAGCGGAGATGAATCGTCCTCCGAAATCAAAGTCCAGGGAGAAAACCGGAAACAAGTCCGGGGCGCGTGCCCACGAAAAAACGAATGAAGCGGGCAGCCAGGAGGAGGATGACCGGGAGGAGGCAGACAAGGAGAAGGAAGACACGAAGGAGGACCACCAGGAGGAGGAAGACAAGGACGAAAAAGACACGGAAGAGGAAGGCACGGAGGAGGAAGGCACGGAGGAGGAAGGCACGGAGGAAGAAGGCACGGAGGAGGAAGGCACGGAGGAGGAAGGCTCGGAGGAGGGAGACCCGGAGGAGGAGGACGGCCAGGAGGACGACCAGGAGGAAAAAGACCTGGAAGTCCCGGCGTTGGCGAAGGATAAGATATCGAATACAGACGATGATATGGCTCTCAATGAGGAAGAAGCCGAACGCTCGTCGCTTCGGGATATTCTACCGGATCAAACCGGAGAGAATCCAGATAAAAGTGACACAAATGAAAAGACAGATGCAGAACCTGATATGGTTGCACAGGAAGGTGCGTTCATTGCACTTGCCGAAGATAGAACCGATGTATCCGCGGACTACGAGGTGCCCGAAGATAAAGAAAACTGCGAACCAAATCAAAACAAAAAACAACGTAAGCGTGCAGACAATGATTCAACCGAGTCCCCGCCAAACTTTAAAAAGCAGAGGGTTGCATCTCCTGATCCATGAGCTATGCAGCAGATCAAAGGATTATATACTACACTATATATATTATTTACATATTGTTCTTATATTATATTACTGCAAACTTTATACTTCATATAAAAATGGCACTTCACTAGATTAAACGTTCGGCTTTGACATATAAAAGATATTTGTGATCTATAGATATTAATATATCAAGTTTGATACAGTTCCTATACTACTATTGAGAATATGACACGGTATATGAAAGTTCTTTCTGATGAACAAATAGTACTATATATATGCGTTCATACAAAACCGTTGATTTTATAGATTATACGTTTAGTTATATATATTTCATAAGAGACATTTGTGATCTATAGATATTAATATATCAAGTTTGATACAGTTCCTACACTACTATTGAGAATATGACACGGTATATGAAAGTTCTTTCTGATGAACAAATAGTACTATATATATATGCGTTCATACAAAACCGTTGATTTTATAGATTATACGTTTAGTTATATATATTTCATAAGAGACATTTGTGATCTATAGATATTAATATATCAAGTTTGATACAGTTCCTACACTACTATTGAGAATATGACACGGTATATGAAAGTTCTTTCTGATGAACAAATAGTACTATATATATATGCGTTCATACAAAACCGTTGATTTTATAGATGATACGTTTAGTTATATATTTTTCATAAGAGATATTTGTGATCTATAGATATTAATATATCAAGTTTCATACAGTTCCTACACTACTATTGAAAATATGACACGGTATATGAAAGTTCTTTCTGATGAACATATGTACTGTATATATTAGGGTGGTCAAAAAAAAACATTTTTTAATTTTTTTTCAAGTCTTATCTCAAAAGCTTCTTTCAGGTATAAAACAAATTCTCCTAGAAGCGCAGCTCGATATCTCGACTCTACGAGACGCTCAACGATTTTCCGTTTTCCCATATAAATAACACATGAAAAATTTATTTTTTCGTTTTTTCTGCTTAAAACTCCGAAAAAAATTTTTATTCCAATTTTGATGCACATACTTTGGTAGGAAATTTAATTCTCTACAAAAAAGCATTGATATATTTTTCTCGTAATCTTGGCAGATGAAAAGTTATCAGGCTTTGAAAAAAAAAAAGAAAATTTTAAAATTTTAAATAAGAATAACAAAAAATTAGAAAATTAAATTTCCTACGAAAGTATGTGCATCAAAATTGGAATAAAATTTTTTTTCGGAGTTTTATGCAGAAAAAACGAAAAAATAAATTTTTCATGTGTTATTTATATGGGAAAACGGAAAATCGTTGAGCGTCTCGTAGAGTTGAGATATCAAGCTGCGCTTGTAGGAGAATTTGTTTTATACCTCAAAGAATTTTTTGAAGTGATAAGGAAAAAACTTTTTTTTTTTTGGACCACCCGAATATATATGAGTTTATATAAAACTGTTGATTTCATATGGATGATACGTTTTATGATATTTGATAAAAGAGATTTATGATATGGATGTAACTATTTTATGCTTTAAAGATTTCATACGATTATCAAGAACGGCTACGGTCCATTGCATTTTTTTTAATTTTGAGATACACTGGTGTATTGTTTCAGTTATGTGATAACGACGAAAGTATACGTTTTGGAAATAAAAATACGATTTCATAACAGATTTCATGTGTCGTGTGTATCTATTATATTATAATCATAACATGTCGCCATCGTTGAAGAGTATAGGCTAATATTCACAGCCAATAATGTCGGATACAACAGTCGCGATGCTGCGTCAAAGATCCAAATTACCTATGTGACTTTTGTGTACACGTCTTCGTAGTAATATTAAAATTAAAATTAAATAGTGCATGCACGATAATACCTTTCATTTCAGTATGTGTATTTAAATACGGTATCCTCTGTCCGGCCAAGCTCGGATAGAACCGGATACGTACCAGGTGGGTGGGGGGTAAAGGCACCGCATTCCAGGCGGATCAGCGTGAGCCTGCATTTTCCGGATTCACTCCGATAATATCCGACTACAAGTGCTACCTCGCAAGTAGGATCAAGTCCTTATAGGTGAGTATTAAAACCCGATGTATACTAGCGGATTAGCACCGCATTGCAGGTGGCTCGACGTGAGCATGCAGCTTTCGGATCGCACCGCATGGAATCCGGTTACGAGACTGTATCAATTCTGTATGGGACCGGATAAAAAACGGGGTCAAATTCACTATCGCTTCCTTATAGGTCCCGAATGCGGTCGAAAACCGGAACCCTGTAAGCTCCGGATTCATCCGGATATACTTCTACGCCGACAAACTTGCAAAATGTAGTATCAACTCTGTATGGGACCAGATAAAAAACGGGGTCAAATTCACTAGGGGGAGGCGGGGCGAGTTGTGACAGGGGCATGTTGTGACAATGCTTCTAAAATACTTTTTATTACAACTAGCGCTCTTTTTAGTATTACATTTTATACTAACCCCTCAGCGCTAGTTGCTAACGAAGCAATGGCGAAACTGCGTTGAAATCGTTCAAATTAGACCATCAAAGGTGATTTTAAGATACAAAAGTTAGTTTTCCGGCCTGTATTCGAATGAGTCTTCTGCCCTATCAGTACGTGGTAAGTCATTTGTGGTATTATGGTCGACCTTTTGTAATCTTTGCCTGGATATTCCAACAGTTGTCCGAATAAATTCGACAATGTGTTCACTTTCATGGCTATTCTCATTCAAAATGACCGTATGGGGCTAGTTGTGTCATTGAAGTGGGGGCGAGTTGTGACGGCACAACTAGCCCCATACGCCACTCAATCGCGTGACGATCTATCATTTTCAATAAAACGAACTTGGCGGATAGTAAATTACTATATTACGCATTATATATATGAGGTATTCCACGCCGTTTCGAACGGTCAAAAAAATCACCGCTTCCGAAAAAATCGTAATTTGGTCCTCGAACACAACCATATCGAAAGAATTTTTGTGAATTTTTTCAGAATTTTCGGATTGCATTTGTGGATTTTTTCCAAATTCCAGCTTTTTCTACAAACTCCCGTATCTCAAAAGTATAAGATCCTACAAGAAAATTTATGAGACATAAAAGTTGTAGTTTCGAATTAACTTTCTCAACAAATTTTTTTGGGAATTTCCCGAATCCCAAAAATACCAATTTTTATCAAAAATACACAAAAACTGGTTTTTCAATCAAAACGTCACTTTTGATTTGCCTCAATAATTTACAGAAAATACTCTCAAGTGTTGACAACAACCGTATATTTTTTTTAAGATGGTTGGCTCAATCGTTTGGAACGTATGCTTTGGTCGTATTTTTTTTTTTTTTTTTTTTTTTTTAGGTATGCTTTATTAATTCTTTTTTTCGAAAAAAAAAAAAAATAATTAATACAGCATACGTTCCAAACGATTGAGAAAAAATATACAGTTGTTGTCCACACTTGAGAGTATTTTCTGTAAATTATTGAGGCAAATCGAAAGTGACGTATATTGATTGAAAAACCAATTTTTGTGTATTTTTGATAAAAATTGGTATTTTTGGGTTTCGAGAAATTCCCAAAAAAATGTTGTTCAGAAAGTTGACTTGAAACTGCAACTTTTATGTCTCATAAATTTTCTTGTAGGATCTTAAACTTTTGAGCTATGGGAGTTTGTAGAAAAAGCTGAAATTTGGGAAAAAATCCACAAATGCAATCCGAAAATTCTGAAAAAATTCACAAAAATTCTTACGATATAGTTGTGTTGTGTTGTGTTGTGCCAAATACTAGTCATTATTTCAGAATATTCAGTTAATACAGCCAAAATATCATTGTCACAACCTGCCCCAACCCTGTCACAACTAACCCCTCAGGAGGGGCACGTTGTGCCAAATTCCGTATGGAAGAAAAAAATGTATTCTCGTTTAATCCAATTCACTATAATCTCAACTTACCAACCAATTAAGGGCCATGATATGCCCTGTTTTAACTAAGATTTTAAATGTTTGGGTTTCATAAAGAATTTGGAATAATCCAATGTTTTCTTATTTTGCCACAACTCGCCCCGCCTTCCCCTATGGCTTCCGTATAGGTCTCGAATGTGGTGAAGAACCGGGACCGAGTGAGCCCCGGATTCGGGCGGATACACTCCGACGTCGACGAACTTGAAAAATGTAGTATCAATTCCGTATGAGTCCGGATAAAAAACGGGGTCAAATTCACTATAGTTTCCGTGTAGGGACCGTTTCCCTTCCGGATAGCGGAAATCTTATCGGAAATTTTATGCAGGGTAAGCTAGTGGGACAGAGATCGTCTTAATGAAAGAACGTTAGGTTAACGTTTTGTGTTTGATATTTTTGGATTCTGCGTTAGATAATTTAAGAGGAGTTGATTTTGAACATCAAATGAAAAATATTGGGTGTTCAATTATTGTATGTTGTAAAATGTATCATTACGTGGATTATTTGAACAAAAAAGATTATTTGTTACTTCAATTCTGATTCAGAATTGAACTAATAAAATAGATAAAATTGAGGTTAACTTACCTTTGAGATGCCACTCTATTGAAGTGTGCCCGTTTGTTTTTAGAAAACTATTCATAATTTATCCCTGACATATACACAAATCTTTATTAGAAAGAATCAATCGGCGAACTTTGAATTATTATATCTGAGCGAACTTTTGGGACGCTAGGCTGCCCAACTTTTGGCGCTCGTAGAGACCTAATGACTTGGTATAGTCGACGTCTTATAATAGTTCGCCGCCGGTACTAGCGCGGGACACACAGCGTACGTTACCGACAGACAGTTACTTTACCACCAAAAAGGACGCCCTCTGAACGACGTGGTACGTATGCCGTGCGAAATTTCTCTCCGTGTTGGATCGATTCTAGAATTTTTGGTCTTCAATTGTTCAGAAGAGATGCCTCTTTCATATGAACATAGAACTTTTTGATATTCCTATTTTTGGTTGAGATAATAATAAAAGTAATGAAAAAAAATTGAAGAATTAGAAAAATCTCAGTAAAAACTGAGCGAGTCAGGCAATTTTCGCGATATCAAAAAGTTCTATGTTCATATGATAGAAGCATCTCTTCTGAACAATTGAAGACCAAAAATTCCAGAATCGATCCAACGGTACTACTGATTCTTTGCGACAGCCGAGTAATTTTGTATTTTTCTATATTCAGCGTAACTACTATTAGACTCAAAGTAATATTCAATGTTAAGTATGGATAATGAGGGTCAAACCTCCCCTAAACTTCATGATTTTTCTGGATTTGATCAGACTCTCAAATTCGCTGTAAAATATCAATCTCTTTCTCAGAATGTTAACCAATTTAAAGGTGGGGATACCCCCTTAACTAATTAATGAGTTAATGAAAATATTTTCCATTAAAAATTTTACAACCCTGAGCCGCTCACGGTCATGCACACAGCGAATGGCTTTCTACTTTCCCGCCAAGTCTATTTAAAAATTAAAAGTGATCCAAAGTAATTTCAGAAAATTCCAACAGTTGATGAGAATTTTTCCGAATAGAAAAAAATATTCAAAAATTGATGAAAATTTTTCTCATCAAATGATGAAATTCAATTTTTTAATGGAAATGTTTTCCATTGAACAATTAAATTTAATGGTTGATGGAAAAAGTTTCCATTAGAAAAATAAATTCAATGGTTAATGGAAATATTTTCCATTAAAAAATTAAATTTAATGCTTAATGGAAATATTTTCCATTAAAAAAATTAAATTTAATGGTTAATGGAAATATTTTCCATTAAAAAATTAAATTTAATGGTTAATGGAAATATTTTCCATTAAAAAAATTAAATTTAATGGTTAATGGAAATATTTTCCATTAAAAAATTAAATTTAATGGTTAATGGAAATATTTTCCATTAAAAAAATTAAATTTAATGGTTAATGGAAATATTTTCCATTAAAAAATTGAATTTAATGGTTAATGGAAATATTTTCCATTAAAAAATTAAATTTAATGGTTAATGGAAATATTTTCCATTAAAAAATTAAATTTAATGGTTAATGAAAATGTCAATGCATTAAAAAATTTAATGCATTATTTACAACTCTGGTTACGAGTTATTTGAGAGGACACGCAAATCGTTAACGTGGAAAGGAAGCTACTTTTAAAAAGTCACACAATTAACATTATGAAGAATAAAAACTTAGAATAATTCACATTGTAATCCCAACTATAGTAACTGAATTTTTAATCTTCACTTACCTGTGAAAATAGAAATTAAGGGGGTATCTACACCTTTGAATCTTCAAAAAATCGTTTTTGTTTTTATATTTTTTTTTGGAATGCTAGTGACCTACTTTACCTGAAAATAAATTGGCGTCCGAAAATCTAGAGGATTTGAAAAGTTATAGTCATGACAGTCCCGAATTGCGAAAAAGCGCCGCCGCGCGGCGCGCGGACGCTCATATTGGTCCCGTAAATATTGTACAGTACCGCCAACACCACTTTCTTGCTTTTTTTGACGTTTTTATATATTTTGCTTTTGAATTTTATTTTGTGATCTTTTAATTTTTTGTAATTATGATTTTTGTACATATTTAATTTTCAATATTCTTTTGAATTGTGATAATTGACAGAACACATGGCTGCGATCTACATTTTTTCGACGTTAGGTGTCTACTTGTTTGTAAATAGTCGTGCTGTCATCACGAATTCAAACCAATAGTAATTTTCAATATTGAACAAACACAGTGTATATATCTGAAATGAGATGAAACGTCGCAATCGAAAGAAGATATGATCCATCAAAAAAGTGCATTTGAAATCGATGCCAGGAGACTACACATTCAGATTTCTAAAAAGATGAGTATTTATATAATATATTAATTACGAAAGTTTGATAAATATTATAAGAAAGAAGGTATGATTGATGAAAGATAGGAGAATTTTTGGAGTACTGACAAAAATTGTGCTAGCATCCTCTGAATCTCGAAAATATTGAAGATTAAGGGGAGACTTCGGTGAAATTTTGAAGATCGCTATTAGAGGTTGTATAAAAAAATCCTTTCAACAGTTTTTGAATAATGTCAGTATAGACGGTGAAAAAAAATTTCAGCCTCCTGCGATGAAAATGTAAGCGCAAGGAACCTTGCGAAGAAGATTTTTCTCACCGCTGTCAAAAATTCCTTGCGTCTACACTTTCATCGCAGGAGGCTGAAACTTTTTTTCACTATCTATACTGACATAATTCAAAAACTGCTGCAAGGATTGTTTTATACACGTCTTTTCAAAGTTATAAGAATTAAAAAAACCTGTTTTTGCAAAAAATTTCACCGAAGTCTCCCCTTAAGAATTCTGAAGGATTTTTATGTTTTAAAAAATTTTGATCAGATTTTTCCTGACCCAATTCATTCTTTTTCTAGCAGCCTAACTGGACACCTACCGGAACACTGTCGTTAGACAGAACAGGTCAAAGCTCACTACAAGCCTGCGCCTGGCACATGTGTCTAGACTCGACTCATAACACATCGATACAAGAGCAGCTGCGGATCCAGCATATTAATCATAAGCAAAATCTTAGAACTTGATTTTCTGTAGATACATTTTCTTGTCTGGGAAAAGTAGAGAATAAAAAAAAAAAAAAAATAAAAAAAAAAAAAAGTTTAAAAGTTGATTTCTGGAGAATGAATATTTTGACCGGTTGTCGTAAAAAATCAGGAGCATCGTTGGACCGATTCTGGAGTTTGTGGTCTTCAAATTTGTAGAATCGAAGCCTCTATCATATGAACATAGAACTTTTTGATATTACTATTTTTGGTTGAGATAATAGAAAAAGTAGAGAAAAAAAATTGAAGAATTAGAAAAATCTCAGTAAAAACTAAGCGAGTCAGACAATTTTTGCAATATCAAAAAGTTCTATGTTCATATGATAGAGGCATCTCTTCTGAACAATTGAGGACCAAAAACTCCAGAATTGGTCCAACGATACTACTGATTCTTTACGACAACCGACCAATTTTGTATTTTTCTATATTGAGCGTTACTACTATCAGACTCAAAGTAATATCCAATGTTATATATGGATAATGAGGGTCAAGCCCTCCCCAAACTTCATGATTTTTTCGGATTTGATCAGACTCTCAAATTCGCTGTAGAATATCAATCTCTTTCTCAGAATGTTAACCCATTTAAAGGTGGGGATACCCCCTTAAACATACCTGCGACCGATTCTTCTTTGCAGATTTTTGCTACATCATCTTCACGGATGTTTTATATTCACATACTGTACTTACGTCTAAATTCTTATTAATAATAGTAATAATAATTATAATTTGTTCGTAATACTTTTTTTATAAACCGTAAACATGGCTCACGCGATTTTTCATGCCTGTACTTTTTAAAAATTCATTTTAATACTCGTTACACAATATTCGGGGGGTATGAGAAAATTTAACATGAAATTCAGTGCAGTAATCGCTAGCTCCATCTATTAGTTCCATTTCATAGCGCAAGGGACAAGAAACACGTGAAATAAGTGTTATTACTTTCGAGATCTTGGTCCTTCTATGTTTCTGCGATTCGAGATTTTGACCTTTCGCGTTTTTGGTCTTTCGCCTTAATAAGTTCGGATTAGTAAACTTTCTTTGTATGCACTATTCTAACATTTGAACAGCCCATCTTAAAGTGTTCGATATAATGACCAATTCGGAATTCCGATCCTAGCAATCCTTGCCCATTCTGAATGTTGTGTTCGATATAATTAATTTCTTAATTTTCATATTCCTAATTTTTCATTGACTGCTCTATGAGTTCTCGTGATATAGCCATTCTATATTTCGAACATTCGTTATATTGACATTTGACATTTCAGCCGGGTTACTTTTTAGTCTTTCTAAATTTTGACCCCCACCCATTCAAAAGAAGATTATTATTAATCAATTCATAATGGAGAAGATCACACAAACAACTAAAAAATGATTGATCAAACAGTAGACTCATTGGGAGGAACTACTTTCAGGTAAGAAAGACTTTGCGGGAAGAAAGACCAGGGCAGAAAGACGTTGCGGGAGGAAAGACTTCCCGGTCGGTAAAACCGCACTTTGCTCCCCGAAAACAGGTAGCAAAATCGGCCTTTGCGTTCATGTGTAAAAAAAAATACTTCGTCTGCTTAGAAGTCCTAGCATCAACACTAACAGGGCATTAGACTTGTCTGACCAACAAAAAAAGTTTGTCTCGATCCCCTTTGTGGCTGGCCTTTTTGAAACACTTAATAGGATTTTTAAAAAATACAAGATCCAGTTTGTCGGGAAAAATAGTGATGATCTAAGCTCTGTTTTTGATTCTGGTAAGGATCCTCTTCCTCATGACAAGCACTCTTGTGTTGTTTATAAAATTCCTTGCTGCGACTGTGATAAAGTCTACATTGGACAAACTGGTAGGCAGTTGCATACTAGGATCAGAGAACACCAAAAAAACATCTTGGAAACTGTTAGGCACACTGCGCTAACTAAACATATTGTCGATAATGACCATCGCTTCAATTATAGTCAAACACGTATTCTTGACGAGGAGCCTTACTATTACAAAAGGCTCTTGTTAGAGATGTGCAATATTGTAGGACATGTAAACTCCATCAATCTGAACAGGATGTAGAACAGCTTAGTAATATTTACTCGACGGTTATTCCTAGACATAATTAGTCCAATTCGATCTTCAGCATGTTGCATCCAATTATACTTAAGTTACGTGTCTAAGTGTAAGCCATGTTGCATCTAGTGCTTTCTAGTGCTTTTATGTTCTAATACCTTGGTATATGGGTAATTCTCATTTTCGACAAAAATCTGCGTGCACCCCATTTTTTACACTTTAGTACTTAATTATGGGATTGGTTATCTATTTTAGTAAAATATAGGTGAAATACTATCCTCTCAAGCTAAATTTATGTAAATAAGCCTCACAGTTAATTTTTTATTAAGCGTCAAAGCATCAAAAATGTCACTTCCATGGGTGTGACTTCCCCGCTTTCGTGAAGAAAAGAATCAAAAGTCATTATTTCATCATAATATTCACTTCAAAAGTGAGCCAATATCAACTACGATGAATAAATCATTAAATAAAACAATATCATGCCTAAAGTTACACAGATTTTAATATGAACCGTCATATCAAAGTTTGTGATCAATTTTTTTGTCACTTCCATGGACCTATGTCATACCCGTCTTATTTGAAAAAATATTGGGCGGGGGACCTAACCCAAATGGCTATAGACACAGTACTGACCCGCCATCTTAAGCCAATGGTCAATTTATATTGACATCATAATCACAAGAAGAAAATTTGACTTAAATTTTTATTCTCACAACTCGTCGAGCATAACTGTCACTTCCGTGGCAGCTGTTTTAGGGATGTAATTTTCATTAATCAAACTTTGAATATGTGATTGAATTGCGTTTTTGCATGATAAACACAATGCCAAGTCATTAACTGCATGTCTGATTTAGAGATCATGTTTTTTAAATTCTAATACATTAAATGTCACTTCCGTGGAGTCACTTCCATGGCTCCGTGGATAAAAAATCTATCCACGGATATGACCATTGACCAATGAAAGTGACAATTTTACAATATATGAGTATGGCTTTATTGAATGCTTATTTTTTTGTAATTTTTGAAAATTTTTGAAGAATTTTTTTTCAATTTAAAAAAAAAAAAATTTTTTTTTTTTTTTTCTAGCCCAGCGACTATTTTTTTATTATAGAGTAAGACCTAAACTTGAAAAATCTACCATAATTTATAATGAAAAGACGTTTTCACGAAATCATCAATTTTCGACCTACAAAATGAGAATTACCCATATCTTTGTTCTTTACTACCTATGGTCGTTTCTAATAGTCTCTAAGTTTCACTTCCTTCCTGTGGCTCGGGCTGTTAAGGATGTAGTTCACGTTAAAAGCTATCTTCTACAATTGATAATATATTAATGCCAACTTTTTGGTATACATTTGTACACTTAAGACTACGAAAAAAAACATATAACATTGTGCAAACAAGCTAAAGATCAGATGGGAAGCACCAAAAAGGCCTGAAAGCAGTGCTTCGCTGGAAATGGAACTGGCGATGAAATACTTAGGATACAGCAATCTCCATCTTTTTGTGGTATCAGAGAGTCAGAAATAAAAGATTCACGTGAGGAATTTGTTGTACAGTGGACAAAACTTGAGAAATTTAATTTTTAATACGTTTTTTTATAAAAAAAAAAGGCATTTTTAACCCGAACTACATCCTTAAGTCGTTGCGTAGCTATTAGTTGAATCTTCGAGTAGCTCCCTGCTCAAAATCCCAGACAGAAAACCGAATAGGCGGAATTGTATCCGCCTGTATACGTCCGAGTTCTGGTTTTTGTGTACCTGGAAACTTCTGGTCCTGTCCGGAATTTTGACGGTCGAATATTTTCTCGTGTCAGCATTCCTATCGGGTTCTATCCGGAAAGTAACCCCGCCCTGGGCATTTTTCCTGGTTCTATCCGGATCCATTTTCAAAAAATTGAAGTTTTTTCTTTTTTTTTTCTTTTTTTTTCGGTTTTTTTTAGTTTTTTTTTTCTTTTTTTTTCGTTTTTTTTTTTTTTTTTTTGTTTTTCGTTTTTTTTTTCTTCTCAAGTATATAGATGATATTTTCCGCCTCTATATATACTAGAGTGGTCCTTATTTTGGTCATTTTCGAATTGAGATTTCTTCGCCCCCTAGAAGGGTTCCAAATAATTAAAAAAAAACATCCTCCAAATTTGAACTTTTTATCTCAATTTTAACACGTGCCGCAAAGCCTCTGAAGTTTTGCGTTTGATTAACATGGCGTTTTCACTTACCTTTATTCAGAATTTTGGCGCACCGTCAATAAGTGCGAAAAAAAATCTAATTCTTGTAGGAATCTTTCAAGAAAACCCGATATTATTTTATCAGATTTACAGAAATTCCAAATTCAAAATGGCGGATCCAAAATGGCGGCTGAATTTAAACATTTTTCATGTTTTACGGCCGCTATTTTGGATCCACCATTTTGAATTTGGAATTTCTGTAAATCTGATAAAATAATATCGGGTTTTCTTGAAAGATTCCTACAAGAATTAGATTTTTTTTTCGCACTTATTAACGGTGCGCCAAAATTCTGAATAAAGGTAAGTGAAAACGCCATGTTAATCAAACGCAAAACTTCAGAGGCTTTGCGGCACGTGTTAAAATTGAGATAAAAAGTTCAAATTTGAAGGATGTTTTTTTTTTTAATTATTTGAAACCCTTCTATGGGGCGAAGAAATCTCAATTCGAAAATGACCAAAATAAGGACTACTCTAATATATACTCACCAACTCCGATAAGTGGTACTCGCGAGAATATCGAAAGCGGTGGCCGCCGCCTTACGAGAAAATATTGAAGTAATGTACATTACATGGAAACCGGAAAGGTACGGACAGAGCCCCGATTCCAACTTTGAAAATGTTTGTCCGTATCTATCTGGTTTCGGTCACGCAAATCATAACGTGATTATATTTACATCAAATCTTCAAAGTTGGAATCGGGGCTCTGTCCATATCTATCCGGTTTCGTACCCGCAAATCATAAAGTCATTAAATTTACATCAAATCTTCAAAGTTGGAATCGGGGGGGCTGTCCGTATCTATCCGGTTTCGGTCCCGCAAATCATAAAGTCATTAAATTTACATCAAATCTTCAAAGTTGGAATCGGGGGGGCTGTCCGTATCTATCCGGTTTCGGTGCCGCAAATCATAACGTGATTATCAATTGATACGGCATGAAATCGGATAGAGCCCCAATTCCAACTTGGAATATTAGCTGTATTGATAATCATGTTATGATTTGCGGGACCGAAACCGGATAGGTATACGGATAGAGCCCCGATTCCAACTTGGAAAATTTGATGTAAATAATCACGTTATGATTTGCGGGACCGAAACCGGATAGGTACGGACAGAGCTCCGATTTCAACTTGGAAAATTTGATGTAAGTAATCACTTTATGATTTGCGGGAACGAAACCGGATAGGTACGGACAGAGCCCAAATCCCAACTTGGAAAATTTGATGTAAATAATCACGTGATGATTTGCGGGACCCAAACCGGATAGATACAGACAGAGCCCCGATTCAAACTTAGAATATGAGCTGAGGTGATGCGCTTGTTCCGGAAACAGTCCAGACAAAACCAGTCTAAAAACCAGATTAATTTTTTCAACCGACTGGATGCCGATTCGTCCGGATAAGTTACCCCGTCGCGGATTTTCCGAGCCGGATTGAATGCAGACAAGGCTCGCGCAGAATCCAGACAGGAATTTTCGACCGGATAGGGTACAGACCACAGACAGACAGATACGCGATCTGGTCTTGTCTGGAAACTTGTCCGAAAAGCTATCCGCTCCTGTCGATTTCAGTCTGGGATTTTGAGCAGGGCTAATATCTTATTTTCCGATGGAGCAGTGGAAAAGGAGGATCGCTATACCTACCCGGTTATAATACCAACCTAAGATGTTGGGTTTTCTTTAACTTCTTTTATATGTTGATTAAGGTATGCCCTGGTAAAAATGTTTATAGAAAGGATAGAAAGTAAATCTTGTCCGTTTCTATCGTCTCTACTATGTGTTTTCTGCACTGTTTTTACAGATAAAAGCATATGGAAACGGTCGCTATAACGCGATTCCAGGCAACGGCGTATAGGAACGACGTACACTGAAAGAAAAAAAGAGTCCCGCCAACTCTCTTTCGGAGCACGGCCAACGCCACTAGAGGAGTACGAGGGGGGGAGTTAGCGGAGCTCTGCGTTGAGGAGTAAGCCCAACTCCTCCCCTCGTACTCCTCTAGTGGCGTTGGCCGTGCTCCGCAAGAGAGTTGGCGGGACTCTTTTTTTCTTTCAGTGTATGTATGCGATTCTGTATGGAGTCGTTGAGCCACCGTAGTTATAAGCGAATCATAAACTGGAGCGCATCCGTATCTATCTGCAAAGATCTGTTCACGGTGTTATTTGAATTCGTGCGTAAATGCGTCAGTGACGTTGTCCATATGCTTCTATCTGTAAAAGCAGTGCTAAAAACGCAGAGTATTAACGTTGAAAATGGACAGGATTCACTTTCTATCCGATTGTAATGGAATTTTCAACAGGTATGTATTCGTTGATATTGAGCGGATCGTGGCTGTCCGATTCTATGCGCGATGACAAATCAATGATACTATCATACGCTGAAACTCTATCCGTTACTATACGCAAATGCACAAATCGCGGTTCGCTGTGCGTTTCTATACGCGATTGCATAAGTGACGTTTGATGTAATGATGAAACTATCCGTTGCTATACGCAAACGCACAAATCCGAGGTTCGCTGTCCGTTTCTATACGCGATTGCATAAGTAACGTCCAATATAACACTGAAACTCTATCCGTTGCACAGTGGGGGATTTCGGCCGAAGTGTGGCCAAAATTCGAAAAAGTGATTTTTTTTTCTTTAATGTATGACTGGTGGGGATCGGTTCAGGAATAACCCCTCTATTCAAAACCGTTAAACCCAACCCCCGATGACCTGTGGTTGCCGAGATATTTCAGTGTAAAGTTGAGCCTCTGCAACGGCACATGCTCGACGCGCGCGTCTACGAAATTCTTTACAAAGTTTGAAGTAATATTTACGCAAAGTTAAAATCACAAAAAAATATTGAAAATATGTCTGAGGTTCCTGGAGGTATGTAGAATATTATGGGTATTTTACTTTTTCTAAAAAACTGTCGCTCTGTTTGTTTATTACATATAACAAAACATCGCAAAAGTGACTATTTATCTGAAAGAAAACTGACGATACACAGACGAAAAGTACCAAATCCCGCGGAATCCCGCGATCATTCTGCGATTAATTCAAAGTATAAACTATTAGTAAATGACTCTGAAAGAGCTAGCGACCAGTTTTGACCGGGTTAGATGTTACATATTTTATTAGATCAGCGTGTGCGCTCAGCAAAGGCCTCTGGCTCGGGACCATGCGCCTGCCTACCTGCTCGGGCGCGCAGCTGCAGGTCAGCTAGAACGTACATTATGTCTCTTCTCGGAACGGATTACTGAGGGGTGAGGGACAGTTCGTATAATTTTAGCATTTGAATAACAAAAGACTGTCTTTTTCTGCAAAATGTATTGATGTGAAATCAATTCTCGCAAAGGCACGTTCGAAAATTCAAAAGCATATTAAAATATAAAGAATATTTTATACACCTTATTTTCATATCTAATCAAATCTTGATTAAAAAACTATATATGATGTTGAGACAGAAGGCGTTCTCTCCCTTTGTTAATTTCGCCTAACTACCAAATATAACTTAATAATTTGACAAAACTAACTATTTTTTATTTACGAACGCTTCCACTCGACGCGGCCTGGGTCAAAGCTGTCGAGGCTCGAAATACTAAATTTTGCTGGGCGCCAGTTAATTATCAAAATTAACGAAAACAATTATCGGCTTAGCTCTAATCGACTAATATTTAATAAATAGACTCTATTCGCAAGGGAGTTCGTTTGGAGGACCCAAGGTAGGGAGGATCTAAATTTCCAAGAGCAAAGAAAGACAGAGTTGGACAGAATATACAAGTTTATTGTACTTACAAATTGTTGTCAAAGTCCGACCCTTACGCGTCTGTTTTATATTTATTAACACTATAGTTCTTGACAATTTTACTAGTATTTCACACTTAATAATTGCCTGAATTGGCGACTTTATACCACTTAACAAAATAATATGATATGACAAAGTAATTATGGCGACTAACACAATTCGATTATAATTAGACAATACTGTGAGAGTCACAACTAAAGATGGACACAATAGTCAAATACAGTGTTTATCGATCGACAAGCTACGTGAGAGTGTCGTCTACGAAGATAGACGTAAGAGAGTTCGCGTGAGAGCGTGTGTGTTAGCACGTGTTGTACGCTCCTCGGTCGATATCTCAGGTCGATATTTCGGCGCTTGCGCATTAGCTTAATTTCGAGCGTCTGTACGCTGTTGAACTCGGAATTTGACAATGGCGTAAATAGCGTGATATTTGGACTATTGTATATGTTGTTCGAATTATATTTGAACTATGATTAACCTTAACTAAGGACTTTGACGCTGACGTTGAGTTTTATATATTAATATTCTATTTTCCTGTTACAATGTAGTGTGCAAACAGAGCTTCATAATAGATGTAAAGTTTGTCATTGCCAAAAAATCATAATAGATGTAAAGTTTGTCATTGTCAAAAAATTTGTCATTGCCTCTCGCCTCCTTCCATTTGGTTCGCATTTTAAAGAACAATTTCGATAACTGCGATCTTGTGGTCGATTGTATTTGCACAGGACGATCTGCTTCTCTCGACAGTTCATGCTCCAAACTTTCCAATTGAGAATTGAACTCGGATGACATGCAGTTACGCAGTATCGAAAATATTTTTTTCCGCGTCCAAACGACGACCTGATCCTGAGATCCTTTGAAAAAAAAAACGGATACATATATAATTACAGTTATTTGCGATGTTAAAATAAAAAAACAGCCATCATATTCTACATACCTCCAGGAACGCCATCCATATTTTTGATATTTTTTTTTTTACACTGTAACAATACGTTTATGGAACTTGAAACTGTCCGATGAATCACTCGCTGAGCGTGTCTAGCGTCTACCGTCTTTGCGCTCCAACTTCGGACTGAAATATTTCGGCAACCCCACCACGTGGGGGGTTTTGCCGACCGGTTTTGAATAGAGGGGACATTCCTTTACCGATCCCCACCAATCATACACTGAAATTCGAAAACTCATTTTTCGATTTTTGGCCGCGCTTTCGCCGAAATCTCCCACTGTGCGCGGGTGTAAAAATTCCGATTGAGGGTTGCGGCGTACCCGAAATCAATCTGTTTCAAACTTATTTGGCTCGCGAAGGTATAGCGATCGTGGTGTATGAAAATGGGAAACTGGGGAACGGCGGAGAGACGCTCTATGACGGAACGGATGTGGTTACGGCGAGCGGACGCCCCGCTGTTACGTATAAACTGAATATCCTCTACTTTCCCACTAAACGGCATTACAAACCTATTATGAGTCTGACGGCTGCAGCGGCCGCGAGATATTTCTGCGAATCCTGTAACAAAGGGTACAGGACACTGAAATATAATACCACTGGAACGAGCGCTGCGGTGGTGGGGGTTCCGAAGAGAGAGATAGCTCGAATGTGAACACCTGTCTCTCTCGCACCATGTACAGTCTGTCAAAAAGTTCATACCCCTGTTCGTACGTGGTAACTCCCATTAGGTCCATTAGGTTAACATTTTTGCCGAGGCGGTTCAGCGCATGCGCAGTAGCAAATAGAAAGAGACAGGTGGTCACATAGCAGCTATCTCTCTCTCCGGACACCTAGACGCCTGCTTAGCCACGGAGCGCTCGTTCCAGTTGTATTATATTTCAATGGTACAGGACCGGTAACGAGCACCAATGTTCGCGCAAATGTCCTCAATGTCTTTCGGTTCCCGCCTGCGATTCAACTAACGAGAGTCTAGACTGCCGATTCTGCGGACGTTTTTTTCGCGGTAACGAATGTCTGGCGAGGCATCGGAAAACGGGGTCGTTCAGTCCACGTCGCAGCGTGTGCGAAACTTTTCAGATCTGTGGTAACTGTACGCGTTTTACGGATCGTACCAAAGGTGTACACTCGTGCGAGACGCGGTACTGTGCTACCTGTTGTTCTCAGCAGCCGTATAATCATAACTGTCACATGCCCACTATCAAACGCGATAAGAAGCAGTACCGGTATATCTTCGTGTTTTACGATCTTGAGACACAGCAGTGCGAGACTGTTGAGGGAGATGAAAGAACGAACATACATGTGCCTAATCTGTGCGTAGCTCATCAGGTTTGTAGCGAGTGCATTCACGATTTGGATATAAAAAACGGTTGCGACTCTTGTGGTCTCACGCGCGAGTATGTCTTCAAGTTCGATCCTATCAGACAATTTGTTGACTTTGTCACGCGACCGATCCGTGATTTCACTAAAATTATTTGTATAGCTCACAACGCAAAAGGGTTCGACGCCCAGTTCATATTGCGATTTTTAGTCGAGCGAAGCAACGAACCACCGCAAGTAATCTTGAACGGAAGTAAAATCATAATGTTAGAGACAGGACATACTCGCTTCCTTGACTCGTTAGCCTATATGCCCATGGCGTTATCTGCTCTACCCAAAGCTTTCGGTCTGCCTCCGAGCACTGTCAAGGGATTCTTTCCTCATCTTTTCAACACACCCGATAATAGCGGTTACGTGGGGCCACTTCCTGCGGCTAAATTTTACATACCGGATAGTATGAGTGTGAGTGCTCGAGATGATTTTTACAACTGGTACAATAGCGAGGTTGCACAAAATCGTCAATTTGACTTTGACGAAGAGTTGATGACTTACTGCAAGGCAGATGTAGATATTCTTCGACGTGCGTGTATCGCGTTTAGGGACATCTTTCTCGAGTGTGGGCGTGTGTGTCCGTTCACAGAGAGTACGACCATAGCGTCGGCCTGCATGACGGTATTTAGGAAAAATTTCTTACAGCCGTCGCAAATAGGTATTATCCCCAGCGGGGGTTATAGGCTTGTCGATAATCAATCCCAGAAGGCACTCAAATGGCTTGTCTGGAAGGAGCATGAATTGGATATAGTAATCACCCATGCGGCACGGGCACGCGAGTTCCGTATACCTGAGACGGGTCGTCCTGTTGAAGGTTAGTATGAAAATAAACAAACGGGCGTACGTCACGTGTTTGAGTTTCACGGGTGTTATTGGCACGGCTGCCCGCTGTGCTACAAGATAAACAGAGATAATAAACTGACTGCCGGTGACACGATGGATAGGCGGCTCGAAGAAACACGCTCAAAGACTGCTAAAATGACAGGGTTGGGATACATCGTTACAGAGATTTGGGAATGCGAATGGGATCTACTCAGAAATGAAACCGAAGAAATGCGTGAATATATTTCGAATCAGTCATTAATTGCAAACACGGGTTCGTACAAGGCGTTAAATCCGCGTGACGCGTTCTGCGGTGGCCGTACAGGTAACACGTCGTGCTATCGCGAAGTGAACACAAACGTGGATGAGGGTGTACGCGAGGAAATACGCTACATGGACGTATGCTCTCTGTACCCCTACATATGTAAGAACGGACGGTTTCCCATGGGACACCCGACAGTTTATGTCGGCGACGACTGTAAATTCTTAACAGGAGGCAGGGGTACCGATATCCAGCGAATCGACGGATTGGTCAAGTGTTGCGTTCTACCACCGCGAGATCTCTTTCATCCCGTATTACCGATTCACATGCACGGTAAACTAATGTTTGCGCTGTGCCGTACTTGCTGTGAGGAAATGCTGCAAACAGACTGTCCGCACGAGAACGATTTCGAGCGTTGGTTCGAGGGTACTTGGGTGTCCGATGAATTGAAAAAGGCAGTGGAAAAAGGTTAAACGGTGGTGAACGTACGCGAAATCTGGCAATATACAATGACACGATTTGACCCTCATACTCGAAAGGGTGGTCACTTTGCGGGCTATATAGATACCTTTTTGAAGATTAAACAGGAGGCTAGCGGATGGCCGGCCGGGTGCGTAGACGAGGAATCGCGGGATCGTTACTTGTCCGAATATGAGAGAATTGAGGGCATACGACTAGACCGCGATAAGATATCAAAGAATCCAGGCTTACGTTCCGTCTCGAAACTCTGTCTCAACTCGTTTTGGGGAAAGTTTGGTCAGCGTGATAATATGTCAAAGACCGAGGTTGTAAATTCCCGTAGACAATTGTTAAGAATATTAACCGATCCGGAGATCGAAGTTACAGATCTCCTACCCGTCAACGAGAAACTGTTATACATACTATGGGTTCACTCCGAGGCGAGTGTTAGACCGACACCCTTGGCAAATGTAGCTATAGCGGCATATACAACCGCCCAAGCACGCCTTGAGTTATACTGGTATCTCGAGAAGCTCGATCGGAGGATGTTGTACTATGATACAGACTCGGTTATCTACACACGCTGTGCGAACCGTTCTGACGAATACGAGCCAGAGACGGGAAACTTTTTGGGTGATCTTACAGACGAATTAGAGGTTTACGGAAAAGGTAGCTACATACGGGCGTTCGTTTCAGGGGGAGCAAAGTTTTACGCGTACATCGTTCGGCATGCTAGCGGTGAGGAGACAGAGGTATGCAAAGTCAAGGGTATTACATTAAATTACTCGAATCGTCTCAGAGTCAACTTTGACTCAATACGGCGAATGGTAGTGGATAACACCGAGCCGATACAACTACAGTATCGCGCCATCCGTCGGACAGTGTTGCACCAGGTGGTGACGCGTACAGAGTTTAAGACCTGCAGACCGGTAATTGTCAAGAGGCGTCGTTGCCCCAAACACTTTCAGACTTTACCCTACGGCTACAGGGAATTCCCGTCAAACATTGAACGCCCCAAAAGTAATCCGTGCAACAGGGATTAGCTCCCAACGCACCCGGTACCGGGGTAATCTATAATCTCTACATAATCTCTTACATTCACTCGGCAAAACTCTATTTTCTAACTTTATCGCACTTTCTGTCTCTTGTTTTCTCTCTCTCTTGTCTCTCTCTCTGGATTGTCGTCCCATTGTCTGTTTCGGTTTTATTTCACAAAATTTGTTGCTACGAACTCGGTTGTTGTTAGTTACATTATGATTTATATAATTATAATAAAGAAGTTTTGATTCTGACATGAGAAGCGTTTTTTCATCAACTACTATATGATTAGAACCATGAGAACTCTTTTCGCAACGGTTAAAAACAAATTAGCTTTGAATACGTGAACTCATTCTCGGTCGGTCTCAGTCGGTCTCTTGTGTGGAGCTTATATTATCATTGATCATTGTTTTATTTATTGAGTTTTGATTTATTAAGGGACGATTTTTTGAGTGTTGTGGTGCCTGTTTTCTCTTTGTGCAATTTGATATTGATACCCTTGTTTTATTTCCTAATAATCGGTGTTTTAATTCTGTTAACGGTTGATTCCGGCCATAGACATAGTGAGTTATTAGAGCGGTGAGTGTCGATTGATTGCGGCAATTGACTTATAAGTGTTGTTATTACGTAGTCGGCCTTTAACTCTCTTTGTGACGTCTAATCTGCTAGGTGTTGTTAGACGAATCTGGACTAATCCGGCCGGCTAAGTTGTCCACTGTCTGAGAGTCGCGTCATAATATCATATCATCGGAGGTCTCTGCTCTTGGCAGCAAGGTGGACATGCTGCTTTTGGACAGTTCGGAACTGAAGGATGATATGTCGGTGGTTAGGGTTGCAGTAGACGCGGTTAAAAAAGATTTAGCTGGAGTTAAGAGGGATCTGGTATCGCAAGATACTCGTTTGCGTGCGGTTGAGAATCAACTCGCTGCTGGGTCGTCGGGTGGAGGTCTATCGAGTGCAAGTGAGGCTATGGTGCTTCGGGCCCTATGTCAGAGCTGTGCTACGCAGCTCGTAATCACTGGTATGCCGGAAGCTGATTCTGGCGGTGAAGATCTGGTGCGAATGGTGAAAAAACTGGCTGACGCGCTGGAAAAACCATTGGCCTCCTCCGACATCATCCGGGTGGAGCGCATGGGTAGGAAGCCGCCCGCCAGCAAGGGCAAGAAGAATGATGCGTCATCCGCAGCTGATAGGTGGCCTGGCACGCGAGCCACTCTGGTGGAGCTAGCCACCAGATCAAAATGTGATGCCATCATAGCAGCAAAAAGGCTGAAAAAAGACTTATTTGTCGCTGATTCTGGTAGTGGATCACAAGATAGGGCTGTATTCGTTAACTATCATCATCCTCCAGAGCTTGTCAAATTGCATCATAGTGTGCTCAAGAAGTTCCCTACTCTAGCGCCAAGATCTGTGTGGATTGATGATGCTTCGGTCTTCTTGAGGAAAGATGGGAACTCTAGGCCAATCCAGATCCTGCCTTCGACGGATCTTTCTCAGCTGGGAGCGTGACTTGGAGTTAAACCGGGTGCACTGTCGTCGCGGTCTGTCTCTTCGTCTAGTGTGATTATTAATGTGTGTTGTTTGAATGCTCAGTCTTTATCTTCTCATATTGATGAGTTTCGGGATTATTTTGCGCAAAATCCGTACCATGTAATTGCCGTAACGGAGACCTGGCTAGACGACAGAACTTTAGACAGTCAGATTTTACTCCCATCTTATACGGTACTCCGGGTTGATCGTCGAGGTCAGAATGGTGGAGGTGTAGCCTTGTTCTTGCGAAGTGGCATATGTGGTAATATGATTGCGTCCTCAGCTTCGCTGCAGACTGATGGGGTCCCCGAGTATCTGTTTGCCGAAGTCTGGACGCCTTCTCGGCCCAAGATACGTATTGCTGTCGTTTACAGGCCACCGAAAGTGGGCTTTTTTAACTTATTTGAGAATGAACTCGTGACCTCTGCTCCGCGTTATAAGTTTGTGTGCGTGCTAGGAGATTTTAATGCGGACTTGCTTTCTAACACCTACGACTTAGGTCATCTTAGGGACTTTTTTGCATCCCAAGGTCTGCATATTGTGCCGCTGCAGCCTACTCATCACACCAAGACCTCGGACACCTGGCTCGATGTATGCGCTGTGAGCGACTTATGTCGTGTAGACTCGCGGGGCCAGTCTGCTCAGCCTTTTCTTTCCGGACATGACCTTATATACCTCTCTGTTAAGTATGTGGCTCCGCCACCGTTACCCAGGACATTCCAGTATCGGGCTTGGGATAAGGCAGACCTGGCGGCTGCGTCGGATGTCATTGCTTCATTTAATCCTGCGGTGCTCGCTAGTCAGCCTGACATAAATTGTATGCTATCTGTATTTAATTGTTTTGTTCGTGATGTGTTAGATCATGCTGTCCCGCTGCGCGAGGTTACGGTGAAGGGTCAGCCTGTGCCGTGGTTGTCCTCCGATTTGAGAAAATTAAAGCGTGTTAGGGATGCTACTTATCGGTCAGCCAAGCGGGCGGGGTCTCGGCGGCTGTTCGCGGAATATGTGCGTCTTCGTCGTGAATTTAAAAGTAAATTGGATTCCGCTAAATCATGCTTTTTGATGTCTAAATTTGAGGCATCGGGTAATTCTCGCAGGTTTTGGAGGGAAGTAGATAGGTTGGGGGTCACGCGCGCCGTAAAGCATGTGTTGCCTGGGCACATCTCTCTGCAATCGCTTAATGAGCAGTTCGCTTCTGTCTCCTGTGGGGTCTCGCTCTTGGACTGGGTGCAATGCCTCGATCGCATTGAGGAATTTAGTGTTGGTGATACTGCAGGGGTTGACAGTGAGGAGTGCTTCGGATTTAGAGAAATCACTGAATGTGACGTGGAGAAGGCTCTTAAGCGTGTAGAAACGAGAGCACAGGGTCCGGACTACTTACCGATCCAAGCCTACAAAGTTATGTGTATGATCATACTTCCACTGATGGTCTCTCTGTTTAATTCGTCAATTATGAATGCCGGTTTTCCCGCCATGTGGAAATTCTCTTTCGTGAACCCGTTACCGAAGGTTTGGGCTCCTGTAGCCTGTTCTGACTTTCGACCGGTTTCTTTGCTTTGTGCACTGTCGAAGGTGTTAGAGCGTTTAGTTTATGACCAGGTTATGACTTTTCTCCGGTTGCACAACTTGCTTGATCCTCGTCAAACGGGCTTCCGTGAAGGGATGGGGACACAGACTGCTGTTTTGAGGCTCGCTGACGATATAAGGCAAGGCGTTGATGATCGGATGATAACTGTAGCAGTGTTCTTCGATTTCACCAAAGCTTTCGACTGCATCGATCACCTTCTGCTGCTTCAGAAGCTCCATGGTCTTGGTTTTTCGACTGGTGTAGTCAAATGGTTTTATTCTTACCTCCGCGGTCGTGTTCAAGCGGTTAGTGATGCCAAAGGCGGCCTATCGGGTTGGCTTCCGCTCTCGTCTGGCGTCCCCCAGGGCAGCGTTCTTGGTCCCCTTCTCTTCTCGTTATTTGTTAATGAGCTGCCGCAGTGTCTGCGACATTGCTCCTATTTCTTGTATGCAGATGATTTGGTAATCTACCGTAGTTGTCGCCCGGCTGAGTCACGGCATTGCGTTCGGCTGCTCAATGATGATGTAGATGCGATCCGGCGATGGAGCATTGCTAATAAGCTTCAATTGAATGCCGCAAAGACTAAGGCGGTGATCTTCGGTAGTTCAAGGTATGTCAATGACGTGCTCGCGGTTGGGCTGCCGGATATTTTGTTAGGCTCGTATACTATACAGCTCGTTAGCTCGTACAAATATCTCGGTGTAATTTTTGACAGCACGCTAGCTTGGACGGAACATATGTCTCATTTGCGTAAGAAGGCAGCCGGAGCACTTTATCGAATCCGCATGAATGATAGCAATCTTGGTACTGCTTTGAAGCGCCGATTGATCGTTGCCTTGGTCTTTCCTATTTATGATTATTGTGCGCCTCTATTTACGAATCTGACCGAGGAACTGGAACGGTCTTTATGTGTCTCGCTGAATAACTGCGTGCGTTTCTTGCTCCGACTGCCGCGCGATGCCAGGATTTCTAGCCATCCCGAGTCGAAATTTAGCGCCTCCTTTAACGCTCCTCAGGTTTATACGGGTTCATATGACGCTACTTTGAAGGAAAATGACCCTAGAACTCCTACATTGAACCTCTAACTGCTAAAAATTCAAAAGTAAATCCTACTTTGAACCTCTAACTGCTAAGAAAGTCAAAATCAAACCCCACTTTGAACCTCCAACTGCTAAAAATTCAAAAGTAAACCCTATTTTGACGCTATTAAACCTACAGCTCTTCCATTGACCCTCGGACTGCTCTGTAGACCTTTTATTATTTCAGTATTCTCTGAATTAAAAAATATTGTATATGTAATTTTTATATTAAAAAAATAAGAAATCGGTATTTTATTTTTTATTTTCATTTTTATTTGGTATTTACTTTGATGCCTTTGGGAATACAAAAATGTCTATAGCAAGGAGGATTATACTACAGATAAATTACAATACTTATTATATATCAGTTGAGTTTTAAATTATACATTTTTGTCACTCGCTAAGAACAAAACCTTAATTTCTGAATTAATTGTGTTTTTATATTTGAAACAAATAGATAATCGACAGGTTGATATGGTGAGAAGAACAAAGAATTGTGACAATTTATTTGGAAAAATGTTATTCGAGTTCTTTTTGATTAACGGGTAATGAAATGTACGCTGCATGGTTGCTGAATTTGATGTAAACACAAGGTGTTACAATACCGTTGATAGAGATAAGCTTGATAATATTGCACTGGTGACATTTATGTAAAAACGATTCGCTATTATAAGTAAATTGATTGCCTCGAGTAACAAACACACTGTCGCTAACAATTTCACGAAGTACTGCATAATGCTGGCTACCGCAGTTACATATCGCTTGCACACAAGCACAACGTGAAACCTTAATAAAATAATTAATGTTCCCAAATTTTGCTTGACCATTATGCATATACTGTACAACTGAAGATTGAGTTTGCAAATCTTCTTTGTACATTTCAGAAACATACAATTTATGATTTTTCAGGAGTCTGAAATACTTCCGTATCAAGATATTATCAACTAATAGGGCATTTCGTCGCATTGCATCAATAACAATATCTGGTATTTCGTCCAAATCTTTATATACGCCCACACTATAACAATGTTCGTATAATTGTTCTATTATCTTGACTTGTTTTTTCTTTTGCAAACAAAAATTACGAACATCACCAACTGGTAAAACTTCTACAAATTTCATCATTTTTATAAATTGGTACTGTGAATGTGCTATTTGTGTATCAATGTGACAAGTGCCATGTATCAATTTCAATAACTGACCATTCAAATCTTCGTATTCGTAACACGTGTAAGCCCACAGAGGTCCCATATTTTGCACGCAGTCGGGTAAATGCTGTAACTGATGAATATTTATGGAACAAAATTGAAGTCCGTACATAATTTCAAATTCTCGGACAAATCTGTGTAATAAATCCCGAGCTATTTTTATCATATCTTCTGTGATCAAATCAGAACTCAGAATAGATAATGCTGTTACCAACCGTAAAAAATGTTCAAAATAATCTAATCGCATCACGCCTTCAAAGACAGGAACAGAATAAAAAAAACAAAAAATTCTCAACTCCGATGCTTTCCAATGAATCAAATCGATTACTGATCGTGGCATACGATGAATAAACTTCGGTGGTTTTATAGCTGTTAATTTATTATTTATCTCATCAATAACTGCATACAAGGAAAAGGCGTAATTCCTGTACTTAGAGTCGAACAACAACGTCAAAATTTTTTTAATGACACCAGCTTCACCGCCGTGCATACGATCAATTCCCATACCTTTGATGAAATCTGGCATGATTATTGAGAAGGCAGAATGACCTTTTACCCCCATGACAGGTCGATCTGGGGTTGCGTCGTTGGCATATTCAATGCATTGCTCTGACGTTCTCAATGACAGTTCCTCCTCATACCGGTAAGCGTGAACATGACCCCTAAGAAGTATCGGGACACTTTCACCTCTGCTCAGGCATGCCGGACAACCGTGATTTCCATTGAATTGAGTGAAATTTAAACATTCACTTTTAGCAGGAAGATCACAGGTTTCCATTAGAACAACTCCTCTGACGATAATATTATCTTCATTAGGAAGATTAATTTCTATTCCGTGAGCAACTTGCTCTAATTCTTGTCTAAACTTATAAATGAGTGTGTTCATATGAGGTTTTTTATCGCCAAACCAATGACCCAAAAGTAAGGTGTTCTTCCTTTTTTTCCTAGCTTCGAATGGTAACTCGTTAATCGTTAAATATACAGGCCATACGCTGATCTTAGACGATTTAAAAACAGGAATTCCATCTGTGTACCAACTAAAAGAAATGTTGTGTGGGTTAGTAAGAAAACCGTTATTGGTCCACCTCTGGTACAATTTCCCATCATAAATGTCTGCGATGTGCCCTGGCAGAGGCATTGGCCTTTGGAATCGCCATTGCAGACTGTTATAAAATCCATTCCTCAGATACATTTCTTTTAGTTGACTCACGAGAGGTAATTGAACGAAATAAGCGTTTTTTTTTTTTAGGACATGACGGACACTCATCATTTATCGATGGCAATTCTCGAGTGCAGAACTTGCAATAATAATGTTTGATAACATTATTTTGGCCCAGACAGAAATATTTCCGGAATTTATATAAGCTGTTCTTTTTTAATCCGTTTTGCAAGCAGTGTAATTGTAAAGCCATGATTATGTCTTCGATGCATGACATTGTCAAATTATGATTTAATAGTAAAGTTAAAATTATCAACATGCTTCCCGCAACGGTGATGCCAGCGCCATGGTATAAAGGACGATCATCGTCAATATTTTCTTGATCTCTTTCTCTATTATCACGCAGTTCTTCATGTTCTTCCTCATTGTTTGAATCTTCGTCTTCTTGGTGTTGATCTTCAATGTTCTCGTCGTTCTCCTCTTCAATGTTCTCGTCGTTATCCTCTTCATTCTCCACGTCGTTCTCCTATTCACTCTCTTCGTCGTCCTCTTCGCTATATAGTGCCTCTTGGTCTTCGATACTGGAATCATCTTGGGCTTCCACATTCTTGACATCATAATCGTAAAATGTCTGAGAATTACATTATTTAGCAAGTAGTTGAGTTTGTAGGGTAGTTGTTAAAGAGGTTAAAGGAGAAAATGAAAAATTACGAAAATTTTCTGCATGCAAGTTTTGTATTAGGACGTGCGAATTTTCTTATTTTTACATTAAAAAATACGAATGTAATATACTTACATCGAATGATCAGGTAATACTGGTCTGACATGATCCTCCAGAATGTTTAGCGGAATCGAGCGTTCTGCATCTTCGTTCAAAATGTTACGAATATTATTTAATCTAGCACGTTTTTGCTTTTTGCTAACCTCTTGCAAAGATTTATACGACATACTGTGATATATTTCACCGGCACTATAATCTTCAAACGTTGTAACACGTGGATTTTACAACTACGGCGGTTGTACGGGTACTTTTTTAATTCGGGATTTTCGAGCTGCAAAACATTATCGCTCTCGTTGCTACGCAGCAAACAATCGGGAAAATGATATGATTTGAAATGTCATAACCACAAACTCTTAGTAGGCTCAGAGATAAGTGTCATATAATTAATTACTGAGTAATAATGGTACGAGGGAAGAAAAAATTTGCCCTCGTTTGGTGGGTTGTGAGTGGTCAAACCGACGTGATACCTTTGACGTCAATTCCGAAGAAATATCGACAAGTCGATGCTCTCGTCACGTTGACATGGAAAGACTTCCAGAAAAAGACCCAGTCAAAAGAAGAAGCAAAAGTAGTTGCTATAAGTGGTAAGAATAACTCAATTGATAGAATAAAGATTCATGACCCGGAGTTGTGATCGACCCCTTGTGAGTTTCATTACATTTATCTTTCGATTATAGATGATGAAAATGAGCTCCACCGGCAGATTGTCACGACGCATGGGACAATTCATAATTTAGCGGACGAAATTTTCTCTGAAGACGTAATCGAAAATCAAAAGCACATGACGCTGAACAAAAGGTTGGTCAAAAATATACAACGATCAAGCAAAAAGAAGGTTGAAGACAGAATAGGAAAGGACGCTCCTATTTTTTTCCCTGAGAATGTTGACCTGCATGAGTCGGTGCCAAAAACCTGTACCGTTGTGTCGTCTAGTACTGTTCTGTCGTCAGTGGTACATCATCACACGCCACGACTATCTTCTCCTTCATATACCGGGCACTCGTCCGACTCCTCTCAAATTAGTACCGCAACCATTCCGGTAACGTCAAATTGTGCACCACCATGCAATCCTTCTCCTTGGCCATGCTCATCACAGGATAACCGAAGTATTGTGCCACAAACAATGGATGGTCCTGCACCAAGGCCGATCGATTCATCATACAATATATATCCAAACCAAATTGTTGAGTGGCCCCAAAAAGAAATTACTCCAGCCAGCACGAACTTTTCATCATACTTTAGTCAAACTCTCGATAGGCCCCAGGAAGAAAAAGCCATACCACCGGTAATACCGCACTCGACGCCAACCTGGTATCCTCCTCCGCCGCCACAAATGCAACCCAGTGCTTCACAATCATCTTCTTATACTCCTGCATCAAGCGCAATATTTTCATCATACCCTGGTCAAACTCTCGATAGGCCCCAGCAAGAAATAGTCATACCACCGGTAATACCGCACTCGACGCCAACCTGGTATCCTCCTCCGCCGCCAAAAATGAAACCCAGTGCTTCACAACCATCTTCTTATACTCCTGCACTAAGCGTAATCTTTTCACAAGAAAACAGCACACCATTGGTCACACCGAACTTGACGCCAGCCTCATCGCATCCTCTTCCGGTGCCAGGTTTTACACGATATAATCCAGGTATTCTACCATATTTTTCACAACATATTATTTCAAAATCCTACTGTTCTTTACACATCGATGGGACACCCAATTAATTTCAAGATGGAAATATTTTTTTATCAAGAACTTAATGTGTTATACTAGCATATCATCTTTTACTTATGATTTCTATTTATTGCCGAAATATAGATAATCAAGGTGATGAATCACAAGCTTATGATGTAGAAAACAGCCGCGATGAAAGCAATATGCATGGGTTATTGGATTCCAGCAGCGAAGAAGTTTTGCAGAGTTCAGACGGTGAAAGCTACGACGGTGGTTCTGGACTTTGTTCCAGAATTGTACTTGGAGAAGGTAATAGTGATTGAATATCCAACTGCATATCACGGAATTATATACAATATTTATCGTCAAGGTTTAGGGAGGGATTAACTTCTTTCTTGAAATCAAATGAATCAAAAGTTATCTGTTCTCTGCTATAACTATTATGCATATCTTTGCTCCTCTAGTTTTAGGGGGACTGGAATCTAAAGAATCCCTGACGGCTTTTGACCAACGTATAACGTCGGTATATCAACCGTGAACACGTGGTATTGGTATAAACAGAGTAACCGCACCGTAGTAAAACTGTGTGTTGTAGGAATAAATACCGTATTTTTGAGCTCGGATGCATACCGTCTATACACCGTAGGTAATCACTAATAATACGGTATTGAAGTGGAATGTTCACAGTCGTAATGGCAGATGAGGTACGCACGAACAGAGTATGAGTCACGTATGTAAATCATATATAAACGGTGTTTTTTCTCGAAACATACGGTATGTATCGAGTTCCATGACGGTATTTTTACTCCAAAAATACCGTATGTATCCAGTTGTACGACGGTATTTTTTTACCAAAAATACGGTACTATGTACCTTAGTTATATGACGGTATTTCTGCTCACAAGTTATTTTTCCAAAGGATCTAGATATTTTTCGGATAATTCATAAACGTATAACACACCTAAGCGTATAAAGCGTATAACACTGTACACGCCTTGGAATGAAATCCTGAACAATGTTGTGAAAAAAAAAATGTGGAAAATATTTTGGGTATATTGGGATTCTGTACGGCAATAATTTCAAACAGCAATTTGATTATCAGTATAAAAATAATATTTATTATGTGAAAATAACGTGAATGAAAACGAATAAATAATAATAAATTTATATCACATTATTTATATATATTATTTATATTAAAATCCTACTAATTCAGCGAAACAAAAGTATATGAAATTTATGACTCATGAAATACGTTAAAACCGTTATGGTAGTTCTCCAGCAGGACGATAAGCGTCGCGGCGTTCGCTCCGCCATGCGTTGACCTGTCAAAGCGGTATACTCGTTCGCACGTATTAGCATAGTTACTCAGCTTTGTGTTGAAATCAGTCGTCAAAAAAATTGGTGAAACTTCCTTGACTCTCGTGTGTATGTAGCGTTCATCTCTGATGTTACGTAAAGCCGTTGTACAATGCCTCGATATACCCGCGTTGGAATACGATGAAAAGTTAGAGACATAACCTAGAAAATAGTAGGTACATTCCGCAGCGTGTTAATAATTTTCAGAAGGTTGGTGACTACATCGAAGGAGTGTGTGCTGGAGACGAGCGATACAACGGGACATGTGGTGATCCCGGAAGAAAGCGTCAAAGTACCGAGCTCGTTCCAGTCACCACGGAAGGTCTTATAACGTGTTCTGATGGATTATTAAATCTTAATATTATTGAAAATTGGGTGAAATCGTTTATTGAAATTAAGCAGGTACCATGGATGATGTGAGAGGGCAAATGTACTCGAAACGCACCGAGTATGCGGCTGCTGAATTATCGAGGCCGCCTCCGACGATATTACTTCGTCATGCGAGGCATGGAAGACCGTGATACTACGGACGGGAAAATGTAGTTGTTCCCAACTAGTGTTGCAACTCACCAATCACATTTTTAATTAAATTACTCATTAGCGAAGAAAGTGAATTATTGTAATTTCCTGTCATCAATAAATACCATGTACAGAATAGTCCGATATATGTCTTGCTCAGAAAAGAGCGACGCTTTGGTACGAAAGCAAACAGGGAATCTCCTTTAGAAATCATGCTATCCCGACGTTGGTTGAGATCTGCTGAAGAGCTCTATTTCTCAATGAAATTCGCTACATGTCTTCTGCCGCCAAGGCGTCGCTGTCTCGCACTTCCCGATTTTTTTTATTGAATTTTTTTTTCAGGTATGGATGCGGTTCGAATAGGGTATTGATGTGGTGTGAATGTGGTGAGAATACGGTATGAATGTGGTAAGAATACGGTATGAATGTGGTGAAAATACGGTATGGATGTGTCGAGAATACGGTATGGATATGGTGAGAATACGGTATGAATGTGGTGAGAATACGGTATCGAAACCGTCGAACTACGGTACACATACTGCGGTCAAACCTAATTTTTTGAAGGGACCAGGAAATTTGTCGGTTCACACAGGGTACGGTAACGGTGTTCATACCGTATAAAAACTGTGTTCAGTACCAGTGAATACGGTAGAAGTGCCGGTAAAATACGGTATGCAGAAAGGCGCAAATATACTGTATTTCTGAAGTGATTACCCGTGGTAAATCCGGAAATATACCGTTTAATATCGGTATATAAACCTTCTCACAACCTTGCGCAAAAGTCGTCAGGGATCCCAAGAAATACCCCTTTCGGCTAGCATGTCATACATGTTTGATTTCATTTTTCACAGTGACCTATAGGGATATACAGTTCCAAACAGAGCTTTTACAAGCTATGAAAAAATCTCGAGCAAGTCAGATAAAAATGAATATCAACTCGGAGAAAACATTTTCGGTAGGGTATCTGTTTTATTTTATCAAACGCACAAAAGTATGATGACTCTTATTTTAATATATTTATTCAATTTTTTTTTCCAGGTACCATCTCATTACTTCGAGAAGAGAGATGACAAGGTGAAAATACATGGATTACGAAATATAGCACCATGTCTTAACCATGTTTTAAATCTAACACATTTGATGTTTTACATATCAATTGTTATAGGTGGAACTATCACCGAATTGTGGCTTCCATTTGCCCCGATCAAAGGTTACATACCTGGAAATGAAATCAGGAATTGATGACGACTGGAAGATATTGGTCCGTGAAACTCTTCTCGAAGTATATGGGTCGAGTATTGCCAACTATTCGGCCACTGGTAAAAGGGGCTCTCGTCCAGGGATAGACGTTCAATTATTTCGAGGATTATATGGTAAATGTGATGAGACGATAATATGAATATAAATATTGTAATTAAAACATAGACAAGTTAAGTAAAGAACATGCTCTCTGTTCTTCTGTTTCCAAGAATGGGTGAATCGGCGTCTAACAGAGCCAATCGACAAAAAGACCATGATAGATTTTATAAATAAATTGGCTTCGAACAAGAGGAAGTATCGTGAGTCGTCGAAGTTGCAGTCACAGAAGAAAAAACCGAAAATTCAACCTTCAAAAACTGGTAAGAAACCGGAAAATCAAATGTCTACGACGACGACACGTTTTAGCGGTTCGTACAAAATTGTTGATTTGTAGAGACGCATGTACATAATACCATAAAAAAACGTTAAATATGTTATTTATAAGTATATTATTCTTTTTTAGGCTGGTACCATTTAATAATTATATACTTCTGTTCATAACATTTTCAAATACATTAGCCATTTGTTCAAATATACTATTGTCGCAATGTTATTCACCCAAATTTTTGTCACTGTAGGTTTATGAAGTATCTCGAGGGCAACAAAATATCGCAACAAAAAGTTGGCCATAGAGAATAATTTATAACATTGCGTTTGTATAAATATCTATAAATCTATATTTATATAATCGCCATACAATATTGAAAACTATTTTCTGTGTTACCGGCTATGAACGCACGTTCGTATAGCGTATAGGGGAAGGTGGGGCAGAACGGACAGTGGGGCAGAACGGTCACTAAGTCAAAAAAAAACCATGTCGTCGGAAATGATTTTTTATGAAACGTGGCGACGTATTTTGGATGAATGACACAAAAAAAAAAAAGAAAAACTGAATTTTTTTTTCACTTTTTTAATTTTTAACATTTTTTTTCTTTTTGTGTCATTATTTATCCAAAATACGTCGCCACATTTCATAAAAAATCATTTCCGACCACAATATTTTTTTTTGTTTTGGTGTCCGTTCTGCCCCACCTGTCCTTTCCGCCCCACCTTCCCCTATATATATAGGTATAATACGTTTTGACGGTATTTGAAGACCACGACTTTTTACGGGCCTGCGTAAAATTTATTGCGCTGATACTTTGGGTACCGTGTCGTACTTTGGTCTTGTATTGTGGTTTCGGTTTGCTAAAAATTTTGAGGGGCCCCAATTCCGTACTCGGTGATCTCGGTCCTCACATATTGCTTTAAGTTGGTGAAGCTCTGAGAACCGGTCCATAATGTATACAGATGTCCTCAAAGTCATCGCTGTACATACTATAGGACTCATTTTTTATAACCTCGGTCTTAGAATACTCAACTAGATATATTCATACCTATACTATATGGGGAAGTCCACGTAAACTCGACCAACGTTTGACCCACACTATTTTTGATCAAATATAGGTATATAGGTATATTGTATATTTTTATAGTCCTTGAGTTGTATATACGGTGGAGGATTTAGAGCGTCAAAGGAGGGTGTATGTAACCCCTCCTTCAACCTATGGAGCGTTAAAGAAGGTTCTGAAATAGGCCCTACTTTGGAGCTAAACTTGGAAGATCGGGAAATTTCAGACACTTTTAGCTTCAAAGTAGGGCCTCATATTGCATTGTGATAGAACCTACTTCACTGTCTTTAACACCTACGTAGTTGCAGCACTGGAGGTTCAAAGTAGGCGCTAAATTTCGACTCGGGATAGGACGCGTTGTGGCTGGCTTCGGCCTTGTATGCGTCGTTTACAGCTGATTGCTATAGCTTTTTATAAAGTGCTCTGTCTATGTGAGCCGAGTCTTTTTGGAGATCGGCTTCGGCTTCGAACTAATCTGGCGTCGCGTCGCAATCCGGAGAGGACGGATACGCTTTACGTTCCCCCAGTCAGGACGGCTACCATGCAAAAATCTTTCTTGGTCACCGGCATTGGATTCTGGAACTCATTGCCGCCAGATGTGACGTCGTCGCCTAATCTATTAGAGTTTCGTGTGCGCTGTTATCAGCATCTTTTAGCGCTGGAGGAACGTGAGGTGAATCCGTCCACTCTCAGCCTTGGTCGGTATCGGCAGTAAACAGCGCTGCGTGCGGCTCCAGCTAGTCTGTTTTTAGCCTGTTTTTAGTCTGTTTTTATTTTTATTTTTATTTTATTTTATTTTATCTTCATTCTATTCTACAGTGTTTACCACATATTGATTGTTTATTTCTGAATTCCTATTCTTATTCTTTTTATTCGAGATGGTGAGCTCTTCTCATCTCTTCTCTCCGTTAGCAGAACAGGACTCTTGTCCTTGGTCATATTTTTTCGATCTTAGTCTATTTTACTGTATTTTATTTTTGCATTTCTATTTTTGTTATCTATCTTTTTTGAATTTTATTGGTTAGCTTCGGATGAGTGTTGATGAGCTGAGACTTCTATTTCTGGTTTTATTTTCGTTTCGTTTCATTTTATTTTTATTGTATTTTATCTTTATTCAATCTTAATGATGTTTATTGCAATTTTATCAGAATCTTAATTCAGAATTTACAATCTATATTTCTAATTCTCGTGTTTATTGTCACACACTTACTTCGCTTACTATTTATTTATTGATTTGTTCTTATGCATCACTTACTGGATATTACTTATACTATATATTATATTATTTACTACTTGTACTGTCTAATTGTGTACTTATGTATACTCATGTGCCTCTGTATCTTTTCTCCGGCCATAGGGAGTGCATGCTCCACGGTCGAATAAAATATCTCTCTCTCTCTCTCTCTCCGACTCAAACCTCTCGTCCACACTACCGCAGAAAATAAATATAGAAGATAACGGATATACGTTTACGCAGTATAAGGTCAGTATATATGCACGTTATCTGTGTTTCTGAAAAAAAAAGTAATGGAAACAATTATCACGCGCGGGGATACAATAAGCTGATTCAAGGGGCACGCGCGTGGACAAGCTCGTCCCCCGCGATGAATCCATTTTGCGGCATGAGGCTGGTACCGCTGGCGTGCGAGGGTACTAGCTGGGATACCCTCGACGCGTACGCGCGCGCTGACATAGGCTCACAGTTCAGCGCGCTCCGCCGCCGCCGCCGCCCCGTGAAAAGCTGATCCCCGCGGAACATATACAGTTACCCCGGATGTTTTTGATTCTGATTTTTTTACGTCTGTATACAGATTACACGTTCGGACGAAGATATATACTCTCTGTGTATAGAAGGGGAAAACTGAACCGATATCGAGGATGATGGACACGCGATGGAAGCATCCGTTCTCTGCGATCGTGGCCGGTCCTTCGGGTTGCGGGAAATCCAATTTTGTAAAGAATTTCTTGAGACACAGCAGGAGTATGTGCGATACGGAATTCAGTCGCGTGATTTGGTACTACGACGAGTGGCAGCCGCTATACAAGTCGGGTAACGGAATAGAATACCGAGAGGGATTATCGCAGCACGCCGACTACGACGGTGACACGAAGCCCAAACTGTTGGTGATCGACGATCTGATGCGCGAGGCGTCAAACAATGTGGTCGTCGATCTGTTCACCAAAGTCTGTCATCACAAGAATCTCAGTGTTTTCTACATCACGCAGAATTTGTTTCACCAGGGACACGGTCAACGAGACATCTCTCTGAACGCTAATTATATCGTTTTCTTTAAGAATCCCCGCGATCGTGGTCAGATTCAACACCTCGCGCGACAAGTCTACCCCGAAGATTCACGATTCCTTCAGGAGGCCTATCACGAGGCTACCTCCGCGCCACACGGTTATCTCTTGCTGGATCTGAAGCAATCGACGCCTGAAAATTGCCGTTTTCGTACCAGTATCTTTCCCACCGACGTACATCATTACGTCTACGTCCCACGGAAGGATATAAAGACGAGCAGTGCTCACACAATACCAGTAGCACGGATATAATGGCTAAGACACCTCGTCGCACGTGTGAGCAGGAGTGCCGTGCCAACTTTAGTGAAATAAACACTCTACTGCTGCACGTGCTGCAGAAATTAAAACCGAGTCAGCGAACAGCTCTGCTACGTACAGCCGATAATACTTTGATTAAGAATATCTGCGAGTGCGCGCTCAACACCTTAGAGAGCAACGTCGTGCTTTCCCCCTCGCAGAAGACACGGCTCCGTCGTCACAGACAGACGCTTCGTCGATTGGCCCGTAATCAAGGTAGCTGGAAGACCAAGAAAAAAATTCTCGTTCAACAGGGAAGTGGATTCTTTGCTCTGCTGTTGGCTCCGATACTTGGAAGCCTGATTTCTAGACTGTTTTCGAAATAACTGTGTGTGTGTGTGTGTGGTGAGTACGATGGAACGGGTAATGAAAATGGTTTTAATTCCAATGGAAAGTATGGAGAGATTCGAAAGACGAGTCACGGATGGTGTAGCTTGTTGCAACCCGAGTATCAAGATGTTGCAATCCAGATGTTTTGAGACACACTTTGGCAATACTCTGGAATGTGCAAGTGCGAGAATTGACGCAACCAACAACAATTGCAGAAACAAGGCGACCTCCTTATACGTAATAAATAAGCGATGATTATAATACTCATGGTCAGAACATCAAGACCGATATTAGGGCAGCTTATGCCAGATCTCAGTTAGACGTAGTAAATCACTCTTTGTAAACTCTTTATACATTAATAAACTTGAATCACTTTTGTACGAACGAGTTCCAACTCCTAATTCGACAACGGATCCTTAAACAAATTGTAGTTGTATGAAAGATCCCAGGATCCCGATTACAACAACTGGTGGCAGCGGCGAGGATCGTCGAATCGTACAAGTGAATCAAGTATCGAGCAAGTGAATCAGAAGAATAGTGATCGTGGCACCGAAAGCAGGCATCGTGAAAGAAATGATCAACCTCTCACTAACATGGCAAAAAATACCGTCACCGTGAGACAAGCGCTAAAGGACATCGAGATCTTCGATAGCAGTGACCGAGGAAAAGTTTGTGATTTTATACGCTCTTGTAAATATGCACGTGAAATAATACGACCTGAGGATCCGTAAGACCTACTCAAAGCTGTTATGAGCACGCGGATCAAAGGTGCTCCTGGTGCACACTGGAGGAAGAGCTGAAGTCGATGAGCATCGATACACGGACATTAGCTTCGTTTCAAGTGGAATTCAGCAGCTGTAGACAACGTCACAACGAGGACGCGAAGTCATATGGAGCACGAGTCGAGAAACTAACTGCACAGGTAATCGAAGTGACGATGAAGGAAGCCGCAGAAGAGGATTCGAAACCGACGCTGGAACGCCAGGTCAGAAAACACGCTGTCAATATCTTCATCAGAGGCTTGAACGACGAGCTGAAGATATTGGTCAAGAGCCGACAGTGTGAAAATCTTAGGGAAGCCATATCACTTGCGATAGAAGAAGAACGAGATTTAGGCCCCATTCGTGGATCGGATCGGGAACACAATCAACCGCACAACAGCAGAGAAGGTAACAGAGGAAATAATTGCTATAACTGTGGGATGCCAGGACACCTCGCACGAGACTGTCGCTCAGCGAAGACGGGATCCAGTCATCCGCAACGATTGCCGACACCAAGCAGATACGTAAGAAAAGTTGAAATAATTTGTCATTTTTGTAAGAAACCAGGGCACTTTATTCGAGACTGCAGAACTAGATTAGCCGAAGAAAATAGGCGAGGCTACGGGAGATCACAGAATCAGGGACCTCCTAGAAGAGAGGAACGGGTCCAACCAGGTCATTCTAGGGACGCCAGCAGGCGAGACGAAGAGACTTCGGGAAACGAGGAGCAGGCGCGGCGGACAGGCAACCGTATCGCGTCGTACCAGTAAATTGCCTAATAAACGGATCTAAACAGAAAAACCACGCAACGATCAAGGCAGATGAATTCAAAACGAGACACGGAACAATGCTATTAGATTCAGGAGCTGAGGTAAGCCTAGTAAAAGTTGGAAAAATTGACGGCGAAGTGATGGCTGAAGACGGTGTGATCACGCTCAGAGGAATAGGCGGAACACCGGTTGTGACCTTATGTAAGGTCAGGTTAAATATAAGGGTTGGTGATAGGCACATATCGCACCCTTTTTACGCAGTTAAAGACGATTTTCCACTAGAAGCAGACGGTCTCTTAGGAGGCGACTTCCTCGAGAAGCACGACGTCGAGCTCAGATCTGGAAAATACGCAAGATTGTACGGAACGACATGGAATGTAGGAGCCACAGGAGCTAACATATCGCTTGAACGAAGAAGCGAGAAGATAGCCCGTGCAAAGACACACGACGACACGGAAGGTATCGTCGAAGGAATCGAGTTACAGCCAGGAGTATACATGGGGAGTTGCATCACCAACGCAGTCGACGGTGAGTGAAAAGTCAGCATTTTGAATACAAACGATTATGATGTAGAACTGGAACAGCCGTGTGTACAAATAGTAGCACTAGGCCAAGAGCACACAGATATGACGCAAGTTTATGCATGTCGAACAATGACACCGAGTAACGCGAGCCGAATGCAACAGCTGAGAGACAACCTACGTACGAGTCATCTGAATCGAGAAGAAAAAGAGAGCTCACTAGATATTTGTGAAGAATTTCATGATGTATTTCACTTATAGGAGACTATCTGGGTTACACAAACGCAGCTAGTCATAGAATTACTACAAATCCGGATATTGCGCCAATAAATGTAAGACCTTATAGACTTCCAGAAAAACACAAGCAGGAGATAAACGAGCAGGTAGATAAAATGCTTGCCGACGGGATAGTCAGACCGAGCAAAAGCCAATGGAATGCACCACTGCTGGTAGTACCGAAGAAGGCAGACGCATCAGGAAAGACGAAGATGAGAGTCGTAGTTGACTTCCGTAAGGTGAACGAGGTTACTGTAGGAGACTCCTTCCCACTGCCTAATATTACCGAAATATTGGACCAGTTGGGTAAGGCAAAATATTTCTCTACACTAGATCCAGCATCAGGATTTCACCAAATTCCAATGGAAGAGGAGGATAAGTGCAAGACGGCATTTTCCACTTCACATGGTCACTACGAATATAATCGCATGCCTTTTGGACTGAAGAATGCACCCGCTACGTTTCAACGGTTAATGAATACTGTACTTTCAGGAATACAAGGCCTTAGGTGTTATGTCTATCTCGATGATATTGTCATACATGCTCCTAGTTTGCAGGAACATGGCAAACGACTGGAAGAGGTACTTGAACGCTTACGACAGAATTCATTGAAGCTACAACCTGACAAGTGTGAGTTTCTGAGGAAAGAGGTCAACTTCTTGGGACACGTCATCACTAGAGACGGCATAAAAGCAGATCCAGAGAAGATCCGAGCAGTAGAAGAATTTACAATTCCAAAGACTGTAAAAGATGTTCAAGGATTTCTGGGTTGGGCCGGATATTATAGACGATTTATACAGAATTTCTCGAGTTTAGCAAAACCGCTTACACATTTGCTAAAGAAAGAGGTAAAATTTGGATGGACTTCGAGGGAACAAGAAGCTTTTGAAAATTTGAAGAAGACGTTGACGACCGCATCAATTCTACAATATCCAGATTTCGAGCAACCGTTCATCGTGACGACAGACGCATCCGACAAGGCTATCGGAGCAGTCCTGCCGCAAGGAATATTAGGAAGCGACTTGCCAATAGCATACGCCAGTAGAACTCTAAATTCGGCAGAAGGCAATTACAGCACTACAGAAAAGGAATTATTGGCCATAGTCTGGGCAGTTAATCATTTCAGACCGTATGTATATGGTACCAGATTTAAGATTGTTACAGATCACAAACCACTCACATGGTTATTCGGAGTCAAAGATCCAGGATCACGACTCATGAGATGGCGATTGAAGCTGGAAGAATACGATTACGAGATCGAGTACAAGGCGGGGAAGGCAAATACCAACGCAGATGCCTTGAGTCGCATGTACGCAGTGACCAGAAGTCAGCGGAAAGAAGAGGAAGAATTGAACAACCGAGAACAGGAATATTCGGAGGAAGATCGGAACAGGATCATCTACGAGTACCACGATACGCCATTAGGAGCACATCAAGGAGTTAATCGAACGATCGAACGAATCCGATCGAAACACGATTGGCCTGGATTACGGAAGGATGTCGAGGAACACATTTCGAGATGCGAGAATTGCCAGAAGAATAAACTCAGCAAGAAGACGAAGGCACCAATGGTCGTAACCGACAATCCCAATCAACCGTTTGAGAAATGTGCATTGGATATCGTAGGACCACTGACGGAAACGGAACGAGGAAACAAATATATCCTTACGTTTCAAGATTGTCTAACAAAATTCAGCAAGGCAATACCTATTCCGAACCAAGAAGCTAACACTGTAGCTAAGGAATTCGCGACCAGGATCGTATGCGAACACGGAATACCACGGAGAATACTCACCGATCAAGGTACGAACTTTTTGAGTAACGTTTTCAAAGATACTTGTACATTGTTGAAGATCAACAAGATTCAGACGACGGCCTATCATCCTGAATCCAATGGAGCCTTAGAACGTTCACATAGGACGTTAGCTGAATATCTGAGACATTACATAAACGAAGAACAGAGCAACTGGGACGAATGGTTACCATATGCTATGTTTGCATATAACACGACGCCCCACACTGCAACGAGATTTACACCATTCGAGCTGGTGTATGGACACCGAGCTGAACTACCAACATCGCTGAAAAAGGATCCAGAACCGACGTACACCTATGACGACTACGCACGAGAATTACGAGAGAGATTGCGAGCCAGCAATCTGAAAGCCAAAGAAAATCTGCAAGAAGCCAAGGAGAAGTCAAAAATCGAGTACGACCGACGAACCAAAGGAAAAGGGTTCAAGGTTGGAGATAAGGTATTACTATACGACGAGACTGTACGCAGAGGACGATCGAAGAAGCTATTATCTCAATGGATTGGTCCTTATACTATTCTAGAGGTAAACTCAGACGTTAACTACACCATGAAAGTTAATAGGAAGAATCTCAGAGTACATGTAAATCGATTGAAACCTTTTATTGAATAATATGACTTGAGTAGGAAATTTGAAACAATTTAGACTGATAGAAAAATGATATAGAAAATAGGTCATACTAACCTAGCTTAAGAAACGATTATATAAAAACATGTTAACGGGATACACTATGTAAACTACTAACCTAGATATAGTATAATAGGCAAGCGTACGCACAACGACGCAAGCCAGCAGATTTGTCTGATTTTAGAAGAAAATCCTAAGGGTTTTCTCGCCAAGAGGGGAGGGATGTTGCAACCCGAGTATCAAGGTGTTGCAATCCAGATGTTTTGAGACACACTTTGGCAATACTCTGGAATGTGCAAGTGCGAGGCTTGACGCAACTAACAACAATTGCAGAAACAAGGCGACCTCCTTATACGTAATAAATAAGCGATGATTATAATACTCATTGTCAGAACATCAAGACCGATATTAGGGCAGGTTATGCCAGATCTCAGTTAGACGTAGTAAATCACTTTTTGTAAACTCTTTATACATTAATAAACTTGAATCACTTTTGTACGACCGAGTTCCAACTCCTAATTCGACAATGGATCCTTAAACAAATTGTAGTTGTATGAAAGATCCCAGGATCCCGATTACAACAAGCTGCCGGCAAATCGTCTGCTGCTGCTACGGATACTCCCAATTCTGGCCACGCTGATCCCATTACCAGTCTAGATAACGAGATGAGAAACATTTTGAAATCAGAAACAACGACGGATGCCGAAAAATAGAAGCTGTATCAACAAGTGCTGCAGCGATATCTGTATTTTATCAAGGAGTCTAGAAAACCGTTACAGCTGCTCATTCGCGAGGAGGACACGGGTAAAAATGCTGAGGGGGTACCGCTGTCAAAATATCGGCGGCGGCAGCAGCAGCAACAGTGAAATAGAGGACGGAGGTATAACCGAAACACCTGTACCGACTAAACGTAAAAGCCAGCGAAACATTCTACGCGAAGAACACAGCATCAACAGCAGCGATAAGAAGAGGCAGAGGCGCAGTGGGTGGATGGAACTCCGCTTGAAGAAATAAAGATGTCGAGTCTTGAAGGAATATATTACGACCCCTCACATCCGGCTGGCTACACGGCAGCACGGAACCTCGAACGTGTCTCACGGGGGGACACTTCGCGTAAAACGGTCAGAAACTGGCTATCCGGTCAAGATGCCTATACGTTACACAAATCAGTGAGAAGAAGATTTCCGCGGGCAAGATACAACGTTTACAACATCGACGACGTGTGGGAGGCTGACCTGGCCAATTTGAACGCTGAAAAGAAACATAACAATGGGTATCGCTATCTGCTGGTGGTCATTGACGTTCTGAGCAAGTATGCGTGGGTAGTTCCGTTGAAGCGTAAGACAGCAACAGCTGTTGCCGAGGGATTCGAACATGTGTTGAACACAACCAGACGCAGGCCCGTACTACTACAGACAGACAAGGGTAAGGAATTTGTCGGCTCTGTCTTTCAGAACCTGCTAAACGCTAACGAGATACGGTATCGGGTCACTCGAAACCCTGACATAAAAGCGGCTATCGTTGAAAGATTTGATCGTACGCTCAAGGAACGCCTATGGCGATACTTTACGCACAAGAAGACGCGTCGCTACGTGGATATCCTTCCGCAAATCGTACAGGCGTACAATGATACCGTACACTCGAGTATCGGAATGGCTCCGTCGTCGGTGACGTTGCGCAACGCTGCCAAGGCACGTGCCTTCATGCAGAGACGATATCCACAGCGGTCAAAGGGTAAACCAAGATTTCACGAGGGTGACACTGTACGAATCAGCAGAACCAAGGGCACGTTCGAGAAGGGATACGTGGCAAACTGGAGCGAAGAATTGTTCAAGATTCACCGCGTACTCGCGCGTTCACCGGTAGTCTACGTGTTGGTGGATTTAGAGGGAGAGGAAATCGACGGTGCGTTCTACGAAGCCGAGCTTCAGAGGGTGGCGGAGGGGATAAATTAGGAGACACGCTTACTCAGAACTGACGAGGAGGAGGAGGAGACGGTCAGTAGGCGTGTGCACGTTGATTGAATTATACACACCCGCGTACGTTCTCAACTCATTATGAGGGCTAATCAATTTTACATCACTCTACCGAGCAACAGTTCAATGCAGTTTTTTCCCGATAACCGTACCTGCTGCTACATGACACAGTTACCGCGTGCTATCGAATTGGACGGTAAGTGGGAGGTGGGTCTCGCAGAGATCCATTATTCGCTCACATTTTCATCGCCGTCGTCGTCGTCGCAACGAACCGAGACTATCACCGCAAGACCTAAATCATGGAGAAATGCTCATGGGTCCGATGACGTCACTCGAACGGATATATTGTCCCGGGATCCCCAAACTGAGAACCCCTTTCCGGTAATACCGTCGTGTCAGATGTTTGTCTACTGTGTTCTTGTCGAGCCTCGCATCGTCGGTGATGTTTACGCGCCTTTGTTACGCGTTATTCATGCCTGTGGAAACTCGCATTCGACTCGCGGAGAGTCGGAAATAAAGACCCTATCACCGCCGTACTACTTACCACTGTTGCTTACCACTTTCCGAATCGTCGAAATCAATATAAGGGATCATCTTGGCAGACCCGTGCCATTCGAAGGCGGGACGCTGACCGTCACACTTCACTTTAGACGCGTTCGCTGATTTAAGAACCCTTTCATCGTCATCATCAACATCAACATCATCGTCGTCGTCATCATATCGTAGGGGAGAAGACCATGGACCATTACACCGAACACTACGAGAGTCAGCTGGGAGGAGGTATGGAGATTTTCTACCGAGGCCACCCTCACCAGCGGGGTCACGGTATCGGTAGCTTCTTGGGAGGATAATTCCGTAGGATATTACCATTGTTCAAAAGTGGGGCTAGGGCGGTCGGAAAAGAGATTCTACGCACGGGGAAGAACGTTAGGACGGATATGCAGAGCGATACACCTCTCAAAAAGTCTTTGCAGACGCGCATCAACGAATCGACTCGGAATCTGAAACGAAGAGCTGAAGAAAAACTTGGGAAATTGATGAAGGGCTCGGGGTATATGAGCGGTGTGGGAGGAACGAGACATCAGTCGATGCTCGCACGCGTAAACAGACTAGTCGACGCTGGAGCTTTTGCCAAAAAGGGGAGAATTAACAAAAGACGACCGAAGAAATCAGTTAAGAAGAAAAAGAAGAAGAAGACAAAGAGCAAGAACAAGAAGAAAGTAAGTGCGTCCAGAAAAAAAGGAAATAAACAGAAGACCTCTAAAAAACGAGCTTTGATCGACATATTTGGACCCCGATTAGTTTATCTCCCATACACACACACACACACACGCATATACGGATAATGACGTTCCTACACGCACACTCTGGCGAGTGTATGAAGTCTGAGCTAGATTTGTTCACTATCCCTCCTACGCAAACATCTATTGAGGGTGGTCAGTGGGTGCACTACAAGCCTGTCTCTTCGCTAACCGATGATTCGCCAATCGAATTCGCGGTACCGGGCCAAGGTGACGAGTACATTGATTTGGCCCACACCATGTTAAGCGTACGCGTGCAGGTGCAATTGATGAAACCTGAGAATAACCCAACAGCAGCAACGGCGGAAGCTGTGACCGCCCGGTACGCTACACCTGTGAACAACCTTCTACACTCGATGTTTAACCAAGTGGACATATTCTTCAATCAAAAACTTGTTTCACCAGCCAACAACTCCTACGCTTATCGTGCCTACGTTGAGAATCTATTGAATTACGCCCAACCCGCAAAACGTTCGCATCTCTCGTGCGCCATGTGGTACGACAGCGAAGAAACCGTATCGGACGTCTGCGATGCCGACAGCGAAGATGCCGACGGAGGATTCACTACGCAAAAACGTATGATGCAAGACGCCCATATAGTCGATCTAATTGGACATCTCCACTGCGACGTATTTAATCAAGAGAAGTTTTTGCTCATCGGTGTGGAGTTACGACTACGCCTCGTAAGGTCAAGAGACAGCTTTTGTCTAATGGAAAAAAATCCCCTTCACACGCTGCACATTGTTGACACTTCTCTAATGGTTCACCGCGTAAAGATCAGCCCAGATATCCTACTGGCACATGCACGAACCTTTGCCCAAGGAACGGCCAAGTATCCCGTTACAAGAGTGGAAGTGAAAGCTTTCACCATTCACGCTGGGGTACAAGCGGAGACGTTGGACAACGTGGTACTGGGACAACTGCCAAAACGTGTGATTCTTGGGTTCGTCAGTAACAAGGCATTCAACGGAGACAGACTACGCAACCTGTTCAATTTCCAAAGTTTCTTGCTGAACTACCTGTCGCTGTACGTGGACGGTGTGCAATACCCTCAAAACCTCTGCAAACAAACTTCGGTAAAGATAATCTGTACGTCGATGCGTATCACACCCTGTTCTCCGGCACCGGTATTCATTTTCTCAACGAAGGCAACGGAATTAGCCGTTCGCAGTACAAAAAAGGCAACTGTTTGATGGCCTTCGATCTCACACCTGACCTCTCGGCCAACTGTCCCTCGCATTGGTCGCTAATTAAACACGGTACTCTCAGGATCGAAATGCCATTTGACAAGGCTCTGGATGAAACCATAAATTGCATAGTTTACGCAGAGTTCGACAATCTCATAGAAATAAACTCAGCGAGGCAAGTTATCACAGACTTTGTCGGCTAGAAGGTGGGCGGGAGGCGGAGTTTCCTGTTTTTCGTCAGAAACCGGCAACCTTTATCATCGTGTGGTCCAACCGACAACTTTATCGCTGGAAACACCAACCCTCGGAAAACTGTTGAAGACGAAGAAGGAGGAGGAAACGGGGTGATTGTAAGGTTTTGGGGGAAAAGGATGATTATACATTCGACGATAGAGTCAGTTGTTCTACAAACCTCACCGCGTTCGGAACTTATATAGTCAGTGTTAACCACCTACTCACAAATGTGGACTACGTTGTAGATATTCAAGGATTTAGTGATGTGTTTGGAAATTTGCTACCGAAAGAGGTGGCCGTAGTCTGCCTGGATAAGTCGTTCCACGCCCATTGGATTATCGAGCCACCTTATCCGTTTACCAGCCTGACTCAAAGAGAACGCGAAGCTAATAATCATAACACGTGTTACCAGCACGGTATCGAGTGGTTCGAGGAGGATACTTCTGTGAAAAAGCTGGAACTCAATTTACGGGAAATAGCTCGAAGCGCGTACCGTATTGTAACACGAGGGAAATATGAAGCCCAGTATCTGCAGGTTATTACGTCACGCCAAGTTGTCAACCTCGAGGAGTATGACTGTCCTGCACTTCCCGATCTGGAGCCAAATACTGAATATTGTATTCATCACGGAGTCAGGAAAGAAGAATATTTCGCCTGTGCGTTAAACAATGCCCTCAAGTTAAAACATTGGGTCAACGAGAAGAACATCCTCGACAAGTATGATTATGAGGCTCATGCGAATACGATAGTTGGCAGCCGTCGTTCGAACCTGGATGAGAGTTCAACCTGTACCAGTATTGACAGCAACAGCTCCAGTGGATATCATACGGCCCACACGTGTGATAGTTCCTCTCATCAACCTGATCGGTCAATGTCCGATTCCACAGAAACTATAGTGGCTGCAGAGTCCCAAGACACGAGTCTCTCCACAGCCACGACGGAATTATCTATCACACCACCGTCTCTGAATATTGTCGACGAGAAAAATGGACAGTCTACAGATACGGAAAGCGTTGCGGAGATTTCTCAAGCAAAATAAGATCCAGGTTTTCCCCGCAGATCGGATACCGTTGGTATGGACACGACCGATGGCTTTTGTTGCTAACACGGATGACCACACACAACCCGGTACACACTGGGTGGCGTTTTACATCAACGCAGCCGGACATGGAATATACTTCGACAGTTTTGGCATACCACCGCTCGTGCCTCATCACAATAGGACTTCACGCAGAAATTCCGAACGCCACACCTGGAACATCGTACGGTTGCAAAGTTTCTCGTCAAACATGTGCGCGCAATACTGTGTTATGTTTGTATGGTTCATGGCTGCCGGATTTGATTTGCATCAGTTTCTTGATATGTTTACCGATAATTATGAAAAAAATTATTCCATCGCTGCTTCATTTTACAAACAACTTACCTCATTCCGAAATTGCAAGTCCCGCGAAGACCTATATTTGATCGGTTGTCACCTGCAGTGTTGTACTTCTAGAAAAAAATGTAATATCTCATAGTTTGTACGGATTTGTTAGGTATAATTAGATTTAAGTTTTTTATTTTCCCTTGTTTTCACTTGATCTAAACGTAGTAATAGTTTTGATTGTATACCTAGCTTTAATTGATTTTAATTCTTCTTTGCTTTTAAAATCACATTACACAATATTTTTAAGTTTTTCTTTCTCTTCTCATTTGATTTCACTTGATCTAATCCTAGTAATAGCTATCCTAGTAATAGCTTTCACTGTATACCTAGCTTTAATTGCATGTCATTTTTCTTTGCTTATAATATTATACTACTCTATATATTTTACTCTTCTCATTTTGATTTCGTTTAATATAATCGTAGTTATAGTTTTGATTGTATGTCATTTTTATATATTGCCCTTCATTTTTGTATCGCTAATGAATAATCGCATAATTATACGTAGAATTAAGATTTTGAATAAACGTGTGATATGTATTTGTCGCGTCATCAAATCTCTATCCTTCACCCCTCCTGTAGTTTTAAGCGTAGATATAGTAAACAGGGGATGCTGCGTCGCTGAGATATTTCCAAGTACATAAATTTTAGAGTAGGGATAACGCGTCATCGCTTTCCAGAAGCTTTTAGAACATTCTGGAACATTCTAGAACACACGGACACGAAACGTATGATATGTATTTGTCGCGTCATCAAATCTCTTACCTTCACCCCCGCCACCTGTAGTTTCAAGCGTAGATATAGTACACAGGTGATGCCGCTGAAATATTTCCAAGTACAAAAATTTTGGAGTAGGGATATCATCGTTATCGCTTTCCAGAAGCTTCTAGAGAATTCTCGAACATTCTAGAACACACGGACACGGTAAGGTAAGCGCGTGTGTGTGTGGGCGGTAGAACGCGTCATCGTCCCCATAGCTAACCCAGACTAGAGAGAGACAGACCCAGACTAGAAAGAGACAGAGCGATGCACTCACCCCATAACTGACCCAGGGCGAGGTGGGGTAAGGGGGTAGCATGGTCAGGGCCAGTGACCGCAGACAGGGGGAGGGGGAGGGGGGAGCTGATTAGAAGGTCCCCGTACACACCAGACCGGATGTGGGCCAGACTGATAAGATAACACACTGACCCACATACCCCTTATCTCCCCTTATCAGGATGAGTCGGGGGGGGGGGGGGGGGGGGGGGATATCTGTCTCCCCATAGCTGCCCCTATCTACTTGTGCGTTACATTTTTACACGCAAGAGTAACGTGTCAAGTTTGTAACACGGATAAAGTGCCTTGAAATTATACACGATCTGCATCGAAATAATGCACAACACGTTTGACATATGTTTTTTTCAACACATCAAATTTTTACTGCACACGTAAATGATTGAAATAACACACTTCATAACACACCTAGATTTGCAGTGGCATGCGAGTCGCACGCGTACTATCGCGGTGCGATCACGCTGTGCGAGTCTAATCACGGTTCAAAATTCGTTTTAATATATTAAGGTGGTTCTACACCTACAGTCCCACCAAACGTGGGTTTCAGAGCAGATTTTGAGTACTTCTTGATGGGGAAAAAATCCGAAAAAAATCAAGCATGTAGAAGATCTTCGGGAGATTGATTTTGCATAATAATTATTCAAAAAAGTTATTAACAAATTGATGGAAAAAAAAACTGTTCAAGAAATCAGCCGATGACCCAACTTTTTTTTTAGGTGAGAATTATTTTTTAATTCTTCTGAATATGTATGAATTTTTTCAGAATTTTGGTAAATCTTTGAAAATTGCGTTTTTTCATACTTGACAAAACGCGATTTTCAAAGATTTACCAAAATTCTGAAAAAATTCATACATATTCAGAAAAATTAAAAAATAATTCTCACCTAAAAAAAAAAGTTGGGTCATCGGCTAATTTCTTGAACAGTTTTTTTTTTTCCATCAATTTGTTAATAACTTTTTTGAATTATTATTATGCAAAATCAATCTTCCGAAGATCTTCCACATGCTTGATTTTTTTCAGATTTTTTCCCCATCGAGAAGTACTCGAAATCTGCTCTGGAACCCACGTTTGGTGGGACTGTAGGTGGAGAACCACCTTAAGATAGGTGAAAAATATAAAGCAGTGAATAATTGATAGACTAGACTGCGATCAGGAACTACAAATAAATATACCACCATTTTGCCATCATGGTGCCTGCACGACGTGCCCCGCATCAAATCAGCACGGCGTGATGGCTTTGTGCGGCTCATTGCGATCGCATGTGAGAGCATGAGCTTATTATATTGTTGCAAAATTATGTTTGCAGTAAGAATAAGTTATTAATTATGGATTCCCGAAGGAAATAAAGTGAATCTAGTGAAATAATATTAATTGGGTAAAAAGTTTATGTATTCAGAAAATACAGGTCTGCTTCGGCAGTAAGCTAAAGACTGCAGACTAATTTGTTTTATAATAATGTTCGTTGTCGCAGCAACCGTAGTTTTTATATTTTAGAAGATGTCTTTTATATATAGGCTACTAGATGTAGTTAATATAGAATTAATATATAAGGGTGATTTTACCAAATGTAACAATATCATATTTACTGATGGTGCGGTGCGACGCATTACGCTCGCACTGAGATGCGTCTCAACGCCGTGCGTGCAAAAATGCTGCGTCTTCGCACGCATAGCGTGCGTCGCATTACGTGCGGGTAACGTGCGACGCACGATTGTTATCTGGGGACCTAATATATACACAGTGTGAAGTGGTATTTTATAATTCTTCGTCACAAGGCGATTCTATCGAGATTGTGATGATGCGTGACGTAGACAGGGTCTCCAGGAAAAGGAAAAATTAGGGAAAAATAATGAGGATTAACTAACACTCTTTTATTTTTGTAAAATATGTAATCTCGAGCTCGATACTCCACGAGACGTCTGTCGTCGTGGGAACTACCGATGGAACGATGACTAACGAACGTACAGAAGCTTCCACTATCGTCAAGGACGAGTCTGTCGGCGTGCAAACCATGGATGGTCCAGAAAAACCCCAGGATCAGCGCCTCCTCTCAAGTGGAGAATTTACCACCTCAAACTATCGGATTGACGGAGTACAGGGATGTGCGAGAAGCACGACGAAATCCTCCCGTCATCCAGAGAAGCTACCGCCTACACTGAAAAAAAAGTATTTTTCCTCCGGGGATACAAAGTATTTTTGAGCGAGTATTCTTGCAGTAAGTATAAGTATTCTTACTGGAGGGATACGATTATTGTTCCCTCAGCAATACCAAATATAATGCTGAGGCGAAAACCACACTGTATGTTACCATGGCAATCGTAATGGTGGCGCCATCATTTCCCTCCGTTTTCGCAGTCTTGGAGGTTAAAAGCAGATGTTAGTTTGTGAATTGCCTAATCGTATCGTTGGAGAAATATTTTACGTTTTAATTAAAAAATTATATGGATTCTAGGGTATGCGAAAAGTTGCAAGAACGGGACTTATCATCTCTGCAACAAATATTTATTATGCCAATAAAGTGAGGTTAAGTCCGTTGTATTTAGAATTTGGTATTATGCTCAGAGGGATACGAAGTTTTGTTACAGTCAGTATACGTATTGCTGTGGGAAATAAACTTTGGTATTCTTACAAGAAGAATACGAGTTTCTTTACTGGAGACAAAAGTTTACTAGGTGGAAAAAAACTTTTTTTTCAGTGTACAAGAAAGTGCACTGTTGATGCAAGGGTGGCGTACAGGGTCATGTGCAGGTGCATCCTCACAGCCTCCCACCTGATGACCATCAGTCAGCGCAGTTACTATCGACAACTATCTCCAAAGCTGGTATCGCGACCGTGGTTGGTCATGAAAACCCCCGGATCGGCGTTCCGACCTAACGAATTCCTTTATGAGTTAGGCATGCTGCAGTTTGCTAAACACGAAGCTACCACCAACCTTCTTGTGGATCGACGAATAGATTCAGGACCTAGGAGAAATACCGGGTAGTCGGGTGAGCGAGACTTCAAGTAAGTCCAGCATCCCGGGATTCAAGAGGACGGCGGTAATAGGAGGGGTATCAGCTGCGGCAGGGGTAGGATACATTTCTTCAACGCTACGTTCGTCAAACTTGACGTTACACGGACCAATTAAAGTATCGAGATGACACGTGATTTCACTAATCTGAGGGATGAGTTGACGGTAGAAAATATGGCCTATATAAAGCGGGTACAACCGCAAATCTGCCTATTCTTCGCTCCGTTCTACGTCACTCATCTATCGTACTATCTCGTCTATCGAACCCAGATCGTCTATCATACATTCTATATCGAGTATTACATTATTATATTATCTTGTGGAATATCGTAAAGTTTCTGTAAAATAGTGTTGTGTTATCTGATTGAGCAACTTAAGGTAAGGTCTGGATTCTTTCTGTGAAGGCACGAGGTCGTTCTGATAAAAGTATGGTTAATTAATTCGGTTATTGGGCTACGAAGCTCGTTTTTGTCTATTGAGCTATGAAGCTCGTCTTTCGTCTTTAGTCTGTTAATTTATCGAACAACCTCGAGTCTGGCTGAGTTACGTAGATCTTTCAGTGCTTTTTGGCTATAATTTATGGCATATTACTCATTATTGATTGATAATTGCTTATCGCTTCTCGTATGGCTTATGTTACTGATTTAATATGTTAGAATATTGTGCATGAAATACTGTAGAAAATTATCTTTCCTGGAGTACCCTGAGCGAAGATAGCCGCGGAGGCTTAGCCTCGCGTTATAGTTTAGTTTGTTATAGTTTATTTTTTGTTACAATTAAGTCTGTTAAAATTGAGTCACTTATCAAGTAAAGTACGGTTATGTCATATAATTTATTACCGTCTGTAAAATCAAGTACGGTTCAGTACAGTTAATATCTTTTGGATAATTTAGTATCGTAACTATCGATCTAGTATCTTCAGAATTTAGTAAAAGATCAAATAATATTCCGAATTGATTGGCTATCGTTGAACTTGTGATTCGCGTCTTTCGAATGACCGTGTGGTCTCTATTTAGCAGTAGATCTCGAATTATCGTAAATCGAATAGCTAAGCGTAGCTAATTAATTAATAGGGAATTTATATCGTATGTTACTGATTTTCATAGTTTAATATCTCACGCTTGATACGTTGGTCTAAGGATGGGTTATGAATAATTTTGCATTGGGTACGATGTATCGCTCTGTGATACCAAGTCTGGAGTCTAGGTAATTCGTTTTATATAGAGTCAACTCTGACACATCCTCGAGTCAATCGTATCGTAATCAAGTAAATTCTATCGTAAATAAGGAATCTCTCGTAATAATCTGTCACATAAAATGCTAATTCTGAATTGATCTCGCTTGATTATCTAATTTAATTAATAAATAATTGATTGATGTGCTCTCAAATCTTCTCAATGAAATAATATTGTTTTTATGGTGTACCCTGCCCCTCTATCTAAGGCTTTGTTATCTGAGCAAGTCGAGCTATCGCTCGTCGCATTTCCGTAAATTTTTGGCTTTATTCAATTTGTCTCATGGTATCGTATCGAAACGACGCAGTAGCGTCTGGCGCCCAACATTCAGTAAGTTTAATAATTGAGGGGATGGGCGGAATAACGGTATAAGTCGGGTTATACCGTTTTTCCGGAGATTGCATAAAAATGATCAGTGACCATAGATCTACATTATATTTTTATTTGATAAAAAAGGGTTGAATATTGAGGATTGAACTGAACAACATTCATGGAAGAACGGTATAACTCGAGTTATTCCGTTATTCCAAATATCTAGATGAAATGAGATGGAAACGTCGGAGTGATGTTTTCGGATGATCACTTAAAACGCGAAACATTTCGGGTATGGAAACGTATTTTCGATAGCGCAGAGACTATCGAAGAGATATCGGACATTGCTTCAGCATCATCTCAGCTTATCATCGACAAAAATAGATGACCTACGAACTTTGATGAGAATTGTGTCAAACGAAGCGTAGATATAATGCATGTTATCAAAATATATTCGAAGAAGCATCTGCTAAAAATCGGGAGTAAACTGTTAATACGTAGACTAGAATTAAAAAAAAAAAAACGATATAGCTGGGGATATTCCATGCCAAATCGACGTGGTCCTGACCCTCGACCTCTCAGATCTAGTCCGCGATTTTTTGTATCATTCTTCTGACTCTAAATACACTGATAGAAGGATTTGTTAATATTTAATTAAATTTATTCATATTGAACAAATGATTTATCAACTCATGTACTACTTAATAAATATTTGTTAACTGTTAATAAATATTTGTTGTGCACAAAGATGATTTGTTAAATGTTACAAAATATTAATTTATAATTAAAAAATCAAACAAATTTCCAAATAAATGTGTTTATTAATAGTTAAGAAATCCTTCTATCAGTATAGCAATCAGATTTTTTTTTCAGATTTTTCGTAATAAATTTGAAAGTCGTATAAATTTTCAAAGTTCTTTTTTTTCCAACACCTTTATGGCCGTGATCGAAAAATCTAGAAAAATGTTCGACAATTCTGTGTCAAAAATGAAAATTTTTAAACCGCAATTCCTAATGTCTGGACTTTTGCTCCAACGTGTTTTTTTTTTTTTTTTTTTTTTTTTTTTAATTTCTTAATCATAATTTACATTTATATTCCAGAGATACAAAATATGTTTAAAAAAATCTGAAAGAATTTCTAAGAATCCTTGGCTATCGTTCGAAATATTCAAGCAGCAGTCCACAGTGTATTGATCACCGCTTCTATTTTTTTCAAATTTTTTCTTAGTAAAAAGCTAAAAAAATAATAGTTTGAAGCGAAAGTCCAAACATTATGAATTTTGGTTCAAAAATTTTGATTTCTGACACAGAATTTTTGAGAAATTTTTCATATTATTTCGATCACCACCATCGAGGTATTGCAAAAAAAAAAAAAAACTTTGAAAATCCATGACGTGCTCAAATTTATTCTGAAAAATTTGAAAAAAATTTGGATTGCTATTCAGAATCAGAAGAATGATACAAAAAATCGCGGACCCGATACGAGAGGTCGAGGGTCAGGACCCGGTCGATTTGGCATGGAATGCGATGGAATACCCCAGCTATGAACAATTTCTTGTATAATTGTTTTTAACTGTTTGTACTCATTGTCAAATTTTTTTGTGACAATAAAATTTCAGATAAGTGAAAAACAGCCTTGTTATCTGGAAGAACGGTATAACTCGAAAACTTAATTGTTCGTTCATTGCGAAGGATTTGAACTTCTTGTGGTTCTATTTATATAATCAGAAGCATTATTATGTACTACCATGCTATGTTAAATTATATCAGGATATGTTGAGTTGATCTTGGTTTCCTACGTTTTTCTCATTTATCTCAAAACTATGTTTTCCGAGTTATACCGTTATTCCGCCCATCCCCTCAATTAACACGGAAGAGTGCCGAATTGCAGCGGAGTAAAATATAGGTTTTCCTCGCCTAATAAAAAACTACGTTACAACAGTTAAATTTTTATGAACTTCTGACGTACAAAAAATAAGATATTCGCCTCGGAAGTGGGTCGTTTTAACACGCACAGCATAGGACCAAGGCCAACAAAACCAACGTTTATATTGATAGCATCATTTCGCTTCTATAGAGTTTGATAAAAAACTAACATGTAGTAGTCCAGTATGTTCCAAATGTTATTTCAAAAGATGAAACCGGTCTGACGTATAGTTTTTGTGAAATAAGCTGTGACAATGTACTCGGCGAGGAAAAAACTGGAGGGAGGCACAGCAACGCTTCGTAGCGGCGTAGTTGTACACACGTATATGACACACGGAACGAGGAGGACAGTCACCCACTGAAAGTTTTCTCTAGAGAGGGGTTACCGAAGCACGCGCGGTGTATGCTCAGCGTGCTCAGACTTTTGGCTTGGACTCTGAGTGGTGAACTACCTTAATTGTGGAATAGTTTACGGAGGTAGTGGGGGAACTCAAATTTACGTGGTTACATTGATGCAGATTATGCAGGTAACATAGAAACGCGTAAATCCACAAGTGGGTTTGTTTTTTTTGTTACATGGGGGTGCAATCTCTTGGTCTTCAGAACGACAGCGTGTATACTATAGTCGCACTTTCTACTACTGAAGCTGCCCAATAAACCACAACGTATAAAAATAGGACAAATGTCCGCCCGAAAAACGTATATTTCACGTATACCCGTTTAATATACGTTTTTCAGGCGGACATTTGTCCTATTTTTATACGTTGTGGTTTATTGGGTGAGTATATAGCTTCATCTAACGGAACAAAAGATGCAATATGGATACGTAGGATTATTGGTAAACTAGGATTAAAATCTGATAAAGTTGCCATATGTATGTTCATAAATGATAATCAATCCGCAATCAATAACTAGCAGGTAACCCAGAGTATCATAGAAAAACTAAACATATTGATGTTCGTTTTCACTACCCGAGTCGAAATTTAGCGCCTACTTTCAACCTACGTAAGAGCTCCTACGTAGGGGTAAACGATAGTAAAGTAGGTTCTATTTCAATGCAATAGTAGACCCTACTTTGACGCTAAAAGTGTCCGAAATTTCCCGATTTGCCAAGTTTAGGCTCAAAGTAGGGTCTGTTTAAAACCTCCTTTAACGCTCCCCTCAGTAGAAATATTTCAACCGGGCGCTTGCGAGCGCCAGGCTCTAACTAAACTCATAATCGGGCCGCCCTCATATCGGAGTCCCTGATTCATTTTCATGAAATTAAAAGGTAATAATAGTAAAAGAAAAAAACAATACGAAATGTAACATATTTTGTCGTCGGTTGATCGAGCCTACGCGTCCTATCGATGAAATTGCATTATACATCTACTGAAAAAACCGCCGCATTTTTCGTCCCCGCCGGGACTTGAACCCACGTCCGCTCGGTTACCAGTCGCACGCCCTAACCACTACGCTAAGCTACCTTCATGACATATGATCCAACACTCTGCTACTTGTTCAGGGCCTATCGAAGTGTCAAGTTATTACTTGAACTATTTCAATGTCATCAAAATTTTGCATTTGCTGAACTAGATTGAAGTTCTTGCATACATTATTACGATTAATTACTAAATATTATATCATGCATTTTTCGTTTAAGCTGTCATATGCTTATCCGAATGAAATATGATATTTTGTAAGAAAAAAAATGTTCCAAGAGGTCCACTAAAAGTTTCATGTTTATTTCAACACTTTTTTTCAGATATTACAACATAAATTTACTCAAAGTGGCGAATTCTTCTATGGTATGAACTAAAGAACAGTGTTGAAATGACCGTGAAAATTTTAGTGGATCCCATGGAACATTTTTTTTTCTCTAACAGTGTATACCTATATATTTTACAAATCCGGTAAACAGATTGAGATATGGGGATCTATTATTATGGAATCCGCAACTAATCCTGATATGGGCCTTTGTGTTGTCAAGGCCTTACCGAACAAATTTTTACACGGGTTCCCTCATCGCATCTCGAATAGCTCGAGATTTTTTCATTCGCAACCGCCCAAATTCGGTCTTCGCTTACTTACGCTGACGATCCATGTCACTTTTGAAAACATACGCGTGCCAGATAATCCGAATTTGATCAACAGGTCTGTAAATTCACGTTTCCGTTGAAATTAGTTAGTGCAGATCATAAATTCATAGGTTAGGAATCGTACGATTTATTGTGAACACTTGAATGGCGCTGTAGTAATATCTATGGGGGAGGAGTTATACATAGGTTTTATAGCGTGAAAATAAGTTCAATCTAAATTGGTAGGTGTTGGAGATTCAATGTAGGGTTGAAATTAACATTTTTAGGAGTTCGAGGTTCAATGTAGGATTTTTAGGAGTTCGAGGGTTACTGTAGGATTTCTGGGTTCAGTTTCCTCCAAAGTAGGTTTAAATAAACCTTGGTAGTGTCAGATGTAGGCGCTAAATTTCGACTCGGGTATGTAAGAGACGTTTATGAACGAGGTGATATAGACATACGATATATCGAATCCAAAGAGCAACTAGCAGATTTTTTTTTACAAAGGCTTTGAGCAAGCATCAATTTCAATATTCACGAAAGAAAATTGGTTTAGTAGACCAACCTAAATAAGTGGTAGTGTTGAATTTATTTAGTTAATGAGGAGGTGGCCACATCTAAAGGTGTATGAATGAAACCGTCTAGAACAAGCTCATGTTTTAAAATATATGAATAACAATAGTTATAGCTGCTGTGAGGCTTGTAATGGATGTACTTCAATTAAGGGGGTATCTAAGTCTCCAGCTTCATAAAACGTTAAAACTTTTCACAACGGTGTAGCATTGAGGGACATGTACGGACACAAATATGAATGATACCGTTTCAAAGTGTACAATTTCAGCTGCAATTTGAAAAAAAAAACGGTCACTGTAGCATCAAAATTATGGCCGTTGCAGCCACTGAAGTACTGGTCGGCGAGAAGCTGTGCTGAAATCTGCGACCACGATCCTAGCTGAACGGAGTATCCGAAAATAAAAAACTTGGGATTGTTTTGTTGGTCAAGGTACCCTTCAGGCTCCTATGGGACAGATTTTTGATCCGTCGTTCAAATTCCAAAATACAGGTAAAAACGTTACTCGAAATCAAGAAAACGGACTTCTCTCGGTAAAAAAATTCATAATTCTGCCAAATTTCAATCTATAAAAAATCTGTCGCATAGAAGCCTGAAGGGTACCTTAAGGGAAGACCCTGGTGAAACTCAAAACTTCGACATTTCTTTCATAATTGAAATTATTTTTAGATCATGTGAAAGTGTACTCAGAAACTAAGAAAATCCCACCTTGATCTCACAGATTACTTGATAAATGTGGAAGTTACGCAACATTTAATGGTAAAAACACACTGAACTTCAAAAAGTCCCCTGCGTCATAACTTTAATCGAATCATATTTATCTTGAACTACAATCTTTGAGACACTCAGGCGAAGAGATTTGCTGATCAGATTTGCGAATTAATTTTTCGTTCTTTTTTAAGAGCATTTAAGGGGACCAGTACAGCGAGTTTTCGAGAAATGATCATAGTCCGAAATGAATTTATTTCATAACCAAAGTTCATTTCACATCAAAATATTTTTCTTTTTCAAAATCATGTGCCGTAAGGATTTCAGAGCACCGCTGGACCGATTCAGGTCATCTTGGATTCATTTTCTTCAGAAAACAAATCCTCATCATGTGAATGTAGGAATTTTAAAATAAAAAATTATGTCATAAGTTATGATCAATTTACCAAATTTGAAAAAATTACTATCACTCATTTCTTAAATAATTTGGCCAAAACGTAAAATTTTCAAAGATCCTCGATTTCTTTTGCTCCGACATATCTCGGAGCACGGATTATCTTCGCTCGACATTTCCAGGTTCACCGTCACATGGAATAAAATTAAAAACAAAAATGAGCATTCTAATAGAGTAATAGTGGGGGTCAAATAATTGATTATTATTACTATTACTATTACTATTACTCTCACTCTCACTCTCACTCTCACTCTCACTCTCACTCTCACTCTCACTCTCACTCTCACTCTCACTCTCACTCTCACTCTCACTCTCACTCTCACTATCACTATCACTATCACTATCACTATCACTATCACTATCACTATCACTATCACTATCACTATCACTATCACTATCACTATCACTATCACTATCACTATCACTATCACTATCACTATCACTATCACTATCACTATCACTATCACTATCACTATCACTATCACTATCACTATCACTATCACTATCACTATCACTATCACTATCACTATCACTATCACTATCACTATCACTATCACTATCACTATCACTATCACTATCACTATCACTATCACTATCACTATCACTATCACTATCACTATCACTATCACTATCACTATCACTATCACTATCACTATCACTATCACTATCACTATCACTATCACTATCACTATCACTATCACTATCACTATCACTATCACTATCACTATCACTATCACTATCACTATCACTATCACTATCACTATCACTATCACTATCACTATCACTATCACTATCACTATCACTATCACTATCACTATCACTATCACTATCACTATCACTATCACTATCACTATCACTATCACTATCACTATCACTATCACTATCACTATCACTATCACTATCACTATCACTATCACTATCACTATCACTATCACTATCACTATCACTATCACTATCACTATCACTATCACTATCACTATCACTATCACTATCACTATCACTATCACTATCACTATCACTATCACTATCACTATCACTATCACTATCACTATCACTATCACTATCACTATCACTATCACTATCACTATCACTATCACTATCACTATCACTATCACTATCACTATCACTATCACTATCACTATCACTATCACTATCACTATCACTATCACTATCACTATCACTATCACTATCACTATCACTATCACTATCACTATCACTATCACTATCACTATCACTATCACTATCACTATCACTATCACTATCACTATCACTATCACTATCACTATCACTATCACTATCACTATCACTATCACTATCACTATCACTATCACTATCACTATCACTATCACTATCACTATCACTATCACTATCACTATCACTATCACTATCACTATCACTATCACTATCACTATCACTATCACTATCACTATCACTATCACTATCACTATCACTATCACTATCACTATCACTATCACTATCACTATCACTATCACTATCACTATCACTATCACTATCACTATCACTATCACTATCACTATCACTATCACTATCACTATCACTATCACTATCACTATCACTATCACTATCACTATCACTATCACTATCACTATCACTATCACTATCACTATCACTATCACTATCACTATCACTATCACTATCACTATCACTATCACTATCACTATCACTATCACTATCACTATCACTATCACTATCACTATCACTATCACTATCACTATCACTATCACTATCACTATCACTATCACTATCACTATCACTATCACTATCACTATCACTATCACTATCACTATCACTATCACTATCACTATCACTATCACTATCACTATCACTATCACTATCACTATCACTATCACTATCACTATCACTATCACTATCACTATCACTATCACTATCACTATCACTATCACTATCACTATCACTATCACTATCACTATCACTATCACTATCACTATCACTATCACTATCACTATCACTATCACTATCACTATCACTATCACTATCACTATCACTATCACTATCACTATCACTATCACTATCACTATCACTATCACTATCACTATCACTATCACTATCACTATCACTATCACTATCACTATCACTATCACTATCACTATCACTATCACTATCACTATCACTATCACTATCACTATCACTATCACTATCACTATCACTATCACTATCACTATCACTATCACTATCACTATCACTATCACTATCACTATCACTATCACTATCACTATCACTATCACTATCACTATCACTATCACTATCACTATCACTATCACTATCACTATCACTATCACTATCACTATCACTATCACTATCACTATCACTATCACTATCACTATCACTATCACTATCACTATCACTATCACTATCACTATCACTATCACTATCACTATCACTATTATTATTATTATTATTATTATTATTATTATTGAATGATTATTGAATGTTGGTTCGACATTGCCTGGCCTAGAACTGTCCTGCTCCATAAGTTGTCCCTTCCTTTCTGATGTTCAAAGCTTCAAGCTGCGCCTTTGTCAATTTGACAGCACGCCGAAGCTTTTTTCGTCGTGCTTCATTCTGCCACTCGCCTTTTCTTTTCCGTTGAGTGTCCCGCTCTTTCAAAATCTTGGTACAGATTTTCTTCACCTGTTCGTCCCTGTTCACATGAGCCTGTCGAACAGCGTCGCGAGCCTTGGCAAGCACCTTTTCTTTCAGCGACTCACCTTCGTCTACCAATCGCTTTGAATGTGCGAAGTATGTCTGGGATGCCATCACGCTCATGCCCATTGTTGCTCCAAACTTTTGCATTTGAGCATGTCCCCCTCCAGATTCTGAGAAAACTTCCACCATTTTTCTATTGACATCGAACGGTCGCCGCTTGGTGTTGTCTGTTGTTCGCGGACTCCTAAAACTTCGTGCGGAAAGAAAGCCACAGTCTTCACATTTGACGCACAGCCATGCTGCGAATCTTCTTCGTTCTCTCATCTGCCCAGCGAGGCTCTTCTGTCCACATTCAGCGCATGCTAAATTTTTAAAAAGCTCCTGCCAGGTACTGGAATGCACAAATAAATAATTTTTACAAGCATCGCCTGGCTCCGACGACTGTGATGAAACAAAAGTTTCAATTTTTCTTTTGCTAGTAGATGATGTACTAGGTCCTAGAGGGTTACTTATCTTTTTCGGTCCTGATTGTATTCTGGATGGGCTAGGCTCCGGTTCGTCAAGCAATTGTTGATGACCAACTTGTTTTCCAGAGGGAAAGTCTTTCGATTGGAATTTATTTCCAAGATTTTTTTTACCCTGCTTGTTTTTGGACGTTGGGCGTTGTCTAGACTTGCGCCACCGTGGGGTAATCGAATCCATTTGATTGAGATTTTTCGTTGAGATTTTTTCGTTTCGCAATGAGTGAAAATCACAAAATTGCAGAGTAGTTTACACTTGCTGTCACCAAGATGCCAGTTCGTAGTAAACTAACCACTAAACGCAGGAAAGCGCGGGAACAATTGGTAACTGGACGCAGCGTACTGTTTCACTAGTTCAAATTTCGAATACCAGATGGCGAACGCGTCTTCGCCATAAAGATACATGAATGACCCAATTTGAGTAGTACTGGTTTTGACCACGAGGTGGCTACGCTTCAGATACAGTTACCAATAGTCGATCATGCCCTGTGCTACAGGTGGTTCGATCCCGAACTACACGGAGTTGTGACGTCACAAATTTCAAATTAGCGTCAAATTTACCGAGTTTTTCAAACTTTGACCTTTTATATTGTTATATTCCCATTCAATAGTATTTTGATGGAATTCTAGAATTCTAGAAGAAAATAATCACGAAAAAAATGCAAAAAAAAAAAATTTCATCGATTTTATTTATAAAATTCGATGCCAATGAACCAAAAAAATATCGGAGGGCCTTGAAAGTTTCTCACAAGGTGGGGACAAGCCCCGGGAGTAATTTTCCGGCAAAAACAGAAAATCTATTTTTTGAGCGATTTCGGGCGAAATCTCACCAGGGTCTTCCCTTAACCAACAAAACAATCCCAAGTTTTTTATTTTCGGATACTCCGTTCAGCCAGGATCGTGGTCGCAGATTTCAGCATAGCTTCTCGCCGACCAGTACTTCAGTGGCTGCAACGGCCATAATTTTGATGCTACAGTGACCGTTTTTTTTTTTTCAAATTGAAGCTGAAATTGTACACTTTGAAACGGTATCATTCATATTTGTGTCCGTACATGTCCCTCAATGCTATACCGTTAGGAAAAGTGTTAACGTTTTATGGAGCTCGAGACTTAGATACCCCCTTAATTATTTACAAATAATAAAGTAATGTTTCTACTACAGTTCAATTAATATGCAGAGTATCTTTATTCGTATGGTAGAAATCCATCACATGCGACAGACCGCCGGACCGACAGACCGACAGACAGACCGACATTTGTCTATAAACCTGTTTTTCGGATTCCAGAGGGTCGGAAACGTGAAGATTCGTTGAAATTCGCAATTTCACTTTTCGACCGAAACCAATACTTTTATTATACAGGGTGGTCCATTTTAATTGATGCAGGCGAATATCTCGAAAACTAACAATTATAAAAGAAAAAGTTTTACACAAAACTTGAAGGGTTTTGAGGGGGAAAGATAATGCTGATATGTGTTGACTTGTGGACTTCGCCAATTCCGAGATTTCGCAAGCAACTTCGGATTTTAGATAGGGAACACATGTTTTGGTTTGGGGCATCTGATAGTGCGATCAAAAACTCATTTAAACACGCAAGCAAAAAAAATTGGAAAAAAAAAAAATTTGCAAAAAAAATTGGAATAAAAAATTTCGCGAAATTTTTTTTTTTTTTGTGCAAAAGATTGCTTTTTTGTCCCTAGCTTTCGAACACATTCATTGTTTATCACTCTAGCTCGAAATTTCTCTCGCCAATTTTGAAATTGGAAAGTTTGAATGTACCAGATTAATAAAAAAAATAATTCGTAGATTCGTAGAAAATCTCTTTTCGAAAAGTTTTGGAGGAAAAACATTTGAATCGAAGTATTGTTACAAAAAAAAAAAAAAAAAAAAAACGTCGATAAAGAAAAAAAAGAATTTATTGAAAATTGAAATTAAAAAGATAACAAAACCTTTACATATCCGCAGGTTTGACGTTGGTGTAGAGGCTCAAGTCCGACATGAACTGGAAGATGTTGTCAGTATAATTATGTCGGACGAACTAAGGCGGTTAGTTGTTTGCGTTATTGATCTACGATTTTTTGTTTTACTAATCTGGTACATTCAGACTTTGAAATTTCAAAATTGGCAAGAAAAATTTTGAGCTAGAGTGATAAACAATGAATGTGTTCGAAAGCTAGGGACAAAAAAGCAAGCTTTTGCAAAAAAAAAAAAATTCGCGAAATTTTTTATTCCAATTTTTTTTGCAAAATTTTTTTTTCCAATTTTTTTTGCTTGCGTGTTTGAATGAGTCTTTGATCGCGCTATCAGATGCCCCAAACCAAAACATGTGTTCCCTATCTAAAATCCGAAGTTGCTTGCGAAATCTCGGAATTGGCGAAGTCCACAAGTCAACACATATCAGCATTATCTTTCCCCCTCGAAACCCTTTAAGTTTTGTATGAAACTTTTTCTTTTATAATTGTTAGTTTTCGAGATATTCGCCTGCATCAATTAAAATGGACCACCCTGTATCACCATAGGTGATGAAAAGTAAAAAAGTCATGGAGAAAATACCTGGGCCGGAAGAAGAGAAAAAAGCGTCTAGTCGCGCGTTGCCGACCCACGTCCGCGCGCGGCGTTCGCGGTTCACAAATGCCTCAAAACAAAATTGAAAACACAATTGTCGATCGGAAATTTTATGAATTTTACAAAAATGACGATCATTTTGTTCTCACTTGTCATTTTTTACGCGTAATTCAATAAATAAAACTCAAAATGTCAATGCCACCACGTTTCCCATCGTTTTTTGAAAATCTTATTTTTTTTCTGAAAGTTCAGGAAATTTCCGATGAAAATCATGTTCAAAAATTTCTCGCTCGTTTACCTCCAAGTTATCATTATCGTGGAAAGAATTAGTCGAATACGGTCAATTTTCTTGTAGAAATTTTATTTCTTCACATAAAGTGACGTTTCGGCTGGCGAACGGCCGGCCATCCTCAGACTGTAAAAAACCAGAGTTTCAGGTACAAGTTTACAATAGTATATTATGTGGCATGCCCGTAAACCAAGTGTTTTTCGGCGAGAATAATGATTTCAGGACGAGCTAAAGGCGAGCCGAAGGCGAGCCGGAAGCGAGTTCTGAAATCATTATTCGAGTCAAAAACGGTTTACGGGTGCGCCCCATACTGTATTTTTTTCGAAATAGGCATGAAAAGTCACTTTGACGCCTGTTGAGATTCACTAGACGAAGAGTGAGGTTATGGTGCGATCTGTCGCGCACTTCGAACCACGCATCGAAACTGCCGTATAAAGACTTTATACGGCAGCTTTGGAATGCGCACTGCGAACTGCGCATCCAGACTGCCGTATAAAGACTTTATATGGCAGTTCTGAAACCAACCGTATAAAGTGACACTTTGTGGATCGAAAACAGGCGTCAAAAAGTGACTTTTCAATGCCTATGCCGAAAAAAAATATTTAGTTAATAAATTATTACGACTAGGTTTACAGAAGTTACTAATATTTAGTTAATAATTATTACGACTAGGTTTACAGAAGTTACTAAGACTATTTGGCAAAGAAAAGACAAGTAGGTATTTAAGCAAGGTGGTAGCATAGGTTAGGTTTACACGTGGTGTGTGAAAAGATACACTCTTTTACGTAGAGACAAGTGAAAAGAATTCTCAGTCTAAGTTTCATTAGATATTATGTTCATACTTATTGTGACTAGGTTTACAAGAGTTACTGAAGACTAGTTTACAAAAAACAAGAGTAAGTATTAAGCAAGGTGGTTTCCACGTGGTTACATAGGTTAGGCTTAAACGTTGTGTGAGAAAGGATAAAACTCTAACACAAGAAATCTTTTTATAGAGACTATGAAAAGAATTAAATTACCTACACAGTGAATAGATGTAATAGCTGAGAAATAGTTACTAGAATTACCTTAAACGGACATTCCTCAACGCATGAGATGTTATACTTGCGAAGTGCTGACGGGAAGTGATTCAAAAACTTACAAACATGGCGAAGGTAGACCAAGAAAGGCAACACGCATGTCAAAATAGTTAGATGAAATAATTAGATGTGTATATCTAAGTAGATTTAAGGATATCAAAGTATAAATGACTTAAGTATGATTCACAATCGGCTTAGTGCAGCGGTAGTGCAGTGGTAGGGGCAGCGGCAGCGCGGCGTGTAGTGGTAGTGCAGAACAGCGTTCACATCAATGGCCAGCAAAATTTCTGGTGTTTATAAACTATGCTTGTAGCCTACAAGTTGTAGGTTATGTGGAGAAGTGTTTGAAATAACCTTCGAAATGGATCAAAACATCTTAATAAGTAAAATACTAATATGCGCCGCATTACTTTTATCAGAACAAGCAAGAAAGAGGAAACGACGCTGGTGGGTTCGACCGATATATCAGAACCGTAGAAATCAAGGAGATTACCGTAACCTCTTACAAGAACTCAGGTTGCAAGATACGGAATTGTTTTTTAATTATATTAGAATGGATGTGCACTTATTTGATAACCTGCTAGCAATGGTTGGACCTGCATTAAAGAAAAACTCCAGACGACCCAATATCAACCCTGAATGCAGACTTGCTTTGACGCTCAGGTAAAAAATTGGTATAATGTGACATATTACTCCATTCTTCGATATATTCGCCTGTACAGTAAATGTTTTAACGTTTTAGGTTTCTAGCTTCAGGGGATTCGTTGCAATCTATTGCATTTTCATATCGCTTCGGAAAATCTACTGTCTGTATGATTGTTCGAGAGACCTGTGTGGTCCTGTGGGATGTCTTGCAACCTGCTGTGTTAAAATATCCAGATGAAACTACATGGGAGAAGTGCGCGGAGCAATTTCTAAATGACTGGCAATTACCAAACTGTCTTGGAGCAATTGACGGCAAACACGTTGCAATAAGGGCACCAAATAAGTCTGGATCATTATATTATAATTATAAGAAACACTTCAGTATAGTGCTTTTTGCGATATGCGATGCGGCATACTTGTTCACATCAGTTGATGCAGGGGCGTATGGATCCCAAAGTGATGGTGGAATTCTCCGACAATCAGCATTCGGAATCCAGCTTCAAAATGGGTCACTAGAAATTCCCCCGAATCGACCACTGCCTGGAACAACAGAGCCATTTCCTCACTTTTTTGTTGGCGATGAAGCTTTTCCATTGCAGCCTCATCTGATGCGACCATTTGGTGGGAGATATCTGAGTGCCGATAAAAGAATATTCAACTATCGATTGAGCCGAGCAAGACGCTGTATAGAAAACGCATTTGGCATATTGGTTTCACGGTGGCGTATTTACCATAAAACAATTCACGGATTACCAGAGACCGTAGACAATATTATTAAAGCAACGGTGTGTTTGCATAATTATATTATGATATCGGAGCGGGCGGTGCCATGCAATTTAAGAAGGTACTGCACTGAACGATTACTTGACCGTGAACACGGCAACGAAATACAACCTGGAGAGTGGAGGAACGACATTCCCGCAAATGCAGCACTGGAGCCTGTGTCAATGTTACGCAGACGTATCGGAGCCAGAAATTCTACTAACGATTCCATAAATTTAAGAGATTACTTGAAAGTATATCTTGATAGCGAAGCGGGAAGTGTGCCATGGCAAAAGGATCACATTCAAAGCTGTAGATGAACTTGAAAATTATGAGAATTACTGTTAAGTTATAGGGGATTGCAGGACAAGATAGAAGTTGAGTGTACCTCAATGTCATCCCATGTATTTGTTATATGAAAATTATTATTATTATTATTATTATTATTATTATTATTATTTGTTGGTACATTACCTAAATTAATCAATTCAATTTATATCAGGGTTGTAACGTTTTCTAGAACATGAAATTAAAAAGGGATAAAAAAGAAATCCGAAGTTCAGTCATCCTCAGATGCATTATATTTGAAAATTGTCTGACTGATTTGAAACATGGCGAGGTTTGCTTTTCGCAAACCCATGCTCATCAAACTTTGGTCAACATACATGCCGAAGTGTTGAAATTGGTTCAGTGAGGCCGTCTGTGGTTCGACTGATTTTTTGGCTGTCATCTCTGCTACATCCACTAATTTCTCTACCATTCCTTCAATAGATGCACTTTTTTTCTGCTTTTTTGTCCTTAAAGGGTAAATTGATTGGGCCATTGATAACGATGAGCTGTTTGTTGATAGAGTTGATGAAAACACTGGCGGTGCAATCGTCTGCGTTTTGTTTTGAATTGTTCTTTTCAAAGTGTGGCCAGAACTAATTGATGGTGTATCGTATACATGTGAATCGAAAGGAACAGAGTACAGCGTGTCCTGAATTTTTTCAGTATTGGGTGAATTGAACATATTCTGTGACATTTCTGATTCATTCAGGTCCTCTAAGTACTCCACTTCTCCGTACTCATTGTCCAATATACTGTCATCACTGAAAGCCTGCATACAGCTGTTCTCCACAGCAGCAATCGCATTCGTTGTAGTTCTGAAAGTTAATAATTCTGAAATGTTGACTATCCAAAATATCCCTGTACACTCATACCTGTGTGACGTCACAACTATATAATCGATGGTAGATGTTGGTTGGACACCAGTATAATATAGGATGAATAGAAAGACAGGATGTGGATATGCGTGGCATAAGGAAATATGTGTGAAATTTGTTATGAAGGTCGTTATGAAGGTGATACAGATTGTTCTTATTTCCTAGCATTACAAGAATCGTTTTGGATAGTTTTTAAGTTATGGGTGAAATAATTATAAACACTTGTGAAGGATGAATGGATGTATGTGTATGATGAGTGGACAAAGTAGTGTGGCATAAGCCTTTATTAAGTCTGATAGTACATAATTGATAGTATGTTGAATATGGTACGATTAGGTATCATTCTCAAATTCAGGGTTGCATTTCGTAATATTGGCAATGAGATAGGGTAAGCTTATGAGACTTATATTTCAGGATTGAATGAGAAGGATTGAAGAGGTTGGTGATTGACTAATGAGTAGAAGTTGGATATGAAGGAGGATGGCAATTAGAATGGAATAATGAGGAAAGGTTGGTTGTACACACGGAAAAATGTCAACGTGTGAGTCTAAAGATCCACGAGAAATTTTTATGAAAAAAAAAATCCAAATACAAAAAAAAAAAAAAAGTTCAATTGACTCGGAAATGACGACGTTTTTCGTCGTCATTTATGGATATAAAGACCGTGATGAACGTTATTATTATTGTCATCATTCCCGATTCTTTCAACGTAGATTACGTTTTGCTCCGTCGTAAATTACGTTTTTTTTAATCGTAAAATAAGGCGTTCTAAGACGTAGATTACGTTTTTCATGTCGGATTCAAAGACACTAGACATGGTATTAGTGTTAAACGTGAATCACGTCTAGTAAAACGTGATTTAAGTTTAGGTTTTTCTGTGTGTAAGCAAGGTGGGGATGATAGTCGAAAAGGTGTGGAATGGGTATGCCAGGACGTAACACCTGCGTGGTTTTTGAACTGCATCTAAAAATCGCAATGTAGTCATCAAAAACCAAGGTGCGAATGACAATTGACCTGCTCCGCTTCTTGTTGCGGCCTCAATCTTTATTTTTTCCTTGCGATATTTTTCGCGTATCGCCTTGTAGCGTGAACACACCACGTCAACTGTCAAAAAAACGGTAGTTATATAATAAACCTTGAACGCTTTCTGAAACATTTTTCACGATATTTGTGGGAACATAACCCATGAAATAACTTACCCGACACATGCAATTTTGTTGCCAATTCCTTGAAAGAATTCTCCTTTTTATTTATGTCTTTGAATGATGGCGATGTTCGATCCCAAATTGCTGGATAATTTTCTAACAACTCTGCTAATTTAGAGTCTATCGAAGTCATTTTCCAACTTTTCCGCCAACTTTTCGAAATCTGATTGAGGATTGGTCGTTGCAATTGGATACCAACGCCGTGCGATGCAGAAATTTAGAGATTGCCAGCTTCTGCCACTACCAACTACCACTGCCACCTACACTAATTTATTGTGAACCATACAATGGAATCCAATGTTACAATCTTCTACACTACACCAAGTTCCGCACTACCACTGCACCAAGCCGATTGTGAATGATACTTTAGATTTTGGATGTCAGTCCTTTTGTTACACGCAGTGTCACCATGTTTTGTAATTTGAATCATTTCCTTAATCAGTCTTTTTTTGAGATTACTTTCCGTGTTCAGCACTGTAGTGTTGTCGAAATCAAATTTCTTACCAGTGTTGTTGGAAAAACTCAATACCATGTCAAGGATTCTTGGTCTTTCGTACAACAGATAAAAGAGGTTGTATTACCACCTGAGCATGTGCTCATTTCTCTAGATGTAACTTCTTTGTACACCAATATTCCAGTCAATTTGGTGCTAGCGGCGGTTGGCAAGAACTGGAGCTTAATCAAAGAACACACCACTTTAGAGAAAAATGATCTCATTGAAGGGGTAAAACTTTGCCTAAACTCCACCTACTTCACATATAACAATCTACATTACAAACAGATCTTTAGTGTCGCAATGGGTTCACCTATTAGCCCTGTGGCTGCTAATCTAGTCATGGAACTCCTAGAGCAAAAGGTTATCAGACATCTACCTTTCAAATTACTTTTTTACAAAAGATATGTTGATGACATCATAACTTCCGTCCATAAGGATAAAGTTGATTTACTTTTGACCAGCTTTAACAATTTTCATCCGCATATCAATTTTACTTCAGAGTTGGAAAACAACAGCTGTATCAGTTTTCTCGACACCTATGTGATCAAAGATTCTGATCACCTCATCACTAATTGGTTCAGGAAAGCTACTTGGTCTGGAAGATACCTGAGTTTTGATTCTGATCACCCTTACCAATACAAAAGAAGTGTAGCAGTAGGACTTTTTGACCGCTGCTTAAAATTGGCGCATCCTAAATTCAGAAAAGAGAACATAAGAATAGTCTCTAAAGCACTCAGAGACAATGGCTTTCCTGAACATCTTATTGATGAGGTGAAAAAAGAAAAAATTCACAAAATGTATAACTCTAGTCATTATCAAAAACCTTCAATTAATGAACAGAAAACTGTAGGCTCCATTCCATACATCGAAGGTTTGTCTGAAAAAATCAAAGCTATCCTTAGCAAAGAAGGAATTCACACGTCTTTTAGAATTGTCAACAACATTGGTGGACTATTTTCAAATTTAAAATCTAGGACTCCGTTAAATGATACAACTTATACTATATATAAGAGTAGTAGGTGCCAGCCATGGCGAGTCATAACAAATGACGTCACCCTGGCCGGAGGTCAGTGACCGGGCGGGAGTGGGGGTTTGGCGTCAAAACAATGAGAGACAGCAGACTGTCCGATCCAAGATGGCGGCGCCCATACGCAATATTATAAACAAATATGGCGCCCGTTTTCCAATTTTTTCAAAATCCAAGATGGCTACTATTTTTTTTCAAAATCCAAGATGGCTACTATTTTTTCAAAATTAAATATGGCTACTATTTTTCAAAATCCAAGATGTCTGATCTAAGATGGCCCCGCCCATACAAACCAATATGGCGGCTTTTCCAAGATGGCTACTATTTTTTTCTCAAAATCCAAGATGGCTACTAAGCCGGCTCTGAAATAATAAATTCTTATCCTATACAGGGTGTTACAACTAACTATGTCACCCCGACGGGTGGTGATAGGGGGGACCTTAACTAACATTTTCGATATAGGAACCCATGTCCGGAAAGTTGACGTTACCTTGATGAGAGGGATTCAAAATTTTCGGCGAACGCCTGCAACGCTCGCTCACAGGCGCGGCGAAATCCTCGAGGATTTAGAAATAATCTAAGTCTAATTCAACTATTTATTACAACACAAAGAATCTATCACAGTTTTACAAGTATCACAGAAAATAAGTATTTTCGCCGTTCATTTCTACGAAAAACAACCAAGTCGCATTATCACATTTCTTTGACTCGACAAATAAAAACAAAACAACATAAGCATGACAGTTGTTTTTTGTAGGAATAAACGGCGAATATACTTATTTTCTGCGATATTTGTAAAACTGTGATAGATTCTTTGTGTTGTAATAAATAGTTGAATTAGACTTAGATTATTTCTAAATCCTCGAGGATTTCGCCGCGCCTGTGAGCGAGCGTTGCAGGCGTTCGCCAAAAATTTTGAATCCCTCTCATCAAGGTAACGTCAACTTTCCGGACATGGGTTCCTATATCGAAAATGTTAGTTAAGGTCCCCCCTATCACCACCCGTCGGGGTGACATAGTTAGTTGTAACACCCTGTATATATCTATACTAGCTGAAATTGATAGAAAATGACAGGGTATATGCAGGGATTGACACAAATTATTTTCAAATATTCGTTTATTATTATTATTTTATCAAATCTAGTTTTTTACAAGCATATTTTATCAGATCTACTTTTTTTTTACAATCATATTTTATTGAATCTAGTTTTTTACAAGCATCTTTTTTTTTTTAACGTAGGTACAACAGAGCGCGCCGACCCGTCATTCGCGATCGTGAGACAAGATCGCACCTCCGCATCGGTCATTCGAGACCTACCGAATCGATTAATCAAGCCGCGATCTTCCTCGTAATTCCGGTACAATCCTCCTGACTATATCTTGACGTATTCACACCTATGAGTACCCCAGGATAGAGTCGGGAGAATCATACCAGCCTTATGAGGAAGATAACAGCCGGATTTATCGCCCGGTTGATCTTGGACGACCGATGCTTGGGTACTATCTAGTCTCACGATCCGAAATACGGGTCACATTCATACAAGACCGCAACAGATCCCGATAAGAGGTCATCCGAGGCCTACAGAATCGATGAAACGAAACTGCGATCTTCCTCGTAATCCCGCTACAAGCCTCCTGACGCTAGCTTAACCTATTCATGAATGAATACCCCAGGCTAGCGTCGGGAGAGTCATACCGACATTAAGAGGAAGACAGCAGCCTAATTCATCGATTCTGCAGATCGCGGTGACCTCTTATTGGGATCTATTTCGGTCCATATTAAGACTAGTTTTCACATTCATCCCTTATATCGAACAGACTAAACTACGGAGCGCACTGCCCCTGGGTTCGCATCACCCGCCATTCGCAATCACGTGACTAGAGCATATCCTCGCATCGGTCATCGGAAACGTATCGAAACGATAAACCAACCAGCCTTCCTCCGCGTCAACCCAGTACAGGTGTCCCGAGACTATCTTGACATATTCATGAATGAATACCCCAGGATGGTGTCGGGACGCCTATACTGAGCTCGCGCGGAGGAGAGCAGGAAGATTTATCGTCTCGGTACACCACGGATGACCGATCTTTGGGCTTGCTCAAGTCTCGTGATTCGAATCGTGCGGGGATGAAACCCCAGGGTCAACGCGGGCTGACAGTTTATTTCTCTCACACATACCCACTTAACAATGAAACCGCGCCGACATATGCCGGTAATAATGCACACACACACACTTCACTTATCAATTATAACACTCTGGCGTATGTCGGCTATGATGTAAGGTAAAAACAAACGGGTCAACTCGTGAAACAAACGGGTCAACTCGTGAAACACAACATTTAAATGGTCACTGCCAAATTCCGCAGCCAGCATGCCCCTGTGGAGCGCATCCTTCGCTGCTTCAGCCTCCTCGCACACCACGACACCGATCTGCTGCAGAGTGGGGGCCGTCATCTTTCTGGATCGCACGATGCTGGCAAAGTGACGAACCAGCAACTCCTTGCACTTGTCGACATTATCTACCATATCCTTCAGTTGAATGATATACTCGTCTATACAGCAAGCGATATGGCGCAGACCGTCAAATGTAACCTTCTGCATCACAATTACCGGCGAATAGGTTTTTCGTTTCTTCCATCCAGGTTCACCAGTGTTATCGCCCTCCTCCTCCTCCTCCTCGTACCCCTACTGACTTTCGGCAGCGTCAGGATTGCTCGCATAGAATGCAACTACTTTCGAACCGTGAGCCGATGTTAAACGCAAGGAACACCCTCCGGCTAGCGAGATGGTATCGCTCAGCAACGAACTCAGACTACCGGCGGGACGCTCGCTTTTCTCGAAATACTTTTCGATATCCTCGAGCTTTTCAGACAGATCTTCCCATGCTTCGGCGGTGAGGGATACACCGCTCGAGTAATTATTTACGAATTTCACCACAGGCTCGAAAGTCCCATCCAACCGGAGACGAAGCCCGACGTTCACCTTTTTCGACCACGAACCGTTCAGCCCGTACGTCCTCGACAGTAGCAGGCTACGCTCGGATTTCTTCAGCGCTATGTCAAAGGTCTTAGCCAATCGACTACACCCCTCTTTCAACGAGCCTGTTTTCGGTGTGGCCATTGTTCTTGACTGTTCGGTTGCAACTGAAAGCTCCGCACCCGATCTAGTCTTCACCGAGGCCTACCCACCCCACCATTCTGCACACCTCAGCAAAAATACGCATCACCACGTGACAATCGCGTGACAGTCGCAGCAGCATCGCGCAGCGCGCTTCAGCGAAAATGTAACCTCATACCGATCATGCGAGGATTACTGTAGCTATGATTTTCCTATAACCACGTAATCCGACGCGCAACGGACGTCGTTATCTTCCAGGTATCGTCAACACGGTCTTCGTAATATTTCAACAATAAAGTCGTACGCCGACAGCGGTCACCCTCGCCTTTCGTAAAACGCTGATGGCACATCACGCCACTCCAGGTGTCCTGCATATTCGCGATGTATGCACACCCACGCACGCACACACACACACACACACACACACCATTTTTCATACTAGTCCTAGCGAAAACCTTATGAAGGGAATAGAGAGACTCGCATTACAAACTAACAGATAGTCCGGTGAAGAAGTGTTTCTCGACAGCAACAACAGAAAAGGTATGTCTTTACGACTCTTTCCCTCGTTCAACCCTCTAATTCCGAAGGATTCTGAACAAAAAAAATGTTTAAAAAAAATTCAGATGGAACGGATCGCAAGACGTGCTCGAGTACTGCGGCTGAGGGGGGAGATGCGACAGAGATATCTCACCAACGCGAGGGCGCTCTTGCAATTCCTGCGAGCAAACAATGTCGCAGAGGGGTTCGTCGCCGAGACCGATAATATCCATTATGAGATTGCTCGACCCATCTCAATAGGCAGTGGGAATCAACGATTCCTTCGTCTACGGGACGAACCCGCGGAGGCTGCAGGGGCTGTACAGAGCGAAGAAATTTTTTCAACCGTCGCTGAGGAGGAGGAGGAGGAGGAAGAGACCCGCTAAATTTGGACGAGCACGACGGTCTGAGCATTCAGGAAGAAGAAGAAGAAGAAGAAGAAGAAGAAGAAGAAGAAGAAGAAGAAGAAGAAGAAGAGAAGAAGAAGAAGAAGAAGAAGAAGAAGAAGAAGAAGAAGAAGAAGAAGAAGAAGAAGAAGAAGAGAAGAAGAAGAAGAAGAAGAAGAAGAAGAAGAAGAAGAGAAGAAGAAGAAGAAGAAGAAGAAGAAGAAGAAGAAGAAGAGAAGAAGAAGAAGAAGAAGAAGAAGAAGAAGAAGAAGAAGAAGAAGAAGAAGAAGAAGAAGAAGAAGAAGAAGAAGAAGAAGAAGAAGAAGAAGAAGAAGAAGAAGAAGAAGAAGAAGAAGAAGAAGAAGAAGAAGAAGAAGAAGAAGAAGAAGAAGAAGAAGAAGAAGAAGAAGAAGAAGAAGAAGAAGAAGAAGAAGAAGAAGAAGAAGAAGAAGAAGAAGAAGAAGAAGAAGAAGAGAAGAAGAAGAAGAAGAAGAAGAAGAAGAGAAGAAGAAGAAGAAGAAGAAGAAGAAGAAGAAGAAGAAGAAGAAGAAGAAGAAGAAGAAGAAGAAGAAGAGAAGAAAAGAAGAGAAGAAGAAGAAGAAGAAGAAGAAGAAGAAGAAGAAGAAGAAGAAGAAGAAGAAGAAGAAGAAGAAGAAGAAAGAAGAAAAGAAGAAGAAGAAGAAGAAAGAAGAAGAAGAAGAAGAAGAAGAAGAAGAAGAAGAAGAAGAAGAAGAAGAAGAAGAAGAAGAAGAAGAAGAAGAAGAAAGAAGAAGAAGAAGAAGAAGAAGAAGAAGAAGAAGAAGAAGAAGAAGAAGAAGAAGAAGAAGAAGAAGAAGAAGAAGAAGAAGAAGATGAAGAAGAAGAAGAAGAAGAAGAAGAAGAAGAAGAAGAAGAAGAGAAGAAGAAGAAGAAGAAGAAGAAGAAGAAGAAGAAGAAGAAGAAGAAGAAGAAGAAGAAGAAGAAGAAGAAGAAGAAGAAGAAGAAGAAGAAGAAGAAGAAGAAGAAGAAGAAGAAGAAGAAGAAGAAGAAGAAAGAAGAAGAAGAAGAAGAAGAAGAAGAAGAAGAAGAAGAAGAAGAAGAAGAAGAAGAAGAAGAAGAAGAAGAAGAAGAAGAAGAAGAAGAAGAAGAAGAAGAAGAAGAAGAAGACAGAAGAAGAAGAAGAAGAAGAGAAGAAGAAGAAGAAGAAGAAGAAGAAGAAGAAGAAGAAGAAGAAGAAGAAGAAGAAGAAGAAGAAGAAGAAGAAGAAGAAGAAGAAGAAGAAGAAGAAGAAGAAGAAGAAGAAGAAGAAGAAGAAGAAGAAGAAGAAGAAGAAGAAGAAGAAGAAGAAGAAGAAGAAGAAGAAGAAGAAGAAGAAGAAGAAGAAGAAGAAGAAGAAGAAGAAGAAGAAGAAGAAGAAGAAGAAGAAGAAGAAGAAGAAGAAGAAGAAGAAGAAGAAGAAGAAGAAGAAGAAGAAGAAGAAGAAGAAGAAGAAGAAGAAGAAGAAGAAGAAGTAGAGGAGGAAGACCAGGTGGTCCCAAATCGTCCGCCATCACCACCACCTCCATCCCCCGCCTCGTTACCTCGCTCCCCGTCCCCACCCCTAGAGTCCCCCCGATCACCTTCCCCCCTATTTATCACCCGCCGTTGATTTAATAATATTAATAACCTTACGTATAATTTTTTACACGAATATAGATTTAATAAAAATGTAGAGAGTATATAATTCAATAATAATAACCGTAGCTATAATTTTTACATGTGATATATATATATATATATATATATATATATATATATATATATATCGCGTCACTAATGCCATAAGGTCGTAAGTGCCAAAAATAAAAATTTCATGTTTTTGGTGGCAAAATCTTTTTCGTGCGATATAACATCGTTTGGATATATCCACAAAAAAAATAATTTTTTGGCGCTTACGACCTTATGGCTTTAGTGAGGCGATATATATTGATTTATTGAAAATGTAGAACCTATATTATCTAGATTTAAGAAAAAATGTACCAAATAAATATATATATTGATTCATTAAAAAATGTAGAACCTATATTATTTAAATTTAAGAAAAAAATGTAGCAAATAAACATATACACGTTCATATGTATATTATATATATGGGGAATTCCATACCAACTGGGTCCACTCAAAACCCTGACCCCTTTCGATTTTGTCGATAATTTTTTCTTAGATTCAACAGGCTCAAAGTAGTTCAGTGTATTTTTTTCAAATTTTCATCTTCCATGGTCCTCGAGTTTCAAATTTCTGAAAAATATACATTTTCAATCATCACCAATCATTAGAACGCCTATATCATCGGTTCCTCGCTATGGATTTTCAAAAACAATGTGATGAAATTGATCAGCAGGAAACGTACTTTCTGGAAAAAATATTTGTAAATTGTTATGGCTTAGTGTTCACAGTTAAATCTCGAATCACAATGTAAAAATTGAATTTTCGACATGTATGCCCCGATTGAAAATTATGAATAAATTCTCAAAAATACTTGCTTCAAAAACAAAAATTTTGAGCCGTGTCCGATCATGGAACTATGATTCCTTCATATTGTTTTTAAACTTTCAAGATTTGGAATGATGACATTTTTTATACACGTCAGCCGCTCAGCACCCCAGACACGTAAATAGTTCAAAACATATTCTTAGACTTATTTGATATTATGTACAATAGGGTGGTCCTTATTTGGGGTATGTTCGAATTTTTTTCGACGATAGTCTTAAATCAGTTCCAAATAAATCAGAAGAAACGCCTGCCAAGTTCAAGCCCTTAATATTAATATTAACCCGGCCCCCACGACAGTCAAAGTTTTAAATGGGAAATTGCATGTATTTTTTAAAACTAAACATTGAATTTCCACAACTCCCGATGATTGTTGATGAGAAAATCTAAAATTTAGTATTGTTATTTGCACTTGTAGGATGTACAAAATAGTGCACTCGACATTTTTTTAGATCATTTTATTCTTACCTTTCAATGTGATGAAAAAAAAATTTCCCTTAAAGTTAAGGATCAAAAGGTAAGAATATAATGATCTAAAAAATTTCGAATGCACCATTTAGTACATCCTACAAGTGCAAATAACTATACTGAATTTTAGATTTTTGCATCAACAATCATCGGGAGTTGTGGAAATTCAATGTTTAGTTTTAAAAAATACATGCAATTTCCCATTTAAAACTTTGACTGTCGTGGGGGCCGGGTTAATATTAATATTAAGGGCTTGAACTTGGCAGGCGTTTCTTCTGATTTATTTGGAACTGATTTAAGACTGTCGTCGAAAAAAATTCGAACATACCCCAAATAAGGATCACCCTATTGTACATAATATCAAATAAGTCTAAGAATATGTTTTGAACTATTTACGTGTCTGGGGTGCTGAGCGGCTGACGTGTATAAAAAATGTCATCATTCCAAATCTTAAAAGTTTAAAAACAATATGAAGGAATCATAGTTCCACGATCGGACACGGCTCAAAATTTTTGTTTTTGAAGCAAGTATTTTTGAGAATTTATTCATAATTTTCAATCGGGGCATACATGTCGAAAATTCAATTTTTACATTTTGATTCGAGATTTAACTGTGAACACTAAGCCATAACAATTTACGAATATTTTTTCCAGAAAGTACGTTTCCTGCTGATCAATTTCATCACATTGTTTTTGAAAATCCATAGCAAGGAACCGATGATATAGGCGTTCTAATGATTGGTGATGATTGAAAATGTATATTTTTCAAAAATTTGAAACTCGAGGACCATGGGAGATAAAAATTTGAAAAAAATACACTGAATTACTTTGAGCCTGTTGAATCTAAGAAAAAATTATCGACAAAATCGAAAGGGGTCAGGGTTTTGAGTGGACCCAGTTGGTATGGAATTCCCCATATATATATATATATATATATATATATATATATATATATATATATATATATATTGATTCATTAAAAATGTAGAGCCTATATTATCTAACAAGGGGACCATCAAACCTGCTACAAACGGATTTCGATGAGTCTCAGGTATGTTGAAGGGGGACCCTTCCCGAGTACTAGGCTAACGGCAATTCATCCAATAAGCCTTAGTTTAGGAGCAAAATTTCGGGAAATCCCGATTTGTACCAGATATACCTCCCAGTTTTACACCTTGGCAAGCAAGAGAGCGTGGCGCAGTGGGCAAGGTCCCCGGCTGGCACGCTGGCGGCCCGGGTTCAAATCCCACTTTTTTTTTTTTTTTTTTTTCTCAATAATTTCTGGAACAAATTATTACAGGGAGAGAAATGACAATACAACATTTGGTAGTATTAGTTTTTATTAATTAAATAACGCCGTGTATATTATACATCAGTCGCTATTAATATATTATACACCGCGTTATTTAATTAATAAAAACTAATACTACCAAATGTTGTATTGTCATTTCTCTCTCTGTAATAATTTGTTCCAGAAATTATTGAGAAAAAAAAAAAAAAAAAAAAAAGTGGGATTTGAACCCGGGCCGCCAGCGTGCCAGCCTGGGACCTTGCCCACTGCGCCACGCTCTCTTGCTTGCCAAGGTGTAAAACTGGGAGGTATATCTGTTACAAATCGGGATTTCCCGAAATTTTGCTCCTAAATTAAGGCTTATTGGATGAATTGCCGTTAGCCTAGTACTCGGGAAGGGTCCCCCTTCAACATACCTGAGACACATCGAAATCCGTTTGTAGCAGGTTTGATGGTCCCCTTGTAAATTTAAGAAAAAAATGTATCAAATAAATATATACAGGGTGTAAATCTTAACTCTGTACATACTTATAGGGTGTGTAGGGGCTGCCAATACAAGCATTTTGAGGTATGACACCCATGGTCGGAAACTCATCCTAACCACTATGGAGGGTTTTGAAGGATATGGTACTGCACGCTTGATCGTAGTGTAATGAATCAGATGTGATCACTTTCGACCCAACATTTTATTCAGCCGTAGACAACAGTCTATAAATATTCTTGCGTGAAATCAACAAAACGATAAACTTGGCATTAAAAAAATAAACGAAACAATTTCAGGTACTTATGAACAGAATTTGAAAAAGTTATGGAAAACGAATTGGGGTTTTGCACACTTGGGCTTTTCGTTTTCCTGCATAACTTTTTCAAATTCTGTTTATAAGCACCGGAAATTGTTTTGTAATTTTTTTAATTGCTATGTTTATCGTTTTGTTAATTTCACGCAAAAACATTTGTACCTACTGTTGTCTACGGCTGAATAAAATGTTGGGTCGAAAATGATCACATCTGATTCATTACACTACAAATAACGCGTGGTACCAGAACCTTCAAAGCCCTCCATAGTGATTAGGATGAGTTTCCGACCATGGGTGTCATACCTCAAAATGCTTGTATTGGCAGCCCCTACACACCCTATAAGTATGTACAGAGTTAAGATTTACACCCTGTATATATACACTAGACTGACAGTTATTTTGGCTTTCGACGAAATGTTTCGCTTCGAGTACATGAATGGGTTCGAAATAAATTAAAAAAAAGCCTCTCCAAATTTTAGCCCTTAATTTTAATATTTAGGGGTGCCGACAGCCCCTTACTTTTTCCCATTTGAATAACATGGGCTTTTTGACTGTTTTGATCAATTTTTTTCTCGAAGGCCCAATTATTCGTCAAAAAATCTAAGATTCAGCAACAATGTCGGTGATGATACTCTCTTTCAGGAAAACAAAATTTGTCCACATCCATTCGGAATTCCATGTTGGTTCCCATCCCTAACTTATTGTGAGACTTTCGAGCGAAGCGAAAAAATTGTTCTTTCCTACAAAGTTGTTGAATATTCTTCGTCAATGTCGTACCTCATCAACTCATCAGAATGTGTAGCTCACATTCATGTTCATAACTTCGAAAATCACCCCCATCCCCTAAAAATCGTACTAAAAATGGTGGGTAGATTAAAAAAAAAAAAAAAAAAAAAAAATGGTTTGGCTATAAAAATGATTCGTTTTCAACAGGAGGGTTATAAAAGGAAATTTTATCATTTTTTTTCTACATTCTTCTTCGATACGTTATTTGAGTCACCCCCACCTACGAAAATTGGAAAAATAATATTTTTTTTTTTTCATTTTTTTATTTATTTATTTATTTATTTTTTTGTTCTTTTATTTTAAGCTCGCTACATAGAATAACGCATCAACCAAAATCGATAACATTGGATAGCGATTTTTCCAATTTTTGTAGATAGGGGTGACTTGAAGAATGTATCGAAGAAGAATGTAGTCAAAAAATAAAAAATATTCTTTTTGTAACCCTCCTGTTGAAAACAGATCATTTTTATAGCCAAACCATTTTTTTTTTTTTTTTAATCTACCCACCATTTTTGGTACGATTTTTAGGGGATGGGGGTGATTTTCCAAGTTATGAACATGCATGCGAGCTACACATTCTGATGAGTTGATGAGGTACGACATTGACGAAGAATATTCAACAACTTTGTAGGAAAGAACAATTTTTTCGCTTCGCTCGAAAGTCTCACAATAAGTTAGGGATGGGAACCAACATGGAATTCCGAATGGATGTGGACAAATTTTGTTTTCCTGAAAGAGAGTATCATCACCGACATTGTTGCTGAATCTTAGATTTTTTGACGAATAATTGGGCCTTCGAGAAAAAAATTGATCAAAACAGTCAAAAAGCCCATGTTATTCAAATGGGAAGAAGTAAGGGGCTGTCGGCACCCCTAAATATTAAAATTAAGGGCTAAAATTTGGAGAGGCTTTTTTTTAATTTATTTCGAACCCATTCATGTACTCGGAGCGAAACATTTCGTCGAAAGCCAAAATAACTGTCAGTCTAATATACACGTTCATATATTGTAACGTATCCAGCGCTCACACATAGCCAGATCACACGGACAAGGAGACGAACACCACCTTGCCGATCAGCAAGCGTCACGTGACGGAAATATTTGGTATATAAGGCGGTGCGCGACACACGACGATTAGCGTTAGTTGAGCCATAGCGGTCAGCACGTCTCATCAAGACATTTATTATTTCGCCAGTCAGCCAGAGCGGCGACTGAGCATTAAATTCATTTATTCAAAGTATCTCGATTTATTTAGCTAAAACAGCAGTAAAATCATTAAATTCAAAGAAAAATTCAATTCGAATAAAGATTAAAGCAATTTTATATCGCAAAGAATTCAAACAAACAAATAAATTCAAATCAGAAAACTCACAAGAAAGACAAAAGATCTATTGACAAAAATCGCACTAGAATCTAAACTCGAAGAGAAAATATAAAATCAAACTCACAAAACGAACTCAAAACGAAAACGCTCTTAGAATTAAGGTAGAATTAAAGTAGAATAAATAAGTAATAAGAAATCGAACCAATTATAACAAATTGAAATTATTTGAAAGTTAATTAAACATTTGCACAGGATCTGATGGTCAGCAATTTAGTAGAAAACTAGGAATCTGTTCTTTATTTTCCATTTTCCTTACTTTGCATCATTTAATCTTTTCTTTTCAGGTAAAATCGTTATTAGTTAGAAAACAGCTTCGGTATTGAAGTTTGATAGCTACGATAGTGTTCAATCATTATCCTAGTCTGGAAAATTTCGACATCCCAAGTCTGTAAAACACAGCTTCGGCGCGTCTGACCGAACAGCTACGATAATACCAAAAGTATTATCCTAGTCTTGCAGGTTGGACAAGTCCCAAGTCTGTAGGGAGTCAGCTCTGTTAGAATAAAATCTATCCGAGTCTGCATTAGGGTATTTAAGGGTTTTTCAACTTTCACCCAAGAGGAGCTCCAAAACATCACACCCGTGACAAAGAATTCACGCGGACTAGCTTAATTCCTCTGGCCTTCAGCTGGAGGAACATAAGCATAGAAAGTTACAATATATATATATATATATATATATATATATATATATATATATATACCCGACTCAGTTATTTGTTATCCCGTACCATCCTCACATATATATTTACAACATCTGCATGTATAGCAAGTACACGGGAGGTAGGGGGGGATACGGCAAGATCTGGTATATAAGCGGTAGGGTATTATATCTTAAATATATATATATATATATATATATATACATATATATATATACATATATACAGTAGTCTCTCTCTCTTTCTCATTTATACACAGACGCTCGTACGACTTGACGATGGAGGGGATTCAAATTATTGCGCTATACTGTAGGATCTGCTATAGGTGTGTGTGTGTGTGTGTGTGTGATACCTCGGATGTAGAAAATTTTTATGAAAACTACACCGGCCATCAGAGCATATATATATATATATATATATATATATATATATATATATATATATATTCACACTGCCTCTCACACACGTGCACGGGAGGGATTATGATTCACACACACGTGACAGATGTAGTAGATGTGTAATATCAGCGAAATCTATAAATTTGGCTGCACCTGTTCAATTTGCTCAGTTTGAGTATAAACAGGCTAAACAATGGAAGATAATAAATTTCAACGCGAATTAACGGGCGCTAACAGGGCGATTTACCGGAGCAGCGTGATTCGAACCGTGATACGCGATGTGCTGTATTGCGCCAGGAGGTTCGCCCCTCGATTCGTGCGAGAGTTTGACGAAAATTGGTTTCTCGAGCTGGTGGACCTTCCGGCAGCCGCGCTCCTCTTTCGCCTGAGAAGTCTTTTATGGAGTTGCACCGTGCCGGATATCGGTCGTATGTACGATCGGCATGTGTTTGACGAGTCTTGGGAAAGTATGAAAATTGCCGTCGACGTGGTACGTCAACGCGGTGGTCAGTCATACCCCGAAGTCACCAGAATGGTACGGGCGTACACGGATCACGAGGGTAAGTAACAACTCTGTTCTACGGACTCTTTGTCAACGGCTCGCTTCATAGTATTGTCGGGTGTTTTTTTCGCACCAGACAACGCGAGTAGCGAACCCGAGACGGAGTGGTTGAACGGAAAGGAGGACGAGTTCGACGACGAAGATCAACTCTTGTACGACGCTGCGGCTCGTTACGAGCTTGCCGCGCGGGAGGAAGAGGAAGAAGAGCTAGAATTGATAAGGGTGACGGAGCAAGCCGAGGCTGTCGCGGATACACCTCTGCTCCAAGATGACCCTTCTGTTCGGAGCGATAAAACGACTGCCATCGCGGTACAATCACTACCGCGGTGTCCCGACTCCCCCGGTGAGTACCAGCGAGTACGCATTTTTGAGACGCCTCGTGTAATCCGGTCTTTAACTCTTGGTTATCAGAGCAACGCCGACCCGTCTACGTCGGTGGTATCAACGAGGGTGCCGGTACATCGGGCATACAGTATGGTGGGGGTAAGAGACAGAGAGCACCGCCACCGTCTCCCGAAAATCCCTCGACAGACGATGAGATGGAGGTGGTGTTTTCCGACGAATCTTCCGGTAAGTACACCCCCCGAGTACGCATTCTCCTTTTTTTAATTTTCAAGACGACTCGTGTAACCGGGACTTTACTCTTGGCCGTCAGAGCGGCGCCACGCTGTCTACGCTGCGTTGAAACGAGCCGGAGGTATCAACGAAGACGCCGGTATACAGCAGGGCGGGGGAAAGAGAGAGAGAGCCGCTAGCCCAGCTGCGGACGACCACATCGCGCGTCCTCCGGGTGTCAGATTTCTGATTGTAGACGAGAGTCGTAAATATTATCGTAGATTTGCCGTAACGGGGAGCGTCTTACCGTTGAAAATCATCACACCCCCGGAAACCGTAGACCCTGTTACCTGGCTCGAAGAAGCCGTCAGGGATATTCACAATTACGCCACGACCACTGCCCCGGACTCTGTAGATGATCCCGCTAACGATTATATAGGATTCGGCCTAGACACCCCCTCGTTTGCTCTGGGCACGGCCGGTTTGTCGTTTCGACCGGTCAGGGACTCTCGCTACGAGGATCTCTGGCGGCTCGTGTTCAGTCTCAGTCAAAGCGCCTCCGAATTTCGTGTGGATGACGCGTTCAGAATCACCGTTAACCGGGTCAGCGTACCGGTGGGTCGCGGGCGAAAGAGCAAACCTCTCACTCACGAGGAGGTGAGCAAAAGATCGCTTCTCGAGGTCGAACGCGACAATCTTTGTCTACCGCGCGCTATAATTTCTGCTCGCGCCTACCTGAACAGAGAGGGTATCGGGGGTAACGCAGCTGATCCCGCGCTTCGATGGTCCGACGTGCGTCACGCGAAATCTAGACTTCAGAGGGAGGCTGCCCTGGCTTTGTGCAGAGAGGCGCGCGTAGAAGTCCCCACAGAGGGCTGTGGTATGCGAGAGATCGTTGGATTTCAAGAATATCTGGCTCCTCTGGGTCTAGCCGTCGTAATATACGATTTCAATACCTTTGGACGCGGAGGCGAGGCCGTTTACAACGGGGCGCGCGTACTGGCCGAGCGGGGTGAATGCTCCAGCGGCACATTGAACATACTGTACTTTCCACGCGGCGGTCATTACAAACCTATATTAAATCTTACCGCCGCAGCAGCCAACAGACGCTTCTGCGAGCCCTGCAACGTAGCCTATCGTTATACAGGCGATCACAGGTGCTCCAACAGATGTCCCGGCTGCAATACCGTTCCGCAGTGCGACAGATCGGGGGTACGTATGCCGTGCGTTGCCTGCGGCCGGTGGTTCTTTGGGGAGGAATGTCTGCGGAGACATCGCGTCGCGGGGTCGTTCGATCCTCGCAGAAGCGTCTGCGATACCCTGCAGATGTGCAGCGGGTGCGGTCTGTTCGTCGATCGTACTAAAAAGGGTCACTCCTGCGGCAACGCGTACTGCAACACGTGTGGATCCGTGCAGGCGGTAAACCACGAGTGTTACATGCAGCCTCTGAAGCCACCCACCGGAAACGCGGAGCATATATTCGTGTTTTATGACTTTGAGACCCAGCAGTGCGCCCCGGTGGCCGGCAGCGGAGATGTCAATCTGCACGTGCCGAATCTGTGCGTGGCGCAGCAGGCGTGCACCAGCTGCATACACGAGCCGGACATAAGTACACCCTGTCCTAGTTGCGGGCTCGTGCGCGAGTTCGTATTCCGAGAGAACCCCGTTAAACAGCTGGTGGAGTTTGTCACGCGGGACGTTTGTCGGTTCAAAAAGATCTTCTGTATAGCGCATAACGCCAGCGGTTTCGATTCTCAATTTATACTGCGTTACCTGGTAGAAAATAACAGAGATCCGCCGCAGGTGATCCTGAACGGTACCAAGATCATACTGATGGAGACGGGTCACACGCGTTTCCTGGACTCTTTGGCCTACATGCCTATGGCTCTAGCCGCGCTGCCCAAGGCATTCGGCTTACCTGTGGAATCGCGCAAGGGTATCTTTCCGCATCTGTTCAATACACCGGAGAATCGGAATTACATAGGTCCGTTGCCAGACGCGGAATACTACTCCCCCGACAGTATGAAGACCTCGGACAGGGACGCTTTCTACAAATGGTACAGGGAAGCCACAGCCGGCGGGTACGTGTTCGATTTTAACCGCGAGCTGGTGGAATACTGCCGCAGCGACGTGGACATCCTTCGTCGAGCATGCGTCGCGTTTAGAGATATTTTTCTGAATTGCGGCGGTGTTTGCCCGTTCTCGCGAAGCACCACCATAGCGTCGGCCTGTTCCGTCGTGTTTCGACAAAATTTCCTCAGACCCCGCACCATAGGAGTGTTGCCGGCCGCAGGGTACAGGTTGGCCAACAATCAATCGGTGAAAGCGATCAAATGGCTCGTTTGGATGGAGAGGGAGCTGGGTACAGAGGTGAGGCACGCCGGACGAGGTCGCGAGTACAGGATTCCCGAGACGAGGCGGGTTGTCGACGGGTATTACACGGACGCGGCTGGGGAGCGACACGTGTTGGAATTTCACGGATGCTACTGGCACGGGTGTATGAGATGTCACACGATCAATCGCGACAAAGAGTTATCGTGCGGGGATACGATGGACAGACGGTGGCAAGAGACTGGGGCAAAAACGGCGCGCATGATCGAACTGGGTTACAGGGTCACGGAGATGTGGGAGTGCGCGTTCGACCAGATGATGGATGCCGATCCTGAAATGCGCGATTACGTCGAACAGCATCCGCTGGTCCTCTCCCGCGACTCGTTGAATCCTCGAGAGGCGTTTTTCGGAGGGCGTACGGGAAACACGAAGCGTTATCACGAGGCTGCCCCGGGGGAGGAGATCCGATACGTAGACGTATGCTCTCTGTACCCTTGGGTGTGCACAACCGGTCGCTACCCCGTGGGCCACCCGCGAGTCTACGTAGGTAGGGAGTGCAGAGCGTTGACCGGTCCCTACAACACGGACATCTCCGGCCTCGAGGGTCTCGTGAAATGCGTTATCCTGCCACCCAGGAATCTCTATCATCCCGTGTTGCCGGTCCGTATGCGGGGAAAACTCATGTTTCCCCTGTGTCGCTCCTGCGGCGAGGCTTCTCTGCAGATCGATTGTCCGCACGAGTCGGAGGCCGATCGGTGGTTCGCAGGTACCTGGGTGTCTGCCGAGCTGCAGAAAGCCGTGGCTGTGGGCTACAGCGTGATCGACGTATCGGAGATCTGGCAATACGAGAGTACGGTGTACGATCCGGCCAGCGGTCAGGGGGGACTCTTTGCTCCCTATATAGACACTTTTCTGAAAATAAAGCAAGAAGCCAGCGGGTGGCCCGGCGAATGCACCGACGAGGCTTCCCGCGACTGTTATCTCGCGGAGTACGAACGGGTGGAGGGTATCAGGTTGTAGCGGGAGAAAATAACGAAGAACGCCGGCCTTCGTTCCGTATCCAAGCTCTGCCTGAACTCGTTCTGGGGTTAATTTGGCCAGCGCGAAAACCTCCCGCGTACCGAGGTGATCAGAGAGCGTCAACGTCTGCTGGAACTGTTGACGGATCCCGAGAACGAGGTGGTCGATATCTTGCCTGTGACGGATCAAATACTCTACGCGCGGTGGATTAATACGGAAGAGAGCATCGTACCGTCCCCCCTGGCCAACGTTGTACTGGCCGCCTACACCACGGCTCAGGCTTGCCTCAAGCTGTACAGCTATCTCGAGAGGCTCGGGCGCCGGGTGTTGTATTACGATACGGACTCTGTTATTTACGTGAGGAGAAGCGGGGAATGGGAGCCGGCTACCGGTAACTTTTTAGGCGATCTGACGGACGAGCTGGCGGAATACGGTGAGGGGAGTTACATAAAAGCCTTTGTTTCCGGTGGTCCGAAATTTTACGCGTTCCTGGTACAAAAGGGAGACGGGGAGGTGGCTGAGGTTTGCAAAGTGAAGGGGGTCACTCTAAATTATCAGACTCGAATGAGGATAAATTTTAATTCGATCCGGGGCATGGTGGTCGAGGCTGACGAACCTATTCGCGTCGAGCGAAGAGCTATACAGCGTACGGCGTTGCACCGGGTCGTCACCCGCAGCGTGAACAAGATATGCCGTCCCGTTCAAACGAAAAGACGCCTCTGCGACACGGGCTACGACACTCTTCCTTTTGGCTACAAATCGCACAGCTGAATCGCTGTACATCTCGCTCTTTGGCTATAGAGCGCCGCAGCGAGGCTTAGACTCTCTCTCTCTCTCTCTCTGACGGGTGAGACGGGTCTCTCACACGCTCCGTGAAAAATTTCGATAATCATCACATAAGCAAGTCGCATTACACGAAAGAGGTATGAGAGGGAGGAGAATATAAAAAGTATCCATTTCACAGTACAAATTGCTTAACAAATAGTGACCCTTTATTACTAAAACGGTTTTAATTGTGTTGTCGGTTGCGGTGGCAATGTGCGCAGCGTTGACTGTCGCTGTCCCATGTCATTAGGTTCAGTTCAACCAGTGACTTTTTGCTATGGATCTTTGAGCAATGAAAGTGATCAGCAGACCAGTGTAGTAAAAGCCCAGTTCAACACGAGCTACTGCACTATTTGCCAGTAATTAGTGCTAAAAAGTGTGCTGAAAGTAGTGCTGAAATACCATAGACAATATAGTAAACAGAGAGGTGCCCACTGTTTTTCGGAATAGTGTGCCATTGAATCACAGTGACTAATTGCTGAACTGCAGGTAAACACCTCACAGCGGTCGATAAATTAGTAGCTATTTCACAGTCGGTATCCAGAGTCAATAGGTGTTCGTCTCCGTGTGCCATATCTGCTGGACAGAAAGAGAGGGAGGGCTGTGGCGACGCCTGTCACCTGAGAAGTAGTGGGGACAAAAACGATCAGCTGTCCACTGTAACGTGCTTACAATGGCAGACGTGGAGAAGAAAGAGCGTACGCTCGATGACATCTTCGCGTTGATTGAGAAGCAGGCAACTGTACTCAACGAAGTGAACAATAATGTGAAATGTTGCAAGGATAAACTCGAAGGTCATGATAAAAGATTAAAAGCCCTCGAAAGCAAATCAACCGTCAACACGCGTGAGATTAACAAAATAGCTGAAATCAACAAAGAGCTGCAAACACAAGTGGGTCAACTAAAAGGCTCCCTCGAGCAACTTAGACAAAATCAACTGAAAAATTTTGTAGACATCCTCGGTGTCCCGCAAATTGCTGGGGAAAGCTTGAAGGTGATTGTGCTCAAAATTGCTAGTGTGATTGGAGTGGAGATGGAAGCCAATGACATCTCCAACTGCTATCGTCAATCGAGACCAGCCAATCGCGATGGCACTGGAGACACTCTCCACCCGGCTATTGTTGTGGAATTCTCCAACGATATAACCAAAACAAATCTCCTACAAGGCCTAAAAGCGAGGAACAGAGCTCTCCTGTCTTCTGACCTGTCACTGGGTTTCAAGGAGACATCCAGCATCTATGTCAATGAGAAGTTGACTCCTCACCTCAAACGCGTCTTCCTAGAAGCAAGGAGAGCAAAGAAGGACAATCTTATCAAATATGCCTGGACAAGGAATGGCAAGATCATGGGTCGTGTCGAGGATGGCTCTGCCAGCCTGATCTTTCACAACACTGAGGACATTGAATCAGCCATCTCTAATGCCATGGAGGTTGACGAAGCAGAAGGAAGATCGACGCCGGAGAGTACGAGCAAACTAAATAGTAAACGTAAATTCAATGGAAAAGACAATCTCCCTAGTAGTAAGAGGGGTAACACGGGTGCCACACGTGTCACTAGACAAAATAAACCTATCACATAGCGATCACTGAAGGATCGAACGATCGATGTTCATCTCTCGGAAAATAATCTCACAATAGGGCACGTAAATTGCCAGTCTCTCATTAGTAATTACGAAGAAGTCTTTCTTTTAATTAATGAATTCAAAATTGATATCTTAGGAATTTCTGAGTCTTTTCTCAAGGGATTCATGGAAGACAACTGTGTCCATGTCGAAGGCTTCAAGCTTTACAGAAACGATAGATACGGTAAAGACTGTGGGGGAGTGGCTATCTACGTGCGTGAGGATATCACTGTCAAAATTCTTGATCGTTCTCCCAACGTATACTCTGGTAATCCCGAATTCTTAATCATTGAGGCCAGGCCAGTTAACCGAGCGAGTATTTTGATAGGACTAGTGTATAGACCTCCCAAATTACCCTATCCCCTCGATTTCTGGAAAGCGGTGGAAACACTGTCGGCTATTTATACTAATGTCATACTTATGGGCGATACAAATATTGATTTCAACAAAAAAAACAGCGATGATTCCAAACATCTTACAAGGGCACTCAGTGACCTAGGTCTAAGGATGGTCCCCTTCGATCCCACCCACCACTGCTCCCTCTCTGACACCTGGATAGACCACATTTACGTGAATGATATTGGAAAAATTCATTCTAAACAGCAGGTGATGAGAACAACTCAAGGGCATGACCTCATTATGATTGAATTCAGAATCACTTTACCTAAACTCCAATCTAGAACCTTCTCTTATAGAAATTTAAAAACAATTAGTAAACAGGCTCTCATTCGACACATCAGCAAACAAGACTGGGACAAATTTTACAGAACCGACTCAATAGATATCAAGGTAAAATTATTGAATAAATATATCAGCAACAGTTTCGACACTGTTGCTCCGTATAAACTAGTAACTGTAAAGAAATCAAGAGCCGATTGGCTCACCGAGGAAATCAAAGAATTGATGAAGAAAAGGGACGCGACTCGTGCTCAATATCGAAAGACGCGGAGAGCTACTACCAAGGAGGAGTTCATGTTATTAAGAAAATTAGTAAAACAAGTCACTCGAGAATCTAGAAACAGAATTTCACATGATAAACTTGAGAAATCTCAGGACTCCAGAACTCTATGGACGCGACTAAGAGAACTTGGCATTGCAAAAGGAAAAGTGGGCAACAGAGAGAACTCCTCAGTTGGACTTAGTCAGCTCTCCGAGTTTTTTGGAGCCATTGGTAGAAGTGCTGGAGAAGACACCAGCTTGCTTGAGGATGAGGATGAGCTGGTGGTGGGTGGACAGGAGAACGATACTATGAATTATCAGTTCTCATTTAAAAGGATCACAGTTGGTGATGTGGAAAAAAACATTAACTTCTCCAAATCGAAAGCGATGGGTCCTGATAGTATTTCCGCGGAAATGATCAAGCTCTGTCTCCAATTTTGTGTCGATCCCATCGTCCATATATTTAATAGCTCAATTGAAAAGGAAATTTTTCCGGAAGACTGGAAAAAGGCTCATATTATCCCTATTCCAAAGACTAACGCTCCCAAAGAATGTAACGACTTTAGACCCATTGCTCTAGCTTGCTTTCTCTCTAAGCTATTTGAAAAAATTCTATCGTCCCAGATGATCAACTTCCTTGAAACTAACAACAAATTTGATCCGCTGCAGTCAGGGTATCGTGCAGGCATGAGCACTCAAACTGCACTTCTAAATGTGATTGAAGATGCGAAATGGGCAGCGGATAAGCGAATGGTCTCACTACTAGTCCTCTTTGACTTTAGTAAGGCGTTTGACGCCGTTGATCACAACTTGTTGTTGGAAAAATTAAAGAAACTAGATTTCTCTGTTGCCACCTGCAACTGGATTCGCTCATACCTCACAGGTTGGATGCAGGCAGTGCTAGGTGACACAGTGGGTGGGATAACTGCTAAGTCTGAATGGGTTGGAATGGAGAGAGGGGTCCCTCAGGGCACCATCTTTGGCCCTCTGTTTTTTCTGTGTTTTACAGGCGACATAAAAACTGCCCTTAAGAGAACCAAACATGCAATGTTTGCTGATGACCTGGGAGTATATTTGCACATATTGCCAGATAATATCAATGAGGGAATTCGTCAAATGAACCTAGAAGCCCAATCAATCGAAAAATGGGCTAAAAACAATAGATTAATACTCAATGCGAAGAAAACACAGGCAATAGTGCTGGGGAGTCGTAAATTCATTAACAAAATCTACTCAGCAAACACCCTGAAGGTCACGGTTGGGGGATCGGAGGTTGAATTTGCTGAGGAGGTTAAGTATCTGGGAGTTATTATCGATTCTAAGCTTTCCTGGTCTAATCAAATCAGTAGTATCACCTCACAAGCTCATGGGGCGATCTATAGACTTAAGAAATCGAAAGAATATCTCAAAACTAGCCTTAGAAAATATTTGGTAAAATGCTTAGTATATCCGTACATTGACTATGGTTGTGTACTGCTCACGGGCTGCAGTCAAGAGGCAGACACTAGGCTAAAAAAGCTGATCAATATGAGTATAAGATTCATACATAATCTGAAGAGAGACACGCCGATCTCTGAATTCTATGATCATTTGAAGTGGCTGATGCCTTCCTTTCGCAGGCAATTCTTTCTGGCAAAGCTCACACATAAAATCATTCAAACCAACAAACCGTCTTACCTACGCGACAGGCTTATCCTGAAATCTGAAGTAGTCAAAAGATCCAACCACGGGACAGAGCTTGACCTGCATGTGCCAAACACGAGGACCAATTTCGGCCTCTCAGCCTTCTCAACTTCCTCTAGCAATGTATGGAACTCTATTCCATTTCATATAAGAAAGGTGGAATCTTTCGACACTTTCAGTAAATTATTGCTTGAACACCTACTTGATAAACAGAAATTATTTATAGAAAACATGAGGCGCTAAAGACATGCAGTTTCGTCTCTCTCTGTACTTGTCCTCTGTCCCTCATTGATATATTTTATGAACAATAACCTAGTGACTGTTCACCTGCAAGCCAAGGAAAAACTATAAACAATTCAGCAATGCTAATAAAGGGGAGATACAGTGCTAGTATAGATACAAGATCTTGCGAACCCCAGCAACGAACGTAAAGTTCGTAGATAAATACAAAACAAAAACAAAAAGCATCACAAAAAGAAAAAGAAAACTAAAAGCAAGTAGCACAAACATGAACATAATCACAATGAACGATAAAATTAGAAATGTAAATAAATTAATACCTGCTTAGTCATACAACAATGTCCACGCTACTCAAAGGCATCCAATAATGTAATCAACTAATTGTGATATTAATCATCCTGCGGCTGGTGCATCTTTGTGTTACTTTATAAATCTAGTTAAGGTTAAATTATAAGTTTTATAATATGTTTAATGTTTTATGAAATTAAGCGAAGAGATTTTATACAAAACTACCTAAAAATATTAGAACGATCAATGCGAAGTATAGTGTATTTCACTTGTAGAACCACTTTGAAAAATCAATGCAATTGTATCGAACCTAGTCCTTAGGGAATCACTTGTATTCCAGGACTTAATAAATAACGCTTCAATCAAAATCAATCTCTCCACCTACTCTTATACTCTGTTATTCGACACGCGCATAAACAGAGATAAACCTCGACTCGCCGGACTACAGGGAGGGCACAAGTGTGCAGCGGTGACTCATCGGCTCAGTAGGTCAGTAGTAGCGGTAGTATTCGCTTATCAACCCGAGCGTAAAACGGCTGGTGCGGGGCGTGTGTGCGGCGGTCTGAGAAGCTGAGCTCACCGCACGCCGCGAGGCAACCCCCCCGAGTAAGCTGACACGGGTTGCCTCAGCCGCTTAACGAGCTGCTTCTAGCCGGCGTCCCGTCTCGCTCTTTCTCGCAGCTGTTTAGAGAGAGACGGGCCGTCACCGGACGCGCGCGCGCGTTCTCAAAAGCTTGTACGTAACGCGCGCACCCCGCGCCCCCCCCCCCCCCCCCCCCCCCCACCGCGGTTAAGCCTTCGAGACAGGGATGTAGACGCAAAACCGATGATATCTATACATTCGATTGCAGATAGGACGGGGTTGTGAGTCGCGAGGATGGAAACGCGCTGGAAACATCCCTTTTCCGCCATCGTAGCCGGGCCTTCCGGTTGCGGTAAATCCAACTTTGTGAAAAACTTTCTGCAACACGCGAGCGAGATGTGCGACACGGAGTTCGCGAGGGTGGTCTGGCACTACGCCGAGTGGCAACCTTTGTACGGGGAATCGAGCTCCGTGGAATATCGAGAGGGTTTGCCGCAACCGGCCGACTACGACGCGGACGCGCGACCCAAACTGCTCGTCATCGACGATCTGACGCGCGAGTCGTCCAATGGCGTTGTCATCGATCTCTTTACCAAAGGTTGCCACCACAAGAACATGAGCGTGTTCCTGATCACGCAGAATCTGTTTCACCAGGGACGCGGGCAGAGGGATATATCGCTGAACGCCAATTATATAGTTTTCTTCAAGAATCCGCGCGATCGCGCGCAGATACGTCACCTGGCTCGTCAGGTACACCCCGAGGACCCTCGCTTCCTGCAGGAGGCCTACAACGACGCCACAGCGCGCCCCCACGGCGCGCCCCCACGGCTATCTGCTCCTCGATCTGAAATAATCCACCCCGGAGAATTGCCGCTTTCGCACCGATATATTTCCCTCGGATTCGCGTCACTACGTGTACGTGCCTCGCAGGGATATAAAGGGTGGAGGATCGCACGCGGCACCAGTCTTTCGTCTGTGATGAAGCCCGGAACTAGACGAGGAGGAAGAAGAAGAAGAGGTTCGGCAAACAGGTTCAGCTCTTCCAACGCCGCGGCCTTGCACGCTATCTGTAAATCGGACCCCGCTCGGAGACGGGCTCTGCTGCGCACGGCCGACGACGCTCTGGTGAAAAACATTTGCGAGTGCGCTCTGAACACTCTGAGGGGTAACGTGAGCCTGAGCGCCGATCGGAAGAGACGTTTGAGCAAGCACAGAAAAACTTTACGTCGCCTGGCCTGCGACACGGGCAGCTGGAAAAGTAAGAAACGTTTGCTGCTTCAACGGGGTGGATTTCTACCCTTGCTGCTGGCCCCGATTATAGACAGTCTGATTGGCGGGTGAAGAAAATTGAGGCAATGGAGCGGGCCAAGAAAATGGTCCTGATACCGCAGGAGACAGCCGAACGTATCCAGCAGCGTCGACCCGATACGGATCCCGCGAGCCGTCTGGACAGCGAGATGCACGCTATTCTCAACGACCCGGGGAAAAACGATCGGGAAAAATGGAAGCTGTACAGACAGGTGCTGAGACGTTACTTGTTTTTTGCCGCCGAGTCGCGAAAACCTTTGCAATTCTCCATACGAAGGGTGGGTGGCGAGGCTGCCGGTGGTAATACCGCTGGCGAAGAAGAAGCGGAAGAGATGGACGGGGTGACTGAGGGGAATGCAGCTGGTAACAGCGGCGTAGCTATACAGGATATCGTGGTGAGCGTGCCGGACAAGTTTCGGCGGAAAGCGGAGCTCTTGCTGAACTATCTGACCACCAACGGTCGCTCCGAGATCTCGTGGGACGACAAGGGGACGATAGCCATAAGGGGGACTCGGATAGCCGGGACAAACATCATCGATCTGATAAACGACGCGGTACGCGAGAGAAAATCTATGCAGGCCAGGGGGAGGGAACAGTTCGCCAGGATCCTTCACTCGATCAACACGCCGCAAGAGTACATAGGTAATCCCGTTTTTCAAAAACCTACGCGTCACGCCTCGTCACGATCGACAGCCGGCCCATCTCATCAGAGGCGTATCAACGAGGAGGAGGAGGACTGGGGTGTGGACGGTGACATTGACACGAACGAGGCGGGTGAGGAGGAGGATACGGATTCGGACTCGATATTTGCCACACCCAAGAACAGACAACGACCAGGGCAAACCGGAAACGGTGCTTGGTTGAGACTCAGGTTGAAATGAAGATCCTCGAACGACTGTACTACGATCCGGCCAACGAGGCGGGTTACGCGGGTGCCAGGAACTTGACTCGATCCGCGGGTGAAAGAAAAAAGGGGAAAAAAATACCTCGCGCCGCGGTGGTCGAATGGTTGGCGTCGCAGGACGCGTACACGCTGCACAAGTCGATACGTAGGAAATTTCCCCGAGCCAGATACAACGTGCAGAATATAGACGACCTGTGGGAAGCGGATCTGGTGGATCTCAGATCGATCAAACAGTACAACGACGGATACGGCTACCTGCTGGTGATCATAGACGTGCTCAGCAAGTTTGCCTGGGTCGAGCCGCTCGCCGACAAGAGCGCGGCTACCGTTGCCGGGGCTTTCGAGCGCGTGTTGTCCTCCACGGAACGCTGCCCGATTCAGCTGCAGACCGACAAAGGCAAGGAGTTTGTCGGAGCTCAATTCCAGAAGCTGCTCGCTGCCAGAGGGGTGCGCTACAGAGTCACGCGAAACCCCGACATAAAGGCGGCCGTTGTGGAACGCTTCAATCGTACTCTCAAGGAGAGAATGTGGCGTTACTTCACCCACAAGAATACCCATCGCTACCTGAATGTGCTGCGACAGCTGGTAGGGGCGTACAACGCCACCACCCACTCGACCATTAAAATGGCTCCGTCGATGGTGACGCTGGAAAATGCCGCAGCCGCCCGCTTCAACATGGAAAAGGCACGCGGTGGCCCGCCGCGATCCGGTGCAAAGCCACGGTTTCGAGTGGGGGAGCGGGTTCGCATCAGTAAGGCTAAGGGTGCCTTCAAGAAGGGTTACGAGGCCAACTGGACCGAGGAGGTGTTTGAGATTCGACGCGTTCTGCACCGAGCGCCGATCGTCTACCTGCTGGTTGATTTGGAGGGGGAGGAGATAGACGGCTTGTTTTACGAGGCTGAGTTGCAGCGCGTGATCAAGGACGATGTTATGACTGTGGATGAAATAATACGGACGCGGGGAAAGGGGGCCAGTAAGAAGCTGTTTGTCAGCTGGCGCGGTTATCCGGAAAAGTTCAACTCTTGGATTGCTGCGAGCAGCGTGCGAAAACAGGCATGAAGGATCAGTTTTACATCACGCTGCCCAGCAACAGCTCGATGAAATTTTTTCCCCACAACACGACGGCTCGATTCACCACCCAGCTACCGCGACGGATCGAGCTTGTCGGAGAGTGGGAAGTCGCCCTGGTGGAGATCCACTACCCGCTGACGCTTCAAAACATAAACGAACCCTACAACGCGGTGGGATTTCACGTGCATCGGTCGGACACTCCCGCGGAAAATTTTCACGATATTTCATTGTTGCCGGGGGAAAAACGAGTGGCGCAGGGTAAATTCCTCATCGAACCCGGTATTTACACGGATATTTGTGAAATTATCCAAACGTTGAACGGTTTGCCGACCATCAAGGAGCATTTGGAGTTTGGACGAGCCGACAGCGCGGACGATCGTTTGGACGTGGTCAGAAAATGCAGCTGCAAGGATGGTCACTACCTCTCGTTTTCCGGCGGCATTCGTCAACAACTCGGATTTCCAAAGCTCACGACCCACATACGCGACAGGGTGGTGGCCAACCATCCTTTGAACCTACCCAGCGGGATACCCTCGCAAATGTTTGTCTACACGGATCTCGCGGAGCCCAGAATAGTGGGCGATGTCTACGCTCCGCTGCTGCGTATAGTGCGGACGATGGGCAAAAATTTTCACAACGGTGTCTCGGAAAGCAAATCCCTGGCACCCCCGCACTACGTACCTCTGCTTCTCACCAATTTCCGTACCATTGAAATCGATATAAGGGACTCTCAGGGTAGACCCATGCCATTCACGCGCGGGACGTTGACGGCTACGTTGCACTTCAAGAGGTCGCACTGATGGCTCGCTACCTTGAACATTACGACGATCAGGTGGGTGGTGGTGGTATAGGCAGAGTTTATTCCGGTGCGCCGCTACAGCGTGGTAGCGGAATCGGTAGCTTTCTGGGGGGATTGTTTCGGCGCGTGATACCCATTCTGAAGAGCGGTGCGCGCGTGTTGGGGAAGGAGGCTCTGCGGACCGGTGTGAGAGTCGTGGAAGATATGGACGCCAACACACCCTTCAAAGAGGCGCTCAACAAACGCGTCGTCGAGTCGGGTTACAATCTGAGGCGAAAAGCTACAGATAAATTGGGCAATCTGATGAAGGGGTCCGGATATAAAACGCTGCGCGGCGGACCGAGGGGGCAGTTGCTGCGGGGTCGCGGTGCAGGATCGATCGGGTCGCGTAGGAAAGGTGTCAAGAAAAGCAAACCGAGAAAGAAGAAGAAGCCGGGGCTTGCCGGAATTAAAAAAAGAAAAAAAAACAACTCTCAAGAAGAAGAAGAAGAAGAAGAAAAGCTGTTGCGGGAGTAAAAAAAGAAGCGTGGCTGATATCTTCGAAGCTCGCTAACAACGAAAATAATAAACATCGACCATGGCGTACTTGCACACACACTCCTGCGAGTGTCTGAAATCGGAGCTGGATTTGTTCTCTCTACCACCGACGCAAACCACGATCGAGAGCGTGCAGTGGGTCCACTACAAGCCTGTGTCGTCGCTCACGGATGACTCACCCATAGAGTTTATGGTGCCCGGCCTCAGCGACGAGTATCTCGACCTCTCCCACACTATGCTCAGCCTGCGTGTGAGTCTACAAACGCTCAGCGGGGAGCCGGCGGCAAAGGGGGCTGCAAAGGCCGTCGTGGCCCCTGTAAACAACCTGCTGCACTCTCTGTTCAGCCAGGCCGACGTGTTCTTCAATCAGAAGCTAGTTTTACCGGCCAACAACGCGTACGCTTACCGAGCCTACATAGAGTCGTTGCTGAATTACAATTCGGCTGCGAAACAATCACACCTAACCACCACCCTGTGGTACTGGGATACAGCGGGGAAGATGGATGAAATCGGATCGGCTAACAAAGGGTTTGCCCAGCGGCAAAAGCTTCTAAACGGTTAAACCAGCGTGGATTTGATCGGGCATCTTCACTGCGACGTGTTTAATCAGGAGAAGTTTCTGCTAAACGGTGTCGAGTTACGGGTACGGCTCGTGCGCTCGCGGGACGCCTTCTGTCTCATGGAGAGCACCAACACACACGGCGTACACGTACTAGAGGCCTCGCTGCTCGTGCGACGCGTAACGATAAACCCCGGCGTCCTGCTGGCTCACGCCAGAGCTCTGGGTAAAGGCACGGCAAAGTATCCTCTTACCAGAGTGGAGGTGAAGGCTATGACTATTCACAGCGGTGTGCAGGGTGATACGTTGGACAATGTATTTCTGGGTCGACTGCCTAAAAGAATGATTGTGGGTTTTGTCGATAACAAGGCCTTCAACGGTGATAAAGCCTACAACCCCTTCAACTTTCAACATTTCAACATAAACTTTCTGTCGCTGTACGTGGACGGGTCTCAGATCCCCTCGAAGCCGCTACAGCCCGACTTTACGCGAAGCAAGCTCTACGTGGATGCCTACCACACCCTTTTCTCCGGAACAGGCATACATTTTCTAAACGAAGGGAACGGTATAGGTCGTGAAGATTTCCCCCACGGGTATTGCCTGACGGCCTTCGACCTCACCCCCGATCTGTCGGCAAACAGCGGCACCCACTGGAATTTGGTCAGACACGGCAGCGTTAGAATCGAGGTGCGCTTCGAGGCTGCCCTGGCAACGACGATAAATTGCATCGTGTACGCGGAATTTGACAACGTCTTGGAAATTGACGCGGCGCGGCAGGTTATAGTGGACTTTGGAGGATAGACAGCGAGGTGAAACCTGAACCACCTCCCCCACCATTGAAAAAAAATAGCTGACGTTGCGTATCGAGGAAAGGTCGCTAAAGTCGAACGAAACACGCAGTATCCAGTTTTCCGTATACCCGCGAACACGTTTATAGCAATATGGTGGACTACGTGGTCGATGTGCAGGGTTTTCGAGACGCTCAAAACGGTTTTGCTGTCAAGGAGGTTTCCGTGTTAGCTTTGAATCGCGACCACATCGGGCACTGGGTAGCCACACCACCCTGCGCCTTCACCGATCTTCCGGCGAATATTTGTGCTCAGAACAATTATCTTTCGCGCAGCCATCACGGTATAGAGTGGTTCGACGGTGATATTCAAAACAAACAAATCTACAGAAAACTGCACGCCGTGGCACGTTCGGCCCGCGTGATTTATACGCGCGGTGCGGAAAAAGCGAAATTGTTGCGGCGCGTTATGTCGCGTCAGGTGACGAATCTGGAGGACGAGGACTGCCCCGCATTCGGAAAGTTGCCGCCATCGGATACGTACTGCATGCATCACGCTCTGAGCAATCCCGGGGAATTTGTCTGTTCGTTGAATCGCGCGGCTGTGCTGAAATCTTGGCTGCTGGGGAGAGGGGCGACTGACGAGGTGGACGGTGGCGGGTTTTCTACAACCGAATCCGAAGAGTGCAATGAACAGTCTGGAACTGAGGAGAGTTTTGGCGTTGATACCGACGGCTACGTGTGGCGTGTACGCGGCTGATCGTATTCCTTTGCGGTGGTCCCGCCCCGCGGCCCTTATCGCAAATACCGATGACCACACACAGCCAGGAAGTCACTGGGTCGCTTTCTACAACGACGAGTCCGGTAACGGGGTGTACTTTGACAGTTACGGGGTTGCACCCTTCATCCCACACCACGTGCGTCGTCTGCGGAAAAACTGTCCGCGCTACCGGTGCAACACGCGCCAGCTCCAGAGTGCATTTTCCGACGTGTGTGGTCAGTTTTGTGTCATGTTTCTCTATTATATGCATTTTGGTTACACGCTTGATGCTTTTGTGGATATTTTTACGGATGATTATGTAAAAAATGATTCGATGGCCGCGTCGTTTTACAATTGCGTGGCTAAAAAAATTAAGAGTTGCGACAAACTCGACGCCTCTTGTCTATCCTGTGTACAGATATGTTTAAGGAAACGTTGTTAATTATAGGCTAGTTTTAAGCAATATTGAATAAAGTGAAAATTTTGTAACGAAGTAGCGTGTGTCGTTTATTGCGAGCGCATCCCACCAGTATTTCAGCAACCTCAGCAGTTTTGGAGGTGAGAATGGTCATTTGATAGCCGTCGGGACATCGAGACGTTTCTTGATAAGTATGTGCCTCCATCTCCCCCCCTTGCTCTAGGTACGCGATGCAGCGAGGTATATTTCTCTGCGGAGTCGTCACTCCATCTTCAACCACCGAGTGAATTAAGAAGTGAGTGTGATTGTTCTCTGCTAATTTTGGCGAAAAGGATTGTGCAGTTTTGTGATTAAAAAAGTTTTTTTCGTTGCCGAAATGGAAGACTTCGTGGCTGCAGTGCTAATTCACGGTGACCCCCGTGACATGTGGTTCCTCAGGGAACATTTGATCGCGATGCTTGCCGAGGTTGACAGGGAGATCGAGGCGCGCGAGGCAGAGTTGCTAGCCCTTGACGGGGATCGCGACTTTGCCGAAAGCGCCTCGACGTTGAGCTCGGCTGCATCCACAATCCCTGAGGACAATGAGCACATTGTCTACGGGGGTCACGGGGGTGGAATAGTAAGAGAGAACGCAATTGAGGAGGAAATACGTGAAAATGTGGAGATTTGGATGGGCCGAGGGTGGGACGAGGGCGAGGAAGAAGAGAATGCTGGTGAGGAAAGAGACTTCGAGGAAGAGGTGAGGGAGATAGAGAGGTTGCGGGAGGAAGAGGAGGAAGACGAGGAAGACGAGGACCGGTGGTGGCTGCCGTCGGAAGACGAGGGGTACCAATTCGGTAAGTTGATATATATATATAATTATCGTCGAATTTCGTTCGGTTATTGTACTAATAATTCCCGTATGTTTCAGATGAGGTACCCCGAGACGATTAGATTGTAAATAGTTTTTAGTTAATTTATTTTAGTTTGTAAGAAATGTAAAATAGCTTTTAAATTTTTAATAAATTATTTTATACATTTTTTAAATATAATTTGCGTCATTTCCTGAATATACCCCACCATTTTGAAGAATTTCAGATTTAGATATTATTTAGTATAAGAGAGAGAAATTTAAAGCAGTCGCCATATTGGAATATGGAAAAAAATAGTAGCCATCTTGGAAAAGCCGCCATATTGGTTTGTATGGGTGGGGCCATCTTAGATTAGACATCTTGGATTTTGAAAAATAGTAGCCATATTTGATTTTGAAAAAATAGTAGCCATCTTGGATTTTGAAAAAAATAGTAGCCATCTTGGATTTTGAAAAAATTGGAAAACGGGCGCCATATTTGTTTATAATATTGCGTATGGGCGCCGCCATCTTGGATCGGACAGTCTCTCATTGTTTTGACGCCGAATCCCCACTCCCGCCCGGCCGCTGACCTCCGGCCAGGGTGACGTCATTTGTTATGACTCGCCATGGCTGGCACCTACTACTTATAAGATTCCGTGTTCAGATTGTAGTGCTTGCTACATTGGCCAATCATCGCAACATTTAAAAAATAGAATCAGAGGACACAAATCAGATCTAAAAACGAGAGACCCTGACAAATCAGCGCTTGTTGCTCACTCTCTCCATAACCATCAAAATTTGATTTCGACAACACTACAGTGCTGAACACGGAAAGTAATCTCAAAAAAAGACTGATTAAGGAAATGATTCAAATTACAAAACATGGTGACACTGCGTGTAACAAAAGGACTGACATCCAAAATCTAAGTCATTTATACTTTGATATCCTTAAATCTACTTAGATATACACATCTAATTATTTCATCTAACTATTTTGACATGCGTGTTGCCTTTCTTGGTCTACCTTCGCCATGTTTGTAAGTTTTTGAATCACTTCCCGTCAGCACTTCGCAAGTATAACATCTCATGCGTTGAGGAATGTCCGTTTAAGGTAATTCTAGTAACTATTTCTCAGCTATTACATCTATTCACTGTGTAGGTAATTTAATTCTTTTCATAGTCTCTATAAAAAGATTTCTTGTGTTAGAGTTTTATCCTTTCTCACACAACGTTTAAGCCTAACCTATGTAACCACGTGGAAACCACCTTGCTTAATACTTACTCTTGTTTTTTGTAAACTAGTCTTCAGTAACTCTTGTAAACCTAGTCACAATAAGTATGAACATAATATCTAATGAAACTTAGACTGAGAATTCTTTTCACTTGTCTCTACGTAAAAGAGTGTATCTTTTCACACACCACGTGTAAACCTAACCTATGCTACCACCTTGCTTAAATACCTACTTGTCTTTTCTTTGCCAAATAGTCTTAGTAACTTCTGTAAACCTAGTCGTAATAATTATTAACTAAATATTAGTAACTTCTGTAAACCTAGTCGTAATAATTTATTAACTAAATATTTTTGTAAACTTGTACCTGACACTCTGGTTTTTTACAGTCTGAGGATGGCCGGCCGTTCGCCAGCCGAAACGTCACTTTATGTGAAGAAATAAAATTTTTACAAGAAAATTGACCGTATTCGACTAATTCTTTCCATTACAATCTACGGTCACGAATCACTCCAAAAAAAAAAAAAAAAAAAAAAAAAAAAGTTATCATTATCGAGATAATTCCATTCTTAACATTGAAATGCACAAATAATAACACATGACCCTGAAATTTTATTCAAACCGCAACTGTGCCTTGGAGGGGAACGAGTGAGAAATTGTCAGACATGTCCTTCATCGGAAATTTTCTGAACTTCAGGAAAAAAAATTAGATTTTCAAAAAACGATGGGAAACGTGGTGGAATTAACATTTTAAGTTTCATTTTTTGAATTACGCGTCAAAAATGACAAGTGAGAAAAAAATGATCATCATTTTTGAAAAATTCAGAAAATTTGCGATCGACAACTGTGTTTTCAATTTTGTTTTGAGGCATTTTTGAACCGCGAACGCCGCGCGCGAACGTGGATCGGCATGCGCGGCGACGCGTGAGTAGATAAATAAGGCGGGTTCTAGACCAACGCGTGTTAGTGCACACGTACACGCACGCACGCACACACACGCGCCCTCCCGTGTCCGTGTGAGGGTGGTGGAGGGGGAGTCTGAGTCACGCTCGCAGACCCCTGACGTCACACTCAAAATGGCGTCACCCACCCTCAAAATGGCGTCGCCCACGCTCAAAATGGCGTCATACACCTCGAATTGACGTCACACACCTTTAAATTGACGTCACACACCCTTGAATTGACGTCACACACCCTTGAATTGACGTCACACACCCTTGAATTGACGTCACACTCCCTTGAATTGACGTCACATACCCTCAAATTGACGTCACACACCCTCGAATTAACGTCACACATCCCGATATAAAATTCCAACCCCTGCGTCAGAGCCTTCTAGAAGCTTCCCCAAGGTCATTTTAGAGGGCAGACAGTTCCTGGAATTATTCGGCACCCTGTGAGAAGTTCTCTTCGGATCGAGTTACTTGCAAAAATATGATTATCGGATCGAGTTACTTAGCCTAATGATTCGCAGAAGAATAGTTCTCGGAATAACCCCTGGAAAGATCTTTTGGAACATTCTAGAAAATTAGTGGAGGGGTTGTCAGCTATAAAAGAGCGAAACATTCAGGGATGAAAATTAGTATTCAACCGATTTTCAAGTAGTAAAGAATCTAAAAAATATATTCTCACAATGAAGATGATTTTAGATATTGTGGCAATTCGAATACCGATCAATTGTGACACCTCAAATCCAGGAATGCGCTAACGCGATATAGCATCAGAGCAACAACTATGTCGTGTGGCGAAATACATAACAATGTGGGACGCAGCACTGACTTCCTAAATAGTCATTAAAAGGAGGGCAGACGACGCGCTCATTGTCAGAACATCGTGACCAGAAGCAAGACGCATTATACAGAGATTAGTACGATATTAGTAAAACCTTTTTGTAAAAATCATATATTAATAAAACTTGTATCACTTTTGTACGACTGAGTTCCAACTCTTAATTCGATCACGGACCCTTCAATAAATTGTAGTTGTATGACAGATCCCAGGATCCCAATTACAACAACTGGTGGCAGCGGCAAGGATCGTCGAATCGTACAAGTGAATCAAGTATCGAGCGAGTGAATCAGAAGAATAGTGATCGTGACATCGTTGAAGAAATTACCGTGACGTCACATGTCAAAAAAAGGAATAGAACGATCAGCATCCGTAGACTCTCCGACTAAACCTGAGGTACAAGGAGAAGTAAGCTTTGGGGATAATTCACCGTTGTTTGGCGTACTACCTCCCAGCCAGAGGCACGCCTTGCATTTATCACTGGCTGCAGCAGCACAAGAATCTTCGGGAAAAGAGCAAATGCCATTGAACTGGGACTTGGTGGAAAGACGCGTTACAGAAGGTAAAACCTCGTGGATTCAAGATTTACTAAGAGATCATCTTTTCCAAGCCTGTGAGCATTTTAGTATAAATGTAACCGAAGAAAATACGGTCGACGAACTTCGTGTGGCATTGCGCGAATTTGTTGAAAGCAAGACTCGAGAGCAAGTAGCACCACCACAGATTCAGAACATAGAAGCGAATCAACCTCCAACTAACATGGCCGAAAATACCGTTACCGTGAGACAAGTGCTGAAAGACATCGAGTTCTTCGATAGCAGTGACCGAGGAAAGGTTTGTGATTTTATACGCTCTTGTAAATATGCACGTGAGATAATACGACCTGCGGATACGCAAAGCTTACTAAAAGCCGTTTTGAGCACGCGGATCAAAAGAGCTCCGGCACGAGCTTTAGAATACAAATCAATTGACACCTGGAATACACTGGAGCAAGAGCTGAAGTCGATGAGCATCGATAAACGGACATTAGCTTCGTTACAAGTGGAATTCAGCAGCTGTAGACAACGTCACAACGAGGACGCGAAGTCATATGGAGCACGAGTCGAGAAATTAACTGCACAGGTAATTGAAGTGACGATGAAGGAAGCCACAGAAGAGGATTCGAAACCGACGCTGGAACGCCAGGTCAGAAAACAAGCTGAAGATATTGGTCAAGAGCCGACAGTGTGAAAATCTTAGGGAAGCCATATCACTCGCGATAGAAGAGGAACGAGATTTAGGCCCCATTCGTGGATCGGATCGGGAACATAATCAACCGCGCAACAGCAGAGAAGGTAACAGAGGAAATAATTGCTATAACTGTGGAAAGCCAGGACACCTTCCACGAAACTGTCGATCAGCGAAGACAGGATCCAGTTATCCTCAACGATTGCCGACATCAAGCAGATACACGAGAAAGGTTGAAATAATTTGTCATTTTTGTGGAAAACCAGGACATTTTATTCGAGATTGTAGAGCCAGATTAGCCGAAGAAAATAGGCGAGGCTACGGGAGAAATCAGGGACCTCCTAGAAGAGAGGAACGGGTCCAACCAGGTCATTCTAGGGACGCCAGCAGGCGAGACGAAGAGACTTCGAGAAACGAGGAGCAGGCGCGGCGGACAGGCAACCGTATCGCGTCATACCAGTAAATTGCCTAATAAATGGATCTAAACAAAAAAACCACGCGACGATCAAGGCAGATGAATGCAAAACGAGACATGGAACTATGTTATTACCCAGATAACAATCGTGCCACGCACGTTATACGCACGGCGTGCGAGGCACGTCGTGCATGCAAAAATGCATCTTTTCCGCCAGCACAATGTGATAGGCACTTGGTGCGTGCGCAATGTGTCGCACTAGGCAGTCACGAGTTTAATCACGCAATGTCAAGACTATGCGACGCACAGAGTGCTGTCATGATGATTATGCGATTTTGCAATAATCATTTGCGCCTGCGCTTTTTATTCAAAATGAAATAAAATAGACATTCCACTGTTGAATTTATACCGAATATACCATAATTATATATAGCTGAAACATTTTACGTATGGGATGATTTCGAGTAGATAGTAATATAATGATGTGATAAATGATCGAATGAATAATTATATATCAAATAATATGCAAATTACATTAAAAATTAAAGAGCCGTCTGTAAAACTGCATGATATCAACATTTATTATATCTTGCGACGTGGATTTTTCCTGGTCCTCAGACCAGACCGGAAAGCGAGTCTGAGAACCGTCCACTCGATAATTGGCCAAATGAAAATTAATAATAAAACAAAGATGCTGGGCGCCAGGCTTATAATCGCCACTTTCTGAAAATCTAACTAAGGAAAAAAAAACAAACTACACATACTTGAGCGCCGGCTGGCGTCAGTACCGCGGAGAGGGGTCGGGATTAATTGAAGGATTAGCAGGGCGTATTAACGACTCGGTGAACTTGAATTTAACAAAGAAAATAAAATTTATTCAAGAAAAATGGTATATAAAAAAAAAAATAGAAATAATAATACTAGTACCCGGGGGTACTCCCCAGCGGGTATAAATCGACTACAGGGGGCCTATCCCCGAGATTCGAGCGTATGCGCAATCGCCAAATTGCAAGCGGGAACATTGAATCGGTATTCTCGACGTAGGAAACAGAAGCGCGCTCGCAATTGTCCGACCGCTTTGCCGCGAGTGGGGTTAGCGTACTCGCTTTCCAATTGCGTATACGTTTTGCTTGTAGTCGAGAAATTATTTCGAATCGCAAGCGTCTTTCAAGTCCCGACAAGATGGCATTAAACGATTTGATAAATCTGCAAGTGATAAATGCAGTAGAAAATGCCGAATATGACGTTGAACTCCCTCATAGGCGATTCCATGTGCGGGATGACCCATTTTTATTGAGTGACGCACAGTTTGTCAAGCTTTTTCGACTTACCAAAGATTTAGTGAATAATTTGATAAATTCCGTAGAGCCGTATATGACTCCACAATCAAGAACATCTGCCTTGGATGTTTCCACAAAGGTAATTTGAAAATGCCGCTGAGTTGGATATATTTCCATGTAGGCAATTTTATAATCAGAATTTTCTTATTATAGGTTTTGATAGCTTTACGATTCTTCGCCAGTGGCAGCTATCAAATGGATATCGGGCGAAACGTTAATTTTGCAGTGAGCCAGTCATCAATTTCACGTTGCATCCATGAAGTCGTCAATGCTGTTACAAGGCCAGAGATCATGAACCATTGGGTTCAATTTCCGAGCACGTTACCTCAGTTTAGAGCATTGCGCCAAGAGTAAGATTCATAGATATACACAATATCTCTTGAATTACGATACATCTTTTAGATTCAGTTCAGGTGAATAATTTTTGTGAATGTGATATCTGTAATTTATGTGCTTTGACTTTTAGATTCCATGCGAAGTATCATTTTCCAGGGGTAATTGGTTGCATCGACTGCACACATGTGGCAATCGTCCCACCAAAAGTTAACGATCCCTTATATCCCGAGCATTTATACGTAAATCGCAAAGGATACCATTCAATCAACGTGCAATTAGTAAGTAACACTATATTTATAATAGCATTTCATATGGCACCTGAATACTAACACATAATGTATGATTCTGCAGGTATGTGATTGGCGGCTAAAAATCTTAAATGTCAATGCACGTTTCCCAGGAAGTACCCATGATGTGTATATATGGAACAATTGTAATGTTCTCACTGCAATGGAGCATCTACATCGAGTTATACGAGAACCGAATTTTTTCTTACTAAGTGCGAATAACCGGAAATTTGTAGATATCTTTTTGTATTTATACTTCTCTCACAGTAATTATAGGCAAGTATAATCTTTAGGTGATTCTGGATATCCATTACGTCCATGGCTCCTTACACCCATTGCCGATCCGCTGCCAGATACTCCAGAAGAACGCTACAACGTAAGGCAAATGAGTTGTCGCTCTATCATAGAGCGATGCAATGGAGTGCTGAAAATGAGATTTCGTTGTCTACTGAAGCATAGGACCCTTCATTATAGTCCTGAAACCGCATCCAAAATAATTAACACTTGTGTAGTTTTACACAATATGTGTATAACACACAACGTGCCAGATCCTGATCCTCAAGAAGGCGACGAAAACTTAGATCTTGGAATGGTGCGCAACGGTGATCTTGGTAATCAGGAGGAAGCCAACGCGAGAAGGATAAATCCAGATCTTGCTGCAGGTAGACTGGTGCAAAGAAGATTGATTACTAATTATTTCACAAGAATCTGAATCGGACTGCGAATCAATATATTTAAACAGAATGTTATATGCAGACAACTAATATTAGATAAATAAATATTCCCAATTAATATTGATATAACTTTGAACTTTATTGCTTCATTTGAGAATTACAGAATCATAATAAAAATTAAAATTATATCAACTGTGAACTTCATCGAATTGTTGGGAAAAAAAAATTGACATTGTGTCTTCTTCTCGGTTTATCCGTATACGTGTGTGTGTGTGTATGTGTTGTAATTTAAATTGATGAATCGCGACTTGCGATCTTCTCTAACGCACAAGCGATGCGTTCTTTTGCTTCAACATTTCTTCTGTGTAGCTCGATGTTTTGCTCATAAAATTTTGCTTTGAGATCATACGTCAGTCTTGAAATCTTCGTCAATTCATCGGCAGTATCCATAGTGTGCTCCAGCCTTCTCAACGCAGTACGCTTTCTTGGGCTTTTATGTGAAGTTTTAGTTGCTGTTTGCTGAGCGGTTAGCTGCGATGATTGTCTAGTAGTTTTGGAAGCAACAGGAGTAAGAGTGCAGGTAGTAGAGATGATTCCCTCCGCAGTCATCTGCGTATTAGCTATGGCAGCAAGGTCCACTTCTTCGTCTGAACGTTCAACCTCATGGTCTTGCTCATTGTTAGTATGAGCAAACTAATTCCAGAAAAATCATTTATAATACGTAGAATTATTTGAATAATCATTTATTTTTTCTTTTTTTTTTTATCGAATGTTTGTACCTCATTTAGGGATACGAGCCTCACTTGACTCTCTTCCGTGTCAGCATGGCCGTCTACAGCTGTTGCGCCGATCAACAACAGAACGTGTTCCTCCGTAGCGGTTAATGTTTCCTTCGAAGCCGGACCTCCCCCTGTTTTAGACTGGTGGCGCTTGATATTTGCCTGCTTTGATTTGCTGCGTGACCTCAAATCTTGCCAGGACTGTGAGAAAGATTTCAATGAAAGACTTTGTTTATGCTCAATAACGATGACAACCAATCTATAATAAGAGTGCAATAACGATGTGCTACAAAATTTACGGATGATTAATGTGTGTTGTATTACACATACCTTACGCCACGCTTTCCAGGATTTTTCAGCTCCGTTAGCAGCGTTCAACACCAACGTTATGTTTTCCCACAATTTCACGGAGTCTTTCAGCGTGAATTTAGAATTAAATTTTCCACTAATTAGCAATGGGTGTTTTTCCATGAACTCAGTTAAAAGTGTCTTCTGCTCATTTGTGATATTACCGCATCTTCGCTTATCTTCGGTCATTTTCGAAAAGGGTTGATAACGAATATAAATACGTAAAAGATCCTCGAGGCTAGCGTCAATCTACCCGCGTTTGTTTTCAAAGGCTCCCCGCCAAAGCGCATATTGAGAAATGCCGTGTTGCCACGCATAATAGAACTAGATAGAGAAGCGCATACGAGCCTCGATTCGAGTAGTCTGAACATCGTTCGAGGATAGCGATTCCTTGGTTGCACGAAACGTGCACGTTTCTGCTGCTCGCTAATTGTTCGTGAACGCAAAGTTGCGAGCGATCTCAGGGATAGGCCCCCAGGTCGTGTAAGAGTGACCTGGCCACGTTTGGCGAGTTTTACAATAAAAATTAAACTACTAGCTTCCACGTAGGAGAGCAATAACAAATAAAAAGAAGTCATGCAAAAAAAAATAATATATAACTCGTCAAATCAAGTCCTCGCTGGACAATACTAACTAAATTGCTAATTTATTAAATATAGGCTACGAGCCGAATTGATAACTGATTAATAACGATAAAATAATAACTAATTATGAGTTACTCAGTCTTAGGTCGTACCACGACGACTAGCTCGTCTCCGAGAGACGAAGTCTCTCGTTATCGTATCGCTCCGAAGAGCTTATTATTTACCAACTATTTACAGATTTTCCTACAACTAATTTAAACTAACTCTGCGGAAAATTTATTGAATTTATTAACTACGAAAGTTAAGTAATGAACCCTAAATTCTAACGCGACGAACAACAAATACTCTCGGCTAAGCCTCGAGCTACGTCTCTCCACGCAGGAGGAAGAGAGAGCGACAGTGACCGACTCGTTCTGTCTCTGTCGTACTCGTGTACTACAGGTACGCACTTGACTCAATTATTAATTACGCGAATAATTACTCCAAAAATAAAATAATAAAGACTCGAACTACAAAATCTAAGGCAAAGGGACACTGGTGACGGCCTACCCTTCGGAGATCGGCTTAATTCGATCCCAAGAATTTTAATTAGCCTCGTGGCTTAATCTATGGCAATATGGCGGATAGCCGTTGCCGGATACGAATTATCCTGAGTACGAATGGCTAACGCTTACCGTTCTCCAGCCAGGCCATGAAGCGACCCTTTTCTCTATCGAAGTCCATCCCTCGGTTAATGTTACTATTGGAGGTAGGAGAGGGGATGGAGGGAGGGGGGGCCACCCGCCCACCCACTTCCCCCCCTTCCTCCAGGGGGTTACTTGGACTAGTTCCACTGCTTATAAGATTATTCATCTTCGACGTTTCGGGCGCTGATATCTGCTCCCGTCCTCAGGAAAGGTTGTCTGGCGACTTCCCATCAAAGAGTGATCAAATTCCGCGCTCACCGGTATATATAGGTTGTTTGTAGGTGGCGCCAGCTACGACTGGTGGCGCCGCCTTGGCCTGCTCATGGCTTCCCTCACCTCATCCCTGTACAAAGGTAACCATAATTTGCTAAGTTCTATGCTGGGTTGACTTACAGCATTTGGTGTCACTGCTATGCACGCTGATTCCTTCAGCTTCCGTTTGATAGGATTGGATTCCTTCAACAATATCCGAGCATCATCCCACTGGAAGTGGTGTTCATTTTCCCAGGCGTGATCGGCCAATCTCGATTTCGATCGTTCGCACATTTTAACGTTTTTTCGGTGTTCCCGGATGCGGACGTTCAAGGGCCTTCCTGTTTCGCCGATGTACACGTCCCCACATTGGCATGGGATTCCGTATACACACTCCTTGCTTTCTTGCGCAGCATGTCGGGGCTTGGTTTCTGTCAACAAGCCACGCAAAGTGGACGTTGATTTGAACCGTACTTCAATGTCATATGCTCTGCATATGCGGCGGATCTTCTCTGCAGTCCCCGCTACATAGGGAATCGTCATGGCGAAACTCGGAGTGCCAACGTCCACAGGGTGTTCTGACCTCATTCTTTGTGTAGTGTTGGTCCGGTGTTGCGCTTTTTGCTGCGCTTTTTGAATGACCCTCTCAGGATAGCCGTTATTACGTAGAGTTTTTCGCACTATTTCTAGTTCCTTCCTTAGGCCTTCTGGCGTCGTACTGATCTGGAACGCGCGATCCATAAGAGCAAACCACCCCATCTGTATGGCTTACCAAAAATCCACAAAGTTCGAGTCCCTCTGAGGCCAATTGTCAGCTCAAGGAACTCGCCGTGTTATGCATTGGCTAAGTATCTCGTACCAATTATAAGACCACTCATTGGAAAGAGCCCGTCGTACGTTAAAAATTCCTTGCATTTTGTAGAACTGATGCGTATCCAAAGAGTACAACCCGGAGACGTCTTGGTGAGCTTTGATGTTGAAAGTTTGTTTACTAATGTCCCTACCATAGAAGCTCTGCAAGTTGCCAGAGAAAGGTTGGAACAGGACCTGACGTTGAAGGAGAGAACGGAACTGAGCGTAGAAGGTATTATCGAACTACTCGGTCTGTGTTTAAACACCACCTACTTTCAGGTATCGGACAAGTTCTACAGCCAGGACGAAGGTATGGCAATGGGTTCCCCTTTGTCACCTGTGATGGCGAATCTATACATGGAACATTTCGAAGAACTGGCCTTACGGACGGCAAAACTCCAACCATCTCTGTGGGTCCGATATGTTGACGATACCTTCGCGATCTGGCCGCATGGAAAAGAAGAGTTACAGGTTTTCAGAGACCACATAAACAGCGTAAGGGAGTCGATCCATTTTACAATGGAAGTCGAAGATAACAATACGCTCCCATTTCTGGATACACTAGTAGAGAGAGGCTGGGAAAATACCTTACAAACAAGCGTTTACCGGAAACCCACGCACACGGGAAAATACCTAGATTACCAGTCGAACCACTCAGGTAGCACGAAGAAAGGTGTGGCGCACTGTCTTATGGATCGCGCGTTCCAGATCAGTACGACGCCAGAAGGCCTAAGGAAGGAACTAGAAATAGTGCGAAAAACTCTACGTAATAACGGCTATCCTGAGAGGGTCATTCAAAAAGCGCAGCAAAAAGCGCAACACCGGACCAACACTACACAAAGAATGAGGTCAGAACACCCTGTGGACGTTGGCACTCCGAGTTTCGCCATGACGATTCCCTATGTAGCGGGGACTGCAGAGAAGATCCGCCGCATATGCAGAGCATATGACATTGAAGTACGGTTCAAATCAACGTCCACTTTGCGTGGCTTGTTGACAGAAACCAAGCCCCGACATGCTGCGCAAGAAAGCAAGGAGTGTGTATACGGAATCCCATGCCAATGTGGGGACGTGTACATCGGCGAAACAGGAAGGCCCTTGAACGTCCGCATCCGGGAACACCGAAAAAACGTTAAAATGTGCGAACGATCGAAATCGAGATTGGCCGATCACGCCTGGGAAAATGAACACCACTTCCAGTGGGATGATGCTCGGATATTGTTGAAGGAATCCAATCCTATCAAACGGAAGCTGAAGGAATCAGCGTGCATAGCAGTGACACCAAATGCTGTAAGTCAACCCAGCATAGAACTTAGCAAATTATGGTTACCTTTGTACAGGGATGAGGTGAGGGAAGCCATGAGCAGGCCAAGGCGGCGCCACCAGTCGTAGCTGGCGCCACCTACAAACAACCTATATATACCGGTGAGCGCGGAATTTGATCACTCTTTGATGGGAAGTCGCCAGACAACCTTTCCTGAGGACGGGAGCAGATATCAGCGCCCGAAACGTCGAAGGTGAATAATCTTATAAGCAGTGGAACTAGTCCAAGTAACCCCCTGGAGGAAGGGGGGGAAGTGGGTGGGCGGGTGGCCCCCCCTCCCTCCATCCCCTCTCCTACCTCCAATAGTAACAGTTCATTACCAGTGCTATTATCTTTCAGTCAACAACCTCGGTTAATGGATCCGTCGGGGATTTCTTTCACACTCACTCAAAAAAAACCGTTGATATTATAGAATGCCCACGGGGCTCGAATGCAAAAAAAAAAATTATCAAAAACAAGGACAGCAGAACTATAAGACGCTAACTAAAGTACTACGTGTGTCTATGTCGCTAGTCTATCGCAGAGTGAGTAGACCGCATGGCGCCGGTACTTAGCGCACATATCAGGCGATCGACTATTGATTTCCCATCGACCGAAAGATCCCTATTTTCGCTACGCGCGAATATTCAAAATCCACCGCGGTGGTTGTAGCTCCTTACATCCAAGGAACACGGGTTGCAGGCTCTTCTAGGCGGCGGGAATCTCTTCCGCCACCGATATCCCTCGTTGCAGAATGCCCTCGGCATTCCCCCGTGTCCTCTATTTCCGCAGTGGAGGTAGCCTGGCCAGTACTACCTCCTAGAGCTCACGCAGTGTTCCTTATCAGGGATCCTTCTGGTCGATTTTGGGCGTCGTAGGTGCGTCTACTCGTTCTTTCGGGGTGAATGTGAGCCTTCGTCTAGGCCTCGTCTCCCACATGCCAGAGAAAATGCGTAAAGAAAAACAAAAGAATAAATAAGGAGTTCTACAGATTTTAGTCGGTCACGGTCGTCTCTCGGAATTATTGCCAGGCCTCAGGGCCACCCTAATCATTCATACTATCCTCAGACACTCCGCTAAGGTCGTCTAAGGGGTAAGGAGCCTGTGGTAACATGTAATGTTACAACTCCCCCCCCCCCCCCCCCCCCCCCCCCTTAGACGGACCACTGGGGCGGAAGCGCTAGCAAAACTGACCCATGGACCGAACTCCGAGTGGCGACCGCACACCGTGTCTTACGTCTACTGACTTCGTTGAGTCTAGTTATTTAAACGTAATACTGTATTTTAGACTAAACTTTCCCCCGAAAAGGAATTAAGAAGGTACTTTATGAAAACCCCCGGTTTAATTATTAAGTCGTCACCCGCTACTCTCCTCCTGCAGAAGGCAGAAAGACAAAAATTCAGGAGAGGGTTCGACTCCCCTCAATAAAAGATAAACCAGAGATAATAGAAAACAAAATCATAATAAGAGACTACTCTAAATCAAAAACTCGAAATCCGAAACACACAAAAAAAAAACAAAATCGAAAAAAAAGACTACTCGAACTTAAAACTCGAAATATAAAGAACTACACACAAAAAAAAACAACAAAAAAGACTATATTAATTTTACTAACAATCATCAGGAAACACAACAAAAAAAAAACAAAATAAGAGACTACGAACCAACAAAACAAAACAAAACTGAATATCGAGCTCTCCGGCTCGGACTGACCACGATGGTCGAAACACCAAGGAAATAAAACAAAAAGTCCCAAAAAAAAATTATTGTACTCGAAAGGGCCACGAGGGCCAAAACACAAAAAAAAAAACAAAAACAAAAAAAAAACGAAACGATACGAAAATTTTAGCCTATGTTTCACCCCCTTAGGGTGCGAAACGGGGGATCCCATCCGGATCTCCCCGCCAAACAATGAAAAGAAAAAAAAACTAAACTTATTCCCGACCTACTGGAGAGCCACGCGAACACCAAAAAAAAAAAACAACAAAAAAAAAAAAAGAATATTATAGCCCCCTGGCTATGAATAAAGAAAAGAAATGTGTGAATAACCCCCCCCCAAAAAAAAAACCAACAAAAAACAAAAAAAATTTTAGATAAAACTACCCGAAGTCAAAAAAAAAAAAACGAACACAACCACGAAAACGAAAACGAAAACGAAAACGACCCCAGGGTCTTGCTTCGAGCTTTAATGCCCACCGGGGCTGGGTGGTGGTCGAGTGGTGTCGGGATAATATCCCCTCCTGGCTTGCTCCTGGCTCCGCTCCTTGGCCAGCTTCAAGTGCCAACTCTGGTTCCGACACGGGCAGGTCTCTGCGAGCACCCCGGGCATCGAACAGAGGTTGCAGAATTTTCGCTTGGTCTTGGGACAGTAGCGCGCCATATGTTCGGCCTTCCCACAGTTCCAGCAATTGATCTGGGTTCGCCGGTAGGCTAGGAGTGCTTCTGGTTGTGTCGCCCGCGCCACGCGCTGGTGATCGGGCGCTCTTTGGCTCTGGCGGGTTCGCATGCGGTCCTCGAGGGCCTGTCTAGCCCGAAGGGCCTCGTTTAGGGCCTCCGTGGCTCGCCGGGCGGCCTCGTTTGCGGCGGCATGAGCTGCTTGGTATCGGCGGTCCGTTTCTTCGGCCTCTCGCTGTACTCGCTCGGCCTCGTAGAGACGGGCTGGTTGGGGAGCCGGATTCGCAACGGCGAGATACCAAGGATCTCGTGGTACGGGCTCAATCTGGGCCCTAGGGCGAGGTATTGTCCCGGTTTTAACGACTGCCAGTTGGCTGGGACCTGCTACGGGGTCCTTGGGGGTGGTTCCCCCCGATCCTGGGGGCGGGTCGTCCCTTCGCTGCGCCACCGGAGTCTGAACTACCACTCGTTCTGCGGTCTCCCTCGAAGGAGCTGGGTTAGAGGCCTCGGTTGCCGCCTCCACATCTTGTAAAACCAGCAGGTCTCGGCAGGCTGCTTGAACCTCCACGCTGGGGAGTACGCCTCCTTGTACTGAGGGAAACATCTCTCCATTACCTCTCTGGTTTCGAGAGCAAGCGTTCACTACGACATGGTTGGCACAATCGACTCAAAAGAAAAATGAAAAAAAACTAATTCGTCGGACTGACCGAATTTCCTTTACCCTAAACCCTAATTCCCTAACTCTAATTACTAACTTAATCGCAAAACAAAAACCGAATAAAACGAACGCGAACTTTACCTCCTCAAGCCTCGTCCGAGGACAGATCCTCTTCCTCGGATTCGCTGAGATTAACATCTACTTCCGGGGCGACGTAGGGCTTAAAATCTTTGATATGGTGTCGACCGAGTTTTCTGCCTGTCGCGTCCTCTAGTTCGTAGACGACCGGAGAAACGACTCTCGTTACGATGTACGGTCCCTCGAACTTGGGAGTCAGCTTCGCAGTCACGAAGTTCGCGGCAGAGGATAGGATTCGCTTACGCTTCCAGACTCGATCTCCCACCTTGTAATGACCGTCTTGGTGACGCCGGTTATAATATTGCGCTTGTCTCGTGCGCGCCGATTGCAAGTGTCTCGTCGCGAGATCTCTTAATTCTTGCAGTCGCGTCATTCTCTCTGCCCATTTGCCTGGACGCGGTTCCGGGATCGTGGCCGGACCCTCTTTTGTACGTCGGAGCTGTACTCGAGATCTGGGTTCCCGGCCTAGATTCGACAATAATAATTTGAGGATATTTATGTAAAAAGTTTATAATGTACCAGTTGTGATGGGCAATTTATCAATACATATTATTCTTCAAAACTTTTTATTGATGATTCATTTATCTTACTCTATAAATATTTTTATAATTCGACATTAAATTATTTCTAGAGAAGAAATGATGTGCAAAATATTTTCAAAATTGTACGAAAAACTGTTATTTCGTAGTACATATGGATTCAATGGGAAACCATAACGTTTCACTTAATCTTCCATGAACTTGTCATCTTTTAAAATCGGCGAAGACATGTTAATCGTACCACAAATTACTGTAAAAATGTCTTCTAATAATACCAATAAATTTCCAGGTAACACAGATCCCACAATTTTGAATGTTTTAATTCTTTGATTTAAGCGTTCAATGTGAACCCTAGCTGAAGCAATTCTTGAAGTTAGATTAGACTCTTCTTTGGAAAATTGCTTTTTATCTCTCAAGAATGGTGGTCTAATGCATTTCCAGCGGTTGATTTCACAATGCTGATCAATGAGGAAACCTCGATCAACCATAATTGCATCACCTGGCTCCAAAAGTTCAAACAGATCACTTTGTTCGAAAATCGTTGAATCACTTACTCTGCCACCATACACTCTACTCACAAATGTAATAGTTCCAGATGGAGAAACACCAGTCATGATCTTGGCAGTAACATGACTCTTGTAGTGCGAGTATGTTTCAACTTGACAACAAACTTCTTTAGGGTGTTGAATATAAACTTCTGTGCAATCTAATACTATTCGGGTGTCTTCAAATCCTTTGAAACATTTCGGAAGATTACTCAAAATTTCATCTTTTGACGGCCATGGAATCACTGATTTCAATACACTGCTCAATATTTTTATAATTTCTTCGAATACTTATTGGAAGTGCTTTGCTGTATACGTATTGAACATGATCACTGATCGCCAATAAACTATATGATAAATTCTGTTTTAACTTTGTAAATACCATTATCACCCTATCTCTCGTGTTTGCTTTTATATTTGATCCTTCATATTTATCCCCGTACACATGCTTAACCATTTTCACAATCGTATCTAAAATTTCAAATGATTCTATGCCAGTAGCAGTACTCAATTCAGCATCTGATCCAATTGAATCTACAAAACTCTGTCTTCTCTGATTCAAAGTATTCACTTGCACTTCAGAATCTTTGAATTTCTTGATACTAGGCTCACTGATTTTTTGTCTTTCATCCGTTTGAATTTCAGCATTCACCTTCGATACTACATTTGGAACTTCCACCGGAAGACTTTCTTCGAGAAACTGAGACTGGTTGCTTCCTGCGAGAACATCTTGGTTGAATCCTGCATGGTTTGATGGACCATCTTTTTTGATATTTTGAGTATCCACCAAAGTATCAGATTTAAAATCTCGTTTCATTCTTCTCTCTAAACGTGCTAGGTCTGCTTTCAAATTCTTCTTCGTATCATAAGTTTTTGGAAGATTACATGTGGGAACGGCATTTTTCTTCAAAACTCTCCGTTTGGCTACAGCATCTGGAATTTTTAATAATAAAGAAAATTTGTTTCAGTTACTAAACTCATTATATGAGAGGAATTGATAAATAATAAATCAGATATGATTTTCTCATGAATAAAACATTGCTGTTACAGCACACCTAACCTACATTTTTATCATAAGAGTTAATAACCTGGAAGAATGTAATCTTCTTTTGTAAAATGCAAAGAGCATACCTTCATTCTCAGAGTTGTGTGATTCTTCTTCAGATTGATTTTCCATAGCTTGAATAAATCAATCTTTTCCTTTACTCCAAAATGATTTTCTCTGTCTACAAAATATTTGTTTGGCTTTGGAAACCGATGAAAACTAACACTCGCATTTGTAAGGTAAAGGACCCAGTACCGGAACGACGAAGAGTATATGACTAATTTTTCTTATTTTTAAAATACTTAAGTAGCTGATGAGAAAAAAAAAATTAATTCACTGGATGAAATGGACATTTAGCTATTCAGGCGTAATTACATTGATTAGTTTTATCGAAATTTAATATGTTAAAAAAAAAAATTTTCCAATGAGTCTAAAAGACCCAGTACCGGAACACTTAAAGAGCCCAGACCCAGTATCGGAACATAGTTAACCCAGTACCGGAACGGTGAATAAAATGAGTTCATTTTAATGAAAGAATTATGCTTACCGTAAAAGTGATTGAATAATTTCAGTTAATTAGAAGAAATAATTAATGATAAATGACTTAAGGCAATAATGATTAGTGATATAAGCATTTAACATCGAAAAATTCTATAATAAAAGGGTTTTATTATTTTTTTATAATAAATTAAGTTTTTTATTCAAACTCAGACCTCAAAATAATAATGTAACTTATAAATAATTTGAAAAATAATTATTTAAAAAGAACCAAGTATAATCTATGATTTCTTTTTTTTTCTTAGTATTTTGAACTTTTGTCTCTTTCTCTTTCTTTAGTAATTTTTTGAGTTCTCTGTCCCTTTTTTTTTTTTGTTCTTGCTCTAACTGTTTCGCTTCTTTGGCTTCGAGTCTCTTCTTTTTTCTATTTTCAATATCTAATCTTTTCTGAATTTTTTCTTGATTCTCCTTTTCGTGCAATTTTATCCATTCATCTTGAGTCAAAACAGTCGGAAGTTTAATTTTTGGTTTTCTTTTTTTCACGTGGGGGGAAGGATTTGGCCAAAACAGCTTATCTTTGAATAACTGTGAAATGCCACCAGGTATTTGACATCTTGATGAATTTGAACTATCTGAAAAGTTTTTAGAATTTTAATAAAATAAATACAAAGAGGCAGTTGAATATTATGTATTTATTCTGACAGTTTTGTTTACGTTTTTAAACCAAAAAATGAAAGTGAGCTAACCTTTCAAACAATTATCGGTCGTGGGAGCTGGGATTGTCGTTGTTGTAGTTGACGATGTTATTGGAACCGATAAAGAAAGTGCTGTTGATGTTTCCGAAGAATTGAGGAAAGATGCTGTTGCTACTGTTGTTGATGAAGAACTCGCTGTTTCTGTTCTTGACAAAATCGTTGCTGACGAACTCGCTGATGCTGTTATTGTCGAAGAAATAGTTGTTGGTGATGTAGTTGTATCTAAAGAACTGCTCAGATTTGCAATTTCTAGGAGAAAGTCGTCGTTCACGTTACTCGATTCAGTAGAATCAATACAGATTGGTAATAATATACTATTGGAACCATTACTCGGGCAAGTTACCAACTCTTCGTTATCTTCAACATTATCAATAATTATAGGAAAAGAGTGACTCTCAAAATCACAGTTGACTTGGTTTTTTTCATGTCTACTGTTTACATTGCCTGTCTCAGCTAAAGACGTAATTAAAATGTTCTCCTCCATTTCATCATTTTGTTCTATGCTTACCTCCGCATTCTCGAGAATTTCGAGAACAATTTTTTCTCCTAAGTGAATTAATAAAAAAATCACATAAAATTAGTTAAATTAATCTGTATAAACAAATACCATTTTCAAAAAATCTAAGTAAAAAATTATAAAAAAGTGTGATTACTCTTAATCTAACTACAAATTAAATTGATCAAAATTGCTAAATTAAACGACATAAATACCACTGTTTTTTTTTTTAGTAGACCCAATATTCAAATAATCTTTTGTATTGTTCTGTACCGACGTAAAATCCATCCAGCTCTGAATTTTTAAAACTTTTCAATACATCAATTTCCAAATAATTTTCCAAAAACTCTAAGTGTTTTAGGTATTCAGTAGCATCCTGTTTGGATTCTAAGTTTTGATTTCCAACCGAAGGATTATTTTCTGCGGCTCTCTTATTTTTATTAAAAATATTATAATTCACTGCGTCAGCATTAAACGGATAAAGTTCAAATGCTTCAAAACCATGTTTTATTATATCTTGCAATGAATTCGTTGATTGTAAAGCTTTATTAAGCAAAGGTGCAAAGTTATCTTTTTTTAAACTTTTTCCATTGCTTTGAATCCTATGACCATCAACAGTTTTTTTCCACGCAGTTTTGACAGGATGAAACACAGCAACATCCAAAGGTTGCAGTATGTGTGTCGCATTAGGGTAAAGCGCAATCAGTTCAATTTGATTCGTGCGACAAAAATTGACTAGTGGTAGTGTCAAGTGAGATGAATGACCATCTACATATAATATGACAGGGAATTCAATTTTTTTTTTTCCAGTAGCCATGGATAAAAACAGTTTGCCACGTACTCAAAAAAATTTTCAGCGGTCATCCACCCTTTTTGTGATCCACTGATGAACCAAGTTTTCGGAACGTCTTTGGAAACATTATGAGGAATACGTTGGTATGGATAAATGATCATAGGTGGGACCATGTCACCTGCTGCATTTACCATGAATAACGTGGTGATGTTTTCCTTATCATTCGTATTTACAACTTTATAAACCGCTTTTGTGCCTTTTCTTGTGAATACAGGCTCAGCTTTAGGACATAATTGAAAAGCACTCTCGTCTGCATTGAAAATACGACTAGGAGGAATGTTAATCAAATTTTTTGGAACGAGATGAGTTTGGACTTCTTGAAACCAGCTTCGGAGAGATTTTTCAGTAACAGAGGCTCGGAAACTTGTCAAATTTTGCACTACTCGTTTAGAAATATCAGGATGTCGATTTAAAAATGCATGATACCAATGTTTTCCGGGTCTGTTGTCAGTGAACGGTGTTTTTCGGTCCAACTCGTTAACTACGTCGCGCACACTATCAAGTAATTGATTTTTAGTAACCGGGAATCCACGGTCACTGAGATAAATAAAATTTATTCAAGAAAAATAGTATCAAAAAAAAATAAAAATAATAATACTAGTACCCGGGGGTACTCCCCAGCGGGTATAAATTGACTACAGGTCGTGTATAAGTGACCTGGCCACGTTTGGCGAGTTTTACAATAAAAATTAAACTACTAGCTTCCACGTAGGAGAGCAATAACATATAAAAAGAATTCATGCAACAAAAAAAAATATATAACTCGTCAAATCAAGTCCTCGCGGGACAAGAATAACTAAAGCACTAATTTACTAAATATTTACTACGAGCAGAATTGATAACTTATTACTAACGATCTTATAATAATGACTAATTCGGAGTTATTCAGTCTTATCTCGTGCTCCGACGACTAGCTCGTCTCCGAGAGACGAAATCTCTCGTTATCGTATCGCTCCGAAAAGCTTATGATTTACAAACTATTTACAGACTATTCCTACAACTAATTTAAACTAACTCTGCGGATAATTTATTGAATTTATTAACTACGAAAGTTAAATAATGAGCCCTAAATTCTAACGCGAAGAACAACAATTTCTCTCGGCTAAGCCTCGAGCTACGTCTCTCCCCGCAGGAGGAAGAGAGAGCGACAGTGACCGACTCGTACTGTCTTTGTCGTACTCGTGTACTACAGGTACGCACTTGACTCAATTATTAATTACGCGAATAATTACTCCAAAATAAAGACTCGAACTAAAAAATCTAAGGCAAAGGGACACTGGTGACGGCCTACCCTTCGGAGATCGGCTTAATTCGATCCCAAGAATATTAATCAGCCTCGTGGCTTGATCTATGGCAAGATGGCGGATAGCCGTTGCCGGATACGAATTATCCCGGGTAAGAATGGCTAACGCTTACCGTCTTCCAGCCAGGCCATGAATCGCCTCGTCTCCCTGTCGAGATTCATCCCTCGATTGGGAACTCCCTCGGGGGATCTATCAGGCACCTCACACTCACAAACTAGAATTTTTAACGATCTTAAAGGCCCTCGGGGCTTGAGTACCATAACAGATTCTCGAAAATCGGAAATACAACAGACTAGAGTATCTTAACTGGGTTTTTATTCCTTGTGATAAGCACGCTAGTCTAACGCAGAGTGAGTAGACCGCATGGCGCACAGTGGTCAATTTTTGCTAAAACGTGGACATAACTCAGGAAAACGATATAATTTCCTGAAAATTGAAGTTGCTACGTTTCCGGGATTGGTGATTACGAATTTGGAGTCGACATTTTCACAAACAAAATGGCGTCCTCAATATGGCGGCGAGAATAATCAAAAACTCATCCGATTCGGCTGAAAGTTGACATCCACATGTTATTGAGGTCACTGATCACGAATCTGAAGTAAAAGTGGCCAAAAACAAAATGGCGGGCTCAACATGGCGGCGAGAATTATGAAAAACTCACTCAATTCGGCTGAAAATCGATACAAGGTTTACAAATCGCTGATTACGAATTCAACGTGAAATACTAGGTTCTGAGATAAGGTCGCCAATATGAAACCCCCAATAAATAGTAGATTTCGATACGAGAGCGAAATGTGAGGCGTTTATAGGTGTGTCCGATGTTTTCAGCACGAACCGTAGTCGAAGCGGCAGCTGAGACGAAGGTGAGTGCTGAAGACATCGGACAACCCTAAGCGTCTCACTTCGCGGGAGTATCGAACGCTATTTTTCCTAACAGCGTGCGCAAAATTCGACTTTGCGCACGGGTTTGCGTGCGCAAAGTGCCTTAGTCCCGCATTGTTGAACTGGTAACGCCATCCAGTCGTGTAGGGTACGGTCGTGATTCCATTTGCTAGTTAGAGTTATCACAGAGTCAAGTTTTGGTCGAGTTCAATTGTTGATTGTTGATATTAAACGTTTCAGTTGCTTAGCGACCTTGTATTTGGTTGTTTTTCATTGCACTTGTGATCAAACTTTGCACAAATTTTTTTTATTCAAATATGCATTTTTAATTTATTTTTAACCGTTTAATATTACATACGAGTTACCGATGTTGTCGAATTTTTCGCAGCTTGTTAGGAAAAATAGTATACGCAACTAGTGCGCATAGGTGCCTTTCGCACTTGTCTCTTTTGTCGCCCTTGCTGCGCTCAGGCGACAAACCCGGCTCGTGCGAGATTCACATATTTTGCGCACTAGTTGCGTAATGTACTATTTTATAACAAATGCATGAAAAAGTTTCTTGTGGGGCTCTGTTGTCAATGTAAACAACCATACCAAAAACATCGAATCGATTCAGCAGTATGCACGGAGATAGCGCGTCGACAGGGATGAATGATTATAAAATGCTCTTGTTCGCACGCCGTGCGTAACAAGAATCATGTTGTGCACGCTCGATGTGCGCAAAACGCAGTGCGCACGTTTGGCATGCAATATTGTTTCATGTTGGCATCGCCTACCCAAACTTCAGAAAAGTGCCACAATATGACCGCTCCAGAGCCCCAAACAAGCAACTTTTTTATGCATGCGTTATAAAAAAAATGTTCCACACGGCGTACGCAAAGTTCGATTTTGCGCACGCTTCGCGTGAAGAGAGACAGAAAAGAGACAGAAGACTGTGGGACCAACTTTTCACACCGGTCAGAATGAAACACGCTCGGCATGTGTGCTGTGGCCAGAACGAAGCTATTTTGGGTCATTTACGAACAAAATCATGTACACAACGCTTGATAGTAAGCAAGGTTGCGGATAGTAGCAGCTGAATTTCGTTTCACATCATTCCTTACAGTATACTTGACAATTTAAAACGTTACAGAAAGTGTAACCTCGTATAACTTTTTTTGTAAGACTAGTTATTTCACTGAAATAGGTGAAAATACTGCATATCTTTACATACATGCCTCAGATGACCTATGTGATATAAATGAAATTTTTTTTCCATTCTTATACATCAAAATAAATCTACAAACAGTTTATAAAGTCAAAACAACTATTCAGCAAGTATTTATTAGTATAAAAATGAGTTAAGATCGACATTTTCACCACAACTTGATTTTTAGGAACACGCGCTGATTTTACTCAACTTTACGGTACTGCTGTAGACTCTACGCTTATAAATTACTAGAAAAAAATGTCGCTTACAATGCTCACGATATATTAGAAGAATATCATCCATCATGGATGTTAAAATGAAAAAGTTCAAAAAATGAGTTTTGTCCAGCTTTTCATAAATTTTGACCACTGTGTGGCGCCGGTACTCCGCGCACATATCAGGCGATCGACAATTGATTTCCCATCGACCGAAAGATCCCTAGATTCGCTACGCGCGAATATTCAAAATCCACCACGGTGGTTGAAGCTCATTACATCAAAGGAACACGGGTTGCAGGCTCTTCTAGGCGGCGGGAATCTCTTCCGCCACCGATATCCCTCGTTGCAGAATGCCCTCGGCACTCCCCCCGTGTCCTCTATCTCGGTGTTGGAGGTAGCCTGGCCAGTACTACCTCCTAAAGCTCACACGGTGTTCCTTATCAGGGATCCTTCTGGACGATTTTGGGCGTCGTAGGTGCGTCTACTCGTTCTTTCGGAGTGAATGTGAGCCTTCGTCTAGGCCTCGTCTACCACATGCCAGAGAAAATGCGTAAAGAGAAACAAAAGAATAAATGAGGAGTTCTACAGATTTTAGTCGGTCACGGTCGTCTCTCGGAATTATTGCTAGGCCTCAGGGCCATCCTAATCATTCACTCAAAATCAGACACTCCGCTAAGGTCGTCCAAGGGGTAAGGAGCCTGTGGTAACATGCAATGTTACAACATGTATATTCTAACTGGATAGCCGATCGACCAAAATCGATGTCACCGCATGGTGGCGACGTTCGGAACTGGAGGACAAATATTTTCATTTTGGACCAGCATTTTTGTCCTAGGACCTGAAAAACTAACGAATTGGATCCTGACTCAAAAAGACTTATTTTCCGCTCTCAAATGAGGACAAAAAAACCCCACTTTCGGTGCGAGTGTTATGAAAAATCCATTTGACGATTTGGTCTTCTTCTGTTTTAGTTAAATATGACTGTGGTCCTTTTTTAGCATCAATTGACACTTTATTCTTGACCTTGGAATGAAGAGTTGTCTTGGGTATTCCATATTTTCTACTAGCAGCACCTAATGGTACACCTTTCCGAACTTATTCCACAGCTGCATTAATATCATTAATATTATAGAACTTTTTATTTGAATTGACCTTCGGAATCTTACAACCTGTAAATAAGTGAATAATTAATATATAAATGAAATGCTATGTACTCCATTATAGTGAGTTTCAATAATTATTTAATATATACAAATATAAAATGCATTTTATATTTTTAATGATTTCATACGTCATAAAAAAAAATATATATATATTTTATCAAGTGAATATTAATAAAATAAAAACAAATGATTTTGAGGTTATGCTAGAATTAAGTAGTTTCCGAATAAAACATTTAACACAGAGATTAATTTTTACTATCTAAATTAAAGTTTATGTATATTTGATGTATTTTTTATAACAAACGTACTTACTGCATTGAATATCCAACCAGAAATTAATTTTTTGGCCCCACTCGATCTCTACGCCAAGTAAAATGCACTGCATATGTCATGCGATAAAAGCAACATGGCTGGCTGTTCCGATACTGAGTACGGCTCATTTGTAGTGGACCAATAAAGGAACGGTAGAATTTAAATGAAAAGGGAATTTTGCTCATATCATAAATAAATTATTCTGATTTCGAAATACTTCTATGAGCACATAAAAAAAAAAAAAAAAATACCCGAAAAGTTGTTTTATGCACTTTCTACAAGCTTAAGATCATCAACTGATTTCTTAATAAAACCATTAAGGAACTTGGATCAGTCGTAGATCTGAGACTACTGCTATATTTAACAATTTTTATTTCATACTTTGAATATACTTTCAACTCACATTTATATATGTTATATAAATAAAAGATTAAGGTATCAAATAAACGAAGATTCGAAAAATTCCATCGCGTACGAGATTAAATATAAATTATTGAGTGTCAAATCGTTCCGATATTGGGTCTCGTTCCGGTACTGGGTCCTTTATCTTATATGCTTTTGAGCTACAACTTTTTACGCAACAGCACTCTCTGTTTTTGCTATTAGAATAGATCCTTTCTATTCAGTTTAATAGCAGAATTGGGAATCAGGATTTCACACAAGAATTTATTTTATTTATATAATCTCTTTTTTTATATATTTTATTCTGATAATACCTTTAATTACTATTAGTATCACATGTATAGGAACACGAGGTGAGAACAAACCAAAAACGGAAGTACGTAGGTAAGCAGGTCCTTCTAACAAGTGAGTGAGAAGAGAGAGAGAATAGGAGAAAAGAAACCTGTGAAGAAAACTTGAACCACCGCTGAGATAGCGCTCCACGCCATCTAGTAGTCACGAAGCATCAACTTCAACACTCCCTCCCTTCGTGACAGTTTTTTTTTTTTTTTTTTTTTTTTTTTTTTTAAGATATTGAAGATATGGTGTCAATTATTTCTTCACGTCTGATTGTTTATTCTCCATCATTCTTTCCTTCTACTTCGTCAGCTTGCGGATATGTTCCTAAAACAAATTCAAAAATTTCTCTGAATAATATATATGTCTGAGCACAGTTCCTTTTCTGATATTATGTTTTCTATTTCAGTTGTTCAATATTTTATTTCGCTGATACTCATGAGAGTTCATAGGTAGGGGTTTTGTCATAATATCTGCTTCGTTTTCAGTAGTGGGAACCCAATTTACTTTAACTTTGCCCTCATGAGCACAAGTTTTTATATAGTCACCGTGAGTAGTGGCCATATGCACTTTACTACCAGCCTGCTCTCTAATTTTAAGACCCTTTTGAGTGTTGTCTAAACTGTCATCGAAATTTTTCATTTTGTGGCTCCCATCCATCTGAGTACAATCAACTGCTGATTTATTGTCGCACCAAATGGTTACGGGATACAAAGTCTGACCAGTTATGTCTCTGATGGCTTTGTCCAATGACACAAGCTCTTGACAAGCATCACTCATGGCTAAAGTTTCCGCTTGGCAGGTAGATAAAGAGACATAATTTTGTTTATGGCTTCTCCATGCCACGGAGTCACCAAACAACTTTATTACGTAACCTCCTGTAGACGAGGAGTTTTCACAATCTCTGAAGCTTGCGTCCGTCATCGCCTGAAGTTCGTTTTCTTTGGAACGATAAGTCAATCCTAGGTTGGAGGTCCCTCTAAGATATCTAAAGATTCTCTTTACATCTTTCCAATCTGATTCTGATGGGTTGACTTGTTTTCTAGACAGGTAGTTTACTGGATAGGATATATCTGGTCTTGTAGCTCCAGCAAGATACAAGAGGCTACCAATCGCTTCTCTGTGTGGAGCTTGCGTTTTAGTTTTATTTTCATGGGAACCTTCAAATTCTCTTTTTCTAACTTGTCTGGTCACCATGGGAGTTTTACATGGTTTACACTCTGTCATGTTGAATCGTTGTAGACATTTTTCAATGTAATCTGACTGAGTCAATGTAATAATCTGTTTATTTCTGTCTCTGAATATCTTCATGCCTAAGAAATCCTTCGGGTTGCCAATGATTTTCATCTGAAATACTGAACTTAGCCTGAGTTTGACTTCGTTAAGTTTGTCAATGTTGTTGCTAGCTAAAATGATGTCATCTACATAGACTACCATCATCAACATCTGACCATTTTTCCTCCATGTGAACAAACAAGGTTCATTGATGTCCTTTTCCAGGCCCAATTTCAAGGCTTCTTCTGAAAAACATTTGTTCCACCTTTTGGGGCTAATTCTGAGTCCATACAAAGTTCTTTTAAGTTTGCAGGCTTTTGTTTCCTTAGTTTTTGCATTTATCTCTAAGCCTTCGGGTATCTCCATGTATATATCTTCCTCTAAAATCCCGTTTAAAAAGGCAGTTTTTACGTCCATCTGACATACTTCCAAGTCGTACTTGTTTATAACTGCAAAAACAGATCTGATTATTGGTAATCTTGATACTGGCGCATATGTTTCTTCTATTAATTCATACTCATTGGTATCTTTGAAGCCTCTAATTACCAGTCTTGCCTTGTAAATTATTTTTCCTTCTGAATCAGTTTTTCTTTTAAAGACCCATTTAGAGTCTATCAGGGGAATTCTTTTTCCATCTTCCGAAAATGGTCTATTAACTACATCCCAGACATCATTATGAGCCATAGAATCAAGCTCTTCTTTGATTGCATTTAACCATAAGGGAGCTTCCTCTGATAGCATTGCTTCTTTAAAACTTGTAGGGTCTTTGTTAGTCTGAGCGATACATGCATACTCTTTTCATCTTCAACCAACGGATCAACTTTCCCTTTGATAATTGGTTGTGTGACATCATCATTCCGACTTTCATTTTCAGACCCATTCTCAACTCGTGCTTGCCTCAAGTGTGACCAGGTAGGTCGATTTGTTTTAGCTGTTCTCTTTGGATTTTTGCGAATTGGTGCAGTATCTTTTGTGGCTGTTTCATCTGATTTTCTCTTTCTGGGTATACCTGATCCTTTCGTGACCTTTTCGACTTGATCTTTATGTTTATCGTCACCTTCCGGTTCATCAGAATTTTTTAACCATTCCAAGTCATTTATGTTAGACATAGCTTCAGAAGCTATTGTATTTGTTCCACCATAGACATCTTTGTAAACAATCTTTTCATTAAATCTCACATGTTTGGATATTATATATTTATTACTTTCGGGGTGCCACAAGACATATCCTACTTTACTATATCCTACCATTATAGTTCTAACGGCTCTATCTGAAAACTTTCCTTGTGGTACTGGTATTTTGACATAGGCAATGCATCCAAAACGTTTTAGTTTGTCTAGGTGTGATTTTAACCCCAGATTCAGCTTATTCAGCGGAGTTTCAAAATTGATACCACTATGAGGGGTTCTGTTGTACATATGTATACCAGCTTCCGATGCTAACATCCACATGTGTTTTGGTAAGCCAGACTCTGAAAGTAATGCTCTGATTTTCCACTGTAGGGTTTTATTAAATCTTTCCGAAGTGCCATTCAACTCTGGCGTATATGGTGGTGAAAAATCCTGTTCTATTTTTTCTGATTTCATTATGTTTAAAAATTCTCCACCGGTATATTCACCAGCATTGTCAGCTCTGATAAAACAGACTTTTTCATCTCTTCCCAACAGATTTCTCATTTACACTAGAAATTTTTCAAGACAATGTCCAGCTTCACTTTTTATTCTGATGGCATATGCTTTAGCGTATCTGGAGTAGTCATCAATAAATACTATTATGTACTTATTGCCTCCAGGGTAAGAGAGTGGCTTAATTGGTCCCATACCGTCGGTATGTATTCTAGCCAAAGGTCTCGTGGCTTTATCTCTGCTTTCATGAAAAGGTAATTTTTCCATGTTAGCTAAGATACAAACTTCACAGTTTGTTATTTCATTCTCAAACTTGACTTCTTTAAGAAGGTCTTCTGTTTTTTGCAGGGTCTTCAGGTATTTGATGGATGGGTGACCCAATCTGATATGCCACATCATCCCTTTGCTTATGTTGTTCCTTCGACATTCATTAATTTTTCTCTGATCAGGCTCTGAAACTAAACGTTCGATAAGCTTTTTGTCCGTTTCCTGATTAAGATTTATAATTTTTCTCTGGAGCATTTGTTCGTCAATGTTGTCAAAGGAGCAAAACAACCGATCATCTGATATTACTGTGGAATAATCTTTCTGGCTCTGAACAACTTCTGCTTCAACCTCCCTCCCAATCTCAGTGAGATTCTCCGAATCCATTAAATGATTTTCTGTTTGAAGATCCAAGATATCTGACTGAGATTGTTCGAGAAGTTCGTCCAACGTACCAATAAAAGCCGTACATGAGTAATCATCATAGTATGTCATAGACTCATCTGAATTTTTTTCGTCTTTATCTACCTTTAATTTTGTAATGTCTAAGTAGTCAGTATCTTGTCCAACTACATGTAAACGCGCCCTACCGACCGGACGTGATGTTCACGAGCTGAAGCTGACATGTTGGTCTGTCGGAGTTAGGGAATTGACGAGTCTGGAGCATGATTGTATCTCCGAATAAAGATCCATCCAAATCGATATTAAATAATTGTGTTATCTGCCATTTATTCGCCCCGAACATATTCCTCACAACTTAACATTGGCGACGAGGTAAATTATTGAAATCGCGTGTAGTTAATGAAGGATAAAAGTGAAAAGAAAAATCAAAGTCGTGAAGGTAAATTATACGCTAGAGAGCACATGGAGGAATCTGCGAAGAAAAGTTGGCAGAAGCAGGCAGAAGAATTGGCTACATTAAGAGCAGAGGCGACGAAGGAAATTCATGCTAGAGATGAAAAAATTCGGAGATTAGAAGAAAGAAATAATGAAGAGAGAATTGCACGTGAAATGGCTGAACGGCGTGTTAGAGCTTTGGAGTTGCCAGAACAATCGGATGGTACAAGGAATATTCAACAGGTGGTAAGGGTACCAACGACATGCATTGGGTCAATCCAAGAGTTAACTGAAGGCGAGGATGTTAACTTATGGTTTGAGAGGTTTGAACAATATTTAGTTGCGAATAATGTAGAAGAGATCAGGACGGTGAGTCTTTTTCTCACATTACTCGGAAAATGGGGATATAAATTGTTAAGAGGACTCTGTGATCCAGCGCTACCAGCCTCTTTACCTTTCGTGTCGTTGAAAGACACCTTATCAAAGCATCTTAAGCCCAAACCAAATGTTCTAACAGAAAGATATAAATTTAAGGAATGCCGTCAGAAAACGGATGAATCGATCAATCAATTTGTTGCAAATTTGAAACAGATAGCAGCGCACTGTGAATTCGGAGTGAATTTGGCCACCAGTATGAGAGACCAATTTGTTTGGGGAATGAAAGATGATTCTATCAAAAGGAAATTGCTAGGAGAAAGAGACGTGAGTTATGAAAGGGCAATTGAGATTGCTTGTGCGATGGAGGCTGCGAAAAGAGATATGGGTGAGATAAATAAAAATAGTACAATGAATTTTATGAGAGATAATAGACGGAGAAGTTTTAATAATGTTAAACAATCGGATAATCGAAAGAAATTAAAATGTTTTTGTTGTGGAAAGGATGGACACAGTACTAATAATTGTTATTTCCGTAAATTTACATGTAATTATTGTAAAAAGGATGGACATTTGAGAATTATGTGTAGAATGAATCCTGAAAATAAGAATAGATTTAAGGATCGTTTTCAAAATGAAAATTATCGTAATAATAATAGTAATAGTAATAACTGGAGAGATAAAAATTTTCGGTCGGTCGTTGGTAAAGAAAATAAGTATGATAAAAGGAAGGAAAAGCAAAATTATTTGGATGAAATGGATGTTGTAGAAGAATTAATGGAAAATATGTATTCGGTAAATGATGAACCGAAATCCAGCGACGTTGTAATAGAGAAATGTGATGGTAATAGTTCTAGGTTTTTAAATATTGTTGTGAATGACACGGTAATTAAATTTGAAATTGATTCTGGTTCTCCGATAACAGCGATTAGTGAAAAGCATTATCAAATTAATAAGAATTTCTCTATGTTACAGTTGTTTTCTACGGAATGAAAGTTTAGAGCATATCATGGGTCTGTTATAATTCCTATAGGAGTTTTGAAAGTAGACGTTCGTTACAAAGAGTCGTGTAAGCAATCAGAATTATTTGTTTTACCGGGCACTAGTGATCCGATTATAGGAAGAGAGTGGTTAAATTCATTGGGGTTTTCATTCACATTAATAAGAGACGCATTGGATAATAAGATCAATAGCATTGAAGAGATTGTGAAGGAATTTGAAGTGGTGTTGACGGATAAAATGGGTTGTTGTAATATTGGAAAATTCAGTTTAATTTTAAAGCCTAATGTCAAACCAGTATTTTGTAAGCCTAGGGCATTACCATATGCGATGAAAAATAAAGTTGAAAAAGAACTCGATCGACTTATTGATGAAAATATTATCTATCCAGTAGAATCTAGTGGATGGTCAACACCGATAGTTCCAATTTTGAAAAGTAACGGTGAGATAAGGCTATGTGGGGATTATAAAATTACTTTAAATCCTAGTTTACAAGTGGATAAATATCCTATTCCACGAGTTAGAGATTTATTGTCTACATTAAATGGTGGCGTCATATTTAGCACAATAGACTTGTCTCATGCGTATCAGCAAATTGAGTTAGATCAAGAATCGCAATTATTGACTACAATTGCAACACATAAGGGTCTTTTCGCGTATAGACGGTTATGTTTTGGGGTTGCATCTGCACCTGGGTTATTTCAGCGGTGTATGGAAAAAATTCTTGCAGGTATTGAGGGAGTCGTATCGTTTTTTGATGATATTCTTATATCTGGCTCAAACCAAAAAGAACATAATGATAGGTTGCGTAAGGTGTTGACTAGATTAAAAGACGTAGGCTTAACAGCTAGAAAAGAAAAGTGTGAGTTTGGAAAAGATAATGTAAAATTCCTTGGTTTTAAAATTGATAAACATGGTATTCATGTGTTAGAAGATAAGGTTAAAGTTATTTGTGACGCGGCGGTTCCGCAAAATGTTTCTGAATTGAAAAGGTTCTTGGGGATGGCAAATTATTATGGGCGTTTTATTCGGAATTTTTCAAAAATTGCTAATTCTTTGTATCATTTGCTAAAAAAAAATGTTGAGTGGAAGTGGTCAATGGATTGTGATAAAGCTTTTGAGCAAATTAAGAAAGAGCTAGTTTCAAGTAATGTGTTGGTACATTATAATCCGGAATTGCCATTGAAAGTGACATGTGATGCTTCACCTTTAGGTATTGGGGCAATTTTGTCGCATACAATTAATAATATTGATAGACCAATTGCTTACGCTTCCAGATCTTTATCCAAAGCAGAGAAAAACTATTCACAATTGGATAAGGAGGCATTATCATTAATTTTTGGCTTTTAAACTTTTCACCAGTACATATTTGGTCGGCATTTTGTTTTAGAGACAGACCACAGGCCGCTAACATTTATTTTTGGGGAAAAGAAAGGATTGCCAGTGATGGTAGCTAGTCGGATGCAAAGATATGCAGTTTTTTTGTCTACGTACAATTTCACAATTAAATATATTAAAGGCGATGAAAATACTGGGGCCGATTACCTCTCCAGGGCTTTTAAATTAAGCGGGGAGGGGATGAATGAGTGTGAGAAGGATGAGAATGGGTATTTAAATTTTGTTGAAAAAAGAATTGATTATGTTTGATAGTGATTTAGTTAGTAGTGAGAGTGAGATGGATCCGGTGATTAAAAAGGTTATGTGCTATGTGCGAGATGGGTGGCCAGGTGATAGGCAAGCTGATTTGGTTGCCTATGAGAGTAGAAAATTTGAACTGTATATTGAGAAGAACTGTTTGATGTGGGGTCATCGGGTGGTGATTCCTACGTCGTTAAGAAGGATGGTTCTCAAGGAACTACATGTGTCACATATGGGTGTGGTGAAAATGAAGTCTTTGGCAAGATCGTACGTGTGGTGGCCAAATATTGACAGTGACATCGAACAAATTCCTAAGGCATGTTTAGAGTGTTTGGAGAATGGTGATAAGCCATCTAGGAATCCGTTAACAGTTTGGAAATGGCCAGAACGTCCGAACCATCGTTTACATGCGAACTTTGCGGGACCAGTGAATAGGAAGATGTACATCATTATTGTAGATGCATTTTCGAAATGGGTTGACGTGCGGAAGTTAGTCAACATTACGTCAGATACTACCATTGGTGTGTTTGAAGATTACTTCGCAACGTGGGGTATTCCGGTGGTGTTGGTGACGGACAACGGTCCCAGTTTTACCTCGGGAGAATTTGAAGCTTACATGCGGCACTATGGAGTGGAACACATTAGAACACCACCATATCACCCGGCATCGAACGGCGCGGCCGAGAACATAGTGAAGACTTTTAAGAATAAATTGAAGATATTGGTAAAGGCGGGGAGTTCAGCGAACAAAGCTCTTAAAATATTCCTAATGCACTACAGAGCCACGGAGCATTGTACGACGGGTTTTACACCAGCGGAATTGCAATTGGGGCGTCGGATAAGAATACAGTTGGATATTCTTCGTCCCAATTTACGTCACAGAGTTATTAAACAGCAAGCCAGACAACAAGTATATGCACCTGGTAGTTACCGTCGAGAGTTCGACCTGGGACAGCAAGTAATGGCGGAAAATCATACGGGGAGCAATTTCGTTTTAGCAACCGTTGAAGTCAAGTTATCACCAGTGGTTTATATGGTACGTACATCTGACAATCGTTTGTGGAAAAGACATGTGGATCAACTTATACACTGTACCGTATCGTGGGAAGAAAACCAGATGAACAAACAGGAGGAGCGGCAGGAAAAGTCAAAAACTCCTGCGGTGATAGAGGAAGTAACTCCAACGGAAACACAGGAGAAGTTGGAACCAACATCAATTCCGACAAAACCTAAAACAATGTGGACAAAGGAGAAGGCGAAGACCACAGATCCTGAATCTGCATTAGAAAAAGTGAAAAACGGGAATAAGGGAAGTGAAACAGCGCCAGAGGTTGTGGAGACTAAAATCTCAATACCAACGTGTTCACCGAGTGAAAATATTCGAGTACCGCTCCGAAAATCAAACAGAGTGCATAGAGCGCCGGATAGGCTAAATTTATAATTAAGAGTATGTGGAATGAAGGGTTGAAAGAGTTAAGAGTATGACTGAGTTCTTTGCGGAACCGACCCTAGTATAATTAAAGAATATAGTATTAAAATTGATGACACGATATAAACATATATTATGTAGATATTAGAATATAATTCAGACTGTAGCAACTCAGGATTAGCTAAGCGATGAATTATTTGGAAATCAGATGAGTGGCTGTTTCGCTTTGTCAGCATTCGCGTGGTTTTCGAGTCATTGATCGTGGTGTTTTTTAAAGAAAAATTAAGACTCAATCTGAGTGCTTTTGAAATTAAGAGTTTAGCTTACAGATGTAAGAGGGAGGAGTGTAATGTCTAAGTAGTCAGTATCTTGTCCAACTACATGTAAACGCGCCCTACTGACCGGACGTGATGTTCACGAGCTGAAGCTGACATGTTGGTCTGTCGGAGTTAGGGAATTGACGAGTCTGGAGCATGATTGTATCTCCGAATAAAGATCCATGCAAATCGATATTAAATAATTGTGTTATCTGCCATTTATTCGCCCCGAACATATTCCTCACAACTTAACAAATTTGATCACCCAGTTCGGCCTCATGTATATTCCTGTTAAATACTCTGAGCCCGACTGTTTTTCATAAATACTTATTTTCTTATTATCAAGATATATACTCAATCCTAGATCTGCAAATCGTCTAAGGGATATTAAATTATCGGATATTTTACTAGCTGCTATTACGTTACTCAACTTGATAGTTTTATTTTCATCGATATTTGACTTTAGAATTAAATTACCTTTACCGTCAATTGTTATGTTAGCTGATTTATTTTTATTTGCGCTTTTGATTACTCCCCCTTCACATTGTTTGAAGTCATGTAAGTATATATTCTTTCCTACTATATGATCTGTTGCCCCCGAGTCTGCTATAAATTTAATCTGGGATTTCAAAGTATTATTAGCTTCAAGTATCTTACTTGCTTCGGCAAGTCGCGCCTTAATTTTCCCATCTTCTTGTTGTTTTGCATTTCTCCCAGGGGTGATAACTTTCATTGAGTTTTTATAAACTCTGCCTCTGAAGTTATGTCCGCTTCTGAAACTGCTTCTACCTCTTGAGCCTCTGAAGTTGCCTCTGCTTGCACCGCGTCCTTGGCCTCTGAAAGAGTTTTGTTGAAAACCTCCATTGGGTTTAGCATTGTTATCAATGTACGCTTCCGGACGTACGTAGCCATCCTTTGGGTTTTCTTTGTTTGGACAGCATTCATCATTCCCTTTGTGGTTAGTCACCTCTTGGCAATAGAAGCAGTACCACATTCCATATGCTGACAGTGGACATTGTTTTTGAGAGTGACCAGCTCGCTTACATCTGTGGCACTTGATTTCAGAAGAGTCATCTGAATATTTTTGAGCTATTGACGCTTTTGTTCCTGAGTTTCTTGTAGTTTCTTTTTGTATCGAAAAATCTGATTCAAGTTGTAAGATGTAGTTCGTTATCTCATTAATAGTCATATCTCTGTTGTAAATTTGATGTTGAGTGTGGTTGACTGTATTTAAGCTATTATGACATTCAACAACTGCTTTGTAGTAAGCTGCTCTTCTTTCTTCTTCTGATAGTGGTACTGTTGAATCACATGTGTCGTATTCTTGTATTATTGCATCAAATCTGTTGTAAAAATCTTTGATTCTTTCTGCCTTTCCCTTTTTCAGCGAGTATAGTTTAGCTCTTACTGCAGATGCTGAAATATTGGCTTCTGATTTTCTCAAACGTTTGATTTCTAGCAATATTTCTTTTGGGTCCATTATATTCAGGATCTTTTTATGGTAATTTTCATTCACTCTATTGATAATTATGTTTCTTGTTTCAACAGAGCGGTCATGTTTTTCTTTTGAACTAAACTCCTTTGATATAAAGGCTTGATCGTCGATGACACTTAATAGGTCATACGATAGTAATTCTGACTTGAGATAATCATACCATACATTTAAAGTTACACTTTTAGTCAATTTATAGTTTGACCTAAACGGAACTCTTGTTTTTGAGTTTTCTACACTCTTGCTGAAAGCTTTAAAAGTTTGGCTTAATTCACTGATAACATGATTCGTCTGAGTCGTAATATTAATTTCACTACGAGTGTCTCCGATGAAGTAGTCTGGATTCAAAGTAGATGAATGAATATTTTCACTTAATAGTACGGTTCTTGGGTTTGATTTTCTGAGCTGTTGTATGGATTGTTCATTCTTTTCTTTCAGATCACTAATCATTTTCTCGATTTCAATTATTCGAGCTTTTTGCTCTTCATTAATCTTTTGAAGTTCATCGACCTTCCTTTGATGAGCTTCATGAGTTATGTATTTCACAAGCATAGGTGGACGGCCAGTTGGAGTGTAGCTTCTTTCCAAATCTGAATCTATAAACATTTTATTCTGATAAGTTTGGTTTTTATATACCTATGCATATATTCTAATAAAACAAAGTTCCTCCGTTTTCTTTTTCTACATTATCGAGAAAGCAAAAAAAAACGGAAATTACCAGATCTGGATTCTCTGATATTTTCAAATGTTTATATTCGATAGAAATTAGAGATAATACCTTGGGTGTAATCTAGTTCTACGTCTGATTGTTCAGCGTTGTCTTCGTTTCCTTTGGCTTGAATTTCGTTACCTTGTCTTACAGACATTCTGACTGAAAAATACCAAACATTTCTTATAATTCATGTTCAACCGCACAGCAAGTCGAGCAAGTGACTTTATAATCCCATAAAAAATGAGGCGACATCCGGCAACCCTGAGACACTGAATTCGTGCTCCCTCTCACTGCAAAGAAAACTAGCACTGCAGTACACTTTATAACGTGAGAGGGTTGATCGCACACGTAGACAATGAACTACAGAGTCACCAGAGCGGAAATAAAAAATATTCTTGTAACAATACTCATGCACAGCATGTCAGTCACTTCAAATCCTATTATATATATCTCTAATCATTCTGATTCGAGAATAACAATCCCTACATAATCATATACTTAGTTTAAACTCGTCTGAACACGATGTTTTATCAAGAACCCACCGCGCAAAAACGTTGCACATGGTCTTCAGTATAATGGCATCTCTCTCACACTTCCGAGAAGAGACCGCATTACATAATATCTATATTTCTTTTAGCAAGTTTGCGCGCGTTCGCCTAGCTTTTGTTACTCGTCGTTGATTAGACGCTTCGTAACGACTGGCTTGTTTAAGAGTTAACTCTGAATCACTTTACTTACTCAAGGGAGTCGACCTGTAATTAATTTACAAGCGTGCTGGGCACATAACCTATTAGAATAGATCCTTTCTATTCAGTTTAATAGCAGAATTGGGAATCAGGATTTCACACAAGAATTTATTTTATTTATATAATCTCTTTTTTATATATTTTATTCTGATAATACCTTTAATTACTATTAGTATCACATGTATAGGAACACGAGGTGAGAACAAACCAAAAACGGAAGTACGTAGGTAAGCAGGTCCTTCTAACAAGTAAGTGAGAAGAGAGAGAGAATAGGAGAAAAGAAACCTGTGAAGAAAACTCGAACCACCGCTGAGATAGCGCTCCACGCCATCTAGTAGTCACGAAGCATCAACTTCAACATTTGCTCACTTTACGTTCTAAAAAACTTGCACCTTCCATTTTTCACTTTTTTAGTCGTGATTTGTAAGAAATTAGAAACTTGTACATGCAATTGCATATGTTCACGTTGGAAATAAAAGCTTCATCTATCTGGCCGCAAGAGTGCGCCAGCTGGAATGTCAGATCCCAATAATTTGCCGCGTTTTAGCCGTGACTCGAATCTGACGTCAAGAACTCGAAAATGTTTTTTTTACTCGAAATTCCTCAAAGTAATCCGTTGGCAGCCAACTCAGCGTCACCAGATCCGGGCCAAGCGCGAATGAAGAGTCGCAGAAGACTCGGACCGGACTTATAATTTGCCGCGTTTTAGCCGCGACTCGAATCTGACGTCAAAAACTCGAAAATTTTTTTTTTTACTCGAAATTCCTCAAAGTAATCCGTTGGCAGCCAACTCAGGGTCACCAGATCCGGGCCAAGCGCGAATGAAGAGTCGCAGAAGACTCGTACCGAGCTTATAATTTGCCGCGTATTAGCCGCGACTCGAATCTGACGTCAAAAACTCAAAAATATTTTTTTTACTCGAAATTCCTCAAAGTAATTCGTTGGCAGCCAACTCAGCGTCACCAGATCCGGGCCAAGCGCGAATGAAGAGTCGCAGAAGACTCGGAGCGGGCTTATAATTTGCCGCGTTTTAGCCGCGACTCGAATCTGACGTCAAAAACTCGAAAATATTAATATAAATATTAATATGAATATAAATAATAATATTAATATTGATATTAAAGTAATCCGTTGGCAGCCAACTCAGCGTCACCAGATCCGGGCCAAGCGCGAATGAAGAGTCGCAGAAGACTCGGAACGGGCTTATAATTTGTCGCGTTTTAGCCGCGACTCGAATCTGACGTCAAAAACTCGAAAATGTTTTTTTTACTCGAAATTCCTCAAAGTAATCCGTTGGCAGCCAACTCAGGGTCACTAGATCCGAGCCAAGCGCGAATGAAGAGTCGCAGAAGACTCGGACCGGGCTTATAATTTTCCGCGTATTAGCCGCGACTCGAATCTGACGTCAAAAACTCAAAAATATTTTTTTCACTCGAAATTCCTCAAAGTAATTCGTTGGCAGCCAACTCAGCGTCACCAGATCCGGGCCAAGCGCGAATGAAGAGTCGCAGAAGACTCGGAGCGGGCTTATAATTTGCCGCGTTTTAGCCGCGACTAGAATCTGACGTCAAAAACTCGAAAATATTAATATAAATATAAATATTAATATGAATATTAATATTGATATTAAAGTGATCCGTTGGCAGCCAACTCAGCGTCACCAGATTCGGGCCAAGCGCGAATGAAGAGTCGCAGAAGACTCGGACCGGGCTTATAATTTGCTGCGTTTTAGCCGCGATTCGAATCTGACGTCAAAAAGCTGAAATAATTTTTTTTTTTACTTGAGACTCCCCCCCCCCCCCTCCCCCCCTCCTCCGCCGCTCGGCGCGCGAGACGAAGACGAGTGCTAAAAACTCACCTGAGGTAGAAATGGTTAACTGTTAACAAATATTTATTAAGTATGTGAGTTAATAAATCATTTGTTAAATATGAATAAATCTTATTAAATATTAAGAAATCCTTCTATCAGTGTGTATTTTATACTAGGAAAATCCTTTTTGTATTTAGAGGTTCTTAGCGGTACTTTTTACATTTAATATATTATTATTGGTGGATTGACCCTTATATTTAGACGCTGATACAATAAATTATGAACTCGCACTTTTAAAAGCTACGCGCCACGACATTTGTTGTTACGACGATCGCCGATTGGTCGCGCCGCCACGTTCTGCAGCAGACACCTTCTCAAGAACTGAGCTTGCACGTTCGTTCGGTTTAGGACGTATTTCTATCGTAACTCCTCAGCGCCTGTTTCAAGCCCCCGTTTTTCGGTTTGGTTAAGAGAGTTTGATGTGTGTGCGATTCCTGGTTTTTATTGTTTGCGACGGTATGCAAAAATGAATCCGTTGCGTGGGCGAGGTAGGGGAGAGAGGTCATGAATGGGACGATTATTGAATGGGACAGTTGCGTGATAGGTATGAAGGAGACGACGGAAAATTTTTAACCAATCACCATGAGATGTCATTTGTTTCGCCGTTGTCGAATCCCGTGTGCTATTCAGTCTAAACGTGTTGGTTTCGACGGTAGATTACGATAAGGAGTCAACATCAAATAAAGTGAGTGCTCATTACATTTACGTTACTGGTTGTAATTGTTTTGTTATTGCAGTTATTTGCAATCATTTAACGTATTTTCATACATTCGTTCATCCCCTATAATGTCCCGATTACTGATATTGTGAAGATGTTCGATCATTTGATATATTCACTGCATTTTACCCAATAACGTGCTATCCCGAGAAAAAATGATCATATATGATCAGATATGGATCATATATGACTAGTCTTGTATGATTCATACCAGAAAAATGGCCACCTATGATCATACCAGATCGTACATGATCATACCAGATCGTACATGATCATACCAGATCATACATGATCATACCAGATCACACATGATCATACCAGATCACACATGATCATATATGGATCATATATGACTAGTCTCGTATGATTCATACCAGAAAAATGGCCATCTATGATCATACCAGATCGTACATGATCATACCAGATCATACCAGATCATACATGATCATATATGGATCATATATAATTAGTCTTGTATGATTCATACCAGAAAAATGGCCATCTATGAGCAGACCAGATCGTACATGATCATATATGATCCATATCAGATCATACATGATCATATATGATCGTACATGATCAAATGGGAATTTGATTTGACTGGCCCATGCATGTATGACCCATACAAGATACCCATGTATGTTAATGTATGATCATACATGCTCTCTAAATATGAATCAGTAATAAATCACCGAAAATCAGTAAATAGTCACTAGATATGCAGCCCAGTTATACACATAGTATACCACTAGATACGTCCCAGTAGTGTACTTATAACATGCTATGATCCAGCTACTATCAGTACATAAGACACTTCAGCGTATATAAAATTTTCATTTGTTATTAATTTTAAAGAGTGACCAGTCATATGAATCATTTCAGATTTGTATCTGGTTATATCAAATCATACGGAATCATCATATGATATATATGATATATTATCCATACATATATACAAACGGAACTTGTAGTTCATAATAAATCAGATAATCATGTGTCTCAAACATTTTGAAAATGTCCAGTTGTATGGCATATAGTTATTTATTATTATAATTAATTACACAACTTCGTGTTGAAGACTTATTATCTATCATATATATTATGTAATATGTATATATATACTTATCGCAATTACTATATATATATATGTCTGGCTTATATGATGGTTAATCATTTATACCTAAGAATATTTTTTATCAATAATCATCAAGGCTTTCTCATAAACCAAAGTATAATAAAACAAAAAAGTAGATGAAATATTTTTTTTTCTAGATATTGATATATTTACTTTTCTAAAAACGAAAGTAACAAACATCACTGCAGCAATTGGAATATTAAAAAAAAAAAAAAGTAAGAAACAAAAGTAAAATAAAATAAGAACTCATTTTTTCCAATTTTCATGTGCGAGAGCGCAGTCATAGATGCTTTAAACGTAAAATAAAAAATTCTCAAATTCTATTTGCGAAATCGAACATGCATTTTCCTGAAATTTTTAGTAGGGATTTTCCTCAAAGTGAATGGAATAATATAAATGAACAAAAACTAACGTAATTTTCTCATCGTTGTACATTCAATTATGTCTCTAAATGCCTCAATAAAAGTATAAGACTTTGGGATCAAGCACTATATTTACTACTAATCACAGCTACTGGCAGTATTTATGTAATATCGTAGAAGATAATGCATTTACACGAAAATAAGACGCATCCCGTTTTCGAAGGCACCAAAGGGTTTTAGAAGGATAAAAACAGCGAAAATGGGTGCGTTTCATTTACGTGTGAATACGGTATTTATATCTTAGTTGGGTTTGGATCCCGTGGCGCATTGATATTCATTCGTGCACGGTGCTTTATTTCTACCAGCTTTTGCGTCATTGCACTTTTTATTTTGGATTCTGATTGTACTGTCCAACCACGATGTTTGGCAATCTTCATTGAGAAATCTGGAAAACGATTCAAATTTTGTTAAAAAATATTTCAAGACGAAACAAGAATTGGTACTAGAGACTTTTAGCCAATGTGAAATGTTTAAAAATACAAAGACTATTTTTATATGTGCGAGGACTAATTATATTCAATAAAATTTGCCAATTATAGGCAGCAGACGTATTTGTGTGATTTTCTCAATAGAAATTTAGGAGGCCAAATACTGTAGGATGAAATTAATTAATGATTGAAACAAAGTGAAAAGGATCATTACCATCTCAAAAGTAACATGAAGTAAAGCTGCATTAGAATTTGATAACTCATGAAATTATTCTCAATTACGTACTTATGATCGAGTCGCGTGCCTTTTCATGCATGCACGACACTTCTTCGTGTTGGCGTTCCTTCCCCTGAGATCGCACTGCTCGACCACTCATGGTACATTTCAAGAGGGCGCTATTTCGAAACACACCTTCTATTAACTTTCTAGCGACATGAGTGGCAAGATGTGAGGATCCTAACGCTTGTTTATAAATTTTCTTCTTACAGTATATTCCGTTTTCCAACATGATCATCTGACAATGAGAAACATATAAAAGTGAAGAAAATTGTAGATAAAAGTCACAGAGAATAGAGTATCAGTTGAAAAACTATATAACACATACTTCTTCGCCACTGTAATCGCCTCCGAACAGTTGGCTTGATTCATCGCCATTTTCAACCTTGACTTCTGTTGAATCATCTTCGGACTCATGCCCAGTGCTTTTAATCGAAAGATTGTCTCCTTTACCCGAATCTGTGCTTTCGTCAAGATCATCTACTTTCGACTTTCGACTTTCTTCGTCGAATAAATTGTCTGCCGATGGTTCTGGGGTCTTTGGTTTATTGCAAGCTTCATTGTTATTCTTAGCAAACTTCTTCGCACTCTGTTCAGCCACCAACTTTTTATACTCTATAAGCTGCAATTTTAAGTCATCTTTTGATGGACTCCTTTCACTCGAGGAAGTGGAACTGGACAGAATTGTTGAATTACCCTGGACAAAGAAACAAAATTTCGTTGTTAGCGTATGAAAATGCATTTTTGTTGAAGTAGCCATTAAAATAATTTTGATGATTCGTCAGGATATATTGACATGACTCAATGAAATAGAAGCATCTTAGTGTACCGGCTAGAACTGACGTGTCTCGCTCGTTGGTTAAACCTGACGTATATATGAGAGAAAAATCTGCAGAAAATTGCTACAAACCTATATACATCCATACATCTATACTACCAACCAGTAGGTGAATGTGTGATTAGCATACGCTATTTTTTCTCTTTACAAAAACTTAGAAAAATATTTACCGGCACGTTTTCCTTTCCTTGTCCAGATTCATCATTCTCAGAGGATTGTGTATCGGATGAGTCGCGAGTGCGTTCAGTATTCTGGGATTTTTTATACGAAACCATTGACTTCTTGGCATTAGGATTGTCAGATTTGCTTCCCTTAAAAAAAAAAAAAAACCATACAAAACTAAAAAAAAATTAAGGGCAAAAAAGAATTGTCACATTATGTGATGTTTATACTTTTTGACACAGCACACCATTTCATATTCAATATCGACTTTGCATTTACCCTCTCAATTAATTCAAGGGTAATTAGCCTGGTGAAATTTTTGAAAAATCGATTTTGCATTTCTAAATGGCCATAAAGCTGGTTTTCAAAAAAATAAAAAATAGCTCTTACGCTCTATGAATCGAAAAAAAAATTTGCTTCTGATAAAATAGCATACACAGGAAACCTTTCGTAGCCAAAACTTAAAATATGACTTCCTGCGTAGACTATTTCATCGAAGAAGGCTGAAATTTTTTTGAACCCATATATTGCCGCTGTGAGAGCTATTTTTCGAAAACCAGCTTTATAGTCATTCAGAAATGAAAGAATAGATTTTTGACGAAATTTCGCCGACATCTCCCTAAGGACACCGTACCTTGGACCATACCAAAATTTGCTACACGTCAGTTCTTAATTTTTCGAGGACTATAAGAGGTTGTGTCTTAAAAAGTATCTCCTCCTTTCTAAGATTATTGTGGTGGATAGGTGTAGAAAAAATTTCAACCTTGGATAAAAATTCAGACACAAGAAACGTTCGCAAGAGCTTGGAATTTTTTCTTCATCTACCCACCACAGTAATCTTGAAAATAAGGTATACTCTATAAGATCTGACCTGTTACAGTCAATAAAGGGATTTATTGCAAGTTTTGGCAGTCTTCCCTTAACAAAAAAAAAAAAAAAAAAGGAAAGATACACACTCTTTTAAGTAGCGTTCTTCTTTTCATAATCTTCTGCGCATTTACCTCGGATGCTGAAAAACTCTTCGGTTTGACTGATTTTCGTTTACCAAGAGAGGTAGTGGTAGTGCCAGTTGATGGCGATTCTAACTTTGACTTTTTCGATGTTTTTTCGGTTCGTTTCATTTTCTTCATCTCTTCCATTAGGAATTCATAATCCTCTGAAACATGGATATGATCACAAAGATATTGCATTGATATACATAGACGTGTCATTATGGAACGGAGACTATGAATTGAGCAACAGCTAACCTTAAAATTCTTGTTTCTTTTTTTCACAATACGTACGATCTCAAATCATGTTGATACATACATATGCATATACATATATACATTATACATTAGGGTGCTTCAAAAAAATTCTTTAATTTTTTTTCCCACTCTTACCCTCCCAAAGGCTTGAGGTGGATAAGACAAAAGTCCTCGCGAAAGTCGGTCGCTGTAGCTCAACTCTAAAAGGTCGCTATTTTCATTTAATTTCGCCATTCATTCAACATGGGAATTTTCGTTCTTTTATTCAAACTGAAATTACACCTAATAATTTTGATTTTTCGAAAAGATCCATTGTATATTCAGAAAGCTGGTTTTTTTAGCTTTCCAAACCTATATAATAAAAGTCGATTATTTCAATTAGAAGATTAAATAAAGTGATTTAAAATCTAGAGATTTTTCTGTAGCAACAAAATTTCTAGATTTTAAATGACTTTATTTAATCTTCTAATTAAGGTAATCGACTTTTATTATATAGGTTTGGAAAGCTAAAAAAACCAGCTTTCTGAATATACAATGGATCTTTTCGAAAAATCAAAATTATTAGGTGTAATTTCAGTTTGAATAAAAAAACGAAAATTCCCATGTTAAGTGAATGGCGAAATTAAATGAAAATAGCGACCTCTTAGAGTTGAGCTACAGCGACCGACTTTCGCGAGGACTTTTGTCTTATCCACCTCAAGCATTTGGGAGGGTAAGAGTTGAATAAAAAAATTAAAGAATTTTTTTTGAAGCACCCTATTATACATACATGTATATCTCATATTATATATGATGAATTGGTTAGATTATCTTACCTGAGCGCCTGAAGATCTGCCCAACGTACTCTTTACTTGACCAGAAAAAAGTCACGATATCACCATTTTTCACTACCTCAGAGTCACAAATCACTTCATCCTCTTTGACAATGCACAGCGACTTGTCTGTCTCACACTGGATCAGGTAATAATACATTCTGATAGTTCTTTTTTTTTTTTTATAAATCAGATATTAGACCTATAGAAGTTCTTGCCAATGCACGATGCCACATCTATTTCACGCTGGTACCGGCCGGCTCACCACGACCACGTGTCTACCGTCACGCCACTCGTAGCCCGCTTCTCCCGCGCTTTTATAACAAAATCGACGTCATTGTCACGTAATCACATCATGACACAAATAAATTCAAAAAATATCTACTCATAGTAAATTTGATAAATATTATATTTGTAGGATGTATAATTTACATCTTCAACCAATTAGAGTGAAGCTATTAGATGCTAATCTCGTCCAAACTGCGGTACTATACACATGCACACATACTTAATCGAGTGTGTGTGTATTTATGGGGTATTCCCTTACAGCATATACATTATGGAGGAAGCATGAGATACCCCACAGCGTAAGTGGGAAACGGGCATGAGACAGACTACGGGACAGTATATGCCTTCTTTGTCTTGCAGATTCTGATTGGCCCTCACTATATACAGATGATCGAATAGAGAGAGAGAGGGCATGTACGGTCCCGACGTCCCTCTCTCTCGCCGCTCGACTCGGTTTCTCAGCGGCTATGCTTCCTCCATGTCTATATGCTCTAAGGGTATTCCACGTCAAACCAGGAAGCCATAATTTAATGTGATGGTATACTTTAATTTGTTGCAAGAAATATATTAAGTTTTGGAGGAATATAACGAATAGTTGAATAATTTTTCTGGTTTTTAACTATTAATTAATTTCTCTCTCGGTGGCGTTCATTGTAGCGTTGACTGAGTATTCTAAAGACAGCTCACCCTGGGTTATTCCGTGAGCCGACCAAGTGGGCTTGAAGTGGGCTTGGGGATTGAAGAGTGCCCGAAGTTACCGACCGAATTACCATTGCAGTATATCTATATATTCGTACACTATAGATATACTGCAATGCTATTTCAGTCGGTAACTTCGGGCACTTTTCAATCCCCAAGCCCACTTTGAGCCCACTTTGCCGGCTCACAAAGTCCCATAAGGGGAACCGTCTTTAAGAATATTCAGTCAACGATTGTAGTTTCACTTTAGTCCTGGATGGAAAATATTTCTAGGTAATCACAGAGTGCGTATGTTTTTTTAAAATGATTTCTAATGGTCCCATTGACAAACACGTATTTTTCGCTATTTTGAAGGAATAATAAATGATATAAAAATTGAAAAAATTAATTTGATCTCAATTCGAACCCTAACAATTGTACCATTTATATAATATGATAATGAAGTCATTCTAAAATAGTGATAGGTTTTGAAATGACGACTATTTATCCCGGGAAACTATTTTAGCTCGCCAAAAATGATCAAGAATTGCAATACTATCAGTCGTCGATATCGGTGGACGCCGTACCGGTAGCTGTCGAGCTACGAGACTAGAAATGATTTACAGATAGAAATTTACGAATCTGATCAAAATAAGGTAAATCAGCCAATGTGAATCGATGTTAATATATGTAACATTAAGGTTTCAATAAATCAATGAATTGAGTAGATATTAATTTCTGTTTCTCTGCAGCATTATTTTTTATCAATGACAGCTGTCGGATTGAAGTTGAAAATTGGTTTTCTCAATTTCAATCCGATTCGTTAGTTCTAGCCTCATAACACGACATCTACCGCGACGTCGTCTGCTACTGCAGTTATGGTCGACCGACACTATTAGCAAATTATAGTTGATATTTATATATCATATTATATTATGTTGACTGAAAGATAATAGCAATGGTGATGAACTGTTACTATTGGAGGTAGGAGAGGGGATGGAGGGAGGGGGGGCCACCCGCCCACCCACTTCCCCCCCTTCCTCCAGGGGGTTACTTGGACTAATTCCACTGCTTGAAAGATTATTCATCTCCGACGTTTCGGGCGCTCAATATCTGCTCCCGTCCTCAGGAAAGGTTGTCTGGCGACTTCCCATCAAAGAGTGATCAAATTCCGCGCTCCCACCGGTATATATAGGTTGGTTGTAGGTGGCGCCAGCTACGCCTGGTGGCGCCGCCTTGGCCTGCTCATGGCTTCCCTCACCTCATCCCTGTACAAAGGTAACCATAATTTGTTAAGTTCTATGCTGGGTTGACTTACAGCATTTGGTGTCACTGCTATGCAGGCTGATTCCTTCAGCTTCCGTTTGATAGGATTGGATTCCTTCAACAATATCCGAGCATCATCCCACTGGAAGTGGTGTTCATTTTCCCAGGCGTGATCGGCCAATCTCGATTTCGATCGTTCGCACATTTTAACGTTTTTCCGGTGTTCCTGGATGCGAACGTTCAAGGGCCTTCCTGTTTCGCCGATGTACACAACCCCACATTGGCATGGGATCCCGTATACACACTCCTTGCTTTCTTGCGCAGCATGTCGGGGCTTGGTTTCTGTCAACAAGCCACGCAAAGTGGACGTTGATTTGAACCGTACCTCAATGTCATATGCTCTGCATATGCGGCGGATCTTCTCTGCAGTCCCCGCTATATAGGGAATCGTCATGGCGAAACTCGGAGTGCCAACGTCCACAGGGTGTTCTGACCTCATTCTTTGTGTAGTGGTAGTCCGGTGTTGCGCTTTTTGCTGCGCTTTTTGAATGACCCTCTCAGGATAGCCGTTATTACGTAGAGTTTTTCGCACTATTTCTAGTTCCTTCCTTAGGCCTTCCGGCGTCGTACTGATCTGGAACGCGCGATCCATGAGACAGTGCGCCACACCTTCTTTCGTGCTACCTGAGTGGTTCGACCGGTAATCTAGATATTTTCCCGTGTGCGTGGGCGTAGCTGGCGCCACCTACAACCAACCTATATATACCGGTGGGAGCGCGGAATTTGATCACTCTTTGATGGGAAGTCGCCAGACAACCTTTCCTGAGGACGGGAGCAGATATTGAGCGCCCGAAACGTCGGAGATGAATAATCTTTCAAGCAGTGGAATTAGTCCAAGTAACCCCCTGGAGGAAGGGGGGGAAGTGGGTGGGCGGGAGGCCCCCCCTCCCTCCATCCCCTCTCCTACCTCCAATAGTAACAATATTATATTATATTTGGTGATTGTATATCTTCTTTTTTATACACCGATTGTACCGGTAGCTGTGATAAAAAGAATGTCATCCGGCGACGGTTATCTGCAAGAACCGTCCAGTAGTGCTAAAAAAAAAAAGTACGCAAACTGGAAACAAGATGATGCCGTTGAGGTATGTGTGATTCATATTTGCACAGAGTCTCCCATTTGAAATGCATACGATGAAATACATAGCGCAAAAACAAATCGTTGTATCGAGAAATAGCTCAGACCAAAGCTGTAGGGTTTCGAGATGGAAATAAAACTGCACCTCAGTTAACTTCGAAGTTATATGCTTCTTTGAATAACGCTCAAGATTTCTGCATCCGCAAAAATGAACTTTAGCAATGCCGCAACTTTGTAAAGTTTTATTCCGTGCGAAAAATTCTACACCGGACCTTTTTCTTCCTCTTCCGATTATCTGATGGCAATATTTTTATTTTTTTATTTTTTCTTCAAGCCGCGCAAACCCTTGTTTTCACGTGAATTACTCATAGAATGATATCATTGAATTATTCCAAAGTCAGATCTTGCCATTGGACACAGAAAAAAAGGTTTACTTGAGCCAAGACATTTGTTTTGAACAACAGAAAATCTCCCGAGCGAAGTGAAAATTCTCTGGAACCAAGAAAATTTCCATGGCTCAAGAAAGTTTTTACTTCGTCTCAGAGAATTCCGGTGTTCCTTCCTATACCGATCTTAAATCAAGAATAATTCGCCTTGGCTCAAGTGAACCTTTTTTTTCTGTGGAGTAATTCACGTGAAAACAGGGTTTGCGAGGTTTGAAAAAAAAATGAATCGAATAAAAAATAAAAAAATAAAAAATAAATATCGCCATCAGATAATCGAAAGAGGAAGAAGAAAATCTAATAGAATTTTCCGGTCAGAGTAAACCTTTACAAGTTACGGCTTGCTAAAGTTCATTTTTGCAGATGCAGAAATAATCTTGAGGGTCATCTTCTTTGAAGGTCATTTCCAGGTCAACTTTATTTGTTCCAATAAGAACCAATATTTTGCTTATGTATCAGCATCTCATACTACGAAAAATAGAATAACAATCCACTTTTGCCTGAAACAATTGTTATTTTTTTTTATTAAAATTTTCAACTACACCTATATATGGGGGATTCCACGTCAGACCAGCAAACCCAAAACCCTCACTATTACAGATTGACTTTATTATCATATATGATGGGTTAGGGTTCAAAATGATCAAATTAATTTTTCAATTTTTTAATATTTATCATTCCTTCACAATAAGTAAAAAACAAATTTGCCAATGGGACCCGATTTAAAATTATCAAAAAATTCATACGCACTCTGTGATGACCTAGAAACATTCTCCACCAAAGATCAAAGTGGAACTACGATCAACGACTGAGACAAAAAATTAATTGTTAAAAATTAAAAAAATCACAAAATCATCCGAATTATTCATTTTAATATTAATTTTTGTCTCGGTCGTTGATCGTAGTTCCACTTTGATCTTTGATGGAGAATGTTTCTAGGTCGTCACAGAGTGCGTATGATTTTTTTGGTAATTTTAAATCGGGTCCCATTAGCAAATTTATTCTTCCTTATTGTGAAGGAATGATAAATGAAAAAAAATTGAAAAAATTAATTTGATCATTTTTAACCATAACAAGCATCATATATGATAATTAAGTCAATCTAAAATAGTGAGGGTCTTGGGTTTGCTGGTCTGACGTGGAATTGATCCCCATGTATAATTAAATATAGTACGAGATTTTCGGACATCAATTATTTTACACTCGAAAACTATTAACTCCGCAAGAAAGAAGTTCAGGTTAAAATATAATTTACGCAAGAAAAAACTATTAAAACTCGATCGCAAGAATTCTGATCAAGTAATCATTTAAGTCTCATAAGTTTAGAATTAATAAACATACCTACTCTTGTGCCTTGCATAATTTTTCCTCATTGGAGTCAATGGCTTTGGATATAGTAAGAACTGATTGTAAGTCATAAAATGAGTACGGAAAAATTGGTTACTATTTGAAAAAACAGAGCTGACCGCATAAATATATAGTGACCTCGGAAAAAGCAACTTCAAGAGGACAGTCATATTCGGCGATATTCCTTCATCCCTGCCTAAAATGGGACACCCTGTATTGTTATAAATAACATTTGAAAAAAAATTTTGAGCGTTCATTTCACTTGTGGAATTATTCAAATTGGTATATAAATGCATAGGTTCCATTGAGGACGATGTACAGATGGGATAAGAACGTGTTGCATGCGGTGCCTTATTCCGGTCACATGAGTGAAGCAGCTGTACGTACCAGTCACTGTGCAAATTTCGAAAATGACGATAGCCGAATCGATGACATTGGTCACGCCAGTGATGTTAATAATCTTAATCTCGACAATATTGATGAACTAAGTAATACGAGTATCGATGATGAAAGTTCTGATGATATTGCGAGTGATGGCACAGATGATACTGCAACGAGTCGCGATAACGCTGATGATGACAACGATAATATTCATAGCATCCATGAGGAAAATGATGAAAGTAGCGATGATGGCGAGTTATGTCAGGAACATACACTTAGTCAGTTGTACGAAAATAGTAAGATGACTGTAGATGAGAGTGTTCTAATAGTTCTAGAATTGTACGTAAAACATAAATGGACCAAAACTAGTTTGAATGACACTCTCAAAATGTTACAAAAAATGCTGCCCGACGATAATCAAATGCCGAAGACGGTTTATAAATTATTTGAGTTTGTCCGAAACTTAGCACCTCCGCTCGACGTCATTAAACACTTTTACTGCAAGATATGCTATAATAGTATCGAGAGTGAAACGGACAAGTGTAGTTCATGCAATGTAGATAAGAAGAATTTTTTTTTTGAATTCGATATTCGTCAACAAATCAAACACTTGTTCGAGAATCGAAATCTGGCTGAAAAATTAAAACCATCCTCGTTATGTCGCGATGAAACTGTAATCACTGACATTACCGATGGTTCTGAATATATTCGAGTCAATTATTTAGATAATCACAGACAGCAGTATGATTTGACCTTGGTGCTAAATACAGATGGACTGGCATTGGTGAAAAGTTCAAAGAGTCATTGTTGGCCACTCATGTTCATGATTTCTGAACTTCCGGAATATCTAAGGGAATCATTCATCATTACTGTCAGCGTTTGGTATGATAACGAGTGTAAACCCTCTATGAACACATTTCTTAGACCGACTTGCGCGAAATTGAGAGAATGTTTTGATACTGGCATTAGCTGGATCAATCCAAAGACGGGTGAAACTGTCGTTTCTAGAATCGTAGCTCCTCTGATAGTGGCCGATGCTCCAGCGAGAGCTCAGCTTCAAAATACCTTGCAGTATAATGGCAAATACGGCTGTAATATCTGCGAAATAAAAATGAAAAGAGCTGAAAGAATTGAGGGAAAGAAAGATCAGCATATTTATCCTTGCAACGAGAATGGAAGTACGTTAAGAACTAAAGAAAGAATGTTTCGACAGGCTCAAAAAGCTCTCCGACTAGGTAGAACTCATGTTAAAGGCGTAAAAGGCACGACTGTCATTTCCGATATTCCTTTGCTTGATTTAGCGAAGTGTTTATTGCCAGAGTTCATGCACGCTGCGCTGTTAGGAACTGGGGGACATTTTACAGATACATGGACTAGCAAACCAGGACCCTGGTCTATAAAAGCAAACATAAAAGCATTAGACAATTTTTTATCAAGTATTCGACCGCCCCATTTTTTTGGCAGGATGCCACGACAAATATCTCTTTGTAAATTCTATAAGGCATCGGAGTATTATAATTTCATATTGTTTTATTCGCTTCCAGCTCTAGTTGATTATTTACCCGATCAGTATTTACAGCATTGGATACTTTTCGTTAAAGCATTATTCATTTTGCTTCAGGACCGCATTCAAAAAAAGCGAGATCTTGAATTAGCAGATGCTTTACTCAAATCATTCGTGGAACAAACCAAAAATTTGTATGGTGATCGTCATTTGTCATACAATCTGCATCAACTTTCACATTTCGCGCTTGCCGTTGAGCGATGGGGTCCATTATGGGCTACGTCGGCATTTCCATTTGAAAATTTCAATGGCTTTCTCGCTAACTGCGTCCATGGCAAAAAACATCAAGGGCAAGAAATCGTGAACCATCTAAGTATAAGCCACGGTATGCAAACACTCAAGAGTCGAGTTATGGACACGACAGTAGTATCTGACAAAAACAAAATCGACGAACTGATCGGTAACGGCAGTGAGGATATGGAATTCGACAATTTACTTACGGAGCTATTTGCATCCAACAATGTGAATACAAGAAATTCACCTGTCTACGCTAGAGCCAAAATAAATAATCAAATGTTTACGTCTAAAATATACAAAACGACGAAAACGAATAGCTATACGGTACAGATAAATTTCATAAATAACACCATTATATATGGATCGATTCGATTTTTCTTCGAAGCAGAGAACAAGTTGTGCTTTGTCCTCGAATCTTTCAGTGTCATACATACAAAAATGTTTTACCATCGAAAGATGAAGACGAGAATTGATCACATTGTACCTATTGAGGAAACTGATACACTAGTTTTAATTACGTTGGATGAAATAAAATCCATGTTTCATGTGATAAGGGTGGGTGATTACCTATGTAAACGTCCAAATTTGATGAAGAAAAATTTGTAAGAAATATTTATGTATGATTTTATTATGTTATGCGCCTAATAAAAAAAATTTCAGTAGAATGTTGTGTCTATATACAGGGTGTTCCAGACCTCGCGAGGAATATTTCACAGGGTAAATCTTGATCAAAAATGGGATCGAAATTTCCTCAGCCGATTTTTTCGGAGATGCATGGATTTTCCGTTATAATTATTCTAATTTCAGCTAATGACATGCGACTTATAAACGGCCGTTTGTCGGTGTAATCACCGCTCGGTTGTGTGCGCGTCTCTCGCCCTATTGTCGCCACGAAAAAAGTGCACACAACCGAGCGGTAAGCACACCGACGCGCGGCCGTTCGTAAGCCGCGCGTCATTGACTGAAATTGAATTAATTATAACGGAAAATCCATGCATCTCCGAAAAAATCGGCTGAGGAAATTTCGATCCCATTTTTGATCAAGATTTACCCTGTGAAATATTCGTCGCGAGGTCTGGAACACCCTGTATAAGGTAGTGCACGGTCGAAAGCGGGATCGATCTGTTTTTTGCGATTAATTTTTTTTATTGATTATTATTAAGGAATATTATAATTTTGGTTAATTATAGGGTTATGATTCTATATGATTCCTCATGAACTGCATACATAGATGTGATTATATTATATATATGTCCATAAATATATTCATTATATCAATAATCACACAGTCATATATTACATAATATATACTATATATTTGCAGTTCATTCATAATGTCGCATACATTTCGTATATATATAATTTATACGGAATCATAAGTATATTCGTTGAAGTACGTTTATAACCTTATGCACGCACATACATGTTCCTTGTTCATGCATATCATTGTAACAGATCTTCCCTAGTAGCACGCTTTATCATATCTGATCCAATTCTTGCGTTTTGGGTCTTGCAATAAGATCCATCCGCAGAGCGATAATGGTCTGCTTCCGATTATTTCTGTGGATCTTGCACAAGAAAGGCTTGTCAAACACCTATACGCGGGAATTGCGAATAGCTTGTTCAATGTCGTAAAGTTATTTGTGCAAGATTCACGGCAGATTGCGCAAGTGTCTTGCGATTTCATCATGCTACTAGGGTTCATGTTCATATATTAATGTATATAATATATGTTAATATATACGTAATGGTTAAGTATATTTATATACGATCATATTATGTAGTCGCATATATAATTGAACGATCAAACGAGCCCGCCGAAGGCGGGCGAAGTTCGATCGAGATTATACGAAGCGTCTCGTTCGAAGATGATTGACTACTTGTAGTACTGTTAAGTACGTGAATAACTACACAACGTTAAGAGTTTTTAAATTTAAATTCCTTTTTCCGCGCCTATGTCAGCGCCTCTCGCGCGCGCTCTGGTGGTCTCATATCTTTTAGCGTTATTTTATATATATATATATTTTTTTTTTTTTGTAAATGTTATCTCAGCTTTTTGAAGATGATTGTCGGGTTTTAAATTTTGGGTCTAGGTTTCTTGGGAGGGTGATGATCATCTTCGAACGAGACGCTTCGTATAATCTCGATCGAACTTCGCCCGCCTTCGGCGGGCTCGTTTGATCGTTCAATTATACTCGCGTCTCGTTCTCGATGATTGACTACTTGTAGATGTTTAGAGGCTGGGGTAACATTTCAGTAATTTTTTTTTTTTTTTTTTTTTTTAATCATAATTAATACAAAATTCTTTGAAAACAATAATTTTTTTTTTTTTTTTTTATGACTCAGTATTTTCGTTTAAAACCATATTGGCAAAGGTATCATCTGCATCTTGTATGTTTCTATTATAAAACCGGGCGAATACACTCGATTTATCTGACCATCCTGCCGTTCTTCTGATAGTGGTAGCCACTATCGACACCACTTTTGTATGCCTTAGACACTGCTGCGTGTTTAACACTGTATGATGAAAAGGTATTGACGTCAATTCCTGCTTTAGCAAGAAGGAGTTTCACCCAGTGGCCGATCGTTTGGGCACTTGCTGCATCATGTGGTTTTTTTGTTGATATGAATAAACTATTTGTTTCAGACCTTATATCTTTTGTTTTTTCTAAGTAGAGCAGGATAAGACTTGCTACGCAAACTTTTTTACGTTGTTTTAAAAAAGGGATTGATAAAACTGGTTGATCCTTCCCTGGTTTAGACGTTTTTATGAGTTCTGGGATCTTAATTTTCAAGCAGGTCTCAGATTTTATTATATTATCAGTAGTTATCACAGCTAAGGTTTGTAATCTGTGAGCTGTAATGAGGATGAGTAGTGTGGCAACTATTTCTGATAACTCCTTTAATTTTAGATTCTTGAGATCTTGTATATTCTCAATGTATTTCAGGAGCTGTTCGGTATCCCATGTCGTTGAGTACTTTGGCCTAGACGGTCGTCTTTCGAAGCATCCTTTAAGAAATCTAGATATTAATGGATCTCTTGATAAATCATTTTTGGTCAGTAGTGAAATAGCTGCTCTAGACGAGTTTAAAGTGCCATACTTCACACCCTCATCAAATCTCATTGTTAAGAATTGGAGTATATCAGTGTTGCGTGGTTCGAAGACATTGATATTATTTTCATTCGCAAAACCCCACCACCTTTTCAAACAGCTTTCATATTGCTTCATCGTTGATTTTGTCAATGAGTCTATAATAATGTCTACAGACTTTTCCGCAACTCCTTTATATAGGAACGCTTGCCGGACAAGATGCCTGCCACTAATGAAAGCTTGTGTGCTAACGGGTGAGTCTGCTGCCTGGATGGAGAAAGAAGCAAAGATAAAGATGGATTAAAAATTATGGGAGGTTGACTGAGCAGGGAAGCAAATAGTGGATACCATGGTTGTGCCGGCCATAACGGAACAACCATAATACCTGTAGCTTCATCATTAATTATTTTCCTTAGAGATGATAATATTAGAGAAAAGGGTGGGAAAGCATAGAATTTTTCGTTCTTCCACGAAATTGTAAGTGCATCTATTGTTTCTGCTTCAGGATCTTGATAACGGGAGCAAAATCTTTTACATTTTTTATTGATTCTAGATGCGAACAGATCAATACGAGGATGGCCAAATGCTTTTGTTATCTCTAAGTACGCGTTTCTTGATAACTCCCATTCTGTATCTAAGTTTTTTATTCTTGAGGCCATATCTGCATCTACGTTTTGTTTTGACGGAATATATGAGGCAACTAACCAAATTTTCCTGTCTTCACACCACTGCCAGATTTTCCGTGCTAATTCGCTCAAGAGTGGGTATTTTATACTACCCGCTTTATTTATACAAGCTAAAGCTGTAGTGTTGTCTATTCTGATTTAGATCTCACAGTCATATTCTTTTGAAGCGAAACATTTCAACGCAAAAAAGGCAGCTAATAATTCTAGGTAATTTATGTGATGTTTTGTATCATCATGGCTCCAAAAACCGTGGGTAATTTTTCCGTTTTCCTCAGCACCCCAACCTGTTCTGGATGCGTCTGAGGTTATGATTAATTTATAGTGTTGTGATTTGATTGGATTGATTCCCTTTAGTATATTCTTTCTCCACCATAAGAGATCCTCCCACATTACTCTATTTACTTTCATAGAACCCTCAAAACAGTAATTATTAGCTACTAAAGCTAGCCATTTATGTCTTTCGAGTCGTTTACAATATATCTTACTATATTCTAATCCAGGGCCACATGCTATTAGTATGCCAATTACGTGAGCGATTTTTCTAATTTTATATTCTTTATGTAAACTAATATCATTTAGCAATTGAGTGACTTGTTCTTTCTTTTCTTTGGTTATTTCAATGGAATATCTGTGAGAATCTAATATAAAGCCAAGATATTTACATCGCTTGCTAGGTATAATTGAACTTTTTGAATTATTAATAATAAATCCAAGTTTTTGTAATAATTCTATGGTCTGTTTTACGTTATCTTCACAGGATTCATACGAATCACTGATGCATAGAATATCATCCAAGTAAATTATTGATAACAGGCCTGATGATCTCAATTTATTAATGACCGGTTTCATAATTTTGGTAAAAATATATGGACTTGTTGATAAACCGAATGGCAAGCAATTGAATTGGTATAATTTCCCTTTGAATCTAAACCTCACAAATTTTTTACTGCTTTCACAGAGTGGTACTAGCAAGTACGCATCCTCAAGATCTATTGTACCCATAAATGCCTCGGGAGACAGCAATTTTGTTGCTGATCTCAAATCTTCCATTTTAAAGTGAAATGTGTTAATAAATTGGTTTAGACGTTTCAAGTTAATTATAAATCTAAATGCTCCATTTGGTTTTGGTACCAGGAAATATGGCGATATAAATTGTCCCTCACAATCGGAGCATTCTACGATGGCCCCTTTTAATAGTAAATTTCTTATCTCATTTGTAATATTATTTTCATCAGCTTTTGACCACTTTGACTCGCTTGGTTCAGTAATTTGGACAGGGTTCTGAATAAAGGGTATTTTATACCCTTTTATACAATTAATGATGAAGCTATCATCAGTTATTCCTTCCCAACTTTTTGCAAAATGTTTTAATCTGCCTGCAATTTGTCTTACTTCAACCTGTGTTTCTATTATTTCTTGTTCATTAGATAGTTCTTTTCGTTGTTGATTTTTGGTGTCGAGCGGAATGGCGTTCTGGGTCTGAACTTGGTGTTTGTAAATTGTCTTTTTTGACTGAAGGCGCCCACCTGTTTGTATCTCGCAGGTGGGCCTCTCCAGTTTCCCTGAACTACATTCCTGGTTGGTAGTTTCTTATTTGTTGGCTTGTCTGATGGTTTCAATGTTGCCGCAGCCCTGATAATAGACTTTGCTTCTTTAACCTGGTCCGTTAGCTTCTCCCCATAAAGCCATTTGTCTGATATACTGGCCTCCAGTGTGGCTTTAATATCTTTATCCAAAGTTGGAGTGATGAAGGACCTTCTTGCAACCGACTGTTGATGATATACGTCTGATAATATTTTTCCTGCATCCCAGAGGTTTTTGATGAGGAGCGTGAGGTCGATAGCATCTTCTGGGTTATCCATAACCATGGTCAGTGCTGAGCTGAGAGACAGTATTGCCATACCAACGCAATTTTGCGTTTCGGTGAAATGTTCATCACGTTTCTTCGCTATATCCGTCATAAGGCGTTTTACTTCCGGGTTAACTTGAGGAGCTTCTGTCAAAAATCTTGGATTTTTGGGGTACTTCTTGAGAAGTTCTTTTCTACCCTCATCAGTGAGTCCTTTCGACATCCAATCACTCCACCACTTTTTTATACCTTCATCAACTAGTACGTTTGTTTCAGGGTTCGGTACTTCCTCGCTCAGAATTTCTAACAATTCCGGATCTAGATCTGCAGTTTTATTTTCTACACTGGCCTCAATTATTTCGCCTTGCTCGATTTCCGGGTTTGTTGACTCATAGTCGTCCACTGGGACTTGCTGCTTATTGCTGTTTGTATTCTCTTTATCACCCTCGTGATCGAGATCTGTAAATTATAGTAAAATAGTAAGATTTGTCATTGCCAGAAATACATTCTTCTTGTAAGTGTTCGTGTGGAACTAAATATCGTTCGTATGGAACTACGTATTGTCCGCGTGGGATTAGGTATCATTCGTTTGGAATTAACCTAATTTTTATTCGTTCGTGTGGAACAGGTCTTCGTTCGTATGGAACGAGCCTATACGGTACTTCGTGTGGAAGATCCGTATTCACTTTTGACTCTTCGAATATTTACCTTTTTCGTTTACAATATCCACCGCAGGTTTTTGTGTCGCCATGAAGGCATTGAACCCCTTAGTGAGGTTATCTAGTTGTTGTTCCATTGCTTTAAACCTTTTCTCGGCTTTTTCGTCCCTGTGGTGCTCTCTCGAACGGGAACGTGATCGTTCTCGTTTTTTTGACTTTCCCATGCTCGGAGGTTTGACAGCTTTCAATCCTTACGTGATTTTAATAGACCGATTTCTCTCGGTTTGTGCAGTTGTTCACACAACAAAACAATATGAGACCACCAGAGCGCGCGCGAGAGGCGCTGACATAGGCGCGGAAAAAGGAATTTAAATTTAAAAACTCTTAACGTTGTGTAGTTATTCACGTACTTAACAGTACTACAAGTAGTCAATCATCGAGAACGAGACGCGAGTATAATGTTGTATGTGATCCTATTCGATTCTATTCAATGTTGTATATGCTCATATATAATCATACATCAATGTATGTATGATCTACATGGTCATGTGTAATGTTATATAAGATTCTATAAGATCATATATAATGTTACGTATGATTTACGTGGTCATGTATGATGGCATATAAGATCATGTACGATCATATATAATGTTATGTATGGTCATGTATAATCATACATCAATGTAGGTCTGGTCTACGTGGTCATGTATGATGGCATATAAGATCATGTACGATCATATATAATGTTATGTATGGTCATATATAATCATACATCAATGTAGGTCTGGTCTGCGTGGTCATGTATGACGGCATATAAGATCATGTACGATCATATATAATGTTATGTATGGTCATATATAATCATACATCAATGTAGGTCTGGTCTACGTGGTCATGTATGATGGCATATAAGATCATGTACGATCATATATAATGTTATGTATGGTCATGTATAATCATACATCAATGTAGGTCTGATTTACGTGGTCATGTATGACGGCATATAAGATCATGTACGATCATATATAATGTTATGTATGGTCATGTATAATCATACATCAATGTAGGTCTGATTTACGTGGTCATGTATGACGGCATATAAGATCATGTACGATCATATATAATGTTATGTATGGTCATGTATAATCATACATGGATTTATATATGATCATATGTAATCATGTATAATATGTTACATGATTATACATACGTCAGGCATGAATCAGATATGTTCATGTATTAACATATCTGAACATAGCTGGATCATGCCTGACTCATATATAAACATTTTTTCTCGGGATTATTGAATGGGACATGCAGAAAGTGGACTTGTTGTGAATGCCATACACGGAGCGGGAATTGGGTAGACGACAGCGCCAATCCCGTGACTGTGGCGCTATTCAGGCTATGGTGGCGCGACTATCTCTCTCGCGGAGCGCTATACTGCCAAGAGTGGGGCGAAGACAGCGCTCTCCCGAGCTTGGGAGCTCTGGCTTCCCAAGAATGAGAACAAAACTATACTCGAGTGATAGCTGCGTGATCGGCTGCGCCGCATAATTACAGCGCTCTCGATTTAGCGCACTTATATTAATTCTGTACATAGAGAGAAGGTATTATGACATTTGAAATAAAGGAAGGAATAAACAATAACTAATTGATGTAAGTAGATATGGGCAGCTTTGGGCAGACACAACAAACCCCCCTCTCCCCCCTCCCCCCTCCCCCTAGGCGCCTTTGGAGAATCCCCCCTCTCCCCGCTCCCCGCTTCCCCCGGGTCGACTCTGGAGAAAACTGAGGATTCCAACCTAACCTTCCCCCTTCCCCTCCCCCCTCGCTCTAGCCGACTTCTCAGCTGGGGTGTCCTTGGGTTTTTTGTCCCTCTCACCCCCCTGCCCTCACCCCTGCCTACCCTTGCTCAATATTGGGACGATCTGGGCCGTGTGACGTCATCCAAGACTTTGTCTTACGTCCCCGCCGCCCTCACCCCCGGGCCCTACGCCCCTGATTTTACATATATATATATATATATATATGTGTTTGTTTGTGAGAATACACAGGTTGCGGACTTGGGAAAAATTAGGTGGTGCGGGAACCCTGCTGCTTATATACTTATTTATGAATGGGTAAAGGTGTATAATTGAATGACGCGTTAATTACGAAAAAAAAATCCAATTATTTCATTTATTCCTACAACTTATTTTCTAATACACACACAAGTAACTTATGCTAAGATAAAATATAGAATATTACGACTACGAGTATTCAATTTTCTTTCTAAATCTTACAGCTATGGTTATAGAAAAAATCCAATTATTTCATTTATTCCTACAACTTATTTTCTAATACACAGACAAGTAACTTATGCTAAGATAAAATATAGAATATTACGACTACGAGTATTCAATTTTCTTTCTAAATCTTACAGCTATGGTTATAATTATACAAGATTGTTCGTTGATTTCACAATGCTTCGGACAAGACTCCTTCGCAACTAGCTCCGATAAAATCGCTAGCAATAAAGCGTCTTGGCATTGTGATGATCACTTTCAATGCCCAGATTGTAAAAATACAGGCTGTTGCGAATATTAAAAGTAAACCTATTCTAAACCAAACAGGAGGAGGAGGATTGTCCAAGCTGTCCAACATATCGTCCGGTCGAAAGCGAATCACGGTGTTAGGTATTCCCACCCTGTATGGTCCGGAGGTCTCGTGACTTTGAATGAAGGCCGATGAACACATTTTTCCAACGATGTCTCTCTTTCTCTCTCTAGCAGCTTAGTATTCCTTCGTGGTAATTAGTTTGACGTTTTCAAGTCGAGACGTAAATTTGCACGTGAATTAGGCTTCGGGTCGGTCTCAAGCTGTTGTTTGACTTCAACAGCGATGAAATTCGAAAACAGTCTGGTCAATTCTAGTAAAACAATATCGAGATAATGTTCACTGAAGACGGGGTCGACCGCTGACTTGATGCTCTCTTTGACGACTCCGTATTCGTTCTTGGTCATCTGTGCGATGGTATGAAGAGAAGGTTCTTTAGAGGGGTAACGCCTAATTCTTGACACCATGTGTTCAACGTATTGCTTTTTGCACTGGTTTACACTGGCGGCCAGTCTTTGGAGTCTTCGAAGTTGTTCGTCAACACAGACGAATACGGTTTTCAAGCCGTCGAATGTGGTTTTTTGCATGACGATCGACGGTCGATGAATTTTCGGTCGCTTCAGGAGCGGAGCGCAGTCGTCACGATTTCTTCCATCCTCTTCGTCGGATACTAGCTCCGTTGCGTAACCATCGCCTCGTCGAGGTTCGGTACATCGGACGGAGCTCTCTGGGACATCGAATCTGATGGCCCTCGCACCATGCGCTGTTGTAAATCGTACATTGCAGTCATCACCAAGCTCAATTTCTTCGAGATACCATTGGGCGTCTGCATACACGTCGAAGTCGAAGTAGTCCGATATTGTTTCCAATGAGTTAGACAGCGCGGTCCAGGCACTCAATCCTAGACAGATGCCGTCCGGTGAGTTGCCGGTCAATCTGATCAGCGGTTCAAATTCCTCGCCACCTCGCAAGCCGAGGCCGACGACAATCTTCTTCGTAAACGATGTGTTTAATCCGTAGGTAGCGGACAGTAATAGATTTTTATCAGACTTTTTCACTGCACTTGCAAACGATTTGAATATTCTACTCGCGTTTCCCATCGTGCCACTGGTTGATTTGGGGGTTTCCATTGCTAGATACTAGTTCTCGCACGGTTAACCGAAGACTGATGCGTCTTGCGACGACATCCTCTCTTTTGTACACCCAGCGTGTCTGATTCTATTCGGTATGAAGCTGGCCCCGCAGTCCTCTGTCTCTTTCCTTCTCTATGTAACCATGAAGAATAGAAGGCGACAGAAGACTGCGGCACCAACTTCATACAGGTCAATTTCAAACACGTTGAGCGTATGGAATATGATTTCGACCGTTACAAAATAATTCCCACCAATTTTTTTTTTCCACCCCCTACACAGCTTGCCCACACACGTTTTTTCTAGTACAGCGGGGATCGGACAGATTAATGGTGTACCCGCCGCCGCAACAGGCTGCAACAGGACTTGCAGGATGCATCAATCGTGTCACACATTGGCGCGGTTATGAATTTAGAAAAAATGGAGTATCGTTAGCGAGTTGGATCTATTCCGCTATTTTACGATAAGTGCTTTCACTCCCGAGAACCGAGCGATGTTATTATCAATATTTATGACTTGAAGGAATTTTAGACTAAAGGAACCGTTGGAACCTAACGGTCTACCCCATGCGGAGTCACAACAAGTGTTTGACCACCGTCATTGGGAGAGCGGTGGGCCCTGTAACAGTCGTACATTTCACATCTGTTTGCACTTGTGCGTACAAGGGTAGTCGGGATTACTGTCCGACTCCTTGTGAGAAATCGGGAAGATCGGACCCGCGCTCTTACATAGAGCGGATCGACTGCCGTTATCGCTGAATTATGGTTACCGCGTGATGAGACTTTCTCACGAAACGAGAGAAATTCATGGGAATCATACATAGTTTCCCACAGAATCTAATGCGACAACTGTTCAGTCCCTACGGTCCGTACATCATGATTATTAGCATGTATCCACGGTTTAGAAGAGTATTCGACTAAAAAACGTTGGAGGCTGATGGGCAGCGTATCAGCGGGTCTTTGACCATAACCGCTGTACGGGAGTTTTGGGACTAGCAACACTCGCCTATTTCGCATCTGGTTGCACTTACCCCTAAAAACGCGGTCTGAGGGCGGAGCGGTCTCCCGATAGAGTGGGAGCCTACTGCTGAGCAAAGTATACCTACTTGCGTTATCGCAGAAATATACATATTGGTCGATGACAGAATTGGAAGAATTCGTGGGAATTATACTAGACTTTCCACAACTGTCCCGCCTCGTTCACCCTTCTCCGTCGATTTTCCCAGGTCCGTACGTGCACCCACACGTAAAAATCTGCGTGTACGGTGTTAATGTATCGAGGTTACATATATGACGTCCTCTCAAGACGTTTTCTCATTCTCATAGATCTCTGATCCGTGGAATAACCTACTCTTATTCGCTCCGTCATACTTTGCGATACTTTACTTTTTTACATTTCTTACCAAGTCTTCCAAGTAATTATGACGGGTGTGAAGAATTTGTACCGTGCTGCAGTGTTGAGGGCTGTGTTTTACGCCAGGCAGAACAATTCTATAATTGATCGCGAATGTGATACCCGATGGAGAAGATCGCTGACGCGTATGTCAGAGGTGGAATTGCTTCGTCAATTCAGACGCCTGATTACCGCATGCAGTGAGCGTGCGATCGGTTTAATATTCGCGAACGCCGCGTTTCTCAATTTACGGGAGTGTTTGTGCATCGCCGTTGAGACGGTGATCAGACGAGGGACATCTCATTTTGCCGTGTTGGCACCACTTATTCGAGAATACAACTCGCACCGTGGTAAGTAGAATTTTGTTCGTTCAGAAATTGTGAATCAAAACTATCCGGAAAGGTGATAAATTAACCGACGGGGTTTTTTATTCGTGTCAGAACTACTCGCACTGTTGGAGGATCCCGAGGTCAACGATGCCATGCTGATGGTGGTGGATCCCGGCGAGGAGATAATACTAATCTTAAGCGAGGAAGAATTAGCATCGGGGATGGATGTAGTATCCGACAACGCGGGTACCGCTTCCAACGACGGTGAAAATGTCCTCGAAGTCGCCGGGGAAAATCAAGACATAGTGACCTGTGACAGTGACGCAGTGATAGTTGATGATAGTGAGTGTGTGGTGTCAGTTACGGAGGATAGATTTCCAGTCGTCGGACCAGCGAATGCATCATCATCACGTGGCAGTCTTGGCGGTAAGTCACAAAAAGTTTAATATGTGTCGTATTGCATTACATACGCACGTCGCAGAGTACCCGTCCGAGTCTATGTATAGGAATAGTCTTTTTGTTTTTTACGAACGAATACCGTTTTACCTCGTCTGGACATAGGTATTGTTGCTAGAATGTAGTATTTTATCTCTTAGAAATCTCTCCGGCTCCTTCTCTAAATACGGGGGAGTATTATAACGATGAAGAAGAGCATGAGGAGGTGGAGGAGGAGGAGGAGGAGGAGGATGATGATGACGAGGATGAGATTGATATTGAGAATAGGGATGAGGGGGAAGAGGAAGATGAGTATGAGACAGATGAGAGGGAGGAGGTGGAGGAGATCGAAATCTTTTCCATGTCCTCACCTGATAGTGCCATATGGTCACCGGTTGCCAATCGGCCCTCACCCGAGAGCGGCGTATTCTCGCTGCCTAGCAGCGCTGGGGAGGAGTTGTCCTCATCTCCCGAATATTAAAATTCATATAAAAAAAAAAAAAAAATTCATATAAAAAAAAAGGAGGGTGGGAGTGGGTTTGGGTTCACGGGTTCTCGTACAGGCGTGCGTGTGTGCTTGTAAATATGCTCGAGCGATGTACAACGAATTTTTGGACCTTATTTTTCTCTAATTTGTTCACCCATCAGAGAAACCAGTAATAACCGACATCCAGGGATACGAAAAACTACCTCGTGTCAACGAACATGAGGGTAGCACGGGTGTACAGATTGGTGGTCATAGACGCATACCACGAGTAAACGAGGGTGCCGGTACCTCGGGAATCGGTCGTTCAGGGTCTAACGTGAACCCTGTCCATGAGGACAGTTATGACTCTGACGACGACTCCGAACAAGCCGATACTAGTTTAGAGACGCAGACGGCCGATGAGAGTGAGAGCGAGAAAGAGTCAGTCAGGGAAAACGATTCTCAATCGTTGACGCCTGGTAATCGATTCGCGATACTCGGAGAGTCATCTAAATACATTCGACGATTCGAGGTTCACGCGCGGGAACTCGACATCAAAATCAAACTACCCGAATCAGGTGTTAATCCCGTGGAATGGTTAGAGGGGGCTTTTAGAGATCTGCACGCGTACGTCACCTCAACGTGTCATTCGAGTGACTACATCGGTTTCGTTTTCCATGCCGAAAGTTTCAATCAGGGCTCCGCGTGGCTATCTTTTCGGCCGGTTCGTGATTCTCTGTACGCGGACCTGTGGAGGCTAGTTTCCAGCGTGACGCAGAGTAATTCGGAGTTCGGGATAGATAAAGTATTCTCGGTCACGGTGCACTGCGTCAAAGTCCCGTCCGGTCGCGGAAAAGCTCGTCCCATCACACACGCGGGTGTGGCTAAAAAATCTATCGTTCAAATTATAAACACCGATGGTCTTTGTTTACCGCGGGCTCTAGTCGTCGCGAGAGCACACGCCGAGAGGGGGACGATTCGTAGCGGTGAACTTCACGCGGCATATAACGCGATACGCGGATCGGGATCGCGGCTGCAGCGCGAAGCGGCGAGAGGGTTGACGGAGAGAGCGGGAGTCGAGATACCGGAGACGGGGTGCGGGGTGTGTCAGATATTGCAATATCAACGGTATCTGGCCCGCGAGGGAATGGCAATCGTGGTATACGAGGCGGGTAAATTGGGGACCGGGGATGCAACGTTCTATAACGGTAGCAGTGTGGTGACCGAGAGCGGGAGAAACGTAACGCACCGTTTGAACCTTCTCTACTTTCCAGACGATCGCCACTATTGTACGATAACGAGTCTAACCGGTGCCGCGGCAGGCAGGTTCTTTTGCGAGACCTGCAACAAAAAATATAAAAACAGTCATGAGCACCGCTGCTCGGGCCGTTGTCCGCAGTGTCTGGACACCCCGGCGTGCGACCACCGGGCGATGGAATTAGAGTGCCCTGACTGTAAACGGGCGTTTCGTGGGGTGGCCTGTATGGAAAGGCATCGTAGGGTCGGCTCGTTTAGCCCGCGTCGTTCCGTCTGTGCGACGCTTCGAATCTGTCCGAACTGCACGCGACTCATGAATCTTTCGCTGGGTGCTCACTCGTGTGACACTCGATATTGTAAGACCTGTAACACCCTTCGACCCTACAATCATCAATGTTTCATGGCACCGCTCAAATCTCACGAAAATAATAACGGAAAATACATATTTATATTTTATGATTTCGAGACGCAGCAGAACGTAACGATCCCCGGTGATATAACGACAAATATTCACGTCCCTAATCTATGCGTGGTGCACCAGGTTTGCAGTCAATGTATGTCCAATTTGGACATTGAGAACGGTTGCCCAGCCTGCGGACTCGTGCGCGAGTATGTATTTAAAAAAGATCCCGTCAGACAGCTGGTCGAATTCGCCACGCGACCAATTCACAATTTCAGCAAAATAATTTGTATCGCTCACAATGCCCGAGGCTTCGACGCGCAATTTATTTTACGATACTTGGTCGAGCAAAACACCGAGCCACCGCAGGTAATTTTGAACGGTAGTAAAATTATTATGCTGGAAACCGGACATACCCGATTTTTAGATTCACTGGCTTACATGCCAATGGCGTTATCCGCCCTGCCTAAAGCCTTCGGATTGCCAGAGGCTTCGGTGAAAGGAGTTTTCCCACACCTGTTCAACATCCCGGAGAACACGGGTTACATAGGACCGTTACCCGCGGCGAAATTTTACTCGCCTGATACCATGAGTACCTCCGCACGTGAGGAATTCTACAAATGGTACAATGATGCTGTGGCAGAAAATCATCTGTTCGATTTCGACGCGGAATTGGTGGCCTATTGTAAATCCGATGTGGACATTTTACGTCGCGCATGCGTCGCATTTAGAGATATTTTTATCGAATGTGGGAAAGTCTGTCCGTTCACCGAGAGCACAACTATTGCGTCAGCCTGCTCAGCGGTGTTTAGAAAAAATTTCCTACAAGCTGACCGTATAGGTATTCTACCACCGGGTGGCTATAGGTTGGCCGATCGTCAGTCCAAAAAGGCGATAGAGTGGCTCGTCTGGAAAGAGAGGGAGTTAGGTGCCGTGATCGCGCACGCCGGCCGTTCGCGCGAATTCCGTATTCCGGAGACAGGTCGGGTCGTGGACGGGTATTACGTGGCGGATGACGGGACGCGTCACATTTTTGAATTCCACGGTTGCTTCTGGCACGGATGCAGACGGTGTTTCAATGTGAACGGTGACCGCCGTACCGTGAACGGTGACACCATGGACAAACGTGCCGAAGAAACACGTTCGAAGACGGTGTGTATGAGGAAAATGGGCTACGTGGTTACGGAGATATGGGAGTGCGCGTTCGATCGGCTTCTCGAAGAAAACAGGGAAATGCGCGAGTACCTGGCGCGGCACCCGATAACGGCTAGCATCTCGACCAGCACCCCCTTAGATCCGCGCGATGCCTTTTACGGTGGACGAACGGGAAACACCTCGCGCAACTACGAGGTTCGTCAAAGGGATGATGGGACCGTTGGTGAAAAAATAAAATACGTAGATGTTTGCTCCCTCTACCCCTATATCTGTAAAATTGCATCTTTCCCATACGGCCACCCAAAAGTCCTCGTCGGTGACGAGTGTAAGGCGTTGACAGGCGTAAGTGGCAAGGACATCTCTCGCGTTGAAGGGTTGGTCAAGTGCAGCGTACTGCCACCCCAAAATCTTTACCATCCCGTGCTTCCGTTGCGTATGCATGGCAAACTGATGTTCGTCCTGTGTCGTTCCTGTTGCGAGCAATTGGAACAAAACGAGTGTCCCCATAGCGAGGCGAGAGATCGTCAGTTTGACGGTACTTGGGTATCGTGCGAACTGAAGAAAGCGGTCGAGAAGGGTTATGAAATCGTTCAAGTACAGGAAATTTGGCAGTATCAGGTGACAAAATACGACCCCTCTACTCGTCAAGGGGGACTCTTCGCGGGATACATAGATACCTTCCTTAAGATCAAGCAAGAGGCCAGTGGATGGCCCGGCGATTGCGTTGACGAAGCCTCGCGAGACCGTTATCTTTCAGAGTACGAGAAAGTGGAGGGAATAAAATTAGATAGAACCAAGATTGCCAAAAATCCTGGACTTCGTTCGGTCTCTAAGCTTTGTCTCAATTCGTTTTGGGGAAAGTTCGGACAGCGGGAAAATATGGCTAAAACCACCGTGGTAAAGACGCGTCAGCATCTGTTGGAGCTGCTGACCAACCCCGAGGTCGAGGTGACCGAGTTGATGCCTGTCAACGATCAGGTGTTGTACGCGAGATGGTCGTACGCCGAGCAGAGCGTCACGCCCTCGCCGCTAGCGAACGTAGTGATAGCCGCATATACCACCGCGCAGGCTAGATTAAAATTGTACGAATATCTAGAAAAGTTGGATCGACGCGTTCTTTATTACGACACAGACTCCGTCATATATGTCCACGACTCGTCACGACCGCAGGATTACGTACCACAGACAGGGAATTTTCTGGGAGATTTAACCGACGAGCTAGAAACGTACGGCAGCGGTAGTTATATTAGGGCATTTGTTTCGGGCGGGGCGAAATTTTACGCGTACATCGTTCGATGTGCGGACGGCAGCGATGTTGAAATCTGCAAGGTAAAGGGGGTTACGTTGAATCACTCCACCGCTAGTAGAGTAAACTATGATTCGATTCGTCAAATGGTGGTAGAGGGTGAGGGTCCGATTCGGCTGCAATACCGCGCTATTCGTCGGGAAAAGCTACACGAGGTGGTAACGCGTACCGAATCTAAAACCTGTCGACCGGTATTCGTCAAGAGACGGTGTTGCACGGATAGTTTCAATACCCTACCCTACGGTTATCGCTCAGCCACATCCTTGACCGGGGACCCTTGAATATTTACCGTTCTCGCGCTTCCCTGGCTCATGCCTCTTTCTCTCTCTCTCTCTCTCCTGACACGAGACACGAGACCTCCAGCCCCAAGGGACCTGCGGGCGCATGCGGTTCGACCCAACGCAGCACATCTACAGAGACACCGACCAGTCATCCACACAGACACACACCGGTATAGACAATTCTACGTGTTAAAAACCGTTCGGATCGTTGCAGAAGTAAGTCAAATGATGAAATTTATTCTTCCGTTCTGATTTTTCCCTAAACCTCGTGTCTTTCTCTTTTTCCGCTACGAGTCGCGATACCCTCGAGACCTTGACGTAAACGATTCAACGTTCACGCTGTGACACGTCACAACTCGACGCATCGCAGCTACAGAGACACCATCCAGCGGTCCACACCTCCACAGACGATTCTACGTCAGCTACATTCATCACGTTGCAGAGGTGAGTTCAATAATAAAATTTGTGAAATACAAAAATTGAGAATACTCGAGAACACTTCAAGCGGCTCGTATGGACAGCGGGTGCGCTGACGTTGAGCTCGTCGGTCAGCGTGCCGGCCAGAGCGCTCGCCGCGGGGGTTCGCCTCGCCCAGCGGGCGACCGCTGGTGGTGCCCGTTGGAATACGAGCTAGTGGCAACGGGCCCCACCCCGACGCGCGCGCGCTGATATCAGCTGGTAGTCAGCGCGCCCCGGGTCCGCCGCCGCCGCCGCCACCGATATGAGCTTATCGCGGGGAAGAGGGATAGGTGAAAATGATCTCCGTCAACCATATTGAGAAACAATTTTTTTTTATATTTGACAGAATTCTGCGGCAGAGAACAACAATTACGATGGACACTCGCTGGAAACACCCATTCTCCGCCATCGTCGCTGGACCATCGGGCTGTGGAAAGTCAAATTTTGTGAAAAAATTTTTACGGCACAGCAGTACCATGTGCGAGACGAAATTCACGCGTGTAATCTGGTACTACGACGAGTGGCAGCAGTTGTACGAGTCGAGCAAAGGAATAGGGTACCGAGAAGGATTACCCCAACCCACCGACTACGACAGTGACAAGACCCCGAAACTGTTGGTGATTGACGATTTGATGCGCGAAGCGTCGAGTCACGTTGTCGTCGATCTATTCACCAAGGTCTGCCATCACAAGAATCTGAGCGTCTTCTACATTACGCAGAATCTGTTTCATCAGGGACACGGACAACGAGATATTTCTCTCAACGCGAACTATATTGTTTTCTTCAAAAATCCGCGAGATCGCGCTCAAATACAACACCTCGCGCGTCAAGTACACCCAGAGGATCCACGATTTCTTCAGGAGGCATACCACGATGCCACAGCTGTTCCACACGGATATTTACTACTGGATCTGAAGCAATCGACGCCTGAAAACTGTCGTTTCCGCACAAACATTTTCCCCGGAGACGGACATCAGTACGTCTATGTGCCGAAAAAGGATATAAAACTAAGCAGCGCGCAGAGAGTTCCAGTAGTCCCGCTGTAATGCCGCGAAAGGTAGGTCACGGGTGTCGCGCAGCTTTCGGTAAGACAAACGCCCTTGCCCTGCACGCGTTGCACAAGTTGAATAAAACCCAGAGACGCGCCTTGCTACGTACGGCCGACGACTCTCTGGTGAGGGATATTTGTGAGTGTGCTCTGAACACCTTGGAAGGTAACGTGGTCCTGTCTCGAGCGCATAAATCGCGTCTGGCGCGACACAAGCAGACGCTCCGAAAATTAGCCTGTAAACAGGGAACTTGGAAAAGTAAGAAGAATATCCTGGTTCAACGAGGGGACGGTTTTTTGGGTCTGCTACTGGCACCGATTCTGGGAGGTCTGGCGTCGGCACTGTTCCCCAAGTAAAGGAAAAAAAAAGAGGGCGGAGATGGAGCGTGCCAAGAAAATGGTACTAATACCGGCGGAGGGACTCAAGAGGTTTCAACGACAGATGAGCGACGCGGCGAGTGCTTCAGCGGGTTCGGACACCGTTCACGGGGACCCTGTTTCACGACTGGACCGTGAAATGAGCGACATCTTGAACGAGGGGACTAACGATAGTGCAGAAAAGTGGAAACTCTACCAGCAGGCGCTCCAACGTTATCTGTACTTCTCGAACGATGCGCGAAAGCCTATGCAATTGGAGATTCGCGAGGGGAGCAACGAAACAGCTGCAAAACCTGTGGAAAGCACGGAAAAAGTGGCGGATGTGACAGAAACCAAGAATACGGGGACTTTGAACGAGAGTGAGATGACGTCACAGGTGAAAAATGTATTGGCATCCGTCCCCACCAGATTCATCAACAAGGCCGGTCTTTTGATGCGTTCGCTGTCCGGGGTATCGTCGCGACTCGCCTGGGACAAGGGTGGGGTGATTTCTATTGACGGTGTACCCGTGCCTGGTACAAACATAGTCGATCTGGTCAACCATACCGCACGATCGAGAAAAAACTTCAATCCATCGGGACAATTACAATTCGCTCGGTTTCTCCACGCGATCAACATACCACACGAGTGCGTGGGAAACGAAGACTTTTGGAAAAATATTCGGGCGTTCGACAACGATAAATTCGCAGACGCCGCGTCAACGAGTGTCTCGCTGTCGACTTCGGCGGGGCACAGCGAACCGCGTTCGGGTCGGGGAAAATGGTCACGCGCGGAGACCAGTAGATCCGGTATCGATGACTCGGACCCCAGTACACTCGGTACACCGCTCACGGGTAACAGAAGGGTCTTGAGAAGCACACCGTACGCAGTAGACAGTGGAAGGAGACGGAATTGGAAGAGACTGCGTCTGATAAAGTGATGAGGGGGCTCGAAAAAATCTACTACGATCCGTCTCACCCGGCTGGTTACGTCGGGGCACGGAGTCTAGAGAGGGCCACGAGAGGGGACAAATCCGGCGAAACGGTGAGGAAATGGCTCGCGACTCAGGACGCCTATACTCTGCACAAATCTGTGCGAAGAAAATTTCCACGTGCCAGATACAACGTTTCCAACATCGACGACGTTTGGGAGGCCGATCTGGCCGATTTGAGTTCGATGAAGAGGCAAAACAACGGTTATCGTTATCTACTTGTTGTCATCGATGTTTTGAGTAAATACGCGTGGGTCGTACCCCTGAAGCGTAAGACAGCTGGTACGGTGGCTGAGGGATTCCAACACGTGTTGAGCATGACGCAGCGTAGACCCGTTCTGCTGCAAACGGACAAGGGAAAAGAATTCGTCGGCAGTGAATTTCAGAAACTACTCACAGCAAATGAAATACGATATCGCGTCACCCGTAACCCTGAAATAAAAGCGGCTATCGTCGAAAGATTCAATCGCACTCTCAAGGAGAGATTGTGGCGGTACTTCACACACAGAAACACAAAACGCTATGTTGATGTTTTACCACGAATCGTAGAGGCCTACAACGCGGCGCGTCACTCGAGCATAGGAATGGCTCCGTCTGAAGTGACTCTGGAGAATGCCGCCCAAGCACGAGCAAACCTGCAGAGGCGATATCCGCCACGTGTCGCCGGCAAGCCGAGATTTCGTAAAGATGACATCGTACGAATCAGCAAGACGAAGGGAACGTTCCAGAAAGGCTACGAGGCCAATTGGAGTGAGGAACTTTTCAAGATTCACAAGGTGCTCGCGCGCGCGCCTGTTGTCTATGTATTGGTGGACATGGAAGGTGAGGAAATTGACGGCGCGTTCTACGAGGCAGAACTTCAACGAGTCGGGAAAGGGGAGGGACAATATGACAAAGACGATACCACTTCGAATTAAAAGGTTGGAAGTACGGGACAGAATGAAGCAAACAACATTTTAAGATCGGTGACGTCTTTGTGCGCGCGCATATTCCGGGTATTCTTACACTCGGACAGCGGGCGGTCAGTCGGTTTGCACCTAGCGTTTGAGCCACACTGAAAAAAAAAAACATCTGGAAACGTATGTGCGTCATGGAGAAGGACCAGTTTTACATCACTCTGCCGAGCAACAGTTCGATGCAGTTTTTCCCCGATAATCGAACCTGCTGCTACATCACCCAGTTACCACGTTCGATCGAGCTGACCGGAGAATGGGAGGTGGGACTTGCCGAGATACTTTATCCTGTATCGTTTGCATCGTCGTCGCCGCTGTGGTTCGAGGGAATCGCCGATAAATCCAGTTCACAAGATGTTGCGGGTCCGAGTAATTTGCCAGGTGTGGGATATGACGCAACCGCTCGAACTGTGATAGTCGACAGTAATACCCGAATGAACGAAACCCTTCTAAGAACTCCGTCGTGTCAAATGTTTGTTTACTGCGATATCATAGAGCCACGCATCGTCGGAGACGTCTATACACCGTTGTTACGCGTTATTCAAGCATGTGGAAAAACGAACTCAATTCCTGGAGAAACTGCGATGAAGACCCTGTCACCACCGCACTACATACCGCTCCTGCTGACAAACTTCCGTACCATTGAAATCAATATAAGAGATCATCTGGGGAAGCCGATACCATTTGAGTCCGGGACTTTGACGGTTACGTTACACTTTAGGCGTGTCCAATAAGGTGGAGGAAACTTACACTGACCATGGCGCAATACACTGACCATTACGAGGCACAGCTCGGGGGTGGCGGTATGGAAAGCTTTTATCGAGGGGCACCGTACCAACGCGGACACGGCATCGGAAGTTTCTTGGGAGGATTATTCCGCAAGGTATTACCTCTATTGTCCAGTGGAGTCAGGGCCGTTGGAAAAGAGGCCTTACGCACGGGGGCGAATGTTTTATCGGACATGGAGAACGACGTTTCGTTCAAGGATGCGTTGAAAGCGCGAGCTATGGAGTCGGGCCGCAACCTGCAGCAGAGGGCCAAAGATAAAGTCGTCAAACTTATGAAGGGGTCCGGATATAAAGGGGCGACGGGGGAGCGGGATCGCCAGTTGTTACTCGGGCGTGTCAAGAAACTCATCGCCGCTCGACAGTCCGCTGGAACAGGGAAAGTCAACAAAAGAAAAACCAAGAAAAAGGGTGAAAACAAGAAAAAGAAGGGGAGGAAGACTAAGAAAGCTGCAAAGACTACGGGTGGGAAGAGCGGCAAGGGTAAGAAGGGTGGCAAAAAACGAGCCATCACCGATATTTTCGGACCTCGCTAGTGACGCCCAGACAACCGGATAATAACAATAATAATGGCTTTCCTACACGCACATTCTGGAGAATGCATGAAGTCCGAACTAGATCTGTTCGCTCTACCACCGACACAGACATCCATCGAAGCTGGGCAGTGGATACACTACAAACCGGTATCCTCTCTGACCGATGACTCACCGATCGAATTCGTTGTACCGGGACACGGAGATGAGTACTTAGACTTGGCACACACTATGCTGAGTGTTCGCGTACGGGTGCAACCGCTTCAAACCGCAGCGAACCCCCCGGCGGCTGCTGTAGCCGAACCATCCGTATCACCTGTGAATAATCTTCTTCACTCGATGTTCAATCAGGTGGACATATTCTTTAATCAGAAGCTCGTATCACCGGCAAACAATTCTTACGCCTACCGCGCCTACATAGAGACTCTACTGAATTATGCACCGCATGCCAAACAATCGCATCTCTCGACCGGACTTTGGTACGGAAGCGAGAACGGAGAATCGGATGTCTACGATACAGCCGCCGCTGAGGCAGCCAAGGACGACGGATTCATCAAACGTCAGAGTATCACGAAGAATGGACGAATGGTCGATCTGCTCGGACATCTACACTGCGACGTCTTCAATCAGGAAAAGTTTCTGCTCAACGGAGTTGAGTTGCGTCTGCGTCTGGTAAGATCGAGGGATAATTTCTGCATATTGGAATCTACACCTCTGCACCGAATACACATAGTCGAGACTTCGTTGTTGGTGCGTCGCGTCAAGATCAGCCCCGGAATTCTATTGGCCCACGCGCGAACATTGGCAAAAGGTACGGCTAAATATCCCGTCACGAGAGTAGAGGTGAGGGCCTTCACCATTCACGCGGGCGTGCAATCAGAGATGCTGGACAACGTGATTCTGGGACAACTACCAAAACGCGTGATAATTGGGATGGTCAGTAACAAAGCCTTCAACGGAGACAGGCAGAAAAATCCGTTTAACTTCCAACACTTTATGATCAACTACCTGTCGCTGTACGTGGACGGCGTACAAGTTCCTGCGAAACCGCTGCTGCCGAATTTCTCCGGAGATCATTTGTACGTTGACGCGTATCACACGCTCTTTTCGGGAACCGGTATACATTTTCTCAACGAGGGAACCGGCATCAATAGACTGCAATACGCCAAGGGAAACTGTCTGATGGCCTTCGACCTGACACCTGATCTATCTGCTAACTGTCCGTCTCACTGGTCACTCGTCAAGCATGGGACTCTGAGGATAGAAGTACGATTTGACGAGGCACTTAAAGAAACCATAAATTGCATCGTTTACGCAGAGTTTGACAACCTCATAGAGATCGATGCCGCACGGCAGGTCATTACAGATTTCGGTGGGTAGACGAGACCCCATGCTGTGAGGAGTCCCCAGACCGCTCGTATACACAGACATCTGGCATAGAAACAAGTTCAGACCTGCAAGTCTTCGTCTTTGCCTAGGGCTGGAAGCAGCCGACGATGGAAGGGGGTGAAACATATGCTCGGGTATAAGAAGAACCGCACCGACTCCGATCAAGATCAGTCAAGTGCGAGATTTCGAGCAAACATGGACTTCGTAATAGACATCCAAGGTTTTCATGCTGGGGGGAAACAATTTCTACCGAAAGAAGTGGCTGTGACTACCGTCGACCATCGTTTCTTCGCGCATTGGATAATCAAGCCTCCGTACGCATTCTCGGAACTCAGCGAGGGAGAACGTGTTGCAAACAACTACGTGACGTGTTATCACCACGGGATCGACTGGTTCGAGGGTGATATCTCACTGAAGAAGCTGCACAGCAATCTTCAAGAGATCGCTGGCTCGGCCTACCGCATTTTAACGAGGGGGCAAGAGAAGTCAAAATATCTAGAGGCCGTAACATCGAGAAAGATTATAAATCTGGAACACTCTGGGTGCCCGCCATTCGGCAAGTTGGACGTGACGAGGGAATATTGCTTGTTTCACGGGGTTAAAAAGGAGGAATTTTTCACGTGTGCGCTCAACAATGTCGTCAAGTTGAAGAAATGGATCAAAGCGAGCAAACTTCTCATCGAGTACGACTATTCTGCGCACGCCGAGTCAGTCAATGGCAAGAGGGAACTCTGTTATACTCATCCAACACCTGACAGCAGTAGGAACGATCACGAGGAATCATCACGAGTACGACAACAGCATCAGCGATCTCCACCGAAGCTTCCTGCTAGAAATTTATTGAAGCAATATTTTTCATCGCCATTGCCCACACCGCCACCTAGTCCACCCAAGGCACCGCGTAAGGAGAAAGAATCAGGTAAATTCACACCTGCGATCATCATCGATTTCGACCGAATAGGACCGCTCGATCTCTCAACCACGTCAGACTCTAATTCTTCAGAAGCGACAGTCGATACGGGTGTTTCTGAAATTTCGAGAAATGAACAGCCTTCAGATTCAGCATGCGTTGTCAACGTTATTCCCGAGCAACTTGAGGCGGGTTTTCCCAGCCGACCGGATTCCCCTGGTGTGGACACCCCCGGCAGCTGTTGTCTCAAACACCGATGACCACACCAGACCCGGTACGCACTGGGTGGCGTTTTACGTCGCTTCGTCCGGACACGGTACCTATTTTGACAGCTTCGGACTACCCCCGCTTATCCCTCACCACAAACGATGGCTACGCAGAAATTGCCGACGATACATCTGGAACGACCGACAGGTACAAAGTTTTTCCTCTAACGTATGTGGACACTTTTGCATTATGTTTGTGTATTATATGGCTGCTGGTTTGTCTTTGCGCGGGTTTCTCGATATATTTACTGGTAATCATGAGACAAACGACCACATAGCGAAATCGTTTTACATCGGGTTAATTTCCACTGGATCTAAGAGCGAAATCACCGTTCCCACTCACCCTTGTCGCGGTAACGGCGTTCAGTATTGTACATCGAAGCAAAAATGTAATCTCTCGGGGCCGAATAGAAATAGAAATAGAAATAAAAAGAAAAAGAAATAAATGTGTAATTGTAATCGTAGAATAAGTTGTAGAATAGTCAGTACGTAATCACTCTTTTTATACTTGGAAATTTTCCAGAGCCCCTATGCTTGTACACGTTTAAATATATATATATACGTATACACATTTATAAAATATACCATATATATATAGGTATTTGGCATCTGTAGCCGTTATAGTATTAAGATTTTGTTTTTAAAAATATCAAAAAATTGTACTCGCAGTCGTAATATTCTATATTTTATCTTAGCATAAGTTACTTGTCTGTGTATTAGAAAATAAGTTGTAGGAATAAATGAAATAATTGGATTTTTTCTATAACCATAGCTGTAAGATTTAGAAAGAAAATTGAATACTCGTAGTCGTAATATTCTATATTTTATCTTAGCATAAGTTACTTGTGTGTGTATTAGAAAATAAGTTGTAGGAATAAATGAAATAATTGGATTTTTTTTTCGTAATTAACGCGTCATTCAATTATACACCTTTACCCATTCATAAATAAGTATATAAGCAGCAGGGTTCCCGCACCACCTAATTTTTCCCAAGTCCGCAACCTGTGTATTCTCACAAACAAACACATATATATATATATATATATATGTAAAATCAGGGGCGTAGGGCCCGGGGGTGAGGGCGGCGGGGACGTAAGACAAAGTCTTGGATGACGTCACACGGCCCAGATCGTCCCAATATTGAGCAAGGGTAGGCAGGGGTGAGGGCAGGGGGGTGAGAGGGACAAAAAACCCAAGGACACCCCAGCTGAGAAGTCGGCTAGAGCGAGGGGGGAGGGGAAGGGGGAAGGTTAGGTTGGAATCCTCAGTTTTCTCCAGAGTCGACCCGGGGGAAGCGGGGAGCGGGGAGAGGGGGGATTCTCCAAAGGCGCCTAGGGGGAGGGGGGAGGGGGGAGGGGGGAGAGGGGGGTTTGTTGTGTCTGCCCAAAGCTGCCCATATCTACTGATGTAATTCAGAAAAGTTTATTGATAAAAGTAACTAGAGATAATATCTCGATACAATAAGACCCTTGTTCTGAACGTAAAGTAAAGGATATAAATATGGTAATCGTTCGTATGCAAATAATTCGTAAGTCTCTGTAGGTTCAACAATATATGCACCTAGATGCTCATCAACTGTAATCTCACTGTAAATTTGAGCACAAAAATATACCTTTCCATCGCAATTGATGATCTCAACAATTTTCCCAAAATCTTTTTCAGATTTTGAAATATCAATTGCCACGAATGTATTTAAATTATATAATGTGCCGCAAATTGTCACGATACTATGCCAAGTTGAAGTTTGCGAGCATATTTTTGTATAATCTTTGCATCGTAATACGATGTTCGAATCAAATATTGGACCAAACTTAATTTTCTCTGACAAATTCAATTTGGACATTGTCTCTAGCATAGCAAAAGCCTGTTTATTTGCGATATTTGTCAATAAGTTTATTTTGGAAGTCGTACCCTGTGCGTTCAATCTAATATTACGATGATACGATTCGAATCGCATACCCCAATAATAAATCGACGGTCCATTCAAGAGCATTAATCTAGGATAATGAGTTAACAGGTGCAGTTTATATGGAAGTTCACCTTTCAACTCGTTGTATAGAACATTATGTTTCTCGATTACCCTAGATAGTTCTCCAGCTACAGAAGCGCTTATACGTGGCGAGGTGATAATACCAATTATTTTTCGCATATACTTGTATAATTTCCAATAAACATCTGACTCAGGAACCAAATCACCGATTATGACGCCTAGATAGCGAGCTAAGCACAGTGTTTCACCAGCCGACATCTTTAAATCATTTTTACTTTTTAATCGTTCGTATTTGATCAACGGGGGTTTGGGGGAAATTTCTAAATGACTAAAGTCAAAATTTTTAATTCTCAAATTAAGGTACGGAAGAGTAAAATAATTTCTCTCAATAATAAGATGATATACAATCAATTTCAGACCGAACATACACATGCCTTCTACAGCATCGTGCATAGCGTCCACTGAGATGTTTTCGCAGATATGAAAACCTATCACTTTGTGAAAAGCACATGCTTCTTTGATGCCTTTGGAGCTTTCAGTAGATGTCACTTGCTTAGAGTCTTTTTCATATTGATCTTTAGATCTTAAAAGAATCGAATTCTCAGTTGTGAAGCTAGTTACCTGTGTGACGGACGGTATGGGTAGAGTGTTATTAATCCCTATGGTTTTATCACAAGCGAGAACCCATCAATCAATGGAATTAATCATCCCGTCACATCCACATAGTAAATAATTATGAAAAAGATCTATTCTAAAATAGATCGGTAAATGGGAATCGTTGCCGCCTAGTCCTATACAGGTCTCAATAGATTTATTTAAATTATTGTGAGGCTAGTTGATATAGAAATAATAATAATATAATTAAGGTAAAATAAAATAAATGAATAAAAGGGTGGTTCAAATAATCATGAGGATTGACTGGTAAAATCAATAATGTATTCTTGAACGATTTTGAGAATAATAATATGGTTCAAGCGACGGACAACTGATTGTCGGTTGAACAGAATTATATAAAATAATGTAATCACAAAATAATAAAAATAATGTAATAATATAAGGATATCCGACGTGGGGATCGTGAAGGCTTGTTACTATATAAAAATTATCAATGAAGGTAATGAAATAATAAAGGCCTCTTCACGATTCACACGCTGATACGAGTAATAAAATAAAAGAAAAAAAAGAAATATAGATAAGAATGTAAATAAGAAATAAGAACTCTCTCTCTCGGATTGTATCGGAGATCTATTCTAATACCTATATAAAGATCTATAAGTAAAATTCCTCCAGGATTGAATCAAGATCTGTAAATGGGAGCTTAGTGCCTTAAAGTAGAACACCAGAATAAAAGTCTCTTTTTGACATAAAAGAATTCCCGCACTGGTATCAGGGTAGAACCCGAAATTCTATGAATTATCGCAGGCGGTTTATTAGGTTTACAATCATTCAGATCTTGGTTCTATCGCGAGAATAATAAATGAATTCCTCGATAAGGAAATATATGCTTAGTATGTAAATTCTTCAGTTATAGTAATAAAGTAATAATATAATTCGAGATCGGTAGTTATTGGGCTTAATGCTATTGAGAATTTGATGAATAAAAGAAACAGACCCAACAGGATTAGGGTGAAACCCGGAATTCTATGAATTATCCTGCTTGGTTATTAATTTTATGTCCATACCGATCTCGAGTTATTCAATTAAAGTAATATTTATAATTATATGAATAACAGGAAAAATAAAAAAAATATATAAATATTCGGGTTGATGAATGAGTAGCAACGCAAGCTCGCCGGGTGGTCTCGTTATTAGGAAGGAATCGCTCCGAAATACTATTAGTATTGGCCTATAACGATATTCCCGTGGTTGTACTACACATCAGATGGAATTATATTTTATCATGCATAAGGTTAAAATTAAAGAATTCTGGAAAACAATATATCGATTTCCGAATATGAACGGTAAATTATAAAAGAGCGAATTTTGTGAGCGATCGTGGTTACTTAGCTTTGGATGAGATGGCGTAGCATGGGACTAATTTTCGATCCTTAGGTATTTGCCTCCCTCACCTTAGGTACCTCGAAGCCTTCGATTTGCGTAGAATTTAGATAGCGGTTTAGGATGTATTACTGTTTTGATGGATTTAAAATGTTTTGAACTGAAGCTAATTTTACGATCAAATGTCCATTGTTCGTGACTGATTCGATACACAGGTTTGAATGATTCTAGGTTTGTAGAAATATTAATGATGAAAATCGAGCTTGGTTTAATCTGAGATTAAATTTAATATAGGTTATATTAATAATACAAATACTCGAAATGAGTATAAGGCGGAAAGTGAAGTTATGATTTAATATTGAAAATATTTAATAGCTTGTGTCTCTGCACTGAATTTGAGAACTTAAACGGAACACTAAGTTTTTAGATTTATCACGTTTAATTGAATTTGTTAACGAGTGCTAAGTCCTTTATACTACCACTTTTATTATAAGAAATAAAAGATTGAGTATAACTCTTGGCTTGATTACTGCACACGGGTCCTTGCGACCACGCACTTCGCGACTTGACAGAAGAAAGACCCTAATTCAAATTCAAAGGCGACGAGGTAGCCGCGGTTGCAACAATGCATATATTATTGCGCGCGTGGCTTAGCCAATTAGGGCCTTGCTTAGTGGCTAATTATCGCCTGATTGGTTTGAAGGACTACTTGCAGTTAAGCGTAGGAGTGGGGCCCTGGTGTCGTTCTGCGGTCCCATGCTATTCCATGCTTCACCTATAGTCTTTATTATTTAGCTTAGCTTTCCTATTTCCTGGGAATATTAGAGAGAGTAGAGACTACACCTACGTACACTAGCTTAGTAGTGTGAAATTGAGGGGTCAGCAATACTGGGTTCCAGTCTTGCTTCGCCGTCGTCTACTGCTACGCGACTTATAGACGTTTCAAGAAAGGAAATATTGTATTACATTTCCGTTTTGCATTAAAAAGGAAATATTGTATTACCGATTTCTGAAGTAAAATGAGTAAACTATTGCGCGTTAAAAGAACGATTCTGATATTATTTATCCGACTTTATCGATGATGATTGAAGAATGAATCAATGAAATGAATGAAAAGAAATTTAGAGTTTTGAAGGTTTCCGAAATTACGCACGTAACACCTGAGATTTATCTGCTTCGCATATTCGACAACAAAAATTTGTTCTAAATGAGGTAACAAATCCGAAAATCTCGTTCATACCGAGATTGTCACCTAATATGAGTACTAATTGAAATTTTATAATGTATAGTTTTCCACTAACTTTTATGAGTACTCCTTCTTCCTGGAGGAAATTTAATTCTTTTATTAAACTGTCAAATAATTTCTCGTTGGTAGTTTTCTTTTTATCGTTTGAACGTATTAAGGGGGAATCTACACCTTTGAATCTTCAAAAAATCGTTTTTGTTTTTATATTTTTTTTTTGGAATGCTAGTGACCTACTTTACCTGCAAATGAATTGGCGTCCGAAAATCTAGAGGATTTGAAAAGTTATAGTCATGACCGTCCCGAATTGCGAAAAAGCGCCGCCGCGCGGCGCGCGGACGCTCATATTGGTCCCGTAAATATTGTACAGTACCGCCAACACCACTGTCTTGCTTTTTTTGACGTTTTTATATATTTTGCTTTCGAATTTTATTTTGTGATCTTTCAATTTTTTGTAATTATGATTTTTGTACATATTTAATTTTCAATATTCTTTTGAATTGTGATAATTGACAGAACACATGGCTGCGATCTACATTTTTTCGAGGTTAGGTGTCTACTTGTTTGTTAATAGTCGTGCTGTCATCACGAATTCAAACCAATAGTAATTTTCAATATTGAACGAACACAGTGTATATATCTGAGATGAGATGAAACGTCGCAATCGAAAGAAGATATGATCCATCAAAAAAGTGCATTTGAAATCGATTCCAGGAGACTACACATTCAGATTTCTAGAAAGATGAGTATTTCTATAATATATTAATTGCGAAAGTTTGATAAATATTATAAGAAAAAAGGTATGATTGATGAAAGATGGGAGAATTTTCGGAGTACTGACAAAAATTGTGCTAGCATCTTCTGAATCTCAAAAATATTGAAGATTAAGGAGAGACTTCGGTGAAATTTTGAAAATCGCTATTCGAGGTTGTATAAAAAAAATCCTTCCAGCAGTTTTTGAATAATGTCAGTATATAGACTGTGAAAAAAAATTTCAGCCTCCTGCGATGAAAATGTAAGCGCAAGGAACCTTGCGAAGAAGATTTTTCTTACCGCTGTCAAAAATTCCTTGCGTCTACACTTTCATCGCAGGAGGCTGAAACTTTTTTTCACTATCTATACTGACATTATTCAAAAACTGCTGCAAGGATTGTTTTATACACGTCTTTTCAAAGTTATAAAAATTAAAAATTCTGTTTTTGCCAAAAATTTCACCGAAGTCTCTCCTCAAGAATTCTGAAGGATTTTTATGTTTTGAACAATTTTGATCAGATTTTTCCTGACCCAATTCATTCTTTTTCTAGCAGCCTAACTGGACACTTACCGGACACTCTTGTTAGACAGAACAGGTCAAAACTCACTACAAGCCTACGCCTGGCACATGTGTCTAGACTCGACTCATAACACATCGATACAAGAGCAGCTGCGGATACAGCATATTAATCATAAGCAAAATCTTAGAACTTGATTTTCTGTAGATACATTTTCTTGTCTGGGAAAAGTAGAAAATAAAAAAAAAATAAAAAAATAAAAAGTTTAAAAGTTGATTTCTGGAGAATGAATATTTTGACCGGTTGTCGTAAAGAATCAGGAGCATCGTTGGACCAATTCTGGAGTTTGTGGTCTTCAAATTTGTAGAATCGAAGCCTCTATCATATGAACATAGAACTTTTTGATATCACTATTTTTGGTTGAGATAATAGAAAAAGTAGAGAAAAAAAAATTGAAGAATTAGAATAATCTCAGTAAAAACTAAGCGAGTCAGGCAATTCTTGCAATATCAAAAAGTTCTATGTTCATATGATAGAGGCATCTCTTCTGAACAATTGAGGACCAAAAACTCCAGAATTGGTCCAACGATACTACTGATTCTTTACGACAACCGACCAATTTTGTATTTTTCTATATTGAGCGTTACTACTATCAGACTCAAAGTAATATCCAATGTTATATATGGATAATGAGGATCAAACCCTTCCCAAACTTCATGATTTTTTCGGATTTGATCAGACTCTCAAATTCGCTGTAAAATATCAATCTCTTTCTCAGAATGTTAACCCACTTATGGCCGGTTGCATAAAGGTGGGTTACCCGAACCTTCAAATACCCCGTAGGTAACCCCGCAGATACTACCCGTTCAACCGTTTCTTCATCTGACAGCTGTCATGAATCGCTGTTAACTTCTGACAGTCATGTAGGTTGAACGAGTAGTATCTGCGGAGGTTATTGAGATTTTTGGGTAACCCACCTTTATGCAACCGGGCATTAAAGGTGGGGATACCCCCTTAACGTTGAAAAGATTATGCTATCTAATTTGGCAGATAACCATGGCGGTAAACATGCTATCGAGGCGTATACTGCGCCAACTTTATTAATTCCGGCGTGACTGCCTAGCGGATTCCCTAATTCTACGTCATCAAAAAAAATGTATAATGGCATCACAATGTCTTTACTGAATTTTTCGGAGTACTTCTTATTGTATATGTATGTGTGGTGGTGTGAGGAGCGGGAGACGAGCTGGTAGGTTGATCATCCGTACTCCATGTATGCTAGTACTTCACTGCCTTTATTTCATAGTATAATATAGTATGGAGTGGGATACAATGTATACTGCGCAAGCGCTACAGTCGCTGTTATATATATACTTATATATTAGTGTTAGTACACATATACCACATCCTTCCCCTTTTATATATTTTTTTTTTTTTTTTGCTTACAATGTTAGTATATAAAATTACTATTTACAAAGTTCATTTTTACATTATAACGATCAATAGGTTTTATGTTTCTTTTTGACCTTCTTAGTTCTTGAGATTGCGCATCTCTTTTAACGTTTTGTTTTATACTATTTTTATCATCACTTTTAATACTTTCTTTTTCACTGTTATTTTCACTGTTTACTTCTCGCCACTTTATAATTTGATCAAAGTGTCTCTTATGCTCTCCTCCTTCTTTAAATTGAATAATACAACTTCGTGGGGAGTTTATACGTACAATACGAGCTTTTGACATTTTTGGGTGATTTTTGCGAAAGTCTTTAGCCATTACTACAGTCCCGACTTCGAATTCGGCATTTCTTATGCCTTTAAATTGTTCGATTTGGTTATCTTGTTTTATTTCAACAATTTTTCTACTATCTGGACGTAGCAATTGCAAGGGTGTTCGCAATTCACGATTATACAAAAGTTTAGCAGGAGTTTCATTCGTAGTTACATGTTTCGTAGTTCTATACGCAAACAAAAATATTTGAATCGCAGTTTTCACATCAACATTCATACTTTGTGTGATCGCTTTTATTTTCCTTTTAAATTCTTTTACAAGTCCTTCAGCAGCTCCATTGGTTGCTGGATGCTTAGGAGCAGAAAATGTATGTTTAATACCTAACCCTCTGAAGTAAGTTGTACAATCATCACTTATAAATTGGCTACCTGAATCGGTAACTATTTGATGCGGCAATCCATGCTTTACAAATACTTCTTTAAAAATCTCAATAGTGTGTTGCGCTGACATATCTTTTGCTATATAGACTTCAGGCCATTTAGAGTAAGAGTCGATAATTATTAAATAAGTGTAACCTAAAAGTGGTCCTGCGAAATCTGCGTGAATCCTATGCCAATGTTGTGTGGGGACGGGTTTATAACAAATTAATTGGTTTTGAAGACAAATTTGAATGAGCTTTATTATTGATACAAGCTGTTTGGCGTTTAGAATAAGAGTAAAGTCCGAATGTGGCAACTTACGTTGCTACCCATCGTCAGCGAGATGCTGACGCAAGGTATTTTAGCATAGGCGTATAGGACGCCGTTAAAGTGTCTCAAAGGCATGAGCGCAAAAGGCAAGGTGTATAATCTTGAACTACTCTCAACTGTAGTTCGCAGAAACTGAAGATTAATAAGAATAATGAAATGGAGAATTATTGGTATCGCGATGTTTTGTCTTCGGTAGAAGGCGAGACATCCCGATCTTGTCTAAAATTTTAGTATTTGAATTTATCGTTAAATAGCAATGATTTGATTATAACACCTTCCCCCTTAAGAATGAATGTGAAGCGAAGCAAAATATTCATCGGTAAAAATCAATATTCTAGGTGAGGATTACAAACCTTTCCTCAGCTATTATATAACCATATAACTATTCTTGATAAGAACGCTTACAATATTATTTTGTGCGGATGAGAATTTATAAAAGCTTTTCTCAGCCGTTTATTTGATTACATATAGTTATTCTAAATATTAATTGTTCTTAATAAGAACGCTTACAATATTATTCTGTGCGGATGAGAATTTATAAAAGCTTTTCTCAGCCGTTTACTTGATTACACATAGTTATTCTTAATATTAAAAATCAATATTCCAGGTGAGGATTACAAAGCTTTCCTCAGCTGTTATATAGCCACATAATTGTTCCTAATAAGAACGAATAGAGTGCACTGAAAGAAATTCCCATGGTTGAACAGCAATATTTTGTTGAGTTCCATGTAAATTTCTTCGAGTGTGTAACGTATGTTTATTCTCTATGATCCCTATCCATATTCTATTTGAATCGGTTCTATTGGATCAGTTGACTTGTGGTATGGTTTCAATCTGTTTGCATGCACTATTTTGTTCTTCCCTTTGATTTTTACCTCATAGTTCACTTCATTAATTTGATCAGTAATGGGGTATGGCCCCAGAAATTTTGGGTCTAATGGTCCGGCAGTTTCGTTACTCATCAGTACTAAGTCCCCAATTTCGAAATTTTGTGGTCGAGTAATTTGGTTATAATAGGCCTTGGATTTTTCTTTGGATTTATCTATGTTCTGTTTCGCGAGGGCTTGGCTGTTCATCAATTTTTCTGAGAGTCTTTGAGCATATTCTTCATATGTTTCGTCCTTAGGATCGTGAGGCACACTACAAGGTACTCTGGCTACCTGTCCGAATATAAGTTCGTAAGGTGATATTTTAGTGGTAGTATGAGGTGTTGTGTTGTACGCGAGGATATAAATTGGGAGTGTTTCGTTCCAGTCGTTTGTAGTAGACATACACCTAAGGTAATCTTTTAACGTGCCGTGGCTGCGTTCGAGCGCCCCGTTGGTTTGCGGGTGGTATGCAGTACTATTTAACTTTTTTATTTTCAGTATTTTTGTGACTTGGGTGAACAGGTCACTCATAAAATTTGTGCCTTGGTCTGTGAGGATTGATAGTGGTACTCCGTAGTTAGATATGAAATTTCGTATGAAAGCTTCTGCGGTATGTTCAGCGGTGGCAGCTCGGAGTGGGTAGGCTTGGGAATATTTTGTTAGGTCGTCTTGTAGTGTCAGTATGTAACTATGACCTGACTTTGTAGTCGGTAAGGGCCCAACTATGTCTAAGAAAACCTTTTCAAATGGTTTGCTACTGCTGGTCGTAATCTTCATTGGCATTTTGGTCTTTAGTCGATCGGTTTTATTCTTTTGGCAAGTCGTGCAATTACGAATATATGTTTTTACATCGTTTTTCATTGAATCCCAGTGGTATCTTTCTTTAAGTCGCGTCATAGTGCGACTCACCCCTTGGTGTCCACCTGAAGGGCTGTCGTGAAATTCTTTGATAACGTCTTGAATGTGGTCTTGATTGAGATCGGTTTTTATGTTCGTACAAACAGTTATTTTAATTCCCGATCCTTTAAATATGAATCGTAACATCGTCCGAACCTTATGCCATTTTAAATTATCGATCCCGCAACCGATCCTGGGTATGGAAACTGTTTTGATCGAGTCTATTTCTAATTTTTCTTTGAATTTTATCAAACTTATGTATAAATCCTCATATGTAGGCTTATCCCAGAAGTTTTTCTTTGTCATTATGTAATAAACGTTACGGTCTCGTAAGGTGAGTTTACCAGTCGTGTATAGTTCAGCTGATTCCTTCAAGTTCTCAACATTGCCGTATCTAGTTTTGAATTCTAATGCTATTCCCTGACTCATTTCCAGATCGGTGGAAACAGTGTGTGCGTAGTTATCGATTCGATTGAAAAGGTCATCGTGGATTTCTACGATGCTTGAGTTTTGCACTATCGTTGTTTTTATGAGTTTAAGGTATTCAGGGTACGATGGGAGAGAGCTCGTCACTCTGATAGGACATATTTTGAACACATGATTAGTTGATGGATCGATAGGATTTCTACTAAGCGCATCTGCGTTCTGATTTTTTATTCCGGGTTTGAAACAAATCTCGTAGTCGAATTCCGAGATTTTTAATTGCCATCTGACTAATTTACTATTTGGATCTTTGATGTTAAACAGCCAAGTCAGGGGCCTATGATCGGTAAATATCTTGAATTTCCTCCCGAACAGGTATGGTCTGAAATGTTGGGTCGCCCATACTATTGCCAGCAGCTCGCGTTCGATTGTGGAGTAGTTACTTTCTGCTTTGTTTAGAGTTCGCGAGGCATATGCAACAGGCCTATCGTCACCTGGGACACCTTGAGATAATACGGCCCCTAGAGCAGTGTTACTGGCATCTGTCGTTAGATTAAATGTCTGTGTATAGTAGACTGTTTCAAATGAAAAGAAGTTTCTTTTTTTTTACTTCCCACCAATGGAGCAGTTCAGGGCAGGTATAGCAAAGAATTTGCACCAAAGCAGGTGCAAAAATGATTTTTTTTGAGCTGGCGCCGAGCATTTTTCTTTTTTCCGTTGATTTAACATAGGAATTTCCCTAATTTTTTTTCAATATCAAATTTCATGATCGAAAATCATGTTCATTCTTTGGCGACCACTCGAGAAAGATGTTAAATACCAGCTTTAGATGTTATTGACGATCGTTGGTTGGAAATAAACAAAATTGTAGCCATTCTTTCCCATGAAATACTCAGAATTAACGAATAAAATATGGATCTTATAGTGTTTGTTTCCATGCAACGATGGTCATAACATCTAGAGCTGGTATTTAACATCTCTCTCAAATTGTCGTCAAAGAATGAAGATGATATTCGATCATAAAATTCGCTATTGAAAAAAAATTAGGGAAATTCCTATGTTAAATCAATGGAAAAAAGAAAAATGCTCGGCGCCAGCTCAAAAAAAATTATTTCTGCACCTGCTTCGGTGCAAATTCTTTCTTATATCTGCCCCGAACTGCTTCATCGGTGGGAAGTAAAAAAAAAAAAACTTCGTCTCATTTGAAACAGTCTAGTGTATAGTCAGGGTATATTAAGACTGAGTCGGATATTAGGGCATTCTTTAGTTCTTCGAAAGAATTTTGCTGCAATGACGTCCATTCGAATGGTACGTTTTTCCGTAAAAGTTCTGTCAATGGCTTAGCTATCATCGAGAAATTATTTATGAAACGTCTATAGTAACCTACAAGCCCGAGAAATGATTTTATTTTCGTAGGTGTGTTGGGTGTAGGAAATTCCTTGACTGCTCTGGCTTTGTCTGGGTCAGGTTTAACTCCGTCTTTTGATATTATGTGTCCTAAGTAAGCAACCTCTTTTCTCAAGAACTCACATTCATTTGGTTGTAATCGTAAGTTATATTCTTTCAATTTCAGTAATAACCCCCAAAGTTTTTCTGTATGGGTTTGAAGTGAGTCCGCGTAAATTATCAGGTCGTCTAAGTACACTAAACATTTCAATCCTTGTAACCCCGATAGAACGGTATTCGCTAATCTCTGGAATGTAGCTGGGGCGTTTTTAAGCCCAAATGGCATGAATGCGAATTCGAAATGTCCTTTATGGGTGGAAAACGCGGTTTTATGCATATCGTCGGGATTCATTGGAATCTGGTGAAACCCGCTGGCCATGTCGAGTACGGTGAAGTATTTAGAGCTTCCTAACTGGTCTAGGATATCTACTATATTCGGTAGCGGGTAAGCATCCCCTATTGTTTTATCATTCAATTTTCGGTAGTCTACGACTATTCTCCACTTCTTAATCCCTGATGAGTCTAGTTTCTTTGGTACCACCCAGATGGGTGAGTTCCATGGTGAATTTGAATTTCGAATTGTTCCTTTATTTAGGAGATCTTCTATTTGTTTATCTATTTCTGTTTTGTGGATTTCAGGGTACCGGTATTGTCTAACATGAACCGGTGTGTCATCGGTAGTTTTAATTTTGTGGGTACAGGCTTGCGTACCTGGCAATGTGTCCCCATCTAAATAGAAGAGTTCGTTAAACTTGGTACAAGCTTCTACTATACTTTCCTTTTCTTCTAAATTTAAATGGTCTAATCTTAATGCGTCTTTTAATTTTTTGATTCTGTCAGCTGAAGTATTTTCGTTTATACAATTAACTGAATGTATCTCGTCAGTTTCAGAATCTAGAATTCTGCAAACTCTTTGTGGTTCGATATGGATAGTATGGTCCGTGTCTGTTAGATTGATGATGCTTGTGATAGCCGTGTTATCGGGTCTAATTGTCACGTAGCTTCCGCTTATTACGACTCCCGGTTGTAACTCGACCCTATATATTGAGCCTTCTTTTAAGGAATCTTCGGCGATGGTTGGGATGTCTGCTAAAATTTCTGTCCTGGCGGGAATCGTGAATTGTTTTTGATTTTGCAATTTGTATTTGAGACTACCTAATAGCAACTCGGGCTTATCCATGCCTCTGCATCTATAACTGATCAGCACATTATTGAATTGGGTTAAGAGGTGGTTGCCTATTAAACCATCTTGTGTTATGTCTAAGGAATCGTCTACTATGTGAAATTTGATCGGCCTAACTTCGTCTCCTCCATCGAGTGTAAGTTCAATGGTTCCTAATGTATATGCTTGTGAGTCACTAGCTAGACCCTTTAATTTAATCCGCTCTTGTGGGTTTATCTGTGATGAATTTATAATAAATTTCTTCTTGATCAAACATGGGTAGGCTCCAGTGTCTAACATCAACAAGGTTTTAGGTTGATTCAACTCGGGTATTGACAAAATTACGTTATTTGGTGACCCGATTAAATTTATCTTATGTTCTGGTATTTCTATTTTTCCGCCGTTTGTGTTGAGCGGTTTTCTATTACGGACTTCGTTCCGCTCGTCGACGCAGTCCGTTCCCCAAAATTCGAGGTTCCTACATGGTTTTGATTAGTTTTCGCGGCTAACATAGCTTTCTTTTTGAAACACTTGTTTTCTATATGGCCGGGCTTTTTACAAAAGAAGCACTTAATTCTGGAACTATCGATAGGATAGATTCGTTGGCATTCGTCGCATGTAATCTCTTCTGTTATAGAGTCATAGCCATTTATGATTTCGGAACAGTTTTGTGAGCAGCTGTTTTCTGATTGGTGGTCTAAGTCTGCGTACTGATCGGATTCTGAACTATAACCTGCTTCAATGGTATTTATTGGTTCGGATCTCTGTTTCTTAAAACAGGTTTTTGCTGTGTGCCCGATCTTATTGCAATTTTGGCAAACGAGATCAGTTCTACTAGTAGCAGCGGTTCTTGCAAGATAAGTTATTTGATTTTCGGTTGCCCTCAATTTTTCTTCTTCTGTGGCCCAATTGTAAGCTTGAAGTAAGTCTTTAGGGTTTTTTAATCTTAGGATGTCACGTAGTTTCTCGTTAAGTCCGTAAATGAAACAGTCTCGTGCTTTTGTCGTAATGTTTTTCTCGTAAAATACAGTCTCTTCCTTAGTTCTTACCGGACCAGATTCTACTACTCTTATGCACAGATTTTCTATTCTTTGATAGAAGGAATCGACAGATTCCCCGGGGCGTTGCCTACAGATACTTAGTTCCAATTCCCATTGTCTATTTGTTCCCTTGGCTCCATAAAACAGTAGTAACTCCTTTTTCAGAGTATCGTAGTCTTTAATTTCCCTATTTTGAATCCTTTCATATGCCTTACCAGTGATTTTGATACGTATATATTCGTAAAGTTCTTCTGATTCTGTAGTAATGCATTGTTTGATCGCGCGATCGCATTTGTCAATAAATTCTCTGACGCTAATATCTTTTCCGGTAAATACGGGAAGGAGTTTGGCTAATTTTTCAGCTGATACTGGCATTTTCTAGGATTTCAATTACAAATTTCGAATATTACTATTGCTAGTTCGTAAGACTTACAGTAACAGTAGGGTGAGCCAATACATAACGTTATCAGTGTTGAAAGCTCGAGTTCGCTGTACCGTCGGATCCGTAGTTGGTTGCTTTGGTGTTGGTTTACTGGAATCCTCTTGCGTTTATGTCTTGACGGATCTTGAGGTTTCTTGAGCGCCTCTTCATATAGGGCACGTAATGTAACTTCGGTATACTTTGGTTTGTTGGTCACTTCACAGGGTTTTGTTAACGTTGATTTCGTGTAACGGTAAATTATATGTCAATCCACGGACAGTGATTTTGTTAACGTTGATGTATAACAACGAATAGGGTTTTGGTAACGTTGATTTCGTACAACGGTGAATTATGTGTTAATCCACGCACAGTGATTTTTGTTAACGTTGATGTATAACAACGAATAGGGTTTTGTTAACGTTGATTTCGTACAACGGTGTATTATGTGTTAATCCACGCACAGTGATTTTTGTTAGCGTTGATGTATAACAACGATTAACGAATAGGGTTTTGTTAACGTTGATTTCGTACAACGGTGAATTATGTGTTAATCCACGCACAGTGATTTTTGTTAACGTTGATTTATTACAACGGCCTCTGTTTTCTAATTATTGTCTTCAATCCAATATCTCGCTTCTGACACCACTGTTGTGTGGGGACGGGTTTATAACAAATTAATTGGTTTTGAAGACAAATTGGAATGAGCTTTATTATTGATACAAGCTGTTTGGCGTTTAGAATAAGAGTAAAGTCCGAATGTGGCAACTTACGTTGCTACCCATCGTCAGCGAGATGCTGACGCAAGGTATTTTAGCATAGGCGTATAGGACGCCGTTAAAGTGTCTCAAAGGCATGAGCGCAAAAGGCAAGGTGTATAATCTTGAACTACTCTCCACTGTAGTTCGCAGAAACTGAAGATTAATAAGAATAATGAAATGGAGAATTATTGGTATCGCGATGTTTTGTCTTCGGTAGAAGGCGAGACATCCCGATCTTGTCTAAAATTTTAGTATTTGAATTTATCGTTAAATAGCAATGATTTGATTATAACACCAAGGATGGTTCGGGTAAGGCCAAGGTGAAAGTTTCATTCTTATTGGATTATCATTAACTACTACGCAATGTTCACAATATCTTGCTTTTTCTTCGAGTTGTTTATCAATATTCGGCCACCATACAACCGACCTTGCCATACTTTTCATTTTTACAATTCCGAAATGACTTTCATGAATCTTTTCTATTACATCTTTTTGTACTTTATAAGGTATAATTACACGCTGACCCCTCATTAAACACTCTTTTTCTATTGTCATTTCATCTTTTCTTAACGCATATGGTTTATATTCATCTGACCAATCTTTTATTTTATTTTCTGGCCAACCATTTGATACCATTCTTTTAACTTTTGATAATATTTTATCTTTAGCAGTTTCTCGCGCAAATAATTTATAATCTAAACAAGCAATTCTACTTTCAACTACATAGTGTAAATAAGTATACTTTCTTTCGGTATCTAGTAATTCATGTTGTTTTTCTTCCAAACTCGGTAAACGTGACAAAGTGTCTGCAACAATGTTATTCCTAGTACTTATACATTCAATTTTGTAATTAAATGCTGATAAGAAGTATGCCCAATTTTGTAGTCGACTTGCTGCCATTTTAGGTATACCTTTTTCAGGTGAAAAAATTCTGGATAATGGCTTGTTATCAGTCCTTAATATAAAGTCTCTTCCGAAAATGTAGTCGTAAAATTTTGTTACTCCAAATATAATTGCTGCAGCCTCTTTGTCGATTTGTGAGTAATTTTTCTGTGCATCTGTCAAACGCTTTGATGCAAATGATACCGGTTTATCACCGTCTTTGTAAGGTTGACTAATGAATGCACCTAACCCCTGTGGTGACGCGTCACAGGTTAATATTAATGGTAACGACGAATCGTAGTTTACAATTGTGCGCTTTAATTCTATTTTTGTGTTTTCAAAGGCTTTATCACAACTTTCAGTCCATTCAAACTTTTCATTATTATTACATTTATACAATGGTGCTAAAATGTCTGCTCTATCTTTAAACAATCTACCATAGTAATTTATTTTTCCTAATAGTAGTTGCAATTCTTTGTGAGTAGATGGCTTTTTCATTTCTACTATAGCTTTGTATTTATCATCGGTTATACTAATATTATTATTAGATAATTCAAAACCGAGATACGTAATCTTTTTCTGAAAAAATCCACATTTTTCTTTTCTACCGACTAAACCGCAATCGACTAACTTTGTTAATGCTAAGTCTAAATTTGCTAAATGTTCCTCGTCGTTATCACCGGTTATTACTACGTCGTCTGCTACAATTGCAACGCCTTTTACATCTTTCAGAATATTTTCAATCGTTTTCTGGAAAAATCCCAGTCCCGATGCTATACCGTACATCATGTGTGTACAACGAAATAAGCCTTTATGGGTATTTATTGTCATTATATGTTGCGAATTTTCGTGCACCGGCACTTGCAAAAATGCTTCTTTTAAATCTATTTTTGAATATCTTTTGACATAAGCGCTATTTTCAACTTTACTTTGGTTCGTTTGTAACTTTGCTACAGCATGATCAAAGTTTGGCTGTGCGTACCGTATAATGTTTAATTCCGGATTTACTGTAACTTTGAAATCTCCGCATATACGCACGTCCCCATTCGGCTTTATGACAAGCACTATCGGTGTTGCCCAATCACTCGTTTCTATCGGTATAAGCTTTTTTTCTTGAACTAACCTATCTAATTCGGTTTCTATCTTGTCTTGTAAGGCAAATGGTACTGGCCTCGCTAACATGTACTTAGGTGTAGCACCTTCTTTCAATTCCAGTTTCATTTTACCCTTTGTAAACGAACCATTTTGAGAATCAAAAAATGTACTATGTTTTTGTAAAATGTTGCCTAACTTTTTTTTTAAATTATTGTTTGTCTCGATAACATTTAAATTAGGTACTTTATACAGTGGCCACATTCCTAAAGCTTTCAACCAAGATCGCCCAATGATTGGTGGACCACTCGATTTTGTTACATATACATCAGTTCTAACTTCAACGTTATTTGCTTTTACTTTAATGTCTTGTAACACTCCTAGCGGTTTGTTTATACTGCCATCATGATTAACAAATTCTATTTTTGTATCATCTAGTTCGTTATTTTTAAAATATTTATTCTTTAAATCGACCGGTATTCTTGACATCGCCGCTCCCGTGTCTATTTCCATTTTAATTTTAGCATTATTAATTTCGATATTCATATACTGTGGTTCTACGCAGGTGTCACCCGGTATATATTTAGGGCGCGTGAAATACAAATTTTTGCGTGTGAACATATCAGCTAAATCTCCTGAGATACTATTAGTTTCTGAATTATTATCATTATCATTGTTATGCGAACTGAGATAACCTACACGCGGCGCGCTTTTACATGCGACTTGTATATGTCCTTTTTTTCCACACGCTCTACAGACCGAGTCTGCGTGATGACACTTATAAATGCTGTGGTCTGACCTACCACATCGATAGCACGCATACTCCGATGCTCGATTTCCACGTTGCTGGTGCTGGCCGCCTCGGCCTCTCGACGTATATCTTTGGTGCGCACGCGCCGACGGCGCCTGCTCACTTAGCTGTCCGTGTTGGTTGTCTCTCTGACTGCCTCGACTTCGTGATCCTCCCCTCTGTTGGTTCCTCTGTTGATACTGCGGTCCTCTCCGACCACCTTGCGGATGTTTAGCGGCATCCATCTTGTGTACATTTTCAGCCACGTGCTCGTGATTTCCTTGTACTTTTTCAGCACCTTTTTCCGCTGCCTCTGATGCCAATGCTTTTTTTAGCGCCGTTTCTAACGTCTCCATTTTTCAAATCTCCGCTCTTATGTTTTTTACTTTAAGGGGTTAGGCCACTCTAGAATTTTTGAAAAACCTTTATTTTTTTATTTTTTTTTATGGTCCCCTAGGACCTCAAAAATAGTGTCCTAAAAGATTATGGCCGGGAAAAATCTTCAAGTACTCGGTTTTCGAATTTTAGTACACTCAGCAACAAAATTAACGGCGCACCCGGCAATCGGCGAAATAACGCCGACTTTCAAAATGCTGTAACTCAATGAAAAATTGTAAAAAAAAAATCATTCGGGAAAGCATTTTGAAGGTTGAAACTTCATCTTCAAGACGGTTTTTGAAAATTTTTCCTACGGCCATTTTTGACGCCATGGCGTAGGTTTGAGTGCCGGATTGCGAAACGCCAGAAAAAAAAAGTTTTTCAAAGTTTTTCAAAGTTCTCTACGGGGCGTTAAAAAAATCGCAGAGAACTTTCGAAGCAGCCATTTTGTAGCCTGAAATCTACTCTTCCAAATGGTTCCTAGAAATTTGTCGCACGATTTTTTTTCACCGAGTTTTTCAACTTTTGGTAAATTTTCATGATTTTCTACTACTCAAAACTTCAAACGCGTTTATCTCAAAACCGCATTTTTTAAGTTGGCCGGAAACATAACTCAGACAATTTTCAACCGATTCACTTGAAACTTCGAATATATCTTGAAAAATACATTGTCTATGGAAGTACGTAGGATTTTTTTTTTATATTGCACGGTTAATTTGTTATTAACACTTATCTGACGATTTTTTAGGCAAATTTTTCACTTTCCACTTTAGAACCCTGGTAAAAGTATCGGATAGATTCGGATAGGACGAATTTCCGATCCGTCTGAGTCTATTTTATTCCGAAATCTGTCCCCGAACGAATCGGTTTCATTCCGAGTGAATCCGTGAAAGATAGGAATCGAATCCGGTCCAATCCGAAATGGCAGAGATTTCGATCCATCTGAGTCTGACCGAATCCGGTCCAATCAGAAATACGAGAGATTTCAATCCACCTGAATCCGACCGGATCCGGTCGGATCCGAAATACGAGATATTTCGATCCACCTGAATGCGACCGAATCTGGTCCAATCCGAAACACGAGAGATTTCGATCCACCTGAATCTGACCGAATCCGAAATACGACATATTTCGATCCACCTGAATGCGACCGAATCTGGTCCAATCCGAAACACGAGAGATTTCGATCCACCTGAATCTGACCGAATCCGAAATACGACATATTTCGATCCACCTGAATGCGACCGAATCTGGTCCAATCCGAAACACGAGAGATTTCGATCCACCTGAATCTGACCGGATCCGGTCCAATCCGAAACACGAGATATTTCGATCCACCTGAATCTGACCGAATCCGAAATACGAGATATTTTGATCCACCTGAATCCGACCGAATCTAGTCCAATCCGAGACACGAGAGATTTCGATCCACCTGAATCTGACCGGATCCGGTCCAATCCGAAACACGAGATATTTCGATCCACATGAATCTAACCGAATCCGCTCCAATCCGAAATACGACAGATTTCGATTAACCTGAATCTGACCGAACCTGAAATAGTGAAGAGATTATGATCTAATTGAATGTGACCCAATCCAAAATCGCGAAGAGATACCAATCCGCAGTGGCGAATCCAGTTAATCCACTCTCCACCTCACATTGACCTTGGATTGAGTCGAATTGGGGACTCTACCAACAATACTGACTTTCCATTAGGTCGGAATGAAATCTTCACCAACTGCGGATGAGGTTTCTAAGGTACAAAACCTTCAGCCTGAATATTTTCATGGGAAAATTGCTCGAAATGTTCAATTGGTAGGCATGCTATTATGAATTGAGTACAAAAAATATTATGAATTGGGTACAGAAAATATTTTTAATGCGTATATAAATTTTATTATATGAGTAACCTGCATTGCAACAAATATTTGCGTTGCAATAATACCGCTTCGCAATAACACTATAGTCTTTGGTATTCTAATATCTAAGTATCACAATATTATAGGAACTCATGTGGCAGTTATAATTATTGGTTACTATATGAGTTTAAGGGGGGACTTCGGTGAAATTTTGATGAAAACGATTTTCTTAATTTCTAAATTACTGAAAAATAATCTAATCAAAAAAATTTCCTGCATCAAAATTTAGATTATGGTAGTAAATTGGTAAAAAACTTTCAATCTTCTGAGTTGAAAGTGTATGCGCAAAGAACCTTTCGCAGAACATTTTTTGTGCACCGCTGCCGAAAACTCCTTGCGCATACACATTCAAATCAGTTTTTTTTAATACACATACTACCATAATTTAAATTTTAATGCAAAGAATTTTCGACTGGATTTTTTTACTAATTTAAAAAAAGAAAAAATCGTTTTTATCAAAATTTCACCGAAGTCTTCCCTTAACAATGTCCATGTCGCAAACCTCTTATCAAATATGTCGAGAGTAAAAAAGCTATCCCAGTGATTGTGATGACCTTATTGGCCGTGTGAAAACCTTAATGGATATAGTATGCAAATATAAAATAATTATTTCAGCGAAAATTATTGATTTTATGATTTGACGACATAACAAAAATCACAATTAATGAAAAACCGGATACACAGTAGAAAAACATGAAGTTACAAGTAACGTTATGATTACTGGGATATTTATCTTGGCACCAGAATCAGTTTTAGAAACTGTTCAATCAGTCGAGTGTTTCACACACAAAACTTAATAGGACATGTCCTGATTTAATGAGTCTTTGGAGGGATATACATCCCAGTTTAATAATAATAATAATAATTAGAATCGTAACAAATCCGAATAAAAATTGAACAGAAGATCATAACCAGCTAAATTTAGGTTTATATCAAAACTGTTCCATATAACCACAAGTTGTTATTCTGAAATTAGTAATATAAAATCCAAGCCGATCTCAAACTCAATGATTTGTAGAAAATTCATGACATATTAGGATAAATCTTTGTCTGATTCTACGCTGCCTCGCTTTTCCTCCTCCTTTTCGCATTCCTGCAAAAAATGAATAAATAAATTAATAGACATAATACTTTGTGGGGTTACGAATATACATTCAATTCATGCTTCTATACATATATGAAGCTTTGTAGCAATGAAAATTGTTGAACTGCAGTTTTGATATTTTTTCAATCTAATTTCATACCTTAAGAATCCGAGAATGAGGTTGTTAGAAAAATATAGCGCGCGCGCATATGTGTGTTTCAATATCAGTCTTTCAATGATAAATCGCAAATGCATTGCCCTATCTGAGGTCACGGGACTTGGATATATCGGAACTTGAGCCGTAAAAGTTGAGATGAAACACATACCTTCGTAACCTCATCTATTACTGCATTGACATTGGCTTCGTGGTCATGTTTCCGTTGGTTTGGACTATCTTCCACACTTTTTTTATCACCTCCAGTTTCGCCTTCAGTCCCGCTGCCTTCAGTTTCACCTCCAGTCGTGTTTGGAACCTCCGTTTGTAGATCATTTTGGTCTTGTGTTGACCTGCAGCCTGAAGAAAAGAAGTAAAGATGGCTTTCTCAAATCTGTGCGAATATATTCAGGGTGATTCAGAATGCGTGCGCAATATTTTGCAGTCAATCTTCATCAAATCTTGGATCGAAAGTTCCCTATCCATTTATTTCATTAACGATTTTTTTAGAGTTGCTAAAATTTCCTCACCTATCGTTCTTTCCCGGAAAATCCTTTATTTTTTTTTTTTTTTTTTTTTAATTTCAATAACTTCCCGTTTACAGTGATCCGAATTTTATTTTGGGCTCATCAAATCCATACATGTGATAGGTAATTTTGTTTATACGATTTCTACGGAGTTGGAAACTTTCTTTGGGCGATTGCTCTTGATATTGAACATGAGGGGAAAAAGACTCTATGTCATCCCACAGGATTGTGTCGAAATGCAATAATACATTTTTTTCCGTGAAAATAAAAAAATATCATATGATTTTATGAATGACCTCTAAAATTTCGATCCCAAACTAACAGAATTTGAAGCAAAAAATTCATATAACAAATCGTTTCTCAAACAAGTGACCAACGTAAGGAAATTTCGATCCAAATTTCAGCCAGATTGACTCTCTAAAATATTCGGTATCCTGTTTTGAATCATCTCATACATAAATTCTGTACGACGAAAAAACTTTTTTTTTTTTTGCGGAAGATGAAATTCAAGAAGGATGTGCATGGCATTATGCTCGTACGTCAGAAACAGAATCCCAGACGTGTTGTGAAAGAACGTGAAGTGCGTTTTTTTTTTTTTTTTAGTCTACTTTTCAATCTCGTGAGATTGGAGATTTATAGCTACTAGGACCATAGAGATGGGTGGGGGTCGATATTTTGAAAGATCAGAATTCAGAACGGCCAAAAATTCGAATATTAAAAATTTGAATACAAAAATAACAAGAGACAAATTAATTCGAAATTCTTATTTTCGAAAGATCATTTCTTCGAATGACTTATTCAGCAGGCGGTCACCTGTCAGAACGCTGGTTTATTCGAAAATGTATTTTCTGATAATTTTTACTCTGAATAAGTATAATGTAGAAAATATAAATGTATAAAGTCAATATTTCTAAATTTTTAATCTTTAGAGACCAGAAGTTCGAAAGACCGAAATCTCGAAAGATTTAAACTTCGAAAAATAATATTTCGAACGTATTTTCTCTGCGTAGATGAATTTGGATCAAAATTTTTATTGTTTATTGAAACATCATCCAAAAAACCGTATGAAAGATTCGAGATTCTGACCTTTCGAATTTTCGGTCTGTCGCTAAAATATATTCGAATACGTGAAGATTCGAAGTCTCGACAATTCGAAATATTGAACTATTCGAATTATCAGACGTTTCGTTATCTTTTCAATTAGATATTTCGTCTTTCGCAATTCTGACCGTTCCAATTTTTTATTTTAGTACAAATATCTTTCTACATTTCGATATACGTAATTTTTTAGTTACTACTTGATAGGCCTTCTTTAAACTGGCCTTTTTGAATTTCGTACCATCGCTATTTTAAAATTCGAAATATTGGTCATTCGAAATATTGGTCTTTCGAAATTTTGACCCCCACCCATAGAGATATTACAGATAGAGTAAGAAAAGACAGGCCTCAGGCGCACTCAGGCGGTCCCGCGAATATAATCCTCTCCAAATAATACAACTACAGATCTTACCAACTCTTTTTTTCTTCCTTTTTGATTTTTTAGCAGGATATCGCAGATCGTCACAAAACTTGCCAACGTAACTTGGAATAAGCATTTTGAAGTGCCACATAGTCGAGTTGTTGAATGGAGGCTCCAACAATTTGGTGCACCAATACTCAAAAGCACCTGAAATATAAATATGATAAGATTTGTCTTTTGAATATGGAAAATTCTATACCTTTACAGCGAATACATTGTTACGGAAGTAAAAAGAGGGGACGAACTTTGAATAGCCACAATCTTCGTTGGATCCAATTGAGTTCTTGCTTCCTTCACAGCTGCTCTATTCGATGTTTTCCCAGTAATTGAGCCTCTTTTTAAGACATCTTCTCCGAACACGGACCTTGCGGTGTTTCGTGCAAACAGGGATGTGGAGGTGCTTGAATTTACGACAATGCTATTCCACTTTTCACGATCAATCCAAATATCGTGACCCAGATGTATCTGAAAAAAAATATATACACATTTTAATTTCATTCACTTTGGAATTATGTATACAATTAACTCTCAGTTTCTCCAAAAATGATTTATTGACTGAAAATTGAAGACTACACGGAAAACCAGCTATTCAAGCTGTAATTTTGCATATACCGTCTTATTCTCCTTGTTCAAAGCGCCAACAGGCCTGTTTATTTGAATGCAGACACTTCTATTCTCAGGTGCATTCTCGTCGTTCTCTGCATTCTCTATAGAAACATCGCGCAATGCCAGATTGATTAGTTTACCTATGTTTCATGGGAATGTTTTATCTTTTTACATTGATCAACTGCTGAACACAGTCACACGACTCGTCGTATCACGAGAAGATTTGAAAATAGTGACTCAGGTTTCTGTTGAAGTGATAAATATCTTACCGGATACCTTGACGCCGAATTGGTCACATAGTATTTTTTGTAGATTCAAGTTCAAATTTTTAATTTTAACATTGTCTGAATGCAGCTCCTCAATTTGTCTCTTCAAATTAGCAATTTCTGCTGTTTTATTCAGGAGTTCACTATCCAGAGTATTTGTAGATTCTTCAGAACTTTCGCCCCTTCCAGACTCATATTGTGGCTGTTTGTCGAATTTTTGATCTGTGACATCGTGTGGTTCAGTGACGTCATGTTGTTCAGTGACGTGCTGGTCAGTGACATCGTGTTCTTGAGTGACATCGTCTTCTTGAGTGACATCGTCTTCTTGAGTAACATCGTCTTCTTGAGTGACATCGTCTTCTTGAGTAACATCGTCTTCTTGAGTGACATCGCCTTCTTGAGTGACATCGTGTTCTTGAGTGACATCGTGTTCTTGAGTGACATCGTATTGGTCTTTACGTTTCAAGACATTGTCTATTTCGTTACGCAGTCCAGCCTTCTCCAGAGTCGTGTCCAACTTCTAGACAAAAAGCCACAAAGGATTTGAAATCAAGTTGTTCAATTATTGGACAGATATTTCCCAACTGCAATATTGTGCTGCATGATTTCTAGGTATGTATGGTTCTAAATGTAATTTCGAAGGGTTACGGGAGCCTTCACAAACGATGGCATGCTTTCGGTTATTTTTCAGGGACTTGCTTTATGTGTTCAAGCAAAAAGTAAGAAGGGGGTGCGCAATGCCTTATATCTGTGGAAAATGCATGTCGTCACATGAGAATCTTCGCGTATTATTTTCTATGAAATGGAATGATTGGAGCAGACAGAGGAGGAAACATCAAATTCCATTGTTATTTGATCCATACCTTTTCTTGCTGCTGAATTAGGAGACCACCGACTTTCTCGACAGATTTAATGGATATCCTCCCTTTTTTCACCGGCTACATGTCCAACATTCAATTAAGTATCAGAAAACTCGTGCACAACGAACAAACAGATCATTTTAATTTGTTTTATGTCAGCTGCGGTCTGCTTATCAGGGACTTTAATTTCAATCTCAAATGTAGGTTGTGTGTCAAAATCAGTTCCTTATTTCTAAGGCGCTGAGAACAATCACATTGAAGCTGACTTTGCAGTTTAACGGCGAAGAAATTGCTTCCTTCAACATGAAAAAATGTCTCGGAAACTGTTCATATCTTCCGTCACAGCGGTAAGCCGATGGTTCGAGCACTTTTATCTCTGTTAAACTCCGACTTTGATCCTCACACTCTTGTATCACAGCGGAGCAAGCCAAGGGGCGTTCGACAAAGTTGGAGTCGTCGAAGGAAGCGTGGATTGACGTCACAGTCCTCCATAGAAGAAAAGGTCAGCGTCGGATGGCTCGGACTCTTTCTGAGGCATCTTGACCTACTTTGCTGCGATACAAGAGAGTGCGAGGGTTGAAGTCGGAGTTCAACAGAGAAGCCCTTGAGCCATGGGCGTACCATTGTGACAGAGGGCATCAACAGTCTCCAAGACATTTGTTTTTGTCGGTAGAAGCATTTTTTTTCCATTCAACTGCCTAGTCAGCTTCGATGTGATCGTGGTCAGCATCTTAGGAATTGGGAACTGATTTCGACACACAACCTATATTGGCCTTTCAGGTGAACGGACAGGCTTACGTCGACAGAAAGTCAGTGTATATATATATAAGTCCACTCATCTAAGAATAAACTATTCTAGGTTTGTGAAAACAGGTACCTACCAACCAAACACATCACGAGAAGTTTTAAAACAAATTAAAATGATCTATATTCAAGCACAGCATACAAAGAAATATTTATTAGATGTAACTTGCAAGTTGCACCAAGTACATTACAATACAAATGTGATTTTAATCACAATCTTTTTAAAGACATATCCTTCTCAGGAAATGCATGTTACGTGTTTGTATTTTATCATTACTAAAGCACATGGAAAAATATTTGAAGTTTGGAATTCGAACCTTATAATTCATAAATTTTGATAACACTTAAGTATTAGAGCAACAAATGGCTTTTTAAACATCAAATACAATTTAGCGTTGCTGTTTTACTTCAGACTATGACTTGACCGCACCGTCTTTTCTTTTTAAGGCCCATCCCTAGTCGCCCACCTCCTTTTGGCGAAATGTGTTACATTTCGATTATTATCCGAGCCCAGGCATCAAAAACGCAAAAAAGGCCAACTTAGCGCAAATTCTATTTCAATTCCGAACACATACATCCAAAAAAAATTTCGTTTCGTGTAAAAATAGAGTCTAAATACCGATTTTACATTGTGTCGAATTCGTAAACATTCGACACAATGTAAAATCGGTATTTAGACTCTATTTTTACACGAAACGAAATTTTTTTTGGATGTATGTGTTCGGAATTGAAATAGAATTTGCGCTAAGTTGGCCTTTTTTGCGTTTTTGATGCCTGGGCTCGGATAATAATCGAAATGTAACACATTTCGCCAAAAGGAGGTGGGCGACTAGGGATGGGCCTTAAAATAAAATTTTAGATTGCAACAGTCGAAACTCATCACAATATACTATAATAAGTAGCATAAAACTTTATTTTTTGACACGTTTTTAATGGCGGGTTCTTGTGTAACAGAAAACATTAACAAATGAACCGAACAAAAAAAATTAACTCACCGGCTGATCATCATATTTCTTGCTGGCAGTGGTCAGTTTCTCCGTTAGAATTTTGTCGAATAGTTTCTGCAAAAAACTCCATTACAGGGATGCACAAATTTTCAAAATTTCAAATTAGGAAATTAAAAAATTTGCAAAATATTGGGAGCGTCACCAATTATATTATTATAGTGTTTTCGACTGGGGCTACACTGCACCAGTGTAGCCATCTTTGTCTCTCTTTCCCTCAATGAAAAGAAGGAGATGAAGATGGCTACACTACACCACTCTGTAGCTTGGTGTAGCCCCATTCATTTCATTGAATCGAACTTTCACGACTTTGAAATCCATTCAATGAGTTGTGACATAAATGTAAAATTTATGTTCCATTTTATGACCATAACCCTGGGACATAGATCTTGACTAAACTTATAGGAGTGTTCTCTTGTACCAAAACATGAAGCACCTGCTAGATGACTCTCCGAAATGGGCCTTCACTATATCAATTTATCAAAGTATGTAATAAAAATCAGCGTTAAATAGGTTTTTCAAATTGCCCCGAAATAATCTCTTTTTGCTTGGCGTAATAAGTTTCTATATTGCGGTGAATATTTACACATTGAATTCAGTGGTTATCGTACATCGTATCCTTGAAAATTATCATCCCTCGTGTAGCGAATCACTTTATTATGCGTCTAATAACACATTGCTTCTTGTTGTTCAATACTCGTACAGCATTCATTCGGTAAATTTGCAAACTCCTTCCCACTTGAAAGATGTTGAACATATGGTCAGTTTCAATACCAACACTGGCAACCTACGAATCCTGCGAATTACCACATAATATTAATTTCACCACAATACTTCAGCTTGAATTTACGTGTTTTTTAAGATGTGGCCTACAGCATCCGATAGCTTACGAAAACTTCATTTCAATTTTGATCGCTTCCAATACCTTCGTTTTGCTTCCGATGCCTTCGCTCCTCTATCGACGCCTTCGTTTCCCTTCCAATACCTTTGCTTTGTTTCTGCGAAGTACACGTTGACCTTGATATCAAGAGACTCGGTAGAGTCTCGCGCCAAGTACATTAAAATTTTTTCTTCACGCGCGAGACCCAACCAGTCTATATACCCGAGAGGCAACTACCCTAACTTATACCGCGAATTAGTATCTTCGTTTTTTTACACCTCACAACATACACGAATTGGAACTAATTTAATCTAGGATGTAGGCATAAACAGCTTTCATTTGAGTCCTAAATCGATTAAATCGGTGTCCGGAGTGCTGAGATATAATTAACTACAGATTCTGATACTCCGTTTCCTCGTACAATGTTTCTCGTTCTTGGTCTTCAGACCAAGATTCATTCACACTAAAACCATTCCCATAAAATCACATTTCATCGCTAAACGCAAGACGTATGTCCCATGCTTATACACAGAACATACGTCTTTACACATCTGGGAACATGACATAGAAGGGAAAATCCACACTAAAGTTGTATAGAGCGGCGTAAGTACCTGAGTCACGACGCAGTCAGCGCTAGTATCGCAGACAGAAGCCGTCTGCAACACTAGCAGACGCGTGTTGTCATTTCATGTCTTCGAATCCGAATAAAGGAAATAAAAGAAAGTACAAGCAATGACTAATACGAAATTTTATCCTCCACTAGTTACAAAAACTAGTGAATACCCACCAAAAGCCCCTCAGGTGCGAAGACCTTACGCCAAGTACATTATTTTCGATAGGTTAATCTTAAATCCTACGATCTTGAGCTTTTGAGGTTATGCGAATCGACTGACGTGTAAAATTCATGGTGATAAATAAAATAACAATCGTGAACGGATAATTTTACGATTAGGTTTACGATTAGGTACCTTGCATCACACAACACTGTCAGATGAGTATTAACTGACTATTACCTCTAAATTTTGTTCACTTATACATTGTAGATTTTGCCTATTTTCATTTATGAATGCAATTATCGGAGGAAACGTTTTTTTTTTTTTAGGGATTGCAATTATTTAGCACGTTACCTGAGGAAGTCTGACAATAGAAAATCAAGAGAAAATGTTGGAGTTGAAAAATATCAGGATAGCATGATTTGATATAAGGACGGCATGGAGCCAGACCAAGAAAGCCGAGTTCAAGCGTTGCATTGCAACGAATTCTACTTTGAGCTCTAGGTTGGGCTCATCTTTAAAGGCTCGTCTGCTCAGACCCAAATTGTGCGTCAACGTTATGCGTTGGATTCCGACGAGTTCTATATTCTATCTCGGTATCCTCTAGTTCAAACGAGACTGTAAGTCGACGTTGTGCGTTGGACTCCGATAGACTTTATTCTACTCCTCACGACAACGTAGTGCTTGAACCTTCGGTGAAGATAATTTTTTAATCCATTTTTTACAAACAGACTCTCCGCTCGGAACGATCTCAATCAAATTCAGATTAGTGCTATCACGACAAATGGTCAGAATGAAAATACTTATTCAATATTAAAGAAATGATCGATAGACTTCCTCTTTCTCAGATGATAAAGATTTGTATTTAATCATGATAATTATAAAAACCATTTATTTCTCATTTATATTTATTTATTCATTGACCAACCTTTTTTATACATTGTTTAATTTTGTAGCGGGTCGCCGTATGAGAAAAGAGGATGATGAGAGAAAACGCTGAAGTTGCAAAATATCGAGACAGTGTGATTTGATACAAGAAACGGATAGTCAGACGAATAGAGCAGAATGCAAGTGTTTGACTTCAAAAACTTCCATTTTATGCTCTACGCTAGTCTTGTATCAATAGGCTCAATCGGCTCAATTCTATATATTTCGATCCTTTCTGTTCAGACCTGAATTCAAAGTTGACGTTATGAGTACGGGACAAGTACATGTTCTTTCTGCAGAGGACCTAGCTGCATTAAACAAACAAACTACCTAAGAATTGCAATACATATATCTCATATTTATATATATTTAATCATGAGTAGCAACTATAAACGATGGAAATCAGATACAATTGCCAAGTACATGTCTTCTGTATAACAAAAGTTTACAACAGAAGAACAGAAAACTGAATAGTCTTGTATCGTTCACTCGCTACGCTCGCTCACTCGATGGGCTCTTGATAATTACAGGGGCAAAAATCAGTAAAAAAAAAAAATTTAGGAAGTGGTACTTGGCGGGCCATTATATCAATATGTATCGAACAAATGATACATAGACCGAAGTGAAAACTCTTTTACTTACTCATAAATGGCCCGCAAGTACCACGTAGTAAATTTTTTTTTTACTGATTTTTTCCCCTGTAATTATCAAGAGCCGATCGAGTGAGCGAGCGTAGCAGGTGAACGATGCAAGACTATTCAGTTTTCTGTTCTTCTGTTATAAACTTTGGTTATATAGAAGACATGTAAGGTAAACGTCCCGATAATCGGACAGCTAAGGTTGACGTCCCAATGGCCGGACATCCATACGAAATCGTATTTCTGTCTCTCTTGCACACACTTTCTGTCCGGTGACTGGGACCTGTCCGGCCATTGGGACGTTTACCTTACTTGGCAATTGTATCTGATTTCAATGCTTTTGTAAGTAGACATTTTTATAGTACCAATTTTGTTAAGGAGGAATTTTGGTTGGTGGATTTTTTGGGGGGTAGTGACCACATTAATGTCCTTGGCGAAAGGTTTTTGCACCAGGGGTGCTTTTTGGGGTTTAGGTATATTCTTCTGAAATAATAACTATAGTATTGTGGTGAAATTAATATCATGTGGTAATTTGCAGGATTCGTAGGCTGCCAGTGTTAGTATTGAAACTGACCATATATTCAACATCTTTCAAGTGCGAAGAAGTCTTCAAATTCACCAAATGAATGTGATTCGCTATACGAGGGATGATACATTTCAGGGATTCGATATACAATAACCACTGAATTCAATCTATAAATATTCACCGCAATATTATAGAAAATTATTACGCCAAGCAGAAACAGATTATTTCGGGCCAATTTGAAAAACATATTCAACGCTGATTTTTATTACATACTTTGGTTAATTGATAGAGTAAAGGCCCATTCCGGAGAGTTTCCTATTCACTTCAGTTTTGAGCGTATAGCGTTGAACCATGCTGATACCAGCGAACCATGCCCGACTTATTTACCAGAGAACGTCAACTTGCAGTTTTACTTCGATTGTTGTTGCATTCTCAGTGTGAGTTTTCTAGAGTATACCCCAAATTGAAATTTGTCATATAAATGCTCTATGTGGTGACGGAAAAATAGTAATTTACATCGCTTACATCCCAGATCTAGATAATTCTGTTCGTCAACAGATTCAAATACATTATGACATGAAATATTTTGTAGATAACATTTTCAGTTCAGAATGACAAATTTGAAGTAAATAGTACCTTGTTTTTTGTAGAACGTTTTGTCTTATCTATTCGTAAAGCGTCTGATTCAACTTCGGAAGCAGAATCTACAAATTTATTTGGCGGTACAATTATCCTTTTCATTGACATTTTGCCCTTGACGTCTTCCAAAGTGTCTGAAAGTTTTTCATTACATAAACTGTAAAAAATTTCGATAGCTTGCACATAGTCTCTCGTGATGAAACCACCACGAATGTACATTCCCTACTGAAAATCGTGGCATGAGATCTGATGTGAGATCTCATATAAGATGTGGTGTGAGCTTGTATGAGATCTGATATCAGCTCAAGCGAGAACTGATAAGCACTCGCCTCAGATTGCGATAACGAAATTGAACTAGGTTTTTATATTAGATCTCATATGAGTCTCATGTCAGATTTCCTGTCAGACTAAAAAAGTTTACAGAGAAACAAAAATGTATGTGCCGGAAGACTTCAACTCAGAACCTTCGACTTCATAGGCTCTTACCTCACCACTGCGCCACGACATTGCTCACAAAATAAAGAGTTTTTCATGTATATATCGAGTTACTACTAACATTAACTTCAGTTATTTTCAGTCAACATATACGTAACAAATTTTTGATTGTGTAAGCAATGTCGTGGCGCAGTGGTAAGGTAAGAGCCTACGAAGTCGAAGGCTTTGAGTTAAAGTCTTGCAGCACAGGAATTTTTGTTTCTCTGTAAACTTTTTCAGTCTGACAGGAGATCTGACATGAGACTCATATGAGATCTAGTATAAATAGTTCAATTTCACTATCACAATCTGAGGCGAGTGATTATCAGTTCACGCTTCAGCTGATATCAGGTCTCATATAAGCTCACACCACATCTTATATGAGATCTCACATCAGATCTCATGCCACGATTTTCAGTAGGGTTGTAATAAAAGCACCCTGTCTGAAATCATTCATGTTGTAATTTTCCAACGACTACCATTTTACCTTCAAAATAATGTAATAAGACTTTACACTCGACTCAAACTGATTCACTGAAAATACCAAGCAATTTAACCCGCTGGACTACACCTGGGTCACCAGTGACCCGGTGGCATCCTAAAAAAAAAGGCATTTTTCGAATAATTTCGCGCCTTCTCGTCTTCATTTTCAAATAACTTCTTATAAAATGAAGATATCATATTCGTTGTTGCATAATCTTACTCGAGACATTCTGACGATTCCATTTTACTATAAAACTTTCGAAAACAAACATTCTGGATCACTTTTATAAAGGGTAGAATTTTCGGGTCACTGGTGACCCAGGGTGTACTTCAACGTGGTGACGGAAAATGTGTAGCCCAGCGGGTTAAATCGGCCCTGTGGTCAGTTTGGTGCACGCACGTGCCAAACTGAGGTTGGGATTTCTTATGTTTTTCGAAATTTTTATTTTACATGATATTACATGATATTATATTTAAAGTAATGATGACTGATGACGTATGGTACTTACCGCCTACGTAGGCGATTTTTCCTGTACAAGTTGATGGCCCGCATTTAACTTGATATAGCTTGTTCTTTTTGAAATCACGTGAAAAACTTAAAATCTTTTCAGTATTCACAGCAGCTGTCAGGGTATGTCGTGGACACGCGACCGAATATTTAATACACGCGTAAGCCATAACTATCTCTTGTCTCTACAATAAACAACGTTTACACTTACGAGTAAGAACATGCGGAAACTGCAAGAATACTCGATTAAACCAACCACGTGCCAACCGGCTTGTCAGCAGTGAAGGTGAACTAGCACTGTACGGCACGTGTTATGTGGCGGGAGAATTGACTAGAATCTTCCAGTGATTCGAACAGATTCCAACTGGCGTCGTGGGCTACTGCGCATGCGTCAGTCGTCAGCTTTGCACTGGTGTGACACGAGGCGACATACTTACCGACCAATAGGCTAGCTGCGTGAAATACAAGCACGCTACTAGTGTGTGTGTTTTTTGTGCACATATACGTCCGTCAGCGCCACCTATTTGGGACTGAGGCGTAATTGGGGTACAATTTATATGTGTACAAGCTTGATTCTATGTATGTAGAGCTTAGAGCATATAGACATGGAGGAAACATAGCCGCTGAGAAACCGAGTCGAGCGGTGAGAGAGAGGGATATCGGGGCAGTACATGCCCTCTCTTTCTATTCGACCATCTGTAATGGTCAAGACAAAGAGGGCATGTACTGCCACATAGTCTGTCTCACGCCCGTTTCCCACTCACGCTATACCCTATCTCTTGCTTCCTCCATGTCTATATGCTCTAAGATGTAGAGGTACGCAGCTAGCCTGCGCGAGCGCAGCCTGCGCAGTGACTACAAGAATCGACTGTGTTTGAAATTTCTGGAAGTTTTTGGAAAATCGAGAAGGTAAAATGAGACAAGTAGCGGTGGTGGCAACGACTTGTGCGTCCAAGTAAGAGACAAAAAAAAAAAACGGACTCTTCTTTCGCCGGTCCTCCTTGTGTGCGGTTTCTTTTCAAGTCCATGAATTGTTTAATGGTGTGCGTATAATTGACACATTCTTTTCAATAAACTTGAATAACGGTAAACAACACATAAATACATTCCTCTGCTTATTCAATTTTTCAACCTTCATATTATTCTCAAAATATATAAAATTTGAGGTTATGTTTTAGGACAGTAATTATGAACAGTATTGTTCAAGCAAACATTTTTAGTCGAACCTAAAAACATTTATTTTCAGTAAATCCTTGAAGTCTATCGACTTCTTACGTGATTTTTAATTACCGCTAATTAAAAAAAATATTTTGGAGATTTGCGAATAATTGAATTGCATAATTGAATTAGATTGTGTAATTTCAGGTTTTGAAAATTTTTTCGTAAAACTTAGGACACGAGCAACAGTGAAATGAGTGATGAGGAAGGAGTAGAGCGAAGAAGAAAAAGGTACAAAAGCTTTTTAGATGCAAATTATAAGACTGAAGATGTGCACCCTCGCACCGACAAAAGGTGGAGACGGGAAGCAGCTAATCTGAAAATATTTGGAGCGGAAGCAACGCCTGCTTTCTTTAGCGGTAAGCATGAAGCAGACATGGATGTTCTTGATTCCCGAAAGGGCGATAAGTCGAAATCAAGGAAGAAGAAGAAGATGTTCTTGATTTCCATTATGTAGCTTTTCAAACAAATTTTATAATTTATGTAATTTGCGCTGAACTTTTTGAATCTACCAACATACTGTTTTCTCCACGCACTGCGCAGACCTCTATTCATTGTCAACATTAACGATTTGAAAGCAGATTCCAATTTATATATCCATATAACTTCAAGTGGTAGTGCAATCCTCACAAATAGTGTAAGCTACTTTGAGTTATTGTTCATGTATTTTCTTTGGAAAAAAGTTATCATGTGAATTTTTTACTGCATTCCATGTTTGATTGCTATAAAGCTGATAATAAAATATAGTTTATCGCTTTATCAATTACTTATATGCACATGACTTTTCCAGACGAACACCGTACATCAGATGTTCAATACATGAGTGACTCAGACGCGGGGCCATTGGAGTCATCTGCCGAAGAATTCTCGGATGAAAATCCAAGAACAACTTTGAAAAATGTACCCAATCAACCGACATCTGAAATTATTCACATCACACAACAAAATGCAGAGGAAAATTTTCAAGAAAGAGAACTGGACATCAATGAAGTTAGCAAGAAGGATAGTAGTTCCTCTAAAGAGAAATGTCAACGCGAAGTTTTCAATGAAATGTCCAGCGTGTTGATGTTCCCCGATGCTAAACTAACGGTTCGCGAGGTGTCTCTTATGATAATAGGTCTGTGCATTCGATTCAATTTGACATATGTAGTGAGACAAGCGTTGTTTAACCTTGTCAAGTGCTTAGCTGGCCCGAAATTCAAAGAGTGGAACACTAGTAAAGTCAGAATTTCAAAAATGTACGATCCGCCAGATGAAAGTATTAATATGTGCTTTTTCTGTAATCAATGTTATTGTTCTCTATTACCACCAATATCTAAGGCTAAGTTTGAAAATTGTCGTGTGACATGCGAATGCGGAGAAACATACGATTTAACGACTCAGAAGGATAATTACATTGTTAATATAGACCTGAAATATCAAATCAAGATGTTATTAGAAAACAAGGAGATTGAAGAGGCATTATTAGGAAATATGAATCTAATCAAAAATAGATTGAATGAAAATAGCACCGACATAACTGACATATACGATGGTTTCCTATATAAAGAGTTGATGCAGAAGTATTCCTCCGAATGTCACGTATTAACATACACCTTCAACACCGATGGTGCTCCAATTTTTCATAGTTCAAAGCGAAGTCTGTGGCCTATCCAAATTATTATCAACGAGCTGCCGCCAAACCTACGTTTCAAGTACCCCCTTTTAGCCGGCATATGTATTTTGAAGAGAGAACCCTCGCCAAATGTTATGAATATGTATATGGAGCAATTCACGGAGCAAACCAAATCATTAAGGGAGGAAGGCTTCCAAATTAGCAATGAATTCGGAGAACCGATAACGTTGAAATTACTACCACTCTGCTCTTCGGTAGATTCCGTTGCTCGACCAATACTCCAAAACCGATTGCAGTTTAATGGACACTACGGATGTTCTTGGTGCTATGATTTTGGAAAATATGACCAAACAATGCGTTATCCCGTGACAGAAAAAACTGCAGATCTAAGAACTGATGTTTCTCATCGTCAAGATGTGGCATCTGTTGAAAAAGATGGACAGACCAGGAATGGAGTTAAAGGTGCATCAATTCTAATGACAATACTTTGTTTCAATATGGTTTGGGGATTTCCGATCGACTACATGCACGGAGTGCTTCTTGGTGTTACGAAACAATTGTCGGAATTTTGGGTGAAACTGAAAATGATTAAAGCAAAGGATATTCGACGAATTAACGAGTTATTAGCAGATATAACACCCCCACGAGAAATTCATCGTCAACCAAGGCCATTTTCGGATAGGGCACACTGGAAGGCCACAGAATGGAAGTCGTGGATTCTTTTTTATGTTTCGCCATGTCTAAAAGATATTTTACACGTTGAACACTTTGAACATTTGTCATTGCTTGTGCAAAGTGTGTTCACCTTGTTGAAGTGTTCAATCTCTGATATTGAACTTCGAAACTGTGAGAAAGATTTAATTACCTTCGTTGTACGAAGCGAACAATTATACGGAATAACGTTTATGACGTTCAATGTTCACTCGTTATTACATTTAGTCGACTCGGTGCGTATGAGTGGTCCATTATGGGCAACATCTACGTTTGCTTTCGAGAGTGCAATCTATCAACTTAAACAACAAGTTACTGGACCTAAGGGCATATATAATCAAATTGCGAAACGAATGTTACGTAAAACAGCTTTCAGCTGCACGTACGAACAATTATGCAGACCTTCGCTTACATGCCTGAAATTTTGCGACAACTTGTTTCATAACACTCATAGATGTATTAGCACATCAGTGGATGACGGTTGCGGAGAAGCTGTACTTATTGGAAAAGAGGTTGTGAACAACGCAGTAGGGCAAAAAATTTTTGATCGTTGTTATTACAAAAATACGTTATATCATAGTAAACTATATTCCCGACCACAGAAAACTAATGACTCTGTCGTACGACTACGATCTAAGTATTTTGCCGAGATTAAGAATTTCATTTTGGAAAATAATGATGTTTTTTCCACCGTGGAAATATTACATGACGACAATGAAAATAATTATTCCAATGTCGAACATATTTCTCGCGTTACTCGTATGAACACAATTCAAGTAGTTCCAATTCATGATTTTCAAGGAAAAGTATTGTACATGAATATCAATTCCTGTGAATACGTTTGTAGATTGCCGAATGTTTTCGAAATTCAATAACTTGGTCTGTCAACGGCAGCAGTACTAGATTGAACACCCTGATGAAAGAGGCAAATAGAATTAGCCTTTACTCTGAATTAAAAAAAAAAAAATCTTTTCAAGTGCATTTGGTGAAGTAACCCAAAATAATTAGGTCGCGTTTGTTATTTTTCTTCAGAAGTAATAATTGTGGAAGTTATGGGCTAATAATATAAGTAATATGAATTTCAGTGTCTTTGCTATAGACTATCATAGATATACTCAAGCATAGGCGACGTCATAACTTTGTTAACTTCAATCGGCATACAATCTATAATTTTTACGCAATTAAAAAAAGGAAAAACATGACGTAAGAATTTTGGGTGAACTATTGAAATATCGACATAAGTATGACTATAAATAGGATATGGACTACCAATTATTCGACTTGTTTTAAATGGCTTTAATGATCTTTACTTTTCAAAGTTTCATTTCTGAAATATCAGTTCTTAGAAAATTCCACATCGCTTTTTTTCCATCGATTATGAAAAAAAATATCCTTGTTATTTGCAGCTAATATACTACACAAAATTACCTACACAACACTATGTGCCCTTTATCGGGAGGATCAATTATAGAATACTGAAGTATACAAAAAAACGATGATGCTACATATTACAGGTCTGTTCACTATTACATATGAGGCTCATATAGAGCTCTGTGTACGCTTCCTGTGGAGTTTTTTGAGGTACCCTTATTCTAGCTTGCACGGTGAGATACGCTTGTTTCATTAGGACCCGTCGTTATTATGATAACTGATAAACGTACTATACGCAAGTGATACATCATAATATAAGTGTAGAGTATGAGTTTACATTTTGTACACCTGATGTATTTTTTCACACTAAATAATAAATATATAATATTGAAGTGACCAATGTTTATTTCTTTCATAACTAGCCCTCTCTCAAACATTGAACCATATTCGCGAATTTTTAATCACCCTGCATCCGATTAACATTATTGTGACAAAGGGTGAAATCACCCTCAGTCATGCATGTTAATCTGATCTAGTAGTCTTCATTGATAAAAGACATAATATACATATAATATCAAATATTGTTAGATGAATTAGCGGTTACTGCGCCAACACGCATTATTGTAAAAACAGTCCGATTTCAGACTTTAAACAGAAAGCCTTACTTCAATAAATAACGGATTTTTGAAGCTCATTTCATCTGCCTGATTTCACGTTAATTTCACCCAGGGAGCCTTATTCATTGCACTGCATTTATACATTTCGCAACATTATGTTCTAATTGATATCATCTTCGTGCTTTTCGCAAAACTTACGCTGAAAAAGTGTTCTACACGAAAAAGTGACAAAATTGTCACTGCATGAGCCACAAGATTCTTCAAATTCAGGTAGTACATTAGAATATAGTTATTTCCGGACAAGCCTCGTGTTGATTCGCATTGAACTTTCACTGAACAACTGGACTGACAAATGCAAATATTTATTTGGATTTCTTCCGAATGCATGGAAAAGAATTGAACTTTAGTTAACGCACAGGTTGCGAAAGATTAAAAATGTTGTTCTCATTGGCCGCAGACTCATTCAGATTAGATTTTTGAATTGGTGAGGATTGAACGGTGGTTTCTGATTGATTTAGGATACATTCGTCTTAAAGCTTATGTCGGTTGACGAACTGAGTACATTCGAAAATTGCGCCAGATAAGCTACAGTTTCTTTCGAATTTGACGTAATATACATTGAAAAGATAAGAGAAATTGGTCAGGACGTGTCTCGGATTGTTTTGATTGAAGGCGCGGACTGAGACGGATTGAAGATGTGTGTGGGATTGGTGTCCGATTCATTCGGATTGAGCGCACGGACTGAGACGGATTGAAGATGTATGTGGGATTGGTGTCGGAATCATTCGGATTGAACGCACGGACTGAGATGGATTGAAGACGCGTGTGGGATTGGTTTCGGAATCATTCGGATTGAACGCACGGACTGAGATAGATTGAAGATGCGTGTGGGATTGGTGTCGGAATCATTCGGATTGAACGCACGGACTGAGATGGATTGAAGATGTTTGTTTGATTGGTGTCGGAATCATTCGGATTGAGCGCACGGACTGAGACGGATTGAAGATGTTTGTGGGATTGGTGTCGGAATCATTCGGATTGAACGCACGGACTGAGATGGATTGAAGATGTTTGTTTGATTGGTGTCGGAATCATTCGGATTGAGCGCACGGACTGAGATGGATTGAAGATGTTTGTGGGATTGGTGTCGGAATCATTCGGATTGAACGCACGGACTGAGATGGATTGAAGATGTTTGTGGGATTGGTGTCGGAATCATTCGGATTGAACGCACGGACTGAGATGGATTGAAGATGTTTGTGGGATTGGTGTCGGAATCATTCGGATTGAACGCACGGACTGAGATGGATTGAAGATGTTTGTTTGATTGGTGTCGGAATCATTCGGATTGAGCGCACGGACTGAGACGGATTGAAGATGTTTGTGGGATTGGTGTCGGAATCATTCGGATTGAACGCACGGACTGAGATGGATTGAAGATGTTTGTTTGATTGGTGTCGGAATCATTCGGATTGAGCGCACGGACTGAGATGGATTGAAGATGTTTGTGGGATTGGTGTCGGAATCATTCGGATTGAACGCACGGACTGAGATGGATTGAAGATGTTTGTGGGATTGGTGTCGGAATCATTCGGATTGAACGCACGGACTGAGATGGATTGAAGATGTTTGTGGGATTGGTGTCGGAATCATTCGGATTGAACGCACGGACTGAGATGGATTGAAGATGTTTGTTTGATTGGTGTCGGAATCATTCGGATTGAACGCACGGACTGAGATGGATTGAAGATGTTTGTGGGATTGGTGTCGGAATCATTCGGATTGAACGCACGGACTGAGATGGATTGAAGATGTTTGTGGGATTGGTGTCGGAATCATTCGGATTGAACGCACGGACTGAGATGGATTGAAGATGTTTGTGGGATTGGTGTCGGAATCATTCGGATTGAACGCACGGACTGAGATGGATTGAAGATGTTTGTGGGATTGGTGTCGGAATCATTCGGATTGAACGCACGGACTGAGATGGATTGAAGATGTTTGTTTGATTGGTGTCGGAATCATTCGGATTGAACGCACGGACTGAGATGGATTGAAGATGTTTGTGGGATTGGTGTCGGAATCATTCGGATTGAACGCACGGACTGAGATGGATTGAAGATGTTTGTGGGATTGGTGTCGGAATCATTCGGATTGAGCGCACGGACTTAGATGGATTCATTAGGATTGAATTGAAGTTGATTCGCGGATTAAAATGGATTGAAAACCTGCTTCGGAATGACTCGGATGATTCCGTATTGTCAAGGTGACAGATTTCGCAATGGGTCGGAAAAGTTCGGATGAGGCCGGATTGAAGTCCTATCCGAAACCTCCACCAGGGAAGTGCACCATTTCGCCAAAAATCAATATATCGAAAAAATCCTACGTACTTCTATAGCAGTTATTATGTATAATCGAGAAAAATTCATTGGCTTATCATAATTCAAAAATTACCGGAGCCGTTCGTCCGGCCGTGGACCCTAGAAAACCGGAGACGTCATCGCAAAAACGCTGCACAGCCGCCATTTTGAAATCAATCGCTCTAAAAAAATTACTGTATACAGTCAGTGATATGTATAATAAACACCCATTTTTGTGGACTCGATTTATTTTGTAGTATTTCTGAAAAAAAATCCTCAAAAAGCCTATTTTTTTCGGCCTCTAGAGTGGCCTAACCCCTTAAGACCTACTATTATTTGCTCTAAGATCTGTTCGTCCACGTTATTTTCGAACTTGCAATTCTTTGTTAATTCACGGAGCGCGGCAACATATTCACTAATATTTTCACCGCTTTTTTGCGTTCGCTGCCTGAAACTATTTCTGTGTACTAAGTACGAGGCAGGTGGTTTGAGATATACTTTCACTTTTTCAATAATGGTATCGTACGGAGTCTCTCCTGGCTTTTTCGGCTTGTAAATTTTATCAATTGTGTCATAAGTATCTGCATTTACTTTTGCTAGCAGTATGGCTCTTTTCTTATTTTCGTCAACAACGTCGTTTGCTATGTAATACTGCTCGATGCGATCGACGAATTTCTCCCAATCATTCTTGTTTATATCGAAATCCAAAGATGCGGATACCTCCATTATCTTCGTTTGTTTCACCACACTCGTTACACTGTCCTTTTTCTTGTCGTCGTTTTGCTTTTCACTTCGAACGTCTTCTAACGTTTTAACTTTATCACCTCTGCCTGCCTTGAGTTCCTGTTTTACGTACTCTCGAAATATTACTCTTATTTCTTCTAACGTGTCGTCTTCCTGTACTACGATACCGTTAGCAATGTACACTTCTGCTATTTCTTCTTTACTCAAACTTTGTATCCACGACGTTCCAGATACGCCGGGCATTTATGCAATTTATTGATACTGCACGTGCTTTTACGCGTAATGGCAGTCGGCCTCGTTTTTGCGTTTATCCTCGTCGCCAGTTATTGTATTTGTATGTGTGGTGGTGTGAGGAGCGGGAGACGAGCTGGTAGGTTAATCATCCGTACTCCATGTATGCTAGTACTTCACTGCCTTTATTACATAGTATAATATAGTATGGAGTGGGATACAATGTATACTGCGCAAGCGCTACAGTCGCTGTTATACATATACTTATATATTAGTGTTAGTACACATATACCACACTTCTTCACCCACAACTCACCCTGTATAATATTACTAATAATACTTTTCTGCGTTTTTAATTGAAGCATATACTTATATATTTCACTAAACATACCCGGTATCTCCAGAAACGCTTTCAAACTTTTTCTTAACGGTATTTGAATTCCGTACAACGAAATAGGTAATAAGATTGGTTCATTATCATTTAAACCATCCTCATACGTATTTCCGATTGATATTTTCTCTGATGCAATCAAACCTTTTTTTTTTAAGAAGACTCATACGCTTATCTTCGGTATCTACATAGTTAAAAATATTCTTATATTCATTAATGCAATTAGCTACTTCTCTAACAACGAATGACGGAACCTTATTCTTGTGGAGGATTTCAGTAACCTCTTCTTTGATTGATTCTATTATTAAAGTACTTATGAAGTCTTTAAAATACTGTATTACAATATCAACTATTCTTGTTGGGAGAAGAGGATCAGCATAAAGCATTAGAATGAACGCCACGATGTTATTTATGAGTTTTGTGAGATCCATTTTTAATAATTACCGAACTAATTATAAAAAGCAAAATTTTTGCTCATAAACTTACTTATTAATTTTACCAATAAAAGCATTCACATAGGATGAACAATTCAAATGTGTCCATTTGAAAACTTCTGCTGCCAGAAAATTCCAAAACGATTCGCTAAGATTTGGAAACTTTCTAAGAGCTACATGTATCTTGAAACAAACTTGCACTGCCACGATGGGATCTTCATAGAATAAGTCTTTATCTTTGAAGACAATATAGGCCTTCGTATTCCTGAACTCTCCCACAAAAATCACGTAAGGGTGAATCGGCTGGTTATGCTCAGTTAACCAAGCAGCATGTTTCAGTTTTTCAGCTTGTAAATCTTCTGCACACTGTAATAAAGAATGCAGATTACATGTGTGCACCAAAAAATGTTCAATACAACTATTATACTGTTAGTAATTATTGCCTTGATGAACAGAATAAAATTGTTGAAAGAATCTTCTTTTGACAAATTGAATGTTTCATCAACCATAACTGGCTTAGGAATTGCTTTTCCATCTGTAAATTTTCTAGATAAATCATCAATTTTTTGTACTTTTCTTCCAGTGGAAACTTTTTTCGCTACTTGAATAAAAAATGGTAGAAGTACAAAGGCAATGATATGATTACTTGAGCCTGGAAAATGATTTATAAACATTGAATTAAATACATTTCTCAAATAATATTCAAAATATATTTTGTTACGCATGAATATACCTTCTTTTATTAGAATTTTATTTGCTTGAATGAAATTCTTTAGTTCAGCATTCCTAAGTGCAGGCTTTTGGGCATAACTGACAATTTTGGATGCAGTTTCATACCATTTTTCTTCAAAAAATGAAAAATAATTGGCAGGTTGTAGATTGGTTTTTAACTTTCCACATTTTATCAAATCATCAATGATACGTTCGAAGTCGTAATCAAGCTAAAAAAAGTTTTATTTAATTAATGCATAGATGAATCAGATTTTATGACCGAAAAGTTATATCAATATTAGATATACTACTTACCAATATTAATGCTAATGGAAAACATAAACATGGAAATGAGTTTAAAAAATGGTCGATTCGAATTGTCCTTCTTCCCTTTTCCACTTTCATCAATTGTACTCTACGCTCATCATAATCGTTCTTCCAGGCGTCAATAATATCTTCAGTTTTGTATTTAGCTTGCTCTGGATCTGTTAATATAGTGTTGCCACAATGCACAACTGAAAAGTAATATTCAAAAAATCACACATCAAAGTATCAGTATATAAAAAATTATCATTTGCTCAATAATCTCACCAATAACATTTTCTACTGATGTGTTTGCTTCTGTGTCAGATTTATTCAGCATTCCAGCATCCCTCAACAGACGCCTGACATACTTATAAAAGTTGTAGAAACATCCATGGGCGCCTATAACTTGACCATTATCAAAACTGTAAGGTACATAAACAAGATCTGGGTTCTCAGTTGGGAATAGTTCTGACGAATGCAGTCTGTAGGTTGCAAATACTTCAGCCTTTATCCTAAAATTGGAATACAATTAAAGATGAGAGTATGCATTGACATTTATTACTATATAATACTCAGCAAGCATGATGTAAATGCTACATTGAAAATAGGAAAAATGAAACTAAATTAATTACTTACAAAAACGGAAATATCTCACAACTACTTTCACACTCCAAAATACAAATGAAACGAGACCAACAACACACGGTTCAAAAGTATGGAATGTAATGGATTATATATTATTTGGTTCTAAAAACCTATATCTTTTATCACTCAGTGCAATATTTACAACTATGTCGAATGACAGATAATATTCTCTAATTTCTAAAATTTTTAATGGGATAATTTAAGAAAATTTTTGTGAGCACATAAATGCTGAAAATTCACCGTATTATAAAACAATCTTCAATGTAATAAAACTTACTCATAATTGATAGGATCTTTAGCGATCAAATGATATATAACAATATCCTTTAATTTGGTTAAACAGATTTCTTTTGTCAATCTATATCTGTTGAGTAGTACTCTTCCATCTAATGTTGACATTAGTAACAAATATAAATCATTTTCTGGGAAAGTAATTGTAACGGGCACTAAAAATACAAATATTTCATGACGCAAACAATTTAAAGAAAAAAAAAGCAATGAAATGCAATAATGTAAACCTTCAACTGTCATACGTGATCCCACACTTGCAAAACTATCAGGATTTACATTAGAGGAAGGCAAGATATCGTCAACATTTGCACTATTTAAAAAAGACGAACTACTGGTATCTTGTTCTGTTGGTGACGAATCAATCTCCATAGCCAGTTCAGGGTTAGATGCATTATTTTGTTCGAGGTTATAGTGCATTAAACACTCCGGCATGCTAATCCCATGATCGACAAATAAGTATTGCAATTGCACCAAAGTAAGATGATGGAAAGTTTAATTGGTGACATTTTTAGCTGATGTTGAATGAAAGCAAAGATATTGATTAAACCAATTATGCACGTGAATAATGAGGGAAGTTATTCTAATAATATATACCCATGCGAGAAAGTGCAACAACAAATTTATATAAAGTCATGCATTTCGATTAATATGATTGAAATAATTACCCTTGAAGACATCTCTCAAGTGCCCCAATGAATTTTGATGTTTGTCGAAGAACTCATCCATTTCTAATAATATAAAAATCACTCACAATCTTCAATTACACTGCACGCATATCGACTGCAGTCGACGCTGTATCGCTGTTCGCACGTGGAATGCGACGCTGACTGCCACTCGATCCCGCGCGACAATTACCCTAGGTTTCCATGCACGCGTTGCCGCGCGGCAAAACACGCGTAGCAGCGCGTTCAGCCAGTCAAAATCGCACCGCTGCGCTACTGATTGGCTCAACGCGTTGCCGCGCGTATTTTGCCGCGCGGCAACGCGTGCATGGAAACCTAGGGTTACATGTGCTTCCCTTATTTGAGGCTATGACTCTACCTTGACGCGCGGATCGCAGCGTTACCGTTTGGGAGCTGAGCCTTCCCAAGGAGAGCGCGTGGCGTTGCCTGACAGTACATAAGCCACCGCTATCGAGATTGGCGCTGTCGTCTACCCAATTCCCTCTCCGTGTAGTGGTAGTAGGAAGATGTTCTACGAGTGTGATGCTTGCGAGGATGCGGATTAATCGATTACCACCCAGTAAACGAAACTGGATCGGCGAATCCGATTTTTTGAGATTCCAGATTGATATAATTGAAAAAATTTAAAATTGATGTCAATTTCGGTTCTTTTCTGTCCGTTTCAATCTGTAATCTCAAAAAATCGGATTCGCCAATCCAGTTTTGTTTACTGGCCACAGAGATCTGTGGCTAATTCCACTCAAAGTGATTTTTGAGCCAACTTAATTAGCATAAATACATCCGTCCCATTCAATATTTATAGCGTCCCATTCAAGCATCACTTCGCCAATGAATGGGACATTTGTGATCTCATGTATACATAGGTTTTACGACTCTATGAAACAAGAAATTATATTTTCATGTCCCGAACTTCATTTATAAAGAGCCAGAGTTGAGTGTGTTACAAGTTAAAAATATGTGTGCTTTGTTGAAAATGAAAAAACTACACATTTATAAAAAGTGTCCCATTCATGACCTCTCTCCTCTAAGCCCTGCACTGTTGACAAAAATCTCATCGCAGAAAAACTTCTCAGTCACCAAAATGACTTATTAAAAAGTGATGGAACGATTGTGACAGCTACAAATAACGTATAGAGCTGTGTTTCGGAAGAACTAAATGGCCTCGTCAAACCAACGACGTTACATTCATATGTGGTGAATAATCATTATAATTTGAAAGATCAGCTGTTACTTCCGGAAAGTGAGGAAACATCTATGAGTGCCGAGGATTTAGTCAACAAAAGCGATTCACTATTTGGCGATACGAGCTCCGATCTGGCGGAGAATTTTATGATATCGATACCGAAATTGGAATTTAATGCGCTGGTAACAGAGGCATTGTATTCTCGGAACGTCAAAGGCAGACGAAAAGTGCGTTACCAAATTATTTTGAAACAAAATGAGTGGACGGAAATGTTATCCACGCATCTGTGGAATTCGTTGAAACTCAAACACGCTTTTTATTTGAAAAGTCATCACCTAACTCGAGATGCTACTTCCGGAACTATTAAAGGTGATGTTTTTGAATAAAAAATATGTCGTATCAATCATGCTTCCAAACTCTGGACATCGAACGGCAGTCATTCGCTTAGTATTTACATAAATAAATTGTTGCATCGACGGCTTTTTTTAGGTAATACAATGTGTGCGATCTGGCTTTTCGTGTATTTGAAGAAGTCTGTTTTTTCACAGCTATCAATGTTAAGGTAGTTGTTTGGGGATAGTCACGTTCAAAAGTATATAGCTCATCGAATTAAAAGTATAATATACAGGGTGTAAATCTTAACTCTGTACATACTTATAGGGTGTGTAGGGGCTGCCAATACAAGCATTTTGAGGTATGACACCCATGGTCGGAAACTCATCCTAACCACTATGGAGGGTTTTGAAGGATATGGTACTGCACGCTTGATCGTAGTGTAATGAATCAGATGTGATCACTTTCGACCCAACATTTTATTCAGCCGTAGACAACAGTCTATAAATATTCTTGCGTGAAATCAACAAAACGATAAACTTGGCATTAAAAAAATAAACGAAACAATTTCAGGTACTTATGAACAGAATTTGAAAAAGTTATGGAAAACGAATTGGGGTTTTGCACACTTGGGCTTTTCGTTTTCCTGCATAACTTTTTCAAATTCTGTTTATAAGCACCGGAAATTGTTTTGTAATTTTTTTAATTGCTATGTTTATCGATTTGTTAATTTCACGCAAAAACATTTGTACCTACTGTTGTCTACGGCTGAATAAAATGTTGGGTCGAAAATGATCACATCTGATTCATTACACTACAAAAAACGCGTGGTACCAGAACCTTCAAAGCCCTCCATAGTGATTAGGATGAGTTTCCGACCATGGGTGTCATACCTCAAAATGCTTGTATTGGCAGCCCCTACACACCCTATAAGTATGTACAGAGTTAAGATTTACACCCTGTATAGCTAAAGCGGTAGTCAAAAAACCGCCCATTATAAAACTTTTGTGAGGGTAAAGTCTTACTGCTCTCACACATATCTAAATAGTATCTACACGGAGAGGAAAAATAGGCATTTTTCCTATTTTCACACAGGAATTATTTCTATGTTACCAAAGAGATATTTAATATGTCAATATAGCAATTATAACTATGTAAAAAAAAAAAAAAATACCTATTTTTTGCAGGATTATTTCCTACAAAAAATAGGGATTCCTTCTATGTTGACATTGGAATATTTCCTATAATACCATGGCAGTGATTCCAATGTTAGAATAGTGGAACTTCCATTAAAGACGTAGGAATTATACCTATGTTAAACATAGCAAAAATTACTATGTATCAAAGAAATTATTCCTATAATAACATAGCTATTATACCTATATATTTGACATAGATATAATTCTTATGTTAACATATGAATAATTTCTATAAAAACATTGGAACAATACGTATGTGTAACATAGGTATAATATCTATGTTGACATAATAATAATTCCTATAACAAATAGGAATTATTTATATGAATTTTTTTTTTTTTTTTTTTTAATATCAAAATTGCATTTGCATTAAATTTTAATCATTTTCCCTAATTTTCATGATTTATCTTGACCTATAAAATATGACATCGACTAGTAGTAAATCATGTCGACGAAGAAATTATTTTATTTATTCGTTAAGATCCAGTTATTTAAATAATTAAAGTAAATTAGGTACCCTCATGGACCTCCCGGACGCATGTAGGATGACAGGAGGACATTACTCGCGACATCCTCAGGTGATCCTGGTGGTGCATTTTCGGACGTCCCAGAGACGGAACGCTGTGCTTTGAGGTGACCTCACGACGCATAGTGGACGTTCGCAAGACATTTATTTTAAGGGGACCAGTACAGCGAGTTTTCGAGAAATGATCATAGTCCGAAATAAATTTATTTCATAACCAAAGTTCATTTCACATCAAAATATTTTTCTTTTTCAAAATCATGTGTCGTAAGGATTTCAGAGCACCGCTGGACCGATTCAGGTCATCTTGGATTCATTTTCTTCAGAAAACAAATCCTCATCATGTGAATGTAGGAATTTTAAAATAAAAAATTATGTCATAAGTTATGATCAATTTACCAAATTTGAAAAAATTACTATCACTCATTTCTTAAATAATTTGGCCAAAACGTAAAATTTTCAAAATTCCTACATTCACATGATGAGGATTTGTTTTCTGAAGAAAATGAATCCAAGATGACCTGAATCGGTCCAACGGTGCTTTGAAATCCTTACGACACATGATTTTGAAAAAGAAAAATATTTTGATGTGAAATGAACTTTGGTTATGAAATAAATTGATTTCGGACTATGATCATTTCTCGAAAACTCGCTGTACTGGTCCCCTTAAGAGGGAGGATATCCGTAGGATGTCTGTGTTCAAAGCGGGAGGACACCTTTCGGATGACAGGAGGACATTATTCGCGACATCCTCAGGTGATCCTGGTGGTGCATTTTCGGACGTCCCGGAGATGGAACGCTGTGCTTTGAGGTGACCTCACGATGCATAGTGGACGTCCACAAGACATTTATTTTAAGAGGGAGGATATCCGTAGGATGTCTGTGTTCAAAGCGGGAGGACGTGTAGGATGTCGGTTCTATGTCTTCAGGACGAAAAATTCCAATGTTGGGGTGTCTTAGGGATACACAGCAGATGTCCTGAAAACGTTTTTCTCAGGGGTAGAGGATGCCCACAGGACGTCTGCTTTGACGCACCCGGACAAAGTTCTCAAAGGTTCTCGATTTCAGTAGTAGTTCGAATGGGTCTAGCATGACGGAAATGTATTGAAGAGGGATCCTATAACGACGAAGAATGCATGCCACCTTGGCAGATACATTCCAAAGGCGATTTGTCTCAAAGACAAGTTTATTATCCAACTCGTCCGCAGGACAAGCTTCAGTTTCCTTGATGAGACGTACCAAGGACGGAACAATGATACAGACTTGAAACACAGGATTGAGAGAGGAATCCATCTGCAGGACAAGGTCGGGATCCAACGATGGGACGGCTTTAAGACGGCGAAAGGAAATGGACATGGAACATAAAATTTAGGAGCCGATCCGTCCACAGGACAAGGTTGGGACTCTGTAATGGGACCTATTGAAGACAAAGGAAGGATGCTGGCCTGGCACGAAAACATTCGACCACAATCCATCCCAAGGACATGGTTAGGATCATCTGCTGGGACGTTTTGAAGACGGAGGAAGGATGTCGACTTGGGACCATTGCACGTGAAAAGTGTATTGTCCGAAGGACATCATCAGGGCGAGCTTTCAGGATATCCGCAGGATGGTATACAGATACTGGGAACATCGTATGTCCACCAGTAGAGAGGGTGGAGTATGGATCCTATTTTACAGGCCCCCGTAAAATGGCCCCCCGCTGGGAGGGGGGGAGAAGGGGGAGTCGCCGCCATCTTTTTTTTCTAATTTTAATTTTAATTTTCTAAATCTAGCCAAATCTATGGATTCTGACCTAATTGAGCTTCAATTATAGTAACCTAAGTGAGTTTTATCAGTTTTAACCTAGGATCTAATCGTCTATCGTGCTTCTTTTCGCTTTGGCAGTATGATTCGAATTTTTTGAGCTGAAATATATAGATATAGTGGCCTGTGCTTCTCTTTGCTTCGGCAGGATGGGTCCGTTCCTTTGTCCGAGTATATATAGATTAGGGCTAATCATTTTGGGGTCATATTTTTTGATTTGCCCTCGCACCCCTCAAAATGTGAGTGTGTGAGGTCAGTATCAGTACCTATCAATATGACCACGGTGCGATTTTTTTTGGCGTGGCCCATTGCAAAAGTATTTTTCCCATTCAAATAACACGTGAAATTTTTTTTTTTTTTATTTGAAATTTTATTCCAATCTAACGAATTATCGCGTTGTAAAAATCAATACATATTCTTGTAGGAAATTAAACGATCTCAAAAAAAGGTCTGATATGATTTTTCGCTAAGTCCACTCGTTTGGAAGTTATTGAAGGTGAAAGTTCAACCTCAAACGGTATATGACGACTTTTTTTTCGACCTAGCGAAAAATCGTATCAGACCTTTTTTGGAGATCGTTCAATTTCGTACAAGAATATGTGTTGATTTTTACAACACGATGATTCGTTAGAACGAAATAAAATTCCAAATAAAAAAACAAAACATTTCCCGTGTTATTTAAATGGGAAAAATACTTTTGCAATGGGCCACGCCAAAAAAAATCGCACCGTGGTCATATTGATAGGTGCTGATACTGACCTCATACACTCACATTTTGAGGGGTGCGAGGGCAAATCAAAAAATATGACCCCAAAATGATTAGCCCTAATATAGATATTGTTACTTGATGAGTAACAGGAAAAGGGAAATCGTGAGTCCTCGAGCGAAATAAGGAGATTTATGGAACACTGATAAATCGGTTTCAACGAATTAGTTTTATTTGGATGTACAAGTGCTCGAGTTTATGTCTGGAGCAAGACTGACTTGTCTTTTTACAATAATCGTTGTTTATGTAGAAACCTAGCTCCTATGTTTTAAGAAGTAGCTCATTTATCTCATAGCTATACTAGATGATTATACGAATTACATATTGATAATTTGAGAGCTATAGGGCGTTTCACCCAGCGTAACACTGCTCCCTCCCTAGCAAAAGAGTCGTCCCGACTCTTGAAATAATTAAAATGTTGGCAAAAAGGGAATTTAGCATTTTACTCTCATAGGGAAAGTTGAGCTGTGGCTCGAAAATTAATCAGTATGATTTCCCTATCACTATCCGGTCTAACCTTTGGTCTCCTGGGTAAACCACAGAAAGCCACAGGAAGATAGTCGAGTTTACTTAAATATCACAACATGGTGCACGGTCGGTGCATATAAAAATCTTCAAAAACAGGAACCAGGAACAGGGATGAAGATCAGGAACAGGAATGAGGATCAGGAACAGGAATGAAGATCAGGAACAGGAATGTAGGTCAGGAACAGGAATGAAGATCAGGAACAGGAATGAAGATCAGGATGAAAAGAGTTGAGTCCTACGTATTGTAATGGGAAGCGGCTGGAGGGAAAAGGGGCCAAGGACTGAAGAACCGGGCTCCAAACCTCTTCAAAAAGTTTGATCAAACGACCTAGATTGGAGGACAAATGTTAGTTTCATGTTGAGGAAAAGAGATCGAAATATTGGTTAGCTGAAGGCCTGAATTTATAATTGAAAGTTTCTTTGAAGGATAAGTTACATAAAAATTAACAAAATCTATAGTTAAATGAAAGAAGAAAGGATAAAATTGGAACGGTCTTATCTGATCAGAATCTTTTGAAGTTTCTTCAGGAAGTAGGGACGGACTGAGGACTCTGTGTCATAATTCAAATTTTCGCTGATCTTTTTCTCAAATAAATCAGAAAAATCTGTAAAACTCAAAATTCATTAAACCTTAAGCCTAAATATTAAAGGAAAAAGGACGGTTCGGATCTCGCTAGTTTAAAAAGTAAAAGAAAAAGATCTGAATGAACTGCTGACAGGAGAGAACATTGAAAGGTTGAAAATCTAAACAAAAGAATAAAATAAGAAAGACATTCAAAGGAGCGCGGAACTCAGAATCCAAAACGCTCACGATCGGCACCGCAAGCGCCACACCGGCACAACGCAACGAACCTCTTGTCCCCCTCTCCCTCAAAGAAAAAGAAAGAGACGAGCTGTCAAAGTTTATAACCTAATCGTCATTGGGTCCCATAACCCCGCAAAACTTCTCGTAAACCCTTTCTGCCGAGTCAGAGGCATCTAAAAGTAGAACCGGCGCTGGAAGAGCTGAAAATTTTCCTTTTATAAGCCAGTCATCATGAACCTCGTGAAGAACCCTAAGATAATCTAAAGAAACGGTTTCTTCTTCATCTCGAGCTCTAGCACATAGACGGGAGTAAGATTCTTCCGGTGACAACCTCAGATATACAATTAAATCGACTACGAAATCCTCAGGGGACCCAGCAATGAGTAAATCAATGTTCTCATTTAATAAATGTATCTAAATATCTTCAAAATCCTTCATTCGTCTCCGGGCTTCGACGAAACACTTGGTGCTATAAATTGATCGTTCCATCATTTTATTCGGTAGAGACGTTCGTATCATATGTCGGTTCCGCATAACCATCGACGCGTGATGTTGAAAATGATACGCATACCGACTCGGATCTCCATACATTTTTTCTAATAGATTTACTCCGGCTACGTCCCGGTATTCGTCTAGGGGTTCTAACAAAGTCAAAATATCCTTGTCTTTCAAGAACCTCCTTGTGAAGGTGGTTTTTCCACAACCGATATTTCCCTCTACAAGGATAGTGAGAGGCCTTGAACTTCGTCGCCTAATTCCAAATGGAAGGTCTCTGGACCACCTAGCGGAAGACAGAGTAAATTCATCGTTACGTAACCTTGATACCGACATCTGCTTATTCGTAGATAAGGAGCGAACATTTCTAACCTCTTCACTATGGGAAAGTCGTGATGTGTCATATCGAGCTAAACGATCTAAATGAACTACCCTAGGTTTGGTACGTAGAGAGAGTTGAATTCTATAAACCACATCATTAATTTTATCTATCACTCTGTATGGACCTTCCCAGTTCGACTGAAGCTTAGGACAACGACCCTTTTTTCTCCTAGGCTGAAAAAGCCAAACCATATCTCCTGTTGAAAATTGAATATCTCGCGATCTGATGTCGTAACGAGCCTTTGTACGATCTGAAGCTAATTGAATTCGTCCTCTAGCAAAATTATGAATCTCTTCTAATTTTTCCTGCAGATTTTGACCGGCTTCTGATTGAAGAAGAACTTGAGTAGGAACCGGCCCTTTTTCTAAGTCTGATGGAAGTCTAAGATTCCTAGCCATAAGCATTTTAGCAGGAGTCTGTCTTGTTGTCTCATGGATCGCCGACCTATACGACAAAAGGAACAAGGGAATCCACTCGTCCCAATCTCTCTGATTTTTATCTATGAAAGAAGTTAAATATTTTAAAAGAGTTTCATTCAAACGTTCCACCATGCCATCGGACTGAGGATGCAGAGGAGTGGTACGAGTTTTTCTTATCCCTAAAAGCTGTACAATTTCGCTCATGAGAATTGATTCGAAATTTCTACCCTGATCTGTATGAAGCTCTAAAGGTGATCCGTAACGACAAACGAAGTCTCTAACAAAAACTTGGGCAACTGTTCTAGCTTCTTGATTCTGAATGGGAATAACCTCAGGCCACTTCGAAAAATAATCTGAAATGACTAATGCATAACGATTCCCAGAAGAAGATGTAGGGAGAGGCCCGAGGATATCCATGGCTACTCGTTCGAAAGGAGCTCCGACGTTGTAGACTTGCAGGGAACTCTGTCCTTTAGTACGGGGACCTTTCTTTGCAATACAAATTTCACAGTCTCGGCACCAATCGTCAACGTCGGAACGACAGCGTGCCCAAAAATACCGTTCTCGAATCCTTCCTAAAGTTTTATTAGATGCAAAATGTCCACCTGTTGGAGAGTCATGATGTTCGGCTAGAACTTGATGTACTTTGTTCTTCGGAACTAATAATTGCCAGATTATTTCTCTCATGTCCGGAGATTCCCATTTTCGATATAAAACTTGATTTACTAGATGTATTGAGTCCCACTGTGCCCAGTAAATTTTAAGTTGTTGTTCATTTGAAGACACGTCTTGCCATTCGGGACGAGTTCCAGATTCTTTCCAAGACTTGAATAAACTCAAAGTAGCATCTTGTTCTTGAGCAGTTCTCCATTCTTCTAAATTTCCTCCCATGGAAATTACACGTATTTTTAGAGGATCTTGTTGTTGTTCTAGCCGAGTACACTGTTTGCAGTTTCCATCTTCTTTGCAAGGCCGTCGAGAAAGAGCATCTGCATTACCGTGAAGAATTCCGGCACGATGCTGAATATCGAAATCGTATTGACCTAATCTCTCTATCCAACGAGCTACTTGTCCTCCTGGGGCTTTGAAAAAAAGTAACCACTTTAAAGAAGCATGATCTGTGCGAATTAAAAACTTTCTTCCTATTAAATAATGACGAAAGTGATCCACTGCTTCTACCATTCCTAATAATTCACGACGTGTAACACAATAGTTCCTTTCAGGCTTCCTTAGGACCCGACTAAAATAACAAATCACTCGTTCGTGACCCTCCTGTATTTGAGATAAAACCCCGCCTATACCTGAAAGAGAAGCGTCTGTATCTAAGATGAACGAAACATCAATCTGTGGATATGCTAAGATAGGGGAGGAAGTCAGGCAAACTTTTAATCGAGTAAAGGCTTCTTCGCACTCTGGGGTTCAGTCGAAAGGAGTGGTTGTGCCCGTGAGGTTATGGAGGGGCCTAGCAATCGAAGCGAAACCCTTAACAAAACGCCTATAAGGTCTTTGAGGCTTTCGCGGTGAGATTCTGAATAAGACTTGGCTTCCGGGATGGAGCCGCGTTGTTTAACGGTTAGGTGCCGACGTTTCGTAAACATTGCAGTTTACTTCATCAGGGCGAGAAACAACCTGATACTGGTTGCTCCCCAACAGGGTGTCCCTATTTATGCCAGTTGCGGAGCCGTCCATGTGTGACGTTCCGCTCGGGTGGAGTTGACCAATCATATGTTTTTAAATGGTTGGCCAAACATTTAAAAAACCGGGAGGATGGCGTTCCAAATTGGATGGGTTTGAAGTCCGTTGTCTCTGTTGATGTTGTTAGGATGTTTACGGATTTCAAGGGCTTCTCTGTATTTTCGAGGAAAATACTGATTTGAGTTAGCCAAGGAGGTGGTTTGGTCAAATAAGATTTGGTGGCCCGTTTCCATTTGGTGTTCCGCCAGAGCTGAGATAGTAAAGTGCTTCAGTTTGACGCATCTTTGGTGTTCTTTAAGGCGAGTGCTGATCTTCCTCCCGGTTTCTCCGATGTAAACTTTTCCACAGGAACAAGGGATCCTGTATACCCCTGAAGAGCTGAGCGGGGGGAGTTTATCTTTTGGGGAGTTGAGGAATTGCCCGATTTTCTGTGGTGGTTTGAAAATCGGTTTGATGTTGTTTCTCCTTAGGATTCTCCCTATGGAGTCCGTCACTCCTTGAATGTAGGGGAGGAAGGCAGTTCTTCTCGTTACTTCCGTTGGTAAGTTTGAAATGTCTGTCGATGGGTTGGGCTTGTTCTGGAGTTTTTGGATGGTTTGTTGGATTTGTGTGGACGAGTAACCATTAGATTGTAGGGTTTTCTTCAGGTGGGCTAGTTCGACATTGAGGTTATCTGAATCAGAGACTGTCAGTGCTCGGTGGACGAGTGAGCTGATCACTGATCCTTTTTGTGATGGGTGGTGGTGTGAAGCTGCGTGGAGATATCTGTTCGTGTGTGTGGGTTTGCGGTATACGCGATGTCCCAATTGACCATCTTGTTTTTTCGTGACTAGCACGTCCAGGAAGGGAAGTTGGTTGTTATTTTCTGTTTCCATCGTGAAGCGTATATTAGGGTGTCGGGAGTTGAGAAAGTCTAGAAAGGTTTGGAGGTGTTCCTTACCATGTCGCCAAATGACAAAAGTGTCATCAACATATCGGAGCCAGAGTTCAGGTTTTAGTCGGGCTTCTCCGAGGGTGTGGCTCTCGAAGTGCTCCATGAATATGTCCGCTATGATGGGAGAAATTGGAGATCCCATAGCAGCGCCTGAGGTTTGTTCGTAGAATGCTCCTTGGTAAAGAAAGTAGGTGGAGGTGAGGCAGTGTTCGATGAGGGGGAACAGTTGTTGGGGTATCTTTTTGGATCTTTTTATGATTTCCAAGGTGTCTGGGATAGGGACTTTCGTAAACAGTGATTCTACATCGAAGCTGACTAGAATGTCATCAGGATGTAGTCGAATCTGTTGGATTTTCTCGACAAAGTCTTTCGAGTTGAGGATGCGTGAGCCGGAGTCGGATAGGAGTGTTTGGAGTTGGGACGCCAGATACCGTGAAAGTTTGTAGGTGGGCGAGTTAATCGCACTAACTATTGGTCTCAAGGGTACGTTGGTTTTGTGGATTTTGGGTAGGCCGTACAGTCTGGGAGGGCAGGATTCTTTGGGAGTCAAAGCTTTTTTGGTTGGTTCCGGCAGATTGCTTTCCTTGATAAGGAGGGTGGTGCGTTTTTCTATTTTCGGTGTAGGGTCTCTTGAAATTTTGCGGTAGGTAGTGTCGTCCAGGAGTGTTCGGATTTTGGTTTCGTAGTCTTTCCTGTTGAGGACGACCGTGGCATTGCCTTTGTCTGCTGCCAGTACGATGATGTCGGGGTTGCTGTTGAGTTCTCTCAGTGCTAGGCGTTCCTGTCTAGTGAGGTTTGGCTTGGGTGCTTTGGCGTTGCGTAGAATGTTGGTTGTTAGTCTTCGAATGTTGTTTGCTGCTTCCGTTGGTAGTCCGAAGATGGAGTTTTCGATTTGGGAGATGATTTCGTCTTTTGGGATTCTAGAAGGGGCAATAGCAAAGTTCGGGCCTTTGGTTAGGGCAGAAGTTGCTTCTTGGGAAAGGATCGTGTCACTGAGGTTCTTGACAGTATCTTTAAGCGGTGTCGGGGTTTTTGGTTGTGGCGAGAGTTTTTAGTATTTGTCTATTTGTCGTTGGGTACACTGCAAGTGGATCCGTTCAGCTTGTTCAGCTGAAACGCGGTCCACTGTTTGCCAGATGTCGGGTCGTAGAGTGGAGGCGAGGAAGAGGTGAAGACGCAGTGTCCGTTCGCAGTGTACCAAAGGCACAACCTTAAATTGCCAAAGTCCTCCCAGACCGGTGACGAAGGCGGTCTTCTCTTTGTCTTCTGGGTCCATTTCGATCTGCCAGTAACCGCTCTGGAGGTCGATGGTGCTGTACCATCGAGCACCGGTTAGCATATCAAGAGTGTCTTCAATTCGTGGGAGGGGATATGAATCCTTCTTGGTGACATCATTGACCTTCCGATAATCGATGCAAAACCTTTTAGATCCGTCTTTTTTAGGTACTATAACGATCGGAGAGGCCCAAGGACCGGAGGACGGTTCAATAACGTTGTTAGTAATCATGTCGTCGACCATCTTTTGCACCTCTTCTTTCCCGTTGAAAGGAATTCGTCGAGCATGCTGTTTAATGGGGGAATTAGTTCCTACGTCAATCCTATGACGTGTTAGAGTGCATCGACCTTTGTCTCCGCCGGTTTTTGCGAAGGAGTCCTGGAAGTTTTGTAGCAGCGATACAAACTCTGATTTTTGCGAAGAACCTAATCCGACTGTGGATCTGATAAACAGATCTTCAAGATGTTCGGGCATCTTTTCTGAAATATCTTCGTGAACTAAATCTACTATTTCTATTTCTCGAATCACTTGTGACTGGCTAGCTGAAGAAGAGGGGGGGTTTGGGATTTTATCTCTAGTTGTTAAAAGTGGCATCTCGTGTCGCCCTGATCTTGAAGAATTGCCTACAGTTGAAATTACACATCGATGTTTGGTTAAGAAGTCTATCCCTAAAATCCCTTCGTCTTCGATGTCGGCTACAAAGATTTTATGAGGGGAACTTATGCAGCCTGAAATATTTATTTGTACGGAAACTTCTTGCAACACGGGGGTGGTCTCTCCTGTCGCAGTTCTTAGGGTTGTATAAGGAATATCTGTTCGAATTGACTTAAGGAGATCCGAACGGACCACAGTTACTTCCGCTCCGATATCTATGACCCAGAGGCAGTCTATACCATCGACTGTCCCCCGCGCATAAAGACCGGACTGTCTTAGACTTCTAACTAACAGCTGTTCATTAATAGGGCTTTTCTCTGACGAAATTCGCGATGATCCCCGCCCCCCAAAATCATCGGAAACTAGTTTTTTTGTTCGGAGTTCAACCGAGAGTTATTAAAAGGGAGCATCCTCTCTCCCTGGTGAGGGTTATCGTTTCGGCGATTATCGTTAAAATTTCTCCACGAGGTTTGTCTTGAAGGCCTCTGACTATTCCTAGATCGATTTTTATTTTGTAATGAAATGCAATGGTCGATGTCGTGCCCCGATTTTTTACAATATCTACATTCGAGGTTATTTCTCTGAAAATCTCTATTTGAATTATTTTTATGATCTTGCCAGGGAGGAGGGTGTTCCTGATTGATTTCCTTCTGATTTTCGGGGACAAGTTTTTTAACTTCCACTTGGCGAACGCGCCCTGACCCTAAATGTTGTTTCGATAAGGCATCTAATTTAAGAGCTTTGATAATGGCCCCTCGTAGAGAAGTTGGCTCTGACACACTTAAGGCATGTCTCAATTCGGAGTCTAAAATAGCGTTTATGAACCTGTCGGTAGCTAAACTTTCGCGGATTTCAGTTGGGCAATTAGGCATAGCGATTCGGGACAATCGCTCTATATCATGCCCTAAGGTGGCAAGGTCTTCATCTCTACGTTGGCGTCTAGTATTAAATTGGGTCAAGAACAAATTCGCCATGTGTTCGTTACCGAATCTGAGGTTAATGGCTGCACTAAGTTTATCGAAATCTTGGATTTCTTCATCGGCTAAAGTGGAAAGGATTGTAAGAGCCTGGCCTCTGAGGCTTCCGGCTAAATTTGTCGCTTTAATTGAATTATTCCAGTTATTGGTTTTCGCGATTAAATGGAACTGTCTCTGATAATCAGTCCACGGACCAGAGCCGTCAAAAGTAGCCACTTTAACCGTCGAAGAATTTCTTAAGGGTTCTGTTTGGGTTCGGGAATTTGGATTTACATTTATTCCTATATCTGGAATAGGCTGAATAGGTGGTGCTATTATGGTCACCACCTCATTCGCCTGAGGCAAAGGTGAATTCGGGAGAGTCTCTTCCCTTATAATTGGTACAGACCTTAGGATTGTGGAAACCTGGGTCGGTCGGCAAGAGGAGGTGGAAGGGATCGGGTCGTCAAAGGACTGGATTCGGTGGGGCTCGCCTCCGGATCCTCGTCGGTCATCTCGCAACGATGTAATCAGCTGCGTGAAAGACTGCTGTTGCTCTTGTAAGACTCCGATCAGTCGTCCTTCAGATCGTTGTCGTTCCTCTAAGACGCGTGCTTCAGATCGCTCGTGTCGGTCGCGTTGATCTTGGAGAAGCTGAAACAAAGCCTGCTGCTGCTCGAGTTGAGCAGCTTGCTGTCGCTCTTGTGCGGCCTGTTGACGCTCTTGTGCGGCCTGCTGACGCTCTTGTTGGGCAGCTTGTTGGGCGGCCTGTTGTTGTAGGAGTTGGACTAATGCAGCAATCAGGGTCGCTTCGGGTTCAGCGGCCTGAGGTTGGTCAGTATCAGGGGAGACTTGGCGGTGGGAGCGAATATTTCTTCGGGTGCTCATTTTTCGTGAAATAGTTTGATTCTCAAAGGCAAATGCTCAATTCAAGTTTGATTCTCAAAGGACAGTGGCAAGGGGTTTAGTAAATTCAAATTGAATCAATTAGAAGAAACCAAGAGAAAAGTGTCAGATTAAATCAACTTATCGGGCTCGGGAAAATCCCACTTCTGACACCAAATGTTACTTGATGAGTAACAGGAAAAGGGAAATCGTGAGTCCTCGAGCGAAATAAGGAGATTTATGGAACACTGATGAATCGGTTTCAACGAATTAGTTTTATTTGGATGTACAAGTGCTCGAGTTTATGTCTGGAGCAAGACTGACTTGTCTTTTTACAATAATCGTTGTTTATGTAGAAACCTAGCTCCTATGTTTTAAGAAGTAGCTCATTTATCTCATAGCTATACTAGATGATTATACGAATTACATATTGATAATTTGAGAGCTATAGGGCGTTTCACCCAGCGTAACAATATAGACCCATGGTTATTTTTGCTTCGACAGTACGGGCCTGTTGCCTCGAATATATATATATATATATATATATATATATATATATATATATATATATTTTGGTTCAAACCTCGTTACGCTGCGGTGCTAAGCCTCAATTTTATTACTAGGGGATGCAGGTATAAGGGTTTCCGTCTTTTGGAGGTCGGGATTATGACGGGACAGTCCGCGGACTCTGAGGAGACAATGGTTATATTTTTTGAATGAACGACACATTGTTTATGGTTTGAACTCGTGTTTATTCATGCATTTCAATTCAGACACACACATCATGGATTTAAATCTAACTATAACGACACATATATAAGCCTAAGTGAATATCGTACGCTGATAGAGGAATTTGTTAACGGTTGCTGAATATTTCTTGTGTACAAAAATGATTACTTAAACCTTGTAAAATACTTATTCATTTTCAAAATAAAAAATTTAAAAAAAATTTACAAATAAATGTATTTACCAACGGTTAAGAAATTCTTTTATCGGCGTATATGATGAAATCAGATTATTACTAGTGAACAGGACATACTTATTTCTAAATATTATACAGAAAAAAAAAAGAAAAGAGAGATATACACGGTGAAGGCTTAGGCCTTTTTACGGCGACAGCACTGGATACAGTTTACACGACTGATACTGTTCCGTATTTACTCTTAACTACCTGTACTCCCAAACCCCTGGTACAGACTAAAACATCTTGAACCGCCACGGCAAGTGCTGTGGTAAACAGGGCTTTTATTTCAACCATTGTCTGTGCGAAAAAGTTTTTCATTAAACCTGAGTTGCTGACGCTCGTGAGGTCGCGTGCCACCTCGTCAAATTTCCTTGACACCAGAGACGTGAACCCTTCGCTCAATGAGTTTAGGAGATCGTCACAGGTGGCTAGCGCGGCAAGATTTTTAGCCAACTCGTCTTTACACTGATTCGTTAAATCACAGCGAGTCCTGAGGCTGTTGATATACATGGTGATACAGGGTGCGACAGTGACAAGACCATCAAACGTAGTTTGTTGCATCACGATGAAGGAGGATGATGTTGGTTTTGACTTCTTAGGCAAGGACTCGTGGTTCGGTGCCCGTGGATGTTTGGGGTACAATCCCTCCGCCTCTGTCAGAATAACTGATTTCAATCCGTAAGCAGTAGAAAACGATAGGGATGATCCTTCAGGGTCCAGAATTTCCTTCTTCGGGGTTTCGCCAGTGGGGCACTCCGTAGATTCGAAGTATGCAGAGATCTTCGCGAATTTTTTCTTCAAATTCCGCCATGCCGTTATACTCAGGGTAACACCGCTAGCACCAGCTCCGTTAATTTGTACAACAGGTTCGAAGTGGAGCGTACTGGATAATTTATACCCGACCACCGCCGTTTTAGAGAAGGAACTATTTAGTCCATATATGGTTGACAGTAGTAACAGCCTACGTTGTTTCAGGAGTTTAGCGACTACCCCTGCGGAGTCGGAGGTATTGCACACAGATTCGTTAGCAGACATGATTATTTTACACGTTACGTAGCTCACAAGTTCAGAGATGTTCACGTCTCGAGGTTCGAGCTGATTTTGAGTAACGGTTGGGAAAATGGGATCTTATTTGAGGGGTTTCCACCTCCAGACTCCGGTACGAACCAGCCATGTCTGAGAGTGGTGGTAGTTTTTTTTGCTCCTTTTTTGCATCAAAAGGAGGATTCTGATGCTTGTCTAGCTTTCTAGAAGATGGTACCGCGACAAGTCCCATCCTGTCCAAGTACAGTAAACAGCGTTTTGAACCGGTCGTAAAATGTATACAGCTCATAATAGCGAGAGCGGAGCGGCGCTCTTCTAGGGTAATAAAATGCAATTACTCTCTGAAACTCCCGTCTGTTTGAGGAGTTTCCAGAATTCTGACCAGTTGAAAAAAAAAGGGTTCAAAGAATGGTTAATACCTATCGTACCGAAGAATAAAGCGGGGAAGGTACTGCGACAAGTCCTGTCCAGTCGAAGAACTTCGCTGGTTATTATATTTCAACAATTTTACCCCAGGTATAAAAAATGTTTTGAATTGCTCCTAGACACGGAGTTGTACAGAACAGTGTGGAGTGAGCGACTCCGTCCTTAGACAATGAAATGTAATTAGGTTCTGAATACCCAAGTCTGTTTATGGCTTTTTTCAAAATTTCAACTGATTGAAAAAAGGCTTAGCGTACGCCTAACCCTGTCACGGGAGAAACCCGCCAGTGAAGGGGAAGGTTTCAGCTTGCGAGTCTCAACATGCCTAATGACGGTGCGTGGGCATAAAGCTATGTGAAAAGAAGGACCCAGTTTATAACTATCCTGCAATGGTTCGGGCCGGGTTTTACGCGCTCGGACTCGACACACAGGTAACCGCGTTGTTCAATGAAGCGGCGTATACCTGAGGTTCGCTTCCGTACAGCGAGCGTGCCGCGGGGGTACGGGTATACCCTCGCTCATGCGACACAGAGGTATTTTCCACTTTGAACAATAGGGATTACCTACCTCCGGGTTGTGACACTGAAGCGTGGCAGACTTGCTATTTAATAACCTTTCCCCAGTGTTCAAAAGAAAATAATTAGCAGAGTATCACTTATACTAGCCACCGCTAGTCACGATTGTCACAATAGAGCGGGTCTGAAAACAATTAAGGGTAGCAGGGTGGTAAAAACGTCTAACACCCACTCCCTTCAACCGTTTGTGGGAGGTGGTGGTGGAACTGACCGATAGGGTGAATAAAGAGGAGCGTCAAATGCGAACTTGTATCAGATCTGAAAACACCTCAGAGCCAAAAACACCGTTCGTTGTTTAAAGTGAATTTTGAATTTTTACCTCGTTTTTACTTGATTCTACTGAGTGAAAATGTCGAGAATCGTAGCCGGAATCAGGAGAGCTTTTTTGGCGGTGCTGCGGTACCTGATAAAGTACCATGATGCTCTCGTGAGTAGACGGATGTTGAAACTCGGAGAACTTATAAAGCGCGAAACAGATGTCCCAGTGTTGATATCGTACTTTCGCGAAATAATAGGGGGGTGTAATGTGGAAGTGATTGCTGGGATACTCAGTACAAACTGTTTACACAGCAACTTGGAGTGTATGCGAGTGATGGAGAGTCAAGTGCGGTATTGGCAGGCCGAGAAAGTTCCATCGATGAAACCCTTCCTCCAAAGCCTGCAAAAAGCAGAGGATCAGGCTCGTTCCGTTGTCCCTGGTAGGTAAAAATCAGTTAATTGTCCTTCATATTATACTACGGCGTAGTGATAAACGTAGCTCATCTAGATCTGTTATTTCCAGAGCTAGGTAGGTTCCGGCAGGAGGCTGCTGATGACGAGATGCTTCTCGAGGCAGCCGTTGCCTTTGACGAGTGTGAGGTCTGCGGTGCGGTAGAGGGTAGCAGTGGCGGTGCTTCCACCTGTAAGTAGCTCTTTCGTGCTAAAAAACTGCTTGTCCATAACTCACGGCTGTGTATAATAAGAGAATAATAATATTGCAGCGAACGCGAAAATGGTTGCGGGTTATTGTGTAGCGGGTACGTCGGCGACTCGGGTGGTAACCGGTGAGCGTGGCCCGCTACCCCGCTTAGCTTCTCAGGATGAAATCCAGCAGAGCATCGAGGTGGTAGGTGAAACGATCGAGCGTCTGTCGCAGGTCTCCATAATTGAAGTGGAGGATTCTGATGCCGATGAATCCGAGTCGGACGTGGCATCACCCGGTTCCGGCGACTTTAGCTCTGCAGAACGTGAGTGAATCTCGGGAGCTTGTATATTGAAATTATTATACAGCTGTTTTTTCCGATGAACTCTATAAATGTTTCCTAACCTCTTATTTTTTACCTTTCATGTCGTAACAGCGGAGGAGAATGCTTCAGAACTGCAGGATGCTCAGGGTTGGGGATTCTTATCACCCGTCGATCCAGCCGTCTCTAGCCAGCGGGAATGTAAGTACAGTCCGATCCCTCAATAGGGCCTCCCTCAATAAGCCCGCTTCCCCAGTTTGTCGCTCGCAGCGTTCCCCCACTCCGCCTATTAAGACATAGCGTAGCGAGGAAAGAGAGAGACGGAAAACCATTGGTGCGACTAGCGAAGAAGGCAGAGTGGGGGTACCTCATTTCGTGGAAAAACACTTCCCCTTGGCGGCTTGGGAGGGCTTATTGAGGGATCCCACTGTACTGCTCGTAATTCGTATAATAGACGGTCCCCCCTGATCACCGTTGAAATTCTTTCTCAATCTTTCTTTTTCTCCATCAACTCAATCCGTAACAGCGGATGCAATAGAGAACTCTGCTGATGAGTCTCAAATCTCCATGGTCGTAAACCGCAGTTCGGATATTAGCCGGGAAAATCTTCCATCGGATTTCGATTCGATGGAAACGATAATAATACCGTCCCCGCATGGCGAGCTTCCAGCAGGATTTCTCGCGGCTTCTGAGGAGGAGTAGTTCTGATTGTACGCCTCCTTCCTAGCGCATAGTTTAATATGTATCGAATCAATGTGAAAAGATAATATAAGGTTTTTACTTAATCCCCGCAGGTGCTCAACCAGCCGTGAGACCTCGCTCGTCTAGCTGGCTATTCGGGACGAATAACGGCGCCACTACCTCGAGCTTGCAGAGGGGAGGGACTCGTTCTTTGTCAATGAGGCGTGTTGCTCCTGTGGCTGATCTTCCTGTCGAGGAAGTACAAGAGTCGGATGAGGAAGGCAGCCTTGACGACGCTCCAGCAGAGGAGAACCCGGTCCATTCACCTCGTTTCAAAATCACCAGGCGGGTAAATCGACGATACCGGCGTTTTGGGTTAGGAGGATGTCAGGTAACTGTGACAATGGGTGTACCACCCGAATCTGCGAATCCGATCGTCTGGTTAGAGGAGGCCTTTCGCGAACTGTACAGATATTTCTCCTCGCTCTGCACTCTAAACGATATCATGGGTATTAGTTTTAACACAGAGGGTTTTACAAGGGGTTCTGCGGGGTTAAGTTTCCGACCGGCTCGCGATTTTCGCTTTGAGGATTTATGGGGTCTTGTATTCAGGGTTACGCAGAGCGTGAGTGAATTTTCAATTGATCAACCGTTCACGGTAAACATAACAACTATCGCTGTTCCGGCAGGTCGGGGGAAACGTTTAGCGCTGAACGGGGAGCAGCTAGTCGGTAAACGTTCCATCCTGACTATAACGAACAATGATAATTTATGTTTACCGAGGGCTTTGTTCGCCGCTGGAGTGTATGTGAGGAGAGGTTCTGCACGGGATGGACCGTTACAGGCCGAGTGGAACAGGGCTAGGGCGTCGAGTAAAAGATACCAGGGTGAGAAAGCTCGCCAGTTGATGATAGAGGCTGGAGTCGTCATACCTGAGGACGGGTGCGGTATCGAGGAAGTTGCACAGTTCCAGCAATATTTGGCACGGGACGGTTACGCAATTCTAGTTTACGACAGCGAGACGCTAGGTAAAGGCGGTCGGCCGCTTTTCAACGGGGAGGATATTGTACTGGGTATGGGTTACCGCGATGTAGTGCAGAAACTTAATATTATTTATTATGGTCGTACAGGTCACTATGGCACTATTTTAAATATGAGAGGGGCTGCTGCCTCTGATTTCTTTTGTCAGCCGTGTAACGTAGCCTACGCTCACGGTAACGAGCATAGGTGTTCCAATAGGTGCAACCGTTGTCTCTCGACTCCTGCATGTGACAGCGGAGTCGCGAAAGTCTACTGCAAAAAGTGTAATCGTGATTTTTACGGGGAGGAGTGTTATAGGCGACACGGGTTGCAGGGTTCGTTTAGCGGTAAACGCACGGTCTGTGGTACCTTACGGGTATGTGGAACCTGCGATATCTTTACGGATACCTCGAGGGGAAAGCATACTTGTGGGTGGACATACTGCAGGACCTGCCGCTCGAACCAAGAGATTAATCATCGTTGTTTTATGAGACCTGTAGAGCGGAACACTGGCGAGGCACCTAGCTACATTTTCATTTTTTACGACTTTGAGACACGACAAGACGAGACTGTGCACGGTGACGAGACGATAAACATACACGTGCCAAATTTGTGTATTGCGCAACGGACCTGTACAGGCTGTATAGGCACGAGTATCCTCGAACCCTGCCTCGGGTGTGGTGTACAGCGAGAATTTGTTTTTAGGGATGACCCGGTCCGTGAATTGGTAGAACTCGCCGATAGAAAGGTCGAAGGCTACCGGAAAGTTATTTGTATTGCGCATAACGCAAAAGGTTTCGACGCCCAGTTTATACTCCGTTACCTAGTGGAGAAAGGCGGTGAGACACCGAAGGTAATACTAAACGGTAGTAAAATAGTCTTGCTAGAAACAGCTAATATCCGTTTTCTGGACTCTCTTGCGTACATGCCGATGGCTTTAGCCGCGTTGCCAAAGGCTTTCGGTCTACCTGAGGCCACGCAAAAGGGTCTATTTCCGCACCTCTTTAATATACCGGCTCACCAGTTCCATGTGGGAGTATTACCTGCGGCTGAGTTTTACGCGCCGGACTCCATGACGGTAGAGGGTAGGGCCCGTTTCTTCGCGTGGTATGAAGGGGCCGTAAGAGAAGGCTACGTTTTTGATTTTAGTAGGGAAATCGTTGACTACTGCCGGTCAGACGTCACGATTTTACGGTTAGCCTGCCTAGCATTCCGCGATATATTCTTACGTACCGGCGAAGTCTGCCCGTTCACGGAGAGCACGACCATAGCCTCTGCATGTTCAATGGTATTCCGGAAAAATTTCCTTCGCGATAACAGCATAGGGATTATTCCGCCCGCCGGCTACCGGCTAGCCGATAAACAATCCTCCAAGGCTATCCAGTGGTTGGTCTGGAGGGAACATGAGCTAGGTCGGGAGATCTTACATGCGGGTAGGGCTCGGGAACAGCGCGTGCTACGACGTAGAGTTGACGGCTACTACGAGTCGGTGGACGGAACACGCCACGTACTAGAATTTCACGGCTGTTACTGGCACGGCTGTCCACGCTGTTACCGCGTAAATAGGGATAACGAAATTGAGGGTACCTTGAACATGGATAGGCGACTTGAGGAAACTCAGGCAAAGACGCGGCGTATGCGTAGCGAGGGTATCGTGGTAGAGGAGATATGGGAGTACGAGTTTTCCCGTCTGATGGATGCAAGGCCAGAAATGCGGGCATATCTCGAGCGTAGCGGTTTTCTACCGACTGTGGAGAATGCCAAGCTGAACCCGCGTGATGCATTCTACGGTGGTCGGACGGGCAACACGTCGAGGTTTCGCGAGGTGGACCCCAGACTCGGAGAGGAGATCCGCTATGTGGATGTTTGTTCCTTATACCCTTGCATCTGTAAAACTGGAAAATTCCCGAAGGGTCATCCCGTAGTACTAGTAGGTGAGGAGTGTAAGAATCTGACCGGGGCCGGTGGAGTAGATCTGTCTAGAGTCGAGGGTTTGATTGAATGTAAAGTACTGCTGCCCCGGAATCTTTATCATCCGGTATTACCTCTTCGTATGCACGGCAAACTAATGTTCCCTCTCTGTAGCTCATGTTGCCGAGACATGGAACAGGGTCCATGCCCTCACAATAATCCCCGTGAGAGGTGTCTAAGCGGGACATGGGTTTCAGACGAGGTGAAAAAGGCCGTAGCAATGGGTTATAGGGTAATATCGGTGTCAGAGATCTGGCAGTACGAGGTGACGGTGTTTGATCCCGCTACCCGGGAAGGTGGACATTTTTCAGAGTACATTGATACTTTTTTGAAAATAAAACAGGAGGCTAGCGGCTGGCCCGCCGGATGTGGTAGTGAAGAGAGCCGGTCTCGATATATCGCGGAGTACGCCCGGGTAGAGGGAATCAAACTAGATAAGGCTAAAATAGAAAAAAATCCGGGGCTGCGTTCTGTGTCGAAGCTATGTCTTAACTCCTTCTGGGGTAAGTTTGGCCAGCGAGACAACCTCTCAAAAACAACCGTGGTCAAGACCAGAGAGGAGCTGCTAAGTCTGGTGACAAGTCCGTCAATTCTGCTGGAGGACCTAGTAGCCGTAAATGATGACGTTCTGTACGCTTGCTGGTCATACAAAGATGAGAGCGTGGAGGCATCGGCTCTCGCGAACGTGGTGATAGCCGCGTATACAACGGCACAGGCGCGGCTCAAACTGTACGGTTATTTAGACAAACTGGATCGTAGGGTATTATATTATGACACTGACTCGGTCATTTACGTTCGGTCTGGTGCACCTGGAGAATATGAACCGCCGGTCGGCAGTTTTCTGGGTGACCTGACCGACGAACTGGAACAATACGGCGCAGGTAGTTACATACGGGCCTTTGTATCAGGCGGGGCAAAGTTTTACGCCTTCATAGTAGTATCCCCAGATGGGAGGGAAACAGAGATCTGCAAGGTCAAAGGTATTACCCTCAACTACACCACTCGATTGAGGATAAATTTCAACTCTATACGGGAAATGGTAGTTGAGGAGGGAGAAAGCATCAATCTCAGATATCGTGCGATCCGACGAACCACAATGCATGATGTGGTGACTCGTGATCAAACGAAAACATGTCGCCCAGTTTTTGTAAAAAGACGTTGTTGCAGGAATAGTTTTGACACCCTCCCATACGGGCATAGAGACGTGTAACAGACTCCGCACCTGCTCCGTATGTACCAACAGACGAAGGGGTTAGGAATCAGAGCCCCCCACGCATCCAGTTTCGGTTTAAGTTAGTTTTTACTGTATTGTAATATTTTTAATATTTGTTGTAATAATAAGTTAATATTTATGGATTCCCGAGGGAAATAAAGTGAATCAGATGAAATATAATCAATTGGGCAAAAGGTTTATGTATTCAGAAAATACAGGTCTGCTTCAGTACGAGGCTAAAGACAGACTGATTTGTTTTACAATAATACTTATTGATACGGCAACCGAAGTTCATATATTTTGAAAGATGTCTTTTATCATATAGACTACTTGATCTAGATCATATAGAAGTAATATATAGGGGTGAATTCATCAAATATAACACTACCCCCCCTTTAGTGAAAGAGTCGACCCGACTCGTAAGGTAAGTATAATAAAAATTGTCTATTTAAAATCATCATAAGGATTAGCAAGTCGATATTTGAATCATAAAATCTATGTGCTCTATTTAGGAGAATTGGAGCTGTGGCTGAAGTAATTAAAAATTTTCCTAAGTACTATCTGACATTCGTCTCTTATTAGCAGGGAAACCACAGAAAACCTCTAAAAGATAGTCTAACTTAATATCACAACATGGGTTTTTATAAAAATCTTCAAGAACAGGAACCAGGAACAAGAGTAGAAACTCAGGAATCCAGGATCAGTAGACAGGAATCAGGAAATAATAATCAGCAAACAGGAACAAGGCGAAGAATTCCTTGATCAATATGAAGAAAGTCCTGAATACTGGAACAGGAAGGGATTGGAGGGGTAGAAGGACTAGAGACTGGAACAGAAAGTCCGATTCTGAACTCCAGGAGATCCAACTCCAAACCTCTTCGAAATAAATCATAAACCTAAATGGGAGGACAAATGTTATTCTCTCGAAATAATAAGGTCATAAATATGAGTTTCTTTTCTAAAAACTCTTCAAAATTATAGATTCTTTCAAATCTCTTTTAAATTAAAATTATAAATTCCTTTTTAAATATTTTCTTTCAAATGATAAATTAAACTTTTTGATATTAGATAGATTATTTCAAATATAATAAATTGATAAATTAAATTATTCTATTAAATAAATGTTATAAATATAAATTGAAACGATCTTATCTGGAAAGAAGTGGAAACTTGGGAAAATAGGTCAGGATGGGATGAATTAGGCTTCCTTCTTCTCGTCTCAGAATATCATTTCGTCATTTAATACAATATCCTACTATCGGAATATCGGGAACTGGAAAAACTTGGGTTAATGTTTGGAAACTAAAACATAACCTATATTTAGATTTTCCGCTCGGATCTCTTTTCATCCAGACGCCATTATTATATAAGTCTATTGTAACGACACCTAGCGTTATATTTTTCGTAACATTTCGACGAGATTCGAGATTGAAATAAACGAGGATCTTTTAATCGACCTATGACGAACCCTTTTAATTAAAACATCTATTAATAAATGAAAAGTTGTTTAAACAAATGCAAAATTGTTTATAACAAAAGAAAAGAAAATAAAAGATAGAAAGGAGAAGAAAGCTAAAGAAGCGTCACTCTTCAGTATGTCTTCCTTAAATGAAGATGCAATCCGTGTGGGAATCCTAGTAAGCAAATTAAACTTCGAGGGTGTTGAGAATATGACACAAGTAGAAGCTAGCATTCGGTTTTAAGCTGAATGGGGAAGAATACAATGTGCTCGAGGAAAAGGGGTTAAGCTCTCCGGGCTACCTTTTCATTCTTGTATTGACTGCCCTGGTAAAAGTATCGGATAGATTCGGATAGGACGAATTTCCGATCCGTCTGAGTCTATTTTATTCCGAAATCTGTCCCCGAACGAATCGGTTTCATTCCGAGTGAATCCGTGAAAGATAGGAATCGAATCCGGTCCAATCCGAAATGGCAGAGATTTCGATCCATCTGAGTCTGACCGAATCCGGTCCAATCAGAAATACGAGAGATTTCAATCCACCTGAATCCGACCGGATCCGGTCGGATCCGAAATACGAGATATTTCGATCCACCTGAATGCGACCGAATCTGGTCCAATCCGAAACACGAGAGATTTCGATCCACCTGAATCTGACCGAATCCGAAATACGACATATTTCGATCCACCTGAATGCGACCGAATCTGGTCCAATCCGAAACACGAGAGATTTCGATCCACCTGAATCTGACCGAATCCGAAATACGACATATTTCGATCCACCTGAATGCGACCGAATCTGGTCCAATCCGAAACACGAGAGATTTCGATCCACCTGAATCTGACCGGATCCGGTCCAATCCGAAACACGAGATATTTCGATCCACCTGAATCTGACCGAATCCGAAATACGAGATATTTTGATCCACCTGAATCCGACCGAATCTAGTCCAATCCGAGACACGAGAGATTTCGATCCACCTGAATCTGACCGGATCCGGTCCAATCCGAAACACGAGATATTTCGATCCACATGAATCTAACCGAATCCGCTCCAATCCGAAATACGACAGATTTCGATTAACCTGAATCTGACCGAACCTGAAATAGTGAAGAGATTATGATCTAATTGAATGTGACCCAATCCAAAATCGCGAAGAGATACCAATCCGCAGTGGCGAATCCAGTTAATCCACTCTCCACCTCACATTGACCTTGGATTGAGTCGAATTGGGGACTCTACCAACAATACTGACTTTCCATTAGGTCGGAATGAAATCTTCACCAACTGCGGATGAGGTTTCTAAGGTACAAAACCTTCAGCCTGAATATTTTCATGGGAAAATTGCTCGAAATGTTCAATTGGTAGGCATGCTATTATGAATTGAGTACAAAAAATATTATGAATTGGGTACAGAAAATATTTTTAATGCGTATATAAATTTTATTATATGAGTAACCTGCATTGCAACAAATATTTGCGTTGCAATAATACCGCTTCGCAATAACACTATAGTCTTTGGTATTCTAATATCTAAGTATCACAATATTATAGGAACTCATGTGGCAGTTATAATTATTGGTTACTATATGAGTTTAAGGGGGGACTTCGGTGAAATTTTGATGAAAACGATTTTCTTAATTTCTAAATTACTGAAAAATAATCTAATCAAAAAAATTTCCTGCATCAAAATTTAGATTATGGTAGTAAATTGGTAAAAAACTTTCAATCTTCTGAGTTGAAAGTGTATGCGCAAAGAACCTTTCGCAGAACATTTTTTGTGCACCGCTGCCGAAAACTCCTTGCGCATACACATTCAAATCAGTTTTTTTTAATACACATACTACCATAATTTAAATTTTAATGCAAAGAATTTTCGACTGGATTTTTTTACTAATTTAAAAAAAGAAAAAATCGTTTTTATCAAAATTTCACCGAAGTCTTCCCTTAACAATGTCCATGTCGCAAACCTCTTATCAAATATGTCGAGAGTAAAAAAGCTATCCCAGTGATTGTGATGACCTTATTGGCCGTGTGAAAACCTTAATGGATATAGTATGCAAATATAAAATAATTATTTCAGCGAAAATTATTGATTTTATGATTTGACGACATAACAAAAATCACAATTAATGAAAAACCGGATACACAGTAGAAAAACATGAAGTTACAAGTAACGTTATGATTACTGGGATATTTATCTTGGCACCAGAATCAGTTTTAGAAACTGTTCAATCAGTCGAGTGTTTCACACACAAAACTTAATAGGACATGTCCTGATTTAATGAGTCTTTGGAGGGATATACATCCCAGTTTAATAATAATAATAATAATTAGAATCGTAACAAATCCGAATAAAAATTGAACAGAAGATCATAACCAGCTAAATTTAGGTTTATATCAAAACTGTTCCATATAACCACAAGTTGTTATTCTGAAATTAGTAATATAAAATCCAAGCCGATCTCAAACTCAATGATTTGTAGAAAATTCATGACATATTAGGATAAATCTTTGTCTGATTCTACGCTGCCTCGCTTTTCCTCCTCCTTTTCGCATTCCTGCAAAAAATGAATAAATAAATTAATAGACATAATACTTTGTGGGGTTACGAATATACATTCAATTCATGCTTCTATACATATATGAAGCTTTGTAGCAATGAAAATTGTTGAACTGCAGTTTTGATATTTTTTCAATCTAATTTCATACCTTAAGAATCCGAGAATGAGGTTGTTAGAAAAATATAGCGCGCGCGCATATGTGTGTTTCAATATCAGTCTTTCAATGATAAATCGCAAATGCATTGCCCTATCTGAGGTCACGGGACTTGGATATATCGGAACTTGAGCCGTAAAAGTTGAGATGAAACACATACCTTCGTAACCTCATCTATTACTGCATTGACATTGGCTTCGTGGTCATGTTTCCGTTGGTTTGGACTATCTTCCACACTTTTTTTATCACCTCCAGTTTCGCCTTCAGTCCCGCTGCCTTCAGTTTCACCTCCAGTCGTGTTTGGAACCTCCGTTTGTAGATCATTTTGGTCTTGTGTTGACCTGCAGCCTGAAGAAAAGAAGTAAAGATGGCTTTCTCAAATCTGTGCGAATATATTCAGGGTGATTCAGAATGCGTGCGCAATATTTTGCAGTCAATCTTCATCAAATCTTGGATCGAAAGTTCCCTATCCATTTATTTCATTAACGATTTTTTTAGAGTTGCTAAAATTTCCTCACCTATCGTTCTTTCCCGGAAAATCCTTTATTTTTTTTTTTTTTTTTTTTTAATTTCAATAACTTCCCGTTTACAGTGATCCGAATTTTATTTTGGGCTCATCAAATCCATACATGTGATAGGTAATTTTGTTTATACGATTTCTACGGAGTTGGAAACTTTCTTTGGGCGATTGCTCTTGATATTGAACATGAGGGGAAAAAGACTCTATGTCATCCCACAGGATTGTGTCGAAATGCAATAATACATTTTTTTCCGTGAAAATAAAAAAATATCATATGATTTTATGAATGACCTCTAAAATTTCGATCCCAAACTAACAGAATTTGAAGCAAAAAATTCATATAACAAATCGTTTCTCAAACAAGTGACCAACGTAAGGAAATTTCGATCCAAATTTCAGCCAGATTGACTCTCTAAAATATTCGGTATCCTGTTTTGAATCATCTCATACATAAATTCTGTACGACGAAAAAACTTTTTTTTTTTTTGCGGAAGATGAAATTCAAGAAGGATGTGCATGGCATTATGCTCGTACGTCAGAAACAGAATCCCAGACGTGTTGTGAAAGAACGTGAAGTGCGTTTTTTTTTTTTTTTTAGTCTACTTTTCAATCTCGTGAGATTGGAGATTTATAGCTACTAGGACCATAGAGATGGGTGGGGGTCGATATTTTGAAAGATCAGAATTCAGAACGGCCAAAAATTCGAATATTAAAAATTTGAATACAAAAATAACAAGAGACAAATTAATTCGAAATTCTTATTTTCGAAAGATCATTTCTTCGAATGACTTATTCAGCAGGCGGTCACCTGTCAGAACGCTGGTTTATTCGAAAATGTATTTTCTGATAATTTTTACTCTGAATAAGTATAATGTAGAAAATATAAATGTATAAAGTCAATATTTCTAAATTTTTAATCTTTAGAGACCAGAAGTTCGAAAGACCGAAATCTCGAAAGATTTAAACTTCGAAAAATAATATTTCGAACGTATTTTCTCTGCGTAGATGAATTTGGATCAAAATTTTTATTGTTTATTGAAACATCATCCAAAAAACCGTATGAAAGATTCGAGATTCTGACCTTTCGAATTTTCGGTCTGTCGCTAAAATATATTCGAATACGTGAAGATTCGAAGTCTCGACAATTCGAAATATTGAACTATTCGAATTATCAGACGTTTCGTTATCTTTTCAATTAGATATTTCGTCTTTCGCAATTCTGACCGTTCCAATTTTTTATTTTAGTACAAATATCTTTCTACATTTCGATATACGTAATTTTTTAGTTACTACTTGATAGGCCTTCTTTAAACTGGCCTTTTTGAATTTCGTACCATCGCTATTTTAAAATTCGAAATATTGGTCATTCGAAATATTGGTCTTTCGAAATTTTGACCCCCACCCATAGAGATATTACAGATAGAGTAAGAAAAGACAGGCCTCAGGCGCACTCAGGCGGTCCCGCGAATATAATCCTCTCCAAATAATACAACTACAGATCTTACCAACTCTTTTTTTCTTCCTTTTTGATTTTTTAGCAGGATATCGCAGATCGTCACAAAACTTGCCAACGTAACTTGGAATAAGCATTTTGAAGTGCCACATAGTCGAGTTGTTGAATGGAGGCTCCAACAATTTGGTGCACCAATACTCAAAAGCACCTGAAATATAAATATGATAAGATTTGTCTTTTGAATATGGAAAATTCTATACCTTTACAGCGAATACATTGTTACGGAAGTAAAAAGAGGGGACGAACTTTGAATAGCCACAATCTTCGTTGGATCCAATTGAGTTCTTGCTTCCTTCACAGCTGCTCTATTCGATGTTTTCCCAGTAATTGAGCCTCTTTTTAAGACATCTTCTCCGAACACGGACCTTGCGGTGTTTCGTGCAAACAGGGATGTGGAGGTGCTTGAATTTACGACAATGCTATTCCACTTTTCACGATCAATCCAAATATCGTGACCCAGATGTATCTGAAAAAAAATATATACACATTTTAATTTCATTCACTTTGGAATTATGTATACAATTAACTCTCAGTTTCTCCAAAAATGATTTATTGACTGAAAATTGAAGACTACACGGAAAACCAGCTATTCAAGCTGTAATTTTGCATATACCGTCTTATTCTCCTTGTTCAAAGCGCCAACAGGCCTGTTTATTTGAATGCAGACACTTCTATTCTCAGGTGCATTCTCGTCGTTCTCTGCATTCTCTATAGAAACATCGCGCAATGCCAGATTGATTAGTTTACCTATGTTTCATGGGAATGTTTTATCTTTTTACATTGATCAACTGCTGAACACAGTCACACGACTCGTCGTATCACGAGAAGATTTGAAAATAGTGACTCAGGTTTCTGTTGAAGTGATAAATATCTTACCGGATACCTTGACGCCGAATTGGTCACATAGTATTTTTTGTAGATTCAAGTTCAAATTTTTAATTTTAACATTGTCTGAATGCAGCTCCTCAATTTGTCTCTTCAAATTAGCAATTTCTGCTGTTTTATTCAGGAGTTCACTATCCAGAGTATTTGTAGATTCTTCAGAACTTTCGCCCCTTCCAGACTCATATTGTGGCTGTTTGTCGAATTTTTGATCTGTGACATCGTGTGGTTCAGTGACGTCATGTTGTTCAGTGACGTGCTGGTCAGTGACATCGTGTTCTTGAGTGACATCGTCTTCTTGAGTGACATCGTCTTCTTGAGTAACATCGTCTTCTTGAGTGACATCGTCTTCTTGAGTAACATCGTCTTCTTGAGTGACATCGCCTTCTTGAGTGACATCGTGTTCTTGAGTGACATCGTGTTCTTGAGTGACATCGTATTGGTCTTTACGTTTCAAGACATTGTCTATTTCGTTACGCAGTCCAGCCTTCTCCAGAGTCGTGTCCAACTTCTAGACAAAAAGCCACAAAGGATTTGAAATCAAGTTGTTCAATTATTGGACAGATATTTCCCAACTGCAATATTGTGCTGCATGATTTCTAGGTATGTATGGTTCTAAATGTAATTTCGAAGGGTTACGGGAGCCTTCACAAACGATGGCATGCTTTCGGTTATTTTTCAGGGACTTGCTTTATGTGTTCAAGCAAAAAGTAAGAAGGGGGTGCGCAATGCCTTATATCTGTGGAAAATGCATGTCGTCACATGAGAATCTTCGCGTATTATTTTCTATGAAATGGAATGATTGGAGCAGACAGAGGAGGAAACATCAAATTCCATTGTTATTTGATCCATACCTTTTCTTGCTGCTGAATTAGGAGACCACCGACTTTCTCGACAGATTTAATGGATATCCTCCCTTTTTTCACCGGCTACATGTCCAACATTCAATTAAGTATCAGAAAACTCGTGCACAACGAACAAACAGATCATTTTAATTTGTTTTATGTCAGCTGCGGTCTGCTTATCAGGGACTTTAATTTCAATCTCAAATGTAGGTTGTGTGTCAAAATCAGTTCCTTATTTCTAAGGCGCTGAGAACAATCACATTGAAGCTGACTTTGCAGTTTAACGGCGAAGAAATTGCTTCCTTCAACATGAAAAAATGTCTCGGAAACTGTTCATATCTTCCGTCACAGCGGTAAGCCGATGGTTCGAGCACTTTTATCTCTGTTAAACTCCGACTTTGATCCTCACACTCTTGTATCACAGCGGAGCAAGCCAAGGGGCGTTCGACAAAGTTGGAGTCGTCGAAGGAAGCGTGGATTGACGTCACAGTCCTCCATAGAAGAAAAGGTCAGCGTCGGATGGCTCGGACTCTTTCTGAGGCATCTTGACCTACTTTGCTGCGATACAAGAGAGTGCGAGGGTTGAAGTCGGAGTTCAACAGAGAAGCCCTTGAGCCATGGGCGTACCATTGTGACAGAGGGCATCAACAGTCTCCAAGACATTTGTTTTTGTCGGTAGAAGCATTTTTTTTCCATTCAACTGCCTAGTCAGCTTCGATGTGATCGTGGTCAGCATCTTAGGAATTGGGAACTGATTTCGACACACAACCTATATTGGCCTTTCAGGTGAACGGACAGGCTTACGTCGACAGAAAGTCAGTGTATATATATATAAGTCCACTCATCTAAGAATAAACTATTCTAGGTTTGTGAAAACAGGTACCTACCAACCAAACACATCACGAGAAGTTTTAAAACAAATTAAAATGATCTATATTCAAGCACAGCATACAAAGAAATATTTATTAGATGTAACTTGCAAGTTGCACCAAGTACATTACAATACAAATGTGATTTTAATCACAATCTTTTTAAAGACATATCCTTCTCAGGAAATGCATGTTACGTGTTTGTATTTTATCATTACTAAAGCACATGGAAAAATATTTGAAGTTTGGAATTCGAACCTTATAATTCATAAATTTTGATAACACTTAAGTATTAGAGCAACAAATGGCTTTTTAAACATCAAATACAATTTAGCGTTGCTGTTTTACTTCAGACTATGACTTGACCGCACCGTCTTTTCTTTTTAAGGCCCATCCCTAGTCGCCCACCTCCTTTTGGCGAAATGTGTTACATTTCGATTATTATCCGAGCCCAGGCATCAAAAACGCAAAAAAGGCCAACTTAGCGCAAATTCTATTTCAATTCCGAACACATACATCCAAAAAAAATTTCGTTTCGTGTAAAAATAGAGTCTAAATACCGATTTTACATTGTGTCGAATTCGTAAACATTCGACACAATGTAAAATCGGTATTTAGACTCTATTTTTACACGAAACGAAATTTTTTTTGGATGTATGTGTTCGGAATTGAAATAGAATTTGCGCTAAGTTGGCCTTTTTTGCGTTTTTGATGCCTGGGCTCGGATAATAATCGAAATGTAACACATTTCGCCAAAAGGAGGTGGGCGACTAGGGATGGGCCTTAAAATAAAATTTTAGATTGCAACAGTCGAAACTCATCACAATATACTATAATAAGTAGCATAAAACTTTATTTTTTGACACGTTTTTAATGGCGGGTTCTTGTGTAACAGAAAACATTAACAAATGAACCGAACAAAAAAAATTAACTCACCGGCTGATCATCATATTTCTTGCTGGCAGTGGTCAGTTTCTCCGTTAGAATTTTGTCGAATAGTTTCTGCAAAAAACTCCATTACAGGGATGCACAAATTTTCAAAATTTCAAATTAGGAAATTAAAAAATTTGCAAAATATTGGGAGCGTCACCAATTATATTATTATAGTGTTTTCGACTGGGGCTACACTGCACCAGTGTAGCCATCTTTGTCTCTCTTTCCCTCAATGAAAAGAAGGAGATGAAGATGGCTACACTACACCACTCTGTAGCTTGGTGTAGCCCCATTCATTTCATTGAATCGAACTTTCACGACTTTGAAATCCATTCAATGAGTTGTGACATAAATGTAAAATTTATGTTCCATTTTATGACCATAACCCTGGGACATAGATCTTGACTAAACTTATAGGAGTGTTCTCTTGTACCAAAACATGAAGCACCTGCTAGATGACTCTCCGAAATGGGCCTTCACTATATCAATTTATCAAAGTATGTAATAAAAATCAGCGTTAAATAGGTTTTTCAAATTGCCCCGAAATAATCTCTTTTTGCTTGGCGTAATAAGTTTCTATATTGCGGTGAATATTTACACATTGAATTCAGTGGTTATCGTACATCGTATCCTTGAAAATTATCATCCCTCGTGTAGCGAATCACTTTATTATGCGTCTAATAACACATTGCTTCTTGTTGTTCAATACTCGTACAGCATTCATTCGGTAAATTTGCAAACTCCTTCCCACTTGAAAGATGTTGAACATATGGTCAGTTTCAATACCAACACTGGCAACCTACGAATCCTGCGAATTACCACATAATATTAATTTCACCACAATACTTCAGCTTGAATTTACGTGTTTTTTAAGATGTGGCCTACAGCATCCGATAGCTTACGAAAACTTCATTTCAATTTTGATCGCTTCCAATACCTTCGTTTTGCTTCCGATGCCTTCGCTCCTCTATCGACGCCTTCGTTTCCCTTCCAATACCTTTGCTTTGTTTCTGCGAAGTACACGTTGACCTTGATATCAAGAGACTCGGTAGAGTCTCGCGCCAAGTACATTAAAATTTTTTCTTCACGCGCGAGACCCAACCAGTCTATATACCCGAGAGGCAACTACCCTAACTTATACCGCGAATTAGTATCTTCGTTTTTTTACACCTCACAACATACACGAATTGGAACTAATTTAATCTAGGATGTAGGCATAAACAGCTTTCATTTGAGTCCTAAATCGATTAAATCGGTGTCCGGAGTGCTGAGATATAATTAACTACAGATTCTGATACTCCGTTTCCTCGTACAATGTTTCTCGTTCTTGGTCTTCAGACCAAGATTCATTCACACTAAAACCATTCCCATAAAATCACATTTCATCGCTAAACGCAAGACGTATGTCCCATGCTTATACACAGAACATACGTCTTTACACATCTGGGAACATGACATAGAAGGGAAAATCCACACTAAAGTTGTATAGAGCGGCGTAAGTACCTGAGTCACGACGCAGTCAGCGCTAGTATCGCAGACAGAAGCCGTCTGCAACACTAGCAGACGCGTGTTGTCATTTCATGTCTTCGAATCCGAATAAAGGAAATAAAAGAAAGTACAAGCAATGACTAATACGAAATTTTATCCTCCACTAGTTACAAAAACTAGTGAATACCCACCAAAAGCCCCTCAGGTGCGAAGACCTTACGCCAAGTACATTATTTTCGATAGGTTAATCTTAAATCCTACGATCTTGAGCTTTTGAGGTTATGCGAATCGACTGACGTGTAAAATTCATGGTGATAAATAAAATAACAATCGTGAACGGATAATTTTACGATTAGGTTTACGATTAGGTACCTTGCATCACACAACACTGTCAGATGAGTATTAACTGACTATTACCTCTAAATTTTGTTCACTTATACATTGTAGATTTTGCCTATTTTCATTTATGAATGCAATTATCGGAGGAAACGTTTTTTTTTTTTTAGGGATTGCAATTATTTAGCACGTTACCTGAGGAAGTCTGACAATAGAAAATCAAGAGAAAATGTTGGAGTTGAAAAATATCAGGATAGCATGATTTGATATAAGGACGGCATGGAGCCAGACCAAGAAAGCCGAGTTCAAGCGTTGCATTGCAACGAATTCTACTTTGAGCTCTAGGTTGGGCTCATCTTTAAAGGCTCGTCTGCTCAGACCCAAATTGTGCGTCAACGTTATGCGTTGGATTCCGACGAGTTCTATATTCTATCTCGGTATCCTCTAGTTCAAACGAGACTGTAAGTCGACGTTGTGCGTTGGACTCCGATAGACTTTATTCTACTCCTCACGACAACGTAGTGCTTGAACCTTCGGTGAAGATAATTTTTTAATCCATTTTTTACAAACAGACTCTCCGCTCGGAACGATCTCAATCAAATTCAGATTAGTGCTATCACGACAAATGGTCAGAATGAAAATACTTATTCAATATTAAAGAAATGATCGATAGACTTCCTCTTTCTCAGATGATAAAGATTTGTATTTAATCATGATAATTATAAAAACCATTTATTTCTCATTTATATTTATTTATTCATTGACCAACCTTTTTTATACATTGTTTAATTTTGTAGCGGGTCGCCGTATGAGAAAAGAGGATGATGAGAGAAAACGCTGAAGTTGCAAAATATCGAGACAGTGTGATTTGATACAAGAAACGGATAGTCAGACGAATAGAGCAGAATGCAAGTGTTTGACTTCAAAAACTTCCATTTTATGCTCTACGCTAGTCTTGTATCAATAGGCTCAATCGGCTCAATTCTATATATTTCGATCCTTTCTGTTCAGACCTGAATTCAAAGTTGACGTTATGAGTACGGGACAAGTACATGTTCTTTCTGCAGAGGACCTAGCTGCATTAAACAAACAAACTACCTAAGAATTGCAATACATATATCTCATATTTATATATATTTAATCATGAGTAGCAACTATAAACGATGGAAATCAGATACAATTGCCAAGTACATGTCTTCTGTATAACAAAAGTTTACAACAGAAGAACAGAAAACTGAATAGTCTTGTATCGTTCACTCGCTACGCTCGCTCACTCGATGGGCTCTTGATAATTACAGGGGCAAAAATCAGTAAAAAAAAAAAATTTAGGAAGTGGTACTTGGCGGGCCATTATATCAATATGTATCGAACAAATGATACATAGACCGAAGTGAAAACTCTTTTACTTACTCATAAATGGCCCGCAAGTACCACGTAGTAAATTTTTTTTTTACTGATTTTTTCCCCTGTAATTATCAAGAGCCGATCGAGTGAGCGAGCGTAGCAGGTGAACGATGCAAGACTATTCAGTTTTCTGTTCTTCTGTTATAAACTTTGGTTATATAGAAGACATGTAAGGTAAACGTCCCGATAATCGGACAGCTAAGGTTGACGTCCCAATGGCCGGACATCCATACGAAATCGTATTTCTGTCTCTCTTGCACACACTTTCTGTCCGGTGACTGGGACCTGTCCGGCCATTGGGACGTTTACCTTACTTGGCAATTGTATCTGATTTCAATGCTTTTGTAAGTAGACATTTTTATAGTACCAATTTTGTTAAGGAGGAATTTTGGTTGGTGGATTTTTTGGGGGGTAGTGACCACATTAATGTCCTTGGCGAAAGGTTTTTGCACCAGGGGTGCTTTTTGGGGTTTAGGTATATTCTTCTGAAATAATAACTATAGTATTGTGGTGAAATTAATATCATGTGGTAATTTGCAGGATTCGTAGGCTGCCAGTGTTAGTATTGAAACTGACCATATATTCAACATCTTTCAAGTGCGAAGAAGTCTTCAAATTCACCAAATGAATGTGATTCGCTATACGAGGGATGATACATTTCAGGGATTCGATATACAATAACCACTGAATTCAATCTATAAATATTCACCGCAATATTATAGAAAATTATTACGCCAAGCAGAAACAGATTATTTCGGGCCAATTTGAAAAACATATTCAACGCTGATTTTTATTACATACTTTGGTTAATTGATAGAGTAAAGGCCCATTCCGGAGAGTTTCCTATTCACTTCAGTTTTGAGCGTATAGCGTTGAACCATGCTGATACCAGCGAACCATGCCCGACTTATTTACCAGAGAACGTCAACTTGCAGTTTTACTTCGATTGTTGTTGCATTCTCAGTGTGAGTTTTCTAGAGTATACCCCAAATTGAAATTTGTCATATAAATGCTCTATGTGGTGACGGAAAAATAGTAATTTACATCGCTTACATCCCAGATCTAGATAATTCTGTTCGTCAACAGATTCAAATACATTATGACATGAAATATTTTGTAGATAACATTTTCAGTTCAGAATGACAAATTTGAAGTAAATAGTACCTTGTTTTTTGTAGAACGTTTTGTCTTATCTATTCGTAAAGCGTCTGATTCAACTTCGGAAGCAGAATCTACAAATTTATTTGGCGGTACAATTATCCTTTTCATTGACATTTTGCCCTTGACGTCTTCCAAAGTGTCTGAAAGTTTTTCATTACATAAACTGTAAAAAATTTCGATAGCTTGCACATAGTCTCTCGTGATGAAACCACCACGAATGTACATTCCCTACTGAAAATCGTGGCATGAGATCTGATGTGAGATCTCATATAAGATGTGGTGTGAGCTTGTATGAGATCTGATATCAGCTCAAGCGAGAACTGATAAGCACTCGCCTCAGATTGCGATAACGAAATTGAACTAGGTTTTTATATTAGATCTCATATGAGTCTCATGTCAGATTTCCTGTCAGACTAAAAAAGTTTACAGAGAAACAAAAATGTATGTGCCGGAAGACTTCAACTCAGAACCTTCGACTTCATAGGCTCTTACCTCACCACTGCGCCACGACATTGCTCACAAAATAAAGAGTTTTTCATGTATATATCGAGTTACTACTAACATTAACTTCAGTTATTTTCAGTCAACATATACGTAACAAATTTTTGATTGTGTAAGCAATGTCGTGGCGCAGTGGTAAGGTAAGAGCCTACGAAGTCGAAGGCTTTGAGTTAAAGTCTTGCAGCACAGGAATTTTTGTTTCTCTGTAAACTTTTTCAGTCTGACAGGAGATCTGACATGAGACTCATATGAGATCTAGTATAAATAGTTCAATTTCACTATCACAATCTGAGGCGAGTGATTATCAGTTCACGCTTCAGCTGATATCAGGTCTCATATAAGCTCACACCACATCTTATATGAGATCTCACATCAGATCTCATGCCACGATTTTCAGTAGGGTTGTAATAAAAGCACCCTGTCTGAAATCATTCATGTTGTAATTTTCCAACGACTACCATTTTACCTTCAAAATAATGTAATAAGACTTTACACTCGACTCAAACTGATTCACTGAAAATACCAAGCAATTTAACCCGCTGGACTACACCTGGGTCACCAGTGACCCGGTGGCATCCTAAAAAAAAAGGCATTTTTCGAATAATTTCGCGCCTTCTCGTCTTCATTTTCAAATAACTTCTTATAAAATGAAGATATCATATTCGTTGTTGCATAATCTTACTCGAGACATTCTGACGATTCCATTTTACTATAAAACTTTCGAAAACAAACATTCTGGATCACTTTTATAAAGGGTAGAATTTTCGGGTCACTGGTGACCCAGGGTGTACTTCAACGTGGTGACGGAAAATGTGTAGCCCAGCGGGTTAAATCGGCCCTGTGGTCAGTTTGGTGCACGCACGTGCCAAACTGAGGTTGGGATTTCTTATGTTTTTCGAAATTTTTATTTTACATGATATTACATGATATTATATTTAAAGTAATGATGACTGATGACGTATGGTACTTACCGCCTACGTAGGCGATTTTTCCTGTACAAGTTGATGGCCCGCATTTAACTTGATATAGCTTGTTCTTTTTGAAATCACGTGAAAAACTTAAAATCTTTTCAGTATTCACAGCAGCTGTCAGGGTATGTCGTGGACACGCGACCGAATATTTAATACACGCGTAAGCCATAACTATCTCTTGTCTCTACAATAAACAACGTTTACACTTACGAGTAAGAACATGCGGAAACTGCAAGAATACTCGATTAAACCAACCACGTGCCAACCGGCTTGTCAGCAGTGAAGGTGAACTAGCACTGTACGGCACGTGTTATGTGGCGGGAGAATTGACTAGAATCTTCCAGTGATTCGAACAGATTCCAACTGGCGTCGTGGGCTACTGCGCATGCGTCAGTCGTCAGCTTTGCACTGGTGTGACACGAGGCGACATACTTACCGACCAATAGGCTAGCTGCGTGAAATACAAGCACGCTACTAGTGTGTGTGTTTTTTGTGCACATATACGTCCGTCAGCGCCACCTATTTGGGACTGAGGCGTAATTGGGGTACAATTTATATGTGTACAAGCTTGATTCTATGTATGTAGAGCTTAGAGCATATAGACATGGAGGAAACATAGCCGCTGAGAAACCGAGTCGAGCGGTGAGAGAGAGGGATATCGGGGCAGTACATGCCCTCTCTTTCTATTCGACCATCTGTAATGGTCAAGACAAAGAGGGCATGTACTGCCACATAGTCTGTCTCACGCCCGTTTCCCACTCACGCTATACCCTATCTCTTGCTTCCTCCATGTCTATATGCTCTAAGATGTAGAGGTACGCAGCTAGCCTGCGCGAGCGCAGCCTGCGCAGTGACTACAAGAATCGACTGTGTTTGAAATTTCTGGAAGTTTTTGGAAAATCGAGAAGGTAAAATGAGACAAGTAGCGGTGGTGGCAACGACTTGTGCGTCCAAGTAAGAGACAAAAAAAAAAAACGGACTCTTCTTTCGCCGGTCCTCCTTGTGTGCGGTTTCTTTTCAAGTCCATGAATTGTTTAATGGTGTGCGTATAATTGACACATTCTTTTCAATAAACTTGAATAACGGTAAACAACACATAAATACATTCCTCTGCTTATTCAATTTTTCAACCTTCATATTATTCTCAAAATATATAAAATTTGAGGTTATGTTTTAGGACAGTAATTATGAACAGTATTGTTCAAGCAAACATTTTTAGTCGAACCTAAAAACATTTATTTTCAGTAAATCCTTGAAGTCTATCGACTTCTTACGTGATTTTTAATTACCGCTAATTAAAAAAAATATTTTGGAGATTTGCGAATAATTGAATTGCATAATTGAATTAGATTGTGTAATTTCAGGTTTTGAAAATTTTTTCGTAAAACTTAGGACACGAGCAACAGTGAAATGAGTGATGAGGAAGGAGTAGAGCGAAGAAGAAAAAGGTACAAAAGCTTTTTAGATGCAAATTATAAGACTGAAGATGTGCACCCTCGCACCGACAAAAGGTGGAGACGGGAAGCAGCTAATCTGAAAATATTTGGAGCGGAAGCAACGCCTGCTTTCTTTAGCGGTAAGCATGAAGCAGACATGGATGTTCTTGATTCCCGAAAGGGCGATAAGTCGAAATCAAGGAAGAAGAAGAAGATGTTCTTGATTTCCATTATGTAGCTTTTCAAACAAATTTTATAATTTATGTAATTTGCGCTGAACTTTTTGAATCTACCAACATACTGTTTTCTCCACGCACTGCGCAGACCTCTATTCATTGTCAACATTAACGATTTGAAAGCAGATTCCAATTTATATATCCATATAACTTCAAGTGGTAGTGCAATCCTCACAAATAGTGTAAGCTACTTTGAGTTATTGTTCATGTATTTTCTTTGGAAAAAAGTTATCATGTGAATTTTTTACTGCATTCCATGTTTGATTGCTATAAAGCTGATAATAAAATATAGTTTATCGCTTTATCAATTACTTATATGCACATGACTTTTCCAGACGAACACCGTACATCAGATGTTCAATACATGAGTGACTCAGACGCGGGGCCATTGGAGTCATCTGCCGAAGAATTCTCGGATGAAAATCCAAGAACAACTTTGAAAAATGTACCCAATCAACCGACATCTGAAATTATTCACATCACACAACAAAATGCAGAGGAAAATTTTCAAGAAAGAGAACTGGACATCAATGAAGTTAGCAAGAAGGATAGTAGTTCCTCTAAAGAGAAATGTCAACGCGAAGTTTTCAATGAAATGTCCAGCGTGTTGATGTTCCCCGATGCTAAACTAACGGTTCGCGAGGTGTCTCTTATGATAATAGGTCTGTGCATTCGATTCAATTTGACATATGTAGTGAGACAAGCGTTGTTTAACCTTGTCAAGTGCTTAGCTGGCCCGAAATTCAAAGAGTGGAACACTAGTAAAGTCAGAATTTCAAAAATGTACGATCCGCCAGATGAAAGTATTAATATGTGCTTTTTCTGTAATCAATGTTATTGTTCTCTATTACCACCAATATCTAAGGCTAAGTTTGAAAATTGTCGTGTGACATGCGAATGCGGAGAAACATACGATTTAACGACTCAGAAGGATAATTACATTGTTAATATAGACCTGAAATATCAAATCAAGATGTTATTAGAAAACAAGGAGATTGAAGAGGCATTATTAGGAAATATGAATCTAATCAAAAATAGATTGAATGAAAATAGCACCGACATAACTGACATATACGATGGTTTCCTATATAAAGAGTTGATGCAGAAGTATTCCTCCGAATGTCACGTATTAACATACACCTTCAACACCGATGGTGCTCCAATTTTTCATAGTTCAAAGCGAAGTCTGTGGCCTATCCAAATTATTATCAACGAGCTGCCGCCAAACCTACGTTTCAAGTACCCCCTTTTAGCCGGCATATGTATTTTGAAGAGAGAACCCTCGCCAAATGTTATGAATATGTATATGGAGCAATTCACGGAGCAAACCAAATCATTAAGGGAGGAAGGCTTCCAAATTAGCAATGAATTCGGAGAACCGATAACGTTGAAATTACTACCACTCTGCTCTTCGGTAGATTCCGTTGCTCGACCAATACTCCAAAACCGATTGCAGTTTAATGGACACTACGGATGTTCTTGGTGCTATGATTTTGGAAAATATGACCAAACAATGCGTTATCCCGTGACAGAAAAAACTGCAGATCTAAGAACTGATGTTTCTCATCGTCAAGATGTGGCATCTGTTGAAAAAGATGGACAGACCAGGAATGGAGTTAAAGGTGCATCAATTCTAATGACAATACTTTGTTTCAATATGGTTTGGGGATTTCCGATCGACTACATGCACGGAGTGCTTCTTGGTGTTACGAAACAATTGTCGGAATTTTGGGTGAAACTGAAAATGATTAAAGCAAAGGATATTCGACGAATTAACGAGTTATTAGCAGATATAACACCCCCACGAGAAATTCATCGTCAACCAAGGCCATTTTCGGATAGGGCACACTGGAAGGCCACAGAATGGAAGTCGTGGATTCTTTTTTATGTTTCGCCATGTCTAAAAGATATTTTACACGTTGAACACTTTGAACATTTGTCATTGCTTGTGCAAAGTGTGTTCACCTTGTTGAAGTGTTCAATCTCTGATATTGAACTTCGAAACTGTGAGAAAGATTTAATTACCTTCGTTGTACGAAGCGAACAATTATACGGAATAACGTTTATGACGTTCAATGTTCACTCGTTATTACATTTAGTCGACTCGGTGCGTATGAGTGGTCCATTATGGGCAACATCTACGTTTGCTTTCGAGAGTGCAATCTATCAACTTAAACAACAAGTTACTGGACCTAAGGGCATATATAATCAAATTGCGAAACGAATGTTACGTAAAACAGCTTTCAGCTGCACGTACGAACAATTATGCAGACCTTCGCTTACATGCCTGAAATTTTGCGACAACTTGTTTCATAACACTCATAGATGTATTAGCACATCAGTGGATGACGGTTGCGGAGAAGCTGTACTTATTGGAAAAGAGGTTGTGAACAACGCAGTAGGGCAAAAAATTTTTGATCGTTGTTATTACAAAAATACGTTATATCATAGTAAACTATATTCCCGACCACAGAAAACTAATGACTCTGTCGTACGACTACGATCTAAGTATTTTGCCGAGATTAAGAATTTCATTTTGGAAAATAATGATGTTTTTTCCACCGTGGAAATATTACATGACGACAATGAAAATAATTATTCCAATGTCGAACATATTTCTCGCGTTACTCGTATGAACACAATTCAAGTAGTTCCAATTCATGATTTTCAAGGAAAAGTATTGTACATGAATATCAATTCCTGTGAATACGTTTGTAGATTGCCGAATGTTTTCGAAATTCAATAACTTGGTCTGTCAACGGCAGCAGTACTAGATTGAACACCCTGATGAAAGAGGCAAATAGAATTAGCCTTTACTCTGAATTAAAAAAAAAAAAATCTTTTCAAGTGCATTTGGTGAAGTAACCCAAAATAATTAGGTCGCGTTTGTTATTTTTCTTCAGAAGTAATAATTGTGGAAGTTATGGGCTAATAATATAAGTAATATGAATTTCAGTGTCTTTGCTATACAGGGTGATTCAGAATGCGGTACTTTCCTTACATCGGTGGATTCCTTGTCAAAATCTAAGATCAAAATTACTCATCCTAAAATGTCGAAAGCTAAGCCGTTTTCCGGTAGTAGTAGTTTAAAGTAAGCCAAAGTAAGCCAATACGAGGGCAGATACGAGAATGGCTCAGCCGCCGCTACGCCGTTATTGTTGATCAGACGTGGCTGGTCTGCTGTATGTAGTTAAGCTATACAGGCGATGCAATGGAAACAGAAGCGTGCGAATGTTACCGAACTATGAATGTAACGTCTGATCGTCGTTTCTTTGCAAGATCGCGGTGGCGGGCCAACAATAACGGCGTAGCGGCGGCTGAGCCATTCTCGTATCTGCCCTCGTATTGGCTTACTTTGGCTTACTTTAAACTATTCCTACCTGAAAACGGCTTAGCTTTCGACATTTTAGGATGAGTAATTTTGGTCTTAGATTTTGACAAGGAATCCACCGGTGTAAGGAAAGTACCGCATTCTGAATCACCCTGTATAGACTATCATAGATATACTCAAGCATAGGCGACGTCATAACTTTGTTAACTTCAATCGGCATACAATCTATAATTTTTACGCAATTAAAAAAAGGAAAAACATGACGTAAGAATTTTGGGTGAACTATTGAAATATCGACATAAGTATGACTATAAATAGGATATGGACTACCAATTATTCGACTTGTTTTAAATGGCTTTAATGATCTTTACTTTTCAAAGTTTCATTTCTGAAATATCAGTTCTTAGAAAATTCCACATCGCTTTTTTTCCATCGATTATGAAAAAAAATATCCTTGTTATTTGCAGCTAATATACTACACAAAATTACCTACACAACACTATGTGCCCTTTATCGGGAGGATCAATTATAGAATACTGAAGTATACAAAAAAACGATGATGCTACATATTACAGGTCTGTTCACTATTACATATGAGGCTCATATAGAGCTCTGTGTACGCTTCCTGTGGAGTTTTTTGAGGTACCCTTATTCTAGCTTGCACGGTGAGATACGCTTGTTTCATTAGGACCCGTCGTTATTATGATAACTGATAAACGTACTATACGCAAGTGATACATCATAATATAAGTGTAGAGTATGAGTTTACATTTTGTACACCTGATGTATTTTTTCACACTAAATAATAAATATATAATATTGAAGTGACCAATGTTTATTTCTTTCATAACTAGCCCTCTCTCAAACATTGAACCATATTCGCGAATTTTTAATCACCCTGCATCCGATTAACATTATTGTGACAAAGGGTGAAATCACCCTCAGTCATGCATGTTAATCTGATCTAGTAGTCTTCATTGATAAAAGACATAATATACATATAATATCAAATATTGTTAGATGAATTAGCGGTTACTGCGCCAACACGCATTATTGTAAAAACAGTCCGATTTCAGACTTTAAACAGAAAGCCTTACTTCAATAAATAACGGATTTTTGAAGCTCATTTCATCTGCCTGATTTCACGTTAATTTCACCCAGGGAGCCTTATTCATTGCACTGCATTTATACATTTCGCAACATTATGTTCTAATTGATATCATCTTCGTGCTTTTCGCAAAACTTACGCTGAAAAAGTGTTCTACACGAAAAAGTGACAAAATTGTCACTGCATGAGCCACAAGATTCTTCAAATTCAGGTAGTACATTAGAATATAGTTATTTCCGGACAAGCCTCGTGTTGATTCGCATTGAACTTTCACTGAACAACTGGACTGACAAATGCAAATATTTATTTGGATTTCTTCCGAATGCATGGAAAAGAATTGAACTTTAGTTAACGCACAGGTTGCGAAAGATTAAAAATGTTGTTCTCATTGGCCGCAGACTCATTCAGATTAGATTTTTGAATTGGTGAGGATTGAACGGTGGTTTCTGATTGATTTAGGATACATTCGTCTTAAAGCTTATGTCGGTTGACGAACTGAGTACATTCGAAAATTGCGCCAGATAAGCTACAGTTTCTTTCGAATTTGACGTAATATACATTGAAAAGATAAGAGAAATTGGTCAGGACGTGTCTCGGATTGTTTTGATTGAAGGCGCGGACTGAGACGGATTGAAGATGTGTGTGGGATTGGTGTCCGATTCATTCGGATTGAGCGCACGGACTGAGACGGATTGAAGATGTATGTGGGATTGGTGTCGGAATCATTCGGATTGAACGCACGGACTGAGATGGATTGAAGACGCGTGTGGGATTGGTTTCGGAATCATTCGGATTGAACGCACGGACTGAGATAGATTGAAGATGCGTGTGGGATTGGTGTCGGAATCATTCGGATTGAACGCACGGACTGAGATGGATTGAAGATGTTTGTTTGATTGGTGTCGGAATCATTCGGATTGAGCGCACGGACTGAGACGGATTGAAGATGTTTGTGGGATTGGTGTCGGAATCATTCGGATTGAACGCACGGACTGAGATGGATTGAAGATGTTTGTTTGATTGGTGTCGGAATCATTCGGATTGAGCGCACGGACTGAGATGGATTGAAGATGTTTGTGGGATTGGTGTCGGAATCATTCGGATTGAACGCACGGACTGAGATGGATTGAAGATGTTTGTGGGATTGGTGTCGGAATCATTCGGATTGAACGCACGGACTGAGATGGATTGAAGATGTTTGTGGGATTGGTGTCGGAATCATTCGGATTGAACGCACGGACTGAGATGGATTGAAGATGTTTGTTTGATTGGTGTCGGAATCATTCGGATTGAGCGCACGGACTGAGACGGATTGAAGATGTTTGTGGGATTGGTGTCGGAATCATTCGGATTGAACGCACGGACTGAGATGGATTGAAGATGTTTGTTTGATTGGTGTCGGAATCATTCGGATTGAGCGCACGGACTGAGATGGATTGAAGATGTTTGTGGGATTGGTGTCGGAATCATTCGGATTGAACGCACGGACTGAGATGGATTGAAGATGTTTGTGGGATTGGTGTCGGAATCATTCGGATTGAACGCACGGACTGAGATGGATTGAAGATGTTTGTGGGATTGGTGTCGGAATCATTCGGATTGAACGCACGGACTGAGATGGATTGAAGATGTTTGTTTGATTGGTGTCGGAATCATTCGGATTGAACGCACGGACTGAGATGGATTGAAGATGTTTGTGGGATTGGTGTCGGAATCATTCGGATTGAACGCACGGACTGAGATGGATTGAAGATGTTTGTGGGATTGGTGTCGGAATCATTCGGATTGAACGCACGGACTGAGATGGATTGAAGATGTTTGTGGGATTGGTGTCGGAATCATTCGGATTGAACGCACGGACTGAGATGGATTGAAGATGTTTGTGGGATTGGTGTCGGAATCATTCGGATTGAACGCACGGACTGAGATGGATTGAAGATGTTTGTTTGATTGGTGTCGGAATCATTCGGATTGAACGCACGGACTGAGATGGATTGAAGATGTTTGTGGGATTGGTGTCGGAATCATTCGGATTGAACGCACGGACTGAGATGGATTGAAGATGTTTGTGGGATTGGTGTCGGAATCATTCGGATTGAGCGCACGGACTTAGATGGATTCATTAGGATTGAATTGAAGTTGATTCGCGGATTAAAATGGATTGAAAACCTGCTTCGGAATGACTCGGATGATTCCGTATTGTCAAGGTGACAGATTTCGCAATGGGTCGGAAAAGTTCGGATGAGGCCGGATTGAAGTCCTATCCGAAACCTCCACCAGGGTGTTACATGAAGCAGTAAGTAAACTTTTATGATTGATCATTTATCTGTTCCTCATATTTTAAATTCTCCTTTCTTATTAAAACGTATAATGATTTATTTTTAGTATCCCAATGGAAGAAACTTTGGGTATAATAAATATCCATAGATCATTTGTTGGAGAGATAGAAATGCGAGGAGGGTACATCTCCTGTTTGGCTTGTGAAATTCCTCTCATCTCGATCGAAGAAAAAGACGATTGCGAAGATTGTTCAAAGATGAAAGTCATCTTGAAACACATCGTTGAAAAAATCGTTTTCAACCGTTATTAAAATTATCCCCTCACAATATTATGTTATAATATAATATGATTCATTTCTTTTTTTTTTTTAATATACTTCCCGTCTCAATCTCTTCCCTTTTTTTTTTTTTTTTTTTTTTTTTTTTTTTTTTTTTTTTATATATATCAAAATTATTATTTATAAGATGTTATTCGTAATATTCGTTATCCTCTATTTGTTATTAATCATCTTCATTACCGACTTGATCTGAATTGTTTCGTTATTAGTTCCGAATTCTTCCGAGCTATTCCGAATAGTTCCGAGTTGTTCCGAGTCGACTCCGAGTCTATGTTAAAAACACGAAGTAAGAGGGAAGGAGACCGAACTCTGCCGAGTCCACATCCCAAAAGTGGGGTCAGTTTTCCAGCGATAAGTGAGCAGTTCGCTGCGAAGAATACCGAGATGACGAGTCACGCATGCGCAGTACGACTTAGCTGCGTCTTTGTCTCTCTCGCATAAAGTGCGAGTGAGATAGTTTTGTTGTGACAGTGAGGTTAGTTTTTACCACGTTTTTACCACGAAACGGTAAGATGTCAGCGTGTCGAGTACCGCAGTGCAAAACGAAATATAAAGATAAAAATAAAAATACTTTTATGCCAAGAAATTACGCACCATAACCTCACTTGCTGTCGCAACAAAACTGTCTCACTCGCACTTTCTGCGAGAGAGACAAAGACAGCTAAGTCGTACTGCGCATGCGTGACTCGTCATCTCGGTATTCTTCGCAGCGAACTGCTCACTTATCGCTGGAAAACTGACCCCACTTTTGGGATCAGAGTTCGGTCTCCTTTCCTCTTACTTCGTGGTTAAAAATCATGAGGTTTCATAACCTCGCAAAAATTCATATAAACGTCGTCTGCAGAAGCTTCGGCATCTAAAATCAAGACTGGTGCTGGAAGAGTCGCAAATTTCTTTCTAACTAACCAATCTTCATGTACTTCGTGTAAGACCTTTAAATAATCTAATGGAATACCATCTTCTTCTGAACGAGCGCGTGAATTTATACGCGAAAACGACTCTTCGGGAGATAACCCCAAATAAACAATTAAATCCACCTCGAAGGCAGGAGACTCGCTAACTAAAACCCTAACATTTTCTAATAACAGATGAGCTTCAAGATCTTCAAAATCTCCCATTCTCCTACGTGCCTCAACGAAGCAATTGCAGCTATAAATAGACCTTTCCATAATCTTATTAGGTAACGCGGTTTGAGTTAGATGTCTGATTCGCATTGTCATAGCCGCGTGATGTTGAAAATGATATGCATATTTGCTAGGATCCTTGTACATTTTCTCTAGGAGATTCTCACCGGCTACGTTACGGTACTCATCTAAAGGTTCTAATACTGTAAGAATATTTTCATCATTTAAAAATCTTTTAGTAAACGTCGTTTTACCACATCCAATGTTTCCTTCAATGAGGATAGTTAAAGGTCTATAATCTCTTCGTTCAATTCCATAAGGCAGTTCCTCAGACCACCTGGAAGAATCCAATGTAAAGGTTTGATCATCTCTTAGAAGAGAGAATAGTATATTACTCACCTAGGGAGGGAAAGTAGGCTAACCCAAACTGCGTGTGAGATTGACACCCGAACCGAAGGCGAGGGTGACAAAAACGCAGTTTGGGATGGCCTTTTTCACTCCCGTGTGAGGTATACTATTTTTCACCACCCCCTGCATCGGAAAGAACGACTTCCCGCTCACGCAAGGGAGCGAAAGTCGTACTTTCCGTGCAGGTGTGGTGAAAATTATTATTTACAGAATGATCTTTATCTATATTTAAAGAACGAAGATTCTTTATTTTATTATTGTGAGTAAGTTTATCTGAATTATAAGGAGCCAGGCGGTCTAAGTGTACCACCTTTGGTTTTGTACGAGTAGATCTTTGTATTCGATAAACTACATTATTTATTTTGTCAATTATTGAATAAGGACCCTCCTAATTAGATTGTAATTTAGGACTACGTCCTTTTTCTCGTCTAGGCTGAAAAAGCCATACCAAATCTCCAGTTTTAAATTCAAAATCTCTAGCCCTAATATCATCATGAGCTTTTGTCCTATCTGAAACGATTTCAATTCTTCCCCTAGCGAAATCATGAATTTGTTCTAATTTATCCCTTAAATTAGATACGAAGTCTGTTTGAAGAAGATCTGGCGAAGGAATAGGTCCCTTATCTAAGTCTGAAGGTAACCGAAGATCTCTTCCCATAAGCATAGAAGCTGGAGATTGTTTAGTCGTCTCGTGAACAGCTGATCGATAAGATAGAAGAAAAAGAGGAATCCACTCATCCCAATCTCGTTGACTTTTGTCAATGAAAGAAGCTAAATAACTTAGAAGAGTTCGATTTAGCCGTTCTACCATTCCATCAGACTGAGGATGAAGGGGGGTTGTATGAGTCTTTCTGATTCCTAAAACTGTTGATATTTCTTCTATTAAAATTGATTCAAAATTACGACCTTGATCAGTATGTAATTCTAGAGGAGTCCCATATCTACAAACAAAATCTCGAACAAATACTTGGGCAACTGTCTTTGCTTCCTGATTAGGGATAGGGATGACTTCGGGCCATTTAGTAAAATAATCTGCAATAACTAAGGCATATCTATTTCCAGATCTAGAAAGAGGGAGTGGCCCGAGAACATCCATAGCTACTCTCTCGAAGGGTGCTCCGACGTTATATATTTGGAGAGGACTGCGACCCTTACCGCGTGGACCCTTTTTCGCAATGCAGACTTTACATAACCTACACCAATCATCTACATCCATTCTGCTGCGAGCCCAGAAAAATCGTTCCCTAATCCGACCTAAAGTTTTATTGGAAGCGAAATGTCCACCCGACGGTGAATCATGATATTGCTTGAGGATGTCTTCTATTTTGTTCTTTGGTACTAATAACTGCCATCTAATTATCTTCAAATCTGGAGATTTCCATTTTCTATATAATAGAAATATTCCGTTCATTAAAAACAGAGAATCCCATTGAGTCCAATAGATTTTTAGATCTTGACTCTTAGCAGAAACATCTTGCCATTCAGGGCGTAATTCAGATTCTTTCCATATTTTAATCTGTAATAGAACTTCATCTTCTTGTTGAGCCTTTTTCCATGGGTTCAGATCTCCTTCAAAAGTGATTGATCGGATTTTATAGGGTTCGTCTAGTTGTTTTTCTAATCTTGTGCATTGTTTACATTCGACAGGTCCTTCGCAAGGTCTTCTGGATAGAGCGTCTGCGTTTCCGTGTAATAATCCAGCGCGGTGTTGAATATCAAAATCATATTGGCCCAGTCTCTCTATCCACCTAGCTACCTGTCCTTCTGGAGATTTAAAAGAAAGCAACCACCTAAGAGAAGCATGATCTGTCCTAATCAAAAACTTTCTCCCATATAAATAATGATGAAAATGTATTACTGTTTTTACCACAGCTAAAAGTTCTCTACGAGTGACACAATAGTTCCTCTCCGTCTTACTAAGGACTCGACTGTAATAACTGACTACCCTTTCATTTCCGTCATGGATTTGAGACAAAACTCCACCTATTCCCGAAAGAGAAGCGTCTGAGTTTAAAATAAAAGGTTGTTCTACTTGGGGATAAGCAAGGATAGGAGAAGATGTTAAATAAGTATTTAATTTGATAAAAGCTTCTTCACATTCTTGAGACCATTCAAATTGAACCTTACTCCCTGTTAGATGATGAAGAGGTTTAGCTATTGAGGCGAACCCTTTAACAAAACGACGATAATGAGTACAGAGCCCTATAAAACTTTGAACACCTTCTTTATCTACAGGACGGGGCCAATCTGATACTTTTTCTATTTTTGTAGGGTCCGTCTTCACTCCTTCTGCGGAGACTATATGTCCAAGAAAATGAACCTCTCGTTGTAATAGATGACATTTCTTCGGACTCATTTTGAGTCCTGCTTGTCTAAGACGAGAGAAGACTTCAGTAAGATTTTCTACTTGTTCTTCGAATGTTCTTCCAAAAACGATTACATCGTCCAGATATACCAGACACTTCTTTTCTGTAATTCCTCGTAGTATTGTTTCCATTGTTCTTTCAAAAGATGCAGGAGCGTTGCATAATCCAAAAGGCATAACCTTGAATTGCCATAATCCTCCCAGGCCGGTTACAAAGGCTGTCTTTTCTTTATCGTCTTCATTCATTTCTACTTGCCAATATCCACTCTGCAAGTCTACCGAGAATATTCGGTGAAGGTAGACAGCCCCCTTCCTACGCCAAAACCAACACAGGCGCGCACCGCGTGCGCGAGGCTCGGCGGGCGGGGCTATTCGGCCAGTGATGCTTCTACCCAATCTTCCGCGCTATGCCGACTCCGCATAGCCCATCCGCGCTAACTCGATAAATACTATAGCCCATCCGCGCTAACTCGATGAATACTTATCTTAAAAAGCAATCATCACACTGAACACGGAAAAGAATGAACGCGAATAAAATGAATTCGCCTAATGTGAATATTTATTTTCAAAATTTATCAACGAATTTAAAATCAAATATCAATTAATTGGATCTAAGTATTGATTATCAGTGTTTAGGATCGTTATTTGAGACGAAGTTGAACAGGTAAGTGGAAGGTGAATCATTGAAGACAAAAATTGGTTTATTTATTGATTTCTTTATTTATTCATTTTTCAGAACTCGATTTTATTCAAAACATCTGTTCGGAATACCAGTATTCAATCTAATGAAAATCAAGAATTCGTGAGAAAGTTTTCAGTGTTTGTGTCAACTTTAGTTTAATAATGACATAATAAATCATTTGATCAGACTACAATGCAGAGAATGGAGTCATCGAGGATAAGGCTGCCACCCACAGGCCACGTCCTTAGGTCTGAAACAGAAAAATCAAATTTATCAGCGATTATTGGTTAATCGAGGGATCCATTGCTGTTGAATTATGGTGTACGCACAAACTCATCAGAGATTGAATGCTTGGGAATCGAAGAAAGACTACCGATGAGCCACTGTCGAACGTAGTATACTTTTACTGAAACCCTTTTCGTCTCAACGATTACTTCTATCGGAGAACCGAGTGCTGACACGTACCTCAGCGAGGATTCATAGCGTGCGGAGGGGCTTTGTTGCAGGAGTTTGTCGTGCGACGAGATAGTGTACGAGGAGCTACATTGCAAGGGTTCGTGGAACGTCGACGATATTTATCGAACATCTCTCACTCATCTAACGAGCATTCAACGTTCATGTCTCGTAGCAGGCGAAGGAGTTTCGTCGCAGATGATCCTAGTGCGATCAGGCAGCATACAAGGAGCTTCGTTGCAAGGGTTCGTAGCACGTCGACGATATGCAGTCCTTCTCTGGACTCTGGCAAAGCCTCGCCGAACAAAAATTTAATAGAAAATGCTCGCCGACGCACTGCAAAATCTGACAACAAAGCTCTACTGTACGCTACCAACGTGGTACAAACAACTGTGACGGAGAGAGACCTCCTCCGCAAGATGCAAAACATTAACGCTGAATGCTCATCAGACAAGTAAGAAAGGTTCGATGAATATCGTCGACGTGCTACGAACCCTTGCAACGAAGCTCCCGTACGCTGTCTCAACGCACCACGAACATCTGCGACGAAGCTCCTCCGCCTTCTACGAGACATGAACGTTGAATGCTCGTCAGACGAGTGGAAAATGTCTGCTGAGATCGACGACGCACTTACCAACTCCTGCAACGAAGCTACTCCGCACGCTATGATGCCTCGCTGAGGTACATCTCAGCACTCGGTTCTCCGATAGAAGTAATCGTTGCGAGACGAAAATGGTTTGAGTAAAAGTGTACTGCGTTCGACAGTGGCTCATCGGTAGCCTTCCTTCGATTCCCAAGCATTCAATCTCCGATAAGTTTGTGCGTACACAATAATTCAACAGTAATGGATCCCTCGATTAACCAATAATCGTTGATAAATTTCATTTTTCTGTTTCAGACTGTTTTTTCAATTTCACTTTTCTGTTTTGAAAATAAGATGTCCTGAAAATAAATGAATAAATAAATAAATCAATAAATAAACCAATTTTTGACCATGTTGTCTTCAATGATTCACCCTCCACTTACCTGTTCAACTTCGTCTCAAATATCGATCATAAACACTGATAATCAATATTTAGATCCAATTAATTGATATTTGATTTTAAATTCGTTGATAAATTTTGAAAATAAATATTCACATTAGGCGAATTCATTTATTCGCGTTCATTCTTTTCCGTGTTCAGTGTGATGATTGCTTTTTAAGATAAGTATTCATCGGGTTAGCGCGGATGGGCTATAGTATTTATCGAGTTAGCGCGGATGGGCTATGCGGAGTCGGCATAGCGCGGAAGATTGGGTAGAAGCATCACTGGCCGAATAGCCCCGCCCGCCGAGCTTCACGCACGCGGTGCGCGCCTGTGTTGGTTTTGGCGTAGGAAGGGGGCTGTCTACCTTCACCGAATATTCTCGGTATAGTACTGAACCATTCTGCTCCAGCTATTAAGGTGAAGTGAAACGTTTCAAGGCCACTGTCATATGCTAGGGATATTGAGATCTAAGTAAACAGCGTCATTCGCCATAGGGAATATCCCCAGAAAGAAGTTGGCCACACTGGCGACGCTCTGCGAGCAGAGCGACACAACAGAGAACACGATGTAACTCGACTGTAAGATCACCCGTGCAATAAAGTATTAATTAATAAACAACAAGCAAGTATCATACTTACTCTGAACCCCTGAAAACATTACAGCCACGACCGGGTGCCTTGCACCGTGGTAAAACAGAACTACCGAACGTTTAGTACCTCTGCCCACCGCTAGATTATTTGCAAGTAAACTGGCTGCAATTTCGATACAGGCTGTGTGATCTCGCCTAAATGTCGATATGGGTTGTGATCTCAACTGAATGTTGGTTTTTTAGTTATGAGTAACGAAGAATCGTCACTTCTCACCCATTTCTCCATCAAATGACATGGGATTAGGCTCAAAGTGTGTGGTTCTTCATTGCGGAGTGGCTAATTATCGGGAAAATGCGATTATCTACGTCAACAGTGAATCTTCTTTTTCTACATAAATCTCACGATTTATGTGGTCGGTACGTCAATCTGTGAAAATTTTTGTCAAATTTTGGAAAAGTGAAATAATCAGCCACTTTCTGCCACAATGATGTGTAATCCCTCAAAGTTTCATCGCGATTGATTCAGTAGTTCCGGAGAATTCACGATTCCCGTTTTCGAGGTTCTCACAAACGTTTCACTTCACCTTAAATCAAGAGTTTCTTCTATCCTCGGCAAGGGGTAAGAATCTTTTTTGGTTATGTCATTTAACCTCCTATAATCGATACAAAATCTCTTCGTTCCATCTTTCTTTGAAACAAGAACAATTGGTGAAGCCCAAGGACTTGAAGATGGTTCTATTACGTTGATGGCTAGCATTTCGTTGACCATCTTCTCTACTTCTTCTCGACCATTCAATGGAAGTCTTCGGGCAGCTTGTTTTATAGGTGCGTTATTTCCTACATCGATGGTATGAGTCGTTATGGTACTTCTTCCTTTATCGTTGCTATTTTTAGCAAAAGCATCTTGATATTCTTCAATTAATGTCTTGAATTTCTCTTTTTGAATGGGATTTAAACCAACAGATGACTTTTCTAAGAGATTTTCTAAATGAATTGGAAAAGAAATTAATTCTTCTCTGGAAAGATCTATGACTTGAATCTGAGGAAAATCTGATGTTTTATTCCTATTAGTTAAAAGGACAATCTCGTGTCGACCCGATGTTAATAAATTCCCTTCAGGTGAAATAACACAATTATGCGCTGCAAGAAAGTCAATCCCTAGGATCCCTTCATCCTCAATATCTGCTACGTAAACTTTATGTGAAGAATCGATACACCCTATCACGTTAATCTGAACTAAAACCTCTTTTAAAACCGGAGTTATTTCTCCTGTAGCAGTTCGAAGAGAAGCAGAATTTTGAGAATGGTTAATAGATTTTAAGAGATCCGAACGGACTACTGTGACTTCTGCCCCAGTGTCTATCACCCAGAGGCAGTTAATTCCGTTGACAGTCCCTCGCGCATATAAGCCTGTTTGTCTTAGGCTTCTTAGTAAAAATTGTGTTAAAATAGGGCTTTCGTTGGATCGAACACTTGATGACTTTCGCCCTTCTAAATCATCAATAATTAGTTTTTTTGGTTAGAAGAACCCTGAGGTTTTTCCGAAGTTTTATGAGAATTGTCTGTATTATTTTCGCCATCTTTCCTCCACGACATTTTTTTATCTGAAGAATTTTCGTTATTGGCTTGATTTAATTTTTCTAATGAAAAACAACGATTGGCGTCATGTTCAATCTTTTGACAATATTTACATTTTAACGGGGGTCTGTCTCCGTAATTTGGTCTTTCATAATTATTATTACTATTATTTCTATTATAGTTATTATTATTATATCCGTTATTATAATTATTTTGCTGCCTGGGAGTAGTTTTCTCGGAATCATTGGTTTTACTAGGAAAAGTAGGAGTTTTATCTGTTTCGATACGCCGAACTTTTCCTACTCCTAGATGGTGTTTTGTTAATTCTTCGATTTCCATACCCTTAATTACTGCTTCTTGGACGGAAGAAGGTCCCGTCAGACTAAGAGTATGTCTCAATTCTGGATCCGTTATAGCATTTATAAATTTATTACAAGCTAACATGTCTCTAGTTGGTTCATCACAATTAAGTAAAGCTATTCTAGCTAATCTTTCTATTTCTACTCCGAGTGAAGCGAGACCCTCTTCCTTAGCTTGTCTTTTAAGGTCTAATTGAGTTAAGGACAATTTCGATATAAGTTGATTTCCGAATCTTAATCGTAAGGCTGCACTGAGTTTGTCATAGTTTTCGATATCTGAATCTGCAAGAGCTGATAGAACAGCTAAGGCAGGACCTCTCAAGCTTCCTGCAAGCTGTCCGGCCTTAGTGATAGAGGACCAAGAGTTTACTTTTGCAATTATTTGAAATTGTCGTTCATAATCAGCCCAAGGAATTGATCCGTCAAAGAAATTTACTTTAAGGTTTGATGATTTTTTTCGTTGACTCAGTATAACCTTCATTACGAGTAATAATTGTATCGTTAATCTGTTTATCGCGACTACTCCCGGCGCGAGATAAATTGAGAGGAAGATTATTGGTTGTATTATCTATGTTTTGGTCACCAGCCATGTAATTAGTATGTTCTACGCCTCGTGCGTCCCGAATTGTACCTCCAATTCGGTCGCTTTGAGCTACAGTACGGGTGTGTGGCGTAAAAGTTGCCGCTCAACCCGTACGAGGTCTACGTATTGTTGGGGAAGGTTCTTCTTCCCCATAGTTTTGTACAGACCGTATATTTGTGGGTTCAATTATTTCCTCGATTCTCACTGGGGATCGTCGGGGAGTCGAAGTTTGCGAGACTACGTCTTGAGGCTCGAGACGTCTCATAAGGAGGGACATGGTGGTTTGTTGGGCTGCCATATTAGCTTCCCTGTCAGCTCGTTGAGCTGCTAAATTCACTTCTCTTTCCTCTCTCAATCGAACAGTTTCGCGCTCTTCGCGTTCTCGTTGAGCTGTCAAATTTGCCTCGCGTTCAGCTCGGCGTTCTTCCCTCTCCTCTTTCTGTGCTGATAAAATAGCTTCTCTTTCTTCTCTTTTAGCCAATAGTTCAGCTTCTCTTTCCTCTCTTTTTGCTAATAGTTCAGCTTCTTTTTCTATACGTTTTGCTAATAGTTCAGCTTCTCTTTCTTCACGTCTAGCCAATAATTCGGCTTCTCTTTCTTCGCGTTTTGCTATAATTTCGCGTTCCTCACGAGCTGTTTGAGCATCTAGGCTTGCCTGTTGTTGTGCAACCATAACTTGTAATAAACGTTCCATCATATCAACCTGGGGTTGAGGTGCTGGAGCTTGTTGAGGTTCTCGTCGACGAGAAGACATTTCTTTTTCTTTTTCAAATTCTTTTTAAATCCTTTCACAATCACGAACTCTTTTTCAAAAATTCACTTTATCGATCCCGGTAAGATCACGATTCTGACACCAATGTAATATTTTTTCGTTCCAATTGCCCGCAAATTCGGCATAACGTGTCTGTTTTCAGACCGGATGAGGTGGGTTTTTAAGAGCCAGCTCAGCCGATTGAATCGCATGCCTTGCAAAAAGAATTTGCAGCGCCGGTCGCGTAATATGCCATGACAATTTTCGTTGTCACTTGTCAGTTACATCTCTATAGTTACATCAGTTGCTTGTGGACATCCTCACACAATTTAATTCAACGTGCTATTTTTCTACGTGTGAATAAGTTTACTACAATGAATAAGTTCAATAAAATGATCGATTCAGAAGATTCATTCAGTGAAGACAGTGAGAATGAGACACCAAGCATACACGACCGGGCTAACAAGATTCGTGAAGTTATGGTACCCAAGAAATCATCATCGAGATATCACAATACATACAACCAATTACTAGCATGGTGTCAAAAGGAAAAGATAAAAAAAATAAACGAGGATGCAATTCTGGTTTATTTGGAAGAGATTTCAAAAACCTGTGCACCGACAAGTTTGTACAACAAAATTTCAATGTTGAAAAGAATGTTGAAAGTTAATCAAGATATTAACATTGATGACTGTCCCCTCATAAAAGTGTACTTACGAGACAATGTAAAAGGATACGAGCCAAAAAAGTCGAAAACTTTGACTTGGCAACAAATTACAATTTTTCTTGATACTGCTTGTGATCACATTTACCTCGCTGTAAAAGTAAGTTGGAAAAAATTACAATAAAAATGAGTATTTACAATTTACAATGAAAATGAATATTTACAGTGAATTTGCTATTACAGGTTTGCTTGGTTCTGGGTGTTTCTGGTTGTCTACGATGTTGTGAATTACACGGACTGAAAATTAAGCACATTGAGGATGACGGTTCGAGTGCATTCATTGAAGTGCGAGATACGAAGAATTACTTGAATCGATCTTTTATCATTGAGGATCGGTTTTATGACATTTACCGACGTTACACAGCACTGAGAGCACCCGACACACCAATTGATCAATTTCTCGTAAATTACCAACAGGGGAAATGCACTCGTCAACCGATCGGTAAAAAAAAAATTGCCAAAATGCCGTCAGTAATTGCCTTCTACTTAAATTTGCCCCACGCGGATTTGTACACCGGCCATTGTTTCCGACGTACTGCTGCAACTCTGCTCGCGAATACAGGCGCTAGTATGACGACTATAAAGCGCCAAGGAGGATGGAAATCCGCTCAAGTAGCTGAAGGCTACATAGCTGATTCTAAAGAAACAAGAAGAAGAGTATTCCGACAAATCATGAATTTTCGCGACTGTCCTTCAGCTAGCACGACTGAGCCCCCAAAGAAAATATTGAAAACAAATGAGGAAATATCACCAGCGCCTACATCCAGGATTTCGGAGGATATGTTGATAAATCGATCAGAAAAACAAGTCAATAAAGGATCAGAGACAATCGCATCCGAATTAGTTCAGAATCTCGGAGGCTCCTCTGATTTTCAACAGTCTCCGATGTTTTCAACAAGCAATCAAGCTGAAATACCTGCCGGAGACTCGTCAGCAGCACCTCGGGGTGCGTCAGTTTTGCCAGAACCACAATTTACTGAAAATGTCGAAGATTTTTCTCATTCAGAATCGACAAGAGCTCTTACTTATACACCACAACTTACTGAACATGTTGAAGATTTTTCTGATTCAGAATCAACAAGAGCTACTGATACACCAACACCACCAGTGGAAAAGGAAAATTTTGATCAAGAAATACACCGCAGAGTGAGAACGATCAAAATGAGGAAATGCACTATTCACAATTTCACCATAAATTACAACATTTTCAAAAAAGATTGAAAACGCATCACCATCATAAAAAAAACTTCGAGTGAAAATGTTATATGAGCTTCGGCTCATTTTTCAAATGTTTAATTTTATTAAAAATGTTTGATTTCATTAAAAATGTTTAATTTTATTGAAAATGTTTAGTTTTAATGAGAATATAATAAATAACAAATTATTATTATGATTATTATTTTATTTTTGTTTTATTATTTTATGTTTGATTTTATTAAAAATGTTTAATTTTATTGAAAATGTTCAGTTTTATTGAGAATGTAATAAATAACTCGTAAATAACAAATTATTATGATTAATTATTGACTGAATCTTAAAGTAAATGTTTCGCCATTTTTCAAAAAATGATTTTTTTTTTTTTTTTGCCGAATTTGCGGCAAATGGAACGAAAAATAGAATACGCGGCTCGCGCCGTAAACAGGTCGCTGCGGGACATGCCTTTTACCGGGCTCGCCTTCGGCTCGTCCGGTAAAATCGCATGCCCCGCAAAGACCTCTTTTCGGCGCTTGCCACGTAATATACTATTAATATTTGTTGTAATGATAAGTTAATATTTATGGATTCCCGAGGGAAATAAAGTGAATCAGATGAAATATAATCAATTGGGCAAAAGGTTTATGTATTCAGAAAATACAGGTCTGCTTCAGTACGAGGCTAAAGACAGACTGATTTGTTTTACAATAATACTTATTGATACGGCAACCGAAGTTCATATATTTTGAAAGATGTCTTTTATCATATAGACTACTTGATCTAGATCATATAGAAGTAATATATAGGGGTGAATTCATCAAATATAACAGTATTTTAGTTGTATATAACCTTTGTAAATTTGTCATATAATTAGGTCTTTAAGCTATTACTCACAGTCTATACCTGTGATATTAGAAGTAGAATAATCTAGTCTACGGCATGTATTACTACCTTGTACCTGCTCTGTAAAGTAAAAGTACCATTAGCATTAAGAAATTGTATGTATAGCAATACGGTTTGGCATCGTTTAATTGTCAATATAAAATGTAACACTTGACTCGCACCTCTCTTGGTCACGATATATTATACACATCATTTACCTTACTTACGGTTATACGTAATAAAAGAATTTATGAAGCAAAATGTATCAATTTTACTTGATTATCCTCCCACACACGCTCTGCTAGCTGGAACTTGAGTTTGAATAAATCTGTTAAGAAATTATCTCTGTCCCTGTGTATACCCTTATTACCACTCCCCTCAAAATACCTCAAAATAACGATCCTTGTTCGCATCGTTTAATTGTCAATATAAAATGTAACACTTGACTCGCACCTCTCTTGGTCACGATATATTATACACATCATTTACCTTACTTACGGTTATACGTAATAAAAGAATTTATGAAGCAAAATGTATCAATTTTACTTGATTATCCTCCCACACACGCTCTGCTAGCTGGAACTTGAGTTTGAATAAATCTGTTAAGAAATTATCTCTGTCCCTGTGTATACCCTTATTACCACTCCCCTCAAAATACCTCAAAATAACGATCCTTGTTCGCAAATAGAACTTGTTAAGACTAAGTCATCTATAAATAAAAAATTTGATTAAAAATAAGATATATAAAATTAGTTTTAAAACTCCGCTGATTTCTGGTTGTTGATTCACCGGTGAGCTGTTGCATAACGGGTCGATCGAGCGGTGTTCGGTCCCGCTGAGTTCGTATGTTCCTCGCACTTTTAAATGCGTAAAATCAGCTAGCTTAAGCGGATAGTCTAGATGAGCAGCTCACACGCCGGTTATCAGCTGATTACCGTCCGGAATACTGAGACCTTGACCGCGCCCGCTATTAGCTGATTACCGTCCGGAATGCTGAGAGTATAAGCGCGCCCGCTATTAGCTAAAAGATGGCGCGCAACGCGGCGCCGGGGCCCCCCACCGCGGAATAGAAAATTTATCCTAGTCGTATGTAGTAGCTTTTGTTATTCTGATTTCTCCATATCTCTCGAGTTGTTCGCTGGGAAAGGTGGAAGACTTCGTGTTCCATTCGCGTGAGAAAATGGATACTCGTTGGAACCACCCGTTTTCTGCTATAATAGCCGGCCCCTCTGGTTGTGGAAAATCAATCTTTGTTAAGACGTTCCTGCGTCATATCGAGGAGATGTGCGATACCCGCTTCAATCGTATAATTTGGTATTACGCCGAGTAGCAATCGGTGCCTAGTAACGGAGCCAGCACATCTCTCAGCGACATCGAATATCGGGAAGGGCTACCTCAAGAATCTGACTATGACACGAACACGCTGCCCAAGCTGCTTATAATAGATGATCTTATGCGAGAGGCCTCCGGTAATATAATCGTTGATCTCTTCACCAAGGGTTGCCATCATAAGAATCTAAGCGTGTTCTTCATCACACAGAACCTGTTTCATCAGGGTCGTGGACAACGCGATATATCACTCAACGCGAATTATATCATATTTTTCAAGAACCCGCGAGATCGCGCTCAGGTACAGCATCTAGCTCGACAAGTCTGCCCTGAGGATCCACGATTCGTCCAGGAAGCCTACCACGATGCAACAGCGCGCCCACACGGTTATCTTTTACTTGATCTGAAACAAGGCACCCCTGAAAACTGTCGCTACCGTAGCAACATATTTCCGACCGACAAACACCACTATGTATACGTCCCGAGGAAAGATATAAAGTCCCGTACTCAGCACGGTTTACCAGTCGTTCGTTTGTAATGTCACTAGTTGTACAAACAGACGGGTGCGCGGGCTCCGTACAAACCGGAGATGGTTCTAGACGTGGTGCTGAGGCACGTAGACGATTCGGAAGTGCGAACACGGTGACTCTAAAGGCCCTTTGCAGCCTGAAACCGCAGCAGAGACTAGCTTTACTACGTACCGCCGATAATAGGCTCGTGAAAAATATATGCGAATGCGCTTTGAACACTATACGCGGCAACGTCACTCTCACCAGGCAAGAAAAGGCCCGACTAGCCAAACATAAACATCTTCTTCGTAAACTGTCGACCAGCAAGGGAAGCTGGAAGAGCAAGAAAAAATTACTAGTTCAACGCGGTAACGGATTTCTGCCTATGCTGATAGCCCCCATTCTCGGAACGCTTTTTACACACCTGTTCGGTCAATAAACACGAGAAGAACGATGGAACATGCAAAGAAGATGGTACTAATACCATCGGAGACCGTGGAACGTTTTCAACGTGGTATAACCTCCTCAGCAGCAGCCTCCGCGGGTGACAACGAAAATAACGAGCAGAGCACAAACTCTCCGGTATCCAGGCTCGATGGAGAGATGCGCGCTATTCTGAACTCTCCCGACCTGGATGACGCAGCAAAATGGAAGCTTTATCAACAACTATTACAACGTTTCCTATATTTCGCCGAGGACTCCAGAAAACCGCTTCGCGTGCATCTTCACTCCGTTCCTGATAAAACTGATCCTGCTGAACTCGTACATGGACAAGAAGGAGAAATACCCGCTGACAAGCAACAACGGATATCGAAGATTGCCTTGACAGTACCAAAAAAATACCAGTCAAAGGCTGAACTACTTCTCAAACATCTGGCGGAGTTCCCCACACGTTTTTCCTGGGACAACCAAGGCGCCGTAACCATAGACAACAAACCTCTCCCCGGGACAAATATCGTCGATCTAGTTAACGACACTGTGCGTTCTAGAAAAGGTTTCCAGCCCCATGGTAGACATGCGTACGCACGTCTTCTCCAGAGCATCAATGTACCTCGGGAATATGTCGGGAATCTTGAGGTCTGGAAGAATGCTCAATCGGCCTCGCCATCGGCTGCTGTAACCCCAGCGAGGCGAAATCAGGCTAAAGGACGCCGAACACCGTACGCTTCCAGGAACCCCGGGAGCAGTAGCGCAGATCATTCAGTCAGGGACGCTGCCGGTTCTGGTAACGCAGACGACGAGTCCTTTTTCTCACCGTCGAAATACCGTCGACCGCAAGAATTACCTAAAAAAACGTCGCCCTCGCCGAAAAAAGGCTGGTTGTCACTTGCATTAGCGAAATGAGGGAGTTAGAACGGATATACTACGATCCCGCCCACCCAGCTGGTTACGCTGGGGCTAGGAAGTTGAAAAGGAGTGTTCGGAATGTAAACGCGGGTGCAATAGAAAACTGGCTAGGTATTCAGGAACCCTATACATTACACAAACCGGTACGACGGAAGTTCCAGACACTGCGGTACAACGTTTCAAATATAGACGATCTTTGGGAAGCTGATCTGGTGGAACTTGTTTCTATAAAGGATCATAACGACGATTTTCGTTACTTGTTGGTGGTCATCGATGTTCTGAGCAAATTTGCATGGGTGATTCCTCTGTACCGTAAATCGACCAGCGACACGGCTGCTGGTTTCAAACAGATATTATCTTCTACGGAGCGTCGACCGGTGACCCTACAGACCGACAAGGGTAAAGAGTTCGTGGGAGGTGCGTTTCAAAAACTCCTTACCGAGAACGATATACGTTTTCGTGTGACCCGTAACCCTGATATAAAAGCTGCCGTTGTTGAATGATTTAATCGTACGCTGAAGGACCGAATGTGGAGATATTTTACTCATAAGAACACACACCGTTACATCGATATCCTGCAAAAGCTCGTTAGCTCGTATAATGACACCATACACTCGAGTATCAAAATGGCTCCTTCCGCCGTGACACTCTTCAACGCGGCGGAAGCACGCGCAAACATTCAACGTAGTCGACCGTCGCACAAAGCACGAAAACCAAAATTCACCAAGGACGATCTTGTACGTATAAGTAAAACGAAGGGTACCTTCGCGAAGGGATACGAGGCTAATTGGAGCGAGAAACTGTTCAAGATTCGACGAGTTGTAACAGGTTTACCGAACGTTTACGAACTAGAGGACCTATCGGGAGAGGAGATCGACGGCTATTTCTATGAACCCGAACTACAACGTGTGACCAAAGACCTTGAAAGTACAGCGTTTCAAATTGATAAAATCATCCGCAGCAAGGGGCGCGGGCGTAGTAAGAAAGTTCTTGTCAGCTGGAAAGGATACCCTGACAAATTCAACAGTTGGATACCTGCAACTAATCTACAGAATCTCTCATCATGATGAAGACACAGTTCTATATAACCTTACCGAGTAATAGCTCGATGCAAATTTTTCCCGATAACAAGACCTGCTGCTATATCACTCAGCTACCACGCACAATCAACCTCCCTGGTGAGTGGAAAGTCGCTATTGTAGAGATCCAATACCCTTTAACATACCTGGACCCCAAAAAAGAAGAGGAAGTTAGACGTATAATAACAGCAAGGACCGAAGTTAGTGGAGAACCCGTTGTCACCAGGCTTGAGAAGGATGGTTCTATTTCCGAACCCTGGGATCAACTCACCATGACAGAGGAAACCATCGAAGTGTACCCGCAAATTCCATCGCTCATGTTTGTCTATTGTGACATCATAGAACCACGCATCGTTGGAGATGTATATGCACCGCTTCTGCGTATACTTCAGGCAAAGCAAAACGCCGATAACGGGGATACGGAAGTGAAAACATTTTCACCGCCGCACTATCTACCCTTACTTCTATCGAGTTTCCGGACTATCGAAATATCTATAAGAGACCACCAGGGTAAATCTATACCATTTGACCACGGGATCTTGACGGTCACACTACACTTCAAGAAAATATACTAATTCAATACCGGTGTTGAGAATAGCTGGAAAAACGGGTTAATACCATGGCTCAGTACATAGAGTATTACGAGTCACAAATAGGTGGGGGAATCGATCGTGTTTATGTCGGGGCGCCCAATCAAAGGGGTCACGGCATCGGCAGTTTTCTCGGTGGTCTATTCAGAAGAGCTGTTCCGCTGTTGAAAAAAGGAGCACGTCTACTCGGTAAAGAAGTTCTGCGTAGTGGTATGAATTTCATGACGGATCTGGACAATGACATACCGTGGAAACAAGCGTTTCGAACACGCGCCAGTGAGACAGGTCAAAACTTGAAGCGGAAGGCCCAGGATCGTCTTGAAAAGGTTATGAAGGGAGAGGGTTATAAACTCAGGTACGGGGGAGGGCTGAGCCAGTCTGGACCTGTCCTTGTACCGAGTTTATCGATAGGAGCTACGAGGACTAAATTGCGTAGAAAGCGTAAAACCCCTGCGAAGACAAAGAAAAAGAAAACGACCAGGACCGTTTCGAAGAAGAAGAAGAAGAAGAACAAGAAGAAGACGCCGAGTACTAAAGGAGCATCTGGTAAAGCTAGGAAGAAAAAGTGTTGCACAAAAAGAGCCGTTACGGATATTTTCGGACCTTTGTAAAGACAGAAGCTGGAGTGATTAGTCTTACTGGGTCTCGCTATAAAAATGGCCTACCTACATGCCCGCTCTTGTGAATGCTTGAAATCCGAACTGGATCTCTTCACTCTACCACCTACACAGACATCCATCGAAGGTGGTCAATGGGTGCAGTACAAGCCTGTGTTCGCACTCACCGATGACTCACCGATTGAATTCACCGTACCGGGGCAGGGTGATGAGTACCTGGATCTCTCACACACGATGCTCCGAGTATGTGCACGTGTATACAGAACCCGGAGCGATTCAGCCTCTGCAGATTCACTTGTAGCCCCTGTTAACAATTTCCTGCACACTATCTTCAATCAAGCTGATGTATATTTTAATCAAAAACTGGTTTCTCCGAGTAACAATTCGTACGCATACAGAGCTTACATCGAGACTTTGTTAAACTACGGTGACGCAGCTAAAAATTCACATCTCACTTCGGGCTTATGGTATTCCGATACAGCCGGCCAGTTTGAGGAGACCACAGGGGTTAACAATGCCGGATTTAAAAGTAGAAGTAAATATGTCAGCGATAACAAGAGTGTGGATATGCTCGGGCGTTTGCATTGCGATGTCTTCAATCAGGAAAAATTTCTGCTAAACGGGGTAGAGCTCCGATTGAGACTTGTCAGATCCAGGGATGCCTTTTGCTTGATGGAGTCTGGCGACTATCATAAAATGGAAATTCAGGAGGTGACCTTACTCATACGACGCGTCAAGATCAGCCCTGGTATTTTACTAGCGCATGCACGAACCCTTGCCAAAACAACTGCGAAATACCCAATGACACGCGTTGAGGTCAAGACAATGACAATACATAGTGGAGTGCAAGCCGAGACACTGGATAATGTTTTCCTTGGGCAACTACCGAAACGATTAATCATCGGTTTTGTGGGCAACAAGGCCTATAACGGTGATAAAAAACTCAATCCGTTTAATTTCGCATCATTCGGACTCAGCCACCTATCCCTATATACCGAAGGCACTCAGATTCCATCGAAACCGTTACAGCCCAATTTCTCGACCAAGTTATTTGTGGATTCCTACAACACCCTGTTCACGGGTACCGGTATACATTTTCTCAACGAGTGGAACTCGATTCCTCGTCAGGGTTATGCGGAGGGATACTGTCTTACTGCATTCGATCTTACACCCGACCTCTCAGCCAGCGATAACGGACATTGGAACCTCATCAAGCATGGCAGTGTTCGAATTGAAACACGCTTCGAGACCGCTCTGACCACGACTATAAACTGTATCGTCTACGCAGAATTCGATAACGTGATTGAGATTGATTCCATGCGGCAGGTCATCACAGACTTTGGCAATTAAACCCGCTAGTTAGCTACGCCGGTCCACTGTATCCTGTTGGATCCTGTACATCATAAATCCGCAGCTGGGCCATCCCTTTCGGGTGACGAGCTGTGCCCAGTGTAAAACCTGCTAGAACTTGCTCATCCCTACCCTCTCACCAAATACGAAAAGGGCTAGTTAACACCATAAAACAGGAAAGCTTAAATATCTGCACCAGGCTACTCCTACCATCAGTCTACTAGTAGTGCTCCGGACCTTCTCGAGTAACAATCGTTCAGTTCTTCAAGTAACCATGAACTACATCATCGATATACAAGGCTTCTGCGCTGAGAACGGCCAGCTCATGCCGAAAGAGGTTGCAGTCGTCGCCTGCGAGAATAAGGCTGTGGCTCACTGGATCATCACACCTCCGCACTCCATCGGCGAGCTCTGTTCATCAAGACGATCGCAAAACAATTGGTTGACAAGTAATCACCACGGAATAGAATGGTTTGGGGGCGATGTGACGCATAAACAACTGAATGCGAATTTACGCGCTGTTACGCATATGGCGAAGAACATCTTCTGTCGCGGAGTGCAGAAGGCTAAATTTCTTCAAGAGGTGATGTCACGTGAAATCGTAAACTTGGAACGTGGTGAATGTCAGTGCCCTGCGTTCAGAGACCTGTCATCGACCAAGTCATGCCTTCTACACTCTGGTTCGCGAAAGGACTTCAGCTGTGCACTGCGTAATGCTATGAAACTGAAGAAGTGGTTGCAGTCACGTGGGTTATCCGAAAAAAGCATCTCTTCAATCCCTTTCCGTGCCGGACTGTTAAATTCGCCTGAGCGACCTGGGGATAGGGAGAAAGAAACTGCGAACAATCCTCTCGAGCAAGGAGAGGACGAGTGCGGCCACAACGGTATAGAAGAGATATCTGCACGCATGAAGACTGCCTGCCAGACCCTGTGACTGAAGATCTCACAGTTTCTCCATCAAATTCACCAGTGAGTCCACAACTGTCGGAGAGAATGGATACCTCACAAATTTTTAGCGCACTGGAACAAGCACCTGCCCGGACGAAGGGAGTTTACCCAGCTGATCAAATCCCGTTGCACTGGACATATCCGGCCGCTATCGTAGCGAATACAGATGTCCATACGCAGCCCGGTACACACTGGGTTGCTTTCCACGTAACAGCCGCTGGAGAAGGCGTATATTTCGATAGTTTTGGACTACCCCCTATTATACCCCAGCACATCAGGGCTCTGCGTCGGAACTGTATAGTCTACCGCTGGAACGATAAACAGCTACAGAGTTCTTCCTCTCTGGTATGTGGACAGTTCTGCATCATGTTTTTATATGACATGACGCAGGGGTTTACTCCCGAGCAATTTATAAGTATCTTCAGACAGAATCTGAAGAGGAACGATAGACTAGTCACTTCATTTTACAGACGCTTAAGACTAAATAAGTTTAAACGTAGAATACGGAACAGTATCAACCGTGTGAACTGTATCCAGTGCTGTCGCCGTAAAAAGGCCTAAGCCTTCACCGTGTATATCTCTCTTTTCTTTTTTTTTTTCTGTATAATATTTAGAAATAAGTATGTCCTGTTCAGTAGTAATAATCTGATTTCATCATATACGCCGATAGAAGAATTTCTTAACCGTTGGTGAATACATTTATTTGTAAATTTTTTTTAAATTTTTTATTTTGAAAATGAATAAGTATTTTACAAGGTTTAAGTAATCATTTTTGTACACAAGAAATATTCAGCAACCGTTAACAAATTCCTCTATCAGCGTACGATATTCACTTAGGCTTATATATGTGTCGTTATAGTTAGATTTAAATCCATGATGTGTGTGTCTGAATTGAAATGCATGAATAAACACGAGTTCAAACCATAAACAATGTGTCGTTCATTCAAAAACTATAACCATTGTCTCCTCAGAGTCCGCGGACTGTCCCGTCATAATCCCGACCTCCAAAAGACGGAAACCCTTATACCTGCATCCCCTAGTAATAAAATTGAGGCTTAGCACCGCAGCGTAACGAGGTTTGAACCAAAATATATATATATATATATATATATATATATATATATTCGAGGCAACAGGCCCGTACTGTCGAAGCAAAAATAACCATGGGTCTATATCTATATATACTCGGACAAAGGAACGGACCCATCCTGCCGAAGCAAAAAGAAGCACAGGCCACTATATCTATATATTTCAGCTCAAAAAATTCGAATCATACTGCCAAAGCGAAAAGAAGCACGATAGACGATTAGATCCTAGGTTAAGGGGACCAGTACAGCGACTTTTCGAGAAATTATCATAGTCCGAAATCAATTTATTTCATAACCAAAGTTCATTTCACATCAAAATATTTTTCTTTTTCAAAATCATGTGTCGTAAGGATTTTAGAGCACCGTTGGACCGATTCAGGTGATCTTGGATTCATTTTCTTCAGAAAACAAATCCTCATCATGTGAATGTAGGAATTTTAAAATAAAAAATTATGTCATAAGTTATGATCAATTTACCAAATTTGCAAAAATTATTATCACTCATTTCTTAAATAACTTGGCCAAAATGAAGAATTTTCAAAATTCCTACATTCACATGATGAGGATTTGTTTTCCGAAGAAAATGAATCCAAGATGACCTGAATCGGTCCAACGGTGCTCTGAAATCCTTACGACACATGATTTTGAAAAAGAAAAATATTTTGATGTGAAATGAACTTTGGTTATGAAATAAATTGATTTCGGACTATGATAATTTCTCGAAAAGTCGCTGTACTGGTCCCCTTAAAACTGATAAAACTCACTTAGGTTACTATAATTGAAGCTCAATTAGGTCAGAATCCATAGATTTGGCTAGATTTAGAAAATTAAAATTAAAATTAGAAAAAAAAAATGGCGGCGACTCCCCCTTCTCCCCCCCCCCCCTCCCAGCGGGGGGCCATTTTACGGGGGCCTGTAAAATAGGATCCATACTCCAAACTCTCTACTTCCGCCGGACGCGGCGAAGGCAAGGTTCTGATGGTCCCCGAGACCGACACTGGACGCGGGACTGACACGTGACCGTCGGCTGTCCTCTGGATATCAGGCGGGACATCTAGGATGTCTTCCAGATATTTCCCAAAACACATAGACGTCCCGCGGATATCTTGTCAACGCTGAGTCGACCGCAGGACATTCTTAAGGATGAGAAGAAGTCTGCAGGACATGTTATAGGACAAAGAGATGTCCGCAAGACATTTGTAAGGACGAAAGGACGTCCGCGAGACCCTCGATAGGACGTAAAGACGTCCGCGAGACAATTTTTAGGACGCCAGGACGTCCGCAGGATATTTTTCAGGACGGATTTATGTCCTGCGGGTTCATCAGGGTAATGAACGGGTAAAAAAATAAATGCTATTTAGCAAAGTTGGATTAGCATTAATTAGCATCAATTTCCGGATTCATTCATATCTTTATTCACTCTAACAATTTCAACAAATAAACAAGAAGTCCATAATAAATATTATTTTTTATTATTTCAAACCCGCCTCGATTGTACGTATTCTATTTCATTGCCTTATAAGTACAGAAATAAATTATTACTCATTCAATTTTTCTGATAAATGAAAACTAGATTCAAAAATCTATGTGATCATTTTATAATTACAAAACTAGCGTTGACAGATTTTTAAGAACATAGTTTCTAATTATATATCATAATAGTGATTATTCTTATAATAACATAGCGATTGTACCTATGTTTTACATAAGGATCATTCCTACGTATTATAGTGATCAATGCTATTTTAACATTGGAATTATACCTACCCCCCTGACGACTTTTGCGCAAGGTTGTGAGAAGGTTCATATACCGATATTAAACGGTATACTTCCGGATTTACCACGGGTAATCACTTCAGAAATACAGTATATTTGCGCCTTTCTGCATACCGTAATTTACCGGCACTTCTACCGTATTCACGGGTACTGAACACAGTTTTCATACGGTATTAACACCGTTACCGTACCCTGTGTGAACCGACAAATTTCCTGGTCCCTCAAAAAAATTAGGTTTGACCGCAGTATGTGTACCGTAGTTTGACCGTTTCGATACCGTATTCTCACCACATTCATACCGTATTCTCACCACATCCATACCGTATTCTCACCACATCCATACCGTATTCTCACCACATCCATACCGTATTTTCACCACATCCATACCGTATTTTCACCACATTCATACCGTATTCTCACCACATTCATACCATATTCTCACCACATTCACACCACATCAATACCGTATTCGAACCGCATTCATACCTGAAAAAGAAATTCAATAAAAGAAATCGGGAAGTGTAAGACAGCGATGCCTTGGCGGCAAAAGACGTGTAGCGAATTTCATTGAGAAATAGAGCCCTTCAGCAGATCTCAACCAACGCCGGGATAGCATGATTTCTAAAGGAAATTCCCTGTATGCCTTCGTACCAAAGCGTCGCTCTTTTCTGAGCAAGACATATATCGGACTATTCTGTACATGGTATTTATTGATGACAGGAAATTAAAATAATTCACTTTCTTTGCTAATGAGTAATTTAATTAAAAATGTAATTGGTGACTTGCAACACTAGTTGTGAAAAACTGCATTTTCCCGTCCGTAGTATCGGGGTCTTCCATGCCTCGCATGACGAAGTAATATCGTCGGAGGCGGCCTCGATAATTCAGCAGCCGCATACTCGGTGCGTTTCGAGTAGATTTGCCCTCTCGCATCATCCATGGTACCTGCTTAATTTCAATAAACGATTTCACCCAATTTTCAATAATATTAAGATTTAAGATTTAATAATCCATCAGAACACGTTTTAAGACCTTCCGTGCTGACTGGAACGAGCTCGGTACTTTGACGCTTTCTTCATGTGCCTGAAGTTCCGAACGTTCATTTGAACGAAAATTCGAAAATGGCAATCTTACCACGATTGTTAATCAACTAAAAATATCTACAAATTTGAGATACATTGAAGATCGAAGGTCAGTTGAAGAGATTTCGAAATTTATTAATTTCGGGCCGTCAAATAAGTGTGATATAAGGTTTTTTCAGAAGTTTCATTCAAATGAACGTTCGGAACTTCAGGCACATCTTTCTTCCGGGATCACCACATGTCCCGTTGTATCGCTCGTCTCCAGCACACACTCCTTCGATGTAGTCACCAACCTTCTGAAAATTATTAACACGCTGCGGAATGTACCTACTATTTTCTAGGTTATGTCTCTAACTTTTCATCGTATTCCAACGCGGGTATATCGAGGCATTGTACAACGGCTTTACGTAACGTCAGAGATGAACGCTACATACACACGAGAGTCAAGGAAGTTACACCAATTTTTTTGACGACTGATTCCAAAACAAAGCTGAGTAACTATGCCGATACGTGCGAACAAGTATACCGCTTTGACAGGTCAACGCATGGCGGAGCGAACGCCGCGACGCTTATCGTCCTGCTGGAGAACTACCATAACGGTTTTAACATGTTTCATGAGTCATAAATTTCATATACTTTTGTTTCGCTGAATTAGTAGGATTTTTGTATAGATAATGTATAAATAATATGATAACCATTCATTATTATTTATTCATTTTCATTCACGTTATTCTCACATAATAATATTATTTTTATACTAATAATCAAATTGCTGTTTGAAATTATTGCAGTACAGAATCCCAATATACCCAAAATATTTTCTACATTTTTTTTTACAACATTGTTCAGGATTTCATTCCAAGGCGTGTACAGTGTTATACGCTTTATACGCTTAGGTGTGTTATACGTTTATGAATTATCCGAAAGATATCTAGATCCTTTGGAAAAATAACTTGTGAGCAGAAATACCGCCATATAACTAAAGTACATAGTACCGTATAAAAAAATACCGTCGTACAACTGGATACATACGGTATTTTTGGAGTAAAAATACCGTCATACAACTCGATATATACCGTATGTTTCGAGAAAAAATACCGTTTATATATTATTTACATACGTGAGTCATACTCTGTTCGTGCGTACCTCATCTGCCATTACGACTGTGAACATTCCGCTTCAATCCCGTATTATTAGTGATTACGTACGGTGTATAGACGGTATGCATCTGAGCTCAAAAATACGGTATTCATTCCTACAACACACAGTTTTACTACGGTGCGGTTACTCTGTTTATACCAATACCACGTGTTCACGGTTGATATAGCGACGTTATACGTTGGTCAAAAGCCGTCAGGGCCGGGAAAAAAAGTTTTTATATAATCATATGAAATTATATATAATTTTACAAAATCTTATAAAATTATATCAGTTTAGATAGAATTTTATATGATTATATATAGTTGCATACATACATATATATATATATTCATATATACCCAGATAACAAAATGCGTGCAATATGCGACGCATTATGCACGCACGCGTGCCGATTGATCCGCACGACGTTGCCAGCATACGAGCAGACATATGTGCGCGCATATGATGGACATATCGCTCGCACGCGTGCGACAAGTACGTCGTGCGGGCAAAATGCATTTCAACCCTACGTAGGAGCTCTTACGTAGGGGTGAAAGATAGTAAAGTAGGTTCTATTTCAATGCAATAGTAGACCCTATTTTGACGCTAAAAGTGTCCGAAATTTCTCGATTTACCAAGTTTAGGCTCAAAGTATGGTCTGTTTAGAACCTCCTTCAACGCTCCCCTTCGTAGAAATATAATCGGGCTAGCCCTCATATTCTTTTCATGAAATTAAAAAGTGATAATAGTAGAAGAAAATAACAATACGAAATGCGACATATTTTATCGTCAGTTGACCCAGCCTACGCATCCTATCGATGAAATTGCATTATAAACCTACTGAAAAAAACCGCCGCATTCTTCGTCCCCGCCGGGACTTGAACCCACGTCCGCTCGGTTACCAGTCGCACGCCCTAACCACTACGCTAAACTACCTTATGTCATATGACCAACACTCTGCTACTTGTTCACGGCCTATCGAAGTGTTAAGTTATTACTTGAAATATTTCAATGTTATCAACATTTTGCGTTTGCTGGACTAGATTGAAGCCCTTGCACATATTATTACGATTAATTACTAAATATTATGTCGTGCATTTTTCATTTACGCAGTCATATGTTTATCCGAATGAAATATGACATTTTGGTTACAAAAAAAAATGTTTTTTTCTCGACATTGCACAATTACTAAACGTAATTATTAATTCAAATTATTAATTATTATTATTTATAATAATAAAACAAAATTTCAAGATTTTTTTTTATATTTGTTGTGAAATTCTGAAAGATTCTATATTTTTTAATAACAAATAGGTTTTTGAGAAAAAATGAAATCACTCAAGATTTTACGGAAGAAAAAAAAATGTCGCGAAAAAATGAAATTTTCGAAATTCTGTGACATGAAAAGATTTTTAGAAAAAAACGGAAGGAGGTAGTACTCGCTTTGCTCAGGTTTCCCCGCATGTTATTCAATATCATTTTGTAAAGTCGAAATACAGATATAATAAATGTTGATATCATGCAGTTTTACAGACGGCTCTTTAATTTTTAATGTAATTTGCATATTATTTGATATATAATTATTCATTCGATCATTTATCACATCATTATATTACTACCTACTCAAAATCATCCCATACGTAAAATGTTTTATCTATATATAATTCTGGTATATTCGGTATAAATTCAACAGTGAAATGTCTATTTTATTTCATATTGAATAAAAAGCGCAGGCGCAAATGATTATTGCAAAATCGCATAATCATCATGACAGCACTCTGTGCGTCGCATAGTCTTGACATTGCGTGATTAAACTCGTGACTGCCTAGTGCGACACATTGCGCACGCACCAAGTGCCTATCACATTGTGCTGGCGGAAAAGATGCATTTTTGCATGCACGACGTGCCTCGCACGCCGTGCGTGTAGCGTGCGTGGCACGATTGTTATCTGGGTAATTATATCTGACAAAAAATTAAAACCATACATAGGTTTATATGGTTATATATAATTATATATGACAATATATGATTATATATAACTATGTAAATATCTACGCACAGTCAAATAAAGCCATATATATTTATATATAATATTATATGTAATTGTATATAATTATATAAAGCCATATATGATTATGTATGACTATATATGACTATATATGGGGCATTTCATGCCAACTCGACCAGCCCGTGACCTTGACCTTTCCGATTTGGTCTGCGATTTTTTATATGGTTAATCCACCTCAAAAAGACACTCCAGATTTTTTTCAGATTTTTTCTATCATTAGTTTATTTTTAAATCGACTCGAAAGGTAAAAAAAGAACGCCCCCGCCAAAAAATCTGAAAAAATTCGCAAAATTTCTAAAAAACATAACGAATTTTTTCATATTTATTTCAAGATCGAGAAATCGATAGATAGGCTTTTTATGGATAGCACTTCTATGGTATTGAAGGAATAAATTTTTTTTGACGTTCTTTCTATATGTTTTTTGGCGCGCTGAATTCGAATCCAAAGATGGTTTTCACGTATCATGATTTTACAGCTATTCAAATCAATTTTTCAATTTCTCATTCCAATGAAAAATAGCTGTAAAATCATGATACGTAAAAACCATCTTCGGATCCGAATTCAGCGCGCCAAAAAACATATAGAAAGAACATCAAAAAAATGTTATTCCTTCAATACCATAGAAGTGCTATCCATAAAAAGCCTATCTATCGATTTCTCCATCTTGAAATAAATATGAAAAAATTCGTTATGTTTTTTAGAAATTTCGTGAATTTTTTCAGATTTTTTGGAGGGGGCTTTCTTTTTTTACCTTTCGAGTCAATTTAAAAATAACCTTATAATAGAAAAAATCTGAAAAAAATCTGGAGTGTCTTTTTGAGATGGATTGACCATATAAAAAATCGCGGACCAAATCGGAAAGGTCGAGGTCACAGGCTGGTCGAGTTGGCATGGAATGCCTCATATGTAACACAAATCAATCTTACATTCTTACATTACGTTATATATAAAATTATATATAACTATATATAATTTTATATAATTATATAAAAACTTTTTATCTATAGGTGTATATATTGTGACGTGGTATTTTATAATCCCTCGCCACAAGGCGATTCTATCGAGAGTATGATGATGCGTGACGTAGACAGGGTCTCCAGGAAAAGGAAAAATTAGGGAAAATTAATTAGGATTAACTAACACTCTTTTATTTTTGTAAAATATGTAATCTCGAGATCGATACTCCACGAGACGACTGTTATCATGGGAACTACCGATGGAACGATGACTAACGAACGTAAGGAAATCTCAAATATCGTCAAGGACGACACTGTCGGCGTGCACACCATATGGTGGTCCATGGAGACCCCAAGGTCAGCGCCTCCTCTCAAGTGGGGAGTCTACCGCCTCAAACTACCGGATGAACGGCGTACAGGGATGTGCGAGGAGCACGATGAAATCCTCCCGTCATCCGGAGATGCTACCGCCTGTAAGAAAGTGCACTATCGATGCGAAGTGCAGCTACCATCAACGACTGCCTCCGAATCTGTAATCGCGACCGTGGTTGGTCAAGAAAACCCCCGGATCAGCTCCGACCTAACGAATTCTTCCGTGAGTAAGGCCCTTAGTATGCTAAACACGAATCTACCACCAATCTTCTTGTGGATTGACGAATGGTGTCAAGACCTAGAAGAAATATCGGGTAGCCGGGCGAGCGAGGCTCCATGTGAGTCCAGCGCCCGGGGATTTCAAAGGACGGCGGTACTAGGAGCGGTATTAGTAGCGGCAGGGGTGAGGCAGATGTCTCCAACTTACGTTCGACGAACCTGTCGTTACGCGGACCAATTAGCGTGTCAGAATGACACGTGATCTCGCTAATCTGAAGGATGAGCTGCCGATAGAAAATAAGGACTATACAGGGTGAGGCATTTAAAGTGTTACAGAACAATAGCACTCAAACTATTGATCATATCCAAAAATGTTTCAGACAGAAGTTTTATTGTTCGAGAAGGCCGTCATACTGAATCACCCTATTTTTAATCGTTGGAGGCGCTGAAGCTACGGCAAGGTCAACTCCACCTTTTTAAATGAAACTACGTATTTTTTATTACGTTATTTCATTCTACTTGAAAAACCAAACGACTTTCGTATGAAACATTTTTTGGTGAGACACCAATTTTTCGTGATATTCAGCTGAACAACTAGAGATTTTTGAACGTTCAAGAACTTTTTACCTCTGAACTATCAAGATTGGAGAAAAGTTGCTGATGACAAAAAGTGCTCAATTTTATGCAAGGAATTTCTGAAAATAATTGCAGAATTTTTCCCCCTAACTTTTCATCGCTGTTTCTTCAATTGCGTAAAAAAATTGAAAATTGTTAAAAAAATTCGGAAAGAATATTCTTCAAGGTTCTTTGCATGGAATTATGGAATCTTCGTACGTTGCAATTCTTCTCGAAGCTTGAAAGTTTAGAGGTAGTAGATTCTTGAACGTTCAAAAATCTGTAGTTGTTCAGCTAAATATCATGAAAAATTGGTGTCTCACCAAAAAATGTTTCATACGAAAGTCGTTTGGTTTTTTAAGTAGAATGAAATAGCGTAATAAAAAATACGTAGTTTTATTTAAAAAAGTGAAGTTGACCTTGCCGTAGCTTCAGCGCCTCCACCGATAAAAAAATAGGGTGATCCAGTATGACGGCCTTCTCGAACAATAAAACTTCTGTATGAAACATTTTTGGATATGATCAATAGTTTGAGTGCTATTGCTCTGTAACACTTTAAATGCCTCACCCTGTATAAAGCGGGTACAGCCGCAAAACTGCATATTCTTCGCTCTGTTCTACGGCACGCTCCTATCGTATCCTCTACTGTCGAGTACCCAATCTATCGAATTATCTCGAGTATCGTATTATACCACTGTGAATATCGTAAAGTTTATATAAAATAGTGTATTGTGTATCTGGTTGAGCAACTTAAGGTAAGGTCTTGATTCTTTCTGTGAAGGCACGAGGTCGTTCTGATAAAAGTATGGTTAATTAATTTGGTTATTGAACTAAGAAGTTCGTTTTTGTCTATTGAGCTATGAAGCTCGTCTTTTGTCTTTAGTCTGTTAATTTATCGAACAACCTCTAGTCTGGCTGAGTTACGTAGATCTTTTAGTGCTTTTTGGCTATAATTTATTGCTTATTATCGATTGATAATCGCTATCGCTTCTCGTATGGCTTATGTTGCTGATTTAGTATGTTAAAATATTGTGCATGAAATACTGTAGAAAATTACCTTTCCTGGAGTACCCTGAGCGAAGATAGCCGCGTAGGCTTAGCCTCGCGTTATTGTATAGTTTAGTATAGTTTATAATTAAGTCTGTTAATATTGAGTTACTTATCAAGTAAAGTACAGTTACGTGATATAATTTATTACCGTCTGTAAAATCAAGTACGGTTCAGTAAAATTAATATCTTTTGGATAATTTAGTATCGTAACTATCGATCTAGTATCGTCAGAATTCAGTTGAAGATCCAATCATATTCCGAATTAATCTGTTATCGTTGAACTTGTGATTCACGTCTTTCGAATGACCGTGTGGTCTCTATTTAGCAGTAGATCTCGAATTATCGTAAATCGAATAGCTAAGCGTAGCTAATTAATTAATAGGGAATCTGTAGAGTTTGTTACTGATTTTCATAATTTAATATCTCAAGCTTAATACGTTGATTTAAGGATGGGTTATGAATAACTTTGCATTTGGGTACGATGTATCGCTCTGTGATACCAAGTCTGGAGTCTAAATAATTAATTTTATATCGAGTCAACTCTGACACATCCTTGGGTCAATCGTATCGTAATTAAGTAAACTCTATCGTGAATAAATAGTTTATCGTAACAAACTGTCGTATAAAACTTATAATTCTGTACTGTAACGGATCAGGCGACCTAGGCCTGACCGTTAGCAATTTAAACGTCAACCGTTGCGAACATCGAACAGTCCAGAAGGTTCGATGAGAGCGACAAGTCGCATGACGTCACAACGGGTATATAAATCGAGACACAGCTCTCAGCAGCAGCAATCTCAGGCAAAGCGACCGAGTTGTCTCACTAGCTATTCATAGGCACAGCGCCTGATAGACTCACTACGCTCTTAGTATTCGGACACTAAAGGCATAGCGCCTAGTGATCCTTTAGCTTCACTTTATAAATTATTCTACAAATTCATTACAATTCAATTTCAAACATAAAATCATAATCAAGACATTTAGTCAATCAAACAAAACATTTGAGCAAAAAGAAATAGTTTCATTAGCTACATAATTAACGGAAATTACGAGCCTGTCAAAAATCGCATAACGATTAATAATTAGTCTTCGATCCTCTTTAAAAAAAAGCGTTGTAACGTTTTTTGTCACCGTTTTTAGGCCGCATAGCTAGGCTTATATATATGCTATATGTAGTATATATATATATATGTATATATATATATATACATATATATATACATATACTATATATATATATATATATAATATATACACCTATATATATGAAAAATATATATAAAAAATATATATATATACATATATATATATAGTATATATATAATATATATATATATAGTATATGTATACAGGGTGTTACAACTAACTATGTCACCCCGACGGGTGGTGATAGGGGGGACCTTAACTAACATTTTCGATATAGGAACCCATGTCCGGAAAGTTGACGTTACCTTGATAAGAGGGATTCAAAGTTTTCAGCAAACGCCTGCAACGCTTTCTCACAGGCGCTGCAAAATCGTCGAGAATTTAGAAATAATCTAAGTCTCATTCAACTATTTATTAACAACATAATGAATCTAACGCAGTGTTCCAAATATCACAGAAAATAAGTATTTTCGTCGTTAAGGGGGGACTCCGCAGGTTTTGTTGAAAAAACCACGTTTCTGCTCTTGAAATCACGGAAAAACATCCAATCGAAAATTTCTGACAGCAATTTTTTGATTATAATACTATGTGTCTTGAAAAAAAAAATGTCAACCTCCTGCGATGAAAGTGTATGCGCAGGAAACCTTTTGCAGCGAAGCGACTGCGAAGAAAATGCGAAAGGTTCCCTGCGCATACGCTTTCATCGCAGGAGGTTGACATTTTTTTTTCAAGACACGTAATATTATAAATCGAAAAATTGCTGTCAGGAATTTTCGATTGGATGTTTTTTCGTGATATCAAGAGCAGAAACGTGGTTTTTTCCCTAGTGATCCCGTTTTTTCACTAGTTTTAGCCTAGTGATCCTTTAGCTTCACTTTATAAATTATTCTACAAATTCATTACAATTCAATTTCAAACATAAAATCATAATCAAGACATTTAGTCAATCAAACAAAACATTTGAGCAAAAAGAAATAGTTTCATTAGCTACATAATTAACGGAAATTACGAGCCTGTCAAAAATCGCATAACGATTAATAATTAGTCTTCGATATTAGAAATTTAGTAAGTAAGTAACTGTGTAAATATAGTATAGGAATAGGTTGCAACCAGAATTAAATATAAATTGAATAAATCTATGCAGATCCCTTATCCGCCATTTCCAGGTTCTTCTTTATCCGTATAACCAACCAAAGCTAGATACAGCCTTAGTGGGTCTCTGGCGCACTCAGGTCTGGCACAGCAGGTTTTATTGTTTAGAAAATTTGGGGATAAACTAACTTTATCATAGCTAAAATTAAAAAGTTAGGTGGGTAAAGTGCAGCCTTAGCGCGTTTACGTGCTCAGGTCTGTGGGGAGGCGGCTTTAGTTGCTCGGCGACTCAAGTCCGTAATAGGAAACATTAAATTATTGATATAAAAGTCTAGAACATTAGAACATCGAGCAAAGAACTCACAATTACACTCGGTTCGCGTTACCTGAAGGAACGCTAAAGAACCGAAACGTAACAGTACTGATCTCATTGAATTATCTAAATTAATTAATAAATAATTGATTGTTGTGCTCTCAAATATTCTCAATGAAATAATATTGTTTTTATGGTGTACCCTGCCCCTCTATCTAAGGCTTTGTTATCTGAGCAAGTCGAGTTGTCGCTCGTCGCATTTCCGTAGATTTTTGGCTTTATTTAATTTGTCTTATGGTATCGTATCGAAACGACGCATTAGCGTCTGGCGCCCAACATTCAGTAAGTTTAATCATTAACACGGAAGAGTGCCGAATTGCAGCGGAGTAAAATTTAGGTTTTCCTCGCCTATTAAAAAACTACGTTACAATATATATATAAATAGTAGTGAATTAATGAAAAATATATATTTTATATTATAATGCAGGTGTATATATGTACTAGGGTGCTTCAAAAAAATTCTCTAATTTTTTTCTTTTCAACTCTTACCCTCCCAAATGCAGGTGGTGGATAAGACAAAAGTCCTTGCGAAAGTCGGTCGCTGTAGCTCAACTCTAAGAGGTCGCTATTTTCATTTAATTTCGCCATTCATTTAGCATGGGAATTTTCGTTTTTTTATTCAAACTGAAGTTACACCTATTCATTTTGATTTTTCAAAAAGATCCATTGTATATTCAGAAAGCTGGGTTTTCAAGCTTTCCAAACCTATACAAGAAAAGTCGATTACCTTGATTAGAAGATTAAATAAAGTCATTTAATATCAAGAGATTTTACTGTAGCAACAAAATCTCTAGATTTTAAATGACTTTATTTAATCTTCTAATCAAGGTAATCGACTTCTATTATATAGGTTTGGAAAGCTTGAAAAACCAGCTTTCTGAATATACAATGGATCTTTTTGAAAAATCAAAATGAATAGGTGTAATTTCAGTTTGAATAAAAAAACGAAAATTCCCATGTTAAATGAATGGCGAAATTAAATGAAAATAGCGACCTCTTAGAGTTGAGCTACAGGGACCGACTTTCGCGAGGACTTTTGTCTTATCCACCTCAAGCATTTGGGAGGGTAAGAGTTAAAAAAAAAAATTAAAGAATTTTTTTGAAGCACCCTAATATATACATATGTATTTCTTAAAATCGAGGTACTTTTGGGTTTTCCGGGGAATTACATCGGAAACGTGATATAATAATAATTTCTTAACGCGCTAAATGTTTTTCAACAATTCGTAATTCTAAATTTTCCTAATTATCAAAATCAGAAGCCGTAATTGAATAATATATTCTGTTTTTACATTTAAAATATATAATATTATAATCATATATAAAAATTTAGAAAATAATAATAAAAAAGCACCACGAATCATATTTCTATACTTCTTCTTGAATATAATCACTATGCGAGATCCATGATATCTTTGTACTTTGAATAATTTATGTATTATAGTATCTTGCCCCGTGATATAAATATGAATAAATAAATAAATAAATAAATAGTATAGAAATCATATAACTGCAATATATTGTAACTTACTGCACCAATATCTCAGCTGATTGCTGGAGATATGGTGCTAGTCCGCGTGAGTGTCTTTGTCACGGGTGTGATTTGGAGCTCCTCTGGTGGAAAAAGTGAAAAACCATAAAATACCCTACTACAGACTCAAATCAGATATCAACCGATTTGAGCTATTTATCTACTGAGCGAGGATCTGCTTCGCTAAACGAGCCTGTGCACAGACGCGGGTTGTGTTAGCTGTGTGTGAGAATCACAGACACGGGTGTTCCCCAGTTTTGTAACCCAGAAAAAACTCAACCGTAGCTGCGATAATACAGAGCTGGGTGTCGCTAGGCGTACCAAGCTTGTTGACTGGACTCGGGATTGGGTTGAGAACCCGCACCGTAGCTGTCGTTTGCTAACTGCGTATAAAGAAAGAAAGCTGAAATATTTTGAGATTGTTAATTAAAGGAAATAGGAAATTGAAAGAAAAAGATGTAGTTTTAATAATAGGTTGTGTTTAATGAAATTAAATCATTGATAGTAGGAAACGATACAAAAGAATAAACAGAAAATAGCATTTTGAGCATAAAACAGAATATTAATAAAGCATAAAGAACAGAATAGTATGTAAAATAATATATTAAAGAAACAATAAGATTAGATAATGTGATGTCCGACAGTTAATAATAATTGATTATGATAGCTCATTAGTTATAATATACTTTATTAATATGTGAATAATATCTTTGGCACGTGTATACATGTTCACTCAGAGACGGTCACAAGTAGAAGAAGGAAATCGGACATAGTACCGACCTTCCTAGCTAAAATATTTACTACAGTACAATCAAGTTCATGACTTATAGTTATTGACTACTTACATCCGTTATTTGAATCTCAAATATTACAGATAATAATAGAATCAGACAGTGTTCATAATTTGAATCAATGTCCCGATTTATAGGAGTCGTTGGTCAAGTTCATTAATTTGTTAAAGCCGATAATTTAATGCTCGTGGATTTCCAATCCACGATTGAATTAATTTGCGCCGATAGATCTGTCCTATGACGTCTTTTATGTTTGCAGTCTAATTTATTTAATACGAAATTAGTGAAACGTTGAAGAGTGTGAAATGTGAATTTAATTTAGACTTATTTTTCAATGTCGAAAATCGCGATTTTAATCACTTCAATTTTAGCAAGTATTGAAATGCGATTTAAGAGCAAATAAAGGTCACGCACTATTTTGGCTACGTGCCTAATTAGTAATTAACACGAAGTGACTCGACGGGCGCTTTGCCACACAATCGGTAGCGGTGCCTCCACTGCCCCCTTTTTATACCGATATTCCGCGGGGTCCGCGGAATCGCGGAATCGCGGGATGCACGGAATTCCGCGGTGCGCTTCGCGAGGTGCGCGTCGCGGGATGCGCGATGGACACTTGTCCGGCTGCTCTGGCAGGAGCCAGGACAGCCGGAACGTTACAATATATAATATATATATATCTCATAATATTATAGTAACGTACACTGTGAATGTTCACATGTTTTTATGGAACAGATTTGGTGGTTTGCATATGTACTCTCCTACTCTTATAACTTCACTTATGTGACTTATATGTTTTTGTCTGATTAATATTAGTTTATTATCTTCTTCACTTATAGGGACAATATGCTCAACTTGTTTTCTTGTTTCTTGGTGGTAGAACATTTTTGTATGTATAACCTTAAAGGGTTTGAGTGCTACTGCGAAATCATCTTCTAGCGGAACGAAGAATCTAATCGACCCATAATTTCTAATCTTACTCGTTCCGTTACTGTATTCAATTTGAACAGTGTAACTATTCGTCTTATTTTTTTTATAAATTGTTGAAGTATAAATTTCGTTATTTATGGCAGCACTAGCATTAACGAAGCCATTAGATGTATTTAATTCTCGCGATAACTCACATTCCATGTCATTAAAGGTTATCTGAATTTCTTTGCCAATAACTGTATCATATACCTTTTTCTTTGAAGCAGTAATCTTAAATGCGTCTACTTTATACTTAAGAATGTGTGTACCTTCAAGCAATGACATATTATTGACAATTTCCTGGCCAATGTGCTTGGAGCTATCCACGAAGTTGGCAAGTACACCATTATAATTCTCGAAAGGAAAAGCCGAGGTAGCCCATAAAGGGCCCCAACGCCTCACACATAGTCCTAAGTGTAGTAGCTGATGTACGTTGTAAGTGAGCTGTCTGTCTCCGTAGAGGCTTTCAACTCCTTTCACAAATAATGCTAACAACCGTTCCGCATCTTCGACGTCGTTCTTCACAAGTAGTGTATATATGACAGTTCTGGACCAAGACTTCTTTACTGGCCGAGTTGTGATGGTAAGTTACCGGCCGTGCGGGGTAAGTTACCGACCGTCGGATGGTAACGATTTGGGTACCGATCGTCGATCTTTGTTACCGACAATCGGATGGCTGCAATTTTCGGTCGTGCGATGGCGCCACTGCCGATTGTTACCGATATTCCGATGGTAAGGATCGAGAATCCTGCATTGCCGATCTCCGCTTACCGACAATCTGATGGTTGCGATTTGCCGTCATGCGATGGCGCCACTATGGATTATCGATCCTTAGTTATCGATAATCCGATGGTAACGATCCGATCATTAGTTATCGATAATCCGATGGTAACGATCCGATCATTAGTTACTGATAGTCTGATGGCTGCAATTCTCCTGCAATTTTCCGTCTTGCGATGGCGCCACTAAGGATTCGCTTTCGAATCATGGTAACGATTACCGATCTTTTTTTTTTCTTACCGACAATCGATCCAAGATGGCTGAAATATCTAATTCTAAGCTGATATACCGGGATGATTTCTTGATAGTATACAGGTGACAGCGCATGCGCCAAATAATTCATTTTCATTGGTCGGTAAAGTCGTCACGTAGTGGTATTTGAGGCCAGCCTGCCTCAGTATACGACGAAACTCGCGCATGCGCAGTCACCTGTATACTATCAAGAAATCATCCCGGTATATACGAATTATACTAGCTGAAAAATGCTTGAAGAGTGACAGGGTGTTATATATATATGCAATCAATGACGCGAATTATCTGATAATTTATGTGTTTATTTTCCTATGTCTTAAGTCTAACCTATATTCTAAAATGACAATTTTCTTAAAAAACTAACTTAAACTATATGTACATAGATATATAATTTCAACTTAAGCTATATTTACAACTAGGTGGCAATCGCACACCGAGGTTCACACACGTATCTGAAACATACAGGTATTTCAATAACCGAACGGTATGTAATGAAAATTACGTGTACTTACCTAGCATTATTCGCCTCCACCTTCTCCCCCCCCTCCCCCACCTCCTCCTTCTTTTCCGCCACCGCCGGCACCTCCTCCTCATCCCAATTTTCCTCCACCGCCGCCTCCGCCTGCACCTCCTCCTCATCCCCATTTTCCCCTACCGCCGGCACCTCTTCCTCCTGCTCATCATCCCACCCCCACTTCAATGGTCTCACCTCAACCCATATGGGGGTGCCATCGTCGTAACGCGCCGTAATCCAGCGCACCCCATCGACCTCCACCTCGTTGCAGCTTTCATAACCATCATCGTCGGAGCTCCAATCCTCCGCTAGCTCAACATCATCGATTTGAAAATGATCCATTTCTGCATCATGCAATATCAATTACAAACTATACCCATCATGAAAACTATGATATCAAAGAATGATGATACTTACTTTTTAGAAACAAAATTCTTGACCTCAAGTGAATATGTAGTGGGATTCTTGGAAATGTAGGTCGAATAAAACGTTAAAAGACAAAGCTTCAATAATTGTCGACGTTTCGGCCTCAAGTGTGGGCCCTCCTCAGGACAGAACGATTCTTTATTCTACAATACAAAGGATTTCGTTTAAAGATTTAAGACATAAACAAAATTAAAATTCAAACTTATAGATTAGCGGTTAGTTTAAAAATGACAGTACTAACCTTATGGACACATGATAATAATACAGCGGGATTCTAGAGATAATCGAAACATAAACAAACGCAGTTACGCTGAGATTTAATTTTGCGTACCTTCCACTTATCCATTATAACTATTGAAAGATTAACAAATTAAGAGATCAAAGATCTTTTGTACTGGCAACAGTTAACAATACAATGGCAGCGAAGGAGAAGACGGAAGTCTGGATTGTTGATATCGATCAATATATCCCACGGAAATCTAAATATTAACTCAGTCACTAGGTCATACATACATAGAGAGGCAAAAACAATAAAGGTAGTCAATGTCGGTCACTTATCATAAGGTAGTTAGATGTTCGAAATAAGTCTTACGTACGTATCGCTTAGTTTCTCAACGTCCTGTCGTAAGTTGACCGAGTCAGAATGACTCACAATGTTACACATCTCAAGAATCATCCTTTTATAATACACAGGTTCTTCGTGTAAAACGCTTACCTTGTCATAATCAAAGCGATGGTCGTGATCAACAATGTGTCTGGTTAAAGCGGTATAGTGGTCAACACTCTCTTTGATGTTTTTTTTATGTTCGTTAATTCTTTGCGAGATATGTCGAGACGTTTGACCAATATAAGGCTTATTACAATCGAGACACGGTATCTTATAGACTACATTAGAACGTTTATCCAGCGGTAGGATGTCCTTACCGGAATCAAACAACGGCCTCAAATCATTATGGTTCTTACCGACAAACTGTACATTAAATTTCTTAAAAATACGGTTTAGCGACTCGAACAACCCCGCGATGTAAGGGATCGAAATAAACGTAGATCTGTTAAGATCCAATTGAGGTGCAACGTTGTTGTTCAAAGCGTTGATCTTAAGTAAACGTTTAGAAATAGTACGGTTTACTACATTTGTGGGGTAACCATTTTTTGCTAAAACCTCTCGAATAATAGACAAGTTTTTTTCATGAAACCGAGGATTTGACAATCTGATACCTCTATCCACAAGATTAGTGATGGAACCAATTTTATACGACCTGGGATGATGTGAATCATAATTCAAATATCTCTGTGACCAAGTAGGTTTCTGGTACCAATCCGTCTCAATGGTCTGGTTTGAGTTAATGATTAGTGCATCTAAAAAACTAATACGACCCTGTTTTTCAGTCTCACACGTGAATTGAAGTCTCGGGTGGAAATCATTGAAGACGTGTATTAAGTGGATCACAGAGTCTCTAGGTACCGCGGTTAAGATGTCATCAACATACCGAAAGTAAAACGGTAATTCAAAACCTAAATTGTTTATACAGTGAGATTCCAAATCATCCATAACTAAATCAGCCAGAATAGGTGATAGAGGAGAACCCATGGGTAGACCAAACGTCTGGGAATAGACCGTATTATCGAATTTGAAAATAGAGGCATCAAAACACAAATTCAGCGCTAGGAGTAGCTGGTTTAGAGACACCGGAAGATGCGATGAAAGATGCTGCCAACGGTTCTTAATAGCCTCAATCGCTAAAGATTTCGGGACATTAGTGAACAACGCAACTACATCAAGGGAGACCAAGATGTAATTTTTTTCGTACGGATGGACCAAAGATGCCAACCCTCCCAGGTGGAAAAAAAATGTGGAGGGGTGGAGCGTATGCATATAAAAACCCCAAACCCTAGGGTGGGTGTGAGCAATCGTCTGGTGCCAGTTTGACCGTGAAATTCTACGAAAAAAAAAAAAATGGACAACGCTATGTATATGAATCTCGTTGAGATGATGGAGGACGCATACAAGTTACTGTGTACACTACCACCGCAACAGGTGAATGAAGATATTTTTATTCACTGGCGTGACATTGCACATCAAAATATCCGATTTTTGAACAATATTTTAACGCAATCTAAACCGAGTGTGAGTGAAAAACAACGATTACAACATATAATTTCACTCCTTCAATCGTGGGCGGTGAAATTTGAACGACATCGTGCAACTATTGTTGGTGGTAATATCGGCGATGATATTCATAATCGCGTTCGATGGGATGACATGGAGAGCGCCTTCAAGTGTCGCATACGCACCGGAGCCGTGATAAATCTTCAGCATAAAGATTTGGCAAGATTTTTGGCTGACGCTGGGGTGGTAACGACGAAACGTTTAAAAAATGTGCTACGCCAAGAAGGAAGTATTAAAGTGAATGTGGGGCTTTCGTGTAAATTTGAGAACGTCAAAAACGATGAGATCAGTCTGGAAGTAAAGAACTTCAACACACGCAACGCTACGATTCTTCCATCAACGGATTTGGAAACCTGGTTCACCGATAATGTAACGAATCCTCTGCTAACCATGGTGGAGGATTTCGAACAACGAGATTCTAGTTGGAGTATGATTGAGATCATAAATGCTGTGATCTGCATCAACCGATACGAGCCCCTTCGTGGTGGACTTTCAACATTCACACAGCTACCTGAGGATATTCAGCGAAAGAAAGCGGTGGTCAACGTGCAGAACGACGATGATCGATGTTTGCTGTGGTCTGTTGCCGCAGCCCTCCACCCCGTACACGGCCACGCAACCAGAACACACAGCTATCGACGATACATATCAGAGCTAGATTGTACAGGTATAAAGTTCCCCGCATCCCTGCGTAGCGTAGAAAAACTTGAAAAAGCAAATAATTTAAGAATTAATGTATATGGAATTGAAAAAGAAACTTCCTCAAATTCAGAATCAAAACAGAGCATTATCACACCTCTTTATCTCAGTAAAAATTCAACAAATCTCGATAAAAAGACAATTCACCTTCTTATGATTGAGTGTAACATTGAAATAGATTGCGGTGATAATGATCACGATGATGACGGTGATGCTAACTTGAATAACTTCAAAGCCAGATTTCACTTTGCTTGGATTAGGAATCTTTCACGTTTGGTTAGCAAACAATTATCGAACCATGATGGTGGACAATTTTTGTGTGATAGATGCTTGTGTCACTTTAGCGTACACAGCGCGTATGAAAGTCACAGGCAAGATTGCGTGCGAATGAATAGCATCCGAATGGAATTTCCAGAGAAAAAAAACTTGGAATTTTCAAATTTTCAGAATAAGGGAACTGTGCCATTCGTGGTTTACGCGGATCTCGAGTGTATATTGAAACCGGTTGCAAATGAATCTCAAGAGCATATTCCGCACAGTGTCGCCTATTATGTACATTGCTCATATGATGAGACATTATCGAGATATAAGAACAAACGCGGACCTGATTGTGTTGAATGGTTCATCGAACAGCTTCGCGAATTATCAATTGAAGTAGAGTCGCGCATAAAAAATATAATTCCGATTGAATCTCTGAATCAGACACAACGCGATCGTCATATGCGCGCAAAAAATTGCTACATCTGTGAAAAGCGATTTTCACCGAAAGAAAAAAAATGTTACGATCACTGTCATTTCACGGGTAAATATCGCGGCCCCGCCCATAATCGGTGTAACTTGAATTTCAGAGAGAAACACGCGATTCCGGTGGTGTTTCATAATTTGTCGGGCTATGATTCGCATTTCTTAATTAAATCTTTAGCTTCAAATTTTTCGGGTAAAATCACGCTATTGCCCATTAATAAGGAAAAGTATATATCATTTACCAAGAGGGTTGACGGCACCATGATGAGCTTGAGATTCATAGATTCGCTTCGATTTATGGCTAGCAGCATTGACAAATTGGCATCATACGTGTGCGATGCGGATAAAAAAATAACTCGAAAATTTTACATTGATCAGGGGAAATTCGAGTTGATGATTCGCAAAGGTGTATTCCCCTACGAATACATCGATTCTTGGGAAAAACTTGACGAGCCGGAATTACCCATTGAAAAATATTTTTATTCGAGACTAAGCGATTCTCATATTTCCAATGAAGATTACGAACATGCGAAAAATGTTTGGACCAAGTTTGATCTGAAAACTCTGGGCGAATATTCCGATTTATACCTGAAAACCGATGTACTTTTATTAGCCGATATATTTCAAAATTTCCGCGATAGCTGCTTTAAAACATACAACTTGGATCCTCTGCATTATTACACCGCGCCGGGGCTTGCTTTCGATGCAATGTTAAAGCAGACGAAAATTAATCTCCAACTTCTAGATGATCCGGAAATGATATTGTTCATCGAGAAAAGTATAAGGGGTGGTGTGGCACAGTGCTCCAATCGCTATGCCCGAGCAAATAATCGATTTATGGGTGAAGATTTTGATCCAAGCAAAGCGGAATCATATTTACCCGGGAAAAAATGATCAGATACGATCGTATATGGATGACCATATCTGATCATATACGAAAATTGGCCAGGCCTGACCATATATGAGCATATTCACTCATATATGGTCGTATCGGATCATATATGAGTAAATATGCCCAGATATGGTCAGGCCTGGCCAATTTTTCGTAAATGGACGGTCATATATGATCATACATGAGTTTTGGCCATGTCTGAACAGGTATGCTCATATATGATCATGTACGTACCGTAAAAATAACGAAAAAAAAAAAAAAAAACTTGACACGGCTCGGACTTGAACCCAAGCCTCCTGGGTGCGAGTCGCAATCCTAGCCAACTATGCTACGCTCGCTGGTTTGAAAATTAGTGCACATTAGGGCTATTTAAAGTACATGTGAAACTTCAGGGTCAATTTTCTCGGAAAGAAACCGTTTGAACCCTTGCGAGCGATAAAATTCAAAAACACCCCTGTTAAGGACTTACATACATGATTCATATATGAACACACATGATCCATATATGTCCATATATGTCCATATATGAATCATGTGTGCTCATACATGGATATGCACACGTCTAGAGCGAGGCATACATGATTCATATATATGAACACATATCGCGTCCCTAATGCCATAAAGGCATACAGCGTATGCTTTTAGCATAGGTTATATGCCTTTATGGCATTAGGGACGCGATATGATCCATATATGTCATTAGGGTGGGCCAAAAAATAAAAAAAATTTTTTTTTTTCCTTATAGTTACCATGAAAATATTATTCAGGATGATGAAAAAAAAATTCTCTCAAAATTTGAACTCTTAATATTAATATTAAGAGGTGGCTCATCGTGATTTTTGATTTCCCATTTAAATAACACGGGAAATGTTTTTTTTTTTTTATTTAGAATTTTATTCCAATCTAACGAATTATCGTGTTGTAAAAATCAATACATATTCTTGTAGGAAATTAAACGATTTCCAAAAAAGGTCTGATGTTATTTTTCGCTAAGTCGGAAAAAAAGTCGTCATACACCGTTTGAGGTTGAACTTTAACCTTGAATAACTTTCAAACGAGTGAACTTAGCGAAAAATCACATCAGAACTTTTTTGGAGATCGTTCAATTTCCTACAAGAATATGTATTGGTTTTTACAACACGATGATTCGTTAGTTCGGAATAAAATTAAAAAAAAAAAAAAACATTTCCCGTGTTATTTAAATGGGAAATCAAAAATCACGATGAGCCACCTCTTAATATTAATATTAAGAGCTCAAATTTTGAGAGAATTTTTTTTTTCATCATCCTGAATAATATTTTCATGGTAACTAAGGAAAAAAAAATTTTTTTTTTTTTTTGGCCCACCCTAATGTCCATATATGTCCATATATGGATCATACATGCTCATACATGAATATGCATACGTCTGAAGTGGGGCATATATGAAACATATATGCTCATACATGAACATACATGATTCATGTATGTCCATATATGAATCATGTATGCTCATATATGAATCATGTATGCTCATATCTTATCATACAAGATCAAATATGATTTTTTTTCCCGGGGCGGGCTACCTTCACCTGAAAAAATCAATCTACCGCTCAAAAATTCTTCACTTTAGGCCTATTTGACTGGACTATCAGGTGATCTCGTATATGGCCAAGTATAATCGCATATGACTGAATATGATCTTATATAATCCCATATCTGACTAGATACGGTGTAATATATGGTCAAATATGGTCCTATATGTTTTGATCATGACATGTCTGATGTTGAATAGTCGTATATATGATATCAGATATGATCAGATATGATTCCAGATACGACCAAAGACACAATCATATGATCATATAGGATTTTACATACAAGCAAAGACGGACATATATATATACATACATGACTACGGATACGACCAGGTATGGCCATATATGATTCTATACACGAGCCGTACCGCGGGTCATATACGAACATATATAATTATAGATACGACCAGGTATGGTCATATATGATTCTATACACAGGTAGGTACGGTCATATACGAACATATATGATTATCGATGGGCTCAGGTATGGCGATATACGAACATATATGATTATAGATACGAGCAGGTATGACGATATACGAACATATATGATTATAGATACCCCAGGTATGACAGTTTATGATTATAGATACGACCAGATATGGCCATATATGATTCTATATACGAGCAGGTATGGCGATATACGAACATATATGATTATAGATACGACCAGGTATGACGATATACGAACATATATGATTATAGATACGCCCAGGTATGGCAATATATGATTATAGATACGACCAGGTATGGCCATATATGATTATGGATACGACCAGGTATGACGATATACGAACATATATGATTATAGATACGACCAGGTATGGCCATATATGATTCTATATACGATCGTATCTGATTCCTATACGATCGTATCTGATTCATATACGATCGTATCTGATTCATATACGACCGTATCTGATTCATATAGATCGTATCTGATTATTTTTTCCCGGGTAATGTATTTCGATGTAAATAATCTTTATGGTGCAGCTATGAGTGAGCATTTGCCGAGTGGGTCGTTCGAGTGGGAAAATGATGCCATTGATGTGATGTCCCATCCGGATGACGCACCAATCGGTTATATTATATTATGTTTACCATCGTAAACATCGCTGACTGTACTTGGTGGAACTTGGCGTCCAAACCGATGTTGTAAACTCTCATAAAACCCTTGTCGTTTATACATCTCTTTTAATTGATCTAGGAAGGGCAACTCGATGAAATGAGATACCTTTGAAGTTTCTTCACAAGCTGGACAAATGGAATTTTGTCTTTGCAATTCATGGGAACATGCAGAACAGTAATAATGTTTCTTATATTGAGAAAGCTCTGCTAAATTGAAATAGTTTTTGAATTTATACAAACTATTCTTCTTCAAATCCCTCTCAACACAGTGCAGATTCAATAAGTCAATTATATCACCCAGGCACGTTTGATCAAGAGTATGTTTGAGGAAAAGCGATAAGATCATAAGCATACTTTCTCGTACACTGATAGGAGCTCCATCATACAATGGTGGGTCTTCATCGGGTTCTGGATAATCCTCTGGGTTTATTGCATCTGCGACTTCATCTGGATCAATCTCATCTTCACTCTCACTTGTCAATTCGTCCAAAGTACACTGCGAATCACTCGTGGAATTAACATCTTCTGAATCATTGTCGCTGTCGCCATTCCTACTTCTCTCACTGTCATCATTGTCTGTCATCTCAATATCATTGGTATGGAGGGTAGAGATAAGGAGGATGCACTCGGCATCCGCGCGCGATGCCAAAATCTTGACAAATATTGACTACCGCCAGCTCCGATAGTTGGCGCATCGGACGATTTTTCTATAGATATAGGTATACATATTGTGTATATTGATAATACCCTGCGTGCCGTATACTCTGATCGTTCGGTTTGGTCTACACACTAATCTATATCATATTGATAGTACACTGCGTGCCGTATACTCTACTCGTTCGGTTTGATCTACACACGTCTATATCATATTGATAATTCTGGTTGATATATCTGAGAAAATTAGATAAAGTACATAAAAATTAAAATTGACTCTGCATATTCTAATAATGATATTAGTTTATTCAATAATATTTAAATATTTTTGACCTATTAATTAATATTGTATACATTTCATTCCTTCTCGTATTCATACATTTTTTGTATTCTTGAATATAAATACATCTTTCTATATTTTAGTTTGCATATTGCATTTAGTATTTTATTTGGCTAGTCTAGTCCTTATCATTATACTTATTCATTTATCTAACTAGGAATGTAGATGCAAGCGAGTCGAAAAATAATTTTTATATGAAAATAAAATGGTACATTACGATACGAGAGCGGAAAAATGCCAGGAAAAACAGTGAGTTACGGGGACGCCATCGATGAACATTACTGTACAAAATTTTACTTCACTCAATGTGATAATGGACGTTTTACGCACGCTTCGCGTGGGTAAAACCCCCATTCTAAGACCTATGACTGCACATATTTTCTAACACTTCATAACGAATAATGAAATATATTTGGATATATTATTAGAAAAAAGACTTATATACATTTTGGAATACTCTATTATCACGATATCGATTTGGTGTACGCTTTGGATTTTACTCGACTATAAAAATTACATCTACTGCTATTTTATCAAATAAATTTTCCACAATGAAAAGTGAATTATGAATCAAATAATGAATTTTTAATTATTCTATGAATTACACTAATTTCGCCAACTTTCTTTGTTTTCTAGTTTTCGATCTCTTTTCGTCGTGAATTTTGTTGTACCGCTTTACTGACGAATGCGCACGAGCTACTAGATAATAGTCTATAACCTGTAGAGTTAATATTCTAGCATGCTCACTACATCCTACTGATGGCAATTGCTCTAAATCTGGAATCTTTTCAATAATTCTAAAAAGAGTATCGCAATGAAGCGAGTGTACTCCTATTTCTTGCAAGAAGGTTTCTTCCAGTTTCTTCGTCAAGTCAAATAAAATATCACTAGGATATTTGAGGTACCCTTTCGTCAGTTCCTCTATCACTTTGTCCCTTTCTTTTGGTGTATCGGAAGACATTGTCGCTAAACAGTCCCGGCATTTCGTAAATCGTCGCATCTGATTTGCTAGAAAGCCAGCATAATAGCTCTGTGCATATGCTGTCGAACTGGACACATTATAATCGTGATCTGATTCTATCGCACTTATGGATGGTATTTCATTCCCCTCAAGGTTTTTCTTTTCGCAAATAGTATTCAAACTCTCATTCCACTTTCTTTTTCTGTTCTCACTCTGTGCATTTTCTCTCACAGTCATGAGGGTTTTCAAAACCTCTGTTCCCTGAATGTTTGAACCTTTCGGTGGTTTTACCAGAGAGTAGACACTAACTAAACGATAGACCTGAGCGAACATTTTCGGATCTGGATGTTCATTTGATCCACAACAGTTTCTCATCATGCCAAAAAATCTCTTTAAATCGTAAAATAAGAAAATGTTTATAACAATGTCTAAACAAGTAATAATGGTGTATGATGAAAATTATAATAATATGAACCTCTAAGGCATCCTGCGTTAGTCTAGCTGTCACTAAATAGCTGTAATAGCACTCATTGACCAAGAAATTAACAACTTCAAGCGTTGACTGTAGAGTAACTTTCAAGCCAGTGAGGGTGTTCGATGGAATGAATTTATATGATTTGGATTTAGCTTCCTTTTCCCAATCTTTCAGATATTCGATGAACTCTTCTATTGTCTGTGTAAATTACATTAAACAAAAAAGTAAAGAAAGTTTTTGAATGATAGTTGAAATTGTAAAATCGGAAGATCGGAAATTGTAGAATCGGAACCTTAAAATGTTCTGAGTTGATGTATAAAGCATTAGCAGGTGTGCGAGACGTCATTGCGATATTGAGGTGGTTTATTCTTTTTATGAAAGTGATCGTAGCTCCACAGTCGGTCAAGTCCTCGTGGATGTCACGGTACACACTCATCGCTGCAGCCACTCGAGGCGAAAAAAGCTGAAAGTAAAATTGAATATACATGGGATAAATGATACATAAAACTCAATCTTTTTCTTACTACCTACCTCAAAAGTTCATAATAAATGGAAGCATCGAGTTAAACTCTCAGAAACAACAACTGACTTACCTCCGAAGCCAACGGGACACTCATCTTTTCATAACCTTCAGGCTTTATGTGGCGCTGACTTAATTTGAAAGCCACCTTCAATCCTAAATTATCATGATTTTCTATTTTTAGCAACGCTCTCCAATGCTTCAATTTAATTACTCCATCTGGCGTCTGGAAATAGGTGAATAATTCCCAATGTCAATATGTAGTACATCATCTAAAATGCAGGGAATAGCGGAATGTGCTTTCACCCAGATTTCCTCTTGAGAAACTATGAAATTTCGAAAATTTTTCAACAGATGCGAATAGTCAGAATTGAACCAGAGACGTCTGGCATCATCGATGGGGTTTTGGCAACTGACATTATCACTTTCAATCCCAAAGTGCTTCCACATCCCCCTGTTCCACTGCGCACCATCGGTTGTCACAACATCAACCCGAAAGCCAGAATTTTCAAGTAGATTCACGCACTCCAGAACAAGTTTGTGCAAAATGGTGCCCGATGCACACCCTTTGCTTAGAAAACACGCTATAGCCTGGACCCATTTGCCTCGAAATGGTTGGAACATCATAACCAATGCATGATCGCCTAAAGACATCTTTTGCCCTTTTGGAGTGTGAATACCCAAGTCCGTGAAACCATTGAATCTCATTTCTTTTTTATCAAATGATATACTTGCGGTGAGTTTCATTTCGTCTATGAGCAAAACACCTGTAAAATAATACTAACAATAATAATCCTAACATTTTCGTCGACAAGCACATGACTGTACACATGCTGGTAGATTTTATGTCCAAATCATAATGTGTTTGATATTACAAATCATTATATTACCTCTTCGATCTTCCTCCGTCATCTCAGTGGATTTTTGTCGCAAACATTCAAACGTATTCTTGTTGAAACCATACGCACTATCCATGTTTGACAAATAACGATTTATTGTTCCCAGGCATGGTAGTGGTAATAACTTATGATTACGAATGTGTTGGTAGGCTTTGTGACTCTTGATTCTTAGCAGAAGTACTTCGTAAACGTATTCTAGTGTATATCGATTGCCTGTAGATCCTCGAACCTTGGCAGCAGCTAAACAAGTGCGCACAACCTCTTGTTGCTCTACTGGCAGTGTCGAGATGGCATCATTGACGGCATTTTTCTGTATGTTGGCACAGTCTATCCTCATTCTCTCCATCTCCTCATCTTGTATTTCAGTCTGCAATTTTTAAATGATTATCAATAAAATGTACCAACATACTTGGAGAGTATGAAACAGCATCACAATAGAAATCCAATAGATGGTTCCTTTAAAAATTGAATTAAAAAAAAAGATTAAAAAAAAAAAAAATTAATAATAATTAATATCTGATATATACCATATTCATCCTCCATCGCTATTTGTTTGCAGTCCATAAAATTAATAATTAATTAATTATAATCAATTAATTACTAATAACAATTCATAATTAATTTAATAATTAATTAGCTAGTGGATGCCTCCGTAAGCACTCTGTATGCTTCCATTTTTCTAAACTCCTCATAATGCATAGGTTTATGTGCATCATTGAAGGCACTGATCGGATAATGTAGATGATCTTATACAAATTCCCATGTACAATCTTATATGTACAAATTCTCATGTACAATCTTATACAATTTTCTAGGATTAATGTACCCTGGTGGTCATTTCGCCACCAATACATGATTCCGCTGTGTACCTTTTTGGTGAGGCGAGTATTTGTACAACGTAGGGCTTTCATTTTTCGTCGTTTGTTATCAAGTCGGGCTTTTATCTCTTCTGAATTCTTTTGTCGTAGAAGTATGGACCTTCGAAATTTACGGCATGAGTCGCATCTTTGATATCCCCTGGATCTTTCATACTCCTCGGTGGGTGAAATAAATGCACAGCAGTGTTTAGAATAGCTGCAACAAAAATAAAAAATGAAAATAATAAAAAAAAAAAAAAAATAATAAATAATTTCAGGATTACATATTACCTGCTTTTGATCCCTGTACCTTCACAGCACTTTAATTTAGCTAGACCATCCAGGTACTTGACTATATCTGATGTGGTGCAAAACTGTACATCAACATTTAAAGTCACTCGTCTATCAAATGTAGCAATCTGAAAGAAAGGAATATTTAAATATGTTATATTAGTTGAAAGAATACACTAGTATATAGAATAATCTATGTAATCTATAACTCAAAAATATATTGTACCTGTACATTCATATTTTCATGAATAATGCAATGTATGTGAATCACCAATTTTAATTCATGGATATAGATGAACATCACCGAAGATTCTTTAAAAATGTATGCCCATCCAGGGGGCATAGTCAAATCATGGTTCATTAAATCCCTCTTCAATTCAACAAAAGTATAAGTATCTTTTGAAAGATAATCATTATCTGTCAATTTCTCTTGATCAGAGGATTCCATCGGTTCTTGTGAGATAATCACTGTATCTACACTGCGATTGTTATTATTATCCTAGCAATTAGAAAAAACGTAATTGGTACAAAAATATTTTGTATTATTAAATATTATATGTTAGATGTGTAAGTCTTGACATTGATTTGTGCTCTTACGGGAATGCATTGTGCGTCTATATCCTGTTCACTAGCATCATCTTTGGCTACGACACAAAGATTTTGGTCGATATCAAGTACGGTGGGAACTGCTTGATTGTGTAATCTATATTTAACTCTTGGTGTTCTGTGAATTGTGCCATCTTTCAAGAGCGTTTCGTCGAATTTAATTATATGATTTTCGTTAAAATGCACTTCACAAACTTTACTTTTACAAGACAGAGTTTCGTTTTTCATCTGCAGGCCATCTTGCCATTTTTTCAATAGAATCGGACACTGTTTGACATAACAAAGTACAATTTAATGATTAAATATAATGATTCAAGTATATTCTATGGTCTTTGAGAACGCGTGGATCTGGCGTTAGTGGCGAACATGTATGGCCGTATGGCGGTAGTTAGTTTTCAAATTGAGGGGGAAAAGAAAAACAATAAATACATTATTTTTTAAGGCGCCTTGTGCACAATTAGTATAAATAGAAATATTTTATAATTATAACTAACCTTCGGTACACCAAACAATGATTTAGGCCTTTCGCCTGCAGCTCGAACTTTCAGTAAATCTGAATATCCCCCGGTATCACAACCAGTAACACTGCACTTGGGCATTTCACATGTACAAATTACAGCGCTCAAAGTAGAATTTTTATTTATTTATTTATTTATATATTTCATCGACGTAGATTTCACTTCTTAAAACAATACATCAAATAAATGCACTAAATAAATGCCAGCGCGTATTCTCCGTACCCCGCTCTCACTCGAAAAATTATGGAAAATTCTGCACCAGCGCCGCTATTAGCTAAAATCAGAACTGCTAAACATCAGAATTTCGGCCGCAGCCGTCCCCATGATTTAGCAGGGAGTGCATCCTCCTTATCTCTACCCTCCATAATCATTGGTATCAGAATACAACTGTCGCTCAGATTCAGAGGATCTTGGAACTGACTCTTCGGAGTCTGAATGCATATCACAGCTCATACGATCCTGAGATGCAAGTAACTGATTCACAGTACCATTATCCTCAAATCTGTGAGAATAAAATGAAAAAAATTTATTTCATAATTATGGAATTATTATTTTTCGTGAAAAAACATTCCATCAATATTTAGAAATGTTGCTGTTATGTGCTATTAAGCAATGGAGCACGCAGAGTTGTAAATAATGCATTAAATTTTTTAATGCATTGACATTTTCATTAACCATTAAATTTAATTTTTTAATGGAAAATATTTCCATTAACCATTAAATTTAATTTTTTAATGGAAAATATTTCCATTAACCATTAAATTCAATTTTTTAATGGAAAATATTTCCATTAACCATTAAATTTAATTTTTTTAATGGAAAATATTTCCATTAACCATTAAATTTAATTTTTTAATGGAAAATATTTCCATTAACCATTAAATTTAATTTTTTTAATGGAAAATATTTCCATTAACCATTAAATTTAATTTTTTAATGGAAAATATTTCCATTAACCATTAAATTTAATTTTTTAATGGAAAATATTTCCATTAACCATTGAATTTATTTTTCTAATGGAAACTTTTTCCATCAACCATTAAATTTAATTTTTTAATGGGCAATATTTTCACTCGCCATT